>OX243868.1:2500000-5000000 GCA_945859645.1 Amphipoea oculea
AATTCCCTTTAACAAAACGTTACCTGCGATACATCTCACCGCACTGTAATTACTTGAACGTTCATTAATAATGCATAACTCGATCAAACCGAGGAACGAGTTTGAATTCGGATGTGTTCACACTCGTGCATTTTATTTTGTGTGTAATTATTATGAGGGTATGGTAATTTTGTGTCGGTGTTGCGAGCGTTTTTATTTGTGGACGGAAGTGGAACTGGTGGGGTTATCGACGGTCAATGTTTGATTATAGTGACAAGTAGTTTTTATTGGCAGGTTTATAATTACAGTGTTTATACCTCACGAAGTGACACGCGCTTTACTTGTGTTTACCAAGTGTACAAACATGGTGTGAATATGTTTGTAAGTGCAGGACCTCTCGGTACAGTCCGAGACAATAGCGAAGTCGGAAGTGTGTGTGTGTGTGTGTGTGTGTTATGTGCTGATGCTACTAGTTGCCACAAGTAAAGCGCGTGTCGCTTCATGAGGTAAAAATACTGTAAGTGCATTATGTGTTAGTAGTATATTAAAAGAGCTTAAGTGACGACATTTAAGCGACTTCATGTGCTCCGGTTAGTCGCGCTCCCAAACTTGTTATGTGCTAAATCTTCTACGCAAGATAGACGTTATAAAAATATTTTTATCATCAAACTTGTGTCGCTATCTTAACTTAACTTAATTAGGATACCGTCTAAAACTTCTTATACACATCTCTATAACGTACTTATTCGTTAATTTAATGTAGGTATACAGGGTGTCCCTGGAAGTATGGATCAAATCGAATAGGGGCGGTTCAGTTGGTAAGTCGCGTGGGCAAGGTCATTTCCAAACGTTTTGGCAAAAAAACTAAAAAAGAAGAGAAATCGAATCGTTTTAAAGAAATCTTTAAAAAAACTATCAGGGCTATCAATTTTTTTTTTAGATAGCCTTAATAGTATTTTTTTATGATTATTTTCTGAGCACTATGCGAAGTGATTGAAAAAGAAAGTAAAAATCGGTCATAACTTTTGAACCGTAAAAAATTTCACTGACATTCTCAGGGTTAAGAAGTTTGGAAATGACCTTGCCCACGCCCCTATTCGATTTGATCCATACTTCCAGGGACACCCTGTATATTTGATTTCGGAGACCAAAAACGCTCATTGAGCGAAGAATAGATCTCTCAACGCGGTCTGTCATCTTCAAAACAGCCACGACGCAAAATTGGCATATTTCGGCGTGAAATAAATGCGGTTTTCGGTATTTGAGCATAACATTATGCAAAATTACTTACTTGTCAATTTGCTGTTCAATCAATCAATCCATCTTTCCTTGCATCTGCTTCTTTTCTTAAGGAAACTACAGGACCTAACCGCAAAAAAACGCAAGTTTTATAATGCCTAAAAGTATATGATCGACTACAGTAAACACAATCATAAAAATATGTGATGAATATAGGATATATGCTAATTAGATAGTGTGTTGAAAATATAATACAATTAATTTGATATGATAGAAAAAAATCATGAAGATACCTCTAAAAACTTTCTTTTTACAATAAAAAACATACTAATATACATACAATCATTCTGATTTTTTGTCAGATCATTCCACAAGAAACATACTAAAGCACTAGTGTTTTAATTTTTTAGTCCAAGCAATAGATTTTTTGTAAATAGATAATTGCTTCTTATTTGGCATTAATTACCAGGGTTGTGTTATCGCGCTTCTCTTTTTTTCTATGCAGTCCTACAGCGACCGCGCTTTAGGTCATGTAGCAGTTCAAACTTTAAACTAGTCTCGTTTAAACATGCTCTTCATTATTCTGCACATTTTATCCCGATACTTTTGCTATTACCCTGTCTCAACCGTTACTTTGAAACTTCCTCATAAATCTAGTATGAGGAAATTATTCAATAAATTCCGTACAGCGGCTATCAGCTCCAAGTCATCTTAAACTACAACCCCTTGGAACTAAAAACATGAATTTATTATTGCTCATACATTGTGCACATCACTTTGCAGATCGAACACGACCATGTTATTCTGTAAATTAAAACCCACCTTAGCACGCATAATCGACTGAATAAATACTGATCCCCTACTAGTGGCTTTTGATTACAATATTGAATTAAAATTGCGCGTGCAGAATCGTATAATATTATGGAAGTGAAACTCCTTAAAAAAAACAGAGTGTGCTTATGACCACACGATTGAAGTGAAACTTCAAACGTATTTGGCTATGAGGGGAAGAGAGAAAGAAAATGTGCGCGCGCACTGGTTTCGCTTGCTTATATCTCCCACTCAACTCCCGATCACACTTTTCGTAACGCTTACATCACGCGTTCGCCAGCTTACTCCCCAAGTCAAGTGTGCGTAAAGAAGTTTCACTTCAATAAAGAATAAAAGAGATTTAGTGTGAGAGACAGAGAGAGTTATATCTTGATTCTCTTTCCTGTAACGAAAAGTGCTTTAACGTGACGCGTCCTTGAAATTTCATTGTCAATTCTCGTCCATTTATTGAATCGCTGCCTAAGAAGTTTCACTTCAAAAACCTTATCCAATTTTCGATTACTGCCATAAAAGCTTACATACGTACTTTTACATATTTGTCACGCTTAGCCAAAGTAATCGCAGTTCAAAAATGAAAGAAAGAAAATAAGTTTATTCACGCCTAATATGACGCATAAAATACACTTATTAGTTTAAAAGACGAAGATTAGGAAGGCGATATTGAAACAGCATGACGGATGAAAACACTTAATGCTCATACACGAGTAAGTTTGTAGCTGGTAGTAGTTCTTACTGACATTACCGTATCAATACATGTGTCATAAAATTTGAATTTCATGAATTTGCTAAATTTCTAACACATATACTTATCACTTTCCGCTCTATACTTCTGATTTCCAATCGCGAACCAATAGTTTTACCAGCAAATTGATTCGCATTTAAAATGTTAATTCGATTCTTAACTTCGGGACACGTCGACATTCTCGACCTTCCAAATGAACAATGGGACAGCGTTCCATCTTGTAGATTTTATCTAATAATGTGTATTGAATGTTGCCAGTATTATTAAGTATTGTTTACGAAATGACTCGACATGTTATAAAGATATTTATTAACTTATTAAGACGTGTTTCGATGTTTCTATTGTTAGTACTGATTGTGGATTCTTTCTTTTTATGCCAAGGATCATGACATGTGTTGTGTGGAGTCCATTATTTTCTAGTTAAACTTTCTTACTTAACAGATTGAAAAGATTCAGTTTTAAATTAAATTTCAAAAAATTGGTTGCCTGTAGATAATTTCGGTTTACGGACGATAATTTTACGTGATGACGTCATAAGAAAACATGCCTCTCTATCGCTTGTTCCGCGCTCTCGCTTGCACGCTTGGCTCAGGCGGAACGTGACAATGAGTCATGCTTTTTCATGCGTACAGCCAGCGCATCGATTTAGAAGACGTTATCACGTCAAAAAATGGACTCCTGACTCACTACATTGTATAAACCTAAGGTACATACATACATATGTAAAAGCCTTATAAATAATTTTAAAGTTAGTCGCCTTGCACTCATCCTCTCAACATGACCAAACCGTAACCTTTTAAATTTTTGTCAATATAAGAAAAAAATTAAACCACACCGTTGCCTCATCATCATCATCACATCATTCCTCAAAAACACATCATTCCTGGGGCACTGGACCCGTATGCACAGCTGCAGGTCTGGTGCAGCAGGAAGTGGGCATAGTCATAGTTATAGGTTTATGAATTATTGTTTTTATATTTTATTTTAGTTTTGTTCTGTTTATTTTGTTTCACTTTTATTTTATTTTACTGAGAATGCTACTAACGTGCTTTTATAAGTGTTACTTACAATATGAGCTATTTGTGTTCGAATTCAATAAATAATAATATGTACAAAAGTCTACTTGTGCTGTACAGGGCCTTAAGGACTTAGGAGCAAAACAGTCTCTGCCAGCACAAAATCTTTAAAAATGCGCATAGCCAAAGAATGTACCGGAAATATCTTGAGCCATACCCAAAAATTGCAGAGTGAATGTGAAGAACTTTCCCCTCAGTCACCCAGCCCTCTTCCAATGCGACTTTAATACTTCACGGCTTTTGGACGCATAAAATTTCAATATTCCCAACACTATCGAATGGAGCGGAAGAACGACAAGGAATTTCGCGATACAGGGATATATTATGGTATTGTTGAAAATCCTTCATGCTCCACTGGCCGTTAATGTATCATGGATTTAGTATAGGAAAGTGAAAACTTATCCAGCTTATTGGTTTAATTTTATATCAGATTTCCACTTAGGAATCGAATCCTCTTATCTATACTTACTAATATTATAAAGAGGTATTTGTTTGTAAGTTTATAATATACAGGGTGAAATTTAATTCATGGGCATCCTTTTAAGGGGTCATTGTAATCATCATTATGAACAACTTTTACTATGGGACCAAACCTGAAATCGCGAAAAAGATCAGCTCTTCCCTACATTTTGACGAGTTATGTGAACATAAATGCAAAGAACAGCTGATTTTTTTTTCGCGATTTTAGGTTTAGTCCCATAGTAAAAGTTGTTCATAATGATGAGTAGAATGACCCCTTAAAAGGATGCCCATGAATTTAATTTCACTCTGTAGATTGTAATCTCTGGAACTATTTTGAATTTGAAAAATTATTTTTGCATTTGATAGCCCAATTCTTGAGGAAGAAAAAAATCAGAAAGAACGCTAAGCCAAAACGAATTGATAGCGCGGTTAGGTGATGCGATGCGACGTGGTGGCTCGGGGGAGCAAGAAATTTCACGCAGACGCAGTCGCGGGAAGAAGCTAGTAATTAATGTACCTTTTAATTGCATTCTTTCATCAGTTTTCTACGTAAACACTAGATTGTATTCAGTCTTTAGTTCTCAGTATAGAACTGTTATTCCCGTAGCATTATTAAGAGTTTCCCTGCTAATTGGATGATCATTCATTTCATTACCAACGGATATATTTTAGCTGAGTGAATATTTTTCTACAATATGTCTTGTTATATCACTAGCTAGATTAAAAGATGGGCTTTGGCATATTGGCTTGGTTCCAAAGTCTATCCAACAAAATCTGCTTCACATTGCCTGGTTTGCGTATCACCCTTATTTTTTTTTGGCTTCCATATCATTCTTTATCTATTATTTCATATTGCTCGATTTGCTCATCGCCCTTTCTTTTTTTAGGATTCTATACTTATCTACTACTAGTGATTCACCCTTGTTTCGTATGGATTTTATGACTGACAGCGCATCTTTTCTTTATTACAATATTTGTGGTAGCTAAATAATAACAGCCGTACAGGTCGATGGATCAGGCTAAGCTACGCTTGCCACGGTTGGTCTGTAGATGGGTGACCATCTTTACATACCGAGACCCCTCCGTGCCTCGGAAAGCACGTTAAGCCGTTGGTTCCGGCTGTCATTTGTGGATCTTTGACAGTCGTTACGGGTAGCCAGAAGCCCGAAAGTCTGACAACCAGTCTTACCAATGGGTATCGTATTACCCAGTAACTGGGTTGTGGAGGTCAGATAGGCAGTCTCTCCATGTAAAATACTGGTATTTAGCTGCATCCCGTTAAACTGGAAGCCGACCCCAACATAGTTTGAAAAAGGCTAGACAGATGCAGATGCAGATTCATGTATTTTGTACATAATCACGGAGTTCGTAAGGATCATGGCAGGTGCGTTTCTGCCTGCTCCCATGGAGAAAAGGCGTGAGTTCATGTATGTAAGCACATAAACCTTGCAGAATACATTATCTAAATGATGGTGGAAACCTCAAAATCCATTGCGTAGTTTAGAAGAAAAACGCGGTCATGCAGATAAACACGAAAAGTGACGGTAATTTATAATAATTACTGTTACTGTTAGCCTACATCATCCCACTGCTGGGCCCCTGCCCATGACTTCCAGGTCTTTGATCCAGGTCTAAAGTGGACCACTCACGGTCGTTTGTTTCCTCCAGCTCATCCCGCCATCTTCTACGGGTTTTCGGACGGTTCCCTGATATGATTTTTTTAATTAAAATGGTTTTAAACCAATTACAGAAACTAAAGACACAGTTTGTAATACACATATAATCATCATCATCATCATCATCATCATCATCATCTGCCTAGCCTTTTCCCAACTATGTTGGGGTCGGCTTCCAGTCTAACCGGATGCAGCCGAATACCAGTATTTCACATGGAGCGACTGCCTATCTAACCTCCACAACCCATTTACTGGGTAATACGATACCCCTTGGTAAGACTGGTTGTCAGATTTTCGGGCTTCTGACGATCCGTAACTACTGTCAAAGATCCACGAATGACAGCCGGGACCAACGGCTTAACTTGCTTTCCGAGACACGGAGGGGTCTTGGTATATAAAGATGGTCACCCATCTAAAAAGTTTCTTAAAAATTCAGGCGATTTCGTAAGTTACTCAATGTTTCACCTTGAAGTTAGCCTCTGATTCATATTTCCTCTACCAATACGAGACAAGTATTACACTGAATTTAAATAACCTGTCATTAAATCCTTAGTTTCTCGATAAAATAATAAAGGCTGCTAGTTTATACTGTCTATCAAAAACAGCATTGCACAATTTATGAATAAATAAAATAGTTAAGAGGAAATGCGGGTGGTTGGTTCTCCATAGAAAAACTGTCGCCTGTTTTCTTTCTGGTTAATGACAATAAAGCCGTGATTTTTTACAGAATAATAAATATTAACTACTTGTATGTCTCTATATTTTCCTTTTTGATGATACATTATTTTTAAAAGCAATAAGGCCCTCAAAAAATGCCGATTTAAACCGCTGTCAACAGAGGCCTATTGTGCAAAGATAACTATTAAAGAAAAACATAGGGACACAGTATATATCCTTTTCATTCAGTTTATGAAATATCGTTTAAATTGGTCCAATATTGGAGGAGGAAATAGGCGAGAGTCAAAACCTTTTTACTTGGGCTTTTTCAAAAGTCTGTCCGACCGCATTTCCTCTTAAGTACAACCAAGTTGTCACCAGTAATCAGTATGAAGTAGTAAACTGTTCATTAATTGAATTACAAGCTGTCTCTACTGAACTTAGCCTGAATTAAATTCAACTTTAGATAAGAACTGTTAACTACGACTTAGATGTCGATTGGAACTATCTAGATTAACGATATTAACAGCTGTTACAGTGGAAATTAACAATTTTACAAATTAGGTTCCGTTAGTCGAGGTAAGAACTTCATTATCATCATTTCAGCCGAAAGACGTCCACTGCTGGACATAGGCCTCCCCCAAGCACCTCCACTTCGACCGGTTTTGTGCTTCTCGCATCCAACGAGTTCCTGCGGCCTTCACAAGGTCGTCGGTCCACCTTGTGGGAGGCCTTCCAACGCTACGCTTTCCGGTACGCGGTCGCCACTCTAGAACCTTTCGGCCCCATCGGCCATCTGTTCTGCGAGCAAGAACTTAATTTTATGAAAAGAAAGTGATAGAATCGTTCTTCTTACTGACTCAACTTAATCTATATCTGAGAAGTAACGTCATAATTAGCTTATAATGTTCCCACTGCTGGGACACAGGCCTCCTCTCTTTTAGAGGTAGTGGGCTGTAATTTACAACGCAGGCCCAGTGCAGGTTGGTAGATGTCACATGTCCAATTTGTTTTAGGTTCTCGAACATGCCAGTTTCTTCAACATGTTTTCCTTCACTGTTTTGAGAGTAACGTCTTCTTCTTAGTGTCGATAGCAATCTAAATGGCTACTTGTTTGGCGCCATCACCAGCGTCCAATAGTTCCTGTAACGTGCAGCTGACAGGATACGCAGGACACGATATTAAGTGTCCCATAGAGCATACTATTCACCAAGAGTAACGTAATAATAGCTATTTAAACGAGACTTAACATGTCAACTTTAAAATAAATTAAAATAATACCTAATAAAATAATTTGGAAGTATGTAACGACTTGGTTTCTATTTCAAAACACTTCATGATTACAATACATATACGATAACCATCAAGTAATTAGAATAAACAACTACAAACATACAAAACAATACCACGTTTTTTATCAACATTATCGCCACAATATCGTTTCAATCTCGATCCTCAAACAAATGTTGCCACGTATAAAATTTGCATTTTAAACCGGGCACAAAGGTCGGACCGGTGAGGTGGGCCATTCACTTAAATGTACCGGATTAGGAACACCCGATAATGGCCCGTTTTAATTGTAAAAGGTTTTAGTGCTACCAATTTTGGGACTGCCATCCATAAATGGGAGTGTTCGGTTTATAAACGTAGTAATGGCAAAGGGAATTGCATATGTAATGTGTGAAAGTTTCCAGTGAACGCATTTGGATTTCAAGTAAAATTAATAACAATTATGGGATCGTTCGTTTTAAATATTGGTATGGAAAACGGCGGTATGAAGATTTGGTTTTAACTTTTTGCAACAAAGGGCCCAGCAAAAGTGTGGATTGCCAGTGTCTGTGTGAGATTCTACATATAACCCGTCAGCTTTCAAAACAAAAGGGAACCGGCATCTTCTGGACACGCTCGTTCAAAGACACGCAAAAAAAAGCATAATCCATAGTCGACTGTCATTCTGCCTATCTTGTTAAGATTGAAGCAAGATGCAAAATTTAATGTCATTTTATTATTTTACCTACTTGGTTCTTTTATTAACTACAGGACCCTGGCTTATTATATAAATCTAATTAGTTTCAGAAGATTTACACAGATCCAGGTTCTACAAGAAACGCTTCCCAAAACTCACGGTAGCAAAAAACACTATAATTCGTTAAAATTTCAGATACTTTCTACAGTACGATTCCCTGAAATGTTATATCATGTACTAAGAATATACGCGTCGGTCGAGGTATTACCTTGACACTGACTGACATGACACTATCAGAGTGGAGGCGCTTCGTGTAACGTGATGATCTGCGGTTTCAAACATGGTAGTGTTCCTATATAGGGGTAATATCTACCTAATTAATGATTTTAAAACTATAGTAGTTCGTTGGTCTTGTGGTCGCAAGCGCTACTGCTGAGTACGAGGTCCTGGGTTTGATGCCAAGGACGGGCAAAGTGTTATCTTCATCTTCATTTATTTATTCATCAGATATAAGCTAACAGTTTACACCAAATCGCTTATATCTATGCTAATTCTACAAAATTACATTAAAAAAGTCGATACTTGAAGAACATTTTGCTAAAATTAATTACTAGATCGGCCTAGTTTGGTTAACATTTGAGTATATACCGATGCCAAACTAATCTCTTATCCTAGTAACAGCTACAAAGAAGGCGGTTGATCTCAGTTTTCATTTGACAAGTTTTCCCACTGTTGCTACATAGTTAAAGGTAAATTCTACCTATGAAAGCAAACAAAGTTCAGTGGGTCAATCGGTCGAATATGTTTAATTTATTCATTCCATTGTTTTCAAACTCGGTATCTGTCTATTGTTAGAATGTCGTCGCGGTGTTTTGTATACAGAACTATAATTAACTCTGATTTGTATTTATTATTACCTACATTTGAAAATTTACTTTTAATAAGAATTTTCAATTTCCGGATGACAGTGATGCGGACGAATACTTCGAGGTCTGTGTCTTTTTTGTTTTTTTTTTTTTATATTTATCTGTATAGTTAGTTGGTAAGAGCGAATTCTACCAAACTTTTATATCTAGAAGAAATCTTATCCTGAGAATAAACCCACAAATCCCTTTCAAGACGTCAATTTTTTTCCACCGATAAAAGATAATCAGCCCTTAGTCATTTAATTCATTTAATCTATTGACATAATTCAAAAAGCTAACAATCTTAAAATAAGAATATGTACAAGTATATAAAAAGGGATGGAAAATAATCAAAGTGCATCAAAAAATTCGAGTATTTACATCAAATTTAATCTATTGCAAATAGTTAGTTCTGTATATGAAATAAATTATGTATTTAGATAATTATCTAATAAAAAAAATAATAAAAATAAACTTTCTATAGGCAAGATTCTTAAAATCCTGCAAAAATATTACTATCACGGGAAAACGTAGATGCTACCATTACCGCTTTCCCGTCATCGTTTGTTATTTAAATGGAGGAGAAATTATTAGGAGTCTTATTGTCCATAAAACTATTTGTTGATACTCGCAAGCATACGATAAAGACATCACTATAGTAACCTATACTACAGTCAGCTTGACTAACATCAATTCAAACCTTAAGCAGTCTGAATAAGATTCTATATTCACGAACTTTCAAAGGAGAATTAAGACATGACATTCCTAACTATTCTTTGCCCCTACCTCCCCGATAAGTCGCGGAGTCGAATGGATCTTTTGTGATAAAATTAATTGCATTTTCCCCCATTGCACCCTTCTGCACGCTCATATTATGACAGTCTGACATAACATTTGATAATGAATTTTGTACTGGAGCCTAAATATAAGCTATTTTTACATGATTTCGAAGGCAAAGTGTTCATTTAGGCATGATAATCGGAGGATGGAAGAAAAATAGAGAGGTCTTGCGCAATTTGAATGAATTTAAATTCTGTTCCCTGCGGTATCAAAGTGCAGCGTTCAATTTAAAACAATGAATAAATTAGATTAAGATGAAGTCTATTGATTTGTCGAGTAAGTCTTGGACTCAATTTTACGCATGGCTAAATACTGTCATTACGCATAATGAAATAAAAGACTCACATAAATATCGATCGATTCGATTTACAATATAGATGCGTCTTAAAACCCTGACTTATCACTATTGTTTCCATCACATAAAAACTAAAGTTGACTTTTTGTTTTTTTTTGGAACGAACGACCTGTAACGCAGCTTGCAGTAGGAGTAAACAGGTAGTACTCTATGTGCCTTTCAACATACGAGTTTTCAAATTATTTTTTTATTGCGGGTGCTTAAGCCGATAGTGAGGTCAAAATAAAAATCCAAGATGGCGACAACTTCTTGAGAGCTTCGAATCACACTATTATTAAAAGGCGAAAGTTTCTGAGTGTATTTGTATGATTTTTACTCTTTCACGCATAGACCACTGAACGGTTTTGAATGAAATTTGGCACACAGGTAGTTTATAACCAGGATTATTTTATCCCATAGCATAGGATAAATTTTATCCCGATTTTTCCACGGGATCGAAGCTTATGCTGGTGAAAGTGTGGGGCGCAGCTAGTAACATATAAATATAGTATAATTTTCTATCTTACCATCTTGGATTTTCATTGTTTTTGGCTCTGAATTAATAACGTGTATTAAATTCCCACTTTCTCTCATTCTGTCTCCTTCTATTATATAAGTACGAGTGTGTGACGAATTTCTATTCTGACGGAGATCCCCCGACCGCACACGTTTTTTAACCGACATTAAAAAAGGAGGTTCTGCATTCGACCCGTATGTATGTATGTTTGTATGTCCGCGATTATCTCAAAAACTGCTGAACCGATTTTGATAATTATTTCATTAGTGTAATCTACATACTTTCAGGAAGGTTTTAGTATATAATACATTAGGTAATTATTCTTATGTGCGAAGTTATATTCATAAATGTACTGCACCTCCGGCATTTCTATGGGAATTTTGATGATTCTTCGAGTCGTGTCTTCAATTCTTCAATGCACTAGTGTTAATTATATTGGTTTGGGGTAGGTACAACTAAAAAGTGAAAAATAAAAACTTTTTTACAAAAAAAAACAACCGACTTCAAAAAAAAAACACTACAAAGTGAAAAATAACTTTGATTTCGGAAGTCGGTGTCAAAAAAGGAAAATGCGGAACCAACGACACCGACTTCCGAAATTAAAGTTATTTTTCACTTTGTAGTGTTTTTTTTTTAAGTCGGTTGTTTTTTACTTGCGCATCACGAAAATGTTTTCTAAATCTTTGTACAAAAAATCTAATAACTTAACACGAAATTATTTTTACTTCCATCAAAAGTATCTGAGTCTGTACACTCACAGCGGCATAAGTCACAATAAAACTATTTTTCTCAAAAGGGGAATTCCCTCCGCCATTGAAAGCTCTGATCTGTTTGTAGCTGGTTAGTCTTATTGCTACTTAGAGAAAGATTAGCGGCCTTATCTGACTTATAACATTTTCTGGCTTAATACATTATTCCTTGGTTGTTTTGTGGCTTCGTTTGCTTCTTATATTCGTCTTTGTATCTTTATTTTTGCTTGGGTTGCAATAACTTGCTATTTTTTCTGTTTACCTCTTACTTATTCAGAAAAAAAAAATTAATGTACTTCTAGCATATTATATTATTTCTGGATAAAAATAAGTAAACAAAAGTAAAGGTATCAAAATAACGTATAATAACAAATAAAACAAAAATATTAGGTCCTTACATATGAAATTGGCGTTTTGTATGGAAGGAACAAAAAGTCGAATATTTTTTAATATAATATATTTAATTAATCAAAGTATGAACCATTGTTTTCAATGCACTTTTGCCATCTTATAGGTAGTTCATTGATCCCTTTACTAAAAAAACCAGTCGGACGGGAATCAATAAAATCTTTGAAGGCGATTTGGACTGCCCCATCGGAGTTGAATTTTTTCCCTTGCAAAAAGTTATCCAAATTGCGAAAAAAATGGTAATCTGTTGGAGCAAGGTCCGGGGAGTACGGAGGATGTCTAAGACATTCCAATTCAAGCTCTTCTAATTTGGTAGCCGTCTGTTGCGCAGTGTGTGGTCTGGCGTTGTCGTGCTTTCAAGCTTTTTAATCTTCCCAATTTGCTTCAAGTGAATTAAAACAGTTTTATCACTAACATCGAAGCCTGCAGCTAACTCGGACGTGGTTTGCGATGGGTCCGCTTCCACAATAGCCTTCAATTCTCCATTATCAACTTGGGTCTCAGGCCGTCCACGGGGCTTGTTCTGCAGGTCGAAATTTCCAGAACGAAAACGTTGGAACCAAAAACGAACTGTGTTTTCTTTTGCAACATGACCGCCATACACATCATTCACCCTTCGAGTCGTTTCCGCAGCACTAGTGCCACGGCGGAACTCGTACTCGTAAATAATGCGATATTTTAAATTTTCCATTTTGTAAAATGAGTGACGCAAACAGAAAAAACAGAAGAAAAAAAACAAATGAATGACGGTCATCGAAGCACAAATACATGAGTAAATAGCTGTACAAATTTGAATTTGGAATTCCTTACCAAAGAGGAGAAATTCGTGATTAAAGTGGCCAGTACGAAAAACGCCAATTTCATATGTAAGGACCTAATATTCGAGCGTGTTTTTTCTGACTGTACCTCTATGCATAAAAACGAAAAGTTTGAATATGTTTCATGTTCACCCGGCAAAAAATATGCGCCGTTTTATTTCCCTATAAATAAAAATATATTAAAATTTTCGGAACTCAAATTGAAACTACCGCCCACAATAAATCTCTACACAGCCCTTTTTAAAAGGAGGCGGGATTTCCAATTATTTCTTAATAATTTGCCATAAAACACAGCCATATGGCAAACATACTCAAACACACACCTACTATTACATAGAATACACTTTACTACAGTAGACTAAAGTTCAAAATCGCCTGACAATAAATGCGATTAATGAAAATGAAACTTTAAAAATTGCATCTCCAATATTCCCTAATCCACAAACAATAAGGTTGAGTTCTATTTAACACAGTGGCAAAGATGATTGTGTAAAGGTATTCTTAGTAACAGATGTTGTAATCGAGAATCGTTTGAAGGGCACTACAGAATCGATTATATTGTGCGAAGATATGAGCCCTTAAGCGGATTTCTTTTTAATAGTTTTCCTCTGATTGTATGGGGATGGTCAGTGTTTGTGTATGATTGAATTTTTATATCGCTATTCATATCTGAGGAGTTATTATGGTCTCGGGAATGAGAGGCCTTTATATGATAAGATTGGAATATCGCAAAATTGGCAGTATTGTGGCATGTTGTGGGTAAATACGTATGATATTGAGGAAAATACTAAGCGATAAGTATGTATTATGATGTATACTTGCAAACTAGACCTAGAAAAAAAATCGTCAGTCAGTGGGTGCCTGAAGACGGGTGTTGTCACCGAAGCAGGCCAAACGCTAGCGTGACGATTTGGACTCGTTCCTGACCGTTTGGCCCGAGAAGACAAAAGATAAGGAAAATTTGAAAAATATGGGGGAGATCATTTCCCAGCAGTTGGACGAACTAGGTTAATAAAAAAAGACCTAGAAATATCATACCTTCTGCTAAGATAGTCTTAATAGATTTGGATAATTCAATTTTATTGCCGTTGACAGCGTCTCTGTCATGAAACCCGGCCGACGACGCCCGTTGCAAACTGTGACGGGATACTCTTCCCCATCCTACCCACTCTTGTTTTTTTTTTTTCATCGTGTGGAAATCCTTAAGGATGTCCACCACCACCCTGGGGTCGGTGGAGGGGTCTGTCAGACTCTTACTGACTAAAACCACACGGTGTCCTGCTGCTACCTTTAGCCGGGGTGCTGGAGTGCTTGCGCATTTCGTCACGCCCCCCTCCTACCCACTACCTACCATCAAAGGAGCATCTCCCTGCAGGGTGTAACCTTCCGTGGCCCACTCTCTGAACCGCCTTCGGACACAAGTGGGAAGATGTAAGTCCAACCTGGTCAAGTGGGGCTATCTTGATGGAACGGCAGTAGGGTGTGATTGCGGAGCTATGTCACAAACCATGTTCCACCTCCTATCCTGCCCTCTGTGTCTTAAAACATGCAGTCAAAGTGATCTCTGCGCAGCCACCGACAACACCGTGGAAGTGGCAAGGTTTTGGAATAACAAGATGGTGAAACGTCAATGGCTTTTTCAATATAAAAAAATAAAATAGTAACATTTTAGGATCTATTCCTATGATATAATATGTTAGTATTTCAAATTAAATATTTTAACTTCTCAATTGATGAATCCTCGCACCAATACAGGGTGTCCCTGGAAGTATGGATCATGATCCATGCGTCATGTTCGTGAACGGGCGCCGTCAGTAGGGACTGGTCATCTCTTTGCTGCCATGGCTTATTTTAATTTATTATTTGAATTGTTGTTTTTTCTCATCTTTTCATTATGGACGCTTTTAACGTTCTGCATCGTTTTCACATGTATATTTTTTAACATGAATGATGTAACAAAAGACTTTGTAACCACATTATTTTGATTTAAAAGAGTGTCCATGGAGTTTCTTGCCCGTTCTTCTCCATAGGTACGTACGCTTTGGAATGGGCAACTAGCTTCATCTTTCTGACTGACCGACCCCTTGACAATTCAAAAGTGCCTGTAATTAGTTTAATTGAAATAAATGCTTTGAGTTTGATCGAATCGAATAGGGGCGTGGGGCAAGTTCATTTCCAAAAGGTAAAAAAAAAAAACTATCGGGGCTATCAATTTAATTTTTTTAGATAGCACTGACAGTATTTTTTTATGATAATTTTCTTTGAGCACTATGCGAAGTGATTGAAAATAAAATAAAATTGATCATCACTTTTGAACCGTAAAAAAATTCACCGACATTCTCAGGGTTAAAAAGTTTGGAAATGACTTTGCCCACGCCCCTATTCGATTTGATCCATACTTTCAGGGACACCCTGTATTTGTTGCCGCAGCGCCCATGTATCGAAACTTTCTTGAGTTTTCTCGCTGTATGACCAATAGATGGCATTAGCCGCAGTTTTTTTCCCGCGGCCGTTTGGGGACATTGCGGTGCTCTGGACTCCGCCTTTAAAAATTCCCTTTTGGTAAAACCTTGATGATACTCTTAAAATAAATGGACTTGCATCTGTGCTTCATTGAGAACTTATAGTGAAGTGTTGATTTTTGAAGTTTTAACCATTCCACCGGTGGATTTAAGAAGATTTTGCTCGCCGGCCGGCAGTTTATACCTACAAGCCATCACGCGCGCATGAACGAGGTATCTTCCCATCTCCCTGGGTCTGAGTGGGATCTCTGGATTGCCAAGGTACGTGGGCATGTTTTGCTGCTAATAATTCTTTGGTATTGGTTTCTCGAGGATTCATCAAGAGGGAAATTGGTTTTATTTTTTCAGGTCCGCCATTACACCTTTCACATAGGTTCTTAATTCAAATTTTTCTAACAACCTGTTACATAGGTGCAGGCTATTTACACGCCTCACCACAAGATTTAAAATACAATCATGCCAGCGACACGAAGAAAAATTGCTGTTGGAATTTGGTTGATTGAAATCTACAATCTGTTTAGTTTGTCTAGCTGTCAAAAGCACTAGGTACTGCTAAGCTAGACGCGGCCCGGGTTCGATCCTGAGGTCGGGTAAAGTGTTTTCTTGCAGTGGTAGGACTAACGCCCGCCTGGTTTGCGACCACTCTCCCACCGGAGTCTGCCGTAAAGCAGCCTAATGTGTTTCGTCGATGCGTGGGAGTTGCAGTGCCTTAGGCATCTTCTGGGCACGCTCGTTCCATCACAGACCTCATCCATCGCTTTTCATCAGGCGTGATCGAGGTCAAGAGCGGGCCCTGTTAGCAAAAAGAAAATAAGTAGTTTTCGTATTAGAATATTCTCGGGTAGCAGCCTGGCTTTTAAAATTGTGCCCGTTACTATCATTCCATTTTTAACCGACTTCAAAAAAGGAGGTTCTGTATTCGACCCGTATGTATGTATGTTTGAATGTCTACGATTTTCTCAAAAACTATTGAACCAATTTTGATAATACTTTCACTAATGTGATCTACATACTTTCAGGAACGTTTCAGTATATAATACATTAGGTAATTATTCTTATACACGAAGATATATACATAAACGTACTGCAACTCCGGCATTTCTGACCGAGTTTTGATCATTCTTCTAGTCAGTGTCTTCAATTCTTAAATGCACTAGTGTTCATTGAATTTGTGTGGGGTAGGGATAACTAAAAATTGAAAAATAAAAACTTTTTTACAAAAGTCGTTGTCAAAAAACGAAAATGCGGAATCAACGACACCGACTTCCGAAATTAAAGTTATTTATCACTTTGTAGTGTTTTTTTTTGAAGTCGGTTGTTTTTTTTTTGTAATAAAGGTTTTATTAACACAAAGTTTTTAATCAACAAAATATATTTAAGCTTGAACTAATTCTAGCTTCATAGCTACTTAAGCAGCAGGTTCCATATCTTATTCCTAATTAGATTTCCCAAACTCCATTAAAATTTGATTTATTATCATCTATAGTCTCTGCCGTTTAACACGTCAGCCATTACGCATAATTTTATGTATGAATTTAACGATTCTTCACACGGTTTCATACACAAATCTGACCGGCAGACCTCAATATAAACATATAATATTAAACAACGGATGCGGTTAACTAGATGTAGGCCGAATTGCAACGTTGAGCAATATGGTGAATTAGGATTATTTATTTTAATCTACGTAAATACATACTTACGTAAACATAACACCGCGCTTGTAAACCGCGGAGGGTTAGCCAGAAGTATACCTATCGTACACCCGTATTTAATTTTCACCAGTTATCACACTAATATTAAAAGGGCGAAAGTTTGTGAGTGTGTTTGTATGTTTGTTACTTCTTCACGCACAAACTGCTGAACGGATATGCATGAAATTTGGCACACAGATAGTTTATAACTAAGATTAACACATAAGATACTTTTATCCCGATATTCTAATGGGATCGACACTTATGCGGGTGAAACTGCGGGGCGCAGCTAGTGTTTAGATCCCATATAACAGGGGGCGACCCTATAGCACACAACCGGGCACAAATCCAGACTCCGGGCTATTACTGAGAATTTCTAGAAAAACCCTATAACATTTTGCCCCGCTCGGGAATCAAAACCAGGACCTCATGCACAGAAGTAGCATGACGCGTGGCGCTCCATATAAAATACTAGCTGCGCCTCGTGGTTTCACCCGCGTAAATGTCGATCCCGTGGGAATATTGGGATAAAAAGTAGCCTATGTCCTTTCCCGGGACTCAAACTATCTCTATACCAAATTTCATCTAAATCGGTTCAGCGGTTTGAGCGTGAAGAAGCAACAAACATATAAACACACACACACACTCACAAACTTTCGCCTTTATAATTAGTGTGACTAGTATTCAGCTGCATCCGGTTAGACTTGAAGCCGACTCCAACATAGTTTGAATAAGGTCAGGCAGGTAGATGGTTTTTGATAGTATATTTCATAATTTATTTAGTTACTAGCTGCGCCCCACGGTTTCACCCGCATAAGTGTCGCTCCCGTGGGAACATCGGTATAAAAAGTAGCCTATATGTTAATCCAGGGTGTCAGCTACCTCAATACAAAATTTTATGAAAATTGGTCCAGCCATTTGAGCGTGAAGAAGTAACAAACATTTTATTTATTTTATTTTATTTGAAAGGTACACCAACGACTTATTCACTAAACATTGACATAATAAAAAATAGCATACACATTGAGCTATGGTGAATTTGTCGCTTATAGGCGTACACAAAATACATACATAACATATAAACACACACACACACACTCACAATCTTTCGCCTTTATAATATTAGTGTGATGTGATGTGGGTTTGTGTATATTATTATAAATTAGTATCGAAATTACCCGACTAGATTCAAGTTCAACCGGAGGCTGTGCTAATCACAGGGTGTAGTGGTACGTACCAGCGTTGCCAGATTTTTTCAGGTAAAGCGGGATTTTGAAACCTTTTAAGGCTCCCGCAGAAAGTCGCGTCGCGACAGCGCGACGGCGACGCGGGTCAGACAATTTCTATAAAAAATCATGGATATTGTTCTACAACAGTCGTGTCATGCCTGTCTGCGGGAGCCTTAAAGAAAAAAAAAGCGGGATTATTTCGTCGAAAGCGGAACATAATAAAAAATAGTTAATAATCAGTTGTTTTCTTTTTTTTAAATGGGCTTGCTCTTGACTCTAGTCTAGGTCAGAGGTGACAGAGACAAAGTTGACGATGGAATGGGCTTACCCAGGAGAAGCCTGTTCACTATGATTTTTATTTATCCCTACTTATTATTTTCTTTGAGTATCGAATTAAGTTTACATGATCATAGATGAAGAGTTTTTGACTTAAATGGTCGGGACGTCTGGCAACGCTGAGTGGTTCAGAACTTTGCTAGCAAAATTGCCCGAATGGCAAACACGACACAGCAAAATAACTGTAAAGATTCTTATGTATGTACACAAACCAGCTGTAAGATATTGGTACAGATTTGTGCGTAGGCGACCGACAACTAATGCAAATGGCCATAATTACCCACACATATCGGTTAGAACTGCGCCGACGCAGTGCTAATGGCGCTATATTCCTTATTCAAATGAGATTTAATTCATAAGTGAAACAGCTTTGTGTTGACAGTGGTATTTATTAATTTTGGGAGAAAACGATGTTAAATAAATTAATGGGTCCATTCAGTGGCGTGCCTAGGGGTCAAACTTAGGGCAAGCCACTCAAAAAAAACCTACCGTATCGCTTGTCAACTTTGTGCGTCCGATTGAGTCGTTTTAGTTCTTACTAATATTCATATTTCATAATTGTAGGTTTTTGCTAATAGCTATTAAAATGAATGTTTTTTAATAGCACCATTTTTTTCTTATATAAATAATTAAGGTAAACGTTTACAAAATCGTAACTTTTTTATTTTCGAAGTATCAGTTTCGCGTAAAATATGATAAGACGTAGGTTTAAGAGTCATCTACTATTTGATTTACTCACAATGTTAACAGCCATAACTCTTCATTCTTCGCTTCTTTACCACAGACACATGACAAACATCAAAGCACACAGAAGACATGAAGCAAAGATACAAGCGCTGAGCAATTGCCTCTATTTAATGAGGTTTTAGACTCGTCGTGACCTCGGAAAGGAAGTTCTTGTTGTCCTAAATGACACACAACATCAACTAACCTTTAAAATCCGCCCCTAAGACTCTCTGGCCGAAAAACAGCGCGATTGTGATCGACACGCGTATTGTATTTAGAAATGTCAAGCACATAATTGACGAGATAAAGAAGTTTCGATTCGTGTTTTACCAAAAGTGCAGAATGAAACAACAGCATTCGTGTGCTTTTGAGAATTCTGATGTCTTTTACTGGCACCAGCAAAGTTATTTAAATCATCGTAACCTGATATTCCAAGCGGTATTTTCTTTTAAGAAAAATATGCAACACTAACAGAATAATTTGTTGATATGAGAGCAGCCTATTTTGAATGAGTATTGTATGCTGATCGACTAAAATGCCTATTACGTGAGTTAGATTTCTGAGAAATACTCAAATCAATTTGTCTGTAAAACTCAAAATTGCACACGTTTTAATCCATCACAAGGAACAATAAAATTGCATGCGTTTCCGAATTCATTTTAATGACAAGAAACTTTTTAATCACTTTAAAACAAAGGTAATTACCGCAAAAACTAAACACAACACTTAACTTCACAGAAAATGAAAAAAAAAACAAAACAAAAAAATGCACCAGTAACCGATCAAACTTTGAACTAATAGACTCGCGCAATGTCTCGCGATCTTATTATTTACACACACACGCGCGTCGTTATACGATTCATTCATAAAAAATCAAAAGCCAGGCTTAAAAATCAGTACAATTTGGGAAATAAGTACATACTAATGTTATCAACAACATGAACAATTTCTATACAAATAGTCAAAGGTCTAGAAGCCAGATTTGAAGCCAACTGGTGCGAGCGAGACGGGTTGATTTTTGTTGTTGCGCTTTTGCTAAGCGGCACAGAGATGTTTGGCAACGATGCGCGCGATGAAAATGCGCGGAATTTGAAATTATTCTTTGAGTATGTAAACCTGGCAACCTTGCATCGTACTTACGTATAGCGGGTGGCCGGGACCGGCGGCCTAATTGCGGAACGCCAAATCGTCAAATGATTCTGATCAGTTGGCTTCATTTCTATCACAATTGGCTTCATTTTACGATTTTCGAATTGCGAAACTCTAGTTTCTGCGCAGGGCCTTAACGTTCATAATTGGTTTCATAATAAACTAGAGTTTCGCAATTCGAAAATCGTAAAATGAAGCCAATTGTGATAGAAATGAAGCCAACTGATCAGAATCATTTGACGATTTGGCGTTCCGCAATTAGGCTGCAGGACGTGCGGAGTTTATTTTTTATTATTCTTTCAATATCTTTATAAGTTTACTTGTGTATTTTTTTTTTAATTATTAAGCTCGCGCTTCATTGAAAGCCAGGCTTTTCGGCTTTAGTAAAAGGCACGCCCCTGGGTCCATTAGGCTTGAAAACTATTTCTGTTAATGAAGATTTGCATCGGGTTATTTTATACAGAAAAAGAACACGAATCAATTAAAAAGAAGTCTTCCCGTGGCCAGAGGGCTGGCCTATTTTTGGCCAAAGAAACAGCGTCGCTAAACAACGGGGCAATGCTGCCAGCCACAGATTATATCTGTGCTGCCAGCCTTTAAGGCACATTTCCTGTTGGCAGCGATGTGGATTTTTGTGCCCTAAGATTCTTTCCGCCTTTTGTATTAATTTTATTTTTATTCACATGTTTAAGTCTGTTAGCTTCATCGTCTGCCTAGCCTCTTCCTAACATTGTGAGGGTCAGCTTCCAGTCTAATCGGATGCAGCTGAGTACCAATACCTATTTTAAATGGAGCGATTGCCTATCTACCTCCATAACCCAGTTACGGGTAATACGTTACCCCTAGCTTACATTTATGTAAATATTATCTTGTTTAAAAATTAAAAAGCTAATAGAAAAAAATAAAGAAAATGGATCTACTAACAAATAAATTAAGTTGACTAATGGCAATCCATTACAGTCCACTTAGAACATACGAGTTCCAAATATTCGAATTTAGAATACCATCCATTGTTCAAAACTATTAATTTTAAAATGTCTCATTGTGATTGGTCGTGTCAACACAAACAGCTGACAATCGACGCATATGCGCAACTATTCCTTCGAAATTCAACCAAATTATCTGACGCAGTACAAACAAAGCGTCCTGCCTTGTGTTAGAGTTAAATTTCCTTTGTTTCAATTCCAAAAGTGACTTGTTCTATGACATTTTCTGTTTTGCCTTCTAAATACTTCTTATTCTAAAGGAATAAAGTTTATTTTAGTTTTTGGCAACTGTAAAAGAATGTGGGGGGAGTTCTAAAAATAAATGCAAAAACGTTCTGTTTGTTCAAAATACTATTTTTGTTCGGTTCCCTTTTGATGTGACACGTGACACTGTTTATTTTGTATTTAAATGTGTTTAAAATATCGTTAAATATAGTTGTCACGACATATTGGGAAACAATATTAGATTGTTGTTTATATAAATGTTCTGAAATAACTTTTTCTTTTGAAAGATTTCAGTTGGCCGAAAAATTAAGGGGTGGGTATGTGTGTGTATGTTGGTGCCAATATGAACGAAAAATACCGAGTATAGGTGAAACGCGTGTAAGGTTAGTGTCTGTAAAGGTTCAAATAGAAATTGAAACATATAGAAAGTCAGAATGTAAAGCAAAACCTAAAAAGACCAATACATAACATTTTCCAGTTTATACAAATCTGACTTCTGTTCCTGACGTGAATGACGTCACTTAATTCTGAATACCTCTAGATCCAAATCGATGGAGATATCTCTATAAAAATATTAGGGTCACAGCGAGGCGGGGATGTCGGTAGTAATCCGTCCGTGCTTGGAAACATACGGTTGTGTTTTGTTCTTTTAGACGCTGGTCTTCAGGTGTGTGTTGTGATCAGAAGGCCAATTACCATAGTGAAAAACATTCAAAATTCTTGTCATTCAGCGCATTCTCATCTCAGCGACAAGAAATTGTCAAAAATTGTAGGGAAACTAGAGGTATTTTGGACAGATTGAGACTGAGATCAGACTATGAACGTTCTTAAAATTACGAGAATTACCCCTCTGTTAAAAACGAACTCTCATAAGTTTTGAATTGCGAATCGCTACCCTCATATAGTGCCTCAATGATAAGCGTTAATGTAGCTTATGATAAGTGTGTTTAGTTAAGTTTTTTGATGGCAAATAATGATTTTTGAAAATGAGGTGTAGAGAATCGGAATGTGTTAGTATTCTGGTAAAGAGAACGGCAGTCTATCATATTAAATAATTATGATTATTTACATCGTTTGCGTCAATAGATTTATTGGTTTAAAAATATGACAATTCAACAAAATTTTTTCATCGGTGATTAGTCGCCATGGCCGAAAATATGTCTGAAGGACTTCATTTTATTTATTTTATGACCAAATTATCTTAGTAAAGCTCTTAAAACTGCAACGGTACCCCACAAACTTCAGCTCCGTATTATCCCCGCGATCTTTCCCTATAATTTCGCCAAATCCCCAATAATTCATTAAAGCTACGTTCACTTAATCCAATCTGACTGACTTAATGTGAAATTAATTAAGTTTTATTAATGAACCTGTTCCTCGGAGGTTCAGCTGAATTGTTGTTCGCGAACAAATTAGAATAAAGCGAGAGTTTCTTCTTTTTTATCTTGATGAAAATGGCTGATGTCTAATTTTTTAATGTTCTTTTTTATTGGGCGTAAATTCTTGACAGACCTTTTCAGTGTAAAACCTTTTTCAATCTAAACTAATAATAAAGCTGAAGAGTTTGTTTGTTTGTAGCACGCTAATCTCCGGAACTGCTAGTCGGTTTAAACAAAATATTTTTGCATTTGATAGCCCAATCCTTGAGGAAGGCTATTAGGCTACCTTACATCACGCTAGGACCTTTAAAACACAAAAAAAAGTCATAAAGACCGCTAGGCGGCATAGAAGTAATAGTACGGAAAGGCGGTACGATGCAACGCGACGGGGGAACAAACGAAGTCGCAAGCTGAAGCTAGTTCTACAATAAATTTTATCAGTGCTGAATTAATGAAGTATTCCCGTTTGAGCACCTATTTTTAGAGCACCAAAGGTATTCCCATTTGAGCACCAATCAATATTTTACCGTGGTGCTCAAAGGGGAACAATAGGTTTTATGCTATTTCATGATCACTTCTTTTCAAGAAGTAAAGGAAACTTCTGAAGATTTTAAAGATTAAAGTTCCCATAATAAACCCATAAACGCGTTCTGGTAATTTATAGTTGCGCCACACATCATCGTATCGACTGACAATGCACCATCTTCAAATCGCAAAGTATACCTATTCTATATTATTATTTTTTAAATTTCGCAGCATTATTCTGAGATAGGAGCCTTTTTTTGCCACGCACAGGTCTTCTTTTTCTTTTTAATTTTATTTTTAATGTGACGGCACGGTTGGCGCAGTTGTTAAGCGAGTGACTGCTGCGCTGCGTGTTGCGGGTTCGATTCCCGCACGGAACAAATATTTGTATGACCTATAAGTAGTTGTTCCGGGTTTGGCTGTTTGTGTATGTGAGTTTAAATGTTTGTAAACGCACGCACCCACAATACAGGAGAAATTCCTAGTGTGGAGCAACGTTATTTAAAAAAAATGTAACTTTGTTCGTTTTGAATGGTCCTTTTTTTCTATTTGTACATAAATAAATAAAATATTTTTCTTTTTTTCTTTCTATAATTACCTGTAATGCTATTCTGTAAGCATCTCACCGTAAAAACTAAGGTGAAGACAGCTGCCAATAGTTTCAATTCTTATCATCAGGTGGAATTACAGCTCACTCAGTGGTGTGCATTACATATAGGCATATAAGCAGTGCCTACCTCGATATATCAATATAAGCCTGTCAATTACATTTTAGTGTGTGTGCCCCATTAAGAAACTCACTAAATTATCATACCTAACAAAAAACAAAATCTTCATACAAACACGTGCGGCAGTAGGCAGTCGCCGGACGGCCTACTCGGCTCCCGTAAGTACTATTCGCACATTGTCATTGGTGTTTACTCGTTCAAGTTAATACGACAAAATTAAAATACGTACGTCTCCCACGTAATACCATGACGTTCGACCTTCGCAATTTATCACCCTTAAGTAGGCATGCCTACTCAAATAACCACACTTTTGACCTCATTTTTTTTTCTGAGTAGTGACCGCGTTTGCCTAGAATAGACCCGGCATAGTGCATACCTATTCTGAAAACCAACGCACGCCACTGAGCTCACTTCACCTAACTTCTCACGGTCAAATTTTTAAAGAACAGACCGGCTGAACTTCGCAAACGCTGTAACAAAAGCACCACTCACTAATCCACTACCAGGAAAAACTATATACTTCCTAGCTGAGCCTACAGTCCCGATACAAGGAGTTCACTTTCATGCCACAGGTCACATAAGGTCAACGTCACATAGGCAGTACATACATATTATCTCTGCCTTATGACTCAGCTACTGTATCAGCAGACTGTCGCCATACATCGCCAGCTACCCAGCCAGCCAGCCAGTAAATAAAGTAAGCTCGCACTTTGTTATCATTGCCAGATAGTTTGCTACCACATATCAAATTTATTAAGGTGGTTCAAGTTATGAGATGTAGCGGTTAAGGTATTTTAAGGATATTATTTTTCATCATTTATAGGATAGTTAATTTTTTGTTTCTACTATTCTCCTAATAATTATGTTAATCGTGTATGTACTTTCTTTTTGTCGACTATTTCCTTAGCTATATGTGGAGGCTTGTTATTAGCAATTTTTTTTTGTATTACATTCTTTATATCATTGATTTGTTAGTCTGTAAGCCTTCTTTAAAATAAAATAAATAAATAAATCACCACTGCTTTCAAAACGGTGAAAGAAAACATCTTGAGGAAACCGGCATGTTCTAGAACCAAAAATTCGAAGACATGTGACATCAGAACAACTCGAGAAACAAAACAAAACATAAAATTTTGAGAAATTAGATATCAGATTTTGATTGTTGAAAAACTCCCAAGAACAAAGCCTGTTATGGTAAGAAAAGAAACGCTCAATTTTATTAAGGGTAATGTCCAAGCTGCCTAGGAAACAACACCAAAGAGAATATACGGCGGAAGAGGGCTTCAAGTTTCAGTTGATTGACGGTTAGCTTCCTAAAACTTTCTATTCTGTGCCTTATTTCCACCAAAGTCAAAGTCAAAGCATTTATTTCAAATAGGCACATAAAAGGCACTTTTGAACGTCAAAAATCACCCACGAGTGCTTACAGCTTGCACCAAGTTACAGGATTTGATGTTTTTCTTTCATTTTGCAGCGAACACGGCACATTATTCACAGTTTTTGTGTACAACGTCTAATATATTATCAACGACGCTTACACCACATGTGACCTACGGTGTTACGTAAATATTAATTTAAGCTAAATATTTTGTTGAATAAAAAGTTGGGAGAGATTTTCGTCCGTGATACCCTTATAGCAAGCGACCCTTATATGCGAGCGGGGAATTTAAACAATACCCAAGTACGATAAGCAGTGGTTGCCAAGTGGTAACGGCCGCGACTTACAAGTTGTAGGTAGGTCGTAGGTTTAAATCCAGACAGGCGCTTTACTTTGTGTATAAATTATTTCATCACCACTGCTCTCAAAATGGTGAAGGAAAACATCGTGAGGAAACCGGGCATGTCCTAGAACAAAAAACTCGAAGACATGTGACATCTGCCAACCCGCACTGGGCCCGCGTAGTGGATTACAGCCCACTCCCTCTCACTGAGAGGAGGCCTGTGTCCCAGCAGTGGGAACATTATAGGCTGATTATGTAAGTACGATAAAATGTTACGTCCGGTTACAGAAACCTCTCTATCCAGTGTTTAGTATTTCTGCCACAAATATTTCTTAAGTATATGAGAATATATTCAAATTTTTTTTTTTTTCAAAAATTATTTATTCGGGACAACTAGATCCACCGGTTAGTATACAATAACTTAGAAACTATTGTTAGTACTTAAAATACAATAACAAAGAACAACACACATCCATCAATAAACATCACAACACAATTCACACAAAAAAAAAAAAAAACACAAAAAGCCCCTGTGCTGAGACACCCCGCCCCGACAAGATAACCAACAACCAACAGGGAGATACCTCCCTACAAGATCATCAGACGAACGAAATGCCTCAACACAGGTGCACGCACATCTTCAGCTATAGTTTTCAGCTATAGTTTTCTATATATGGTCCAGTTTCAATCTTATAATTATTATGTGCTAAAGTCTCATGCAACCGCACATCGACAAAAATTAAAAAAAAAATACAATATTACTAATAACTTATAACCATCTAGGCAGACTAACACAATTAAAGCCAGAGTCAAAGTTTCAAATAGGTACACAAAAGGCACAAAAGGCACATTCGAACGTCAAAATTTACAAAAAAAAAATTTTATCGTAGAATAGAATTGATGCTAGTCGCCCCTTCCAAAAGGTAGTTTTGTATGGAGAAGAATCAAATGGACAAGAAACTCTACCGAGCTCCATTAAGTGCTCTCTAGGTGGTCTATCGATATACTAATAATTTAGGATCGCTCCGTATACAGCCTTCAAATCACCCACTAAAATACCATAAATATACAACATACATAATAATATTATTACATTACCCACATAACAGTATCCTAGCACAAATACCGTGTACGAACAATGCCCGTCACTTGGGTATAACCGGACGTTTTCGACAATGCCCGCAGCAAGGCATGTTGCGGCTATTGTGTGTAACTGTCATATTCTCGCTGAACGGTAGTATTTGAGATATTTTCTTGACATGGCGAGATATTTGTTAAGATAATATTTATAAGTAATGTTGGCGAAATGGGGTGAATCGTAGGTGTTGTGGTGACAATGAAAGGCATGGAGACACTAGTTAGATGATAAATTATTATCAGAAGATCTTGATGAAAATTTCTATCAAGCAATGTTATATCAAACGTATCGTTTTTAGCCTGCATAGAAAAATATACTGGGAAATTCGCCGTAATGATTTATTCATCTTTATTTTACAACTTCATTCAAAGGATTGTCCGTGTCATACCATAGTTTAGCTTTTAGACAACATTAAAGACCCCTTAGTACCTTAGTACATTGATATTAACAAAATTTATAATTAATTAATTACAAAATTTAATTTATTAATTATTATTTCGGTGTAGTGTTTTTAATAACCGAAGAAAAAATTCAACGCAAAGGGGCGCTGAAATTTTTAGTAGGTTATTTCAAAAAAATGCTGTTCTATATATTTTAACCTCGTATTCGGGTATTCACTTTTGTATGAAACAGCAACGTTTTTTTTTTTGATAACGAAATCCTAAGTTATTAGTATATCGATAATCGATAGACCACCTAGAGAGCACCTAATGGAGCTCGATGGAGTTTCTTGCCCATTCTTCTCCATACGAAACTGCCTTTTGGCGACTAGAATCAATTCTATTCTACTATACAACTTTATTTTCTACGCTAATCTAGAATCAAGTACTGAATTCGTGATTACAGTTTGCGCGTCCATGTCCCTGTCACCTTGTACAGTCAGCTTCAGAGAAAAGGAACCCCCTTTGGTAATGAAAGAAAGAAAGAAAGAAAAGAAAGAAAATACGTTTATTTGCGGTAAAAATGACGCAAAAAGAACAAAAACAGAAAAAATAAAATAAAAAGGTAGGGGGAAACATGCGTCACATCCACGCAAAACGGCTATCGCTCAGCATTATGCTGCGACCCTATGCAGGACAGAGCCCCAGCGCTGGTTTTCAGCAACAGCCGGCGCTGACGTAATGACGTCGTCCGGTGCAGCAAACAATTATTAAAATACAGTGTACTTAAAGAAAAATAATTGAATTTAAAAGTGATAGAATATTATACTAAACAGGAAATAGACATAGATACAGTACACGCTATGAGAATGACATCAAGAAGTCTTGGGGTGGTTCCTTTTCTCTGACTTTGTCTGTTCAGTATACAGCATATCACAGAATACGATAGAGGCTCTCCCTTTGATTTTGAGTCAATAGTCAGATCTCCTTTTACAAAATCCTTACACCTTCCTCTCACTCGATGAACTAAGCTCACCACGCGATATTAAACAGTACAGAGGCCAGCACATCAAGCTACCCCAATCTGTCAATTTTTCCCAATTGAATATGAACCTTATTGCTTTGTAGTAAAGTTGAAAATCTATCAAAGAAATTTAGCTTGATGTGCTGGCGTCTGTACATCCAACCTCACACACCATAATATTTGCCAAACAATCCAGCTCACGTTAATCCCAAACTCTATTACTTTTATCGCTATACTATCAGTTTACGCCTGGCTGGCTCCGTCATCGCCAATACGGCAATACCTTCACGCTATACCCGTTAGGGTATTATCCTTATCAGAGGTAGGGGATACTTAATGAAGTTTAGGGGATAATGCTACTGGTGGCTAATCAGTTGTTTGATGAACAAATTGATGAATGGGGAGATTGGGTGTGACATGTGTCATTTTAGTGCTCGTACACACGAGCGGTACGTTGTCGACTACAGCCGTAGACGTGTCGGTAGCGGACGTCGACGTGTGTCGACGGCTGCAGTTGCCTCTGCCGTTAACGCGTGCTGCTCGTGTTTATTAGCTACATACTCAACCTATAATGTTCCCACTGCTGGGACACAGGCCTCCTCTCTGTGAGAGGAGTGAGCCGTAATCTACCACTCGGGCCCAGTGCGGGTTGGTAGATGTCACAAGTCTTCGAATTTTTGGTTCTAGGACATGCCGTTTTCCACACGATGTTTTCCTTCGCCGTTTTGAGAGCAGGGTGATAATGTAATTTACAAAAAGTAAAGCGCCTGACTGTGTTCGAACCTACGACCTACAACTCGGTAAGTCGCGGCCGTGACCACTGGGCCACCACTGCTCTGCACAGCAGCACTTACCAGTGACTTGCTGAGCACTTAACAGGTGGCTAAATACTAACATAACATAATGCCTGTAATTCTCGAAGAGGTAGCAGATGTCTTCCGCGAAGGAGGTGGCGGGATGGCTAAGGGAGAGAGCCTCACGTCCCAGCCAGCAATGACGACTCTTGGCCACCGTAGGCGTGGGCCTGCGGACGGAGAGTAATGGGTAGCTCACCGTCCGATCAGGACCAGGCCCGTGCCGGACGGTGTGTACGTTTTCCACATGCGCCTCAAAGAGATGTCAGCAAAAAGGAAGGGGCCTGGCAGGGCAGAAGCCTGCCGGGGGTGCGGGATTGTCCGAAAGGGTTACCACTACCCCGGAACATAAAGGGCTAAGGAAGGAACACGGATGGGTTTTAGTCAGTAAGAGTCTGACACTCCCTTCCGCTGGACCCAGAGCGGGAGGAGTCATTTGATGATTTCCCATCCATAAAAAAAAGATGTCTTCCGTGGTACATAGATCCACTTTTGCCAGTAATTAACGTCCCATCCCCCCATGTATTAAGCGCCGGTTCCAAATAATAAAATTGAATCATACTATGTTGACATAGAAAAAGCTAAACGAAACAAAAACGAACATTTATATACACGTACGTCTCTTTTCAATAACATACTACTCGTATAAAGTACTGGATTCCTTGGAATCTTCTCCTTCAAGACTAATTTAAAAAAGCTGAAGTTGATAAAGTAGATAGATAATAATTAAGAGATAATTTTGTAGGCACTTGCTAATTTTCGAAAGCGAGTTCTTAACTTAATTACAATAATTCGTTTGACTTTAGTACTAGTAATTTTAATAACGAAGGAAATGATATCTGCAATTAATTATAAAAGAGACGAAGAAAATGAAGACTTACACACTTTAAATGTTATTATTAGTATAGTATGATTTATAATATAGCACAATGGCACGGTCTGGTCTATGATAAAATATTGGGTTGCAAAAAAACAAGCGACCCATCTGTCTGCTGGACCGTGGTAAGTGGTCACCGCAGATTATGGATACGTGCAATACCAGAGACAATATACCAATTAAGAAAACACTCTTTTCTTGCTAATACTTTTTAATAGCACACTGTACTCGTTTTCAATCCGACAACGACTGATCCTCCACTACATTTTACAATTTTAAAATGGCTTTTGCCCCACTCAAAAATAACTATAATATCATCACCGTTATTTCTAAGTGTTGCCAAATAAAATAATACATTGAGTTGCCGTTTTGCGTGGATGTGACGCATGTTTCCCTCTACCTTTTTATTTTATTTTTTGTGCTTATGTTATTTTTGCGTCATTTTCACCGCAAATAAACGTATTTTTGAAGTGAAAACTTCTTTAGCGGCGTTGCACACTTTTTGTAATGGGTAAAAAATGACAAACTCGCGTCAGGACACGTGACCGTCAGGAGAGAATTCCCCCCCCCCCTCTCTCTTTCTACGGCGCGCCGTAAAAAGAGAGAGGGGGGGGGGAAATCTCTTACCAGAATATAAGGTTTGCTTGCTATACTTTGATACTGAACGGAGAAAAAAAATAAAATAGATTTTCTCCCATACATTTTTATTTTCAATATTTTTTTTTGACGTGAAGGAGCAGTTTTTTTGAAAAGTTGTTATAATAAGTATTAATCAGCGTTATATTTCCTATACGAAACAATTTTTTGTTAAGTTAAATATGCATTTTCGATCCTATGTCCACCTTTTTGAAAATCCGGACCACTGTGCGGCGGCGCCAACCGAAGTGAACCAAGTTTAGTGACACACGACAATGGATGGATGGATGGATGGATGGAAGTGGAAGTGGAAGTGGAAGTGCAAGTGGAAGTGGAAGTGTAAGTGGAAGTGGAACATTCGGTGGTGGGACATTCGTGTATATAAAGTGTTTAAAATATGGTAATTGAACAAAGTGCATCTATTATTGAAAAAAGGGACGCAGAAATAGTGAAAAAAAAATTAGTTATATTAATTCAATTAATAATTGATTTATTTCAACGTTAATATTCAAGTTTTCACTTCTGCCGGCACTCCCGGAGTGCAACCCGTCTTTTTTTTTCTTTCTTTCTTTCAGTTGCCATAATAAAATACATTTAAAAGTTTGATACGATACTAATAAAATTAGTACTTTGACAGTGTTGCCACAGTGGATATTATAATTGGTTTCTTTTTTAATCAAATAAAAAAAACCACGACACATACCAGGTGCATTAACTTACATCTCAGAGATTAAACACTGTTTGTGTTTAAAACCGCTAAACATTATTTACCCAGCCATATGACCATGAAAAAACAAATGACCTATTTGAATATACAGGTTGTCCGGTAATTAATGGATAACCTTTTCAGGGGTCATTGTACTTATCATTATGAACAACTATTACTATGGGACTAAACCTGAAATCGCGAAAAAAGAATCAGCAGTTTCCTACATTTTGACGATTTATGCGAACATAAATGTAGGGAACAGCTGATTTTTTTTCGCGATTTCATGTCTGGTCTCGTAGTAAAAGTTGTTCATAATGATAAGTGAAATGACCCCTGAAGAGGTTATCCATTAATTACCGGATACCCTGTATACGACTGCTTTAAATTAAAGGACACAAGACAGAGGCACTTATTTTTTGACACAAAATAGTAATGCCATTTATTTATGTTTCGCACTGGACGTCCATTAAGCGACTATCGTTTGTAAATGGACGAATCGTGTTTCCCTTACCGGATTAATGAATCGGGTTATAGGCGAAATATTTATGGATTTATCTTAGATGCATGAGGTATTTTTTCTTTTTCTTTTTGGTACACTTTGTTTTTTATCGGTAGCTAGGAAATAGTCATCATCTGCCTAGCCTTTTCCCAAATAGTTGGGGTCGGCTTCCAATCTGACCTGACGTAGCTGAATACCAGTATTTTACATGGAGCGACTGTTATGGGCTGTAATCCACCACGCGGGCCCAGTTCGGGTTGCCAGATGTCACATGTCTTCGAATTTTTGTTTCTAGGACATGCCGGTTTCCTCACGATGTTTTCCTTCACCGTTTTGAGAGCAGTGATGATGAAATAATTTACACAAAGTAAAGCGCCTGTCTGGGTTCGAACCTACGACCTAGGTACAACTCGTAAGTCGCGGCCGTTACGACTTGGCCACCACTGCTCGCGACAAGTATTTAGCATTGTCAATTACATAAAATCTAGCTTGGAATATAAAGGATAGAGCCTAAGGATGTGATGTGTGATAGATGCAGCTGCATTCTTAAACCCTAACTGAAAATACAGTACCTAAACTTAAAAAACCAACTAAATAATATCCCATAATGTCCCGGCACGTAACGTACTACAAGTCGGGACTAGTCATTTTTGAAAAGTATTTAGCATTGTCTATTATAATATAAAATCAAGCTTTGAATATAAAGGATAGAGCCTAAAGATGTGATGTGTGATAGATGCAGCTGTATTCTCAAACCTCACTGAAAATACAGTACCTAAACTTAAAAAGCCAACTAAATAAAATCCCATAATGCCCCGGCACGTAATGTACTACAAGTCTGGAACTAGCGGTACTGGCGGGTACACAGCTGTTTTCTCTGGAAGCGATATAATTTTCCGTGTTATTGAGCTGGTGCGGCTCGCAATGGTAGTGTTGACACGGGCGGCTCCACGGGAGATAGTAGGGTCGAGCTTGTTCGACAACTTGTGTGCTGTTGAAAAAAAAGCTGTTATAGTTAGCACCACGAAAGATGAGACTTGATCCCGCCTCCCGCGCTCTTTCCGCTGCCCCTATGATGTCCGGTCCCGTCCTGCGCTCAGACCTCATACCCCTGAGAGACCCAAAATCGTGTACTGCGCAAGTCAAACCACGTGGTGTGTCAATTCTCACCTTTTGTGGCACGCATTATAATAGGTATAAATTCTAAATGTTAAAAGTTGTAACAGAAGGCTAATTCCCGTAGTTAGAAACGTTCAAAATCTAGTCGCAATTTCATCTCAGCGACAATCAGTCAAAAACTTGTCAAAAATGTAGGGAAATTAGACGTATTTTTGACAGATTGAGACTGAGATCAGACTGCGAACGTTCTTAAAATTACGACAATTGCCCCTCAGATTCTAAAAAGAAACCCCCCCAAAAAAAAGGAAAAAAAACACCAGCAAATAAATTTTTCGTCGGTTATCAAAAAAAAAAAACTGCTGTTTCATAGAAAAGTGCAATACCTACGCGGCCAAAATGTATGGCACAACCATTTTTTTTTAATAACCTCCGATGTATTTAAAAATCGTGTACTGATTCCCGTACAACTCCTCAGAATGCAAGTAATATAAAGCGATGGATGAGGTCTATGATTGAACAAGTGTGCACAGAAGATGCCTAAGGCACTGGAATTCCCAAGCATCGACGAAACACAGCAGGCTGCTAGACTCTGGTGGGAGGGTGATCGTAAACCAGGCGGACTTTAACCCCACCAACGCAAGGGAAGAATTGGCTAGTCAAATAAGGTATTGGGTGTGACTGTCCAGGATGGGCCGAGCGCTCGGTTCAGTTGAGTCACTGGCGGAACAAACTGCGCTACACGAGGAGGCTTCTTCATGCATCCCATACACCATCACCATCACGTACTTACAGAACACTCATCCTAACATAATACATATTATTATAAACACGAAAGTAAGTTTGTTTGTTTATTACCTTTTCACGCCTAAACCACTGAACCGATCATGCTGAAATTTTGCATAATATACGTTGTCAGGTGTACAGAAATGGACATAGGGTACCTTTCATCCCGAAAAAAAGTGCTGTTCGCGAGAAAAACAACAATAAAGTTATTATGATAATAGATGGCGCCACGTGTCTATTGAACTTTGTCACATTATTTAATTCTAAAGCAGTACGAAGTTCGCCGGGTCAGCAAGCTTCTTATAATCCTTACCTTATGAAACCTTCAACTTTTATCAAGCAACCTCCACGAGCGCCCAACACGCTCGCCACTCCCCGTACGGTTCCGTGAAAGTGATGGCCGGATTTGTTCCGCTTATTTCCGGCGCGCCGTTCGGAAACGCCGGCTAGATGCCGCCCTGAAATTTCCTGTATTACCAACGCTGCAATTGGAGACCAGTCTTGTCTGTCCACTGGCTTTGAATTAATAATGTTCTGGCCTGTACTGCAAATTAATTTGGATGAATTCGCGCTAAAACGTGGTTAGATTTTGATGATGTCGAAGGGAACTGTGAATTTTAGGTAGGAGAAAATTATAAAAGGTCCTGTTTAAATTCTGCCGCTAAGCAGATATTTTATTAAAAGGATCTAATTGTAATAGATATTGAAGGCTTCAGGAATAATTTTGTGAAAAGGCTATTTCGGTAGTCATAGAATACTTTTTATTAAGTGCACCATACGAAATACAGATTTAAAAGTAAAAATTTTACATAGCGTGACACAATTGGACGGTCTTACCGCTAAAAGTGACTACTGTATCCTTGCTTTTCTTCAACTAATCAATCAGCTCAGCGTGTTTTTTTTTTCAGGGTGTATAATCCTCGTGGATGTCCTCCGCCCTGGGGTGGCCGGCGGGGTCTGTCAGACTCTTACTGACTAAAAACCACCCCAGTGCTCCGTCTCACACCTACGTCGCGCCGGGGGTTGCGGGAACGTACGATCCTTCGGCAACCCCCGACTGGTGCCGGCCTGCTACTGCAGGCCTCCTCGGGTACTGCGGGCCTCCTCGGGTAATCAACTCGGCTTGTCCCAACCCACTACTAGATAGCCCTTTTTCAGGTTGCGCCACTACGTCTACTGCATCAATTCCTTAGATTATAATCGAAATCACTTTAAAATCTCTTTAATTTAAACATTATGTAACGACCGGCCCTTGATTTACACATGTGCTATGGCGGCATGTCAGAACATTGAGATTTTAGTGTGGTTCTGTGTGATAGTGAAAACCGGTATCAAAATCCATTGCGTAGTTGAGAAGATCACCACTCAGATGTACTCGAAAAGCTACTTTAAATTAAACAACGAATAGATTACCGTCTTTATGGTGGGGTCCGTGGCTAAATAATAACAGCCGCACGGGTCGATCGATCAGGTTAAGCTACGCTTGCCGCGGTTAGTCTATGGATGGGTGACCATTTTTACATACCGGGGCCTTTCCGTGCCTCGGAAAGCACGTTAAGTCGCTGGTCCCGGCTGTCATTCCTGGATCTTTGACAGTCGTTACGGGTCGTCAGAAGCCCGAAGGTCTGACAACCAGTCTTACCAAGGGGTATCGTATTACGCAGTAACTAGGTTGTGGAGGTCAGATAGGCAGTCGCTCCATGTAAAATACTGGTATTCAGCTGCATCCTGTTAGACTGGAAGCCGACCCCAACATAGTTGGGAAAAGGCTAGGCAGATGATGATGATGATGAATATATTACCTTCTTCATTGCCCACCCTTCTAAGTAAAGAATGGAACACAAACATTAGATACAAACCAATTGGCTGAGCAATAACTCAATAACGGTCTCAGCTAATACCAGATATCCGGGATTCCGATCTACTCGAGAACTTTAGATCCGGTCGTATTTTCTCAATCCAAGTTACGTATTTGAATTATCCTCCGTCTGTGTTGACCTTAATACGTTATTGTCTTTTCAACATGAACCGGCAATGAGTATCTACAATCCTACATAATTATATCTTTTTCTACCTCTAAGCTACCCTTGGTACACATTTGTGTACCATTTGACTTTTAATGCGAAATATTTGTCAAAAAGTTATTAATCCATAAGAATGATAACTTTTGTATTTGAGTGTACAAACACCAGCACATCAAGCTACTACAATCCATCAAATTTCTTTAATAGATTTTCAACTTTATCATTAAATTATAAGGTTCAAAGTTGATTGGGAAAATTGGACAGTTTCGGGTAGCTTGTTGTGGTGGCATCTGTACATTTTATGTCTTTATGATAAAATCTTTTTTTTACTTTTTCTTTCTAGCCTTTTTTATTTTATCCTATGTAGTCCAACTGCATGGCAAAGGCCTTTGCCCTGCAGTTGGACTCCCTCCCCTTTGCACTTCTCTCTGTTTTGAGCTAGTGTGGACCAATCCTGTCTGTATGCGTCAAACTCGTCCCGCCATTTTCTCTTGCGCTTATTTTGAATTTTAAATAAATAAATTTCACGGCTTCGTACCGTTTAATAACAAAGTATTTTTTAGTATAAAATGTATGAAAATAAACTTGCAAGGTATTGTCGCCTGTCGGTTTTATGAAATAGGACCCAGGTCAGAAGGCCAATTCTCGTAATTTAAAACGTTCAAAATCCAGTCGCGGTCTCATCTCGATGACAAACAAATGTCAAAAACTTGTCAAAATTTAGGGGAAATTAGATTTATTTTTGACAGAGTGAAACTGAGATTAGACTGTGAACGTTCTTAAAATTACGAGAATTGCCCCTCTGATTAAATGCGCAGGTTGTGAAAATAATGCTTTCAGCATTATTCAACAGAAACACAACTAACCCACACACCACAAAACTAGTTACAGCTATTGTGATTGGTAGACTTATATTAACAATAACGAATCAAAATTATTACATTTGACATGAGACTGGATAACAGGTTAAATTTACATAGACTTTCTAAAACCGAATAGACCATGACAGTTTCTACTTGGCTAAGCTTATACCTTGACCATATATATTTAAAGTCCATACAACTAAAATTTATAGCTTCCTCGTCGTTTACAAAGAAAATAATACAGCTTCCAAACAAAAGTGTTGATTCTAACAATGACTCTTTGGACATAACAGGACAAACCATTGGGAAACTACGTGCAATTCAAATGAGGTATTCGTCACAGATATTGTAATGTTAGACTATATTAACGCTGGACATGACAGAAATGGTTTGAAATAAAATGAGCCCGCAGTAGAAATATACATATTTCCAAATCACCTTTATACATTTATGCTTGGGCTATGGGCTTAGCTATGGGCTATGCTTGGAGTGTCCCTACGTGATCGAATCAGGAATGAAGAGATCCGCAAGAAAACCAAGGCAATCGACATAGCCCGAAGAATTGCCAAACTTAAGCGGCAGTGGGCAAAGCACGTGGGGCTCCCAGAACAGATGGCCGATAGGGTCGAAAGGTAGCGTTGAAAGGCCTCCGAAAAGGTGGACCGATGACCTTGTGAAGACCACAGGAATCTGCTAGATGCAGGAAGCACAGAACTAGTCAAAGTGGCAGTGCTAGGGGGAGGTTTACGTCCAGCAGTGCACGTCTTTCGACTGAAATTAATGATTATACATCCTACTGCAGGCATCTTTACATACTGAGAAATAATGAATATTATTCATCACACTTACCACGTCCCTTTGGCATATTTTGATTCAAATTTTTTAGTTGGCGTTGCAGAAAATATATAGGTAATGCAGAAAATATAGAACATTCTCATAAATAACTGTGTTGATGATACGGAAAAAACTGAAGACTCCGACCTACTGGCTGTAATATTTTGGGTTCATTGGGTTGGTCATTAATTCATGGGTCAACAACAATTCCTTCAAGAAAACTAGTAGTTGTTTAGTAAAGTACTTCTCATAATCGTCATGCCGAGCAGAATAATAGTCTGCGGAATGTATCTGACAAGTTAAACAGCAATTTGTCGAAACATTGTTAATTTTCTCCAAGTCACCACTAACGCCGGTGACAAACAAAACTAAACTCTAACCACTTCCTCAATTGTTCCCGGAACTGTTAAACTCACGTAACCGCAAACTGTGCAGTTCTACTAATAATAATATAATGAATAACAATACAAGAAACGTTGTAAAATTATTCCTAAAACTAACAGCTTGACATACATACATTACATACATGTTCGATGTATGTAAAGTTGCAAGTCTCCGGAAATAGCATTTATGATATAAATATATACAAACATAAACACACACATACACTACACGTACATTACATAATACACTATTGGCTATTATCGAGGAATTAACTGAACTAACTCATCGCGAGTCGCGTCAACTCGCGTCATAACATGAACTTCAAGTCGTTCGTGGTCCGTGATCCGACACATGATCTCGAGAAGTTCCTCAAGGAAGAGTTCTAGCCGAAGGGTGTTGTGTACCGCCGGTTTCGTGGCCGGCTACATGACACCAGTCAGCAAAACACGACGCAGACACTTCGTAAGCGTTAGTTTTTAGTGTAATTATAATTTTGTATGTATTTATGGTATTTTTAAGTTATACTAATATTGTGTATGTGTTTATATGATGAATAAATGGATAAAAAAAAAATATCAAATCGACAGAGCAAAAAGAGGGCCAAAAATATAAAACTCCTCACATTAAATACAATACGAATGTCGCAGGAAGTGAAGATCATTCCATCATTTCAGCTGCCAATATCGATCAAACCAGCGCAGGCCTGTGTGAATATCCTGCGGAAATGTTAAAATGAGACCATACATTATTTTCTTCAAAGGTAACACAGAAATTGACAATCAAGGTGAACTAAAGAATTTGAAAATGTAACATAATTTATTCTGGTCTCGATCCCCTGAATCCCCCTTCACCGCTCTTCCTGTATCTAATCTGGTTTTAATCTCTGTCTTATTCACTTCATTCTATCAGCGAGATAACAATGATGGAAAAGTCCAAAGAAGTATGGGACTGATATAAGCTACCGAAAAACTTATGGCAACTCTGTTGGAAATTGTTGTAGAAACGCGCAACGTTTTGAAAGGGATTCCCACTTAATTTCAGGTGCTCGCGGCTAAGTGATAACAGCTACATGGGTCGTTCGAAGGTTATGCTACGCTTGCCGCGTAATAGATGGGTGCCCCGGCAGGCACGTTAAGCCATTGGTCCCGGCTGGCATTCGTAGAATAGAATAGAATACTCTTTATTATGTGCACCATATAAATTACAGACATAAATATAGAAACTTTACAATGGGTGACACAATGGGCGGTCTTATCGCTAAGAGCAATCTTTTAAAGACAACCTTTGGATGGGTTAAAAAGGATGGAACCTTTGGATGGGTTTCGTAGATCTTTGACAGGCGTTATGGGTGGTCAGAAGCCCAAAAGTCTGACAACCAGTCATACCAAGAGATATCGTGTTAACCAGTAACTGGGTTATGGAGGTCAGATAGGCAATTGCTCCATGTAAAATACTGATATTCAGCTGCATCCAGTTAGACTGGAAGCCGATCCCAACACAATTTAGTTGGAAAAAGCCAAGGCATATTGAGTTAATTTCAAACAATCATATACAAGCCCGTCTAGTTTTCCTGGAAACTCAAGATACTTATGCAAAACATATTCGTCTGATGTATACCGGTAGATACGGCTGCCAAGCTACCTGTTTAACCTACCCGACCTCTTACGACATTCGCGCCATAGAAACTAAGAGTAACGGCACACTATTATGGTCAATACGTATAACATAATGTCAACACAATATTACTGAGGGCACGTAGGTCTTCATAAACACATCGATTAATGATGTAGAAAGTTGTAAAAGTCTTCGGAGAGATGACGGTGATGAGTGATGTGACAGTAGCTAGATCGTAAAATGAATACACTGACATAACAAGATCTAGGCATCATATTATTTACTAGCATCTGCCCGCGACTTCGAATTTTTGAAGTGAAACTTCTTTACGCACACTTGACTTGGTAAGCTGGCGAACGCGTGACGTAGGCGTTACGAAAAGTGTGACCGGGCGAGGCGAACGGGAGTTGAGTGGGGGATATAAGCAAGAGAAAGCAGTGCGCGCGCACATTTTCTTTCTGAATACTCTTTATTATGTACACCATATAAATTACAGACATAAATATAGAAAACTTTACAAGATTAGTTACTACAGTTGAAAGTCTTTTAAGTTTTTAATCAGTACATTTAAATTATCGAAATAAGAAAGAGACTATCTAAAGATCTAAAGAGAGAAGATTTGACTTTTTTGTATATTACGCTTTCACGCTAAAACGGCTGAACGGATATGGATGAAATTCGATTAGGATACTTTCGATCCCGATATTCCCACAGAATCGAGACCTGTAAGGGTGAAATCGCGAAGAGCAGCTATTAATTATTAATAATCTGGCAATTCAGTATATGGCAGACTATTACTAGGCGAAATTCAATTCAATCATTGTCGCTTCAATATTTTATTCACATTATTCCACACATCTATACATACAAATAATACATACATACATAAAATTGGAGTGTCTGTTTGTAATATTAAAATAACCGCTTTTTACTAAATGTATATACTCGTACATACAAATAATACATACATACATAAAATTGGAGTCTGTTTGTAATATTAAAATAACCGCTTTTTACTAAATGTATATACTCGTACGGTACATATACCAAAATAAAACTTTTTACAATAATGTTCTCTGTCTGTCTGTTTGTTCCGGCTAAACTCTGAAACGGCTGGACCGATTTTGACGGGACTTTCACTGGCAGATAGCTGATGTTATAAAGAGTAACTAAGGCTACTATTGTTTTAGAAAACAAAATAGGGTCCCACGAAAAAAAATCCACGCGGACGAAATCGCAAGTAACAGCTGGTCAAAAATATGTGAGGGCTGGCTTAATACCCTTTTACACACCGATACACTTAAAACAGTTAAGCACTGCCCTTAAAATAAACTAAACATTTAGATTAGAACTAAGTAATATGAAATCTATTTTGGAAGAGACACTTCATACTTCACATGTAATCTAATTTGGTTCACACGATGTTTTTTGTAATACAAAAGATAACATCGAATTTGTATCACTGGGTTGGGAATTGTAGTCTCTAATAAAATATTTCTCATTGGGTTAGGAATTTGATTAGTTGGTAAAAAATACATACTATACAGGATGAAATTGAACACATGCGACAAATCGAAATGGGAGATTGTACTCATTATTATGAACAACTTTTACTATGGGACCAAACCTGAAATCGCGAAAAAAAAAATCTGTTGCTCCCTACATTTTGATAAGTTATGCGAACAAAAATGTAGGGAACAGCTGATTTTTTTTTTTCGCGATTTCAGGTTTGGTCCCATAGTAAAAGTTGTTCATAATAATGAGTACAATCTCCCATTTCGATTTGTCGCATGTGTTAAATTTCATCCTGTATATAGATAATTAATGTAATTACCCAAAATAACTGAAAAAAGTACCTAACAATGGAGTTTCTTCTCTCGTCTTGTCATTATGGACGCTTTTAACGTTCTGCATCGTTCTCGCACATGAATGATGTAACCAAGACTTTGTAATCATATTATTTTGATTTAAAAGAGTGTCCATGGAGTTTCTTGCCCGTTCTTCTCCATAGGTACCTACGCTTTGGAATGGGCAATTAGCTTCATCTTTCTGACTGACCGACCCTTTGACAATTCAAAAGTGCTTGTAATTGGTTTAATTGAAATAAATGCTTTGAGTTTGAGTCTTACCTATTCTTCATCATACGAAAATACTTTCTGAAAGTGACTACTATAATCAATACTATTCTTATGAAAAGTTTAACATTCAAAAGTGCCTTTTATGGGGCCAATTGAAATATATGATTTGACTTTGACTTTAACCTGCTATCTAGCGTCTTCAGCATATACTTAACCATACATTACTGTTGGATGGAGACTTTTTAAGCTTAAATTATTGTTCGTCGAATTCGTCTATCTTGTAGACAAACCAAGACGCAGTGGCGTGCATTGCATATAGGCATATAAGCAGTGCCTACCTCGATATATCAACATAAGCCTGTCAATTACATTTTAGTGTGTGCCCCCACAATTAAGAAACTCACTAAATTATCATACCTAACAAAAAACAAAATCTTCATACAAACGCGCGGCAGTAGGCAGTCGCCGAAAGGCCTACTCGGCTCCCGTACTATTTGCACATTGTCATTGGTCTTTACTCGTTCAAGTTAAGGTGAATGGGTAGTTGTAACCCGCGAAATTCAATTTTTCTTACGTTTTTTGCAATTTTCAGGTCAGTGTCAGGTTGTATCTTGATCAAAATATGATTTGCGACTATAATAGACATGTATTTACAGAATTATAGTCATTAGAATCATTAATATATCTCTTTAAGTTAGATTTCTACCATCAACACTTTTCCATACGAGATTTGTTCTTAACGGTAGAAATCTAACTTAGAAAGATGTATTAATGATTCTAATTATTATAATTCTGTAAATACGTACCTGTTATTGTCGCGAATCATATTTTGATCAAGATACAACCTGACACTGACCTGAAAATTGCAAAAAACGTAAGAAAAATTGAATTTCGCGGGCTACAACTACCCATTCACCTTAACAGGACAAAATTAAAAGTACGTACGTCTCACGCGTAATACCATGACGTTCGACCTTATGCCTACTCAAATAACCACACTTTTGACCTCATTTTTTTTCTGATTAGTGACCGCGTTTGCCTAGACTAGACCGGGCATAGTGCCTACCTATTCTGAAAACCAATGCACGCCACTGACAAGACGGTCGTTTTCACTATGTGTGAAAAATGACAGCATAAACTGAAGTTTATGCCTGACTGATGATAATTATCATTCCCTTCCCAATCGCCATCTTTGGCTTGTATGTAATTTTAAACACCTGTGGGAAATATTATGACCGGTATTTCTTTCATCTCCAGATCATCATAAACAGCAAATAAATGAGAAATAAATAACATGAAAATGAGAAAATATTATGACCCAACTTCAATTCCAGAATACACAAACCACTTAATTTACAGATTTACAGCACGATTCGATTCTCGAATAACTTAGATAATCGCGTATTTTATCGCCAATAAATATTCAAAAGTGCTTTATTAAGAAAAAATAAACATGCCAGCCCTAATCTGTAGTAATAAACGGCAAATAAAATAGCTGACAGGCGTCGCGCGTAAAATTTTAATGTCTTCTTTAAACACGAGAAGATAGAAACAAAAGGTCCACTTTATACAGTGTCATGGTACGGTGACATGGCATAATCAGTCCTTAATGTACAGACGCCAGCACATCAAGCTACCCGAAACTGTCAAATTTTCCCAATCAACTTTGAACCTTATAATTTAGCGATAAAGTTGAAAATCTATTAAAGAAATTTGACAGATGTGCTGGCGTCTAGACTCACTGCTGAGATAGGTACAGCCCTTTTCTCTGTGAGAGGGAGTGGGATGAAATACCTTCACCTCGCGGGCCCAGAGCACATTGGTGGATGACACACAAACATGTTAACGATTTTTTTATTCTAAGACATGCCGGATCCCTCGCAAAAGACGGTGACATAGACGCTGACTAATAATAATCGGTAAGTTGTTACAGTCGAATAGCATTGCATAAGCAGTCTTTGACCTTTGCGGTCACTGCTGAACATTTTATTTCCCACACCGCTTTTTTATTTCCGCACATCAACCTACTACAATCTGTCAAATTTCTTCAATAAATTTTTAACTTTATTGCTAAAACATAAGGTTCAAAATTGATTGGGAACATTTGACATAGGTTGATGTGCTGCGTCTGCACATGTAAATACGAACCTTCTGCTCCTTCCATTCCATATAGAGTTTCTAAGGTTTCCGTTATCGATACTCGGTCTCGATTATAGGTATCGAATTGCGACCAGTTAACGAGGAAAATTATATTCGACACTGACCAGCGGTGTCGCGTGACGGGTATTAGAAAAAATATAATCTGTAATGTATACTTGTTGTGTACTGTTTTGTGGGTTGGAGTATAAGTGAGAAGGGATTGGAGGCTGAACAGGAATTATTTTGGAGGTATAGAACAAAGGTCCTGTAATCCTGGCAATTCATTTCCTCATCATTTCAAACGCAGCATAGGAATATGTTTCACACATAACATCGTGTGCGTTTTCCCTTAAGAGTAAACTAGTCTCGAGCTCGAACTCACTGGTGGGCATGGCCAAAAAGCACGCTCTCTCACCTGGCTTCGTGTCCGACAGAGCTAGTATCAGTGATGAGCAGTTAGACGCTAGTCTACACGCACAACGTCTAGTTGTCACGCACAGAAACATCGTTCTGAACTGATTTGTATGGAAAAAATATCGACTAGTGGCATCTTAAGGTGATAATATATGCTGAAAAAAATATGTTTTTTCTATTTCGTGTAACTTGTTAAGTATGTGGAATAAGGATTTAACATTATGGTATAGGTTTTTTGACTCTTTGGTCTAGTATCATGTAAAAGGAATACACGATTCAATGAATTTTTCTCGATACAAAATAATTGCAAAGATATATATATTTTTTTTACCTTTTTCGACATTACGGCGTAACGTTTAAGAATTATTCAATGGAATTTACTTTAAAACATAGAGAATTGTCATATCAAAGTTTACCCAAAGTAGTTTTTATTTTGTTAAAAAAGGAGTAAATTCGTTTTGGCATATACGTCGTTTTATTCCGAGCGCACGCACATTATAGCCATCACTCTTCTTTTGCGTTTCAAAAGTAATTGCATCACTTTCGCTCACTTAGTAGGTTTTTGAGGATTTTAGATTTTCGAGTTAGCGCCTTAAGGGTTAGGAAAAGGTGGACCTTATAATACACCAACATTCCATCAGTTATGTTTAGACATAATTGATGGAATGTTGGTGTATTATAGGTTCACTTTTAACTTTTTCCATTTTTTAGGGTTCCGTAGCCAAATGGCAAAAAACGGAACCCTTATGGATTCGTCATGTCTGTCTGTCTGTCTGTCCGTCCGTCCGTATGTCACAGCCACTTTTTTCCGAAACTATAAGAACTATACTGTTGAAACTTGGTAAGTAGATGTATTCTGTGAACCGCAGTAAGATTTTCACACAAAAATAGAAAAAAAAACAATAAATTTTGGGGTTCCCCATACTTACAACTGAAACTCCAAAAATTTTTTTTCATCAAACCTGTACGTGTGGGGTATCTATGGATAGGTCTTCAAAAATGATATTGAGGTTTCTAATATCATTTTTTTCTGAACTGAATAGTTTGCGCGAGAGACACTTCCAAAGTGGTAAAATGTACTGGACTCAGGTCCAGTGTAATAGAAGGTGAGCCTATTGCCATCAACCGGGCACAAATCTAGGCGCAAGGACTGAGAAATTCCTGATGGAAAACCTAATAACACTTTGCCCGACCCAGAACCTCATGATCAGCAGTAGCACTTGCGCCCAACAAGGCAGTTCAACAATATCAACACAGACATGAAAAAAATTCTACAAAAAAATACTAATTTTCTTTTTTTTTCTGTTTATTTTTCTTTTTTTTTAAATTTTCTTCTTTATTTTTCTATTTTCTTTTCTTTTTATAAGTCTAAGATTAAGTAAATGCTCATAATATAAAGTAGGCCTACTAACTGTCACATAATTCTGCATCACCCCATGAAAAGAATAATGAGTTTATGTCTATGGCCACCGTTATTGAAATCGGTCTTGAGGGAGGATCTAGGTTATAGAACTGCACTTGTTACTTGAGCAAAGAAAGAAGGTATTATTAAAGAAAAGTTTTGTTTTAGTTATTTTACTTTAGTCTTTTTTATAAAATTCAAAGTCCTGACTGACTGATATATCAACACATAGCCTAAACCGCTAATCCTAGAGACATGAAAGGAGAGTGTGTTCTTTGTGAAGAGTAGGTATCCATTAAGTAAGAGTTTTTCGAAATTCGACCCATAAGAACCCGGTGAATGGGGGGAGGGTGAAATTTTACGCGGACGAAGTCACGGGCAGAAGCTAGTATTTGTATGAAATCTCATTTAGTAGTCAAAACCTTTGGTTGGTTGGTCTTAGCATTCGCATTTCATGTTATTCAAACATTCCATGAGCCCATCTCCCAAATTATTTCAGCTGTAGCTTTTGACTTATACCATAACTTTTTTCTGGGAGCAGTTTGGACACGGTATCAGGTGTTTGATGGTTTCCACCGAATTATAGTTGCGTCTTATTTATTTTTTGTAGATAACAAATAGGAATGGATCAGTTTCTGTCAATACGGTGGTGCAAAAAAGCAATTTCACGGCTTAACGTTGATTAAGTTTGAGCTTTTACGAATAAAAGAAAAAACGGCAATGAAAATCCATTCTTATTTTCCAGAAACAAAATCAGTGAATTTTGTGTAACTAGATCAATGGCAGTTTTTTTTGTGTTAACGCTGGACTACTAAAACACAGAAAATTTAAAACTCACATTCAATCAATCAATCAATCATCATTTTGTAAACAAGCATACTATGAATTAGATGATTATATCCAAGATAAGAACGCTTGGAAACATGCTGGTCCTGCTCCATAGGACAATCTAGAGTCTAGACAAAATCAAACTGGTTGCTAATTTAATTTGAAAATTTTATTCTTTTTCTACATTGATTTACAGTCATTACTAACACCCTGACTTATTACTTGTAATTTTTTTTTAAATCGTTTATTTTTACCATATTTGTAAATATGTGAGCAACATGTATCTATCATATAATTAATTTACATGATTTCGTTTTTAATTCTTTTACCTATTGTGGTATAGTCATTTTGTTTTAGGTGCATCGGCCTCACATATTATTATAATTAATGTACCTATGCAAAATATTGTAAAACATTTTAAAAGAGTAACGGTGGAGTTTCTTGCCCATTCTTCTCCATACGAAAACTACCTTTTGGAAGGGGCGACTAGAATCAATTCTATTTTATTTAATGTATTTTTTGACGTTCAAAGGTGCCTTTTATGTGCCTATTTGAAACAAATGCTTTGACTTTGACAGCGTTGCAGCATAGTTGTATAATTTCTACAGTTATACACAGTTAGATAAATACATACATTTAAATAAATAAAAAACCTTTTCAGTTTCTATTCGTGATAAAAATCACTAAAGAATCACCTAAACTACCATTTAAACCAACAACCAAAACATCAATAATAATGAGAAAACATTCCATCCCATCAACCCTTCAAACGACAGCCCCAAATTAATACCCCATAATAACAACCAAACAGAACCTTAACCCTTCGACCACAAACAGGGAACCGGTTACTTTTCCAATCAATAACAAAAGAAAACTTCTGAAGAACCCCACACACCTGACCCTCCGATCAGAATAACAAAGCGGACAGCGGGTTAAGAGATTAAAACCGGTTAAAAGCAGTTGAAACCGCTTAAAACTGGCTAGAACCGGTCAGAACGGGGTCTAAATCAATGACGTCGGGCGCGTAACAATGCAAGCCGTGACCGCAGAGACATTCGTCCCTCGTTCACGTTACATTTATTGGAAAAGTTCCACTTTAAAATTATGTGCCAAGTTATAAGCGGACTGACTGTTACATTAATTACCAGTAACAGCTTTATAATGCCATATACCAGGGGTCTGAAATACATGACCATAGTAAAAAGAATCATCCTTTTTACGAGTTTCGTTTTAAATAATTTATTTCAACAGACCATAGGAAAGACGTAGAAGGCTTTAATCTGGCTTATCCTTTCAAATAAAGGACGTAATACAACAGTAATTTTTCTTCAGAACCACGAGGTAACTGAGTAACACACTAACAGGTGGAATGGCTTTCGTTTTGGCAGTTGAACAACATTCATTGCGTTATTTACGTTTTTGAGCAGATAAATTCGAACATATATGAAGCAATGGATTAGCAAATATCCTTCAAAATTATTTAGATTGTGATTTATAGTGCGTTGCAAAATTACAGTGCCGGTCGAAGTGGCGGTGCTTGGGGGAGGCCTATGTCCAGCAGTGGACGTCTTTTGACTGAAATGATAATGAATTCTTTTTCAACAGAAATTAGGACCAATTCTCGTATCACATCTTGTTGCAATCTTATTTCAATGACCGAAATTTTATTAAGGTATGACGACTGTCCGCTCCGCTCACAATTTGGTCCAGCGACAGAAAATGCAAGGAATGCATCTCGTCCAGAGTAAAGTCCGAACATATAATTTGACCGCTTCTACTATTGAATGGTGCTCCGACAATATTTACTACCGAGACGAGAGGAATTGTCTGATGTTTGAGAAAAATAGTTCAACCATGTACTGGCTGGAAATAAATAGTTGTATATTATGTTACATAATAGGTATAGGTGTTGTTTTGAGAGCAGTGGTGGCCCAGTGGTATCGGCCGCGACTTACAAGATGTAGGTCGTAGGTTCGAACCCAGACAGGCGCTTTACTTTGTGTAAATTATTTCATCATCACTGCTCTTAAAACGGTGAAGGAAAACATCGTGAGGAAACCGGCATGTCCTTAGAACCAAACATTCGAAGACACACATCTACCAACCCGCACTGGGCCCGCGTGGTGGATTACGGCCCACTCCCTCGCACAGAGAGGAGGCCTGTGTCCCAGCACAAGATTGGGACAAGACATTCCACGCGGACGAAGTCGCGGGCAGAACCTAGTATTATATAATTTCGGAGGGGCAACCGCTGGGCTCCAAAAACATTTTAATCAAACCCAGCTAAGTAATTAAGGTCCAAGAAAAACAAAACTCGAAAATGATTTTTAAAACATTCACACAAAAAGGTCTTGAAAGACTGCTAAAGTTAAATAATAAGAAATAATGAGTTCGCACGTTAATTAAAGTACGTTCACTGGGAAACTTCTATCAGGCGAGATCTGGGAGATTTTATTTGGATCGATGAGAACTTTTTAATTAAGACACTGTTCGTAGGGGATAAGTTTAATCAGTAGAGTTTCTCATAGGTGAGGGCTTCGCTCGATAGTGAACAATGACGTTCACTATAACTTGGATGGCTGTTAAAAAAAAAGGCCGGTGTCGGGGAACTCCCGGCAGGAACGAAGTTCGAAATGAAAATCAATGATGGCGGCTGCGTAAACAAACTCAATTTTTTTTTTTTTTATCTCAACCGCACTGTTGTATTTTCATTTTGACCTCACTATCGGCTTCAGCACCCTCGAAAACGATACCCATGACGAAAAATTTGAAATTTTTTGCAGCCGCCATCTTGGATTTTCATTTTGACCTCACTATTGGCTTCAGCATCCTCGAGAACTATGAAAACTACTCCTACCGCAAGCTCCGTTAAAGAAATTCGTTCCAAAAACTTTTTATTATTTTGATTGCTAAAAAGTACCTCTAAATGGTTCAATTTAAATAAACGCTTTAACTTTTAATTACTGAGAACGACTCGACCTACAAACATCTGACTTTCTGGTACCTTAAAAAGTAAGTACATAATAATTTGACTACATTTTTCACTAAGCATTAACATGCTGAAAATATAAATACCAGCATCGCCTCAAACTCCATTCATCACCATCTTAGCCTTTTTCCAAACTCTATATTTGTTGGGGTCATCTGAAACTCTTTTATTACATTACATTTCAGTATAGAGATGACGTTTACCTATTTACCTAGAGTTGCTTATACCCACGAGAGCCAAACAAATCCGTGACCTGATTCCGACTCCAGCTCGCAATGCATCACAAGCACCGGTAGCGCAAATTTTTGTCTTCCTCCAAATCATTGGGGAAATTAAGACTCCAAGCATCCTTTAAAATATTCGCACTACCGGCACAGTGCCGATATTTCACTAAGAACAAGTCGTTACAATAATGCACGGTACCCTAGTTGGAAAACAGCCAAAGACGGTCTCAGTAGTGGTAATCACGAGAACGATATTAAAACGGCCTCGTCCGGTTAATTTCACACAATATACGTTTCCCGGACATCATAATCTTGGTGCAACTGTCGTATTTGTGCAATTTTATGACGTGAAGGTACATAGAGCAAAACAGTTTTGTATGCAGGCATAAAATAAAAATATTTATTTCCATAACGCTTTTCTCTATCACTTTGTCTCAGCGTATAGAATTTAATATCCCTTTGCACCCATTAATATAGGTTTTTTAAAGTAAGTAAAAAGTAAAATCGTTTATTTCATAATTCAAAATTACAATATAGAGGTTTCGTTGGTCCCAAACTAGGCATAGCCTGTGTCTTGGGCACCATTACAGTGGTACAACATTGTGATAATTTTATATGAAATAAGTGTAATTAAAGTTGATGTTGGTATAATTAATATTTTAATAACAGTGTTTACTTTCAGCAGGACCTACAATTCTACACAATTAAAAAACTGGCTGGTGTAGGTTGTCAGTCATCCAGCACTGAATTGCATTATACTTTTCAATAAAATACCGTCAGAAAACGTGATAAAATAGAAGCACATCTTCGATATTATTATCTCCATGACTTTTGAGGTTCAAAAGTGACCATTATGTGCCTATCCATACTAATATTATAAATTTGAAAGTAACTCTGTCTGTCTGTCTGTCTCTATGTTACCTTTTCACGCCTAAACCGCTGAACCGATTTAGACGAAATTTGGTATAGAGATAGTTTGAGTCACGGGAAAGGACATAGGATACTTTTTATCCCGATATTCTCACGGGATCGAGACTTATGCGGGTGAAACCGCGGGGCGCAGCTAGTTTGAAATCATCATCAGCCTATAATGTTCCCACTGCTGGGACACAGGCCTCCTCTCTGTGAGAGGGACTGGGCCGTAATCCACCATGCGGGCCCAGTGCGGGTTGGTAGATGTCACATGTCTTTGAATTTTTGGTTCTAGGACATGCCGGTTTCCTCACGATGTTTTCCTTCACCGTTTTGAGAGCAGTGGTGATGAAATAATTTACACAAAGTAAAGCGCCTGTCTGGGTTCGAACCTACGACCTACAACTCGTAAGTCGCGGCCGATACCTCTGGGCCACCACTGCTCTTGCTTAGTTTGAAATAAATGAGACTTATGCAATCTTTTTCAAAATACGATACTCTCAGTCTAGCGATTTCACGACTAGCATCCTGCCTACTGATCTCTTTCGTTGACAGTACATCGTTTTAATATCGTGGTAGTAAATAAAGCATTAATATATCCTGATTTTACGGTATTACGATATAATTGTAGTTTTATTGCATGTGGTTTATGAGGCTATACTGGAATACGTAGAATTTACAATGAAATTAAATGTCTCAGTTTGGAAATATTGTGCTTGTTACTGATGTCAATGAATGTTGAAGCTAGATTGCTCGCTTAGTTGATTTTCGTCTGCATTCAGTGAAAGCAAAAATCCATTCATAAATCTCTGAGTTCATAGTTTGCGTCCAGTGGTACAGTCAGCATCAAAAGTCGATTAACACTGTCATTTTTACATGTTATCAAATTGAGAACAATTTTTTTCAATAAACTGCTTTTTAGCTTGTCAGATAATAGCAAAGAGTTTATATTCTAAAAAAATTCTTCTGCTGCAATTTTGAACAAATATTTTGCTCAATAACTAAGATTAAAAAAACTGAAGTGTTAATCGACTTTTGCTGCTGACCGTACTTCACTGCAGAAAGTTGTTAAATGAGAGGTTAAAATAAATAAATTTCCAAATTCCAGCACCCCAATTGACACACTTTCAATCACAATCAGGAGGATTTAGAAGAAAATTGCTCATCTTTTGCTTTCATAAGTTTGAAAATTCGTCTTCTCAACAACGTAAATGACGCAATTAATGTTGTTAAATTCAAACTCAAAGCATTTATTTCAATTAAACCATTTACAGGCACTTTTGAACTTTCACGAAGTCAGTCAGTCAGAAAATATGAAGCTAGTTGCCCATTCCAAAGCGTAGGTACCTATGGAGAAGAACGGGCAAGAAACTCCATGGACACTCTTTTAAATTATATTTTTACAAAAATATTAGTTACATCATTAATTTTGAATTTAAAATTATATGTGATAACGATGTAAAAATAAAAAAATGTACGCCTTAAAAGCACCCAGAGTACAGCAAATTGTAAAAAAAACAATAATCCAAAAATAAAATAATTAAAAATAAGCCGAGGCAGCTAAGTGATGACCAGGCCCAACTGACGACGCCCGTTCACGAACATGACGCATAGATCATTCAATTGTCAAAATGAAAGCCATTGCCATTGCATGTAACGAAATTATACCTCAGGAAGTATAAAAACAGCACCAATATAATTTATATTTCACCAACCCAATCAAACTAATCACAAACCCTAACCCGACGACATAAAACCAACAAAAAAAAAAAACTGCTTCTAACTAGACCCCCACTCAAGAAAAATCTCGAGAAAAATATTTTCCCGTCGGCCTCAATAGCCGCACAGCACTTCGCTTCGACACGAACTTTCCAAATCAATTAAAAATTATTTAAATGGCCTTGTTAGCGTCCTAGTTCACAGTTTTGGCACTCATCGCGAATTCATACCGCACCTGGTGGTGTGGGGTACCTACGCTATGCTGCGCTGTTTTATATAGGTATCGGGAAAATATTGGAACTGAGTAATATTTCACGGTACGGATTATTGCCTTTTAGACTTATTGGATGGATACTACGATCTACGGAAGGAGAGCAATGGTGGCCCAGTGGAAACGGCCGCGACTTACGAGTGTAGGTCGTAAGTTCGAACCCAGACAGACGCTTAAATTTGTGTAAATTATTTCATCACCACTGCTCTCAAAACGGTGAAGTAAAATATTGTGAAGAAACAGCACGTCTTAGAAACAAAAGTTCGAACACATGATGTGACATCCACCTCACGGCCTACGCGGATTACGGCCCACTCCACAGAGAGGAGGCCAGTGTCCCAGCAGTTATCGATTTTTAGTTCTTTAAAATTATACAAAGATCAATGAAATTACCTAAGAAAGCCGAGTTTAATTTCACTGATATTTAGCTATAAGCTTTCATTCAATCCCTTCCTTTAATTCTCTATAGACTAAAAGCAAAAAAAAACGTACATAAGTTTTGTAAAGCAAAAAAGTCCGAAACACTATATCACAACCCTCCAGCCGTATTTTCTTGAAAGCCAATAAAACTATGAGCAGGAAATCTAAGCAGTGATACACTTGCGTGCCATTACAGAGGCTAGTGGCGCCATTACGTGAGCAGTTTAGTTGTCCCCATGTGTACGGAACGCTATTCAGATGATAAATACCGAGGTACAAGACGCTTTATGTAATATTTGAGAAAAAATGGAGTTTCTTGCTTGTAATAATGGTAGTAAGTTTCTTGGCTTTTTATGTAATAGAGTTACGGCTAATTGTTTTGTTTTAACCCCTTACTAATAAGACAGAGATTAAAACAATAGAAGAACTAGCAGGGGATCGAGAGGTGAAGGGAGGAAGGGTAAGGTGAAGGGGGGAAGGGGGGTGAGGGGGTGGGGGGTGGAGGGGGTTCAGACCGGAATAACTCTAATAAACGTATTACATCAGACTAGCTGTGCCCCGCGGTTTCACCCGCATAAGTCTCGATCCCGTGGGAATATCGGAATAAAACGTAGGTATCATATGTCCTTTCCCGGGACTCAAACTATCTCTATACCAAATTTGATCTAAATCGGTTCAGTAGTTTAGGCGTGAAAAGGTAACATACAGACAGACAGAGTTACGAGCTTTCGAATTTATAATATTAAGTATGGATGAATAGTTACACACCGATTTCTGTCTTTCAGTCGTCAGTAATTTGACTTTCGAATGAAGAAGACAAAGCGTTGTGTAACTATACAGACGCTATACAACGTTTATTAGTAAGGGGGTTAGTTAATTGATTTCTTTAGATTATGTATCGACTTTCAGCATACAAGACTGCTTCATCGAACATTTGCCAAAAAAAAATGGCTGTGGCCAATCTGTTACTGGATAATCACGTCTCCAAATCAGGAAAAGTCTTCACATAAGGATTCACTCTCAATTATCTCATTTTTTCCCTAATCAGGAAAGTTTTTCGCAATTTCTTCGTCTGTCTGTCACAAAATACCGAAAAAAGTCCTAAATCATCTGCCTAGCTTTTTCCCAACTATTTTGGGGTCAACTTCGAGTCTACCAGTATATCAGTAGGTATTCAGCTGCATCCGGTTAAAAATAATGAATACCAGTATTTTACATGGAGCGACTGCCTATCTAACCTCCACAACTCAGTTACTGAGTAATAGGATACCCTTTGGTAAGACTGGTTGTCAGACTTTCGGGCTTCTGACTACCCGTGACGACTGTCAAAATCCACGAATGACAGCCGGGACCAACGGCTTAACGTGCTTGGAGTCGGGAGACGGGTCTTGGTATGTGAAGATGGTCACCCATCCACGGACCAACCGTGGCAAGCGTAGCTTAACCTGATCGATCGACCTGTGCAACTGTTATTACTTAGCAAAAATTCCCTTAGTCCTAAAAATATAACACCTAATCACTGCTTAAACTTCAACCCTGTAAAAAGGGAACAAAGATGGCATACTCCACGAACTTTTCAATCGATTCTTCTTAGCGTTTTATGCATGACAGTACCGACACTGTTTTGCTCTTACTTAATAATCTGTGGATGCTGAAGCTGCTTGTTAGCATACCGCGTAGGATTAGCTGGTAAGAATGTAGCGTTGACTTTGTTACTGCATAGTTTGCAGTTTTGCGCACAAAATGTTGTGTGGAGCTGTTTAAGCTGGTGGAGCTCTAGATGTTAAGGGGTTTTGAGCTCTTTGTTGTTACGTGTTGGTGAAGCTGTAGTCGGAATTAGTGATGGTATTGTACTGTTTTCACACGTGTTAAAAGTGTAAAGTTGAAAGCATTAATGTAACTGTCTAACGGCCCACAGTCGAAACAACTCTTAGTATTTTCAACAGCTGTGGTAAAATTATAATTAACTAGCTGCGCCCCACGGTTTTAATGTCGATCCCGTGGGAATATCGGGATAGAAAGTAGCCTATATGTTAATCCAGGGTGTCAACTACCTCCATACAAAATTTTATCAAAATTGGTCTAGCCGTTTGAGCGTGAAGAAATAACAAACATATAAACATACACACACACACACACACCCCCACACACACTCACAAACTTTCGCCTTTATAATATTAGTGTGATGTTTTTCGTTACATTTATTCATATATTGTTTACTAGCTGCGCCCCGCGGTTTCACCGGCATAAGTTTCGATTTCGTGGGAATATCGGGATAAAAACTATTCTATGTCCTTTTCCGGGACTCAAACTATCTCTATACCAAATTTCATCTCAATCGGTTCAGTGGTTTAGGCGTGAAAAGGTAACATACAGACAGACAGAGTTACTTTCGAATTTATAATATTACTAGCTGCGCCCCGCACTTTCACCCGCATAAGTCTCGATCCCGTGGGAATATCAGGATAAAAAGTATCCTATGTTCTTTCCCGGGACTCAAACTATCTCTATACCAAATTTCATCTAAATCGATTCAGTGGTTTAGGCGTGAAAAGGTAACATACAGACAGACAGACAGAGTTACTTTCGAATTTATAATATAATAATAAAAAATAATAATAATAATAATATTTATTTCTCTCAAAACAAAAATGCAATATACATTATTACAGTCTAAAATGGCTTAAGTTAGTGTTCCAGAGTGTAAAACCCTGACTTCTAAACTAGGTTTATGTACCTGTATCTTAGAAGCCAGTGTCCCTTCAAAGTGATGAGCATATAGAAAATAGGACACACATTATACACAATAATCCGTTAGGGCAAGTCCAAGAGAAATAAAAAGAAAGAAAAAAAAAAAAAAAAAAAAAAAAAAAAAAAAACAAATCAGCATACAAGAAAAACAAAAATAAATGAAAGTGTTGTGTATGTCTCTATTGTGTTGGGGTGTGTTATGTGTGTGTGGGTGTTAGAGGGTGAGTGTATGTTTGTGAAAGAGTGTGTGTGACTATGAGTATGAGTGAGTGTGCGAGCGTAAGCGAGAGTATATAATAATTATCATAATTTTCCTTTTATGAAAACCTTAAATATTAATTTATATTTCTAAAGTTTCCCAACAGAAGATCCTCCGTATTGCGATAAGATAGTTTCACCCGCATAAGTGTCGATCCCGTGGAAATATCGGGATAAAAACTATCCTATGTCCTTTCTCAAGTTCCAAACTATGTCTGTACCAAATTTCACACAAATCGGTTCAGTAGTTTAGGCGTGAAGAAAAGACAGACAGACAGAGTTACTTTCGCATTTATAATATTAGTTTGGATAGTAGTATGGATGCTGTAAAGAGAAATGTGTTGTACCTATTCTACCTACACTAGATGTAACTTATGCTCATCTTTTCAGTAACTACCGTTACCCGCGACTTCGTTAGCGTGGAAGTCTTGTCACAGTGTACTAAAATAGCAGCTACATTTTTATAAAACTCCCTCGTCTCCAGACAGTTTTTGCTTAAAATTCTTTATGACTTTTTTCGTTTTTCTTGGCTTCTGAGAGCCGTAGCGTAATATTAAATAAATAGTCTATAACTTTCCTGAAGCATTGGGCTATCATATGAAAAAAAAAAACAAATCTGACTGGTTCCAGGGACAAGCGCTTTCAAACTTAAGAAACAAACGAACTATTCAGATTTACCCTATTAGTAAGTACAAGCTGCGCCCCGCGGTTTCACCCGCGGAAATGTTGATCCCGTGGGAATACCGGGATAAAAAGTAGCCTATATGTTAATCCAGGGTGTCAGCTACCTCCATACAAAATTTTATCAAAAGTAGTCCAGCCGTTTGAGCGTGAAGAAGTAACAAACATATAAACACACACACACACAAACTTTCGCCTTTATAATATTAGCGTGATAGATTACCCGAATAGTTACGCTGTAGTTATAAATTAGTCACGTGCAGGTCAGAACACAAAATAAAAAACCGGTCAAGTGCGAGTCGCACTCGCGAACGAAGGGTTCCGTACCACAAGGAAAAAAAACGGCAAAAAAATCACGTCTGTTGTATGGGAGCCGCCCTTAAATATTTATTTTATTTTAATTATTTATTTTTAAAGTGAATATACAACTAAATATTCTGTGAATATTTCAAGAGTCTATCTGTTGCCGTTATTGATATGAAGCAAATAACGGCAAAAAAATCACATTTGTTGTATGGGAGCCCCCATTAAATATTTATTTTATTCTGTTTTTAGTATTTGTTGTTATAGCGGCAACAGAAATACATCATCTGTGAAAATTTCAACTGTCTAGCTATCACTGTTCATGAGATACAGCTTGGTGACAGACGGACAGACGGACAGTGGAGTCTTAGTAATAGGGTCCCGTTTTTACCCTTTGGGTACGGAACCCTAAAAATCATAAACCTAAAATGCATGTGAATAATATCCTACTTTATAGCTCCCAAACTATCAATTCCATCTATCAATAAGTCCCAAGAAGTAACTACATAAATGGTTACTCACAAACCTAAAATTATTTCCATTAATTCCCAACTTTAAAATTACTTTCCTCCTTTAAAATTACTGTGAGAAAACCCACGTTTTGAAGCAAGAACATTCTAGCTATCAATCATCTTGGATTGAAGTCCCAAAACTTGGGAACTGTTTCCTTCGAGTTACAGATCGATGGGAATTGGCAACTGTAAAGTTTTGGAGAAGGAACCCGTTTATTGTCCAACGGATTTAATACCTTAATTGATGAGTAGCAACTTTCTGGGCATTCGGAAGAGATGTAATTGGATGTTGATTTGGAAAAGGCTTTATTTTCTTGGTTTTAGATCTGACTTTCGTCTCTTCTCTACACAACTATTGGTGATTGTGTTAGATAAGGGGATTAAATATAATGATCACCAAAAAATTAAACTTTATTTTGTTTGGATACCTACTGTGTTCATTCTAAAACATTCCTTGTGTCATTGGGTTAAAGTATAGTGTTCATAGTTATTTAGATAATTTTGAACAGTCTGTTCGTCCCGTGCATACTTATCTCTTTTGTTGACTATACATACAAGTTCAGCTACCTACATATTCAGTTCCACCGAACTCCGCCGACATTACTATGCATTCCTATGAGTTACAGCGTCCGTAGCAACTCGTGACGTATTCAATGTACTGCGAATAATAAATTAACATCTACGTTTATCTTAATGTGCCTATTTCCTTGCCAACTTGTAGACTACGAGGGGAGTGTTCAATTTAGATGTTGTACATGGTTTTAAAGTGTGATTTGTGTAGCCGGAGCTTAATAGCATTGTTTTGACTCGGAGTGTGAGAGCAGGAAATTAAGGATGGATTAATTTTCTTTGTAGTTGTCTGTGATAATTATGAAACTTTTTGATCATGTCTACCTAGGCCAAGTCATCTAGCTCGGTAGACACAACTTTGAGAAGGAAGCTGACAGAAGGATCCAGTTGGGTTGGGCAGCATTTGGAAAACTCCGTCAAGTCTTCTCGTCGCCTATCCCGCAGTTTTTGACGACTAAGGTCTTCAACCAGTGTGTCCTGCCAGTCATGACATACGGTTCTGAAATGTGGACACTGACGGGCGGGCTGTTCCACCAATTCAAGGTCGATCAGCGCGCTATGGAGCGAGCTATGCTCAGAGTCTCTTTGAAGGATAAAATCAGGAATGAAATTATCCGGAAAAGAACCAGAGTTACCGACATAGCTTGCAGAGTAAGCAAACTGAAATGACAGTGGGCTGGCCATTTTTGTCGAAGGACCGATGGCTGGTGGAGCAGACGAGTCTTGGAGTGGAGACCACGTATCGGCAAGCGTAGTGTCGGACGCCCCTCAGCTAGATGGACGGACAACCTAAAGAAAGTGGCTGGGGTAGACTGGATGCGGAATGCGGAGGACAGGGTGTTGTGGCGCAGCCTGGGAGAGGCCTATGTCCAGCACTGGACTGCGATAGGCAAAGTTGATTGATTGGTTTGACATCATTAATAAAAATATTATGTCCTACATGCCGTGTGCTCGATAGAATTTTCCATCGATAAAACTGACGAAATTGCATCCCCTATTTAGGGTGTGAATTTCCAAAAATACTTTCTTATTGCTTACTTTGGTTATACACAAAATCTCTCTCTCAATCTCTTTTGCAAAATTACATGTTTCTAGACCCAGCAAATTAAGAATGTGCGTTGTCTATCAGTAAGTGTATTAGAGAGAGAATGTTGGGTATTCACAGTGGCGTGCATTGCATATAGGCGTATAAGCAGTGCCTACCTCGATATATCAACATAAGCCTGTCAATTACATTTTAGTGTGTGTGCCCCACTATTAAGAAATATTCCCCACTAAATTATCATACCTAACAAAAAACAAAATCTTCATACAAACACACGCGGCAGTAGGCAGTCGCCGGACGGCCTACTCGGCTCCCGTACTATTCGCACATTGTCATTGGTCTTTTACTCGTTCAATTTAATACGACAAAATTAAAAATACGTTCGTCTCACGCGTAATACCATGACGTTCGACCTTCGCAATTTATCACCCTTAGGTAGGCATGCCTACTCAAATACCACACTTTTGACCTCACTTTTTTTCTGATTAGTGACCGCGTTTGTCTAGACTAGACCCGGTCTAGTGCCCACCTATTCTGAAAACCAATGCACGCCACTAGGTATTCATCATTACCCTTTGTGCTCACTAGTTCCTTTAGCAAGCTGGAGACAGCGCTGCTGCGTTCTCTGTTCATTATGAAAGTACCAACCCGCTGCTAACTAATAGTTGATAAAATGAAATAATTTCCTCTACCAGTAATACATTTGTGTCAACAAACAAATCTAACAATGGCAAATAATAAATAATGAAACAGGTAGGAAAAAACAGCGTAATACTGAATTTAATTTAGAAACTGCACATGGCCCCATAAACTCAGATGTAGAAATTGCTCAAGAATTTGAAAACTTTTTTGCTAATATTCCCATTAAAACTACTGAAGCTTTAAATTCCTCACCCGCGCGTTCTGCTGATTTACTTAGAAAGAATGTTAAGGCATGCCCCTCGGAGTTTAGTTTTCAACATACGAACCCCCCGGCTATTATAAAAGCTTTTAAAGATCTTAAAATTAAATCAACAGAAGATCTCTGGGGAATGTCTGTAAAAGTTTGTAGATCTATCATTGAAACGATTGCGCCCTATTTAGCTTTCATATTTAACATCAGTATAGACCAAGGAGTCTTTCCGGATCTCATGAAACACAGTAAAGTAGTTCCTTTATTCAAAGCCGGTGATAGTAAAGAACCCAACAATTATAGGCCTGTGTCAATTCTGCCAGTTCTCAGTAAGGTGTTTGAAAAGTTGATGCTCAATCAAATGTTACGCCACTTTAATAAAAATTCCATCTTTCATGAACAACAGTACGGTTTCACCAAAGGGCGTTGTACCACTGACGCCGGTGTCACCCTAATAAAGAACATTTTTAACGCCTGGGAAGAAGCACAAGATGCCATTGGAATCTTTTGCGACCTCTCAAAGGCGTTCGATTGCGTCAACCATGAGACACTTCTGCTGAAACTTGAGCACTATGGGATTAGGAATTTAGCTCTTGGTTTACTAAAGTCGTATCTAAAAGATAGAAAGCTTAAAGTTCAAGTAAACGGCGTAAACTCATTGGGGTCTGAAATGGCAATGGGCGTTCCTCAAGGTTCGATATTGGATCCATTCCTCTTTTTAGTTTACATTAATGATTTACCACAATTACTTCAAAATCAACCGAAGATGGTGTTATTTGCAGATGACACATCATTGATCTTTAAGATAGACAGACGGGCACAAAATCTTGACGACGTGAATAACTCTATTCTTCAGGTCCAAGATTGGTTTACGGTAAATAATTTGGTACTAAATGAAAAGAAAACCAAATGCATTAGATTTAAATTACCAAATGTTAGATGTAGCGAATGTGACATCATACTGAATGGAGAAAAACTAGAATTTGTTGATCAAACGGTTTTCCTGGGAATCACGCTAGACGAGAAATTACAATGGGGACCTCACATAACATCTCTTGCGGGGCGGCTTAGCTCGGCCGCTTATGCTGTTAGGAAGATAAGACAGTTAACAGATGTAGAAACCGCGCGTTTAGTCTATTTTAGCTACTTTCACAGCATTATGTCGTACGGCATTTTACTATGGGGTCGAGCTGCTGACATTGAATCCATCTTTATTTTGCAAAAGAGAGCTGTCAGAGCCATTTATAATCTATGTCGCCGCGAAATCTCTCAGGGAACTATTTAAAAGGATTAATATTATGACGGTACCTTGCCAATTCATTTATGAAAATATTATGTATGTAAGAAAAAATCTACATCTTTTTAATAAAATAAGCGATAGACATAACTTTAATACAAGAAATAAAGATAAAATACATCAACCATTTTTTAGATTAGCCAAAGTACATACATCTTTTATGGGGTACTGTGTTAAATGTTACAATAAAATACCTTGTGATATATTGCAATTAAATGAAAGAAAATTTAAAACTCACATTAAACGTACACTTTGTAAACAAGCATACTATAAATTAGAAGATTATATCCAAGATAAGAACGCTTGGAAACATGCTGGTCCTGCTCCATAGGACAATCTAGAGTCTAGACAAAATCAAACTGGTTGCTAATTTAATTGTAAATTTTTTTATTCTTTTTTTTCACATTTATTACTCACACCCTGACTTATTACTTGTATTTTGTTTTTTAATTAAAATCGTTTTGCTTGTACCATGTTTGTAAATATGTGAGCACCATGTATCTATCAGATAATTAATTTATATGTCATGGTTTCTTTTTTAATTCTTTTACCTATTGTGGTATAGTAATTTTATTGTAGATGCATCGTCCTCACGTGTTATTATATAATTAATGTACCCATGCAAAATATTGTACCTAAACATTTTAAAAGAGTAACGGTGGAGTTTCTTGCCCGTTCTTCTCCATACGAAAACTACCTTTTGGAATGGGCGACTAGAATCAATTCTATTTTACGATAATTTTTGACGTTCAAAAGTGCCTTTTATGTGCCTATTTGAAATAAATGCTTTGACTTTGACTAACTCCCCTGTTTCAACCAACAAGATGACTCACAAACAGCAATTTTCCACGAATACCCGCATTACAAGAATCGTCGTAATTAACTGAAAACAGAGCAATGGCCGCTTGAAACACTTAAATCTGTAGTTAGTAACGTTTAAGCCATCCTAGAGTTTTCAACATCAAATAAAAATATGTAATAAACCCTTTTTATTTCACCGTAAATGAGTTCCGGAGCCCGCCTCGCTGACGGGGGATTAAGGGGGGGCCTACTAGGGGTTTTAGAAGGAAAGTCGTCTGGAACGTGATTGGGTGCGCTTTTTACTTCATTTTGGATAGCCTTTCAGAGTCTTGTTTTGTTAGGATGATGGTATTTTAAGGGCGATTTCTCACATTATTTTCTACAGCATACTCGTTTGTGATTTTCGAGAGAGGCAGCTCAGCTTACGATTTTGTTTACATGCGTTTATTAATTTCAAGATTGTCTGTCTAGTTTTGGAGCTAATGATGTAGGCATTCACGACTCGAATGATCACGCTTAACGACATGAATATGCACCTTGAATGTCAAACTCTTTGATGAATGATACAAAGTGGTACTTGTTGTATTGTGTACAATTATCAGCATTGTGATTACTTCAAAACCTGACAAGAATTAACAGAGACCTAAGTACCTAAGTCATCATCATTTTAGCCGAAAGATGTCCACTGCTGGACATAGACCTCCTCCAAGCACCTCCACTTCAACTGGTTCTGTGCTTTCCGCATCCAGCGGATTCCTGCAGCCTTCACAAGTACCTACCTAAGTACTTACTGTAAAATGAGTTCTTCAGTTATGCTTGCCTAAATTACGTTGTGTTGTTATTTCTTCTAAAAAAACTCGCTATTCTCGACAAACCAGTGAGTTTCACCCTTAGTAGCATCCCATAAAAACTGCAACGTTGCTTGATGGGTTGAATCTTTTTGCTTCCATCGTGAATGTGATTTAGCGCAGAAATTAATAAGAAACCGCCTTTGAGATTGATTAGGAGTGAAACCTAAAGTTCTTGTTATGATTTGACAGTTTTTGTTGGTACTTGTAATCTATAGGCGGGGTTGGAGTGTGCTGGATCTTTGTCTGATGGCTGTAAAACATTGTAATGATGATTGCGGGCTGATGGTACCTTGTTAATGTAAAGAGAAAGTTAGGACTAACAAAAACATATCAAGTAGTTCCTATAGATTTCTTCATTTAACCTGTAGCAGTATCTACAACGCCACATGCGAACAACGCGTCTTACTGACGTCACGAAATCCTGCATCTCGCAAGCAGAGTTTACCGCGCAACTAGCAAAGATACAACAGCCCGACATGGGTCATCGGGCAGTTGCCCGCCAAACACAACACCTGTCTGGATGGAGGATCCTCCCTTTTCTATGGAGGTTGAGTGAACTTTACACCCAATTTAGGTTGAGCATGGGTTTATAAAGGTATGAGGAACAATACCTTTATAAACCCATGCTCAACCTAAATTTCTAGTTTTTCTTGTGCGCAAAACACAATCGTAGGTAATATCGCCCAGAATCATTTATAATTGTAGTATGTACTCTTAGACCCTTTTGGACGACTCTTGGATACAGGGTATCCTAGTGGGGTTCAGGGTATTTGTAAAAATCTAGCACCTAAGGATCCTTTGTCATTTGTTACTAGTTTTTTTTTTTAATATTTGTGTTTTTATCTGAACTGAAAGTTTTTTTTATTTATTTATCATTCTTACTACTATCATTTCAGTTATCAACTTAAAAAATAACTATCTAACCTTACATACCTACCTACAAACAATACGGGCTGGTGTCCGCAACTCCACGTCAATGCGCGTAATTTTACCTTACATAAATAACTACATTTAACCGGTCAAGCGGAGCGGTTCGCCGATCGGCGACGAAACAATAGAAAATCAATTGTGTCTAATTAGCGGCGCTTGACAGATTAATAAAACTCTTGCGAATTCACTCAAATAGCACGAAAAAATATTCAGTCTCTCATAGACTTCGTTCACCACACGGATTGTTCGAATGAGGGGTGCTGTCGCCAGTAGATTGGTTATTATTCTTTTGGTATCTACTTGGGTACAAATTCATCTTATTTACAGCATATTTGAATCTGTAAAATGACGTCAATACTTGTCATTGTTGTAATGTGGTATTCATCAGAATCTCGGTTTTTTTTTTTTCAACCGAAACTGCGTACAGAATCTGTAACGAAAAAAAAACTCTATTTACAATATTCTTGTTTTTAATGACTATGATTAATTTTTATGAGCACTTCAAGAGAATATTCACCATAATCTACTTTTGAACACTACAAAGGTGTTACATTTACAAACAATTACAAAGACGTTGAACAAAGTAACTAGAATACTAGGTGTTACAAACCACTTGACCTGCTTCAAAATCAAAGGATCGGCCACAATAGAGAGAATATCCACAATTTATAACTCTCTTCCTGTATCGAGTGCTTTGATAATAAGTGCCTTTGTTTTCGTTTGTACTTACAATCTGTGGTTTTTTCCTTTGATTTCGTTAGTACACGTAACTATACTCCATAGGTTGAGGTAGTTTAATAAAGGTAAACATAAAAAACCACGTGGTTAACCGACTAAACGTAATAGGTACCAATACAATGTTATAATTCGTTAATAACGTTGCAATATTGAAGAGTACAACAGTGACGTAGCATGACAACTGAATAGACTGATATTACGTTTAGTCGGTTAACTAAATCACGTGTTTTTTTTTGTTTACCTTTATTTAACTACCTAAACATATGGAGTATAGGTGTTTATTTTGTTTTGTTTCTTTTATGGGTTGGTGAGGTTTGGGTACTTACAGTGTTAAATACTTTCCTGTTATTGTACTGGTCACAAGGACTTTAAAGGTCACTAATAAAATGAATAAAAATTGTGCTGTCAAATTAATATACCTAGCCGTTTCTCAAGTATGTTGGGGTCGGCTTCTTGTCTAATCGGATGCAGCTGAATACCAGTATCACGCTATCACACTAATATTATAAAGGCGAAAGTTTGTGTGTGTGTGTGTATTTATATATTTGTTACTTCTTCACGCTCAAACGGCTGGACCATCACATCACATCACACTAATATTATAAAGGCGAAAGTTTGTGAGTGTGTGTGTGTGTGTTTATATGTTTGTTACTTCTTCATGCTCAAACGGCTGGACCAATTTTGATAAAATTTTGTATGGCACCCTGACACCCTGGATTAACATATAGGCTACTTTTTATCCCGATATTCCCACGGGATCGACTTTTACGCGGGTGAAACCGCGGGGCGCAGCTAGTTTTATATAAAGCGACTGCCTATCTGTCCTCCACAACCCAGTTACTGGGTAACACACACGATACCCCTTGGAAACTTAGAGACTTTTGAAATCTAATCTAATTTGCCTGTATTGTCCCACTTCAGGGCAAATAGGTCCCTCTCCCTTTTTCACAGAATTCTGTCGTTTGCAAATCCTTACGGTAGGAGTCAAGCTCGAGCCGCCATCTTTGTCTTTTGCAATGAAAAATGAAAGTATCACTGGTAACCAAACGCTAAAAATATTATTGGTAAACCAAATTATTTTAATTTTAAAAACAGAACATAAGAGGGTCATCATCGCACTTCCATCGATGTGCTTTCACAGTTCTCTGCGATAAGAAGTTAAAAGAGCAGCCGCGTCTTGCATAGCTGTCATCGTTCGGTGTCGATCGCTCTTGCAACGTTGATCGATGCGGAAGGATTTGAATGACATTCCATAAGTATTAATCGTCCTTCACCTAAGTGCACACCATTGATCGCTATCGATAACTGTAGCTTTTTCCTTAAAGTTTTTCATAATTACTAGCTGTGCCCCGCGGCTTCACCCGCGATAAAAGTATTATCGTCCTTTTTTATTGATACCCTTTACAAATCTCCACCCCCCTTTTTACACCTTTAAGGGATAATTTCGGGGATAAAAAATATTCTATATCCTTCCCCACAACTCAAAATATCTCCATACTAAATTTCATCTGAATCGGTTCAGCGGTTATTGATTCCCCATACAAACTCCCCCCCCCCCCTTGTCACTCCCTTAAAGGATGATTTCTGGGATAAAAACTGTCCTATGTCCTTTCCCGGGATGCAATCTATCTTTGTGCCAAATTTTATCTAAATCCGTTCAGTGGTTTAGGCGTGAAAAGGTAACATACAGACAGACAGACAGAGTTACTTTCGAATTTATAATATTAGTATGGATGAACTCAACTGTTACTAATACAGACACAATTACTTTTTCAATCGTTACCGAGCTTAATAAGCTTGTCTAACAGACGAGTGGGGAACAAAGTCGCCCTTAATGGGAACACAATTTATTTCAAACTCGCAAGACTAAAAATGACTAAAAAGTGCAAACTGGTGCAACTATGTTATTATAAAAGTCTAAACTTTTACTACACTGTATTTTACGTTGCTAAGCGATTTTTCCTGAAGTTTTATACAGGCTGGCGTAACATGAGGAGTATATACTGAAAGCGAAGACGTAATAAAACCTGAAAACACACGGGCAAGGGTTTGAGGCCGAGACGTTACATGGCATTATACAGACGGAAATTGAATTCATGGGCATCTTTTTAAGAGGTCATGTAATCATCATTATGAACAACTTTTACTATGGGACCAAACCTGAAATAGCGAAAAAAAATCAGCTCTTCCTTACATTTTGACGAGTTATGTGAACATAAATGCAAGGAACAGCTGATTTTTTATCGCGATTTTAGGTTTAGTCCCATAGTAATAGTTGTTCGTAATGATGAGTACAATGACCCCATAAAAGGATGCCCATGAATTTAATTTCACCCTGTATAGATAGTGGGGTTGTCGATCTAAAGCAAGTTGAAAACGGTCTTCTCCATGAATATAAGAAATGACGACGTAATCTGACAGCTGCAATCTCACTTGACGTTGACGGTTTCACTTTTACAAAATAGGCCGAACGTAAGAGATAAAAAGCTCTTGTCGTGCAGAGAGACATGACAAGACCAGTCAGTCAACATGTCTGTTGTGAAGAATAATTTAGAGAAGATGATTGTCTAAAGTTTGAGACAGTCATCACATACAGGCTTATTTTTGTTATCACCATCCAAATTTTTACAGGGTGTTCTACCCATGAATATGAACAACTTTCACTATGGGACCAACTTACTCTGAAATCACAAAAAAAAAATCTGCTGTTTCATACATTTTGGTCAAGTAGGTATTGAACTTTTGTATGAAACAGCTGATTTTTTTTCGTGATTTCAGAGTTGGTCCCATAGTGAAAGTTGTTCATTTTCATGGGTAGAACACCATGTAAAAATTTGGATGGTGATAAAAAAATAAGGCTGTATTTATTGCACTTCAAATCGTTTAACAGTTTCGTTTCAGGTTTGTTTGAATGCTGTAATTTAAATAAGATAAAAGATTTTAAGAAATTCAACATACGGGATCACAACCATACTATATTCATTCGTTACTTACCGGGAAGGAAGAAAGATCGTATTTTATGAACTACAACAACTAAGGCAGTTGAATATTTTTTTTTCATTTAATTATTTTCTGGTTAATTGCTATTATAGATTACTAGCAACTCCCCGCGGTTTCACCCGCGTAAGACTCGATCCCATGGGCATATCGGGATAAACAGTAACCTATATATTAATACTGGTTATAAACTATCTGTGTACCAAATTTCATCCAAATCCGGTTAGCAGTCTGTGCGTGAAGAAGTAACAAACATACAAGCACACTCACAAACATTCGCCTTTATAATATTAGTGTGATAAATGTGATGGGTTAGTAGTGAATTTATCATAATATTAAATGCACTAAAAAATCATCATAATAATAGGGTAAAAAAATAATAATTCTAATTAGTCCGTCAGTTAGATTATCGAAAAATAATGGACCCATATTTTTTCTTTTGTCAATCAAACAAAAAATGACAAAGATAAAGCGCGTCAAAATTTGGGAGTGGGGGGTCGTGACGTCACGCCGTGCTAAAAATTGTCGCACGGCGTGACGTCACGACCCCCAACTCCCAAATTTTGACGCGCTTTATCTTTGTCATTTTTTGTTTGATTGACAAAAGAAAAAATATGGGTCCATTATTTTTCGATAATCTAACTGACGGACTAATTAGAATTTTTTAGGAAACTAGCCTATTACACTGGTCAACAAAAAAAAAAATTGTTTGTTTCCTGTAATTTTTTTTTTGTTTCTATCTCAAATTGACGCGTATTTTTAAATATGGCAAGAATTTTTCTCCAACAGCTTTTGTTTTTGAGTTGCAGTTAACTAACCTCATCTCGTAAATAAAGGAAATAAGACTTGTGTTGACCAGTGTTGTCAGCAAAAACGGCCACTATTGAAAATAGAACACCTCAAAGACCGCATGGAATGAAAAACCAAATCATTAGCGGTATCGTCCATAACTCCCTTCCGTATATTCCTCCATACAGTTGGCGCACAACTTATTGGAGTGTTTTCCTTTAAATTTAGGGCACAGAACGTGACCTAAAGGAGACGGTAGTCGACGAATTACGAGCTAACTTTACAGGCCGCTCCATATAGACCCGTATAGCCAAGTATACCCCGAGTAGTCGAGTTCGAGCTATAATGTGACTCAGTACGGAACTTGGGCCAATTTCTTGCTCGTTTATTATTTGGGACCCAAAGGGTATGAACTGATTTTGGGTTTAGTAGGATGCCTGTATGAATATGTAAGGTCCTTTGTGAGAGGTGTGTGAAAGTTATTTTCTTTGGAAGTATGGATTGAGATTGTGAAATGATTATTAGGGATTGACTGCCACCGCGGTCAACGGTGGCCGCGAACAACAGATTTTCTATTATGTCTGTTGTGTGGCAATATTCTAGATCTCCTAGCGTAGAAATTGTTCATCGGTTATCAAAACAAAAATCTGCTGTTTCATAGAAAAGTGCTATTATACCTACTCAGCCGAATGTATGGAAAAGTTATTTTTTATTTATTGTCCCTACCAAAAATATCAAAATGAAGGCGTTCTATAAAGGGGTATATAACGCCTTCATTTTGACATTATAAGTTCCATGTAATAATATATAAGGCGAGTTTATTGCCATTAACGGGGCACATAATTATACATATAAGAAATCCGGACTTCAAGCTGCTTTTGAAAATGTATTTATGGAAAACCCTAAAAGAAGCACTTTCCCCAGCCCTATAAATGCACTAAAAAAAAAACTTCGAACCCAAAATACATTGATTAGCACTCACCCTTGCGATCTAGACTTGCAAGGTAGTCTTAATCTGATTTATTATTCTGTTACTAAATAACTAAGCTAGTTACAAAGTTAACTCTAAGTAATGTATACTAGGAGTGTTTGGTAACTTGTAATGGGACACTAGGGACTCTTAGTCATGTGTGCGATGTGTTTGTTTGTTAGTACTTTGCTACCATTATTAATTCAAATGCTGACACTTCATTATTAAATTGACAATATTAAAATTATGATTATAAGAAATATTTTATATTCAATACGTTTGTGACTTCAAACTTTTTCCTAGCTAATCACTGGCGAAACTTCAGCATCGTCATCATCTTTCTGTCTTTGTCCCATGTTACTTGAGGTCGGCTCAACACGTTTTCTTCTTCTATTAAAGAAAAGAAGAAGAGAAGTGAACCCCGACTTACGAGTTGTGGGTCTTGGGTTCGAACCCAGGCCGGCGCTTTATTTTGTGTAAATAATTTCAACACCACTGCTCTCAAAATAGTGAAGGAAAACATCGTGAGGAAACCGGCATGTCCTAGAACCAAAAATTGGAAGACATGTGACATCTACCAACCCGCACTGGCCCTCGTGGTAGTTTACAGCCCATTCCCTCTAGAAGAGAGGAGGCCTGTGTCCCAACATTGGAACATTATACGCTGATAATGCATTATTATTATGCATATTAACAATACAGTGACTTTCATCCAGTGCTAGACTCAGACCTTAATTTTGGTAGTTCCCAATCCCTAAACACAAGAACAGTCGTTTCTGCAAGTATATCTAAGTTTTACACGCGATAACATTAACAGCAACTAGTTTAAGTACGCATTATAAACTTGTACACTAAGTTTATACTTAATTCTAACTTGAGGCGAACATCGTGTATAGTGATTAACATAGACGTGACTAAACTAAAGCGGATTTAAACTTAGATAAATATAAACTAAGGATCGAAAGACATAAATTAAATTCTATAAACATAGCGTTCCAAATCGGGTGTAATTTCATTTCATTTATTCATAAACAATTTACATTGTGTTGAATATATGTATTATACACATGCAGTTTAAATACAAATACAAAAAAACTATGAATGATTAATTAACAAATCCAAGTGAAATTCAAAAGTGCCAAACTGTTTCAAATAATTATAATGTCAAACAGTTAGAGATATAATGTCAAACAGTTTTAAATATAATGTCAAACAAGTTCAAATATGATGTCGAACAGTTTTCAATGTAATGTCAAAAAGTTTTAAATGTAATGTCAAACAAGTTCAAATATGATGTCGAACAGTTTTCAATGTAATGTCAAAAAGTTTTAAATATAATGTCAAACAAGTTCAAATATGATGTCGAACAGTTTTCAATGTAATGTCAAAAAGTTTTAAATATAATGTCAAACAAGTTCAAATATGATGTCGAACAGTTTTCAATGTAATGTCAAAAAGTTTTAAATATAATGTCAAACAAGTTCAAATATGATGTCGAACAGTTTTCAATGTAATGTCAAAAAGTTTTAAATATAATGTCAAACAAGTTCAAATATGATGTCGAACAGTTTTCAATGTAATGTCAAAAAGTTTTAAATATAATGTCAAACAAGTTCAAATATGATGTCGAACAGTTTTCAATGTAATGTCAAAAAGTTTTAAATATAATGTCAAAAGATTCTAGAATATACAGGTTGAAATTGAAAACATGCGACATTTTGACGATTTATGCGAACATAAATGTAGGGAACAGCTGATTTTTTTTCGCGATTATAGGTTTGGTCCCATAGTAAAAGTTGTTCATAATAATGAGTACAATCTCCCATTTCGATTTGTCGCATGTGTTCAATTTCACCCTGTATAGATAGATACATAGATACTTTTCCGGGATAAAAAGTACCCAGTGTGGTGTCTAGGATATTAAAGAATAATTATACCAAGTTTCATCGTAATCAAACTGGTAGTTTTTGCGTGATGCCTGAAAAAACAAACAGACAGACAGACAGACAGAAAGACAGACAGACAGACAAAAATTTTTTTAATCACATTTTTGGGTTCGGTGTCTGTCTAGTAACACCCCCTGCCATTTATTTTTTTGATATTTTCAATGTACAGAATTTTCACTTCTACAGATTTATTATAAGTATAGACAAGTGAGTAGGCAAGAAGGTTGCCAGGCTCAATTGGGATTGGGTGGGTCACGTCAGCCGCATGCAGGATGACTGCTGGGCAAAAGTTTCCACACAATAGGTGCCTGAAGATGGACGGTGCCGCCGAGTTCAGCCCAGAAAGCGGTGGCGAGATGACCTGGACGCTTACCGCGAGGGCTGGTTCAAGGTGGCGCGGGAAAGGAGTTCCTGGAAGGACTTGGGGGAGGCCTTTGCCCAGCAGTGGGACAGTACAGGCTAAACGAAAAAAAACATAGCATTTAAAGAAGAATAGTGTAGCTATAAGTTAAGAAGTCGAAGAATCAATAATCCTATTTAAAACGACCATAGTGGGTCATGAAATGAGGGGCTTGTGGCTAAGTAATAACAGCCGCACGGGTCGATCGTTCAGGTTAAGCTACGCTTGCCACGGCTGGTCCGTGGATGGGTGACCATCTTCACATACCAAGACCCCTCCGTGCCTTGGAAAGCACGTTAAGCTGTTGGTCCCGGCTGTCATTCGTAGAACTTTGACGATCTTTACGGGTCGTCAGCCGAAAGTCTAACAACCATCCTTACCAAGGGGTATCGTATTACCCAGTAACTGGATTGTGGAAGTCAGACAGGCAGTCGCCCCATGTAAAATACTGGTATTCAGTTGCATCCGGTTAGATTGGAAGCCGACCCCAACATAGTTGGGAAAAGGCTAGACGACTTTGCCTAAAACGGTTGTTTACCACAAAGAAAACATTTTCAGAAATAACAACCGCTATTTAACTCCGTTTGAACAACAATCACATCATCAACCAATTGAAATTCAGCGCACTGTCCGAAGAAAAACCGCTGAAATATTTCTTGTCTGGCCTAACAAAATAGCGCTTACGAATTTGTCCACGACCGAGATGGAATTATTCTGGGAATCCTAATAAATTGGGAGCAATTTTAGGTAAATGAGTTCCGCCCAGTGACGGAGGAATCGGAAAGGGCGGATGCCCCCCGCCTTTAATTTGGATTAGGTTTAGTACACAGCAGTTTGTGTTCTTTATTTGCATTCTCGTATTCTGGTAGAATGGTAATTTTTTTGTTTGTGAAACAAGTGAAAGTTTTTTTTATTAATTCGTGAGGAGTATGTGTGATGTTATTGTAATTTGGTTGGGTTGTCCAAAGTAAATAATCATTTTATTTTAAGGTTTTTTTTTTGTCCGCCAAGTTATGTCTTTTTTAAGCTCTGGGGCCTTATCTAGCTTAAAGTGTGTTTCATTATGCATAACTAAATATATTACATAACTAGCTGCACCCCGCGGTTTCACCCGCATAAGTCTCGATCCCTTGGGAATATCGGGATAAAAACTATCCTATGTCCTTCCCGGGGATTCAAACTATCTCTATACCAAATTTCATCTAAATCGGTTCAGTGGTGGAGATACTTTCGAATTTATAATATTAGTATGGATAATAATATTATATTGACTGAACATACCTACATGAGACTATAATCAAAATCTCATTCTACATACAAGTAGGTATAATTCACTTGTAAAATGTTAAAATATCCAAAAGCCCCACAATAATGCCTTTGAACACGTTGTGAACGACCCTTAATCCTTTAATTCGGCTTAATATACGTTTGATGAGGCCTGTCGATTTTCTCAGTCCGCCGGCAGAATTCTAAGCAATATAATATGTATGAATCTGTAAAATTTCGCACGATCATTGCGGAATTTTAGTCGAGTTTGCTCTTTTTAGAAACATTGAAGTGGTTAGGAATCGGATTTTGATGAATATTCAAATGATAAACAGAATTACGTTTTCATAAAATAATACTTTTCGTTATTTTTCATTTTAGAAGTATCTTAATTTTGGCTTCCAGACCTACTAAATGCTGCTTCATCTTCCTGCCCTTGGCCCATGTTACTTGGGGGTTACCAAAATAATGTATATGACTATTATGGAGTAGGTAAGTAAAGTATTTCACTTAACAAAACTATTAATCTCGGCAAACCATAGAACTTGATTCACTTTAGATTCTACAAAGTTAAATCATTTATTTCGAACTAGCTGCGCTCCGCGGTTTCACCCGCATAAGTTTCGATCCCGTGGGAATATCGGGATAAAAACTATCGTTTGTCCTTTCCCGGGACTCAAACTATCTCTATACCAAATTTCATCTAAATCGGATCAGTGGTTTAGGCGTGAAAAGGTAACATACAGACAGACAGACAGAGTTACTTTCGAATTTATAATATTAGTATGGATAGGCACCTAAAAGCCACCAACGCCAAAATTTACAAAAAAATTAATTGATTCTAGTTACCCCTTCCAAAAGTTAGTTGTGGATGGAGAAGAATGGGCAAGAAACTCAACCGTTTACCCTATTAAAATGTTTTGCAATATTTTGTATACATAAATTATACGTGAAGACGATACACTTCGAATAAAACTACTATACTATAGCACGTAAAATACGATACACGATATTACGGTCCACGGTCCCATGGAGCACGACCAGCATGTTTCCAAGCATTAATTCTACATAGCCAGATGGTCTGACTCTCGTATTTCAGACCACCTTCTGTCTTAATCTTGACAGCCAGTAACATGATCACCGAGGTATGGAAAAACCTCGACTTATTTGTCAAGAACTAGTAAATATTTTTCTCGTCAAACAAGTACCCTTTTAGTCTTACTCTATCTAACTCCAGACAAGAATACAAATTGTCAAACTCCCCGTACCTTATTAATTCTTCTTACTGTCTCACAATACTTATTTGTCTCATAAAATAGGAGTAATATGCAATGAGAACCCTTGCTTGGCGATCACGTAGCAAAGAAATAAGCCCAACAACATTAAAACTTAAGCAAAACACGTGTACAGGTAGGTTGGACAAATATAATTAGGTATATACGGAAAATATATAGTCAACCTTATCTGGAGGAGGTAAGGGTGAGATTAGAGTGAATAGTTGTGTAGGAAAACGCAACGGCTTTGTTATGCGTTTCAGGCAAGTCTTGGGAACGTGACATACGATCCTGAAGAATGGCGAGGAAAATGATCCGATGGAAGTGCTTTGAGACTAAAAGAAGAAAGAAGAAAGAAAGAAAATACATTTATTTAGCACAGACTCAAAGACACACAATACACCAGACACATACATCAAATAAAAACAAAAAGTAAACTTAAAAAAAAAAAAAAAGTGTAAAGTCCGATATAATAAAAAACCGAGTGTGCTTATGACCACACGACTGAAGTGAAACTTCAAACGTATTTGGCTATGAGAGGAAGAGAGAAAGAAAATGTGCGCGCGCACTGCTTTCTCTTGCTTATATCCCCCACTCAACTTCCGTTCGCCTCGCCCGCTCACACTTTTCGTAACGCGTTCGCCAGCTTACTCCCCAAGTCAAGCGTGCGTAAAGAAGTTTCACTTCAATAAAATTAAAAAAAAAGGGAGAAACATGCGTCACATCCACCCAAAACGGCTATCGCTCAGCATTATGCTGCGATCCTATGCAAGACAGAGCCCCAGCGCCAGTTTTCAGCGACAGCCGGCGCTGACGTAATGACGTCGTCCGGTGCAGCAAATCACTGTTTGGAAACCTAAATTCTGCATTCGTGACTGTGGTACCAGTGGAGTTAAAAAAAAAAAGACGGGTTGCACTCCGGGAGTGCCGGCAGAAATGAAAACTTGAATGAAAAGTTGAAATAAATCAATTTTTATTTGAATTAATATAACTAATTTTTTTTTCACTATTTCTGCATCACTTTGTTCATTAATAGATGCACTTTGTTCAATTTCCATATTTTAAACACTATACACGAATTTTACGAATACACAGCAGTGTGGCTACTACACAGACGGTCGAGCCATAAGCTGTCCATCCATCCATCCACATCCACATCCGTCCATCCATCCATCCATCCATCCAGCCATCCATTGTCGTGTGTCACTTGGTTCACTTCGGTTGGCGCCGCAGTAGAAAGAGAGGGGGTACTTAGTAGTTAGGAGTAGTAGTTCTCCCCTGTGTAGTCTCTCCTGACGGTCACGTGTCCTGACGCGATGTCCTGACGCGAGCTTAACATTTTTTACCCATTACAAAAAAGTGTGCAACGCCGCTAAAGAAGTTTACACTTCAAAAATACGCAGGAAAGTGTGCCTCACGGCTGCGCTAAAAAGGGCCAGTTCAGCAAAAATGCCAGACAACTAGTGCCTGACGCTGGTTTTCAACTGGACCTGTGTGTGAGGTGACGGATGTAAATCAGTTTCATACAGCAACGTGACGTGTAAATAAAAACAAATAATAAAAATTTCAGATAAAACAATAATGAATAATAACTAGTGTGATATTGAAAACATTGCAAAAAAAGAAATAAATAAACAAGTAAAAAAACAAATACCTACTGATAAATAAATAAGTGAGATGGCCGCATGCTAGACCTACGCAAATAAAGAAATTCTTCGAAACGAGTCAGAACAAAAAAAAAACCTGTTTTATACGATGCCTGACTTCCACGTTTCAACGCATTGCCATAATAATAATTAAGACTACACTTTAGCTATTATAGAGCGTTTAAGCCCTAAATAGAATCTTAGTGACTGAAGACCTAGGTGTAAGTAGGTACAATTTAGAGTGCCCAATAATAGGGAGAATGCTTTCTTCTGTTTAGAAATGCAATCTCAAACTCAAACTCAAAACATTTATTTCAATTAAACCAATTACAGGGACTTTTGAATTGTCAAGGGGTCGGTCAGTCAGAAAGATGAAGCTAGTTGCCCATTCCAAAGCGTAGGTACCTATGGAGAAGAACGGGGCAGAAACTCCATGGACACACTTTTAAGTCAAAATAATATGGTTACAAAGTCTTGGTTACATGATTCATGTTAAAAATTATACATGTGAGAACGATGCAGAATGTTAGAAGCAATAGAGCTAACCTTAAAGAAATACTGTTCAAAAGAAAACCTAACCAAAAAAAGTTAACCAACAAGCTCACCCTCCTACCAACCGGTATAACTCCTCAAGACACGCCTAATTTGGCTTTATGAGTGCGGCTTAAGGCGAGCCTCCGAGTAATGTATGAGCAAACTAACCTTCCTCGCAATATACATACGTTACAGTTTACGAGATGCTGCCAACAACATGGATATACGGTTACCGCTGTATTTTTGTGTTAGTTTTTATACATGCATAAACTCACGCTTTCTTCCCATGGGGCTAAGCAGTGACTATAGAACGTCACCTGCTACGATCCTTACATGCTTCTTATGCCTCGATTACGTTCATACGTCTGGTCATACACACGCACGCCTGTTGCGAGTCCTACGCACCTGACGTTCCTGAAGAACATCACTAATCATCATCTGCCTAGCCTTTTCCCAACTATGTTGGGGTCGGCTTCCAGTCTAATCGGATGCAGCTGAATAGAATAGAATAGCTCTTTATTATGTACACCATATAAATTACAGACATTCAATATAGAAACTTTACAATGGGTGACATAATGGGCGGTCTTATCGCTAAGAGCGATCTTTTAACGACAACCTTTGGATGGATTAAAAAAGGGGAAGGACATACAAATACTGTAGGTAGTCTGTGGTGTACCATTTACAAAAAAGAATAAATACATACATAAACTATATTATACTAATCTAAATAAACCAAACCACCAGAATACCAGTATTTTACATGGAGCGACTGCCTATCAGACCTCCACAACCCACTTACTGGGTAATACGATACCCCTTGGTAAGACTGGTTGTCAGATTTTCGGGCTTCTGACGACCCGTAACGACTGTCAAAGATCCACAAATGACAGCTGGGACCAACGGCTTAACGTGCTTTCCGAGGCACGGAGGGATCTTGGTATGTAAAGATGGTCACCCATCCATGGACCAACCGCGGCAAGCGTAGCGTGTATCTGATCGATCGACCCGTGCGGCTGATATTACTTAGCCACAAGCTCCTCCACGAACATCACTAATACGGCCAGTATATGTCTGTGTTTCCACTCACAGCTGCCTTGTAAATACCTTTTGTTAGTCGCCTTTCATTCATCTTCTTAACACGACCGAACCATCTAAGCATGCTCTTTCCAATTTTTGTCACTACATCTTCTTTAGAACCTGTGTTAGTTTTTGTCTAGAAAAAACTGTAGCTTAGAAATTAGATTTGGCGAAAATGGGTCGATGGTGTATAACCGCAGTTCAAGGCGTACATACAGCGGAGGTTTAGGGCACGACTACCAACATGGCAAAAAAAATCTTCACTCTTATCTCTCAAAATACAGTGCTATGTGGTGAATCCTGGGTGATACTATATGTCAAGAAAGGTCCACACCCTAAATTCAGTGAGGTGATTAAAACTGTCGGAGCACTGAGGATCGCAGATGAAGATAACAACCTCGTGAAAAAGGATCATTCAATATAATGCAAGTAACCGCCCGGCCACGACGTTTGGCTTAGCTGCGAGCGGCGCGGCAATTGACGTTGACACTGCGAGCGGTGCATGGTCGTGGCATGGTTCATATATTTTTGTATATTTGGTTTTGTCGCTCGCCGCCCCGCGCTAAACTGTTGCTGATAGCGGCAAGGTCGTGGCCAGGCCGTATCGAGCAGTAAGATGTTAATATTAGCGACCATTTACTGTATTAGAGAAATCGTTTTTTTTTTAAGTGAAACTTCTTTAAGCACGCTTGACTTGGGGAGTAAGCTGGCGAACGCGTGACGTAAGCATTACGAAAAGTGTGATCGGGAGAGGCGAACGGGAGTTGAGTGGAGGATATAAGCAAGAGAAAGCAGTGCGCGCGCACATTTTCTTTCTCTCTTCCTCTCATAGCCAAATACGTTTGAAGTTTCACTTCAGTCGTGTGGTCATTAAGCACACTCGGTTTTTCTTAATAGATAGGTTTTTGTGTTTTTTATTTCTTTTTCTACGAGTTTTGTTTGACTGAGAACAAAATAGGTAAAGTTATTACTGAGATCTTCCTCGTGTATAACCTAGTGAACCCAATAACCCTTTGCCAGACTCGAAGATCGAACCCAAGACCTGCTCAGCAGTTACGCTCGCGACCAGACCAAAACGAAACGAACAAGAAATACGTACCCGCGAATTTAGTAGCGCACATGCACATGCACACATGCTCAAATCAACACGGGGACGGACCCGCGCTTCACCTATTTTCTCTAAGTAGCCCCTTAAGTGTCAACGGTACACCATATGTACAGACGCCAGTACATCAACCTACTACAATCTGTCAAATTTCTTTAATAGATTTTCAACTTTATCACTGAAATATAAGGTTCAAAGTTGATTGGGAAAATGTGACAGTTAGGTGTAGGTTGATGTGCTGGCGTCTGTACATAAGAAAAAGTGCTCGAAATGTCAACGGTACACCGTGTGTACACAACAGTGTCATTGTTCTATTGTCATTGTTAAAACAATGACTTTACTGCGCCCATTCAACTACTCCGACACGTGGGGTGTTTCGACAGGTAGGCGGGCAAACGTGTGAGAGAGTAGTGAGCCTGATACGTCCCTAAAGGCACATGTAAAACAATATATTCACTATAATTAAAACAGCATGTATCTGTCTCCGCGATGACAGCGTTTATGTACACCCAACGTTGTCGGTTTTCCTTATATTGAAACTGACATGTACTCGTAGGATGACAACGCAACATCTCGGGTTAAATAAATAGCGTCAGTGTCTTGGTAAGTGGAAAACGGGGTTAGATCAGGTGTTCCTGTAAATATAAGATGGTTTTTAATTTGATTGGTATTTAAAATGGTTACCCATTCGCCAGCGCAGAGAGTTCTCTCTCGCTCTGTTTACGTTGTTCTCTATTCTCGACAAACATACGGCTCCTTCTTACAAAATTCAATATTTTTGCTCTGCCCATGCTAAAAAACTTTTTAACAAAAAAAAATTACTTCAAAAAAGCTACAACGTGAAAAATAACTATTTTCGAAAGTCAGTGTCTTTGGATCTGTATTTTAGTTTTATGCCACCGATTTCCGAAATTCAAGTTATTTTTTTACTTTACATGTAGTTTTTTTGGAAGTCGTTTTTTTTTCTTAAAAAGTTTTTATTTCCCGCTTTTTAGCGGGTCTGCTTATAATTTATCCAAGTTACAATAGCCTAGTGTCAACTTGCTCATCGCCTTTTACAAAATATTGCTTTTTCCGATGCAGGGACGTTAATTCTTGAGGAGTTCTCCTCGTAAGAACCAGGAACCAGAGCGGGCCCATTTAGCAATAAAAAGAAACGTTCATAAAGTCGAACATATAACCTCTTCCTTTTTGGAAGTCGGTTAAAAATGTTCGTTCCACCAAAAATCGTCTTCTACGACGTCTTCCTCACCGTTCTGGCTTCATTCATTTTTCTTTCTTTATCCAGGCAGTCTTTCTTTGGATTGCGCTCCCTCTGAACATCAGTACGGCAACCAGTCGGTTATCTTTGAAAGTGAAGGCACGTGAACATATCCGTCAGAAGTTGACCGTAACATCCCAGCGCTGATTTTCTGGATTCGTGTTCTCCTCTACCGATCACTTTTTCTCCTGCCAGTTCATTTTGTTTATATTTATCTATGTATTAGCATGTATTCTTGTGTTTTATAGTCATTTCCTAGCTATTTATCCTGTATGTTGCACCTGCCATGTTTAGTCTCTGCATCACTCTAAGGTTGACTGGTAGAAAATGACTGAAGCATTAAGTCCGCCTTTGTACAGTATTTTGTTTTACTTGTGCATAAAGTTTAAATAAATAAGAAAGTAAAATATGGGTAGTTACAAAATGACATGTCAATAGGTAAATACATCGTTCCCAATAAATAATTTCAATTTGAATGATGGACTTAATATTTTAATTTAAAAGGATGTCCGTGGAGTTTTTGCCCGTTTTACTGGATAATAATATCTAAGTACCTACTACAGTTAAGAGCAAATTCAAATTCAAAATCATTTATTTGCTAATATGGGTAATTACATAAAGTTGTTAAAAAAAAAGCAGTGGTGGCCCAGTGGTAACGACCGCGACTTACGAGCTATATAGGTCGTAGGTTCGAACCCAGACAGGCGCTCTACTTTGTTTAAATTATTTCATCACCACTGCTCTCAAAACGGTGAAGGAAAACATCGTGAGGAAACCGGCATGTCCTAGAACCAAAAATTCGAAGACATGTGACATCTGCCAACCCGCACTGGGCCCGCGTGGTGGATTACGGCCCACTCCCTCTCACCTAGAGGAGGCCTGTGTCCCAGCAGTGGGAACATTATAGGCTGGTTATGTATGTATGTATGTACCTACTGCAGTTTGGAATGAACAACTAGCTTCATTTTTCGCCGACTCCTTGATAATTCAAAAGCGCCTGTAATTGGTGAGTTATCCCGGTCTGATCCCCTGAATCCCCCTCCACCCCCCTCCACCCTCCCCCTCCTAGATCCCCCGATAGTTCGTCTTCAGTTTTGGTTTAGTTTAAATATTACTCTTTTGTTTTGTAGCGGTATCTACAATGCCACATGCGAACAACGCGTCATACTGACGTCACGCAAAATCCTGCATCGCGCAAGCAGAGTTTACCGCGCAACTAGCATATACAAGGTGTCCCTGGAAGTATGGATCAAATCAAATAGGGCGTGGGCAAGGTCATTTCCAAACTTTTTAACCCTGAGAATGTCAATGAATTTTTTTACGTTTCAAAAGTTATGACCGATTTTTACTATCTTTTTCAATCACTTCGCATAGTGCTCAAAGAAAATAATCATAAAAAAATACTGTTAGGGCTATCTAAAAAAAATAAATTGATAGCCCTGATAGTTTTTTCTAAAGATTTCTTTAAAACGATTCGATATCTCTTCTTTTTTTTTTGTTTTTTTTTTTTGCTAAAACGTTTGGAAATGACCTTGCCCACGCCCCTATTCGATTTGATCCATACTTCCAGGGACACCCTGTATACAACGTCGCAACATCAATCGTTGGGCAGTTGCCCGCCAGACACAACACCCGTCTGGTCGGAGGATCCTCCCTTTTCTATAGAGTAAGAGTGAACTTTACACCCTGTTCCTCATACCTCTATAGTTTAAAAAAATGTGATAAACTAATAAAAACAGCCGCACCTCTACCAAGCTTAACAAAACGCTTTAACATTCACAGAGAGGACCATTTCCCTTACCCACGACTATATTCTACGTTCCCACGCAAAGAAAAGAAATTAAAACAAGAAAATTTCCAACATCATAAGCTCTACAATTTTAATTTGCATATTAAACAGCGAGCTTCCTTTCTCTATAATTGTAGAGACACAGTAAATGAGATGTAGAGCAAACGACACTGACAAAGTAGAGTCTTTGTAAAGGGTACTCTACCGTAGAGACTCGATGGAATACGTCTGCTGAATTTAAAGAACTGCAGCTTAGACTCCATTTTAGTTTTAATTGTTTGAATAGAGGTAGAGCTCTTTTGTTACGTCAAAATGTTAAAGAGCTTGTGTTTTATTAACGCAAGTTAATATTTTTGTGCCTGAAGGTTGCATAAAGAAATGGCGAGATGACCAGGGGGCCTGAACAAGCCACTTTGGCAGAATCATAAAAGGATAACATTATGAATCATAATAAAAGTCGTAAAATGGTCACAAACTGACATGTTGACATTAAAACAATTCATATTTTGTGGACCATTTTACGAATCTCCATACAAAACTGTCAAATAGATGAATTGTGTGATATGAAATTGTACGCAAATAATATTATGAACTAGCTGCGCCCCGCGGTTTCACCCGCGTAAGTTTCGATCCCGTGGGAATATCGGGATAAAAACTATCCTATGTCCTTTCCCGGGACTCAAACTATCTCTATACCAAATTTCATCGAAATCGGTTCAGTAGTTTAGGCGTGAAGAAAAGACAGACAGACAGACAGAGTTACTTTCGCATTTATAATATTATATATAGTTTGGATAGTTTGGATTGTCAGTTTCTGACCATTTTACGACTTTTATTGTGATTCATAATGTTATCCTTTTATGATTCTGCCAAAGTGGCCTTTTTATGCCCCCTGGTCGCGTACCACGAGGCAGGTTCGAGTTGGCGCGGGAAAAGAATTCCTGGAAGGATTTGGGTGAGGCCTTTGCCCAGCAGTGGGACAGGCAGGGTAACAAAAAAAAGTAGGTTTCTTGGTCTTATAAAGTACGGTTACTAGAGGAGATATGTAACCATCGTCGTCGGATATAGTTCAAGTTTAGTAAGAAACCGAAAGATATTTTCGAATGAAATTTAATTAAATTAATAGAAAATATACAGTTCATTTATCAAATTAAATTTCATTCCAAAACATCCAACGGTCGCTTACTAAACTTCAACTATTTCCGACGACCCTGGTTACTTATCTCTTGAGGTGACTGTACCTATAGGAATATTTATGTTTCAAATCAAATCAAATTATTTATTTGCTAGAATGCAGGTAAGTATACAAATAAGGTCGTGAAGAATTAAAGTTGAGCCATACATTCTGCCCAAGATTCGGCATGCAAAATTTAAATGAATGAATAGGTAAGATGCTTTAACTAATAAAAATAAGAACTTTTTAAACACACTTCTCAGATAAAAAAAAAATAATAACAATTCAATACAATTTTACAATACGTAATAGTCAAAATAAAATTAAAATGTCAAAATAAACTTGGATGTCAAAATGCAATTAAAATGTCAAAGTACAATTCAGAAACTATAATTAGTGATTAAACGAACTTACCTGTACGTGAAGTTCTATCACAATTATAGTTGGGCCTCGTCCGAAGAGATTAGTATATAACAAGTAGTAGCACATATAATGTCGCCTCCATGCACTTTAGTTTATCCAGGTAAAAACTCCTTTAAAATTTTCTTTATGGTCGATGCCTTAATTTCGCTGTCAGTTCAACGACAATACCTACTTCATTCACATTTTAGTGCTTCGCCATTTTGCATTACAAATTTTTACTTAACGGAAAAAATTGTATATCATGCCGAAGAGAAAGCGTTCAGACAGTGAATATGAACGCATAAAAAAGAAACTCAGAAAATTAGAACGAAAACTGGAACGGAAACATCGGAGGTCTTCTTCGAGTTCCGTTGCCTCTACAGGCTCGCAAGAGGACAACTAAGGTGCTTTACAAAAAGGGGGTTCACGTTTACTTACCTTTAAATACACGAGACTCACGTCACAACGTCTTGAGGTGTGACTTGTCTTAGAACTCGGGTTCACGGTACAGCGCCTAGAGATGTACCTTACCCGAGGCTAACGCATTCTGATAACTCTGTCCTAATGCAAAAGTACCTTACCAACTGTAAGTATTCCTTTGAGTATAATAATGTAAGACTCACGTCGCAACGATTTGAGGTGTGACTTGTCTTGGAAACACGGATTCACGGTACAACGTCTTGAGGTGTACCTTATCCGTTGTCAATGCACTGGATATCATTGTCATGATTACTATACCATTTGTAAGTATCCAATTACATGTAATACTAGACTCACATCATACTGACTCGAGGTGTGGTTTGTCTTGAAAATAATCTCGGGTTCACGGTACAACGCTTAGAGATGCACCTTACCCGTAGCTATAACTTGGCTCTTATGCATGTTTACTGGGCCCTTTCCCTTGTGCATAGTGCCCATTGCTCCTTACGGAGCTAGCACTATTTTCTAGTAACTTTCAAGTTCAAGCAGGCGCTTGTTGCATTCTAGTACACGCTTTCCTACCTAATAGTCTAAACAATCAATTTCAGACGTATTACTAGAATCCGGAATAGAAAAAGATCTGCTATATGATCTTAAAACAGACATTGAGGCTCCACCTGGTGCCCAATTGCTGGAGATTGAGGATGAGCTTACAACGGTACCGGAAGCGCCGCAGCAGCAGCCAACAACTACTCTAACGTCCGCTTTACTGTCTGAGCCTACAGTCGTGACTACAGCTGAAACACAAGAAGCAATAGTTGCTGACTTAGATGAAGTGCCTCTAGAGATACTGGGCGTAGATCCCTCAGTCCCCATATCGCACGTGAAAAACGTACAAAAAGATCTAGCAATTCGGTTTGATTATCTAGCGTCATCAGGGTTAGATAAGAGTTTACGTAAAGAACTGATTAAAACGTCAAAGTACAATTCAGAAACTATAATTTCAAAAATCCTTAACAGTAACTAACTTATTCATCACCTTAATTAACTTATTCATCACCTAAAACCAAATACTCATAGTATATAAATATTTTCAATTAGATACCCCAATATCTTAAGCCCGACAAGAGAATAATCTATATCAATAAAATATCAAAAACAGTTACATGTAAATTTCACACAAAAATATCACAATTGAAAAAACTAATCAACAATACCCACTACAACTCAATTAATAACAACTTTCACAAAAAACAAAACACGAGAGGAACAAATAAACATCAAACAGCGACATTTTAATGAAAATTGAAAAATTCACTATACAGTTATGGTGAAAAATGTATTACTAAAGCCCATGCTTTCCTCGTATTAGTCTACATTGAAACAAAGCTCCGTCGAACTGAAAAAAACACGTCCCGATACTAGACTGAAATATTCAGTGCTATTGGTCGGTCTGGTGAATTTTTTCTTTTTGTTTACGTGTCTGGTTTGTGTGTCTAGTCTTTCAGTGGAAGGATGAAAAATAAGCTGCTTGCTTATAATATAGGTAGAAAAAACAAGATGGTTTGGGAGAAGGATTTCGTTTTTAGGGCTCCGTGCCAACGAGACCTTTTTACTAAGGCTCCGCTGTCTGTCTGTCTGTCTGTCACAGGGCAGTCTCTTTTGAACCGTAATAGGTAGACACTTGAAATTTTCACAGAGTGTTTATTACTATGGTTGCTATAACAACAAATAATAAAAATAAATAGCGTCCCCGTAGAAGAAACGTGTTTTTTCGGCGTTTATTTACAATTAATTTTTTTTTAAAGATGTAGTGTTAAATATTAGTAGTACGGAACCCTTCGAGTTCGAGTCCGACTTGCACTTGGGCATTTTTTTATTTAGTTTTCCTTAACACAAACACGATAGTAAAAATGCAGGGCAGCAAATTATAAACGATATTTATTTCTGTATGTAGATTTAAAAAAATGTATATTTGAATGTCTATGGAAATTAACGTCTAAAATGGTCTTTGCAGTTTAGTGTCTAAGGTGGTCTTTGGAGATTAGCTTCAGAAATGTTTGCAGATTATCGTCTGAGATCTGTTTTTTTATTGCAGTTATGAATGGGTTATGCTAGTAACCATTTCTGTTTTTCTTACTTCAATTGCGAAATAAGTACTCCTATAAAAACAAAGCAACAGTTGAAAATTATATAACACCAGGAAAATATTTAATAACGATTATATTTAGGCCATTATTATTTCGGAAGTTGAACAAAGTAACAACAGAAAAAACCAGCGGGGCAATTGCGTAACACAATATTATCAATCGGAATCGGTTTCATTTTTACAGTTCAACAACATTCATTGCGCTATTTACGTGTTGAGCAGACGCATTTTTCGAACTTATGAAGCAATGGATTAGCAATTTGCTCAAAATTATTCAGATTCCGATTGATATAGTGTTACGCAATTGGGGTGCTGGACCAATCTCAAAAATGGAAACGATCTTCACGAAAATCATGTTCATGCAAACTTCTTAGGCACTAAAGAGAAAGACTAATCCAACCGACTTATTCTGTAAAAATCTCTTCGTGAAAACTTAGGTGAAGTGAGCTGTCAATAGTGTCACTTCCGAGCGTCCGGTGGAATGACAGCGGACCTATTCTGTAAAAAATTTCACCGTGAAAACTTAGGTGAAGTGAACTCAGTGTGAGCTATCATTCTATCTGTTGCTAGGGATTGACATCATTGACAACTCACTTCACTTATGTTCTCACGGTCAGATTTTTACAGAATAGAACATCGACTCATTTTTAGCTCACTACACGTCAGTTTTCACAGTGAAATTTTTACAGAATAGACTAACAGCTCCTGTCAAATAATTTAGCTTACCATCCAAATCCATACAAATATTATAAATGCGAAAGTGTGTCTGTCTGTCTGTTACCTCTTCACGCTTAAACCGCTGAACCGATTTAGATAACATTAGGTATAGAGATAGTTTGCGTCCCGGGAGAGGATATAGGATACTTTTTCTCCCGATATTCCCACAGAATCGAGTATCATGCGGGCCAAACCGCGGGGTACTGCTAGTATCACATAAACGACGACGGAACATCAAAAACCAGTTGTCCCATTATTCCCTACAAATCGTCCGTAACAAAATCCCTTCGAGTTCAGGTAAAAATCACAAGAGGTGGAGTGGAGTCGTTTCCAGTAAATTATGACATCTAATTACGAAAGCATTGTCGAATTTCAACGCTGCATTTAATTTTGTTTGTACCAGCTATTTGGGGATGGCGTAAAGTACAAGCGAAGAGATGGCGGCCAGTAAGTTTTAATATATGCAGCTTGTACACAGTTTGCCAAATGACTCACTGTTTTGACTGTCAGTATCTTAGTGCGTCTGCGGTAATTAGGTGCAAAATCGCCCTTTCCCAACAGGTTCTGAAGTTAGCCATAGCTTACGTCATAGCCATAGGCGCTTATTTAACCAAGACGCTATAATGTTTGTAAAAGTAACGTTATTTCGTGCAAATTTTCCACAGCATACTTAATTTTCCATGATTTCGTGCAAATTTTCCACAGTTTACACCACAACCTCCCACAACTTAAGCCACACGTCAAATGTCATTTAATTTTACACGAGAGCATTGGAGTGTACGCTGATAAATGCGTCCTCTCACCTCGCCTTGCGATAATGTCGGGTTGGCGACCAAATTAATTTTAAATATACCCTGTTATTGTCATTTAATTAAAACACGGACATCGTGAAAGAGCTCAAGATTAATTATGTTGACGAAATAATTAAGGCCTTTAATCAGGTTTTTATCGCGGTAATGTGTTTTTGGATAAGGATTTGGGTTACGGTTTAAGAGTATTGTTGTGTTTGTTTGTTTATTTCTCGCTTTAAATATCTTCTTAAAGAATTACTCGACTTTCAAAAAGTCTGACAGTTGTCTTCGGAGCTGAACCTTTTAGACTGAAATGAATAAGTCAGTTGTTAAAAGTCTGGTGTGTTTTCTCAAGTTAGACAAAGTCCTTTTTCTTCAGTTCACGAGTCTAGAACTTTTGTCCCGTGACATACCCACCTCAGTTGAGACACAGGTCCACTACCTACCTATAAGGCTGAAACTTTTAACGCAGAGATCCTCCAATAGTTTGCAACCCTAAAAGCAAAGTTTAAAGCCTAATGAAAGTGGAATTTCAAATGAAAGAAATTAAAACTTGAAATTGAGCGAACAGTTTTAACAAAGCGAGACCCCCTAGCCAAAGCTTCAAGTCTGAGGATGAATGGAACCATAGTCGAACTGAACTATTTATCTAAACGAAAACAGCAAACACTCCCAAGCGATTTCCACTATCTTTTACTTAAGCTCCTATTTAACACAATACAAAGAGCAAAAAACGTCGGGAACTATTCAATTCTTTAACAAAGAAAGGTAACTAATCGCTCCCAGTAGACTAACTTAAAACTACTCCAGCTAAAGAGTTCAACTTAATAAAGCTGGTTAAGACGGATAGGGGGGCGCAAGTAGTGGGGGTAGGGGAGAGGTCGCGCCAAAAACAAGCGCTTTGTGAAGCACCTGGGACATAGTGATAATGAAACTAATTTACTAGATTTAGCCTTTCCCTGGGTTTCGGAGCGCGGAAAAAATGTGGAGAAGGTATTTCAATTAGTCTTGTAGAAGAGAATTTTGAAATTCTTGTGTTACTTATGAGAAAAATGTGTTATTGTCTTTCACATTCCCTGAAGCTCTGGAGTGTTTATAAGGGACATTATGAGCGCCAAATTAGAAGGTAGATAGTGTAGTTTATTTTATATTCACATTGAGAGTCTGGTGCTATAGCAAATAGATCGCAAATAGATTATATTGCGATTGTTTATTTCAGCCACAAACCTACCCCTAAATCCACTCAATCTGTGTGGTTCTTTCCTCAAAAGACCATTTCAGACACCAATCTACATGGTCTTCACATGATCTGACCAAGATTTTGTCTGGACTTTAAAAGATACTGTGACCTCTGAGTTTGTTTCGGCCTTTCTTCTCAGAGTAGTCAGATAGGAAACGCCGACCTCATGTAGCTTTAAAAAATATGATTGACGTGTAAAAGTGTTTGTACAAACCTACTTACAGAAAATAAATAATTTATTATTTATCATTTAACCAGCATATTTTTTCTGCCATGTTGGAAGATAGTGAAGTTAGTACGTAAAACTTTTCAACTTTGTTTCCTTCAGTCGCTGCACTTCGGCAAATCACTCGGTGCTGCAAGTGACCATAGATAACTTTCAAACAGACAGCCGCCATCTGTAATAAAAAAACAGATGTTTAAGGAGTTACGATTGTGAGAAAACAACATTAGAGGGAGAATTAAAATAAAATTCGGGCGGTCTGGGGACAACCGTTAGGAACGAAGTTAATTTTATTTTATTTCATTAAACGATACCCGCACACACACACACTCTATTATAATAGAAAGAGAACGAGAGAAAAGTGTGAATTTAAAACGCGTTTTTCATACAGAGCCATCTAGTATAAGTTTTTAGAAGCTCTCATAAAATTTTCGCCATCTTGGATTTTCATATTGACCTCGCTATCGACTTTAGCACCCTCGAAAGCCATGAAAACTACACCCATGATGAAAAATTAGAAAATTTTTGCAGCCGCCATCTTGGATTTTCATTTTGACCTTTTTACCGGCTTTGGCACCCTCCAAAATCATGAAAATTATCACTCCCTCTGGACAAAATCGCACGCTTTTTCGTTTGTGTGACGATTTCTACCAGTTAACTCCTACTGCAAGTCCCATTAAAGAACTTTGTTCCAAAAATTGGTACCATTGGTCTCAAAACGGTGCATGAGGAAACCGGCATGTCCTAGAACCAAAAATTCGAACACATGTCACATCTACCAACCCGCACTGGGCCCGCGTGATGGATAACGGCCCACTCCCTCTCACCGAGAGGAGGCCTATATCCCAGCAGTGGGAACATATACCTAGGCTGATTATGCTGTTCCAAAAATCCGCAAAATGTTTAGGTTTCTTCGTATATTCAGGTTCAGATGGAGACACTCGGCGTCCCGTTGGATTAAATTTTCTTAGTCGATGAATGCAGCTGCGATATCGCTCAAACTGTATTATTAAACTTGAAGCCATTATACAGAGTGCTTATTTTACTATTTTTATGCGAGGTAATGAATTTCATTATCATTCCTCGGCGATTTACTTTTGTTTTTTGTTTGAGTTTTCTTATGAATTTAGAGTTGGTAGAAGTTTTGCTGTTTGTACTGGGTGAATGATGGGGATAGTGATCTGTCTGGGATAGTGTTTACGTAGTTGAAAATTTTATTTTAAGAAACTTTTTATATTTTTAGCTGTCATTACAGCGATGACACCTGAAAATATAAAAAGTTTATAAAACGTTTTGGGATGCATGAAGAAGCCTTTCGTGTAGCGTTTTGTTCCGCCAGTTACTCAACTGCACCGAGCGCTCGGCGCGTCATGGACAGTCACATCCAACACCTTATTTGATTAGCTAATTCTTCCCTTGCGGTGGCAGGGCTAACGCCCGCCTGATTTGCGGCCATCCTCCCATCGGACTTCGGCGTCAAGCAGCCTACTGTGTTTCGTCGATGCGTGGGAGTTCCAGTGCCTTAGGCATCTTTTGGTCACGCTCGTTCCATCATAGACCATCGCTTTCCATCAGGCTTGATCGAGGTCAAGAGCGGGCCCATTCAGCAATAAAAAAAAAGATGACTGATATCGATCCCTTAGAAAATGTTAAAAAAGTCCTTGATTATTAGGTGTAACCTACGATTCATTTATTGCATGAATTGTTTACATTAGTATCTACCATTTCGAGCAATGGTGGCCCAGTGGTAACGCCCACGAATTACGAGTTGTAAGTCGTAGATTCGAACCCAGACAGGCACTTTACTTTGTGTAAATTATTTCATTAATAAAATAATTCATCACAAAAGTGCCTCTAAATGGTCTAATTTAAACAAATTATATAGTGTAAAACGAGTAAATTATTTCATCATTCACGCTCTCAAAATGGTTAAGGAAAACATCGTGAAGAAACCGGCATATCCTAGAACCAAAAATTCGAAGACATCTGACATCTACCAACCCGCACTGGGCCCACGTGGTGAATTAAGGCCAACTTCCTCTCACAGAGAGGACGCCTGTGTCCCAGCAGTGGGAAAATTATAGAGACTTATTATGCTAGTAGTGATTTTAACATTCTTACCATAAATAATTCGACGTTTAAATATCCGCGAACGCAATCGTTTTTCATGTTAAAATAAGCAGTTAATTACATATTTTCCATTTCAGCAGCTACATATTTCACGTCTGAAAATACCATCACCTGATTCGTACTCCGTAACGCAACCTCACAATGTAATTAAACTTAAAAATGCACAATAAATATTTTCCGCTCATTACCACCTGTCTATCAACCGTAATGAATTAACAAGTGTACGCTGCCCAATTATTCGGGCACGCAGTGTAATGTAAGCAAAAACAATTTTTTGACTGTACGGGCACCCGCAACTAAAGTTTACCGAAACAAGCGACGTATTGCAGCGTACACGTCAGTGCAAATAAAAGTGCACAGTGCGGGCGGCTAGTTAAAATTTCACGAGTCGGTCTAACGGTTGAACGCACTGTTATTCCGAGTTCGAATTTCGTTTCGTTTTCGAACACCATTTTTTGAATATTTCAGTTGGCGTTCGGCGTTTTTTTGGCAGTTGTACGTTTATTTATGTCACTTTAGCTTCGGTGTTTAAGTTCAAAAATTTGCATATTTACTGTTGTTGATGTTAAAAGTTGGTAACAAAATGAAAGGTAACTTAAAAAGAGCATACACAAGACTGGTTAGGTTATGTTGCTATGCTATGCTTTGCAAGAAACCTAACGTGCAATACTAAAAAGTAAATAACGTTTTAGCAATGCAAGACTTTTCCAACGCTAAAAGTAACATTTACCTATTTTCATTTAGCAAAATCAAGCTATAATGTTCCTACTCCTGGGATACAGGCCTCCTCTCTGTGAGAGGGAGTGGGCCATAATCCACCACACGGACCCAGATCGGGTTGGTGGATGACACATGGCTTCAAATTTTTTGGTTCTAGGATATGCCGGTTTCCTCACGATGTTTTTCTTCACCGTTTTGAGAGCAGTGGTGATAAAATTAAATACACAAATTATAATGCCTGATTGGGTTCGAACCCACGATCTACAACTCGTCAGTCGGGGCCCACCACTGAGCCACCACTGCTGTCATGCTCACTATTTTCATTTAAACAACCAACTAACTAAACAATTTCTACCAAACACAAATCGAACATAACTGAATACCGAATGAACGCAAAACATCGAAACTCATACATTATAATTGCCTAACAAACATTTGGTCATATTAAATTCCTCACATTTTCCGAATTTACATGACAATGATATCAGTAGAATTTATTATGTATTATTGTATTGGAACCCACTGGTCCGTCACGGGCCGAGAGCACACCATTCGGGTTTATTTGTATTAAAACAATACAACCCTGAACAAAGGTTTTGAACATCGATTGTCTCATCTGCCATTCAGTTATTGAGTACACCCCTTATACATATACCAAATAATTCCGGTGTGTAATAATTTCAAAGGGTTTCCATATTTGATTTTTCAGTTCGGATCTATGAATTTATGCTCACGTGGTAGATGTTTTTATATCCTCGTCGCCACTTGTAGAATCCTGTTGATTCCGTATTTATGTTGAATATATCACTTCACTGGCTCACTACCACACCAAGCGCCTTCGTATATAGCCCGCTTCACTTTGTCTGTTTCCCGCCATTCCTCGTATATGACAGATGACATAAGTGACAGCAGCTACCCCGCTTGTGTGAATGAGACAGTGTTTACATATCTATTTAATAGATACACTACAGGAGCCATCTTTGATATTTTCACAGACATCGGCGTTTTTCGTTTTAAAATATAGAAATAACATGTCGCAGTCTTTCAGCCGTTCAGATACATTTGTCACGAAATAGTTTTATTTTATTTTAACATAAATACAGAAACTGACGCCATCTTTCCATGGGGGTTCCCCAAAACTACAGAACGGCACCCGCTACCAAAGTCAAAGTATTTATTTCAAATAGGCACATAAAAGGCACTTTTGAACGTCACAAATTACATTAAAATAGAATTATACAGATCGGACTAACTTACCTAGTGACGTCCGATCCTTAATTATGTGAAGTAATCTCATCCTCATTGTATACTATGTAAGTCGCACCATTTCGTGCGCACACTAGTCACAATATTTAAAGATGAAAGTCAAATTCTTCCATCCTAAAGAAAAACAAATGTTGTCTGTGGTCCAGTCGTTGGCGCGGTCTCCTGACATCTGTCAATCATTCTTTCAAAGCATAAGAACGGGACTTCACGATGACCTACATGGGCATCGTATAGTCCCGGCATACAGCACAACACAACTTCTAGAAGGGGTTTAATAAGGCAATCCAATACACCTAAAGTATAGGATGATTATCTGGAAAGGGTTGGGATACAATGAGGATGAGATTACTTCACATAATTAAGGATCGGACGTCACTAGGTAAGTTAGTCCGATCTGTATAATTATGCTACGTAATCTCATCCTCATTGTATACTATGTAGATGTTCAAAGAATAAAGTTGTGTTGGTCATCATAGGTACATAAAATGAGCATTGTTCAATAATTGAACATTGTAACATAACATGCTATTCTATGTTTGTTAGGTACTTACTAATTGTAATGCATTTCTATTAAGAATCAGTGTACCATTAAGGTAAATAGTTACCTAACTTAATTTATAATTCTCTAATTACTATTAGATTCTGGAAATATAATCAGTTTTGAATCAACTAGATTAATTAATAATCCCATATGGCACACATCAATTTCTTATAATCAGACAATTAACATTGACATGTAATAAGTTCTATGTACAACCACTCTATAGAGCACACAGCTGGTGCAAAAGCGTTAGAATCACTAATAAAAAGGTCTCTTATAAAACCGAGTAAGGGTTGAGAAATTTGTGGCCCAACCAGCATAATGACACATTCTTCAGAGCCCTTTGAAGTAGAGGCATGTCTGTATATGTGAATTTAGAAATAATAATATCTATTCCACTCTTACTTGAAATTTGTTTTATCCATCTATTATTGGTTACAGTAGAGGTTGCATCATAAGGCTTTCTTATAGTTATAATTAATGATTTACAATTTTGTCTTATACTCTTACCTAGTAAAATCTAGATAGGACAATTTAAGGGTTGTGGCAGTACAGAAAGATAAATTATCTTTAAAAAATGGTAGAATCAAGTTGAGTTCGGATCTACCAGGTTTTAATTATATCTGGATTTTTATGTTAATTTTGTCCTCATTATAAGAAGTGTACTAATGAGTGACCAGGTTTGAATTTTGTGTGCAGTTACAAGAGCTATTATCGTTACTAATTGTTTGGTTAGAAATTCTAAACCAAGGGTTTGATTGGGAAATAAATTAATCTGTCGATCTCCGCTAATGAGATACAATTGATTTTCTATTGTTTCGTCGCCAATAGGCGACGCGCGGTGCTTGGCCGGTTAAATAATGCAAAACGATACTAGGGTCCCACTAACTTCCTATTTGGGATTCTTTGGTCTTAATATAAATATATCCCTGAGAAACCTTGTCGCTCTGTCATTATTGTGTCAATGTGGCGGCCAAAAACTACAGAATTTGCTGATTATTATATAGCTCACTCAATACCATTAGGATATCATACATCATTAAACTTAGTGGTAAAAATTATATGACTATCATGACTGAGCCTAGGGGTCAATGTCTTGTGTCTAACAGAAGAGAGTCTACTGATCTAGAGCAAAGCTAACACTATATTAATTGAGGGATCAGTCTTTCTCCTATCAGGAAAGCGTCCCTGATAATATGGCAGCAAACAGTGACTCCTGTGCATTGGGTGTTGAGATCCCATTTGACAGTGAATAGATCTACAGAACATACTTGGATCAGGGAGCCATGATATGTTGATATTTAGTATTACACCTGATTGTAAACAGGTTAATCGGGGGCTGGCCCAGTACAGCACACACCCCCCCCCCCCCTGCTTACATAGGTATATCTTTACTTAGAAGTATGTCCCTATGTAGGGTTTCAAAGTTGTACAAGTTACTGCAATTTTTTTTTTTTTTTTTTTTAGCAACAATTGACTTGTAGGCTATATCACATCACTTCCATTTAATTTCTATGTTAGGAAGCCTAGATTCAATTTCCCATACTGTTTTCTTTGGAAGTAATATAAAATGCATATACCCGTATTTGTCATTCCTTGCACCGTTGCCAAAATTGTTAAGCCAAGCTATTCAGATGAGTAAAATGAGTACCACCCATCTTACTGACACAGGATATGGCCATTGTGATATCTTTTCTAAGTCCTCACAGTAACTGAGTTTGCTTGCAAATGTTTTGAGCCCCATAAATGCTGCTAATAGTTCAAGGTAAGGTAAGGAACTTTTCAACATTAACTGTCCAGTGCCTGTTGTTGATATCATTACATACCAGACCCCAGTCAGTTTGGGACAATATTTCGAGAACAAAATCTAATTGTTTAATTCTATTGTGGTTTGTTGGAATGTAAGGTAACCAACAATCTCTGCAAATAAATGGTTTTTAATTTGTTTCTAGCCCTGTTGTATTTGTAAATAAGTGATTTTTAACCTAGTTTGGTATAAAGTTAACCATATTCATATACAGATGCAGCTACTAGAATACCTAGTAATTAGACACACTCTATTATTTATATCTCATTTCAGACTTAATATTCTTTATGGACTACAGGGTAAAGTCTATATTTTCCTGAGGAAGTGAAATGGCAAACTGGACTGAACCCAACTAATATCCTAGACATTGGCAGCACTGTCTGGGCACTCTTATCAGTTTTAATAATAAATCCTAGATATTTAAAACAGTTTGAGTATCAGACATATTTTCTAAACACTGCATATGGATCGGCAGGGCACAGAATATAATTGTCAAGATGTATGACAAAAAACAACCCTAGTGACCTCCGGTGACAGACAACTGGCTTTATGATGTTTGTGAATACATATGGAGCGGTGCTAAGTCCAAATACGAGGCATGTAAACTGTTATAACTTATAACATATCTTGAAATAGAAACTGGGGATATCTCCTGGAATATTTTCATATGGATAATTGATATGAATTTTTTAAATCAATGTAATATTGTAGGCAAAAAACTTATATACCTAGTAACATACTACATATTAAGTTTTTATTTAATATGTATCTCCAAACACCATGCGATTTTGGTACAATTATACCAGATAAAATTACTTATTTGACAGGAGCACATGTTTCTATAGCACCTAATATAAGAGATTATTCCATGGGGATAGATTGCTTTCTTTCTGAATGAAGTTGTTATTCAGAAGTTTGAATTGGAAACTCAGTAAAAGGTAGTTTATAACCCTTGATCCACTCATATATGGTTGGATTAGTAGTAATATCATACTTCAGAGAAATATTGCAATCTACCAGTCTGTACCTGAGCTAGTGATGATGCTGGTTCTGGCGACGGTTGTTGGCATTGGATTTATCTTGAAGCTTATAGATAGCTATTCTGAATTGGTGTGTAGAATAGGTATTTTGATATTGGTGTTTACTCACATCAATTCTTGAATTTCCTCATGGCTAGGTAGGATTAAGGATCTCAGATTATTGCAATTTTCATGATAAATTAATGTCACACTCAGTCTAGCTCAGTAACTTAATGTTTCGATTTGATCTGCACTATACAAACGCTTGGGAGGCTATTAGACTGTTATGAACTGTTCCCAATGAATGTAATAGTAGCGACCACTGTAGTTCGCTGCCCCTTGATTGTGTGGTCCCATTTGATTCCACTTCCATTTACTGCTGCCACCCTTCCTTTTTAAATTCTGGTGGGTTCAATAGGCTACAAATTATGAATGTTTCATACTTCTTTTAAATGTTTAGCTTCATCTCCACATTTAGTCCATTATCATAATTGACCACCGTGTGGCCAGACTGCCATGCAGTTCTACAGGTAAAGTAGCTAACTGTACCCCAGCATCTCACAAGTAGATTTTCAATACTTGAACTTAGGACTTCACGTTGGGTATGTATATCGTTCCACTCTCAGCCTCCTTTCGGCTGTATTTTAGTAGAATTGAAGTACTAACATAGTTTATATAAGTTAAATTGTATATTAACACCCTCACTGAGAGGAGGCCTGTGTCCCAGCAGTGGGAACATTATAGGCTGATTATGTGTTATGTATGTATATTAACATCTAGAATATAAAGTATTTTGGAATTAGATTATAATTAACGGCATTGAGTATGGATATTCCCAATCCGGCTGCGTTGGCTTCGGTCACATAACACAAAGTCCAACTGTAGTCTTCCATGGAAGAGGGCTCCGTACTCATCTACGAAGACCAATCAGAGTTAGGTCCCAGACTGCTTAGATCTAAATCCATGGCTAACCTCACGTGATAGCTCCAGGAATGCAGGAGGGATGTGTTTTTAACACTGGACGTATAGACTGGTTTATATCTGATTTTATTTGATTTAACCTGAAATAAATGGATTATTATTATAGAACATTGACTAACCTCTCGTGAGTCTGTGTGGAGTTGATGGCACAGTTGAATGTTCTCATGGTTCACCTCGCGTGAGAACACTTAGAGACGGCCAAAGATCCTCAGAACACTGAACGTATATACCATCGGCCAGCATCGCGTGATAGTTCATGTGGTGTCGTTCTTATGTAAGTATACAGCACAGTTACGTTCTCATGGTTGACCTCACAGTGAAAACCAGAGACTGCTGTGTGTATTACGGCATCCCTTGTCAGCCAAAGATCCTCCGAACACTGAACGTATATACCATCGGCTAGCCTCGCGTGATAGCTCATGTGGTATCGTTCCTGTGTAAGTATACGGCACAGTTACGTTCTCATGGTTGACCTCACAGTGAAAACTCTAGAGACTGCTGTGCGTATATTACGGCATGATTTCAATTGCCGACAACTGAGTTTCGATGACGGCTCCGCTTTGCTTTTTCAAGCGATTTTTCCAGTTCTCCACAGCTCCTACATTCCATCGTCTCGTTTTCTTCTGTTTTCCCATCTTGTTAAAACTTTTCTGAACTTTTATATACGAAAACGTGATCAGTGCGCGGCACAAAAAAGTACAATGATTGACAGATGTCAGGAGACCGCGCCAACGACTGGACCACAGACAACATTTGTTTTTCTTTAGGATGGAAGAATTTGACTTTCATCTTTAAATATTGTGACTAGTGTGCGCACGAAATGGTGCGACTTACATAGTATACAATGAGGATGAGATTACGTAGCATAATTGATTCTAGTCGCCCCTTCCAAAAGGTAGTTTTCGTATGGAGAAGAATGGGCAAGAAACTCCACCGTTACTCTTTTAAAAATGTTTTACAATATTTGGCATAGGTACATTCATTATATAATAATATGTGAGGACGATGCACTTAAAATAAAATTACTATACCACAATAGGTAAAAGAATTAAAAACGAAACCATGACATATAAATTAATTATCTGATAGATACATGGTGCTCACATATTTACAAACATGGTAAAAGTAAACGATTTTAATTAAAAAAAAGACGGGTTGCACTCCGGGAGTGCCGGCAGAAGTGAAAACATGAATATTAACGTTGAAATAAATCAATTATGAATTGAATTAATATAACTAATTTTTTTCCACTATTTCTGCGTCACTTTTTTTATAAATCGATGCACTTTGTTCAATTTCCATATTTGAAACACTTTATATTCACGAATTTTACGAATACACAGCAGTGTAGCTACACAGACGGTCGAGCCATCAGCTGTCCATCCATCCATCCACATCCACGTCCACCATCACCGTCACCGTCACCGTCACCGTCACCGTCACCGTCACCGTCACCGTCACCATCACCGTCATCGACACCGTCACCGTCACCGTCACCGTCACCGACACCGTTACCGTCACCGTCTCCATCACCATCACCGTTACCGTCACCGTCACCCGTCACCGTCACCGTCACCGTCACCGTCGCCGACACCGTCACCGACACCGTCACCGTCGCCGTCACCGTCACCGTCACCGTCACCGTCACCGACACCGTCACCGTCACCGTCACCGTCACCGTCACCGTCACCGTCACCGTCACCGTCACCGTCACCGTCGCCGTCACCGTCATCGACACCGTCACCGTCACCGTCACCGTCACCGACACCGTTACCGTCACCGTCTCCATCACCATCACCGTCACCGTCACCGTCACCGGCACCGTCACCGTCACCGTCACCGTCACCGTCATCACCGTCACACCGTCACCGTCACCGTCGCCGTCACCGTCACCGACACCGTCACTGACACCGTCACCGTCACCGTCACCGACACAGTCACCGTCTCCGTCACCGTCATCACCGTCACACCGTCACCGTCACCGTCACCGTCACCGTCACCGTCGCCGACACCGTCACCGACACCGTCACCGTCGCCGTCACCGTCACCGTCACCGACACCGTCACCGTCACCGACACCGTCACCGACACCGTCACCGTCACCGTCACCGTCACCGTCACCGACACCGTCACCGTCACCGTCACCATCACCGTCACCGTCACCGTACCGACACCGTCACCGTCAACGTCACCGTCACCGACACCGTCACCGTCACCGTCACCGTCACCGTCACCGTCACCGTCCGTCCGTCCGTCCGTCCATCCATCTATCCATCCACCCATCCATTATCGTGTCTCACTTGGTTCACTTCGGTTGGCGCCGCCGTAGAAAGAGGGGTGGGGGGGGGGGGAAATCTCTCCTGACGGTCACGTGTCCTGACGCGAGTTTAACATTTTTTCCCCAGTACAAAAAGTGTTCAACGCCGCTAAAGAAGTTTTCACTTCAAAAAAAAAGACGGGTTGCACTCCGGGAGTGCCGGCAGAAGTGAAAACTTGAATATTAACGTTGAAATAAATCAATTATTAATTGAATTAACCGGTTGTATGCCGTAATTACAGACACAATTAAAAAGCCATTGTGTCTCGTGTAGATCTACGTTCCTATAACTCATTTTTTTTTCACTATTTCTGCGTCCCTTTTTTCATTAATAGATGCACTTTGTTCAATTTCCATATTTTAAACACTTTATATACACGAAGGGCGGGCGTTTTGGGGGACTGTCTTTTGTAATTTTGACGTTCGAAAGGTGCTGATTCTCAGCCTAGTTTGAATAAATGACTTTTGATTTTGATTTTGAATGTTACGAATACGCAGCAGTGTGTCCACGTCCACTTCCACTTCCACTTTGACTTTGACTTTGACTTTGACTTTGACTTCGACTTCGACTTTGACTTTGACTTTGACTTTGACTTTGACTTCGACTTTGACTTCGACTTCGACTTTGACTTTGACTTCGACTTCGACTTCGACTTCGACCCCGACTTCGACTTCGACTTCGACTCCGACTTCGACTTCGACTTCGACTTCCACTTCCACTTCCACTTCCGCTTCCACTTCCGCTTCCACTTCCACTTCCACTCCATCCATCCATCCATCCATCCATCCATTGTCGTGTGTCACTAAACTTGGTTCACTTCGGTTGGCGCCGCCGCAGAAAGAGAGGGGGGGGGGAAATCTCTCCTGACGGTCACGTGTCCTGACGCGATGCCCTGACGCGAATTTAACATTTTTTACCCATTACAAAAAGTGTTCAACGCCGCTAAAGAAGTTTTCACTTCAAAAAAAAAGAAATTAACAAGTAATAAGTCAGGGTGTGAGTAATGAACCAGTACCATCTTTACATAGTCCTTTTGCTTTGTTTACGTTCATACATCTGCCGGTCCATTCATTAAAGATCTCACCGTGAAAACTGACGTGAAGTGAGCTTGAAATGAGCTGTCATTCCACCTGATGCTAGAGAGTGACACTATTGACAGCTCACTTTACCTAAGTTTTCACAAAGAGATTTTTACAGAATAGGTCGGTTGGATTACTCTTTCTCTTTAGTGCCTAGGAAGTTTGCATGAACATGATTTTCGTGAAGATCCGTTTCTATTTTTGAGATTGGTCCTGGTTTTTCCTCTTGTTACTTTGTTCAACTTCCGAAATAATAATGGCCTTAATGTAATCGTTATTAAATATTTTCCTGGTGTCATATAAATTTCAACTATTGCTTTGTTTATATAGGAATACTAATTCTGCAATTGGAGTAAGAAAAACAGAAACGGTCACTAGTATAACCCATGTTCTAACTGCAATAAAAAACACACATCTCAGATGCCAATTATTTTGCAAAGACGATCTCAAACGCTAATCTGCAGAGACTATCATGGTCATGATCTTATGGTCTTCACATAATCTGAATAAAACAATTTCTGGACTTTAAAACTTTTTTATAAAAAAAAAACAACCGACTTAAAAAAAAAATCCAACGTGATAAATAACTAAAACTTTTTTGTAGGGTAGGTACAACTAAAAGGTGAAAAATAAAAACTTTTTTATAAAAAAAACAACCGACTTTAAAAAAAAAATTCCAACGCGATAAATAACTTTAATTTCGGAAGTCGGTGTCGTTGGTTCCGCATTTTCGTTTTTTTTGACACTGACTTCAGAAATTAAAGTTATTTATCGCGTTGGATTTTTTTTTTTTAAAGTCGGTTGTTTTTTTATAAAAAAGTTTTTATTTTTCACTTTTTAGTTGTACCTACCCCACAAAAAAGTAAACGAAAAGATCGTAAATGTAGACAATGTAGATAAATTTTTAGATTTTTGTTGATTTTTCAAAAACCGCTTGTCCGATTTCGATAAAATTTTCATGGGATCATTTAGATCGTAAATGTAGACAATGTAGATAAATTTTTAGATTTTTGTTGATTTTTCAAAAACCGCTTGTCCGATTTCGATAAAATTTTCATGGGATCATTTGGGAAGTATACCCTTTCCAACAAAAAAAAAATTTCAAATCCAACCGATTTGAAATTTTTTTCATCAAGGGACGGAGTTATGCGCGAACAAACATAAAAAAAAATACAAACATCCGAATTGAAAACCTCCTCCTTTTTAGAAGTCGGTTAAAAAGAGTGAGATTTTTACAGAATAGCACTGCTGGTGATACACGCACGCCGGTTGCGAGTTGCGGTAGCCCTTCTGAAGAAAATCACCAAGAAGGTCACTATAATGTCCTTCTAGGGCCCCCCTTCTGGCGGCGTTTTAAATCCCTACATTTTACATCATTTTACATCCTGTAACATACGTTGCCAAACAATCTCACCTGTTGCCACACATATCACCTACCCCTTCGAACAACCAAACCGTAAAGATAACCAGCCCTACTAACCCAAAAGACATACACGTCCATTTCCGTCCTACTAAAAAACAGAACGATAACCGAAGTTAATTTCACTTACACTTCGTAATCTACACCGCTGCATTGTTCTGATGTCACTACTTGACAAGCGATGGACACAAAGCAAGGCGATAACGTCACTCACAATATGCAGGGGTAAACAAAGGCGGGTAGACGTTTTGTAAATTTTCCCGCTTCCGTGACTCCGATGGGAAGATTAAAAACCTTTTGTTTGCTGCAGGAGAATAAATGTTATTAAAATTTGATAGATTTTCAGACATATTTTCTTTGAACAATGTTGTATAAACGTAACCTATACGGTTTTTTCTTCTTAGTGTGTCGATAGAAATCTAAATGTACTCGGCCCAGAATTCGGCTACTTGTTTGGCGCCATCACTAGCGTCTATCAGTCCATCCCACCTACATATACCTAATCAGTTTTGTGAATGTGACCTCGTTGGACTGCATAGTTTAGGATACTGGGTTCGATCGCCAGGTCCGGCAAAGTGTGTTTTTCTGTATAAAATCCCTCAGTAATACTCGTAATACCTCAGTAAGACTCGCCTATGTCAGGGTCTCCCTTGGGCTGCGCCTCTGCATACACCTTTGGGTTATACAGGCGTATTGTTAAATTATCTTTTCAAAGAAGCACGTTTTAAAGAAGTACGAATCGGGTTTGAAAAACGAGGTAATGGTTACTGATATTTGTAGAACAAGACGCATGTAGATTATGTGTGTATCAAACAAATCTCAGAGAGAAAAAGAAGAAGAGAGAAGTAAAGTATTCTATTCTATCTTTTTATTAACATTAAGACGTTAGTTACTAATTTATTGTGACAATGTTGAACTAGGCGTAACTGCCTCAATCATAGCCACGGCTGTATCCAAAATTTGATTTTCCGATTATTATTTATTGATAGCCTATGACGTCCCACTGCAGGGCAAAGACCTCCCTACTCTCTTTGCACCTCTCTCTGTTCAAAGCTGCTAAGGACCAGTTCTTGTTGAAGGAGTCCAGCTCATCCCGCTCTCATCAAGATTTTCCGGTAATTCGGAAAATACTAATTCTGGATACAGCTGGCAATGGCGTTCTTAAATGAAAGAAAAATAAGAAAGAACTTTGAAGGTCCATGACATGCCTACCTATCCGTGGCGCCGACGCATGAATATAGGTTTCACGCATGGTCGCCATACAAAATCTTAAATTCCCTTTCCGTTTTAACGTTAATTAGAACTTGTAGGTATATTTAACTTTTTTAATTAGCATTGCCATTCAACGTGGCAATGCTGCCAGTATTCTGGGCACGTTTCCAGATGACAGCGATGCTGACGAGTACTTCGACGCCTAAGTGTCCTTTGTTAGGGTTCCGTAGCCAAATGGCAAAAAACGGAACCCTTATGGATTCGTCATGTCTGTCTGTCTGTCTGTCCGTCCGTCCGTATGTCACAGCCACTTTTTTCCGAAACTATAAGAACTATACTGTTGAAACTTGGTAAGTAGATGTATCCTGTGAACCGCAGTAAGATTTTTCACACAAAAATAGAAAAAAAAACAATAAAGTTTGGGGTTCCCCGTACTTACAACTGAAACTCCAAAAATTTTTTTTCATCAAACCTGTACGTGTCGGGTATCTATGGATAGGTCTTCAAAAATGATATTGAGGTTTCTAATATCATTTTTTTCTGAATTGAATAGTTTACGCGAGAGACACTTCCAAAGTGGTAAAATGTGTCCCCCCCCCCTCTAACTACTAAAATAAGAGAACGATAAAATTAAAAAAAATATATATAATGTACATTACCATGTAAACTTCCACCGAAAATTGGTTTGAACGAGATCTAGCAAGTAGTTTTTTTTTTAATACGTCATAAATCGAAAACCGCAATTTACCTTTCACAAAGTTACAACGAACTACAAGAACTTTTATATTATGTTACTTGCTGCTACGGAACCCTTCATGGGCGAGTCCGACTCGCACTTGGCCGGTTTTTTTGTATTTATTTGTATAGTAAGTTAGTCATTTAATTTATTAGGTATCTAGTGTAAATAGTTAGTTACATTTTCTATTTTTTTTCATTGGATTAGGTAATTAGTCAACGCAGTGGTGGCCCAGTGGTATCGGCCCCGACTTATGAGTCGTGAGTGGTGGATTATGGCCCACTTCCTCTCACAAAGAGGAGACCTGTGTCCCAGCAGTGGGAACATTATAGGCTGGTGTGATTTAGGTAATAAGTCTAGTAGCACGAGATACGACGACAAATTACAACTACCTAATTGATAACAATTTACGCTATTTGAAACACATTTTTACTTATGATAATGTTTTTACTCAAAACGCTGTCTACCTTCTCAAATATTTTTTTTTGTTTATATGCTCTCTTCTATTTGTGTAAATTTGTAATTGGTCTTATTTTTGTTATTCTCTCAATCGTGCAAAAGTGTTTAGCTGTAAGCTTTTCAAAAACTGTAAAATAAAATATTAGGTCCTTACATATGAAATTGGCGTTTTTCGTACTGGCCACTTTAATCACGAATTTCTCCTCTTTGGTAAGGAATTCCAAATTCAAATTTGTACAGCTATTTACTCATGTATTTGTGCTTCGATGATCGTCATTCATTTGTTTTTTTTCTTCTGTTTTTTCTGTTTGCGTCACTCATTTTACAAAATGGAAAATTTAAAATATCGCATTATTTACGAGTACGAGTTCCGCCGTGGCACTAGTGCTGCGGAAACGACTCGAAGGGTGAATGATGTGTATGGCGGTCATGTTGCAAAAGAAGACACAGTTCGTTTTTGGTTCCAACGTTTTCGTTCTGGAAATTTCGACCTGCAGAACAAGCCCCGTGGACGGCCTGAGACCCAAGTTGATAATGGAGAATTGAAGGCTATTGTGGAAGCGGACCCATCGCAAACCACGTCCGAGTTAGCTGCAGGCTTCGATGTTAGTGATAAAACTGTTTTAATTCACTTGAAGCAAATTGGGAAGATTAAAAAGCTTGAAAGGTGGGTACCTCACGAATTGACTGAAGCAAACCGGCAAACGCGCGTCGACTGCTGCGTTACATTACTGAACCGGCACAACAATGAAGGTATTTTAAACCGAATCATTACCTGTGATGAAAAATGGATTCTTTACGATAATCGGAAGCGCTCAGCGCAATGGTTGGATCCTGGCCAGCCAGCCAAATCCTGCCCCAAGCGAAAATTAACCCCAAAAAAGTTACTTGTAAGCGTTTGGTGGACTAGTGCCGGTATTGTTCATTACAGTTTTCTCAAATCTGGCCAGACTATTACAGCTGATGTCTATTGTCAGCAATTACAAACCATGATGGAAAAGCTAGCGGCTAAACAACCAAGGCTGGTCAATCGCTCCACGCCACTGCTGCTTCACGACAACGCCAGACCACACACTGCGCAACAGACGGCTACCAAATTAGAAGAGCTTGAATTGGAATGTCTTAGACATCCTCCGTACTCCCCGGACCTTGTTCCAACAGATTACCATTTTTTTCGCAATTTGGATAACTTTTTGCAAGGGAAAAAATTCAACTCCGATGGGGCAGTCCAAATCGCCTTCAAAGATTTTATTGATTCCCGTCCGACTGGTTTTTTTAGTAAAGGGATCAATGAACTACCTATAAGATGGCAAAAGTGCATTGAAAACAATGGTTCATACTTTGATTAATTAAATATATTATATTAAAAAATATTCGACTTTTTGTTCCTTCCATACAAAACGCCAATTTCATATGTAAGGACCTAATAAAATATTGTCTCGAAAAATTTCCATAAATAATAAACACCATGTAAGACGGGGTTATTATTACTTCCTTTCATTTTTAAACTACGAAACTAAGTACTCAGTGGGAGTAGAATATTTCCTAAAATTTTCACAAACATTATCTCTAGGGCTACGGATCCCTACTGCAATTTGTGCGCACTCCTAATCCCCAACTGTAAGCGTAACAAGCGTTTATTGCTTTAAACGGAAATTTATGTCGCGACCACAACCAACTTTCACCTGAGACATAGATCACGACGTTGTTACAGAAAGGACATAATTAAAGACCGTTTTGAAGTTATAAAATAAAATTACCGACCAGAGAAACATCAGATGGGAAATTCTCGTAATTTTAAGAACGTTCATAGTCAGAAGGCCAATTCCCGTAATTTAAAACGTTCGAAATCTATTTATTTTTATTTATTTATTTATTAAACCACAATCTAGTCGCAGTCTCTATTCTATTTTTAATAAATGGCAAGCATAGCCGATGTCGTCTATTCTGCCAATGTCTAAAGTGAGCTGTAAGAAGGTCGCACTCCATCTCGGCGACAAACAAAGGTCAAAATGTAGGGAAATTAGAAGTATTTCTTGACAGATTGAGACTGAGATCAGACTGTGAACGTTCTTAAAATTACGAGAATTGCCACACTGATCCCTATTAGAAACAAACAAGGCGGTAAAAATAAGACCAATATATCCAGTCGACGTAACGCCAGCTCTGTTACATGCGTGTTTTTTACTCTGTGACCCAAATCTTACAGGAGCGCGGAAGCCATTGAACGGTGAAGAGATTGATGCTTTAATTTCAGTAATGGCTGCTTATTAGAAACGGGGCTGTTGTGTACGGGGGATACACCTTTTTTGGTTCTCATGTACAGTCAACAAAAGAGATAAGTATGCAGGATCGTCGGATATAGTTGAAGTTTAGTAAGAAACCGATGGATGTTTTTGTCAAATAAAATTTAATTTTATTCATAGAAAACAAACAGCTCATTTATCAAATTAAAATTAGGAAATTTCAAAACGGCTGTTTGACACTTCCCGTGACCCAAGGGCTGGCTTTTACCTTGGCCAAAGGCAAGCATTGCCATACAACGTGGCAATGCCGCCAGTCTCTTGGGTACATTACCAGTCGACAGCGATGCGGATGAATTTTTCGACGCTATATTTTAGTTTTTGTATAGTTTTAGTTAAGTTAGGTTTTCATTTTGTTATTTTTGTTAGATATGTGAAAATTACTTAAATTTCAGTCGACAACATCCATCGGTTTCTTACTAAACTTTAACTATTTCCGACGATCCTGCATACTTATCTCTTTTTTTGACTGTACCTACCATTGGGTGGATTGAAATGTATGTCAGGTCCAGTTGAAAACCAGCGTCAGGCACTAGTTGTCTGGCATTGTTGCTGAACTGGCCCTTTTTGGCGCAGCCGTGAGGCACACTTTCCTATTAATTTCTTTCAACGGCCTTTACACTTTTTTATTTGTTTTTATCTAATGTATGTCTTTGATGTACTATGTGTCTTTTAGTCTGTGCTAAGTAAATTTATTTTCTTTCTTTCTTTGTTAGGTTGTGACATAATTAACTAAGATAGTGTCATCATCATCTGCCAAGCCTTTCCCAACTATCTTACGGTCGGCTTCCAGTCTAACCGGATGCAGCTGAGTACTAGTATTTTACATGGAGAGTCTGCCTATCTGATTTCCACAACCCAGTCACTGGGTTATACGATACCTTTGGTAAGACTGGTTGTCAGACTTTCGGGCTTTTGACGACCCGTAACGACTGTCAAAGATCCACAAAAAACAGCCTGGACCAACGGCTTTTCGAGGCACGGAGGGGTCTTGTTATGTAAAGATGGTCACCCATCCACGGACCAACCCCGGCAAGCGTAGCTTAACCTGATCGATCGACCCGTGCGGCTGTTATTACTTAGCCACAAGCCCCTCCTAATTAGCTAGTGTGTCTCACCAAATAATAATAATGACCTACACCTATCTATACGTGCAAAACGAATCTTGTGAAAGTGTCCTTCGTATGTTAAGCGCCAAAAAAAAAAAAAAAATAAGAGAAAAGGCAATCCATACATCATTTTCAATTTTTCCTGTCCTCCGTAGTCGGCATTTGGTAATCCGAGCATTGCGTACAAACCGAGTGCTGTGGAATCCCCCAAAATTTGTACATCTTCATAATATAGTATGGTGTTGGTGTAGGGATGGGAAGTCCATTGTCGATATCTAGGGAAATACTGATTGGGCGCTTTCCACGTAATGTATTCAAATGCTGGCAATAACGGCGTCATATCGTCAGTCGGAAACAGTAATGGAACATTTCAAAATGGCCTGTTCTGAGTAATTAAGGTTTAAAGTTTTTTAATATTCAAATCCTATTTTTTGAAGTGAAAACTTCTTTAGCGGCGTTGCACACTTTTTGTAATGGGGAAAAAATGTTAAACTCGCGTCAGGACACGTGACCGTCAGGAGAGATTTCCCCCCCCCCTCTTTCTACGGCGGCGCCAACCGAAGTAAACCAAGTGAGACACGATAATGGATGGATGGATGGACGGATGGACGGGATGGACGGACGGACGGACGGACGGACGGACGGACGGACGGACGGACGGACGGACGGACGGACGGACGGACGGACAGACGGACGGACGGACGGACGGACGGACGGACGGACGGACGGACGGACGGTGACGGTGACGGTGACGGTGAAGGTGACGGTGACGGTGAAGGTGACGGTGACGGTGACGGTAACGGTGACGGTGACGGTGACGGTAACGGTGACGGTGACGGTGATGGTGATGGTGACGGTGACGGTGACGGGGACGGTGACGGGGACGGGCGGGACGACAAAGTGCATCAATTAATGAAAAAGTGACGCAGAAATAGTGAAAAAAAATTAGTTATATTAATTCAATTCATAATTGATTTATTTCAACGTTAATATTCAAGTTTTCACTTCTGCCGGCACTCCCGGAGTGCAACCCGACTTTTTTTTGAAGTGAAAACTTCTTTAGCGGCGTTGCATACTTTTTTGTAATGGGTAAAAAATGTTAAACTCGCGTCAGGACACGTGACCGTCAGGAGAGATTTCCCCCCCCCCCTCCCCATCTCTTTCTACGGCGGCGCCAACCGAAGTGAACCAAGTGACACACGACAATGGATGGATGAATGGATGGATGGATGGACGTGGACGTGGACGTGGACGTGGACGTGGATGGATGGATGGATGGACAGCTGATAGCTCGACTCGTCTGTGTAGTAGCCACACTGCTGTGTAATCTTAAAATTCGTGTATACAGGGTGACTGGAAATTAGTGGCGGAGCCGTTAAGGGGAGGTAGTCTAGGGTTATTCCGACAGATATCACTATGAGACCTACCGTCCTTACTTAACCCTTTCCAAGATATTCCTACTTTTTGTTTAGCAGTTTTTGCATAAAATAATGACAGTAGCGGAAATTTTACAATTAATATTACTTATTTAGAATATCTTTGTTGCAAAACAAAAAAAAGTAGGCCAAAATCACTTTTTTTTAGGATTTATTACTATCTCTTTAAGTAGGAATATCTTGGAAAGGGTTAAGTAAGGACGGTAGGTCTCATAGTGATATCTGTCGGAAAAACCCTAGACTACCTCCCCTTAACGGCTCCGCCACTAATTTCCAGTCACCCTGTATAAAGTGTTTAAAATATATTAATTGAACAAAGTGCATCTATTAATGAAAAAAGTGACGCAGAAATAGTGAAAAAAATGAGTTACGTTAATTCAATGAATAATTGATTTATTTCAACGTTAATATTCAAGTTTTCACTTCTGCCGGCACTCCCGGAGTGCAACCCGTCTTTTTTTTTTCTAGAGACCATTTTGTAATTTTTGAAGTGAAAACTTCTTTAGCGGCGTTGCACACTTTTTGTAATGGGTAAAAAATGTTAAACTCGCGTCAGGACACGTGACCGTCAGGAGAGATTCCCCCCCCCCCCCCCGCCTCTCTTTCAACGGCGGCGCCGACCGAAGTGAACCAAGTGACACACGACAATGGATGGATGGACAGCTGATGGCTCGACCGTCTGTGTAGTAGCCACACTGCTGTGTATTCGTAAAATTCGTGTATATATAAAATGTTTAAAATATGGAAATTGAACAAAGTGCATCTATTAATGAAAAAAGTGACGCAGAAATAGTGAAAAAAAATGAGTTATACTATTAATTAAATTAATAATTGATTTATTTCAACGTTAATATTCAAGTTTTCAATTCTGCCGGCACTCCCGGAGTGCAACCCGTCTTTTTTTTTTGTATTGAATAATATGCAGATTATAGCCAAGTTTATTGTGTACCTATTACTTTGGATAAAATATTCAATTCCCTACCATTCTACATACTCATCTCAAAACACGTGATTTTGGAAATGTTCCGGTAATGAATCCGACCGACGATATGGTGCAATGATGATATGTACCTAATCCCGCACACATATTGAGTAGGTAGCAGTTCTAGCTAAAATTAGAACTAAAACATCATAGACAATCCAATCTGTCATTCTCTTTGGCAGACAAACAATAACCTCCACTTAAACTTTCATACAATTTATTCTCTTTTCAAATTCTGCAAACAGCCAGCATCAATCATCTAGTTCTGACAAAACTTTATCTAAAAGAAAACTGAAATAATCCAAAGAAAGATCTACCAGCAAATGCATCTTCTAGTGGAACAAAACTGAAGATGCCTGATTTCCCTGAGGAAGGTCAGACCGATACTCTATCGTATTAAATACCTAACTTCGGAATTTATTTACGGACGAGACTCACATGCGGGGTAATCTGAAATCCATCACAATGTACTCAGGTATTCCGGTGAACAGTAATCCTAGACGTGCGGTTTAGTGCTGTACAGTGTTTGTCGATAAATTCCGTTAGAAGCTCAACGTCGATGTTTTCTTAAAAACTGAGGGACTTAGGTACTGACCTACTTACGAAAAGGTTTATGAAGTACCTAACGTACCTCCACGTAATAATATCAGTTTAATCCCTCTTATCGAACGTAGATCCACGCGAGACACCATGGCTTTTTAATTGTATCTGTAATTACGGCATTCAACGGGTTAAACGTCATAATGTTTCCAAATGCTTATATTCACTTAAGAACACTGAGCCCGCTTGGTGGATAACGGCCCAACCTCTCACAAAGAGGAGGCCTGCGTCCCAGCAGTGGGAACATTGTAGGCAGATTATGGTACTTACGAACCCGAGTTCAATATCTAAGCTACGAGTATAATAGCTGAAAAACGAATAATTTTATATTTTATGTCTATTTGAAGAAGGTAAATGTACATTTACTTTTCATTTACAATACGGCACATCATAATCAGCCCATAATATTCCTGCTGCTGGGACACAGGCCTCCTCTCTGTGAGAGGGAGTGGGCCGTAATCCAGCACGCGGGCGCAGTGCGGGTTGGTAGATGTCATATGTCTTCGAATTTTTGGTTCCAGGACATGCCGGTTTCCTCCCGATGTTTTCCTTCACCATTGTGAGAGCAGTGGTGATGAGCGCCTGTCTGGATTCGAACCTACAACTCTTAAGTCACGGTCGTTACCACTGGGTCACCACTGCTCTGCATAATACGACACGACATTTTCAAAAAAACATCGACAAAACATCCTTCCCAGCCCTAAATAAATCGATAATGCATCGAATTTCCCGAAGGGCTCGAAACGAAGGCAAATCGACAAAGATGGATCTGATCTAAGACGAGTCGGAAACCTAATCTTTGTATCGGTTATCATATTTTTATTATAGGATGTAGGTAGTTACCTGCCTTTGCCTTTGCGTGAGGATAATTTTGTCTGGGGAAAAGAAAATCAAAGTGTATTAAAAGTCGGTTTACAGTGAAGTTCCTGACGAGATGAAAATGTTGCAGCCTTAGATATAAGAAAGAAAGTTGCAGCAAATAAGTTTTATTTCTTAACCACATGTAGTTGAATAGACACTTTTTTTTCTTTTGGATGGGAAATCATCAAATGACTCCTCCCGCTCTGGGTGGAGCGGAAGGGAGTGTCAGACTCTTACGGACTAAAACCCATCCGTGTTCCTTCCTTAGCCCTTTATGTTCCAGGGTAGCGGTAACCCTTTCGGACAATCCCGCAACCCCGGCAGGCTTCAGTTCTGACAACCTCCTTCCTTTATGCTGACATCTCTTTGAGGCGCGCGTGGAACACATACGCGCCGTCCGGCACGGGCCTGGTCCTGATCGGACGGTGAGCTACCCATTACTCTCCGTCCGCAGGCCCGCGCCTACGGTGGCCGTGAGTCGTCACGCGGCTCCCGACGCCCGGAGCGTCTCCCGCGGCGGCTGGGACGTGAGGCTCTCTCCCTCAGCCATCCCGCCACCTCCTTCGCTAGCATGAACTTAGACTATGCTTTTATTGTTATTTCGTTTTCGTATTGTATAGTAGAGAAACACATCCGGTCAGTTATTAGCCTAACAAAAGGTATTTACAAGGCAGACGTGACTGGAGGGGCTTTTGGATTAGTAATAACAGCCGCACGGTTCGATCGATCAGGTTAAGCTACGCTTGCCGCGGTTGGTCCAAAGGCATAACGTACTTTCCGAGGCACGGAGGGGTCTCGGTATGTAAAGACGGTCACTCATCCACAGACCAACCGCGGCAAGCGTAGCTTAACCTGATCGATCAACCTGTGCGGCTGTTATTATTTAGCCACGGGCCCCTCTTCATGTTAAATCCAATTTATAAACTGTACTAGCTGCGCGCCGCGGTTTCACCCGCATAAGTGTCGATCCCTTGGGAATATCGGGATAAAAAGTAGCCTATATGTTAATCCAGGGTGTCAGCTACCTCCATACAAAATTTTATGAAAATTGGTCCAGCCGTTTGAGCGTGAAGAAGTAACAAACATATAAACACACACACACACACTCACGAACTTTCGCCTTTATAATATTAGTGTGATTTCATAATTCTCGTTTCAAACAGCATTTTCTTTTTCCAACCCACACGTAACCTGCTTTTAATTTTTGAAAAACTTGTGAGTGAAATGAAAAATCCTAACAACGAGGACCTTTGACGGACCATTTGCAATGTAAATCTGAGTGCATACGTTCGATCCATCTGCCTAATGGACACGGGTCGCGTGCATACACTGCTTGAATCAATGAGTTGCTTGCACTGTCCGTCGTGTGGAAGTATAATGAGTTATGTATACTTAGGGCGAATTCCATCAAACTTTTGTACCTGGAATAAGTCTTATCCTAAGATTAAATGTTGAATTTTTGACAGTTTTTTCCATACTAGAACTTTCAGACAGCAATTTTATTCTGCAGATAAAAGATATCTGACTTTGGTAAAATTAGGCCTTAATGGGATAGAGGTAGGTACCTACTCTTGTATGGGTTTAAATATTGTATCTTGGAATTCTAAATAGGTAGAGGATAGATAACCTGGGGTGTGCTGTAGAATTGATGGTCTAAACATAATAATGTTGCTTAATATCCGGCCGCGCTAAATTTGCCAAAAATGTAAACAACAACACAAACTGAGTAAAATCGATATACTCATACAAGAACATTACTTAAGTTACTTATATTTATTTTCGTAGACGAAAACAAACATTATTTAAAATAAATGTTCTTGTATACTTATCGATTTTTAACCGACTTCAAAAAAGGAGGTTCTGTATTCGACCCGTATGTATGTATGTATGTCCGCGATTTTCTCAAAAACTAATGAACCAAGTTTGATAATTATTTCATTAATGTGATCTACATATTTTCAGGAAGGTTTTGGTATACAGGGTGAATTTTCCAAGTGGGCGTAGATGGCCAAATTCTAAACTATGAGGAATAGCGAAAAGTACTGAAAGGAGTCGCGGGCTCGATTTTGATGAAAACTAAAACTGCATCATTGGATTTTTGAAAAATCAATATTTCTAGCCAGGAATTGAACCTGTTGATTTTGAAAAAAAAAAAACACATACTGTATTATTACACCATTCGATAGTGTCCCTAATAAGGATTAAATTCTAGGAAGTAATGTCATACGGCAAACGTAACCATTTCAGCAAATGATTCTAGACCTAGCGTAGAATGAGGAAAAATTAAAACTGTGACAGAACTATAAGTTCGTAACCATTTTTTAATTTTACATCGATTAATTGTTTTCCTATTTTAACTTTTTCGGACTTACCTGGGTTCTTCTTCTTAGCGTGTTGATAGCAATCTGAATGTACTCGGCCCAGAATTCGGCTACTTGTTTGGCGCCATCACTAGCGTCCATCAGTTCCTGTAACGTGCAGCTGACAGAACACACAGGGCACGATATTAACGCGTTGCAACGCGTGCCGTGGCCGTCCCTGCCTCGACACAGGTGGAGACAACGTCGTGTGTAGGTTCGTCGACCCCCAATCGAGCCTACGCAGCAATAGTAGCCGCTAACAAGCCTGCTGAGTCGCAAAACTCACACGTAAAACTAGCGGAAAAACTAAAAGGGGGTAAACGGAGCCGGTCGAAACCCAACAAGGTTTTGAAAAGGCAGGATCCAAAGAAGGACACGTGCGACAAGGATGGTTTCATCAAAGTGGAGAAGAAGAAGAAGAAGAAACCTCCTTGTCGGAACCAGTGCGGCACCGCGCTGGCAGGACCCAACATGCTGCTGCGTCCAGCAATCCCGACGACGCAGCTGTACGTGTCCAGACTGCACCACTCCACGAAGGTTGAGGAGATCGTGGAGTACTTGCGTGTGAAGACCAACTGGACTTTGAGGGTCGAGAAGTTGGAGGCGCGTCACAACACGAACTTCAAGTCGTTCGTGGTGCGTGTTCCGACACACCATCTCGAGAAGTTCCTCAAAGAAGAGTTCTGGCCGAAGGGTGTTGTGTACCGCCGGTTTCGTGGCCGGCTACATGACACCAGTCAGCGAAACACGACGCCGTCACTTCGTGTTTAGTTAGTTTGTAATTATAATGATGTATTTATTTATAGTATTTTTAAGTTATATTAATATTGTATTTTATGTGTTTCCTATGGGCCTTGATGCCTGAAATAAATGGATAAATAAATAAAAAAAAAATTAAGTGTCCCATCGTTTGTGGAACAGCACCACAATTACCTGTGTTGTGAAGGTAAGATAGGCAGCCGCTCCATGTCATGTAAAATACTGGTATTCAGCTGCATCTATTTAAGACTGGAAGCCGACCCCATGATAGTTGGTAAAAGGCTAGGAGGATGATGACTTACCTCGTTTTACGTGCCTATTGTTAATTTTTGCCTGTCATAAAAAAAAAAACATCTCAAAACTTTTCCACATAACGATCGAGCCAAGCCCTCCATTCATATCCATACTTAAACCAATACGGTGCGATACCAATATACTCTCATACAGACAGACAGTTCCAATCTGCCTTCAAAGCGATATCGGTTTAATATAAGATCCAGATTCGATGCCCGTTCTAATCATGTTTCACGCTACTCGGTACCTATTCCTTTTGCAACTGTTATTGAATATTTGTAAGTGTTTATGTGGTTAGATTGTATTGGTATAAGGGGCTTTAAGAGGCTTTGAGGGGCTCATGGTTGGAGTACCACATGAATTTATCAGTCGATAGCTGTGGTCTTGGGCTTGAGTGACAGTTTAAACGTTCCTTCTCTTTACAAATGGGCAAATGGTTTCTAAATATTTGGGGTAATTGTGGTAAGGTCGGATGCCTTAAAATTAGTTTAGAACAAACGAGTGAATGTACGTTCTTGGCCCTAGAAATTTGATTTCGTAGGGTCCCCTAGAATCTACGGGATCCTATAAAATAATTTTCGTGTAAATAGGGGTATGTAGAGAATTCTTCCGTTAGTCTATCTAAAATGTCAAGAATGCTTATACTCTTGTTCTGGTTCTATTTTCATTCATTTTGCGTAATAAAAACGCATCTTTAGATGTGCCAACCAGAGTAACCCAACAACCCAGTTTTAGAATAATCTATGTAGATTAGAAATTAGGGAACACAGCCCTAAGAATTTAAAACAACAACGTCAGAAGGATGTCAATTAAGTTATTGTTTTTAGCAGAGAGAAAGCACTCTGCATTAATAGTACTCCTATCATCTTGTTAAAACTTTTTTAGATTTTAACCGGTCAAGCGGCGCGCGTCGCCGATCGGCGACGAAACAATAGAAAATCAATTGTGTCTCATTAGCGGAGCTTGACAGATTAAGCTTGTATAAGCAACGGCTGCGGTTAAGCAAAAGCTAGCATTTTATCAAATTGAAAAGGTTTCTCTGCAATATGCAATCCTATTCAAATGCCAAAATCAAATCTTGTACACTCGCCTATAAATTAAGAAATACTTACTAAGCCCAAGGGCTGGCTGACATTGCCGCCAGTCCCTTAGGTACAGACGCCAGCACATCAAGCTTCTACAATCTGTCAAATTTCTTTAATAGATTTTTAACTTTATCGCTAAAGGATAGGGTTCAAAGTTGATTGGGAAAATTTGACAGTTTCGGGTAGCTTGATGTGCTGGCTGATTAATTTTTGACGCCATATTTTAGTTTGTTAATAGTTTTAGTTAGGTTAGGATATCTCTATTATATTTTTATTTTCCTAATTAGTTAAATAAATTATTTTTACTTGATTGTTACAGTATTTCTGTTTTTTTTTTTTAATTCATATTGTTTATTTATTTAAACTTTTCGCACTATAAGGTTCAAAGGCGGACTTAATGCCTTAAGCATTCTCTACCAGTCAACCAAGGGTGGTGAAGAGATTAGATGGCAGGTGCTTTAGCTGAGGGGAACAGTGATAAAAAAAAAACAATTAAAACTAAAATATAAATAAGTACACATACATACATACATAATCAGCCTACAACGTTCCCACTGCTGGGACACAGGCCTCCTCTCGGTGAGAGGGAGTGGGCCGTAATCCACCACGCGGGCCCAGTGCGGGTTGGCAGATGTCACATGTCTTCGAAATTTTGGTTCTAGGACATGCCGGTTTCCTCACGATGTTTTCCTTCACCGTTTTGAGAGCAGTGGTGATGAAATAATTTACACAAAGTAAAGCGCCTGTCTGGGTTCGAACCTACGACCTACAACTCGTAAGTCGCGGCCGTTACCACTTGGCCACCACTGCTCTCAAATAAGTACACATACATACAATTTATTATAATAAATACTTACTTTACTCGTATAATATATATGTATATATATACACACATCAAAAGTGTCTAGGGATCAACATATATTTTTGCAATAACTTTTCTCCTGATTGATATTAATTAAAATTTTCTTTAAGGATTCATCAAATAAAGTGTTTTCGTTTGTCACAGTAACGATAAACCAAGTCACCTTTGCATTAATAAAGCAATTTGCCATTTTCCTAATAAAGGGATTTTTGACATTTGAACCACTAACACAAAAGTTCGAAAAAAAGACTGAAATAACAGTTTTCTTTAAAATTTTATTGGGTATCTTAAACAATTAATAATCCGTGTTTCTACCGCGAACACTAACAACACAAGAACATCGGTTTGGCATACTCAAAATGAGTTCATCCAAATCACGCTGTGGAATGGCCGCCCATGTTCGTTGCAACAACAAAAAAAGGTCTTCTTGCGACTGGATACCCTCCATATTCGGCAGAGCTCTTCTCTGTAGCATATCCCATGCATGCTCAATCGGGTTCAAGTCTGGCGACTGAGCAGGCCAGGGCAGGACATTAATGTTAGCAGCGGCGAGAGTCTGTCTTACAGCTCTTGCGGTGTGCGGTCGTGCATTATCATGCATTAACTGAAATAAGGGACCGATTTGCACTTGTAGAGGAACGATGACGTCTGATACAATCGTCTCAGCATAAATTTGAGCGTTGAGGTTGCCTCTGATCCAAATCAACTCAGTTCTTCCGCCGATCCAAATACCCGCCCATACCATGATGGTTCCACCACTATAAGGATGGACTTCCTGGCAGGATTTTAATCGCTGTTGGCGTCCAGGGGTTCTCCAGTGTCGTATTCGTCTTGTATCCGGTCTCATACCAAAACGAGACTCATCAGAAAAGCACACGAAACGCCATTGTTCTTCTGCCCAATTTCTGTGTTCAAGAGCCCATTGATATCGAATCCTACGATTGTGCATTGCTATAGGTGGTACCCGTAGCGGTCTTCGGGAATGAAGGTTCACTTCATGCAAGCGGTTTCTGACTGTTTGGTCGCTAATTAAGTTCCCTGAAGAGTGATGAAGCCTCACGGCTAACATCATGGCGGTTATTGTTGGAGCTCTTCGAGTTAAGATTTGAATGTATCGGTCTTGTCTCCGTGTGGTGCAGCGATTCCTCCATGGCGCTCAGCCACGGTACCAGTGCTTCGGTAACGTGTCCAAAGTCGACTGATAACACTCTGACTTGTATTCAGAGCTAAAGCCACAGAACGTTGCCGGGAACCAGCTTCTATCATTCCCACGGCTCTGAGCATTTCTTCCCTGCTTAAATGACGTCGCCGCTCCATAATAACGTTGGTTTTAATCAGTAGTAGGGAAACAGTAGCACTAATAATGTCTTCAATGCGTTGTATGTTTTTATAGGGAAAATATTGACAGCTGATTTTCATCTTTTACTCGAATTTGATTCACAGTTCCTGATTCAAATTATGAAATGCACCAAAAAGGATCCATATATATTTATAAAATCATAAATTGATTACAAAGCCACATCTCAATCTCAAGAAATCCGCATAAAAATGCTTGATCCCTAGACACTTTTGATGTGTGTATATATATATGTTACCCTTACGACAAAAGCATGTCTCCAAGCCATTCAGAAGACACATGATTTAGCTGCCGGAAGGTGGACAGTGCGTCATCATCAATCAACATTACGTATGGCCGTCAGTAACATGTTCCGCTATTGTTATATGGCCGTTAATGTCCACGGAATGGGTGCTGTGACGGACTGGCTGATGTCTGCTGAGGATTGAGGTGACGAGTCCTAAGTGTACATAAGTAGGTAATGTGATGATTATCATTTTGATAATAAAAGGTGGCATCGACGCACAACCTGTTACCATGGATTTAGTAAATGACTAGCAGCGCCCCGCGGTTTTACCCACATAAGTTTCGATCCCGTGGGAATATCGGGATTAAAACTATCTTATGTCCTTTCTTGGGACTCAAACTATATCTATACCAAATTTCATCTAAGTCGGTTCAGCGGTTTAAGCGTGAAGAGGTAACAGACAGACACACTTTCGCATTTATAATATTAAGTATGGATTTTTCAAAATGTTAGTCTACACACTTTTTTTTGTTTAATACTTTCAACACATTTACTATCTTGGAACATTAGATAAAACTCTAAATTGTTGTTCCCTTTATTCCAACATTCATTTTTTCCCGGTCAAACACCAGACAAATCGAACATCATTGAACCACAAAACCATACCAATTTCATGCAGGTTTCTTTCCGAAGCTAATCCATTACCGTATTACGTGGCTCAACTAGACGACCGCGGCAGACGGTCACTTACTGGCGAATGCAACTCTTTCTTGAGCGTAGAAGCGAGTCAGATATGATATCAGTTATCAGTCAATATTTATTTATTTAATTAAGGACAACCAACAAAGCATACATCAAAAATACATGTTGAAATTTCCATAATATATAACATTCTATAGTGTAGCCTTAATTAAAGGCTGCCACGGCATGCATTAAACATCGAGTAGGAAATGCAGTTACAAAACAAAGTTAACTTATTAGACATTTTAGATATATTTTAAGTAAATGTAAAAGACGATAAAAATTACAATATAAAAATTTTAAACTTTTATGATAATGCCCTATGCAAGACAGCTTTGAATTTATTCAAAGAGTACCTAAGCCATATCAATATCTACGCTGGGTGAGCGTGACAGGCGACAAAATAGAGTTTGCATTCTGTTAATAGTGGAAAAATGACCCAGATTGGTTTTAAAGCCCTTAGCGCGGAGCAACTGATATCTAGACCTACGAGCAAGTTTGTAAGGCACATTCAAATTTATTTGACTCAGCAACCGCGGACAATCAATATGAGTGTTCATTATTTTATATAGGAAAAGATGATCTAGAAACATGCGGCGATTTTCCAAACTCATAAGTTTGAAATGCTTCAATCGTGAGCTATAGCTAACTAGCTACAGCTCACGCTAGATTTCTGGCCATATTGCAGTGATATGACTGATGAATATCAAGATTTTATGTTTTTTTTTTTCTGTCTCCTTTACTCTTTCAAACGCTGTCTACATGTCTCTGTTTATTGTCCCATCGCAGGTATGCTGAAAGAGATTTCTTATGAAATAAGCATCACCTTTATACATATTTTTCTGTTCTGTTTTTTTTTTTCTTGTCTGTTTATATATGTGTACATAAATGGTAGAATAAAATAAAATAAAGAAATCTGAAAACATGGAATTATTTTATGCTTACTGGGTCTCTGGGACACCTCCGTTTCTCGTAGGTTGGTATTTCTATAAGTCTCAGAAAACGTAGATAGTTCATCTAATGACGGCTTATGCGCCATCTTCATTATCTCTGCCGAAAGACATTAGACAAAGGTCTCCCGAACGACCGGTATTTCGCTTCCAGAAGCTAGCGGATTCCCTCGACCTTCACTAGATCGTCGATCCATCTTGTTATCGACAACCAGTCAAAAAATTTAATAAAATTTACTTTAGGTCTGTACCCGTGGTCCGTAGGCACTAAAATGCCTTTATGTTCATTTTAGACATACTGGATTAACATGACATGGGTTTCCTTTGTTCGACGATCTAAAACATACTGAAAGCTTATTACATTCCTATTTTACAAATTGAAACTTGTTTAAAAAATAACACAGCGAAGAAGAGAAGGCGATCGGAGAATGAGAAGCAATTTAGAAACATCTCAATGTTAACTATACCTAGTGAATGGTTGAGCTGAATGGTGCTGATACATGCGTCATGTTCGTGAACGGGCGCCGTCAGTAGGGACTGGTCATCTCTTTGCTGCCATGGCTTATTTTAATTTATTATTTGAATTGTTTTTTTTTTTTCTCATCTTTTCATTATAGACGCTTTTAACGTTCTGCATCGTTCTCACATGTATAATTTTTTTTTTTATGAATGATGTAACCAAGACTTTGTAACCACATTATTTTGATTTAAAAGAGTGTCCACGGAGTTTCTTGCCCGTTCTTCCCCATAGGTACCTACGCTTTGGAATGGGCAACTAGCTTCATCTTTCTGACTGACCGACCCCTTGACAATTAAAAAATGCCTGTAATTGGTTTAATTGAAATAAATGCTTTGAGTTTGAGTTTGAAATGAAAAAACAGCTGTTATATTTGTTCACAAGTTGCTAGGAGTAAATTGATCAGGATTTTGTTATAAATTTCAGTTTCGTGTTTGCTAGGATACGAGTAGCAAAATGGTGGAAATGGAAATGGTTATGTTTATATTACCCTAACCTATATTTCTACAACGACTTTTAATAGGATTGACTTGCTTTTCGATAGTTTATGTCAATCCAATATACAGGGTGAAATTAAATTCATGGGCATCCTTTTAAGGGGTCATTGTACTCATAATTATGAACAATTTTTACTATGGGCCTAAACCTAAAATCGCGAAAAAAAATCAGCTGTTCCTTGCATTTGTGTTCACATAACTCGTCAAAATGTAGGGAAGAGCTGATTTTTTTCGCGATTTGTGGTTTGGTCCCATAGTAAAAGTTGTTCATAATGATGATTACAATGACCCCCTAAAAGGATGCCCATGACTTCAATTTCACCCTGTATTTTTGACTTGTCCAACATCAGTATCGCTGATATTCTGTCACTTTCAGCCATGCGGATTGCATGCTACCTACTATAGTTCCAGTGGTAGGTTTGGGTGCGTATTGCATACCTACGTATATCACAAATCCAATGGGTAAGGATCGGACTCACCACCTCTCTTACCAACCCGCATATAAACCACTGTCCGATTATGCCTCTCTTTTATAATAGTTAGAACTCGAAAGTCAAAGTCAAACCGTTTATTACAAGTTTATTACAAATAGGCACATAAAAGACACTTGAACGTAAAAATTTACACAAAAAAAAAAAAAGATTCTCTTCACCCCTTCCAAAAAGTAGTTTCGTAATTAAATAGGTAATCCATCTTCATGCGTGTTTCTGTTTATTTTTTTTTTAATCTTTATTTTTTTTTATAGAGGGTTTGATCAATATGACCATGCCACCCTCATAGGGCCTTCTATATCTACTGTCTACGCGTAATACCTAGGTGTACAATTTTATATATCTTTTTGGCTAAAACATTAATTGATTCCAGTCGCCCCTTCTAAAAAGTAGTTTCGTAATCGACTATAGTTTGTTTTTTAATCCCAAAGACTAATCTGACATTTAAGTCTTTTGAGTTTTCGTTTTTTTAGTATAGAAGTTTGACATTACATCTGTCAGATTAGTCTCCGAGATTAAAAAACGAACTATAGGTAATCCATTTTCATGCGTTTTTCTGTTTGTTAACAAATAACAATTTTTTACCTACCCACTGGACAAAATGACACAGGTATAGTAATAAAATGTAGGCTACTAAAGAAACCGCAAACTATAATAGCCATCCAGCCAGTAAACCTTTAAAGAATTCCTAGGAACCGCTTTAAGTACAATATGAACAGTAAATAAATTCCTTCCCAGTAAAACAAGAAAACCGCAATGTTGCCACAACATAAAACGAAACCACATCATAGACAAACCTTCTATTTTCAAAATAACAGCCTTTTGTTTTGTATTATTTTAATTAACTCACGTAGACCACAAAGGATTGAATCCGTATTTATGATATCGAAAGCAAAAATTAATTCGTTTTTTTTTTGTAAAACTGTCTAAACTTCAATATTTATTACTGAATTATAAGCCTCCGAAAAGGGTGCCACGTGTTCTCTCATAAGATACACATAAATCTATGACGTAATTTGCATACGGGCTTAAAAAAAAACAAACTTGGTGTCTTTGCAGAATGCGGAAATGAAAAATGTACATCATCATCATCATCATCATCAGCCTATAATGTTCCCACTGCTGGGACACAGGCCTCCTCTCTGTGAGAGGGAGTGGGCCGTAATCTACCACGCGGGCCCAGTGCGGGTTGGTAGATGTCACATGTCTTGTACAAAAATGTACATGTATACCTTTAACTGTATACAAATTTAATAAAACTGAAGAGTTTTTTTTTTTTTGAACGCGCTAATTTCTGGATCTACCAGTCGGATAAAAAAAATCTATGTATTTGATAGCCTAATTCTTGAGGAAGATTAATAGAATATTAAACATCTCGCTACGACCTTAGGAGCCGAACAAACAGAAAAAAAGTCAGAAGGAATGCTAAGCGAAAACGAAGCGCGGGTGGGTGATGCGATGCGACGCGGTCGGTCGGGGGCCGGAATTTCACGCGTACGAAGTTGCGGGCAGAAGCTAATCCATACTTCCATACTAATATTATAAATTCGAAAGTAACTCTGTCTGTCTGTATGTTACCTTTTTACGCCTAAACCGCTGAACCGATTTCGATGAAATATGGTATAGAGATAGTTTGAGTCTCGGGGAAGGACATAGGACAGTTTTTATCCCGATATTCCCACGGAATCGAAACTTACGCGGGTGAAACCGCGGGGCGCTGCTAGTACCTACATAATAATCTTGGCCTTTGCCCATGAGCGCCGCTTGAGAGTGCTTCAATTACAGTGGTCGTATGTACGACCATGTATGGTACAGACGCCAGCACATCAAACTACCCGAAACAGTCAAATTATCCCAATCAACCTTGAACCTTATATTTTAGCAATAAAGTTGAAAATCTATTGAAGAAATTTGACAGATTGTAGTAGCTTGATGTGCTGGCGTCTGTACCTTTACACTTTTGTTCCGAGAAGGTTTTACTTACATACAAGTAAGTACTTACATACAAGTTTTACTTACATACAAGTAAGTACATAACTCTAAAGGCAATTACACCCCATTCATTTGTTCTAAAACAACAGTAAGATTAGGCAGACAAGAATCTGTATCATTATAGTTATACTCATGTACCAGGGGAGCAGAAATAATGAGGAACATTAATGAACTTGTGATGCAGTGTCTCTATGGGCCACGTGGCTTATGTGTGCTGTAATAGCAGGGCATGTCGGTCTGCGATGTCTCATAAGGAGGGTTCCAAGGGTTGCAAAGATTTTGATTAAGTTTGCGAAAATAAATATTTTTTGGAAGTGTTTAATGTCATGCTTGATGAAAGTCATGAATGAGTAAGGTTTACTTAGGAACTTTGAAAAAAAATCTGGAGATTGGAAATTGATTCAAAATCAAAATATTTTATTTCACATATGCTTGATGTTCATGCGCATGCGTCATGTTCGTGAACGGACGCCGTCGGTTGAGACTGGTCATCTCTTAGCTGCCAAGGCTTATTTTTAATCTTATTTCTTGTATTGTTTCTTCATTTGTGTGTTTTTTTACATTGTTCTTACATATAGAAGCAACAAGAATAATGTACTCAGGATTTTGTAATATCTTGATTTAAAAGAGTGTCCATGGAGTTTCTTGCCCGTTCTTCTCCATAGAGATCTACGCTTTGGAATGGGCGACTAGCTTCAACTTTCTGACTAACTGACCGACTACTTAATTTTGACAATTCAAAAGTACCTGTAATGGTTTAATTGAAATAAATGCTTTGAGTTTGAGTTTGAGTTTGACATAAACCGACATAGGCACTAATGAAACGTCAGAAACTAGGTGCACGGTTCCAATTGGTCGTTTCCTATGGAGAAAAAGAAACTTTTTTTTTTATTGGTTTTTCTTTTGGCTTTTTATGTTTTCAAATTACAGTAGGTATGGGAGGACAGCGTAGGCCTGTCAACAATTACCAGGTACTTGATAAAATAAAAAATGGTCTACAGATCTATAGTCTACAATGCTTACAAAGTCTTCACATTTACAAAATAAGAATCTATCAAAAGGATAAATAAAAAATAAAATTTAAAAACCTATTAAAACCAAGTGATATGATTGCTAACCACTAATTCGAACTCTAAATTCTTTTTTTCTGTTACAGGTAAGAATAAAACTTCAATAAAAGTTCTTTTTTTTAAGAATATAACATCCTAACCTAACTAGAACTATTATATCAAACTAAAATATAGCGTCGATATATGAAAGTGTTTCCTGCTACTGATGAATCCCTGCAAAATCAAAAACATTCCTACATACTTATCTCAGTGAATACAATAACGCTGTTTGGCAAAAGTTAGTATAGTTCGCGCCACGAAAGATGAGACTTGACACACCACGTGGTTTGACTTGCGCAGTACACGATTTTAGGTCTCTTTAGCGGTATGAGGTCTGAGCGCGGGACGGGATCAGACGTCATAGGCAGTCTGACGCAGATTTCTGTGGACGCAACTGTCTAATAAAAAAAGAAACCATGAAACGTGTACTACATAATGGCGGCTATCGCTGTCTCGCTTTAACATGTGTAGTTTTTGCATAGTCTGTGTCATTTTTGTTACGTTGGTATTCAGTTTTAGTACAAGTTTCATACAAGCGACGTTTTTCATCTTTTTCTATGGAACTCCCGTCTCTTTTTACATATAATGAACATTACTTAGTCTATGGTCATAGGGGCGGCGGAAAGAGCGCGAAAGGCGGGGTCAAGTCTCATCTTTCGTGGTGCTAACTGTAACAACGAATTTACCCGCTTTTTCTATTTTATTTACATAATAATTTTTCATTTAAAATTATTCTGAAGTCACAAAAAATATCTTTAGACTTTCAATTCTACGTACCTGCCTATAAAAAACTCGAACAATGTAAATACAGCTTTTTAACAGTGCAACATTGTTATTTTATGCACCCCAGGAGTTTTACTCGTTTATAAAGAAGCATGTAGGAATGGGCGATTCTCTTCCGTTTTAATAAAAGATGGGAAGACTACTATGAAAATGGTGTTATGTTATGCAGTTAGGGGAGAGTTCTCTTTGTTAAGGTACTGAAAAAAAGGACTTAATTAGAATATTGGAGAAGAATAGACAACTGTAGGCAAGTTCGCCAGAATGTTCATGAATAAAGCAATTGTGTTGCTCATAGCATAAAGGTTTTACTGGCTAGGTATATAAAAAACTGGTTTGGTGGTTTTACTGCTTATATGGGTTTCGTAAAAGGCGCATAATGACACAGAAATGGGGAGCAGCGACATTATGACTGCAAAAATCCATCTTAACATGTACCTATCAAATAACAGAACATCCAATAACAATCGATAAAATATTCGAACCCTTTATGGTTAAAACCCTCGAGCCGTGTGGTCCGAGTGCTCATGGTTTGTTCAACGAAATCTCCAAACAGCTGGTTGACACTTCCCGTGACCCAAGTCTAGCTTTTACCTTGGCCAGAGGCTAAGCATTGCCATACAACGTGGCAATGCCGCCAGTGTCTTGGGTACATACCAGTCGACAGCGATAAGTTTATTTAGAAGAATACCCAAGGTATATAATTTTTCTTCATAAATAAATAGCATAACACTTATAAATTTTTTGTTTACAACTACAAATTGCGATCATTTTTCAACTTGCCAATTCTGGTCCTATGTCATCAGTCTTTCATTGGCTGGTCCATCTTTAGCAGACGCGTTGTCATCATCATCTGCCTAGCCTTTTCCCAACTATGTTGGGGTCGGCTTCCAGTCTAACCGGATGCAGCTGAATACCAGTATTTCACATGGAGCGACTCCCTATCTGACCTTCACAACCCAGTTACTGGGTAATACGATACCCCTTGGTAAGACTGGTTATCAAACTTTCGGGCTTCTGACTACCCGTAACGACTGTCAAAGATCGACGAATCACAGCCGGGACCAACTGCTTAACGTGCTTTCCGAGGCACGTATGGGCTCATTACAGATTAAAAAAACTGACCTTACAAAACTTCACAAGAATAATTTTTTACCCTCCCCAAAACAACAATACAAACTTGATTCAATTACATATCCCAATAAAAACTTCGTCTATCTACATGGTGCTAACAACAGATAATGATAATCTAATGAAACAATCATTAATCTATGTCCTTTCATCAGAATAGTTTCCATTGAATTGATAAAAATTGTCCGCCATTAGTGACACGTAATTGGGACTAATGTTATATACTTATGACGATGGACGTCATGTCGTGATCTTTAATTCTGTTATGGTGTCAAGTTTGTCATCATTTTATTTTTGTGATGGATTGTTTGGATAATTTAATAGCTATTATTAACAATTTATGTTAGTCTTTGTATTACCAACTTAACTTACCTACTGTTCATAACCTATTCGATATCTAGGTCGGTTTTATCGCACTATTTTTAACCGACTTCTAAAAAGGAGGAGGTTCTCAATTCGGATGTTTGTATTTTTTTTTATGTTTGTTCGCGCATAACTCCGTCGCTTGCCAACAGATTTGAAAAATTCTTTTTTTGTTGGAAAGGAAAATGCCAAATGGTCCCATGAAAATTTTGTCGAAATCTGAAAAGCGGTCCTTGAAAAATCAACAAAAATCTAAAAATTTATCTACATTGTCTACATTAACGATCTTTTCGTTTACTTTTTTGTGGGGTAGGTACAACTAAAAAGTGAAAAATAAAAAAAAAATTACAAAAAAAAAAACAACCGACTTCAAAAAAAAAAAACACTACAAAGTGATAAATAACTTTAATTTCGGAAGTCGGTGTCAAAAAACGAAAATGCGGAACCAACGACACCGACTTCCGAAATTAAAGTTATTTATCACTTTGTAGTGTTTTTTTTGTAGTCGGTTGTTTTTTTTTTGTAAAAAAGTTTTTTCTTATTTGCAAAAGAATCGTAAATGTTTAACTGAACATGCGGCCGATTATTTGTATTCGGTAAAACCCGCATTCGGACCATCAGTACTTTTGATATTGCCAAACTGTACCTAGTATTGACGAATCGTCATAAAAATAAATAAATAACCTTTCTACCTAGAAATCAACCATACAATATAAGACATCTGTGCAAGTTGTCTATGCATTGTTTGTTTACAATCATATCTGATGATGAAGCTTCAAGATACCATACATCAACACAATATCTTGTCTCCGTCCCCACAAAGCATCGAGCGTGAAGATAATTGAGCACATTATCCTGTACAGCCTCATGTTATCAGTGACGTCATAGCAGATTAATTACAAGCTCCAACGGGTAAGGCTATGTATGCAACCAACAGATTATGTACCTTGGCTTGAAGCTTCGGAAACTATGCTAATTGGTGGCGTGGTCTTGAAGTTTCATGTAACATTGGTTTGCACGACTTGACGAGTCAACAAATTATTTATCGGCTTAACATTGCTTGCAACATTTTTCAACCCAAGGATTGAATAAAATAGCTCAGCACCTTGAATTTGGTTTGGGTTTAGAGTTTTGTGAAAAAAATATCTGGGAATCTAATCTTGTACTCCAGGATTACTCTTGAAAGACCAGCAAGGAAGTTGTTTATTGTTGAAAGCACTTTTAACAGTCGAATTATAAATTCATCTGCTGTGCTACAAATTTTGACGACGTAAATAACACCCTACTGCAGGTCCAAAATTGGTTCACTGCTAATAATTTAGTATTAAATGGGAAAAAAACTAAGTGCATAAGATTTTCTTTACCAAATGTCAAAGGTAGTGATTGTAGATAATATTGAATCAAGAGAAACTTGAATTCGTCGATAGAACTGTTTTCCTAGGGATCACGCTCTTGCAGGACGGCTAAGTTCAGCAGCTTATGCTGTGAGAAAAATCCGTCAATTTACTGATGTAGATACCGCGAGACTGGTCTATTTTAGTTACCTCCATAGTATCATGTCTTACGGTATTTTGCTTTGGGGACGGGCTGCAGACATCGATTCTATTTTTATTCTGCAGAAAAGAGCTATCAGAGCCATTTATAATCTCCGCAGGCGCGATTCTCTAAGGGAACGGTTTAAAGAAATTAACATCATGACGGTACCTTGTCAATATATCTACGAAAATATCATGTATGTAAGGAAAAATTTACATCTTTTTAGTAAGAGAGGTGAAAGACATAATTATAGTACTAGAAATAGGGACCTATTAGTTCAACCAGGATTTAGACTAGCTAAAGTAGACTCATCTTTTATGGGGTACTGTTTAAAATGTTATAATAAATACCTCCCCACATTCTTCAACTGAATGAGACAAAATTCAAGTCTTGTATTAAACGCACACTATGCAGGCAGGCATATTATAAGTTAGGGGATTACATCGCTGATAAAAATGCCTGGCTCAATGCTGGTCCTACTCCACAACCACAACTATTTGATTAACACTTAAAAATACTGTTGGAGCTGCTGAAGATTGTAAGTCTATCTTTGCATTGTATAAATTCAATCTCCTAGTATTGTATAATTGCATAGCACATGTTGAGTACTATGTACATACTATAAAGCTACCATTTACTGGGTACGTCTTTCATTGACTGAATGTGCCCTGGCGGCTGAGAGTATGTCATGCTCACTCAAATGTCTCGCTGATGGCGGCGCATGTGTTGGATCATTTAGCTCCATTCAAAATGGTTGAGCTGAATGGTGCTAATACATGCGTCATGTTCGTGAACGGGCGCCGTCAGTAGGGACTGGTCATCTCTTTGCTGCCATGGCTTATTTTATTTTAATTTAATATTTGAATTGTTGTTTTTTCTCATCTTTTCATTATGGACGCTTTTAACGTTCTGCATCGTTCTCACATGTATAATTTTTAACATGAATGATGTAAGCAAGACTTTGTAACCATATTATTTTGATTTAAAAGAGTGTCCATGGAGATTCTTGCCCGTTCTTCTCCATAGGTACCTACGCTTTGGAATGGGCAACTAGCTTCATCTTTCTGACTGACCGACCCCTTGACAATTCAAAAGTGCCTGTAATTGGTGTAATTGAAATAAATGCTTTGAGTTTGAGTTTTCACCTTTTCTAAAAGCATATTTATAGATCTCGACATAATAGGTAAGACAACCAACAATTTCTCTAAAAAAGAAAGAAACTAAAACAAAATTCTGCGCTATGGGCTATTTTATGTTTATTTCATAATGTGCGTCAATAAGACGCCTAAACCAAAGTACCCAAAAGCCTCAACTCATGAAAATATATACAGGGTTATTGGAAAAACACCAACAACCTCTTAAGAGGTCATTATACTCATCATTATGAACAACTTTTACTATGGGACCAAACCTGAAATAGCAAAAAAAAAAAATTAACGGTTCACTACATTTGTGTTCGTATAACTCATTAAATGTAGGGAACAGCTAATTTTTTAAAGGTTATAGGTTACTTTAACATCACGCTACGTCTATTAACAGACGACCGCAAATAAAAAAAAAAGTTAAAAAGAACGCTGAACTATAATGAAATAAAATCGCGGGCGGGCGATGTGAGGCTTACTTACATATTTTATGTTAAAACAAGAAATTTCACGCGGACTAGGTCGCGGACAGAAGCTAGCATAAAATATCCTGCTTAAACCTCAAAAATCATTACTTTTCACTTTCATCCGCCCACCATACATACTATAACAGAATACAGTGGCGGATTTACACATTTGCCGCCAGTAGGCTATTCAAATTTTGTCGCCACTACCGACCTCTACAATAATGTCCCATGTCTTTTGTATACTGCTTCGCCTTTTCTTCAAAATACTTAAAATGTTCTCGTTCATCAGCTACGAAAAACTTGCAAAGAGATTTGTAAAGATCGATAACTGTGATAAAATCTACGGTAGAAGCCTGAATTTGAGCATTCACTTTGTTTATTCTTTCCAAAAAAACATGGTAGGTCATATAAATATTAATCTTTTTTATTTCAGTAAGACTTTAAAAAAAAAATGTTAGCCCCAAATTTGCCGCCCCTAAAATCTGCCACCCTAGGCTTCAGCCTACTCAGCCTATTGGTAAATCCGCCACTGACAGAATACGTATATATAACCATATATACCAATACTTCATCCCGTTATTGTCTCTCCCTAGAACCGTGGGGCGATGACAATGGCTCAGATATTGACATTCCATGGCTCCTGTATCGCTATTGTGCAGCTAATGACAAACCAGTGGAAATCTGTTCAGTGATTATTGATTTTCTGATATATTGATGGGGGAACGATTAGGTTTAATCGCTCTGTTGTAGCCAGTTACACAGGATTTGGTAATGATTGGAGGGTACAGTGAATAAATAGATTTGCAGACTTGCATACACACGCCCAAAAGGTTTATCGTATCGGCATTTATGTTGCTACGATAAGTATTTTGATGTGTTTCTCTGTGAGATCTGAGGGGATTGTCGTAATTTTAAGAACGATCACAGTCTGATCTGTCTCAATCTGTCAAAATTCGTCAATAGATTTTCAACTTTAAAGCTCAAGCATTAGGTTCAAAGCTGATTGGGAAAATTTAACAGTTTCGGGTAGCTTGATGTACTGGCGTCTGTACATAATGTACATATACTGTTATCGCTGTACGTGCATTAGGTAATGATAAAATAGACATTGATTGTGGCTCTACTGCAGAGCATAAGTACTCTCTAGCAGAGCCACAAAGAACATGTACTCAGGAAAGATGGACGCTACTGTTTTTTGATGAAAACAGAGGGGCAATTCTCGTAATTTTAAAAACGTTCACAGTCTGATCTCAGTCTCAATCTGCCAAAAATACTTCTAATTTCCCTACATTCTGACAAGTTTTTGACATTTGTTTGTCGCCGAGATGAGGCTGCGACTATATTTTGAACGTCTTACATTACGAGAATTGGCCTTCTGTTGTATTGCAAGTCACTAGTCAGGTTGAGTTTATGATTATCATAGAAAGTACAAAACAGCCAACAATTTCCTATGAAGCGGCCATAGCAACTATAATGGCAATGAATTTCCGAATAAGCATGAGAACTAAAAATTTTATCATCTCTCTCATCAAATTATTCACCGCACCCATAGTTTTATGTAAGCTACTTAATAATAAAACAAGCTTCTCAAAATGGTAATCAAAAGATCGTAAAAATATGACTACAAAACATTTTTACTGCGGGATTCTATTTTTATGGAGTTTTTAGAACAACTCATCATTCCTACCATAAACTTGTTTTAATAGATTCATGAAATACCAAGTTTGTGAGCCGTGGTAGAATTTTTATATAACCCTTTTGACTGCTTATAAAGTTGACGGTGAAACATTTTATTTTTGAAAGTTTAATATTCAAATAGAGTCATTAAAAGAATTTGTTGACTCATTTTAGGAGTTTGTTGTGACATTGAGAAAATTGTCTTAATTTATGTGGAAAAGAAAGTAACGCGGAATTAGTACTCCCACAACTTTTAATAATGTGTTCCATTATGAGGTCCATGTTTTGAACTGCGGGATAATTGCGAAACACACTAAGGCCAATTCTCGCAATTTAAAACGTTCAAAATCTACTCGCAGTCTCATTTCAGCGACAAAAAAATGTCAAAAACTTGTCAAAATGTGGGGAAATTAGAGGTATTTTTTGACAGATTGAGACTGAGATCAGACTATGAACGTTCATAAAATTACGAGAATTGCCCCTCAGATCTGTAGCACCACAGATAATATAATACTACGTATAGTACTGACTTTTTTTGACAATTCAGCAATATTCATTGCGCTCTTTACGTTGTTGAGCAGACAAATTTTTTGAACATATTATGACGCAATGGATTAGCAATCATCATCATCTGCCTAGCCTTTTCCCAACTATGTTGGGGTCGGCTTTCAGTCTAACCAAATGCAGCTGAATACCAGTATTTTATATGGAGCGACTGCCTATATGACCTCCAAAACCCATTTGCTGGGTAATACGATACTCTTTGGTAAGACTAGTTTCTCAGATTTTCGAGCTTCTGACTACCCGTAACGACTGTCAAAGATCCACGAATGACAGCCGGGACCAACGGCTTAACGTGCTTTCGTTTTTAGCAATGGATTAGCAATATCCTACAAAATGATTCCGATTGAGATTGATAGTGTGTTACGCAATTATGATGTTGAACGACTCTTTCAGAATTTTCCCGCCCGTGGTATAGTAGACGCCAGCACATCAAGCTACTACAACCTGTCAAATTTATTTAATAGATTTTAAACTTTATCGCTAAAGCTTAAAGTTCAAAGTTGAGTGGGAAAATTTGACAGTTTCGGTAGCTTGATGTGCTGGCGTCTGTACTTATAACAAATAGGTACTCGTCCTGATGACCTTCTAAGAAGTAACATGACGAGGTTTCTCTTCTTCCTCCCCTGTTGTGGTTTCTCTTGTCTCTCCTTGCACAGGAGAAGAGAATCTATACTTAGAGGTATAAGGAACAGGGTGTAAAGTTCACTCATACTCTATAGAAAAGGGAGGATCCTCTGACCAGACGGGTGTTGTGTCTGGCGGGCAACTACCCGATGATATATGTCGGGCTATTGTATCTATGCTAGTTGCGCGGTAAACTCTGCTTGCGAGATGCAGGATTTGCGTGATGTCAGTATGACGCGTTGTTCGCATGTGGCGTTGTAGATACCGCAACAAATCCACCATAAACAAAATAACATCTCTCGCTCAGTAATCTCAGCTTGAAACTACAATCAAAACACAACTAAGTACGATCAAAAGCAGTAATCTGGAAACGAACACAACATTAACTCGATATTAAGTTGAGCGTCAGTTCGGCAAACTCAATACCGGGCGCATTGCGGGGTGACAAATCATGGAAGCTTGAGTAACTCCCACCAAGCCGGCAATGGAAGGCAAAGTTTGGTGAATGCAAATGCGTCGCGACTTTGCGGTGATTATGAGACATGCCGTGAGGGTGTTACTACGTTTGATATTATACTGAAACTGTATTATGAAAGTTTGTTGTGTATATCTCAATAGGTATATGTATGGTCGAACTCGTTATTGCTTTATCAGTCTAGCGTTCAAACTCAAACTCAAAGCATTTATTTCAATTAAACTATGTACAGGCACTTTTGAATTGTCAAAATTAAATGGTCGGTCAGTTAGTCAGAAAGCTGAAGCTAGTTGCCCATTCCAAAACGTAGATCTCTATGGAGAAGAACGGGCAAGAAACTCCATGGACACTCTTTTAAATCAAGATATTACAAAATCCTGGGTACATTATTCTTGTTGCTTCTATATGTGAGAACAATTGTAAAAAAAAAAAAACACACAAATGAAGAAACAATTAAAAATATAAGATTAAAAATAAGCCTTGGCAGTTAAAAGATAACCAGTCTCAACAGACGGCGCCCGTTCAGGAACATGACGCGTGGATCAGCACCATCCGGCTCAACCATTTTGTAGGGAACCGAATGATCCAACACATGCGCCACCATCAGTGATTATGATGTTCAATGTCACTTGCACGTCATAAAGCTCTAGTAGTCTATGTGACAGTTTGATAATTTTGAACCTTAGTGGAGTTTCAATTTACTGGGAATTGATTTTAAAAGTGGTCCGTAACGACTGTCAAAGATCCAAGAACTTCTTGGATATTTACCAACACCAGTGGTCGGGCCCGTGGCTAAATAATAACAGCCACACAGGTCGATCGATCAGGTTAAGCTACGCTTGCCGCGGTTGGTCTGTGGATGGGTGACCATCTTTACATACCGAGACCCCTCCGTGCCTCGGAAAGCACATTCTGTCATTCGTCGATCTTTGACAGTCGTTATGGCTAGTCAGAAGCCCGAAAGTCTGACAACCAGTCTTACCAAGGGGTATCGTATTACCCAGTAACTGGATTGTGGAGGTCAGATAGGCAGTCGCTCCATGTAAAATACTGGAATTCAGCTGCATCCGGTTAGACTGGAAGCCGACCCCAACATAGTTGGGAAAAGGCTAGGCAGATGATGATCAAAACACCAGTGGAATTAGAAACACTAACAACGTCAAACCACTTGGAGCAAACATAATACCGTCAACTGTAACTCTATTCAATAGTTAGTTACTTGTCGCAAAGTTATAGGAACGTTACAGGAACTTCCACAAATGCCATTCAACACATGAATATGCCTGCCGTAGTAACCGCAGCAGTAAAGCGTGAAGGAGGACTGAGAAGTTGAAAGGGAAAACAATATTCAAAATAGTTTGGCAGATAGTGTACCTGGAGACATTTGCTGTTTTGTTATCAAGAAAGCGTGTTAACAATGGAGAACGTTTTAATTATTAATAGACATTTAAGTCAGTAGGGGTCAGTGGTGGCCAAGTGGTAACAGCCGCGACTTACGAGTTGTAGGTCGTAGGTTCGAACCCAGACAGGCGCTTTACTTTGTGTAAATTATTTCATCACCACTGCTCTCAAAACGGTGAAGGAAAACATCGTGAGGAAACCGGCATGTCCTAGAACCAAAAAATTCGAAGACATGTGACATCTGCCAACCCGCACTGGGCCCGCGTGGTGGATTACGGCCCACTCCCTCTCACTGAGGAGGCCTGTGTCCCAGCAGTGGGAACATTATAGGCTGATTATGTGAGACATTTAAGTCATCATCTGCCTAGCCTTTTCCCAACTATGTTGGAGTCGGCTTCCAGTCTACCCGAATGCAGCCGATTTCCATCTATATATATAAAATTCAAAGTCCTGACTGACTGACTGATATATCAACGCACAGCCTAAACCGCTGGTCCTAGAGACATGAAATTTGGTGATTGTGTTCTTTGTGAAGAATAGGTATCCACTAAGAAAGGGTTTTTCGAAGTTCCATCCCTAAGAGGGTGATTGGGGGAGGGTGAAATTTCACGCGGACGAAGTCGCGGGCTGAAGCTAGTATTTTATATCGACCGGAACCAACAGCTTAACGTGCTTTCCGAGGCACAGAGGTCGGAGGGGTCTTGATATTATGTAACGATGGTCACCCATCGGCGAACCAACTGCGGCAAGTGAAGCTCGACGTGATTAACCGACCCGTGCGACTGTTATTACTTCGCCACAAGCCCCTCATGTTGACCTCTAGACTTTTAGGTACATCATACCTACATATATTTTCGAAATTTTTAGAAGAAAGTACGAATTTCACGCGGGCGAAGTCGCGGGCAGAAGCTAGTGAATAATAAAAATAAGTTTAAAACCCGACACTGAAAAGGATGAAACAAGTAAGTACCTTCCCGTGGTCGCATGCTACCATATAGCTTATAATAATATGTTAGTACAGCGGCATGCGACCGCATGTAGTAGTTGTTGTAGTTGGGTTTTAGTTTTTAAACTTATTTTTTATTATATTATTTTGGGGCTTATTTCAGTAATATTTATATTTTTGAAATGTGCTATTTAAGCCCTTTCATTTGATACCCCACACGGCATGAATAAAAAATAAAAATGTATAGATCATGACTTTATGTCCGATAGATGGCGCCATATTCAATTTAATGTGACGTCACATAGCTTCTAACCAGCGGACGATCAAGACGCTTCCAACGATACCTCACTTGTCTAATTATGACAAGTAGTTTAGAAGTTATGAGGGAACAGATGAACATTCATACATACCGGTCAAATCATAACCCTCCTTTTTGCTTCGCCGTAGTCGGGTAATAACAATCCATACTAATAATTATAAATTCGGAAGTAACTCTGTCTGTCTATCTGTCTGTATGTTACCTTTTGACGCCTAAACCGCTGAACCGATTTAGATGAAATTTGGTATAGAGATAGTTTGAGTCCCGGGGAAGGACATAGGATACTTTTTATCCCGATATTCCCACGGGATAGAAACTTATGCGGGTGAAACCGCGGGGCGCTGCTAGTATTTATATAAAAGGGGCTTTTGTCAACCGCTTGAAAAAGTCACAAAATCGTCTATCATTGTCATCAAAAAATTTTTAACCGCAACCAACAAATATCCTTTTGTGAACCCATTGAATCCCCAATTCTTCAGACCGCACTTCAGCCAGACACACAGGAATGTATGTATAGTGAGAATTAATATCCTGGGCGTCGATCACTAGTCTCGTCGACTGGCTTTTATTGAAAATATTCAAGTTATTTATTCGTGAGGGAATCCCTTTTCACGTCACCGAGACACGCGGGCACCTACTACGGTAAGTCGATATCTATCTCGAATTTGAACGTTGAGTGCGAGAAGTAGGGTTTTAAGCACAGATATAGATATACCTAGATAACGCAAGTATCACGAACTGTATGAAAACCATAGAATATATCTATGATGAAAAATAAGCGTGCCACTTTTTGACTACCTACTATGACGTCACAAGCTCGCGCTCTCTCGCTCACGCTCACCCAGCCAGCAGTACGCAGGACTGAGCGCGAAAGTGGCGGCTTATGATTTTCGATCGTAAACTGGTGCGATTTTTGGCACGCGAAGTAGGTGCTCTTGCGTTATCTAGGTGTATCTATATCTGTAGTTTTAAGGTTATGTTGACAATAATCAAAATCGTACTGTACTTTTCCCAATTTATTGATGTGAAAACTTCTTTAGGTGCACTTTCTGAATAGTATACGAAACTGAACCGTCTCGCTCGGGTTGGTGACGTTGAATCGCTTATACTCGGCTCCAGTCGCTCGGTGACGCCGAATCGTGTATATTCGGCTCCTGTAGTAAGATTTCACTTATATCGTGTGGTAAGTATATACCTCCTTTTTGCATGTTGACTGTATAGTAAATAAAAACCCAACATCATTTACTCCATATACAGGGTGTCAAAAAGAATCAGCTGTTCCCTACATTTTGACGAGTTATGCGAACATAAATGTAGGGAACAGCAGATTTTTTTTCGCAATTTCAGGTTTGGTCCCATAGTAATAGTTGTTCATAATGATAAGTACAATGGCCCCTTAAGAGGTTATCCATTAATTACCGGACCCTGTATATACTAACAGATCATGGGAACATTTTTTATTCACCAGTTTCGTACCTACTTATTTTACGAGTATGTAGGACATAAAACCGTAAATATCATTAGGATGCCCATATTCAGTGTATTAACATGGCTTCATTATGATAATGGTTCCCTGTTACTTCCGACGTGCTTCCGGCCAAAAATAATCATTACTCAATTAATTACTACCGTGAAAGTCGACAAGGTGTCAAGGAATGGAGAGCAGATAGATGCAATACTCTTTATCACACTAATCACACTAATATTATAAAGGCGAAAATTTGTGAGTGTGTGTATGTGTTTATATGTTTGTTACTTCTTCACGCTCAAACGCCTGGACCAATTTTGAAAAAAAATTGTATGGAGGTAGCTGACACCATGGATTAACATATAGGCTACTATTCATCCCGATATTCCCACGGGATCGACACTTATGCGGGTGAAACCGCGGGGCGCAGCTAGTTATGTACTTAAATCATAAAAATTACGGATATAAATGTAGAAATTTTACATAGCTTGAAACAACCTTTAGTTGGATTTGAGAGAGAATAAGTTACAGCAGTTTCTTCCTAAGTGCTACAAATTAGTTTTAAATTTAATTAATTTATTTTGTTAAAAAAGAAGTAAATTCGTTTTGGTCCTGGATATGTCGTTTTACACTATAGCCATCACTCTTCTTTTGCGTTTCAAAAGTAATTGCATCACTTTCGCTGGCTTAGTAGGTTTTCGAGGAATTTAGATTTTCGAAGCAGCGTCTTAACCATGTTTTTCTGTAATACCAAGTAACCGTTATTGGATTTTCATAGAAATACCGACTCGGAACATCACAACAACGTATCGTTTCCCATCATCGAGTCTCATAATAGTGTCGCGCGTTCACAAGACCTTCCAGAATACGATGTAAATTGAAAATCTCTCTATTTGAAGATCAAACGATCGAGGCTCTTTGTGGATATTCCATAAGAGCGTACATTTCGATGCCATGTAACAATATTCTGGTTTAATATTTGAGATATTAACGCGCGGCAAAGGTTTCTGATGTGATTAATTTTTTGTATTTTTTATTTAAGACTTAGGGCTGATTTTACTAAATTCAGATTTTTTACCGTGGAATAACATTGACTTCTGACAGTTCTAGTATGGAAAAGCTGACAAAAATTCAAAATTTAGTCTCAGGATAAGACTTATCTATACATATAAAATTCAAAGTCCTGACTGACTGACTGATATATCAACGCACAGCCTAAACCGCTGGTCCTAGAGATATGAAATTTGGAGGGTGTGTTCGTTGTGAAGAGTAGATATCCACTAAGAAAGGGTTTTTCGAAATTCCACCCCTAAGGGGGTGAATTGGGGGAGGGTGAAATTTCACGCGGACGAAGTCGCGGGCGGAAGCTAGTTCTAGGTATAAAAGTATCGCCCTTAGGGCTGATTTTACCAAAGTCAGATAACTTTTATCCGTTGAATAAAATCGACATCTGACAGTTCTAGAATGAAAAAGCTTTCAAAAAATCAAAATTTATTCAAAGTATAAGACTTACCCTATGTATAAAAGTTTGATGGAATGCGACCTTAGTGGATTTACCTCATTGGTCTAGGGCTCGCAAGTTCTACTGCTGAGCGCGTGAGGTTCTGCAATGAGCTCGATTACCAAGGTCGGGAAAAGCGTTATTGGTTATTTTTATTAGGAATTTCTCAGTAGCAACCCGGAGTCTGGATTTGTGCCCGGTTGATGACAATAGACTCGCCCATGTTAAGCCTCTTATACACAGTCCATCCCAGCTATACGTCCGCTCAAGGCCGCGGTGCTGGACGTAGCATACACACTGTCGTGTATGCATACGTCGAAGGGTCAGCTCACAACGCGACGCGACGCGGCGCGTAGTATTCAAGATAGCCTTTACCTACTACACAAAAAGGTACACAATTCTGTATGTCTACTACGGCCCTCCTTACTGATGTGTACCTTTTTGTGTACCACCCACAAGAAAAAAAAGTCGATAGTAGTGTCATTTATGGTAGAAAGGCTTCAGGAAAATTACTTACACCTTACCTATTTCTACCAGACAAAAGGCCAGTATAGTCCTGTGACTCGAAATTCCATTCCCGGACTCGGTCTGGTGGAATAACATTCTTTAATTGGACTTTTTCTTTAAGTTGCACAACGCGTGACAATTCTAGGTATTTCAGGTGAGCTAGATGGCGAAAACCTCTCTCCATCTGGACGGCCTGGTGGTACGTTTGCCAACCTTGAACAGCAAATCTTTTTTCCCAAGTCAAAACAATTAAACTTCCAAGTCAAACAGCTTCAAAAATCAATTACAAAATACACAAACATTCTAAATCACCTCTCCAAACAGACCGACACCTCAATTAAAGTTCTGGGTCTTTGGTCAACTGGACCCACTCGAACTGGAACCGCGGGTCCAGTCGACCAAGTCAAATTTTGAATTGGTCGACTGGACCCGCTGTTACAGAAAAATGTTATGTAAACGCATGTTTCACAAATAAATTATCTTTATCTTTTATCTTTATCTTTAGATTTTGAGGTACTCGTAGATTCTGTACCAGATTCGTGCCATTGTCTTTTTGTTTCGACTGTATCCACGGGTAGCTTAAAACAAAAGATGTTTGTCTAATTTTGACAGTGGGTCCAGTTGACCAATAAAAATATAGAAAATTTTTCCTTTGGTCAACTGGACCCGCGGGTCCAGTTCGAGTGGGTCCAGTTGACCAAAGACTCAAAGTTCTATTCAATGCAAATACCGTCAATTGTTTTGCGCCAATTCAGCTACGACAATAATTATAGCGAATAATACAATATTTTATACAAAAATCCGTATTGCTGTTGACAGATTATTAAGCTGTGTTATATGGACACGATTGCAAAAAAAAAATGGAAATCGGCACCTTATTTACCAATCAGCATTCAGTGGGGCGATTGATTGAATGAACTGCGTAAAACAAATATACACGAGGATGTACCAAGACGCATCTTTAACTACGAATCCTTCGAACGAAAGGAATCCATTGCTAGTTCTACATTGATGGTCTTGATAAATTCGTAAACGAAATCGGCAATGTATGTAAAGTTAAACGATTGGAACGCAGTATTACATTTTTGTTTTGTTTTCTAGTAAAAGTATCAATGTTGTTGGAAGCTATTAAACTTGCATAGGACGTTACTAGTTTGCAATAGTAATTTAAAGTTGTGATCGAACTAAAAATAAAAAAGTGAAATGTCGGTCGGCGATCGAATCGTCAGTTCGATGACGTTGTACATAGCTGTTTTTTTAGAGTTTGTTCCGAGTTTGCAGTATCGTTTTCATTCGGTTGATATCGATGCGATGCGCATCGTGTGTTTTACGTGTTTCCTGTTTGCTAATAAATATTTGTAGTACTTTTTTATTCTTCGTGTGCTTTCAATACTTAATTTAGCATAAAATTTATTTCACATAAACCTACATGGGCACTTATGAAACGTCAGAAGCTAGGTGCACTGTTCCAATTGGTCGTTTCCTATGGAGAAGAGTCGGCAAGAAACTGCACAGTATAGCATAATCAGCGTATAATGTTCCCACTGCTGGGACACAGGCCTCCTCTCTGTGAGAGGAAGTTAGCCTTAATTCACCACGCAGGCCGTGTGCGGGTTGGTAGATGTCACATGTCTTTGACTTTTTTCGTTCCAGGACATGTCAGTTTCTCACGATGTTTTCCTTCACCCTTTTGAGAGCAGTGGAGATGAAATGAATTACACAAAGTAAAGCGCCTGCTGGGTTCTTACCCAGCTGACCTAAAGTCAAGATTTTTCTTAATAATGTGATGTATTTTATAGCAGACTCCAATTGATGTACTTACAATTAGCCTTCAGCTAATTGTAACGTTACAAAGGGGAGTCGTGCGGGTTTGCCGAGTAGTGCCACGCACCAGCATTTAATACCTCCGACAACTCGACCAGAAATATAAAGTCCACCACTCGGTAAGTATTAATACTTTTATTATGACACGTTTTTACAGGCGAGTATGGCCGCCATTGCCCGAGAGGAAGTGCCGCCAATGTTGCTACACTACAATAATGAGTAGTAGTGTTGTATCACCTAACATAAACCAGGTAGCAAAACTCTCTCAAGTATCTATTAAGCCGAAGCATTTCAATTACGCCCAGCTCTTAAAGAATCAGAGCTTTCATACATACAATGGAAGGTTGTCATACATCTGGCGCTACAACTTCATTTAACTTGTCTGGTCTGGTCCTACCAGAGTGTAAATAACACCCACGGAGTATTAAGTGAGTGTCGCGATTCATAAAATAGTGTTGTAAGAAAGGTGTTGATTGATTATACCCGGAACCTGAGATATTATTATGTTACCTATATATCTGTTTTGTTTTCTTACTTTTTTTCGAGTTGACTTATCTTTTCTATACGTGACAAATAAACCTATTTTTCTTTATCTTTAACCCTTCGTATGCTTAAACGTGGATCCACGCGAGACTCAATGGCTTTTTAATTGTGTCTGTAATCACGGCATTTAACCGGTTAAAGTAAGGAGGAGCCCGTGGCTAAATAATAAAACTGGTCGATCGATTAGGTTAAGCTACGCTTGCCACGGTTAGTCTGTGGATGGGTGACCATCTTTACATACCGAGGCCCCTTTGTGCTTCGGAAAGCACGTTAAGCTGTTGGTCGCGGCTGTCATTCGTGGATCTTTGACAGTCGTTACGGGTAGTCAGAAGCCCGAAAGTCTGACAACTAGTCTTACCAAGGAGTATCGTATTACCCAGTAATTGGGTTGTGGAGGTCAGATAGGCAGTCGTTCCATGTAAAATACTGGTATTCAGCTGCATCCGGTTAGACTGGAAGCCGACCCCAACATAGTAGGGAAAAGGCTAGGCAGATGGAACCGGCTAATTTAAGCTTTTTTTTACATAAAAAACTAAATAAGTTTCGGCTCGCTACTTGTTTGCGTCTGGGCGCCCCTTGCGTGGCTCCGCATCGCTGCCAATGCGGTGAAGGTGTCGACTGCCTCGGACACCATGGCTTATCCTGCAGTAAAAGCGCAGGCCGGATAGCACGGCATGCCAGCATCAATGACATCATCCGTCGTGCTCTTGTCACCGCTGGGGTGCCAGCTGTTTTAGAACCCAATGGTTTGGCACGCGACGATGGTAAGAGACCAGACGGGATGACCATAATGCCTTGGAAGGTAGGTAGGCCTTTGGTGTGGGATGCAACGTGTGTCGACACCCTTGCGCCATCCCATCTTCCAAGCACGGTAAGCTGTGCTGGGGCGGCTGCTGCAGGTGCGGAAAACCTCAAACAACTCCAATCTCTTTGGAACTTACATATTTGAGCCGTTTGGGGTTGAAACACTAGGGCCATGGGGCCCGAGTGCCCACTTAGTATTCCGAGACATCGCCAAGCGGTTGGTCGACTCATCACGTGACCAGAGGGCTGGCCTATTTTTTGGCCAAAGAATCAGCATTGCCATACAACGTGGCAATGCTGCCAGCCTTTTGGGCACGTTTCCCGTTGACAGTGATGCGGACGAATTTTTTGATGCCCTTTGATTATTTTCCCTCCCTTTTTATATACTTGTACATATTATTATTTTAAGATTGTTAGCATAATATTAACTGAATATTTTAATAAAATAAAGAAATAAGTTTGAATGTTTTATTTCTGGGAAGGCAGAGTATTATTTTAAAGTAAAATAAACTAATTTAAAATGAAATCCAAGCTGTGGATGATGTTTTATTTATTTACATTAAACGCATTTTTTTTAAATTTTACTTTCATGGAAGTTTACAATTTCTAGCCTTTCAAAATGAAACTTTTCCTACACTTGTGGTTTTATCCCTAACCAACTCCAACACTTTTGCCTTTTTAGCGGGATAAAATTAATGCCTTAGACTGAGAAGGTTTTAGGCCTTCAATTAATAATAAAGAATTTAGAACTAAAATAGACCTACAAGAAAACCAAAAAATCTTAAGCACAAGGTAGAAACAACATTATCAAATTGTAACCCTCACTCTCAATAGAAAGAATCGATTCCTAATCCTAACGAAACGTGCGCTGTTTACTTACTAGATAAAATAAACTTTGCCAGAACCACGTGAGCGTGTCCTGTGACCTAGTTTAAAACCTTGTGACGAACTTAGTATGTGTGTCTGGTCCCAAAATGGCGACTCAGAAAACGCGGGATTACCCAAATCCGGGACAGGTACAACACTAGAGGGTACCTACAGGTATGATTCACAATAAGGGGCGGTCCAGGCATTATCATGTTAATGTGAATTGCATACATTGTGTGAATAATAATTATAATATTAATTTGTTTTATTTTATTTTATGTTCAAAGCTGGCTTTGTTGTGGCCGCTCGATCTGGTGAAAAAGTATGGCAGGCAAATTAAATATTAATTATTTAAAAATAACAATTATTTAAACTTGGACAACCGGTAAATAGGTACCTCGATCATGCTCATAAGCCCAGCTCATAAAAATGCCATGGAATAAAAGATAAGGGAAGTAATCAGTGTACATACTATACATACATAAAAAAATGGCTGAATGCATAACCTCCTCCAATTTGAAGTCGGTTAGTAAAAGAAAGAGGTATTATAGTAGGTCTTATATCATATTTACTTAGGTATTTTGAAAACAAATTGAAAAATTAACAATAGTTATGAAATAGAGGATTTTACTATGACCGTTGATACTGAATATTCAGTCTTATGTAGTAGAAGTTAACATGGTACGGCTTGAAATTAAACACATCCCTGCATTCAATTAGAACTGACGTTGAAAATAGCAACCGAGCGGCGGCGCCCGACCCGCGAACACCGCCGGATTGAATCTGGGGCAGATATTCATGTGACCTGTAGGTTACAGGTATTTATATCAAGACTTCTTTGATGCAGATGAGAACTATTGACAGACTTTTAGGAGCTGTACCTATGTATGTCTTGAAATCAATGTGTAGAACTTTAATGGAGCCAATTCAACTTTTCTGCATTGCACCAAAGGAGAGCAGTGGTGGCCCAATGGTATCGGCCGCGGCTTACGAGTTGTAGGTCGTAGGTTCGAACCCAGACAGGCGCTTTACTTTTTGTAAATTATTTCATCACCACTGCTCTCAAAACGGTGAAGGAAAACATCGTGAAGAAACCGGCATGTCCTAGAACTAAAAATTCGAAGACATGTGACATCTACCAACCCGCACTGGGTCCGCGTGGTGGATTACGGCCCATTCCCTCTCACAGAGAGGAGGCCTGTGTCCCAGCAGTGGGAACATTATAGACTGATTATGATGACCAAAGGTTTACGTACATTCGTCGTGCTGCGTCAAAAGATGGTCGCGTTTTTGTTTCGTTTTGACAACTCTGATTCACACAATGCCGCAGAGACTTAATTTGATTGTCATGGAAACGCCATTGTTATTGCGTGAGCTCACTCCTCTCAGTTTGGACACTTTTCGAGTACTCTTGTTGAGCAATTCGATGAATTTAATATTTACAGTGTAGGGGCAGATCAGAGGGGCAATTCTCGTAATTTTAAGAAATTTCACAGTTTGATCTCAGCCTCAATCTGTCAAAAATACCTCTAATTTCCCTACATTTTGACAAGTTTTTGACATTTGTTTGTCGCTAAGATGAGACTGCGATTAGATTTTGAACGTTTTAAATTACGAGAATTGGCCTTCAGAACTGTCAGTCGAGAATTTTGTCATCTTTGAGTATGAGACTGTTTTGTTGCCAATACCTTTGTACTCTATTGCTGTTTTCTATAGAGAAGTAGGCTGTCTGAAATCTGTTTAGACCGCAGAGCATGGAGACGCCTCAGTGGCCGCTGCTAGAAGCGGCACTGTCAACACTTTCTACACAAACCAAGCGTGTCACTGTTTACTCGCACTACGGCAAAAATGACGTATAAAAACTTATGGTCCGTGGCAGAAGTTTTAGACTCAACGCACTTTCGGCGCCACGAATTTCATTAGTACTGCCGTCTCTAGACGCTATCGTACTCCGTGGTTTTATACCTATATATTTTCTAAAAACAAAAGAAACGAATAATGGTCTCAAAAAAAGAAATAAAATTAAAGCCCTTAAGTACATCTAAACCAAACTTTTTAACGCCATCCCAGACGATTTCTCCACGTACTAAGTAAGCTCGGAAGTGACATTTCTCTTTGTCCCTAGAGAGCAGCTGTCCTAACAATGAGATTAAATTAAACGTATAAAAATAAAAGGAATGCTGTAAAAAGATGTGTTGTGCAAAAAGCGAGACAAGGCGCTTGAAGCGAGACAAAGCGCTTAAAGCTGCTTGAACAATGAGCTCCTGAATCTTGATTGCGATGTCTTGTTAGAGTTCTGTTAAATGCTTAATTGGATGATGATTTGTACCTACGAGTAATTAGGTTCTTTTACCGTAAAATATAACTGTAGGAAAAATAAACATTGCAAGATTTACATGCTATCAAAATACCAGTGAACGGTGTTGCCAATGATTGAAAAAAAAAGCGTTGAAGGAAAACGTCGTGAGGAAACCGGCGGTCCTAGAACCAAAAATTCGAAGACATGTGGTATCTACCAAACCGCACTTGGCCCCCGTGGTGGATTACGGCCCACTTCCTCTGGCCGAGAGGAGGCCTGTATCCTAGCAGTTGGAAAATTAGAGGCTGATTATGCAGATAAACCCCACAATATCCCAATTTTATATGGTCCTGCAATATTGGGGCTCTTGTAAATGAAAAGTTTTGGCCTTCAAATTACCTGTGTATTCTGCTGCCCTCGAAATAGCAAATGCAGTAATCGACATTTTTACGATTTTCCATTTTTGTCAAAAATGGCATGGGGAGACTTCAAGCTATACATATGTAGAATTTTTTTTTTTTTTCTATGGCTCCAGCCATGATGAAATTGAAAAAAAAAAAAGGTTGAGAAAAAAACACTTAAACGCGTTTTTCTCGAAACCGCCATTTTGCTAGTACTGCATTTCCTGTTACGAGGGCAGTATGTATCTCCGTATGGCAAAGGTTACAAAATGTACGTTTCGTTCCTAACCTAGCTCAACATGAGTACTTGCAACTTCTCAAGTCCTCATTCGCGATATGAAACTCATTATATTCGTATCGCGAACTTTGAGTCTAACTGTAATGTATAGTAACAGAAGAAGGCTGTGTCTTCTTTGATAGGTGCGAGCGGTATAAAGAAAGCGATTTCCATTCTATGGACTTCTATAATAGATTAATACTAAGCAGAATTATATTAAGTAGCATAATCATAATCAGCCTATGATGTTCCCACTGCTGGAGATGCTCTCAGATGGAGGGAGTGGGCCGTAATCCAATTAACTTTTGGTTCTAGGACATGTCGGTTTTTTTTTTTGTTTATGCTCAGTAGTTCCTTCGCGTAGTCCCTTTGAAGGAACTACTGAGAATTTTTGGATCAGTAGTTCCTTTGCAAAAGCTGAAGGAACTACTGAGACTAGATATTTCCTTTAGCAGTTCCTTAGAAGGAACTACTGAGAACTTTTTGATCAGTAGTCCCTTTGCAAAAGCTGAAGGAACTACTGAGACTAGATAGTTCCTTTGAAGGAAATAAACATATATAATGCTGCCCGCTGCTGCCGCATGCAGGACCGATATATAATAATACTGTTCCTGTATTATGTAAGGTTTTAATATTGCTCAGATGCTTACTGATTACATTACAAATTGAGCACTTATTGACATCAATTTACTTGTCAAATACAATAAAAATCCTTCCCTGGATGGTTCTGTTCAAGTCAACAGACCAAACTACTTCTCTACGATTTGCACTATTTAACGTTCAAAAATCCAGATCATGTTTTACATCCAACCGCTCTGAAAAACTATGGACGGACCAAGGCGAATGTAGGCAGGCTAGGGAAGCAATTCCTACATTGGATGGCCGCCTCACGAAACAGATCCTCCGTCTAACCAAACAAAAGCTGCGCATAGTTACTGCAGCTTTAACTGGCCACGGGTCATTTAATAAACACCTCTTTGTCATAGGAGTAACAGACAGTCCGCTGTGCAGGGCCTGCATGGAGGACGACGAGACAGCGGCACATGTGCTTCTAAGCTGCCCGGTGGTCGCCACGTACAGGGCAAAGTACTTCGGTAACCCAGGTACCCTACGAGAGACGGTCAGTAACATCAAGACGTTGCTGGCCTTCCTTGAGGAGCTGGGGTGGATCGAATAATCGATTTTCCCACCCGTACGCAAAATACGCGCATTGACGTGGAGTTGCGGACACCAGCCCGTATTACCATCCAACCGCTCCCCGCTTCCGCCATCCCCAAGCCACCAGTCTAAAACTAAAGACGTGAGAGTTGAAAGATTAATTACCGGGTAGCAGACGCTCCTTTGAGATATAAAGACTGCTTTATAAGATGTTCCCGAGGTCTTCAGGTTTCTGAGAGGAAACTTTAATTTATTGTATGCTACATTGTTACACGAGTTACTGGATTCTTTGGTGAAGGAGTGGAAGTAATGACTGATTGATTTAAAGTGCTGCTTAGGTATAGACGCCAGCACAACAAGCTACTACAATCTGTCATATTTCATTAATTGATTTTCAACTTTATCGGTGAATTATAAGGTTCAAAGTTAATTGGGAAAATTTGACAATTTCGGGTAGCTTGATGTGCTGGCGTCTGTACGTCAGAGGGTCTACTCTCTAAGCACTAAATCCGTAGTTACGGGCGTTTCCTAGTCTGTATCTACTACGGACATAAGATTACTTTGGAGCCTGAACTAAGAATGAATGACAACTCGATTTGACAGTCCCTACACGCGATGTGTTTTTGCCCGATAAAAAAAATCATAGAAATTTCCACCCCACGGTTGCCCCACGGTTTCACCCGCGTAAATGTCAATCCCGTGGGAATATCGGGATAAAAAGTAGCCTATATGTTAATACAGGGTGTCAGCTACCTCCATACAAAATTTTATCAAAATTGGTCCAGCCGTTTGAGCGTAAAGAAGTAACAAACATATAAACACACCCCCACACACACACACACACGCTCACAAACTTTCACCTTTATAATATTAGTGTGATTAGTGTGATGTGATGTAATGTGATAGTGTGATAGATGCGAAATGAAAAGGACGCCGTCGTAGCACAGAATACTTAAAGTACTACGTACAGAAAGGACACTCCCTTCCCCGCACTAACATCAGTTACCGCACCTCACCCCGCACTTCGGCGTATTCGTCGCAGTTCTTTAACAAGAGCGCTCGCAAACACAAGTACCTCACGCACAAATTCATACGTATACAAACGTCATTTTTTAATGTAGTAGTAGTAGGTAATAATTTTGCGAGCGTTGTATGGAGTGTCCGGGGTGTGGTCGTAGGTGGTATTGTAGCAAAGAACTACTTCTACATAGTGGGTGTTATGATGTGTAAGGTACTATGTAGGCAAGCGGGCTGCGCCCCGTCCCTCCCCGCGCCGTGGGTAACTTCTAATGAATAAATTATTGTGCAACTGCCTAGCGAATTTGATTGACAAGTGTCACCGTCCTTCCCCATAAGTACTTCCCTACATAACAGTGGGCAAGCAGTTGTCACCCGCATAACTTTAATTTCTGATGAAAAATAAAATAAAACAGCGACGAAAAATCCAAAAGTTTTTTTTTCAATACCCACACTGCGTTTACTGACGCATATTCAAATTCGTTTAGTTTTCGCAAATACTTTAAATTCATCCACCCGCTGCCACTAGCTTCCAACTCACCACAAAAAAACACTCACCTTAAAAAAGTTCGCTCCCAATTTTTGCAGCACTAACAAACACTAAATCCGCACTAAACCGCATTTCAGCCGTGTAACCGGGCCGATCCAGTTCGCGCCACCCCGATCCGGCCTGAACCAGTTCAAACCAGCTGTAACACAATAAAGGGCAATTGCGCGCGCGATTCGTGTCACGTCGGGCGAGCCAGTCCAGACTTTGAATAGAAATTAGGCCATTGCGACACTGAAATTCAGGAAATAGAGGTTTCTGACTGGATTGGTTTTTGTCTCGCACCGTTTGCTTTCAAGATTGTAATCTAGTTAATAAAAAGATAATTGGGGTTGTTAAAGCGATTTAGTGAAATTTTCCTGATAATGTTCCTTTGTTCTTCCATTGTTGAATGTTACAAAATCCAGATCGGCAGATGCTTTACGGTTATGTATCATTAAATACTTAATTGAAATTGTTAGTGAAGTTAATTTTAATGTTAGAATAAAATAGTCCATTTGAAGCTTCTATTCTACTAAGGTACTGATAAAACAACAACTTATCGATTTTAAGGGCCTTGAATTGCTTGGGGGTATCGTATTACCCAGTAACTGGGTTGTGGAGGTCAGATAGCCAGTCGCTTCATGTAAAATACTTTTATTCAGCTGCATCCAATTAGACTGGAAGCCGACCCCAACATAGTTGGGAAAAGGCTAGGCACATGATGATGATCAATTGCTTGGAAGCCTCCATAACAGCCTCGCTGAATGTCCAATATTTTCATCAACACAACAATCTTTTGAATAAACATAAAGTAAGAAGGAAAAGGGTAACGACCACGACTTACGAGATATAGGCCGTAGGTTCAAACCCAGACAGTCGCTTTACTTTGTGTAAATTATTTCATCATCACTGCTCTCAAAACGGTGAAGAAAACATCGTGAGGAAACCGGCATGTCCTAGAACCAAAAATTCGAAGACATGTGACATCTACCAACCCGCACTGGGCCCGCGTGGTGGGTTACGGCCCACTCCCTCTCACAGAGAGGAGGCCTGTGTCCCAGCAGTGGGAACATTGTAGGCTGATTATCTAAGAAGGAAAATACTCTGTACCTAACAGTTCAATTCAAAACCATTTTCTCTATAAAGCAAAAAGCTCCGACAAAGCGAATAAAGCGATGACTACACCACACATAATATTTTACTCTATTCCGACACAAAATAAAATAAATCTACAAACTTTTATTTATTTCTGCACTTCGGAGCATCTACAGCGATCATTGTAGAACGACTTTGAAGGGGAACACGGCAACGTAAACATTGTATTGGAAATCCGAGAGTTACATATAAACACGCTTTAGTATACTTAGTTGTTGAGAAGGAAAAATTTAAAATGGGTCACCGTCTACAGTTTCGGTCCCCTGCGGCGCTTGAATGCGGAACGTCAAATATTTTTGGAAGGAAAATTTCGTGTAAGTGTTCCGAACGGCTTGGATGTGGAAATTGGGAAGGTGTCAGGAACATTCGACTTGGTTATAACTGAAATAACTACTTATAAACTCGTCATTCACATTTATGCGTCTGCTGTAATGATAGGCACTAAAAAGTAACATCTATTGTATCGAAACACGTGTACTTTGTGGTTACTGGTCTGTTAGTGTTGCAGTTGCAGAGTCAGCGATCGATGAGTGTCAACATCAAACCGCTCGTGTGTTTGAGCACCGTACTCGTACACGAGTGACACGTTGTCGACAGCAGCCGCCAACGCATGACGGGTGTCGATGGTTGTAGTTGCCTCTGCCTTTGACCTCAAGTCTATAAATAAGCACTTAAGTGAAAATATTTCCATATCGTTGAAATTTTTGAAGTGAAATCCCGTAAACTCCATTTATACCTACTACAAACAAATTGCATCAAGTGACATTATAATATTAAAGTGAAGGCTTAGTAAAAAGACCTGCCTGTGCAATTATTGAGAGTGTTTGCAACCTTTAATCTCATTTTACACGGCAAAATGTTAAAAGGAAACTCTCTTCTGTTCTATCAAGTCCTATACTGAATTCCAAGAATCTCATTAGCGGAGCTTGACAGATTAACCGGTATGTCTTAGAACTAAAAATTCGAAGACATGTGACATCAATCAACCCGCACAGGGAGTTACAGCGCACTCCCTGTCACTGAGAGGAGGCCTATGTCCCAGCAGTGGGAACAATATAGGCTGATTATGCTAATGCTAGTTTTCTCGTTAGTTAGCTACATTTAGGCATTGTTCAAACCAAACGTATTGTCGGCCGCTAACTGTGAGCGCGCGTTACTTAGTTTATACGCTATTACGTAGTGCGTTGTCAGTACACTATACTCACAGTCGGCGGCGGACAATACGTTTGGTGTGAGCAATGCCTTAGCGTTGTTTCGGCGTATGACGAATTATTCCTGCTTCATAATAAAGTGAAGTGTGAATAAAGTGTGGCGGTAAAAAACCAGGTGGTCACCATGCGGTTGTATGGCGCTGGATTCACAGGAAAATAAGGTCAGTGCTGCTAAGTAATAATATTTTTACAAATGATATTCATAACCTACTTATTAATGCATGGTTTGCGTTTCGTTTCAAAACGGTGAAGGAAAACATCGTGAGAAAACCGGCATGTCCTAGAACCAAAAAATCGAAGACATGTGACATCTGCCAACCCACACTGGGCCCGCGTGGTGGTTTACGACCCACTCCCTCTCACTGAGAGGAGGCCTGTGTCCCAGCAGTGGAAACATTATAGGCTGATTATGTTACTTTTAACTACTTTCTACCATGGTGTTGCGTGGTCAGCCAGCATGACATAGAGATGTATATAAATAGCCAAAGATCCGATTTAGTTTATAAACTCGACATTTAATAAACTCCCATCATAATAAACACAGCTTAACTATCACAAAATTACACAAAATATTACTCTATTACACAGTTGTAATACTGTAATACCCTCAAAACGTTAAGCCCTCATTTATTTCAATTTTAGGACACCAAAATCCTAAGCACAAATAATTTCCGCCTCGTACTAAAATAAACATGTCAATTTCAGTGCTGGCCAACTAGAAACGCCTAGATAAGTAAATCCCGAACGAGAAATCCGAAAAGAACCGGTAGCGAGCGGGAATCGAACTGGGGACCTTATTTATCCGACGCTAATGCCCTCTAATCCACTTAGGTAGTCTTCGGCAGTAAGCATGACTGGCAGGGATTATATAACTCGAATGTAACTGTATAAGTTCTGATATAGTAACGTTTTGAAATAACAAAATGGAAGATTAAAACTTTCGAATTAAGAATTCGTCTTCGTTTGTTTTTTAGTTGACAGCTACTGTCAACGGCCAGGACTTAATGTCACACGTATGTGCCAACCTAACGGCAACCCGGCAGCGCTTTGTCATGTAAATCTTAGAAATACGACACACGCATGTCCGAAGTATTATGCAAGTTGTAAGCATATAAGATTTATATGACCGTTTTGAAATCGTAAGTCCCAAGTTTACTGAATAGCTGTGCTGCTGGGGAGTTTGTTGCGCAACTTCTTCTTCCCAGCGAAATCCCTAGGAAGTGGTAAAGGGTGGGCATTTTGGCGGACTGTCTTATGTAATTTTGACCTTCGAAAAGTGCTCATTCTCAGCCTCATTTGAATAAAAGACTTTTGATTTTGAGCTAAGCCTCTCGATTATTGGTATTATTTTTTTTGTGTATTCAGTCAACTTGTAGGTAATGCTGGCTTGTATTTAATACCGTTTTGGTCAAGCAATAACAGTTATTGCAGCATTTTATTATGAGATTTTTGAGGCTAGCGAAAACGTAGAGTACTATTATTTAAACGTAGGTAATTTGCGTTGCACACAGTAGCCTTAGAAAAAAAAAATGTGCTAAATCAGAAAATTTTGAGCGACAATTCCAAAACGAATCCATTAGATACTGATCTTTACATCTTCGTTATACCACGCTGTTATATCTACCATTTTCTATTCCCCTATCCTCATACACAACAATACACAATCAATCAAGCACAGCACACCCTAGAATATTCAATAAACAATACCAAAAACCGTTGCAACCAACAGCAGCACATATGAAACCACACGATTTACATGGAGAATCCGACACACTATGAATTATTGAGTGGACTCAATCGCGTATATGACAATGTGAACTGACAGACGGACGGATAATTAGCAAATGGGTTCGAATATAGATACGGACGAGCTCTCGTACGTTTAGGAGATACTATCGAAGTTATATTGTGAGGCTGTGAGTCGGAAAATGTTTGTTGTAGTCCTTTAGAATGCGTTTAATATCCTAACATGCTGCGTAGGACTTTTATAGACTGTGAAGTAGATTTGGGATTGAATTTTGGTAACTCTTTGTGCATAATCAGCCTATAATGTTCCCACTGCTGGGATAGATGCCTCCTCTCTGTGAGAAGGAGTGGGCCGTAATCCACCATGCGGGCCCAGTGCGGGTTGCTAGATGTCACATTTATTCGATTTTTTTGTTCTAAGAAATGCCGGTTTCCTCACGATGTTTTCTTTCACCGTTTCGAGAGCAGTGGTGATGAAATTATTTACAGAAAGTAAAGCTCCTGCCTGAATGTGAACTAACGACCTCCAACTGGTAAGTCGCGGCCGTTACCACTGGGCCACCACTGCTTTAATTCTTTGTGAAACAACTAAATGCAAGTTTCTGTCACAATTTGACATTACCAACATCATCATGTCGTAGCCGAAAGAGTGACTTTCGTAGTACAAGTGCACTGATGTGCGGTTGACTTTACCTAGGCTATGGTTCGAATATTCGATAGTGACAATTTATAAATAAGTATGTCAACAAACCAAATATGAAACTTGAAGCTTACAACGATTTTGAAAAGATTTAAACTTCTAAAAGGAGTCTTATCTAATCTTTTCGGGATCAATAACTACGTCTATCTGAACACTATTATCGCACTATCTTTAACAGAAACTCATAACCCTAAATGGCCTTTATTTCCGCAACATCATTCCCAACATATATATTTTTAAAAGCTCGGAACCCTATTTATTTACAATCTAATCCCATCCCGTTTGCGGCCATCAATAATTCATATAGCTATGTGAATTATAGCCACGACGATCTTCACGGATTTCCTCTCGCTTTCGACAAGAACCTTCGTCTGCGCGCTATTGTACGAAAATGCTGTTACTTTCGCAGCCCATTGTGAAGGCTTCATACTTGCAAATGAATGGCTTGAATATGCGCATAGGTATCGCTGTGATTTCATGTAATGAAAGCGTGAGTTAGTTATGAAAGAAATATTTTAAGCACGGTGTATGAAAATGGGGGTTTGGAATTTCAAGGAGAGGTTTACATTCAGATTTATTTTCATTGTATGCTGATTCTATATAATCCTGAATAAAAAGTATGCAAAATGGAAAGTGATATCAAAGAAAAAAAGTATCGGCTGTTGCCGCTGTGTATATGCTTCGAAATAATAAATGGACTGATGGTTCATAAATTTGTAATGTATTTTAGTTTAATTTAATGATATGACGTGACGTTTCCAATGTGAAGGCGAGACGACGACGACGATGACGATGACTGGCCCCCTGGCGGCGCGAAGCGGAGACGCGATATGGCTCCGCAGGCATGGTCGCGGAAAGTCCTGCCGTGCTCCATCTGGCGGTGGCGGGGCCAAAATAAATTCAAACTAGATTATACGAGTATTAAGGCCTTATTATCAAATTGAAAAGCAACTATAAAACATCTTTGAAACTACCACAATTTTCCCAAGCGGCATTTCGACCAAAACAGCTTACGACCTACCTGTAAAATCAGTTTTGCCCGTGCCCTTGGCACACACCTCACACAAGGATGGCACTTTCCTATTATCTGCCACACATCCTCAAACGCACTAAGATAAAATAATTCCCCATCTAAATGGCAATACGTACGTACGTAGCAAGACCCTTCTCACACCTTATAATAGTGGATCGCGGCCTAATCCGGAAGGACCACGAAAGGACCAAGGATAACACCTTGAAGGAACCCGTAAATATTTAATACGACACGGCATTCTGTACATTTATAACAACGCGAAGGCTGGAAAAACGGCTTGTTCCAGTGAATAAGTGATCGGTGTCTGATGTATTTAGGTTCCTTTTGGTCTTTTTTCTTTTTCGGAGGAAAGGAATTATATTATAAATGAGTTCTTGTCGATTTAAGACATGATTTTTATATATTTACTTATATTTTTTTTTTTGCTTCAGTGTGTGTGGTCGATTTTGCTGTTAAGTAGACATTAACTTACAGAAAATTTAACCACACCCATTCATAAGACTAGACTGAACTAATTTGTTTGTAAGACTACTCTACCCTATATACCCTAGGGTAAACAAATATCATGGACTTCGAAAATCGACAACTATTGTAGCAGTTATCTTTATGCAAAGATCAGACAAAACCATATACTTACAAATATTTATATCTTATTATTGTTGGACTTGTAAAATCTATGGTATCACCAGAGCTGATAAATAGGTGGGTTCAACAAAAACTAAAAACCACTTATGGTTTTCAGTTGCTCTTAACCATTTGATCTTCTTTGTCGTTGCAACATGAGATTGTTCATTACATATTCTTTCAACTCTTGATAAGGCTTCAATACTCTATGCTTGAACTGACTTTAATAAATTACAATAGACAGGAATAAGGTATAAAACATTGTCATCATTCTGTCAATCGATTTGTCCACTTAACATTTAATAAATACATCCTGTAAACCGACAGCTGCAATAAGAGCCCTTGGCACTCAATATAACCCGACGAACTGATTCCCGGTCAACTGTCCTTAAGGTGAATGTGACATGGTAGACCACGAAATTTAAATTTTCTTAAGTTTTTTGCAATTTGCAGATCAGTGTCAGGTTGTATCTTGATCCAAATATGATTCGCGACTATAATAGACATGTATTTACAGAATCATAGTCATTAGAATCATTAATAAATCTAAGTTAGATTTCTACCACTTTTCCATACGAGATTGGTTCTTAACGGTAGAAATCTAACTTAGAAAGATGTATTAATGATTCCAATTATTATAATTCTGTAAATACGTACCGGTTATAGTCGCGAATCATATTTTGATCATGATACAACCTGACACTGACCTGAAAATTGCAAAAAACGTAAGAAAAATTGAATTTCGCGGGCTACAACTAACCATTCACCTTAAACGTTTGTCACCTTTTTTGCTTAGCAATGAAAATTCGATGATCTTGGAATGGAGGCTTTTCATCAGTAATTTACGCCCTCTAGACTTTTTTTTTGGATGGGAAATCATCAAATGACCCCTCCCGCTCTGGGTGGAGCGGAAGGGAGTGTCAGACTCTTACTGACTAAAACCCACCCGTGTTCCTTCCTTAGCCCTTTATGTTCCGGGGTAGCGGTAACCCTTTCGGACAATCCCGCACCTCCGGCAGGCTTTGGCCCTGACAGGCCCCTTCTTTTATGCTGACATCTCTTTGAGGTACGCGTGGAACACGTAGGCGCCGTCCGGCACGGGCCTGGTCCTGATCGGACGGTGAGCTACCCATTACTCTCCGTCCGTAGCCCCGCGCCTACGGTGGCCGGGAGTCGTCACGCGGCTCCCGACGCCCGGAGCGTCTCCCGCGGTGGCTGGAACGTGAGGCTCTCTCCCTCAGCCATCCCGCCACTCCCTCTCGCTCCGGACCATGGCTTGAACCAGGGCCGGACGCGAGAGGTCGCCGCCGCTGCCGATCGCCTCTACGAGGACACGGCGGTGCTCCGCCCAAGCGGGGCGACCTCTAGACTTGATATCACCATTCTTACTATACCGACTTGTCTTCCTTCTAACGAGCATAATTATCTTAAAGCTTCGAAATCATGGCATGGTATATGATTATCATCATCAATCTTTGCGTACGCGCCTACGCGGTACACAGCAGGGTTCCGTTGCGCTGAGGTTCAGGTTGGTTGAAGACGGCTGGACCGATTTGGAAAATTCTTTTTTGTTACTTATAATATCATTGATTGTACTAAATGCTACAAGCGTTTCATACAAAGTCGTCGAGCAACAGTAACTGATCAATACCGTTCACATAACCCATAGCTTCCCTCTTCAATTATTTACCGCGAGCCGGCTGCCTCAGTTAGAGTTGCATTATTAACGCCTTCCTATACCGAACCGACGGGTTTATTAATGTTCTTACTTATTAACGTCATTTCCGTCATGATTGGAGGTGATTTTGTATGTCAGGATGTTGCGGGAATGATAGTAATAGCAATAGTCCATTTATTTGTCAGAATATTGTTATAATACGCGCCACGAAAGATGAGGCTTGACGAACTCAGTAGTGGGGAGCTTGCGCAAGAAATAGTTACCCATAATGTATACAGGGTGTCCCTGGAAGTATGGACCAAATCGAATAGAGGCATGGGCAAGGTCATTTCCAAACTTTTGAAACCCTGAGAATGTCAGTGAATTTTTTTACTTATGATTTTTTACTTATGATTAAAGAAAATAATCACAAAAAAATATTATCAGGGCTGTCTAAAAAAAATATATTGATAGCCCTAATAGTTTGTTTAAAGATTTTTTTAAAACGATTCGATTTCTCTTCTCTTTTTTTTTTTATTTTTGCTAAATCGTTTGGAAATGACCTTGCACACGCCCCTATTCGATTTGATCCATACTTCCAGAGACACCCTGTATATCTATTCAGGGATTTATCTATGACATTTAGATTAAAATTCTTAACAATATTACAATATTTATTACGAAATAATAAAGTTTAAGATAAAAGTCTCATCTTTCAAAGCTTTCGTGGCGCGTATTGTACAGAGTTGTTACGTAGTTTTAAAAGTTCATAATATTCTGCAGGCTCCGGCGTACAAATAAATTTTCAGGGTTTTGTTTAGTTTGTTAGATATAACATTGAACCGGAACATCCAGCGGTCGTTGAACCCCAAAAAATACATCATTTTTTTTTTGGTTTATTTTATAGTCTTTAGATATATCGACTCATCACGTCCGCGGAGTTTAACTAGCTGATTTCATTTGACCCTGTATTGGCACTGAAACTCAAACTCAATAGGTCCCGGATGCAGCTGAGTACCAGTATTTTACATGGAGCGACTGCCTATCTGACCTCCACAACCCAGTTATTGGGTAATACGAAACCCCTTGGTAAGACTGGTTGTCAGACTTTCGGGCTTTTGACGACCCGTAACGACAGTCAAAGATCCACGAATGACGGCCGAGACCAACGGATTAACGTGGTTGCCGAGGCACGGAGGGGTCTTGGTATGTAAAGATGGTCACCCATCCACGGACCAACCGCGGCAGGCGTAGCTTATCCTGATCGATCGACCCGCAGTCTTCAGGAACATTAACATCCAATATTCTTATACAAACTGAGCACAAAGTGCACCACCTCCCACATCTACCTACATATAGATTGAAACAATGTATGTAATCACCGGGAAATAACATCGCAGAATAAACACTCTTTATTTTTTATTACTCGTTATACGGAAAATCAGTTACAAAGTACCAAATGGCGGGCACAATGAAAGGTTTATGTATGATGTAGGGTGTAATGTTTTGTTTTAGTTTAAGTTTGTGTATACTAGTGCTGTTAAGTTATGATAAAATATAGTGAGATTATTACTAAATTATACAAGTGACGCTTAACGATATACAAGATGCAATTGAAATTACTGAAAAGTGTACTCATTTTTTTATTATTTTATTTTATTATAAGCTTCTGTTGTCCCACTGCAGGGCAAAGGCCTCCCTTCCCTCTTTCCAGTTTTCCCGGTCTACTGCGATTGTGGGCCAATCCTTTAACCCATTGAATGTCGTAATTACAGACACAGTTAAAAAGCCATTGTGTCTCGCGTAGATCTACGTTCCGACAGACGTGAGGTTAATAAGGAGTCCAGCTCATCGCGCCATCTCTTTCTGGGCCTGCCGCGCAGTCGTTTCCTGCTATTGGGGATCCACCGAGTGGTGGTTTTTGCATATTGCTGCTTCGACATGCGACAGATATGGCCAGCCCAGTTCCACTTTGGTCCAGCAGCTGTGCGGCCAGCGTCCGCTATTTGTGTTTTGGAACGAAGTACAGAGTACTTAATGCGGTCTGTGAGTTTGACACCTAGTATATTTCGTTCCATAGCCCGTTGGCGGACTCCAAGTGCGGGCTTCTGACGCTTTGTAAGGCGCTCCACCCAATGCACCGCGCCCCGTCGCGGCGAGCAGATAACGCGCCCCCGCGCGTGATTTTTTACATACAAATTCAATAAAAACGCGCTGCCGCGCGTGGAATTTGGCTCCGTTTCCCGCACCCCGCCGCGTAATGCGGTGCAGTGGGTGGAGCGCCTTCGAGACTCATTATTATGAAAACTTTTAACAATGAAACGAAACGTGAAATCGCGAAAAAAAAAATCAGCTTCACCAATTACAAATCTAATCCATCAATTAACACCTTGTATAGAACAGCATGCTTTGTAAACGCCGCGACTTACGTGTCGTGGGTTCGAACCCGGTTAGGCGCTTTACTTTGTGTACATTATTTGATCACCTCAGTTCTCAAAACGGTGAAGAAAAGTATCGTAAGGAAACCCGCATGTCTTATAACCAAAAAATTCGAAGACGATGTTACATTTACCTACCAACCTGCACTGGGCCGTTTTTTTTTTTACCTTTAGCCGGGGTGCTGGAGTCCTTGCACATTCCGTCACGCTTCCCCGGCCAGGTGTTGGCCCGCATGAATCCATGCTGACCCCGTCACCCTCAGTGGCCGCAAAAGGGTGAGGCCTGCTGGCACAGACTTGGGGAGTTTGTTGCCTGAACAGTGAAAGGCCCGAGACGGCGGCGCGCCATGTTCCACGCGCGGTCTCTCTAGAGGAATGGTAGCCTTCACTGGGCCTGAGTGGTAGATTACGGCCCACTCCCTCTCACCGAGAGGAGGCCTGTGTCCTAGCAGTGGGAACATTATAGGCTGATTATGTTGTCCTTGGTAGGTGTTCTTTTCTGTCAATAAAGAGGAACTCTCTTGTGAAGTAAGATAACTTGAGTCACGTAGACATAACAATTATTTACCGGTCAAAAACGCAGTTAATAGTATTCACTCTTAGAATACAACTTGCTGAAAATTCACCCAAAACCCTATTATCCTTGTAACTTGTAAGCATATTTTCTGTAAAGCGCGGACGGTTGCGATTTAATTAAGTACTTAATTAGACATGACACAATTCGTGTCGAGGCGTCCCGCGGGTAGGCGGCCAAGCTAGTAGAATTAGTACTAACCGCGTCGTGTCGCGTTTTATCGTCCTTGTATGTAAATAGCTAGCTGAATATGTAAGAGGAATTTTGGATATTACTGTCATCAGTGAAGGAAAAACATAGTGAGGAAACCTGGACTTATCCATAGTATATACTATAATACATCCATAGTCCATAGTAATATTATAAATTCGAAAGTAACTCTGTCTGTCTGTCTGTATGTTACCTTTTCACACCTAAACCACTGAACCGATTTAGATGAAATTTGGTCTAGAGATAGTTTGAGTCCCGGGAAAGGACATAAGATAGTTTTTACCCCGATATTCCTACGGGATCGAAACTTATGCGGGTGAAACCGCGGGGCGATGCTAGTAGATAGACAAGTCTGAAATCGCCAACCCGTGGGCCTTGGGCAAGCGTCATCACGCTTGCCCAAGGCCCACGGGCTGTCGAGCACTGATCACCATCAGTGCTGGTGCCTTCTTTATAAGAGAAAAGGCTTTTGCCCTGCAAGGAGACAATAACAGGCTGGTATTATTAACTGAAATTTTATAAACGCTGAAGATTTAATACACCTAATAATCCTGTCTGTAAATACACTATCAGATCTACCAGATTCAGAAACATAATATTTTAAAATACCCAAGTATATGCCGATAAGTTAAGCGATTTCGGAAATGGAAAAACAGGCCGTATCGTTTATGGCCAAAACATTAAGAAGTCGTGATTGGCGGAGGTCCTTGTTATAAGACGTTAATTGACATTTAGAAATAATTTAGTAATTTTATTTACTTCTATTTGATTAAGTGCCTTGTATTTGTTAACAGGCCTTCACTGTCCTTTTATATAGCTATTAACACTGTAATTTGAAAACATTGTAAAAACCAATTATTTTCTAAAGAGAATCCGTGGAGTTTCTTGCCGGCTCTTCTCCATAGGAAACGACCAACTTCAGAAGCTAGGTGCACGGTTCCAATGGAACTGCACGGTTCCATTGAAACCATTGGTTCCATTAGAAGAAGCTAGGTGCACACCTAGCTTCTGACGTTTCATTAGTGCCCATGTCGGTTTATGTGAAATAAAATATTTTGATTTTGAATTTAAGTTATAGTATTTTAGTTATAAATACAGTTTATTTAATTTAAATAAAACGCGTGTAGTGTTAAAATTGTCCATTGCGGTTGAGGTCACTACAAAAGAAACCAACAAAACACACTTTGTCTACATCCAAAGAAACACATCGCCTTTTATGCCACCATTTCGATTCATCCTTCAGCTACAATACATCCTACCTCACCAACCGAACCCGTAACCACAATAAAAATTTATTAGTCCAATGCCATCAATTTTCTAATTCGACCATAAAGAGGCGTCAATAAAGTACATAGGTTGTAGCCGTATAAAGGAGTAACAAGGACATGTGGAATTTGATTCGGCTATCACTGGAGCAATAAAAAGTTATGCGTTGACCGTAACATGCACCACGTAATTCGATAGTGAGTGCTAATGTACTGTGCTCACGGGTCGCACGGTACGGTATGGTACTGTCTTCTTGAAGTTATAGGAGTCAGGGTAGTGCAGTACCGGCGATCGGCGGCGGCGATCTCTCGCGTTCGGCCCTGGTCCAGGCCATGGTATAGAGCAAGAGTGCATGATAAATTATTTATTTTCTATAAGTAGGTTTGTACAAACACTTTTACACGTCAATCATATTGAAGTGAAAACTTCTTTAGCGGCGTTGCACACTTTTGGATGTGGATGTGGATGTGGTGGATGTGGATGTTTATGTGGATGTGGATGTTTATGTAGATGTGGAGGTGAATGTGGAGTTGCATGTGGATGTGGATGGATGGATGGATGGATGGATGGATGGACAGCTGATGGCTCGACCGTCTGTGTACTAGCCACACTGCTGTGTATTCGTAAAATTCGTATGTATAAAGTGTTTAAAATATGGAAATTGAACAAAGTGCATCTATTAATGAAAAAAGTGACGCAGAAATATTGAAAAAAAGTGAGTTATATTAATTCAATTAATAATTGATTTATTTCAACGTTAATATTCAAGTTTTCACTTCTGCCGGCACTCCCGGAGTGCAACCCGTCTTTTTTTTTTAAGCTAGATGAGGTTGGCGTTTTCTATCTGACTACTCTGAGAAGAAAGGCCGAAACAAACTCAGAGGTTACAGTCTCTTTTAAAGTCCAGACCAAATCTTGGTTAGATCATGTGAAGACCATATAGATTGGTGTCTGAAATGGTCTTTTGAGGAAAGAACCACACAGATTGATTGGACCTGTCCAGTCAGTGCACGCATTTGTCAGTAACCGTGCAGCTCAACTCAGAACTTAAGGAGCTCAACGATTTGACGAACAATACCAAACACAGGACCTTAAAGGGGGAAGCGGTCACCTCCTTCTGCGAAGCAGTAATGCTCGCAAAGGAGGAGGCGGAGCGCGTGAGGGAAAGGCAATCTTTGCGCCCTCACGCCCGTGTTCCTAGTCGCGGCAGGAGACGCCCTGTGGGTCGTGAATCGGGAGCCGAATCCCGGCCACCGTAGGCGCGGGCTTGCGAACGGCGAGCAATTAGCAGCTCGCCCTCCGGTAAGGACCAGGCCCGGGTCGACGGCGCGTTGTGTTCCACGCGCGCCTCAAAAAGATGTCAGCACTGCCTGACGGGGTCCGGTAGGGCCGATGCCTGCCAGGGTCGCGGGTTGTTCGAAAGAGTTACCGTGGCCCCTGGCACAGGCAACTGAAGGAAAACGGGTGCGTTAATTCAGTCAGTAAAAGTCTGACACGCCCTCTTGCTCCGCCCTGAGCGGGAGAAGTTATTTGATGATATGCCACACAAAAAAAAATGGTAGCGCAGTAGACCTTTACATTTCCTCTTCTTATCTGATCTAGAAAAGAAAAAAAAAAGAAAGAACATACGTTTATTTGCGGTAAACATGACGCAGAAAAAGAACACGCACACAAAAAATAACAGGTTGGGGGAAAACATGCGTCACATTTACGCAAAACGGCCATCTCTCAGCATAATGCTAAGACTCTACGACTCTCGTTGACGTCATCACGTTATCAGATATAAAAAAAAAAAACGAGTGTGCTTATGACCACACGACTGAAGTGAAACTTCAAACGTATTTGGCTATGAGAGGAAGAGAGAAAGAAAATGTGCGCGCGCACTGATTTCTCTTGCTTATATCCCCCACTCAACTCCCGTTCGCCTCGCCCGTAGCCCGTAGACATGGGTCGTACTTGCAAAATCGAGTACCAGGGCTTCCAAGTATGTCCACCTTAAGAAACCAGGGCCTAAAACCAGGGCTCGAGATACTTTCAAGTATTTTCTATCTGCATCGAAAATTGATCCATAACTTCATACAAATAAGAAGTACAATCGCGTAATCAAACAAAAGCCCTGTTGGAAGTAAAAAGTACTTGCATAGGAAATTGACCCGTGAATTCCTATAAATAAGGAGCACAATCTCGTTTACAAATAAATACTTTTACAAACCATTAAAGTAAAAATACTTGCATACGAAATTGTTCCGTAGACTCTTACTGATAAGGAGCATGATCGCATTTGCGAAAACTAACGCGGTTGAGTACCTACGTATTTGAGCGAGTAGGCGTATAAGGTACTTTATAGTCTTGCAAGTATTTTGAGTCAGTACATGGTGTGCGTACTTGGAAGCAAAAACCTGGTCGAGTAAATACGTACCTTCCCTACTTGCCCGATCACACTTTTCGTAACGCTTACGTCACGCGTTCGCCAGCTTACTCTCCAAGTTAAGTGTGCGCAAAGAAGTTTCACGTAAATAATTTTGACACAACAAAAATCGAATTTGGCAATCGCGACTCGTCGACACGTGGTACAGACGCCAGCACGTCAACCTACCCGAAACTGTCAAATTTTCCCAATCAACTTTGAACCTTATTCTTTAGTAATAAAGTTGAAAATCTATTAAAGAAATCTGACAGATTGTAGTAGGTTGATGTGCTGGCGTCTGTACTTATTTGCCCTAACCCCGTGCACAGAATACTTAAACCCCGTGTATTGTTTTTTAGAGCCGCAGGCGCGGAGGGGGCGGCCTTGGCGTGTTTTTTAAGGAATTTTTCACTTTTTGTATGGAAAATATGAAAAATGATTACCTACATGTTGAGTTTTAGGAGTTTAAGGGTTTTATAAAGGGGGTCGAAATTTTCATTATTTTTGCGATAGGACGCACCATTTTCGAGATATAAGCAAAAGAAAAAAACTTCATACGTATTTGGCTATGAGAGGAAGAGAGAAAGAAAACGTACGTGCGCAATGCTTTGTCTTGCTTATATCCCCCACTCAACTCCCGTTCACCTCGCCCGATCACACTTCGTAACGCGTTCGCCAGTTTACTCCCCAAGTCAAGCGCGCGTAAAGAAGTTTCCCTTCAAAAACATACAAACAGCCGAACATAGTACCTCCTCCTTTTTGTGAAGTCGGTAAAAATTACTTGCATACGAAATTGTTCCGTAGACTCTTACTGATAAGGAGCATGATCGCATTTGCGAAAACTAACGCGGTTGAGTACCTACGTATTTGAGCGAGTAGCCGTATAAGATACTTAATAGTCTTGCAAGTATTTTGAGTCGGTACCTGGTGTGCGTACTTGGAAGCAAATACCTGGTGTAAAAACCCGGTCGCATGTTCATGCGACCGGGACCGGGTTTTTACACCAGGTATTTCCAGCTATTTTTTACGTACCTTCCCTACTCGCCCGATCACACGTTTTCGTAACGCATTCGCCAGTTTACTCCCCAAGTCAAGCGCGCCTAAAGAAGTTTCACTTCAAAAATTACAGCGAGCACTTTAGAGCCGCCATAAACTTTAGGCGGGCTGTAACAGTTAGTTGAAAAATTACTTGTTGCAGTGGTGTGATTGTCACAGCACTAGGCAACGCCTTAACCACTGCACTTGGTAGATAGATTGCATGCAGTCAGAAAGACGTTATTTATCTCTTCTTCTCTTCTTGTATCTTCTTGAAAGAAAGAAAATGATTGGACCTTTTAGAGGGTCATTGCACTCATCATTATGAACAAATTTTAATATGAGACCACGTCTGAAATCGCGAAAAAAGTCAGCTATGTCAATTACCTATACCTTGTATAGTTTCTTGTTTAAGTAATTTTTCTCTAATGTTGGCACGAGCTAGTTATAATGGGTCTTGTCGTGGTAAATAAATCAGTCAGCAATCAGTGGGCCTGACTGCTTAAAGCCTAATTAAGTATTTTATCTACACCCATGCTATAAATCATGTTTAAAAGTTTACTGAAAAAAGAACTTATAGGTTATTCGAATTCATGACGTATCCCGCCGGCCGCCATTTTCATTCGATATTAGTATTGCAAAAAACTGTTTCAGAACCTTTATAGAGGATTCATATCATGGGTGTAGATAAAGTCTTGTATGCAACTGTACATAATTAGGTATTAAAACACTCATGTGATAGGTACTATTCCACATTCGTGTTTTAATATCCCTAATTATACAACACTTGCATAAATAACGATTAACCCAACTAAAGGGTTTACTCTCTTTATGAGTCTCTTCTTCAACCCCATCCACTGTACCTACAGTAGTTAGAGGCATGATGGCGGAATACCGCAACTCGCGACACAACGTACACGCGCGAAGCACCGTCAATCCAGGCGACGACGTAGTGCCAATAAAAGTAAATGAGCCGCTCGACTGCTGGGAACAGGCGACATATGTCCGTACACCGGCCGACACAGATCGCCACCGATGATAAACTTCCCACACGCTGTTTTAACACCTACTGTCTTGTAGATAAAGGTGATCTTGGAGTGTGGTGTAAGAGCGATCGGATCTGCTTATGCAATTTTTTTGGGAATTTAATGAGTGATAATGAAGTGGTTAACAATATTTTGGGTTTGGACTTAATTGAAGTCCGTGGTGCGCTATTTTGAAGTGTATGCGAAAGTACATAGAAGTGAATTTAGATTGTTTTGATTAGTAATTGGTAAATATTTGCAGTGAAGAAATTTCGTTTCAAATAATTATGTGGTAATGAAGGCAGGTTCAATCTATTATATTTATTTCAACGCTTTTTTCAATAAACATTTCAATGAAGCGATTCCTTTGAACATCATTATTAAACATCTCAAAACATTTATTACTGCTGCACATAAGGATACATTGCTAGTTTCTAGAAACGTTACTAGAAACTCAACTGCCTGGAAAAGCTCTTTACCGCTGGTTTCCAGAACGTTATATTTAGACGTCGTAGTTATAAAGGCTATAACAGAACACCTGGAACAGCCTTACGTCTTGAAACTCGTATAATAACATAGACGCAAGCAGTCAAGCGTTTCTCGTCTGAAACTAACGCTGAGCTAAGAACAATACGTAAACCAATATGGCATTTCAAATGATTAAATAGTCCTTTTTTAAGAACGTAAGGGAACGTCCCTTATGTTCTTAAAAAAAGACTATTTCAGACTGTTCTAGAAGAAGCTCGCTAAGAACAAGGGAAGGTTTTTAAAGCACCAGAGAAATGAGAATCGGAGGATCAAGTTTCATGGGAGGAGCTTCGAAAAGGCCAAGCTAATAGCATGTTGAAGACTTATCTGGACTTATCTGGATTTAACTAGCTTCATCTTTCTCACTGTTCGACCCCTTTTTTATGGATGGGAAATCATCAAATGACCCCTCCCACTCTGGGTGGAGCGGAAGGAAGTGTCAGACTCTTACTGACTAAAACCCATCCGTGTTCCTTCCTTAGCCCTTTATGTTCCAGGGTAGCGGTAACCCTTTCGGACAATCCCGCTACCCCGGCAGGCTTCGGCCCTGACAGGCCCCTTCCTTTATGCTGACATCTCTTTGAGGCGCGCGTGGAACACATACCTACGCGCCGTCCGGTATGGGCCTGGTCCTGATCGGACGGTGAGCTACTGTTCAACCCCTTGACAATTCAAAAGTGCCATTAATGGGTTTATTTCAAATAAATGTTTGTCCCGCTCCGGCTCGTTCTTGGTGCAAAGGTTAGCCATTGCCATTCAACGTGGCAATGCAGCAAGTGTTTTGGGCACCTTTGCGCCGGGAACAGTTAGGGGCGGGTTATTTGACTATTTAGACGTGTTGTTGTAATTGTTATTATTTTAAATTAATTGTTTTCCTAATAGTTAATTTAAATTAACAATATTAATTTAATATTGTATTAATTAATGTTTATTACAGACAATATAAACATTAACCTCTAATTATTTCTATGTATTGCTCCATATAGTTTGATCAAGTTATTTTATACCGGGTGAAAATCAAAACAATAATTGCTATGAGTTTGAGTTTAAGTCAAATTCGTGTTTTAAAAGTCGGCCAGTGTGGCCACAGTAGGCACATACGAAATTCCAATTTGGGGAAACGTAAACGCAAACCGCGCGTTTAAACTAAAACCCAGCTATTCCGCCCTCAGTTTGGATTGCACAAAACTTCAAAACACTAACACTTAATAGTGGCTAAAATTACGTGCAAAACCGAGAACCGAGTCCAAACGCTTTCCCACATCCCACTAACCCCCGCATGCCGTGTGCGTTCCGTCGCGCAATGCAGACGCACGGCTTGTCGCTTCGCTTCCAAATTCAAACGGTTGACGTTCCAAATTGGAATTGTTTTTCATTTTTCGACTGTTAAGCGGCCGTTGTCTGCGGCCAGTGATTTCGAGTTCGAATAGCGCAACGGGATTAAAATTGGTAATTTGGAATTTTTGGGTGTTCGATTTTCTGGTTTTAAAGTTCAATTAAGGTTCTGTGGGTGTTTGGTATGTTCAATCTGGCTGTTGCAAAAAGAATGCGATGTAAATTGGTGCCACAATCTCGAGCCCTTTTGCAGACTGGCTTACACTATATGCCTGTGTGTTAAAAGCAATAATTTCAGCCAAAAAACGTTCACTACTGGACATAGACTTCCTACAAAAACGACTAACCGTTACAAAACCATGACTGCTGGAACGATTTATAATGTAAAAAGAAATTAAATGCTAAAGTAAAAAATGGGGAATGAATTTTATTAAAACATTTAAGTACCTATTTCGTGTTTTATAATATTTCCATCTTACAATATTATAATAAACTAGCTGCTGCCTGCGGTTTCGCCCGCTTGTATGGCGGAAATTAACCCACGAGAACGTGCTACTGGGACAAAAAGTAGCCTATGTTATATATGTGCTCCATCCCATCTATCTACAGGGTGTTACAGAAAGGGTATATCAATACAAACGGGTTGAAGAGTGTATCAGGTCTAGAATCTCTGTACAAAATTTCAGCTCAAAAGCATTAACTTTGAAAATGCTTAATATTTTTTTATTTCGATAGTTTATTAAATTGAAATCATAACAAACGTGTCACCGCACTACGAGGGCCATTATCCATTATCTGTAGTGTGTCTGTGCGCCTAGTACACGCACATCACGCCGCCGCGCGCCAGTGCAGCGCCGTGATGTCGAAATAAAAAAATATTAAGCATTTTCAAAGTTACTGCTTTTGAGCTGAAATTTTGTACAGAGATTCTAGACCAGATACACTCTTCAACCCGTTTGTATTGATATACCCTTTCTGTAACACCCTGTATATGTAAGTATATAATTCAAAGTCTTGATGACTGATATATCAACGCACAGCCTAAACCGCTCTGGTCCTAGAGACATGAAATTTGGAGGGTGTGTTCTTTCTGAAGAGTAGGTATCCACTAAGAAATAATTTTTCAACATTCCCTTATGAGGGTGAATGGGGGGAGGGTGAACTATACGTGGACGAAGTCGCGGGCAGAACCTAGTCCATTACAACATTGACTATATGCCAGTGAAAGCCCCGTCAAAATGGGCCCAGCCGTTTCAGAGATTAGCCGTGACGAACAGACACGGACAAATAATTTTAAAACAGTTTTTTTGTTTCTTTCTGTTCTTATGCATTTAGTAATAAGCTGTTTTATTGACATTACAAACAGACACTTCAATTTTATTTATTTGTAAAGAATACAGTGAAAAAGCATTTTCAAATAAAATAAAAACGAAAGCTCCCTGAAACGCAAAAACATTTTCCCTATTTTTATTACAACCGAAAATAATATTTCTTACAATAAAATTCGCAAATCTAATAAGGCAGATAGACGTCAAAAAACCTCGGAGCATTCGAATTGCAAAATTAAATTCCGAATTTAATTTTACAACGCTTTCATAGAACATTTAACGCATACCGCGAAGGGTGCGTCAGTACTTATGAAAGAAATAAAAGAATTAATTTTTATTTTTACGAGTTTCAAGAGGCCGTGCTTCATTTGCCGTGTTAAGTTCATTTTTTATTATATTTAAAAAAGTTTAATGATGCTGCTAAAATTGAGTTAAATGGTGCTTTTATAGTTTGCTACTGGTCTATTCTGTAAAAATACTCACCGTAATTTGGGTGACGCGTGCTGTCATTTTACCTCATATATTAGGAATTGGCATCAGCTCACTTTCACCTATGTTTTCAAAGTGAGATTTCTATGGAATAGATCGGAAGTTCTTTCATTTTGGGAATATCTTTATAAGCACCTCAAAAATAAGGCAACATGTTCGACGACCGCCTTTAGTTGATACTTTAATGAATAACAAGTGCGACTATTTTTGATGAAATAAACTAGATAACTATAGGATATCGAGGTAAAAACGTTGTTTGCACAGAGATTTTTATTTTACAACTGTTTTTCACAAGACATAAGTCATAATCAAAAAACAACACACATGTTCGAAAAAGGTTGTCAACCAAAAGGTTTCACACTTCCCCTCAAACAACATCCATCATCAGATATCCTCACATCACACCACACCAGACACACCCAAACTCAAATCGCGCACACATTTATTAAATGCCACACGACCTAATGGTTTAGTCAGCACATCTGCTGGGTTATCTTCCGTACACACATAGTCCAGACGTACAACATTGTTGGCAATGCAATCTCTGACATAGTGCGCCCTTATGTCTATATGTTTCGTCCTTCTATGCGCTACTGGATTGTATGCAAGTTTAATAGCACTCTGATTATCCACGGAAATGCAAATAGACCCAAGATATTCACCTCTTATAAATGCATTCAGCTGTCGCAAATGAACTGCCTCCTTAGTTGCCTCCGAAAGTGCAATATACTCGGCTTCCGTTGACGACAGTGCCACACAAGCTTGTTTCCGGCATTCCCAGTTAATCAACGAGTTTCCGCATCTAAAAATAAATCCAGAATAAGATTTTCTATCTTTGACGTTCCCTCCCCAGTCAGCATCTACGAATCCCGTGATGTCCTGCACCAGTGACTTGAGAAATATCAAACATAGATCCCTTGTACCCTTAAGGTATCTCAAGATATGTTTAGCAGCTTTCCAATGACGTTCCTCACAACATGAGTTGTACTGTGCCAAAAAATTGACCGCAGCCGCAATATCCGGGCGTGTGTTACAGGCCAAATAGTTCAATGATCCTATGAGCGCTTGATAACTACGAGAGTCTTGGCAGGATAGCTTACCTCCTTCCCCTTCCGCCAAGGCTTTATGGAAATTGACTTCCGTCGGAGTTTTCACTGGTTTGCAGTCGGACATACCATATTCATCCAAGATCTTCGAAATAAGTCTCTCTTGATTCAAATATATTCCGGTATCCGTCTTAAGCAAAGACATACCTAAAACTTGTCTCGCTTCCCCTAAATCCTTTATCTTAAAATGTTTACAAAGATTGTCTAATAAAACTTCTTTCTGCCGTTTGTCTTTGTAAAATAATAAGAAATCGTCAACGTATAAAGCGATATAAAAATTATTATTTTTGTAAAGACAGCTATCAAAGTCACAGCGTTTGAAGTTCAAAGACAATAACACTTCATTTACTTTATCATTCCAAGACCGTGAAGCTTGTTTGAGGCCGTATATCGCTTTTTCTAGTAAGCAAACTTTTTCCTTCGAGTTTTCGTCTATGCAACCCTCCGGTTGTCGCATATAAACTCTTTCATGCAAATCACCGTTCAGAAAGGCGGTGTTCACATCAAAGTGGCTGATGAACAAATCCTTTTCAACAGCTAACGATAACAGCAGTCTAATCGTCGATCTTCTCACGACCGGTGAATAAGTTTCGAAGTAGTCGATCCCGTAGGATTGAGTGAAACCCTTCGCCACAAGTCGAGCTTTATAGGTCTTGTTACCATCTGCATCAAACTTGTACTTGAAGATCCACTTGTTTCCCACGACTTTAGCTCCACGTGGCTTATCGACGAGCTTCCAGACTTGGTTCTCGTACATCGAATCCATCTCTTTCATCATAGCTTCCTTCCAGTTATCCTTATCGTCCCGACTTAAGGCTTCCTTAACTGTCAAAGGCTCCTGCTCTTCTGTACAGCATGCAAGTCCATTATGATTTCCTTCTCGGATTCTACTACGTAGAGGATAACGACATTCACCTTCGTTTGACTGTCCTCTATTTATACTCTGTTCGTCGTTTTCCACCACGACGTTTTCTTCTCCGCTATCACCCGTTTCTCCCACCTCTACTTCCGCGTCTTCATATACTTCAGCCTCATCTGAGGAACTCGGCCCTTGAGAAGCTTCTGCACTACCAGGTGACGAACCTGACTGGCCTTCTTCCTTTGCAAGTTCCCAGATTACTTCAGCACCTTTGTCACCGCTACCTACGAGCTGACTAGGATCCTCTGAAACTGCTGCTGTAGAGTCCTCCAAGAAAACTACATCCCTTGCTCTAACTATGACGCGAGGATTACTGGGATTTATGAAACGATATCCCTTGGTTTCTTCACAGTAACCAACAAAGATATGTTCTACCGCTTTAGGGCTCCATTTCTTCCGAGTTTCCTTGGGCACATGCACAAACGCCTTAGTTCCAAAAACTCTGAAATGATCGAACGACTGAGCCTTCCCTGTCCACAATTCCTCAGGAATCTTGCCATTATTGCCACTGTGGGGCAGCCTATTTTTCGTATAAACAGCCGTATTACATGCCTCTCCCCACAGTTTCACACTCAGACCCTTTTCGGCTAACATAGCACGAGCCATCTCCACAATCGTGCGGTTTGCTCGCTCCACTACGCCGTTCTGTTCTGGAGTGTAGGGAACAGTCAATTGATGTTTTATACCCTTTTGGCGTAGAAACCCATCAAACTTCCTGTTCACAAATTCTGTTCCATTGTCCGTGCGTATGCACTTTACCTTCAGTCCGGTTTCAACCTCTACACTAGCTAGAAAAAGTTTAAAATGATCTAAAACCTGATCTTTTGATTTAAGAAAAAATACAAAGGATTTTCGTGTCAAATCATCTAAAATAACTAGCATATACCGAGATCCACCATACGTGAGTTCAGACATTGGACCACAGATATCCATGTGAATCAGTTGTAGTCTCTCGACTGCCCTCTCAGCCTCACCAACTGGAAAAGGTAAACGATGTGCCTTACCCTTAATACAGGCGACACAAGGCTCCATTACGCTCTTTCCAAATTCCATAATCGGAAGCTTACGTAAATCTCTCTCATTTACGTGTCCAAGCCGCCGGTGCCATAACATCAAAGGATTACCTGCCTTCACTGATGCCAACGCAGTCCCATCTACAACCGCCTGACAACCTTCAAGCTTGTAGATTCCTGAGACTTCACTTGCGGTAGCCAGAAGCTTTCCCTTGAAATGGCCTGGAACCAAATGGTGAATTAACTTGCAGCCATCTCTGTCAAAACTTACCTTCCATCCTTTCTCTACTAATTTAGACACTGATAACAGATTAACACGCAAACCAGGTACATACATGACATCCCTCACAGCAAGTGTTCGGCCTTTCAAACTCACCATGATATCACCTTTACCTTTGCATTCAATCTTATCATTGTTCGCACATGTCACATTACTCATACCTATATTCATAACCAAATCTTTAAACCAATGTTTCTGGAAAGACATATGTGAAGATGCCCCGCTGTCGATGTACCACTCCGTCGGATTGAAGGAGTCCCCGGTGTTGAATGAAGACAGGCTCATGACCGCAACGTCACTCAGTTTTGAGAACGAACCCGCTTTCCTTCCTTCAGGACAGTCCGGCTTCTTATGTCCACTTTTTCCACATTTAAAGCATTTAACTTTGGTCATATTCAAATCTTTGTTCCCATTCCGCTTCTTACTCTTACTCACAGCCAATGCTGAGTCCGCTGAAGAAAATGTACTACAACCTTGACGTGAATCCTCCTGTAGTAACTTCTGTCGTACGTTATCTGAAGTCAACTTCATCCCAGAGTGTTCCAGTGCCATTCGCATAGGCCGGTACTCTTCAGGTAGTCCTCTCAGTAACACGACAGCTACAAGATCGTCGTCAAATCCGGTGGCAATATCCTTCAACTTTTGAGAAAGGGACATTACCGCAGCAACATATTCATGCATCGACGAGTGTCTCTCTAGCTTTTCATCCATCAATGCGTTGATAAGGGTGATCCTGCGATTTACGCCTTTGTCCTCAAATGCTTTCGCTAAGCTATCCCAAGCATCTTTGGCATGCTTTGAATCTTGTACATACGCATAAAGTGTAGGTTCCACAAGAAGACAAATTAAAGCTAGTGCATCTTGGTCCTTCTCAATGGCGGTGGAGTCTTTGGAATCCGGGTACTTTGAAGTATATGTGAACAACTTTTCTCGTATGAGAATCATTTTCATTGCGAATTTCCACGTAGAGTAGTCATCTAGGCCGCTGAGGTTCTTGATGGAATATTTAGTTACTGGGCCCATAACCTTTTGATGAAATAAACTAGATAACTATAGGATATCGAGGTAAAAACGTTGTTTGCACAGAGATTTTTATTTTACAACTGTTTTTCACAAGACATAAGTCATAATCAAAAAACAACACACATGTTCGAAAAAGGTTGTCAACCAAAAGGTTTCACAACTATTCGTAGCCAAATCACTGGACGTGATCAATATCACCAACAAGTAGGCAAAATTCGGGCAAAAAACGTCCACTGCTGAATATAGGCTTGTCCCAAGCAGCTTTTTCAGCCCTAGGGAGCCATCCGTTCTACAAGCAATGTCTCACGCCCAATCAATTTAACAATTATTCGGGTTAGATTATATGTCCTCCCCCAGTGGCGTGCATTGGTTTTCAGAATAGGTAGGCACTAGGCCGGTTCTAGTCTAGGCAAACGCGGTCACTAATCAGAAAAAAAAATGAGGTCAAAAGTGTGGTTATTTGAGTAGGCATGCCTACTTAAGGGTGATAAATTACGAAGGTCGAACGTCATGATATTACGCGTGAGACTTACATATTTTTAATTTTGTCGTACTTATTAACTTGGACGAGTATAATAGAGACCAATAACAATATTCGAATAGTACGGGAGCTGAGGAGGCCGTCCGGTGACTGCCTACTGCCGCGCGTGTTTGTATTAAGATTTTGTTTTTTGTAATTTAGTGAGTTTCTTAACGCGGGGCACACACACTAAAATGTAATTGACAGGCTTATATGTTGATGCGCGGGGCTGCGGACGGAGAGTAATGGGTAGCTCACCGTCCGATCAGGACCAGGCCCGTGCCGGACGGCGCGTACGTGTTCCACACGCGCCTCAAAGAGATGTCAGCATAAAGGAAGGGGCCTGCCAGGGCCGAAGCCTGCCGGGGGTGCGGGTTTGTCTGAAAGGGTTACCGCTACCCCGGAACATAAAGGGCTGAGGAAGGAACACGGATGGGTTTTAGTCAGTAAGAGTCTGACACTCCCTTCGCTCCACCCAGAGCGGGAGGGGTCATTTGATGATTTCCCATCCATAAAAAAAAGGCTTATGCTGATATATCGAGGTAGGCACTGCTTATATGCCTATATGCAATGCACGCCACTGTCCTCCCCCTGTTCTAGTGTTCTCCTTATAAGCTGTACACGGTACTATAATAACAAATTTTACAAAGCTTGACCACATTTTCCTCACAAAATCCAGTGCAACTTTCTTCCATTTTTTCTACTGAAATTCTGGTTGAGTTTAACGAGCTTTAGATTAGCGCCTCAAATTACGTGGACTTAAGCCTCGTTGTTTTAATTCTGCCGCAAAAATACGCTACGCGAAGATTATGTCCGCGGAATGTGGACGTCCGAGTCTCGGGTTTATAAGTCGGCTTACTGAGTTAAATGAAAAGCGGAAATGTAATATGATGCAGCCGCAGAAAAGTTACGGGAAAGCTGAAGATACCTTACAATTTATTTTAATAATACGGGCGACCCGTTCCTGTTTCGTACGGGCGCAATGGCGACATGTCAAAACATCGACATTTATGAGTTACTAGCTGTGCCCCGCGGTTTCACCCGCGATAAAAGTATTATAGTCCTTTTTATTGATTCCCTTTACAAATGTCCACCCCCCTTTTTACACCCTTAAGGGATAATTTCGGGTATAAAAAATATTCTACATCCTTCCCCATAACTCAAACTATCTCCATACTAAATTTCATCTAAATCGGTTCAGCGGTTATTGTTTCCCCGTTAAAACTTCCAACCCCGTTTTCACCCCCTTAAAGGATGATTTCTGGGATAAAAACTATCCTTTGTCCTACCCCGGGATGCAATCTATCTCTCTGCCAAATTCATCTACATCCGTTCAGGAGTTTAGGCGTGAAAAGGTAACATACAGAGAGACAGACAGAGTTACTGTCAAAATTTATAATATTAAGTATATGGATATCTGTCACCGTATGATTGTGAGCACCGTTAGTTTATAATCTATCCCGCCAGATTGTAAACTGTCGATAAATTGTGAACTATACCATAATGTTTACAATATAACGCGTTAATTTTCGATAGCTTATAACATATCCTATCCATTTCAAACCGTCAAATTGCTAACGAACCTGCACTAGTTAGCATTTTGAATTTGGATATAAGACCTTCTAACTTCGATGATGGGTTAGGAACGACGTTACTAATATTATAACCCCCTTACTAATAAAAGTATTATATCAGATGAATAGTTACATACAGATGTCTCTCTTTCAGTCGTCAGTAATTTGACTTTCGAAAGAAGAAGACAAAACGTTGTGTAACTATACAGGCGCTATACAACGTTTATTAGTAAGGGGGTAATTGTTTATGTTGGTTCTTTTTGTATAGGTACCTACTGTGCAAATATTGCGACACAAATGTATTTTTGTTATGAAATAAATAACTTGAACTTACCAACAGGGTTCACAATCTGTTTGATTTTATACCCGTAAAATTGTGAACCATCCCTGATAGGTTTTGTTAAATCTTTATTAGAAGACCTAAGCTGTAACACAGATAGAGACGAAAAAATCTTGGTTTTATCAAATATTTTTTCTGTCTTCCTTTTCATTCTATGTGCGCATTGATTTTAAAATAATACCACCGCTTTGAAAACAACCCATCTATTTTTCTTTTTCGTTTTCTCCCAGACACAAGACCCTCTCTCTTCCTCTTCCATTTCTTTTTCCATCCAAGGACAATGTCGGACTTCACTAAGAAAATTAAAATTACGTATTCCAAATAATATATTCATGACGTTTTCATCTTTCTTATTCAGCGATGATAATGAAGCGACGGACAAAAAGTTTCGCAAAAACTAATTGATTCGCCGTCATTCGTCTCCCCTACTTGGGGTATGGGTGATGGGGTAAGCGATAGCGGTGGAGGGTTTCAAGGTTGCAGTGAAAAACATTACATTTTCAAAATACGATCTTTATTCAAACTCAAACTCGAAGCATTTATTTCAAATTAAACCAATTACAGGCACTTTTGAATTGTCAAGGGGTCGGTCAGTCAGAAAGATGAAGCTAGTTGTCCAATCCAAAGCGTAGGTACCTATGGAGAAGAACGGGCAAGTAACTCCATGGACACTCTTTTAAATTAAAATAATTTGGTTACAAAGTCTTGGTTACATCATTCATGTTAAAAATTATAGATGTGAGAATGATTCAGAACGTTAAAAGCGTCCATAATGAAAAGATGAGAAAAAACAACAATTCAAAAAATAAATTAAAATAAAATAAGCCATGGCAGCAAAGAGATGACCACTGACGGCGCCCGTTCACGAACATGACGCGTGTATTAGCTGAAATATAATCAACTGAAATACATTCCCATGTGTTTATGTTTTTACAGAGGTTGAAGCATGGAAAACAATGTTCAGTTTCGGTAATTGGCCAGTTTTCTTTACGAAAAAATTGTCTTGCGTTTACTTTAGTATTTATCAAAATACTGCTCATTCCTAGTTTAATAAACGTAGCACCTGTGAAAGACCACAAAAGTCCCAAGGTCTAATGACAAAAAAATCTTCTGTTTACCGCTCCCGAATAAATAATAATAATATATTGCATGTCTATAATAAAAGCGAAATGTAGTTCGCTGACAAGTGCGTCACCTAAGAACGACTGGACTGATTTGGCCTATTTTTGGTTTTATAATGTCTGCAATAATCCGAATAAGGTTTGAAAAAGATTCCCGGAAGATTGGAAAAAAATGGAAGTCCTTTTTTCCATGGGATTTTTGTATGATCTATTATTTGGACAGGACAACGTTGTTTTTAAGCTATTGCATAGCTTTTATCGCGGGCTTTGAGCGCGGCGACCGAATCAAGAAATTCCGTAACGAAAATAAACCTTACACCCCCCACTCCGACCAGCACAGCGCGCGGTGCGGCGTTGAAAGCCGTGCATCATCTAACCTCGTTTCAGTTCGGCAGACTTCGGCACGGTGTTTGTGTGCGTGCGACTAGACGTATGCGACTAGATGTAGACTGTACGAAGCTCGCATAACTTGACAAAAAATGCTATGCAATAGCTTTACCGCGGCAGTCCCCGAATGCCATACGTATTTTTTTTTAACGTTTGTGATTATATCTATAACAAACAATTTTCTATCATTGCCGCTATTTCCCTACCCCTTGTACCGGTTCCATCTTTCAGTACGGAAGAAAAATGCTCCTCCTCGCGTTTAAGACATAAGAAAGCACTCAGTACACGGCGTTAAGTTATTAATGGATGAATATAAAACTCGATGATCAACTGCCTTCTTGAGAAACTTCGGACGAACCACTTGTAATAACCGAAATGTTTTTTTTTTTCTTAATAGAGAAATATTAAAAGTTTTTTTTTGGCAGCAAGAATAGCGTTGGTTGTTGTGTTAAAATAAAAAAGGGTCGAGGCGACTAAGCAAAAATTTATTAAGCCCGTACTCAAAAACGTCGATTAATGAGCGATTTCTATAATAACATCGTTCCCGTAAGGATAATCATAAATGCTTATTTATCTCATAAATACGCAAAGAATTTTTGAAGTGAAACTTCTTTACGCACGCTTGACTTGGGGAGTAAGCTGGCGAACGCGTGACGTAAGCGTTACGAAAAGTGTGATCGGGCGAGGCGAACGGGAGTTGAGTGGGGGATATAAGCAAGAAAAAGCAGTGCGCGCGCACATTTTCTTTCTCTCTTCCTCTCATAGCCATATACGTTTGAAGTTTCACTTCAGTCGTGTGGTCATAAGCACACTCGGTTTTTTTATCTGGTAGATTTAGTATTTTTCACATTTTTTTTCCAGCATACTGTTGTTAGTGTTGTAAGATAACGCTTAATTAACGTTAATAGATATGTCTAATCGCAAACTACACTAACGTAAACGTATCGCTCTTGTGTAGGTAGCTCTGCTAAAGCTCTCAGATCTGAGAATAATTTGAAAATCCATTTCTCCATATGGATGGATGCACTTACATCAAAAACTTCCCGGAAGAAACTAAGGGTTCCATTATAGGAAATTAAAAATACACCCTAAGAAGAGAATTTCCTGTGGGCTCCCCTACTGACGTCACAAAGCATTATCAACGAACAAAAGAGAATCGCGGCTGACGTCACACGTCACTGACATGCTCGAACCAACAGAAACTTACAAATCTGGAATAGAAACAATTTCAACCTCATTGCATTGATGATATAGTCTATTTTACCTTACAGTGTTGTGAAACGGGATATAAAAAGAAAAGAGGGATAATCGATTGTATTGAGATCTCGGGTAGGTACATATAGGTAGTTAGATTTTCTGAGAATAAATGAGAATTTCTTTCACCACACATGACCCATAATACACGTCGCCTTGATTTGAGACTTGAGAATTTTCAGTACGAGTAGTTCGTCAGTCAGGGGTCTGAATTGTTTCATATCAGAAAAACCGAATCATGTTACGACTTCATTAATTTATCTATTCATCCCATTTGAAAAAAAAGGTAAAGCTATGTATCATGTTTTTGGCTTTAAAATATAAATAACTAGCTGCGCCCCGCAGTTTCACCCGCGTACCTAAGTCTCGATCCCGTGTGAATATCGGGATAAAAAGTACCCTATGTCCTTTCCCGGGACTTAAACTATGTCTATACCAAATTTCATCTAAATCGCTTCGGTGGTTTAGGCGTGAAAAGGTAACATACAGATAGACAGACAGACAGACAGAGTTACTTTAGAATTTATAATATTAATATGGTTATTTTTAATGTAACTGCTTTACGGTTTTCGGATTTTTTCCTTTACTTGTGCTACATGACCTTTTTTCTCGCCTTTCATGATTCTAGGTCAACGGAAAGTGCGCTATACATTTTGATTCAATTGAGAGTGTCGAAATATACGTTTTTTGCGGCATAAACGGCCGTATCTTTTTACGTTTACTTAGAAGTTTGATTTTTTACAGCTTCAAGGAAACGCAGACTTGAGTATATGGTTTTAATTTCAACTCGATACCTCCACGCATTCCCGAGATAAAGGGTCTTGACTTGACAGACAGACAGACGAACAACAAATTAGTGATCGTATAAGTGTTCCGTTTTTTCCTTTTGAGCAGTGGCGTGCATTGCATATAGGCATATAAGCAGTGCTTACCTCGATATACCAACGTAAGCCTGTCAAGTAAGAAACTCACTAAATTATCATACCTTACAAAAGACAAAATCTTCATACAAACTCGCGCGGCAGTAGGCAGTCGCCGGACGGCCTACTCGGCTCCCGTACTATACGCACATTGTCATTGGTCTTTACTCGTTCAAGTTAACGTCTCACGCGTAATACCATGACGTTCGACCTTCGCAATTTATCACCCTTAAGTAGGCATGCCTACTCAAATAACCGCACTTTTGATTTCACCTTTTTTTTCTGATTAGTGACCGCGTTTGCCTAGACTAGACCCGGCCTAGTGCCTACCTATTCTGAAAACCAATGCACGCCACTGCTTTTGAGCTATGGAACCCTAAAAATAGACAAAATAAATCGATTTCGATACAAAATAAACTTTATATCCACCCACGTCTATCTTTTTCCACCCTCTATAACTCCCAAGAAAAGCCTGAACACATCCAAGAACTTCTACTTAACAATTGGATCCTCCAATATGTTAATAGGTTTACGAACACAGTACTTAAAATGTTTGGGAGTTCGCTAAGCGTTTCCGAATCATCGGATTTCGCTCCAACTTTGTTCTAAGTAGAAGAACTTCACACTTTAACTGTCTACAGATGATTTTCTTTTGATATAATGTTGGAGAGTTATTTTAGGAAGATTTGAAGAAGGGAAGTGCTGTTTTGAAAGGGTATTTAGAGATTGCTAATTCTTCTTTGCCTCGTGTCGGTAGTATTAGCTGTACGATAATAATATCACACTAATATTATAAAGGCGAAAGTTTGTGAGTGTGTGTGTGTGTGTTTCTATGTTTGTTACTTCTTCACGCTCAAACGGCTAGACCAATTTTGATAAAATTTTGTATGGAGGTAGCTGAGACCCTGGATTAACATATAGGCTACTTTTTATCTCGATATTCCCACGGGATCGACTATTACGCGGGTGAAACCGCGGGGCGCAGCTAGTATAGCATATTTCCCACTGTTAGGATACAGCACCCTAATTGCGTAACACACTATCAATCGGAATCTGAATCATTTTGAAGCAAATTGCTAATCCATTGCTTCATAAGTTCGAAAAATGTGTCTGCTCATCACGTAAATAACGCAATGAATGTTGTTGAACTGTCAAACTTAAACCGATTCCGATTGATAATCTGTTACGCAATTGCCCCGCGGGCCTTCTTTCTGTGAGAGGGCGTAGGTCATAATCCACCACGCGGGCCCAGTGTGGATTGGTGGATGTCACGTCTTTGAACTTTTTTGGTTGTAGAACATGCCGTTTTCCTCACGAAGTTTTCCTTCACCGTTTTAATAGTGCCGGAATTGCAAAGGTTATGGAGGCACCTTAAGTTACATTATAGTACCTACTCGTGTTTTCAAAATCTAAAACTTTTCAAGTGATCTCCCCCACATTGTAGGGATATAGGTAATCAAAAACATAAGTACCAAAATTGTAAAGGGTTTTTTTTGGCGAAGACCATACAGTGATTGTGAGGCATGGATTAAAAGTGCAACCATGAGTCATCCAACCGGTGCACCAACAGCACCATCGCTGATGCTTTCCAAATTTTCATACATTTAGGCCCGTTTCCGCTTATCTGCGTGATCGAATAAGTAATGAAGAGATCCGAAGGAGAACCAAGGTAACCGACATAGCCCGAAGAATTGCCAAACTTAAGTGGCAGTGGGCAGGGCACATTGCTCGCAGAACAGATGGCCGATGGGGCCGAAAGGTTCTGGAGTGGCGACCGCGTACCGGAAGATGTAGCGTTGGAAGGCCTCCCACAAGGTGGACCGATGACCTTGTGAAGCCCGTAGGAACTCGTTGGATGCGAGAAGCACAAAACTGGTCTAAGTGGAGGTGCTTGGGAGAGGCCTATGTCCAGCAGTCGACGTCTTTCGGCTGAAATGATGAGGCCCGTTTGCACCACAAACCGCTAAATACGATTCGCGTTCTGCTCCTGTCAATTGTTAGAAGATGACAAAGACAGAACGATGTTACAAGTACCTACGCTCAAAACTAAAGGTACTTAGTGATTTATAGCGCATGTGCCTTAGATAGGTGCAGAAATGATTAAAAAACCTAAGCACTCTTCCAACCTTATACCTCGGCGTAGTGAAACTTGTTGCGTTCAGTTTAATATCGCACCTGGCTGGTTGCTTATTGAGTGCTCGAGTCGCGCACTGGCCTGACAAATTGCCTGTGCGGCTCGAACGTGACGTCACACGCTGTAATAAACTCCAGCATATATGAGCTCCTTTACTTAGATGAAGAGATTATAATTTGTTAAGAACGTGATGTAAGCTCTCTTGAAGAGTTTTATATTGAGGTAATATGTTACTTGATGGTGGGGGAGGGTGTCGTGTTCGTCTCATCCCATAGGGGCCGTAAAAATCAGCTTCTGTCGGTTCGAAGAGGATGGTTTTGCATAACGATCGATCTTGAAGGCTGGCCTAGCTAATAAAATGCGTGAATAACAAAAGACGTGGTTTTAAAATTCGCCAAGAGCGGGCAGCAATGTGTCCAACATACCGAAGTAATCAGAATGTCTTCAAAGAATGGCGTTTACGACATTTTAACACTGATATTTGGCGGATGGTTTGTAATGAGTTTCAGTTGTTTAGTAATGTTTAGGTAGTAAAGTTGGTTTCTTAGAAGATACGTGGTCACCACATAGTGTCCGCAATTCACCGGCGAATGACGTCACTGAAATGTTATGTATGAAAGTAAGTTGGTGTGTTTTCCTAGTGTGGTGTTAACTATAATCTACCATAAGGGGCTTAGGGTTTAGAAATAAAACGGCCGAATTATCAGTAAGTACACAACAACTCAAAGGGAACATCCAGTCGCCACCAGGCTAAAGCGTGACCCGCACAGTGTTGCCAGTGAGTTGTGTGCTACATTTAATAGTACATCACACCTAAAAAGCCTTGTTTGATACCGTAAATTAAAACCCCACTGTCATCATTTTCATAACAATTTGAGAAAACTGGAGCTTTAGAAACGATAATATTGATTCTCTTTTTTGGACTCTCCTTCAACTTTCCGAAAATGGAGGATTATCAAGTCCTCATGAAGTTCTTATATTTAATTCCTTGTATCAATAATCACTCGTTTTTCTAAAAAAATATTCGGACCCCTTTTCGTTCTTTGAAGAGGTCCCCGGTTTTAATTGCTTCGTCTAAAGAAATAAAAGAAATATCCGTTCAAGTAACAATGAGGTTCTAATAATAGCGGAGAGCGGTTAACGGAAATCTTTGGGCGAGCGATTTTTCGGACACATTTTCAATGGGCACTGACAGCAGATCGTACGTATGTTACGTATTGAAGATGTGTGAGGACCCTGTTTTTGTGTGTGTGTTGAGTACAAACCAAGCAGTCGTCTGATATTCCAACCTATTTTCCGATGCAGTCATTATGTTTTCATGGAGCAACAGAGGGACTTACGCCTATTGTCTACTTGAACCACAAACGTGGAATTATTTGAATGACAATCGCGACCGAGAGTCAAACTTCCCTTTCGAGGATTCCATATTGATTGAATAGTCAGTTTCATTCACAAAGTGACCACGAAATGCAACATCAAATTGCTTAATTTTTGTAATTTTAACACGCATATCAAAATCATAGTATTATAAATGGTACACCGATTTTTGGGCAATTTTTTTATGAACACGCTTTTATTAACTTGACCTGTATTTATTTTTATCGTACGTAATTTTCACCAACTTCTTGAACAATCCTTATATTAACTGTCGAAAAGAAGTCATATGACTCAAATGCGATTGGACGGGTCACTTCAGCCGCATGCACGATGAGGGCTGGGCAAAAGTCTCCACACAATGGCTAATAGTCCCTGAAGATGGACGGCGCCGGCGAGGTCGGCCCAGAAAGAGATGGCGAGATGACCTGGACGCGTACCACGAGCGCTGGTTTGAGGTGGCGCGGGAAAAGAGTTCCTGGCAGGATTTCGGAGAGGCCTTTGCTTAGCAGTGGGACTGCATGGGCTAACAAAAAAAAAACAAAATTTCTTGTTCTTACTAGACTCAGTTTTCTTTCTTCATCTCCCGTTCCCAGCGGGAACTCACCCCATTCTGTAGATAATGATGCTTCGGCTGCACCCTAACGACCTTTATATTATTTAGAGCCGGCCCTTTCCTTGTTTAATTAATTGACGAGAAACGCGTTTTTAATTTTGACTTATTCCCTCTCTTTGCAAAGTAGGTTAGCACAAGATTGAGTTGTATCTAGGTTTATGATTACATTGCTTTTTGTGTATTTTTTTTTGTATGGATAAAATTAACTTTTCATTTTCTTTATGAAATGAAAATTTTTATCGTCCTTGGCAACTTGCCTTCTCATAGTACGAAATAATGTACTTTTCGTACTTGTACCTACTGTGAAAGTATGACATAATTCCTACGAACATAAAAATAATGAGCAATAGCTTTGAAAACATTATTTATTTATTAAATAATAACTAATACTTAATTAATACATATAAATTCCTAAACATAATACGATAGTGTAAATTAAATAAATACACAGTCACAGGTCACAAAACAACCCGCCCCTGATCGTTCCCGGCGCAAAGGTGCCCATAACACTCGCCGCATTGCCTCGCTGAATAGCGATGGCCAACCTTTGCACCAAGAACGACCCAGAGCGGGAGTCACCGGTTGCCTCCCTGAGCTTACGGCCCAACTCCGCCACAAAAACCTTCGCTGCCATACTCCAACTACCCAGGGTCTCCACAGCTACCGGCACAAAATAGTAACGCTGCTCCAAGGAAGAGTACTTGAGCCTTTTTACAGAGCAGGCGTCTTCAGCGACAGCTTTGAAATAAAAACATAAAAATATTGTTATCTACCTTCAAGTGAACCCATTCTGCAGCTTTCAGACCTTCAGTTTCACTATGCCGAAGTAGGTACTTACATTATCGAAGAACGGTTCTCGGCTCAGCCCTAAGAGTTGAAAATTTAGCAGTACGATAATATTGGTGTTTTAGGTGATAGTGAAAACAGGCATTAGTCATACAGCGACTCGTGTTGTATAAAAGAGCCTTCAGAGATTTCAATTTAAAATCGTTTGATATAGATCTCTTTCTACCAGATAACCACCAGTTATATCGGCCGAGTCCACAGCAACCGCGCTAACAATTTCCCAACGGCCCACAATACAAATATGAACAAGAAACTCCGCACAAAACAGTACGTTCTCACCATTCACAAGTAAATACTTCTCGTAAATACTGCATTTCCCGAGCTTCCCTACACTACTGGATATATTTAAAGGGTTGGCGTAGCCCGGGAATTCAAGGAATCCCGCCGGGATCGCCGGCGACGCAACTTATTCCGGGAAAATACGCGGGAGGTGATATATAAGTAGTGGCGTTACTTTAGCGAGGATTTCTTGATGTTTGTGTGATAGTGAGGTAAATAATACTTCTACCCATTCAGGTTACGGGTACTCAGAAGCCCGAAATTCTGACAACCAGTCTTACGAAGGGGTATCGTAATACCCAGTAACTGGGTTGCGGATGTCAGATAGGCATCCGCTCCATGTAAAATTCTGGTATTCAGCTGCATCCGGTTAGACTGGAAGCCATCCCGAATATAGTTGGGAAAAGGCTAGGCAGATGATTCTGCGAACTTTGTGTTATTTTCACTTACTTGGGAGCGAAGTCAATGCGACAATCTATATGCTAACATTATCAGATTACTTAAACTTATCTTCAGAGAAAACTACTTTGTGTAATGGTCTTGATGTGGATGGATTACGATATCTAGGTATCATATTGTTACCTGCCCTGTTGGTCTCGTGGTCGCAAGCGCGATTGCTGAGCGTGGGGTCCTGGGTTTGATTCCCAGGTCAGACAAAGTGTTATTGGCTTTTTCCATTAGGAATTTATTAGTAACAGCCCGGAGTTTGGAAGTTGGCGGTGTGATACCACCGTGCCTCGGAAAGCACGTTAAGCCGTTCGTTTGTCCGACCGGCGCTATAACTCTCTCCGGTCGTGTCGGATTGCCGTCCCATTGGACTATGAGAGTGAGGGAAGAGAGATTGCACCTCTGTCTGCGCACACACTGCACTCCCGCGCCCGTGGCTAGTCTCTGTTGAGATTGGCCGCCATTGCCGAAGTACGGCCAAGAGGACTATAACCACAGATATAGATATACCTAGATAACGCAAGTATCACGAACTGTATGAAAACTAAGCGTGCCACTTTTTGACTACCTACTATGACGTCACAAGCTCGCGCTCTCTCGCTCACGCTCACCCAGCCAGCAGTACGCAGGACTGAGCGCGAAAGTGGCGGCTTATGATTTTCGATCGTAAGCTGGTGCGATTTTTGGCACGCGAAGTAGGTGCTCTTGCGTTATCTAGGTGTATCTATATCTGTGACTATAACAGATTATTATGCTTATACGGCAAAAAGTGTGAAATATTTCGTTGGTGAAAGGTTGATGGATTTCCCAATTTTCTGACGACAAACACCTCCAACACTAAACACACAAATAGAGACAAAATTGAAAATCTTGTCAGATCACAAGCAGGCGCATCTAACTTTCATACTGAAACCCAGTTATGCTGCTAAAAAACGTTTCATAGGTGTATTTCTGTGATACATTTGAAAACGTTAAGAATGCCAGCCTGAGGGCTCCAACACATAAACACGATACGACGTATATCGTTTTAACGTTTGAATGAAAAATTACTACAATCATATACCATCATATTCGTCGTAGCACGACGCGACGTCGTATCGTGTTTATGTGCCCTTAGATACCAAAAAGTTACTTTGTTACGTTTTGAATCGGTTACTTACATACGGGGTCCCATTAAAATAGATGGACAAATTTTAACACAGCGCTCAGTACGTCTAACCAAAGATGTCTAAGCAAAAAAAACACTAATTAAAGTGATTTTATTTTGACCTACAATAATAAATTGCCGGCACATTAGTGTATTTTCGTTAGCTGATTACTCTTTTTGTAAGTATCTAATGCGTTTTTCTTATATATTTTTTACCAACGCCCTTATTTTGGTGGTCTGAATGATTTCTAAAAGTTGTCCATCTATTTTAATGGGACCTTATACATATGTACAGACGCCAGCACATCAAGTTACTACAATCTGCCAATTTTCTTTAATAGATTTTCAACTTTATTGTCAAAGCATACAGTTCAATGTCCTGCATTTATTTCAATAACTTAATTAACAAAAATAACAAGATTAAAAACTAACTTAACTAAAACTATACAAAAACTAAAATATAGCGTCGAAAAATTCATCCGCATCGCTGTCGACTGGTAATGTACCCAAGAGACTGGCGGCATTGCCACGTTGTATGGCAATGCTTAGCCTTTGGCCAAGGTAAAAGCCAGCCCTTGGGTCACGGGAAGTGTCAACCAGCCGTTTTGAAATTTCTGTAAAAAGACCATGAGCACTCGGACCCCACGGCCCGAGGGTTTCAACCCCAAACGGCTCGAAAATATAATTTCCGATAAGGTTATTATATTTTCGCCGCTTGAGGTTTTCCGCAGCCGCAGCAGCAGCGCCAGCACAGCATGCCGATCCAGGAAGGTGGGATGGCGCAAGAGTATCGACACAAGTTGCGTCCCACACTAAAGGCCTACCCACCTTCCAAGGAAATAGAGACATACCGTCCGGTCTCTTGCCGTCGTCGCGTACCAAGCCATTGGGTTCTAATACAGCTGGAACGCCGACGGTAACAAGAGCTCGTCGGATGATGTCATTAATGTTCGCGTGGCGCGCTAAGCGACCCGCACTTCGGCTGCAAGATAGGCCGTGGTGTCCGAGGCTGTTGACATCTTCGCCACAGTGACAGCGATGAGGGGAACAGCAAGGAGTGCCTAGTCGCAGGGAAGCAGCGAGGCGAAAAGTAGTGTCGTCGAACAAAGTGCCTATGTTCGACGAAGGTAGTGCATGAAGCCAAAGTCCCGACTCCCATCTACCCACAGCCAGCAGGCGCGCACGTTCCGCAGAAGTAGCAGACGAGTCAAGTAAATTGTTCTGTACTACTCTGCAGAGCGGCTCATCCCACCGTCTCTGGGAAGATGGATTGTCAGGTGGATCTGTATTCGGGCAAGCGAGTCTCCAGGCATCCATAGCCTCGGTGAAACACGGCACATCAGAATTAATCAGTGTGGAGGCTAAGATTTTCCTGATTAATTTATCAGTGCCGTGGACCGAGGATATGAAAGCCGGTAAACTAATACTAGAAATTTTGCGGACGCCGAGGCCCCCCATACGAATGGGAAGAGTAGCTTGTGCCCAAGCTCGGTCGTCCATGGCCACATTTAAAATAGATGTTAATGTATGCCTGATAATTTGGTCCATTTGGTCTAAAAGGTGAGTGTGCTTCCATAAATGTGAAGCGCGAAGAAAATATGTTAATTTAGGGCCGAAACAGCAGTAGCGGATTAAAGTTATGGCCGAATGCATATTAATTTCTAACAATCTTTCCGAAACGTCATTGAAATTTTGAATTTTTTCCTGAATAAAACCGGGAAAGGAATTGTCAAAGATTGGAGACCCAAGAAGACGAAGAGAGCTTTTTTCAATAATTTTGATTTCTGGAGCTATTGCGTTAAATTTGGGAAGTGTCAAGTGTCTGTCAGTACTGTCCGCTAGGTATAGTTCACATTTCGAAAGATTGAGATCAAGGCCAATGGAATGAAGTTCATTTTTTAAAAATTGAAGGTCGTGTAGTACAGTTTCTGCATCGCCTCCCAAGGTTCCATCATCGAGATACCAAACGTTAAATTTGGAATTTAGCTGTCGAATAATTGGGTGAATGGCTAAACTAAAAATCACTGGCCCGAGGGGGTCACCTTGTTGACAGCCAACAGCAGATTCCAAAAGGTTTGTCCCGATACAGTAATTTAGAAGGGTGTCTGTAACATTGCCAAATGAAACTATAAATTTGGGGTATTTCTTTTCTAGTTTCTGTCAGCAAGGTGTCCCTATTAACAGAATTGAAGGCATTCTTTATGTCAACCTTCAGGATGACCTCTCCTTTTCCAGAATTTAGGTAGGTCGACAGGGCGTGTACGGCAGCCTCACAGCCCCCTTTGGAGCCGTAACCTAGCTGCAGGGGCTGAAATTTTTCCGAAACAACCTCACCATAAAATTTACAGCAAATTTTGGCTGCTATACGGCGGTAAGTAGTGCCCTCGGCAATGGGCCGAATGCCGCCATCCCTCTTACGCAGGGCGCATAAATTGGCCCCGTACAGAACGTCGATGACGGCCTCGTTCACCTTGCCGGAGAGCATAAGGTTAATCAAAGCCGTAAGCTCCTTCAAGAGCAACTCACCAGCTGCCCCGGCGCTTGAACAAATAAGGTCCTTGAGGTGCTGAGGGCTCAGGCCGTCAAGGCCGCCAGCGGAGCCGTTCCTGAAGGAGCAAACGGCTGTGACCAACTCTCGACCTGTAATGGTGAGGGAGTGGTTATCAGGATCAGGAGGGTCAGGAAAAGAAAGGCCATCCGCTGCGGCAGGGTGTTTGCTCTCCAGAGCTGCGAGTGTTTCTGGAGAACACGCTGCCACCACATCACTACTAAATAGAATCCTGGCTGCTCCGCTGATGTCACCTTCCCCTAACTTAGTTTCTACGAGATGGGATATACCTCTTGATGAGGTATATCTCTGTGTCTGTAATTTAGAATCTAAATTATGAGTCGAAATATTACAGTTTTCTTTAATTTGTGCAGTTAATGTCTTTTTGGTTGCCAAATTCTTTTGAACATGTAGAATTCTGTAAGGGAAGGTGAGTAGTTGTTCCCAAGCACTTAACGAGTTCTCGCGGGCGGCAAGACGAACGCAACCTGCTAGGTGTTGCGCCACTAGAGGTCTAGCGCCACGGGGAACTCGCTTGAACTCGAACTCCAATCAACTCAATGTTGATTGGAAAAACTTGACAGTTTCGGGTAGCTTGATATGCTGGCGTCTGTACCATACCATATTCTTGGCGGAGAAACATCTTTAACGTATCCTGAAAACCACAAAACCAAACCAGAACCTATAACCGAAATAGACACGTAGGCAAATGCCCAAAATCTCTGCGAATTTAGCCACCCGAGTATCACACACACACATAGGTATCACTTATAAGGCACCGGGTACCGACCACCCTCACATAATATCGCGCACTGGACCGACTCATCCGCTACCAATTTTGATGCATCGTGCTCCGTACAGCCTCCCTACGGATATCCTACACACACATGAGTAATCTTATGTCTGAATCGTATGAAATTGGTCTGGAGTTAAGGATGGGTTTAAAGACTTCATGGTTGGATTAAAATAGGGGTTTTTATTTCTTTTTTTAATGTTATAATGCAATTTATCACTTTGTTGGCTGAAGTCAAAAAAGAATTACCCGAAATTTATGGTTTCATGTGGCAGTGTTACAGACACCCTTCCAAATTACTATATAAGGACAATGTTTTGGAATCTGCAGTAGGATGCCAACAAGGTGACCCTCTCGGGCCTGTCATTTTCAGCTTGGCTATTCATCCAATCATCCAGAAACTAAATTCAAAATTCAACGTGTGGTACCTAGATGATGGAACGCTAGGAGGTGATGTAGACACCGTTTTAAATGACCTACAACTTCTCAAACAGGAATTTAAATCTATTGGCTTGGACCTTAACCCCTCAAAATGCGAAATTTACCTTTCTGACATTACCGACAGACAATTGACCCTAGAGAAATTTAATGCAATAGCCCCACAAATAAAAATTTTAGAAAAAAGCTCACTGCACCTCCTAGGTTCCCCAATTTTGGAAGATAGTTTTCCTCCTTTCATCGAAGAAAAAATTAAAAAGTTCAACGACATTTCGGACAGACTCTCCAAAATTAATCTACATTCGGCATTCACCCTAATTAGATACTGTTGTTTTGGCCCAAATTTTATATATTTTCTACGCTCTTCCCCTTTATGGAAGCAGCCAAACCTCTTGGACAAAATTGACCAAATTATTCGCAGCACATTAACATCAATTCTAAATGTGGCCTTGGACGACCGAGCGTGGCTGCAAGCCACACTACCCATCCGCTTTGGTGGCCTCGGCGTCCGCAAAATTACCAGTATTAGCTTACCGGCGTTCCTGTCCTCTGTCCACAGCACCGAAAAGTTGACCGGGAAGATTTTAGCCCCCTCCCTGGTTGACTCTGAAGTGCCGTGCTTGGCCGACGCGGAGAACGCCTGGAAAATGGCTTGCCCGGATACAGATCGGCCCGCGAACCTATCTTCCCAGAGGCAGTGGGATGAGCCGCTCTGCAGGTTGGTACGGAATAATCTTATTAATACGTCCACCAATACTGCTGAGCGTGCCCGCCTACTGGCTGTGGGTGAGTGGGAGTCGGGTCTCTGGCTTCAGGCACTACCGTCACCCAACATAGGCACATTGCTGGGTGACACCACCTTCCGGCTCGCTACTTGTTTGCGTCTGGGCGCCCCTTGCGTGGCTCCGCATCGCTGCCAATGCGGTGAAGGTGTCGACTGCCTCGGACACCATGGCTTATCCTGCAGTAAAAGCGCAGGCCGGATAGCACGGCATGCCAGCATCAATGACATCATCCGTCGTGCTCTTGTCACCGCTGGGGTGCCAGCTGTTTTAGAACCCAATGGTTTGGCACGCGACGATGGTAAGAGACCAGACGGGATGACCATAATGCCTTGGAAGGTAGGTAGGCCTTTGGTGTGGGATGCAACGTGTGTCGACACCCTTGCGCCATCCCATCTTCCAAGCACGGTAAGCTGTGCTGGGGCGGCTGCTGCAGGTGCGGAAAACCTCAAACGGCGCAAATACTCCAATCTCTTTGGAACTTACATATTTGAGCCGTTTGGGGTTGAAACACTAGGGCCATGGGGCCCGAGTGCCCACTTAGTATTCCGAGACATCGCCAAGCGGTTGGTCGACTCATCACGTGACCAGAGGGCTGGCCTATTTTTTGGTCAAAGAATCAGCATTGCCATACAACGTGGCAATGCTGCCAGCCTTTTGGGCACGTTTCCCGTTGACAGTGATGCGGACGAATTTTTTGATGCCCTTTGATTATTTTCCCTCCCTTTTTATATACTTGTACATATTATTATTTTAAGATTGTTAGCATAATATTTAATGAGACGAGGATAAAGATTCTCAGAAAGTAAAAAAAAAAAAAAAAAAATTTTTATTCAATTCACATACTGTAATCTATACTTATAATAAATCTGTAGAGAGGTCAATTCTGTACATGAAATATATTTTCAAAATAACTAAAAAAAAAAAAAAAAAAAAAAAAATGCAATTTAGTGTGTGTGTGTGTGTAGTTAGATATGTAGATTAGTACAAATGCAAGGAAGGTAGTCTATTATGAAATGAAATGGTGGCTCGCTAGTTTCGCTGACGCATTTCATAAATCCATCGATGTCTGTTTTTCCGGCCGTCACCAAATACACCTGCACCCTAATTGCGTAACACACTATCAATCGGAATCAGAATCATTTCGAAGCCAATTGCTAAACCATTGCTTCATAAGTTCTAAAAATTTGTCTGCTCAACACGTAAAAAACGCAATGAATATTGTTGAACTATCAAAATGAAACCGATTCCGATTAATGAAGTGTTAAGTTCCTTCAAAGGAACTACGCGATGGAACTAGTGAGCATAAACGACGCAATCGTTTGCCCCGCAGCTCCAAGTGGGCTAGCAAGAGTCAATGCATCGTGTACCCTCACTTTATTTAACCAATATACAGGGTGGCAGGGACTTCGACAAGAAAACTTTAACCATGAATTCAGCACATGATTCTAGACGAGCGCAGAAATTTTTCGTAAATTAACAAAAAAAAATCTGCTGTGTCATAGAAAAGTGTTCAAAATATATGGAACAGTTAATTTTGTTTCAAATATCCGACGAAAAATTTTAACGCGGGGTTTTCAAAATCATGTACTGAATACATGTTAACAGAGGGGCAATTCTCGTAACTTTAAAAACGTTTACAGTCTGATCTGTCTCAATCTGTAAAAAATATCTTCTGCTTTCCCTACATTTTGACCACTTTTTGACATTTGTTTATCGCTGAGATGAGACTGCGACGAGATTTTGAACGTATCAAATTTCGAGAATTGGCCTTCTGGTTGCGCCTCGATGTCCGTGCCACCCTGTATACTGAATATTGGCTAAACTTAGGGTGGATATTTCCAAGAAACCGAACCTAACCAAGTAACCAAACACACACACACACACATACAGCCGGACACAGCTTGCATCAGTCGCCAGTTCCTTCACGGCTCAGGAGACAAGCTGTGCACAACACTGTCACCGCTCAAGACCATAAACACAGCCGAATAGACGGTCAGACATAACCCTTACCCCTTAATACCGAAGATGCCCCTTAATTCCGGACATCGATCTGTTTGTCCCTTAATTTCATCCCTGTAATCTGGTACGGTGAGCGGAATTGTTAAGTGTGCGGGCTTGTTTGTTGTTTACATGGAGTTCATTCAGACTATGTTTAATTTGAGTTATTGTTTATTAAGAATACATAGAAGATTCAAGATATTCTTGTTGTTAGTAAGCAAGTTGTAAACTTAGCTACTTGTCTGTTGAACTTGTAATTAATTCAGCCAATGTTTTAATCAGTCGAAAACTTTTTTCCCACCTAAAATACGTGGAAAATGTATCCACCTATAAGATCATTAAACATACTCGTTGACTTGAGAACATCTTCCTTTTATGGTCGGTTAAAAATAGCAGGACGCACGAATATGCTAGATATTTTTAAGGGGTTAAATATAATGATCACCAAAAACATATTTATTTATTTATTTAATACTTCAAGCACATACATACATACGTACAGAGGTAAATACGTACAGAGGCGGACTTAATGCCATACAACACAACCCCATAACATATAACATATAAACCATATAACATATATTGAACACCAAAAAATGAAGTCTAAAATTACAATATTTCTAGATGGGTACCCCGAGGTTAGGTTTGGTTATGTTACTTTCGCCGGCCTCGTCACTATCGAGGCGGTCCGGCCGGTACTCGAGCACTGGCTCGGAAGGAGGCACGGCTCCCTGTCGTTTCGGGTGACGCAGGTGCTCTCGGGGCATGGTTGCTTCGGGAAGTACCTGTGTCGCATAAACAGGGAGCCGGACGCCCGGTGTCACCACTGCGTCGACTGCCGGGAGGACACGGCATGGCATACGCTGGCAGAGTGTGCCGCTTGGGAGGAGCCGCGCCGTGCCCTCATCTCAGAAGTAGGCGGTGACCTGTCGCTGCCGGCCGTGGTCGAGTCGATGGTCGGCAGCGAAGAGTCCTGGGACGCGGTGGTTTCCTTCTGCGAAGTCGTCGTCTCGCAGAAGGAGGCTGCGGAAAGGGAGAGGGAGATCTCGTCCACTCACCCGGCCCGCAGCAGGCGCACCGGGCGTCGGCGGAGGGCGGACAACGCGCTCTTCCAGCCCCCCTAAATGGGTCCAGGGGCGACGGACTCGGGGACGTCCGTAGCCCCCCATACACTAGGACCCGAGGTGGCGGCGCGTAGTGTTCCACGCGCGCCCCTTTTAGACGTCGCGGGGGGAGTCAAACACCTCACTCCCCCCCCCTGACCTGAGGAGGCCTGCAGCGGCGGGCCGGCACCAGCCGGGGGTTGCGGAAGGATCGTACGTTCCCGCGACCCCTGGCGTAGGTGTGAGATGGAACACCGGGGTGGTTTTTAGTCAGTAAGAGTCTGACAGACCCCGCCGCCCGCCCCAGAGCGGCGGACATCCATGAGGATTTTCCACCCCGGGAAAAAAAAAAAAAAAAAAAAAAAATGGTTATGTTACTTTAAGCCCTTTACACAGATAAATATAATGATCACCAAAAAAATATATTGAACACCAAAAAATGAAGTCTAAAATTACAATAGTTCTAGCTGGGTACCCCGAGGTTTGGTTTGGTTAGGTTACTTTATGCCCTTTACACAGAAATAGGAGCCCCGCAAAGCTGGGCTCCGTCGACATAGGATGTAACAGCGAGCAAATGAGAATACAAATACCTTTACCTAGGTATTTTACAATAAAATGGAGTTTTAATTTTGGTGATCGTTTACAATTTTTGGCAGTAAAAAGTGTTTTTTGGATGTTATATTTTACTTAATCTGGTGATAAGTTAAACATAAGCCTTTTTTTAATATACAAATATTATGTTCGTTGCTTACCGGTAAACTTAATCATTTTGCCGTGTGTACATTAATTTCATCTCGTTCATTCAACTAAATCTTGATGATACAAACTCTGTATGGGGTTTTGAATCTCTTAGTGTATGAGGGGACATCTTGAAAGGCGTTCGCCTAATGGGACCGACAAGCGGTTGCAAATGGTTTCCAAATTAATCCATTTTGCATATTTGGCTCTTATGTTGAATAGTGTTTCAACCATAGACGTACAGTTACGCTACCGCAATACTGACTTATATTTAATTTAATGCCTTAAAGAAAAGGATGGTGTCATCATCATCATCATTTCAGCCGAAGGACACCACTGCTGGACATAGGCCTCCCCCAAGCACCGCCACTTCGACCGGTTCTGTGCTTCTTCTGTCTTCCGGTACGTGGTCGCCACTCCAGAACCTTTCGGCCCAATCGGCCATCTGTTCTGCGAGCAGTGATAAGTGCATAGAGGATAGGGATACTTTTACTTTGCTGCAAGACAACGAATGTTTATATTACACCATTTCATTTGGCATATATCCACTAAGGGCTGATTTTACCAAAGTCAGATATCTTTTATCCGCAGAATAAAATTGACGTCTAACAGTTCTAGTATGGAGAAACTTATTCTAGGTATAAAAGTTTGGTGGAATGCGCCCTTACAGGAATGAATTAACAAATTAATTGAGTTTGATCTTAAAAATGTGGTGATTCCCTTTGTGGTGTTTTTTTCTTCAATACGGCATTAGCTTAATGAACTTTCCATAATCTGGATTCATGGAAGCCAAGCCAAGGGCTCTAATTATTTATCTCACTACTAATAATCCTAATTAATAATCTTATCTCTTATTAGCCTGCGACGTTCCACTGCAGGGCAAAGGCCTCCCTACTCTCTCATGAGAGAGTAGGGGTTTAGACAAATTAACCCACCGCGCTTGTCTAGTGCGAGTTGGTGGGTGTACAGTGGACCGCCTGACTGGGTCCGTGGGCGCCGCCTTTGACGTGCTAGATGTTCATCAGCCGCTGCCCTGAGTTGATATCCTGCACTAATATCGACTGTTCCATCCGAGCCTATTTGGGTGTATTTATCCCATAGCCTATAGGTGGTGTTCTACATTTAGCTCAATACTAAATGCACGACAGTTTAAAGTCATATCGAGGACTTAATTAATAATATCCAAGATATAAAGCAAAGACTAATTATAATTTGTTCGCCTTTTAGAACGGACGAAACACATACATTAAAAAAAACAGGACGATTTTTAATACAGCAACCCCGCATTCACTTCAACCCGAAATTACAACCACATTTTTTTTTTCCAGAAATAAAAAGGAAAACATAAATTACAACGACCGACTTCCCATTTTACGAACTCTAGAACAGAGGCTTTGTCTTCCATTATTACCCACAATGCCTATTCAACAAGCATAATACGCAAAACAAAGTGTTGCCATATATAAATAAAAAAAGCCCGAGCACCCACTACGAGCAATTTCATTCTCTCTGTAGTGAAATAAAAATCTGGGTCGCGCGGGATGATTGCAGGTACAGGTTAGCGTACCGTGTGGAGAGAATTAGAGAAACTAGATGTGTCAGTCTTGGCTACATCGACCGGCCACAAAGTATGTACAGTGAACAGCAAAAGTAGATGATGAAAATCAGAAATTCAATACTAATGAACGGAGTTCGCGTCAGAACTGTGTGCCGTCGAAGTGATTCAAAAGTATGTGATTGTAAATTATACCAAACCTTTACTACTAGTACAGCTGCCATATATTCGTGATCACGATCAGTTTTGACTCCAAAAGTTATAAACTCAATTCATCATCTACTTTTGCTGTTGACTGTACAAACATTTTATTTTTGCAAAATTTTATTGATAAAATATAAGTTCTATGTATACAAAACTCTTACGCTTGACATGGCTTTTCAGGATGTTCAGAACGAAAATCAGGTAATGCGGTTGTGTTAATAATATTTTAGAGGTTATTAAAAAGTAAACATGGACCAATGCCAAAAAAATCTTATATACCAACTACAGAAAGAATTTAATAACATCGCTCAGCACCTTAATTGCGTAAAATACTATCAATCGCAATCTCCATCTGATTATATTATCCATTGCTTCATATGTTAAAAAAAATTGTCTGCTCAACAACGTAAATAACGCAATGAATATTGTTGAACTGTCAAATTGTTAGTGTGTTACGCAATTACACGACTGTTTACTAAACGATCCAGTAATTACACGGGCTCTAGATCTTCGTTCTAGTTACACACAGCTGATTCCACAGAGGTACCTATCCACAATTTGAACCGACGTCTTTCAATTAATAATTCCGTCATTTTCAGTACCTAGTTAGATCTTTACCATCGACAACTGATGATTCTGAAGCTATCTGGTATAGAACTGTCGCTATTTGATGTAGCATCATGATGCAGTGGTAGCCCGTTGATATCAGTCCCGACTTACGAGTTGTAAGTCGTCGGTTCGAACCCAGATAAGCGCTTTACTTTGTGTAAATAATTTCAACACCACTGCACCAAACAGTGAAGGAAAACATCTCGAGGAAATCGGCATGTCCTAGGAACCAAAAATTCGAAGACATGTGACATCTACTAACCCGCGCTGGACCCGCGAGGACGATTATAGCTTACTCCCTCCCGAAGAGGGAAGGCGTGTGTTATTTTAGACTTATTATGCTTTTGCATGATGCTATTTACTATGAAGAAGGAACTCTTCGGTTTACGGGGCTTGTTGCTAGGGAGATTGTTGCGCCACTTCTCTTTCTCAGCTTAAAAACTAGGAGGTGGTGCATGTTTGCCGTTTTGGGAGCTGTCATAAGAGTTGAACTTTAGCCTAAGTAACAAAGATTTTTTTTTTTGAGGTTTGAACCCTCATTACAACAAATCTACTTCCTCTTTAAGAACGCTTTAAAGATATCTTTGAAAAGTGTAAAATTTTGACTTGACCGTTGACTTAAAAAGATGATTTTCATGCATCGTATGTACTGACAATCTTTTTTAATGGCTTATGTTTAACTTATCACCAGATAAAGTAAACAGCTAGAACTATTGTAATTTTAGACTTAATTTTTTGGTGTTCAATATATTTTTTTGGTGATCATTATATTTAACCCCTTTTTTAATTATCACCTATTGACATAAATTAAGGAAATTACGCGTGGCCTAGCCCTAAAAGACCTTTCCCAGGTGTCACATTCAGTAACCCAGAGATCCTCGTGGTATGAACGTAGGCGGGCAGAAAGCCACGCATTCTGATGCACCGTCACGGTCGCGCACAGCCTCGGAAATCTACATCTTGTTATAACTTACTTTGTTTAGCACTTTGCTCTTAGCTGCATAAACCAACGGGCGAGCTAAGGAGCTTCCGAGATTAAAAAAACGGGAAGAAATGTTAAAAGAATATCTTATAACAGCTGAGAAACATAATTATAAGCTATACTTTGGCTTGTTTACTAACCCTTATAAGTTTAAGTTAACTTTATCTAGCAGATAATAATAATTATTATTACTTATTTATCTAGAGGATAGTCTATCTGGAAACTGTGGTCTTTAATTTATCTAACTTCCGTACTAGCATCCGGGTGCCAATTCTATCCAAATCTGTTCAGCTGTTAAGGCCTTCACTGTAAAGATATAGACAAACAGAGTTACTTTGGCATTTATAAAAATATTAGTACGGATAGGAAAAATTACTTCGTGGTGTGAATTCGTTTTAATTGTTTGTTTTTTATCATTTGCCAGTGTCGTAACATTATAATATTATGTTGGCTCTTGACATCAAGCAATGGACAAAATTGTCAAACGTTAATTGGTTGAATACGAGGCTTTTGGCCACTTTGTATGTGTGGATTTTATCTTTTTTTTTTTGTAAAGTGCCTTTAGTTTGTACAGAATATATTTTTTTTTCTTTCTGTCTTTCTTTTTTTTTCTAATTTCAATTAAATATATAATACCTACTTATTGTTTCGTTGCTTAAGAAATATTTACTAAATCATTTACACTTACTCAAGAAAGCTCTTATGGACCCATCACACATTAAAACACAAATTATCTATTTACCTCATCACCGCATAACTAACCTCTTAACCGCATATTTCCTCGAATTACCCCTCCCCCCTTCACCACAATACCTTCGCGTTCAAAGGCTTTTCAGCCATGATGTACAGCTTTCATTGAACCGCGGGGGTTTCGACTTATAAATAAGTAACGGCTGGATTTACGGCGCGCCATAGTCTTTATATTAAATTCCGATAAGATTTATGGGGGTACTCCTGAAATATGAAACTGCTTTGAGTAAACTGTTTCCTGTTTCAAATGCGTTCAGAAATTAAAAGGTGTGTGGGGTCATGTTTTATTCATGTGGTTGAGAGGTAGAATGGTATTGTATTATCAAAGTTCTTACGGAATGTCCTATCAAGGGGATGGCCTAAGGTATCCCGCAAAATTAAAATTTTCTTGCGTTTTTTTTTGCAATTTGCAGGTCAGTGTCAGTTTGTAAGTATGTTGAACTAAAATGATTCGCGACCGTAAAAGATATGTATTTATATAATTATAATCGTTAAAATCCTGGGCCTAAATGTAAATGAAATTATTTAGTCACGATATTATTTTGTTGACTTACATACTTACACCTATTCTATCATGGAGATTTATGTTGACCTGAAGTTCTTTTTATTTCCACCGGAATATTTGGTGGCGGTTTTGGCAGAGGCGGCCGCGCCGCCCACCTTTGTGCCACTACCGCGCTTGCGGCGGTGAGCGTCGTGTTCGTGAGTCATCGAGTCCACGGGCGAGAGGGCATCGTGCTCCTCCGGTCTAAAAAATAGAATACAGTAAGTCTAGTGTTCTTAAAATAGAAAGTGCAATTGGTATCGGCCGAGATGACTAAAGCTCTCACTTCAGATTTTTCTTACCCGAGCCGGATTTGGTGGCTACTTTAGTAGCGGCCCCAGCGCCACCGACTTTAGTTCCGCTTCCCCGCTTGCGACGCCGGGAGTCGTAGCTGGTGGCTAGACTTTCCATGGCTGGGGGTTCGCCGTACAGTTCAGGCCTCATGATCAGGTTATCGAGTTCCCCATTTGGCTGGGGAGAATCGAATCTTTGATCTACTCCCTGTTTGAATCCTTCAGAATTTCCTGCAAGAAATTTTAGTGTTGTTGAAACGAAACGCAGAGTCTCTAAAAATAGCTAGGCTAGGCGACTCTTGTCAGTTTTCAGAATTGAAGTTATTATCTTTGTGTGCACCTAATCCGTGGTTATAAGAACTTGGAGGGTTGTGTTGATACACAACCCTCCAAGTTCTTATAACCCTATTGAATGACTATTTCATGAAAGGTTCCATATATCCCTACAGGTAGCGATAATTGGAAAAAATCTCCAAGTATCCCTACCAGTGGAAATATATCAGGAGGGATATAAGGAACAGGGGAAAATGGCAACTGGTTGCCTTCATTCGCTACGCAAAGTAGTTTTTTTATCAATATGTAAGTATCATAATTATACATACGTAAGTACCCCATCCTAAAAAGTAAAAAAAAAACTTTGATGCTTTATCAGCAATAATGCGTAACGTTTCGTATTAATAAAATTATGTTCGATTTTATTTTAAGTTAAATTCCGAATCATCACCAAAAATAAAACAATGAACAATTTGAAATCGTAACAAAAAACTATCGGGGCTATCAATTTAATTTTTTTAGATAGCCTTGATAGTATTTTTTTATGATTATTTTCTTTGAGCACTATGCGAAGTGATTGATAATAAAATAAAAATTGGTCATAACTTTGAACCGTAAAAAATTCACCGACATTCTCAGGATTAAAAACTTTGGAAATGACCTTGCCCACGCCCCTATTCGATTTGATCCATACTTCCAGGGACACCCTGTATAAAATAAATTCCTGGATAATTAAAAAAAAAATGAACACTTTGTTTCCTATCTCCCACAATACACCAGCTCTAAATCAAATTCAAATGCCCTCCATTTACTTGAAAGTCACTCAAAAACACCGCACAATGATCACCATCTTCAGTCACCAGTCGTCAAATAAAAACAAATGGCTCAAACGGGCTCAAACAAAAGAGCTACGTGCCATTAGTAAGTAGGGATGAAGGTAGGCATAGAATAAGAAATACGTATAGAAGTGGAACTTATAATGTTCTTTTTATTCAGCGTCAGGTGGTACAAATTGACTTGTGTTGTCATCAGACATTATGCTGAGTTGAGGCCCTTTTGGCATTATAACCTTATCTTTGCTTTCTGTTTTTAGGGTTCCGTAGCCAAATGGCAAAAAACGGAACCCTTATGGATTCGTCATGTCTGTCTGTCTGTCTGTCTGTCTGTCCGTCCGTCCGTATGTCACAGCCACTTTTTTCCGAAACTATAAGAACTATACTGTTGAAACTTGGTAAGTAGATGTATTCTGTGAACCGCAGTAAGATTTTCACACAAAAATAGAAAAAAAATAATAAATTTTGGGGTTCCCCATACTTACAACTGAAACTCCAAAAATTTTTTTTCATCAAGCCTGTACGTGTGGGGTATCTATGGATAGGTCTTCAAAAATGATATTGAGGTTTCCAATGTCATTTTTTTCTGAACTGAATAGTTTGCGCGAGAGACACTTCCAAAGTGGTAAAATGTGTGTCCCCCCCCCTCTAACATCTAAAATAAGAGAATGATAAAATTAAAAAAATATATATAGGTAATGTACATTACCATGTAAACTTCCACCGAAAATTGGTTTGAACGAGATCTAGTAAGTAGTTTTTTTTTTAATACGTCATAAATCGAAAACCGCAATTTACCTTTCACAAAGTTACAACGAACTACAAGAACTTTTATATTATGTTACTTGCTGCTACGGAACCCTTCATGGGCGAGTCCGACTCGCACTTGGCCGGTTTTTTATAGTTTTAAGGTGTATTTTTGAAGTGAAAACTTCTTCACGCGCGTTTGGCATTTTTTAAAATGGGAAAATACCGTTGAATTCGCGCCACTGTTACCGTAACCGACACCGCTTCGGATGTGTTCAGCTGTCCTCGGGATGTACTCGGTTTAAATGTATATCCGATATGTCAGTGAGTGATAGCAAAGTATTCTGTTTGTGTTCTATTTTCACTTCTGTCGGCACTCCCGGAGTGTTTTTTTTTTTTTGCGTAAAGCCTATGAACTCATTTTTCTTGTTTTTCTTTTCCTGTTATCATAATTAAACCACATTAATGCATATTGAGCTTATTGTATGTACTAAGTGTATTAGAAGTAAGACGTAACGGGGGTATTATCGTGGTACCTATTCCAGCCACTTGATAAGGTTCTGTTGACAAAATAATAATAATAATGTATGTACGATAAGCAATAAGCGTTTAATGTCCCCGCTACTGGGAGACAGGGCTCCTCTCTGTGAGAGAGAATGGGCTGTAATCCACCATTTAGTCCTAATGCAGGTTGGTGAATGTCGCATGTCTTAAAATGCTTGGTTCTAGAACTTGCCGGGTTTCTCCTTCACCGTTTTGAGTGCATAAAGTAAAGAGATGCGCCTGGGTTTGAACTCACGACGAACTATCCGTATAATCGGGCCGTTGTTTTTGGAACTCCCCAAAATTTTAGGCATTTAAAATGTGTTTTGGAGTTTCGCTTCTATACACAATCTTGTGCTATGGAATAGGCTACAGTTTTCAATATCGCTCATCCCCTAAATGGCGATGACAGAAGGGTCTGACCCTCGGTCATTAGCTGCATTCAGTAGTGCCGGACATGGTAAGTTTGTTGCAAGATGTAGGCAAGGAGATAGGAGCTTTGTTCTAGAACATTGTGGGAGATGTTCAAACAAGATTTCTTGGAATGATAAGTTGTTTGCTAATTGCAGAGTTAAACATCAACATAAAAGGTATAAACATACGCATTATGCTAAAATGTGATGTTTAAAATATAGCTTAATATTACTCAGTATTTGTTTCAATTTAGGACCACAATTCGAAAAAAAATCTTACTAAGGACAAATAAAGTGCTCTATATTAGTAAAAAACCTTTTCCATTAAAAACTTCATCAACTACAAACACGCAATTTTTAAAAGCACGGCTTTTCCAGTACCCAAGCATGGATTTCATAAGACGTAAACTAAATTTTATGTACATGCATATTTCCCTACCTACTTACTAGATGCACATTCCACGCATCTGAAATTCTTACGGTCATAAAGCCATGAATAAAACCTAACACTAACAATGCTATAAAAATTATAAGACATAAAAATCATTCTCTACTATCTCCCAACCTACAATGCATCGGCGACTCTCTCCCTCCCGCATGATTTGAGTTTAATATCCTCGTTGAGTGCTGCATTCTTTCGCAGGGGAAATGGGCCCGCAGTGGGGTTCCGCTCGGTGCTGGGGCAATCTTTGACTAGCTGTCAAATATGTAGCTTGTTGCTTGTCAAGTGTACGAAGAGGTGTGGGTTCAGTACTCGTGCAATAGATAGGTAATTATGGGTTATTTAGAGCAGTGTTCCGCTAACTTTTTGTGTTCAAAGTACATCTAGGAAAACCAAAATGTTTGGAGGTAAACCACAAATAAAAATCATTTTTTAAGTAATATTAATCAACATTTATTTATTAATCATCGAAATAATATTTATTATTAATCAACAAACCTAAAGTTTAAATTGCAGAAAAGGTATTTATTATTATTAGTCAACAAACCTAAAGTTTAAATTGCAGAAAAGGTATTTAATGCGAAACATGAGCCTGTTTAATGGAGCATAGACGGTCTAAATTTGGCCTCATCGTTGACAAAGCTGCTCTCATCTCTTCGTCAATTGTCCTGAGGCGTTCTTTTTTTTTTGGTTTTAATTGTAAATAAGTTTATTACACAACCTTATTTTTCCGAGGCACACCAATTAATGACCACGGTACACCAGTGTGCCGCGGTACATACTTTGCGGAACACTGATTTAGAGAACATAATGCCTTTGAGCTGCATAGGTACTTACCTATTTTATTTCAAACTAGCGGCCCGCCCCAGCTTCGCACGAGTGCAATATTTTTTTTTTTTTCGAATTTCCGAAATTTTCTTTCATACAAACCTTGTCCTGGCAATAACGAACACAATAAAAAAATTACTATCCAATTTCGTACAGTCGTTCGGGAAGTTATGCGCGTACATAATTATATTTCGGCGATTAATTTTTATTTATATAGATAAAGATAATTATCATTGTATCATGTCTGCTGACTCTCTTAGTGCGTAATCGAAGCACCGTGTTACATACCTTCTGAAAAGCAAAACTTTAGTTTTAGACATGTCATTGTTTAGACGGTCAAAGGCTCCACAAAGGGCTAGGGCAATACCTACAGGCTACTTTCTGTTTTCTCCGTTTACTTAAACGTCTTAAACCTTCTTGATATTTTCTCTAATTCTTGCATACAGGGACATCAAAAGTGCAAACTGAAACCATTAATTCAGCATATGATCCTAGACGTAGCGTAATAGCGTAGACATTTTTCATCGGTATTAAAAAAAAATCTGCTGTTACATATAAAAAAAAACAGAAAAAGAACTAACAGGGGATCGAGAAGAGGGGGGGGGGTGCAGTAATTTACATGTAGCGACTTCTTATCTGACCTCCACAACCCAGTTACTGGGTAATACGATACCCCTTGGTAAGACTGGTTGTCAAATTTTCGGGCTTCTGACGACCCGTAACGACTGTCAAAGATCCACGAATGACAGCCGGGACCAGCGGCTTAACGTGCTTTCCGAAGCACGGAGGGGTCTTGGTATGTAAAGATGGTCACCCATCCACGGACCAACCGCGGCAAGCGTAGCTTAACCTGATCGGTCGACCCGTGCGGCTGATATTACTTAGCCATAAGCCTCTCCACAGGCTTATTATTATACATTCAACCTTTAAATATCTATTCAATATTATCGTGACACACAATAAATCATTAACAAATTCCAGTGAAAATGTCCCCCATTTTCTCAACTTTCCACTTCGGTACGGGAATCACAGTAACAAATGTGATTACGATGCAACTGCACTATTCCCAACTTAGTCACCGCGCAGTGGGGTGCCTCTGCGACGCTAATAGGCCGTGACGTCATAAATTGTGATGCTATGCACGTGACGTCACTGTTTAGACCGCCCATGATTTTGGTGTTTTGATTTTCATTTTCTTCTTATAAAGTCAACTACACTTAAAAAAATATTCTAGTAAACTTCTATATTCTAATTTTTTATGACATATTCTAAATGTCGATATGCCATAATACACCTCTGTCTATCCCTTCGGGGCATTCAGGTGTGACGTCATAGATGCCTCAGCCGGTTATGTAGGAATAAATCCGCGAACCTTTTGTATCGGTAGCAAATCTAAACCGCACCCTAATTGCGTAACACACTATCAATTGGAATCAGTCATTTTGAAGCAAATTGCTAATCCATTGCGTCATAAGTTCGAAAAAAAAATCTGTTCAACACGTGAATAACGCAATGAATGTTGTTGAACCGTCAAAATGAAACCGATTCCGATTGATAATGTGTTACGCAATTGCCTTGTAGACCTAAAACAATATAGTCAAGACGATTCAAAATAGATACCAAAACTGCCATTAACCTCCCCAAAAACAAGAATAACATCTACATCACAACTCCCATCCACCGCTTGTTTATACCTACTACGTCATCCCCTACCCATCCTGCTGCAATTTATACCGTCACGGACTATTAGCGCAGTGAGGCGAGCCCCCGACATCACGGTATGCGCACAACTTTTCTCAGCTATTCGGAGGGAGATGCAAGTTCGGTTTTTGATTTTATGTTGCTGTTGTTTTCAACGGTATTATTGGAAGACTAACTTCTGCCCGCGACTTCGTCCGCGTGAAATTTCACCCTCCGCCCATTGACCCTCTTAGAGGTGGAATTTCGAAAAACCCTTTCTTAGTGGATACCTACTCTTCACAAAGAACACACCCTCCAAATTTCATGTCTTTAGGACTAGCGGTTTAGGCTGTGCGTTGATATATCAATCAGTCAGGACGTAGAATTTCATATAGGTATATAGATATTGGAGTATTTTTGTATCTGGGGTAGATACAACTGAATATAAAATAGTGTCTTGATTAATTTTTCGCTAAACTGATTGAAATTAAGGTAAACCTGCGTTGCTATTTACAACCATTCGACAGGGTGTTGAATCGAAAATGACACATTTTCAATTATCTACCTACTTCTTTCCCCCGGACAGCATATAGTTGTCGAAAGAATGGTAGTATACTGGAATGGAATTAAATTCATGGGTACCCTTTTAAGGGGTCATTGTAGTCATCACTACGAACAACTTTAACTATGGGACTAAACCTAAAATCGCGAAAAAAAATCAGCTGTTCCTTGCATTTATGTTCACATAATTCGTCAAAATGTAGGGAAGAGCCGATTTTTTTTTGCAATTTCAGGTTTGGTTCCATAGTAAAAGTAGTTCATAATTATGATAACAATGACCCCTTAAAAGGATGCCCATTAATTAAATTTCACCCTGTAGATGATGAAGGGTATCGAATGGTTGCAGTAGCTATGCTTGTCAAGTAAGTCAACCAGTCATTTTGGATTCCCCATTGCCGAAACGTCGATGGCCTTTTCGTCATAGTCAAGTCAGAATATTTCGGATAAATTATTATTGTAACCATTCCAGACAGCAAGGTTTATGTTAAACACTCCATTAGAGTCATCTTTCAACGATCAATAATAATTTGGGATATAACAATATCGATTAAGATAACTAGTTTCAATATATCCATCGTCAAACAAAATAAACACCAACCCATCTCAAACATATCCACAACTCTATATCTATCAAGTACCAGGCAAACATATCTTCGAGCAGTTCTCTCAACTATCAAAACATGAACTGAGCATCAGTTCCACATATCGGTAACATTAATTATACATCAATATTTATCCGCGCCAATTACACCCAACGTGCGAGTTAGAAACAAACAATGAACGAGAACTTCGGTAATGAGTTCGTTAACATTAATTAACGCACCTCTGATTCTAATTACTCGTGTGTACATGATGAAGGATTTCATATCAAATTGGGACGGTGAGGTGCGGGTTTTGAAAGTGGGTCGAGAGAAAAATTGGTTGGTAATGCTATTGATAGCAGTATGGTAGGTATTGAGTTCTGCTCATTTGTGCAGAATCATGGTTCAAGTTCATCAAGAATATCAAAAATAATTACACTATTACATTTGGGTAGTACCTAACTGAATATATTGATTGACGTTGATGACATAATATCTATAGGTTTTTGCAACGCCACATTTTCTCACCGATGCAAAAATTACACTGGAGCTATTAAAAACTTCTTAAAATCAGATACTGAAGACAGTAGATAAATAAATACGCAGACAAGAGTCAAACACAATAGCTGAACTAATAGTCAAAGAAACGAAGATATAAGAACATTAAACAACAACTATAAATAGAAAAGAAATTCAAAGCCGAAGCTACTTAATAATAGTAGTCTGAGTTAACAGAGACAACCCATACAAAATAGACAAAACAAATGAAAAAAAACTAGCACAATTCCACAACGAACATTGAAGAACCACAAGACGTAGAAAAAAGACCATTCAACGAAATACCGAGACCTAATCTTCGAAAGTACCTGTAGATCGCAGAAGTGGCTTAAAATCCAACATTTTCCAAGACTTCTTTGTTCGAGTCGAAACAAGTTAAGACGTTCAATGCACATCGATTTCTAGTTTAAAATTTTTCGCTGTAAAGTTCTTTCCAATTGTATTGGAGTTGTTCGATGATTTTTAGTGACTACTCCTTTATATATTGGTACATTTATAGCCCATTGTGTCTGTGAGATGGTATTTTTAATGGATGGGTTTGAGTAAGTTGGGTGTGAGGTTGTAAAGCGTGACTTTAAATACCTTTATGTGGCTTAGAATAAGAAAACTTGTATAACACAAGCATATTCTTGCTTAAAAGGTGATCTCCATCTGATGTGTTTTTCGTTTGTATGTAATTGCAATAAACATTTTTTTTTAACATCAAAATAAAAAATAGAACATTTTAGCGCTTTTTGATACTCAAAATTACATAACACATTCACTAAAAAGCCCGCCCTTCACTTCTCTAGGCAGGAAACTCCCCAGCAGCACAATTTGTTCAGTTCGTTAGAAGAACTTAATTCTATACAATAATAAGCAAAGTAATTAACATTACGAAATACAAAACATTAAATTATTTGCCATATGTAAGCTAGCACACGCCAGTTATACCAACAAATACATTGAAAACTATAAGTGCTCAAGTAGAAATAAAAACCTAAAAAAGTGGCCAAGTGCGATTCGGACTCGCGCACGAAGGATTCCGTATCATTATTAATATCGAGCAAATAATGGCAAAAAAAATCACGTTTGTTCTATGGGAGCCCCCCTTAAATATTTTTTTATTCTGTTTTTAGTATTTGTTGTTATAGCGGCAACAGGAATACATCATCTGGGAAATTTCAACTGTCTAACTATCACGGTTCATGAGATACAGCCTGGTGACAGACAGACAGACGGACAGTGGAGTTTTAGTAATAGGGTCCCATTTTTACCCTTTGGGTACAGAACCCTAAAAACGTAAATACAACTTAATACCTAAATAAAAGCCTCCATTGATGAAGGCAGTGCCCGCTTACAGGTCACACACATGTATCACGACTATATTTATTCCTCAAAGGCTAAGACAGAGGTGCACTTTAGTTTAGGGAAAACGATATATGTATATTAAAAAGTTCACAAAATTGCAAGTAATCATCATCATCATTTCAGCCGAAAGACGTCCACTGCTGGACATAGGCGTAGGCCTATGTCCAGCAGTGGACCACAAAACCGGTCGAAGTGGAGGTGCTTGGGGTAGCCCAAGCACCTCCACTTCGACCGGTTTTGTGCTTCTCGCACAAAATTGCAAGTAATAGTAAAATGCTAACAAGGATCAAAACATCCACTGAATACAAAAGCAGATGTTATTTTTACCGAACTATTCGCATCATCAACGTTCTTGAATATGAAGAAAATATAGAAACAGAGGAATATTGAAAACAGACAAAAGCTTTAAATATAAACTAGTTAGAGCTGACTGCTATTCTTAAGAAAGTTTCAGGAGCCTTCCCTTTCAAAATAAACAGCCCCCTCACCAGGCTTACTTTCTCAAAATTGTAGAATTATGATAATGAAGTACTAAGAAAAAGGAATTTTAAAGTTTCTCACCCCTTTAGCTAACAAAGGGCGACAATGCTCCAAGAAATGAAACTTTAAGTACATATAAAGCAGATCCGTGGTTGACTATCTGACTCACAGAAAACGAAGAGCCCGAAGAGCCTAGATTACTATATATATAGGAATACTAGATTCTGCCCGCGACTTAGGTCGCGTAAAATTATCCACCTCCCGCGATATTACTTCGTTTTCGCTTAGCGTTGTATCTTTTTGCTTGGCTCCTAAGGGATGTAGCATGATGTTAAATAACCTTTTTCAAGAACTAGGCTGTCAAATGCAAAAATAATTTTTGAAATTCGACTGGTAGTTCCAAAGATTGGCGCATTCAAACAAACGAACAAACAAATTCTTTAGCTTTATTATTAGTGTAGATAGAAGATATAGTTTGGAAGACGTTTTTAGATGGTGTAAAAAAGCACTAAAGAAAATATGATCTTTCAAAACTCAATCCCGAGGAAAACGAAATTAAAGTTTATACAAACTTGCGATCAACGTCGCTAGCTGCAGGCAGTAAGGACTAAAATACAAACTGTCGGTCTGGTTGATCAAGAAACCATATTTTACAATCAATAGCGTATCAAATCATTTATATTGTGTTATATTTCTATCGAAGCGACCACACCTGTTTGGTTTTGTTCCTGGTCTTAATATTTATATGCTAGTTGACTATGAATTTGAATTTAGGAACAAATAATCGTAACCGTGGCTAGCCAATAACAATAACTTTGTGCAAGAACCGGTAGGTAATTGTCAGTCGATTCCAAGTCGATTCGTATCTTTCAATATTATGTGACAAACGAATTATACGAGTGCCATTGATTTTATTGTTTATTCTTCAGCAGCATTAATTTAAGAGCCATGGTGGCCCAGTGGTGACTGCTCCTACTTACAAGTTGTAGGTCATAGGTTCAAATCCAGACAGGCGCTTTACTTTGTGTATAAATTATTTCATCACCACTGCTCTCACAACGGTGAAGGCACACATCGTGAGGAAACCGGCATGTCCTAGAACCAAAAATTCGAAGACATGTGAAATCTACCAACCAGCACTCGGCACGCGTGGTAGATTACAGCCCATTTCCTCTCGAAGAGAGGAGGCGAAGTCCCCAGCAGTGGGAATATTAAAGGCTGATTATACTAGAACTTGTTTGCTAATGACAGCAACTATTTAAGGAATTGTATTATTAAAATTTTAAGTTTGCGTTTTCTTGGCAAGAATATTGTACTGTGCAATACAGACATTATTTATAATCTCTTTCCCCATTCTTTGTATGAAATGAGTACTGATGAATTGATATTGCAAGTGGATGACTTTGAACCTCTTTGGCTCCAAAGAAGGAAATTCTGCAAACTTAAGCGGTAACATGTTGTTACAATTATGGGGTACCCCACTACGTCTACTCCCTATGACAACTTGGACCACTTTTGACAACTCTGCAAGAGATGCGTCACAAAGTCACGTTTAATGTAGTAAACAGAAGCATCCCTACAGTTGTGCCTGCAATTTATGACGTCATAATATTTGAAGTACTTGCCACAGTTTTATGTCACGCATGCAGACGAACACTTAATGAGAAGTGGCTATTACTGCCGAAATTTCTATACCGTGGACCATAAAGATTACTTTGTTATGTGGGGTGTGCTTTTGAACCCCAGCAGTGGTTGAATGACATGATGACTTCGGTAAACGGAATAGAAACACTGACGAAAACTTACGATGGTTTTTTTTTCCTCCGATGTCAATTTAAAGGTTTGCTAAGTTATTTATTTTCAAAAATCGATACAAGGATCTCTAAATAGCCTAGCTTTTCCCAACGTTGTTGGAACTATAGAGGTATGAGAAACAGGGTGTAAAGTTCACTCATACTCTATAGAAAAGGGGGATCCTCCGACCAGACGGGTATTGTATCTGGCGGGCAACTGCCCGATGATTCATGTCGGGCTGTTGTATCTATGCTAGTTGCGCGGTAAACTCTGCTTGCGAGATACAGGATTTGCGTGACGTCAGTATGACGCGTTGTTCGCATGTGGCGTTGTAGATACCGCTACAGGACTACCACCCTTAATAATTGCTGTATTTTCAAATCTCAACTGTCATTCTTTGAAGGTGAGAAACAATCAACTTCCCTGACTGTATCTATTCCACCCTACAATTAACATGCACTATTCCTAGCACAGAACATCTCTTAGGATAGTTAACACTAGTAAAACTCGGCCACTAAGAGTAAGTAACTGCAACACGCTTGTACACTTAGTTGCAATCAAAGTAACTAAAGTTAGGTTCCTAAGTTGTGGAACTCACCGGCGTACAACACCGGCCATACGTTTAAGAGGAAGGAAGATTCAAGAATATGGAAGATTGAAGAATATGTGTTCTAAAAAGAATTTTCAAACACTTTTGGTGTCGATCGAAATCCTTCTTGAGTTCAACAAAATTCCTATTTCGAGTAACACTTTATTAAGGGGCTTATAGGACCTAAACGCAAAAAATGCAAGTTTTAGAAACAATAAAAGTATAATATGATCGACTACAGTAAACAAAATAAAAAAAAATATATGATATTCTTCAGGATATATGCTAGGTAGATAGTGTGTTGAAAACATAATACAATTAATTTGATACGATAGAAAAAATCATGAAGATACATCTAAAAACTTTCAATCTGAATCATTTTGAAGGACATTGATAATCCATTGCTTCATATGTTCGAAAAATTTGTCTGCTCAACAATGTAAATAACGCAAAGAATGTAATTGAACTGTCAAAATGAAAGCGATTACTACTGATAGTGTCTTACGCAATTACCCCGCTGTTTCCTCAGATTTCGCAGTCCACATTAACAGAAATTCATAAATAAACGTAAAAACGTCACAAGTCATCATACAGCGCTGCCATAGATATATGAAAGACTAGCTGCGCCCCCCGGTTTCACCCGCATAAGTGTCGATCCCGTGGGAGTATCGGGATGAAAAGCAGCCTATATGTTAATCCATGGTCTCAGCTATCTCCATACAAAATTTTATCAAAATTGATCCAGCCGTTTGAGCGTGAAGAAGTAACAAACATAAAAACACACACACACTCACAAACTTTCGCCTTTATAATACACATTGATGTGTGATACATTTCTATGAGTCATAGATATACTGTTTTTTACATTTCTATAAGTGCTGCCATTGTATGCCCTACACCTCTGAATAAAAAGCCAGATACTACCAATTTGCAACCTAATAGACCTTTTATAAACGCTACAGAAAATTCTCTAAAACCGTATGTACTCAGCATAACTACCGAGTTACTCGTACCTGCTAAACTCGGCACGTTAGCCACTAAGTCGGGCTAACTTGTTACAACTTGTGTCTGTAGTGGAAGTTGCAGCACTAGATGCCAACTACATGAACAAATTAAGATAAAAGGCAGCTAGAATCAATGGCTACACGTGGTGAGAAGGAACTGGTTTGGGATATACTGAAATTGATGTTGAATTGGAAATCTACTTTAGTAAGTCTTACTTTCAATGTGAGCAGTGGTGGTCCAATGGTAACGGCACCGACTTTAGAGTTGTAGGTCATGGGTTCGAACTCAGGCAGGCGCTTTACTTTGTGTAAATAATTTCATCACCACTGCCCTTAAAACGGTGAAGTAAAACATCGTGAGGAAACCGGCATGTCCTAGAACCAAAAATTCGAAGACATGTGAGTTGTGACATCTACCAACCCGCACGGGGCCCGCATGGTGGATTACAGCCCATTCCTGTCAAAGAGAGGAAGCCTGAGTTCCAGCAGTGGGAACACAGTGGGTATGCTATGCAGTGGTTATGCTGATTCTGCTTACTTTCAATATGCCTAGTTACTCCAAAGAAACTTGAATAAATAGTCTCTAACATTAACACTACAATAAATTGTTGGTATACCCAAATCAGTTTAGCGTGGCGATAGCGGTCATTGCCCCTTCCCTAATGTCTCTCCGTAGGAAACCAAACAAGAAACTTTGTATAGTTTATCGTTATTGAATTTGTTGAAGATCATGATAGATATTGATTCAGGATGTTAACTGACTTTTTTTTTTATTTTATTTTTTTTATAAAAAACCGATGACCGTTATTACCACGCTAAAGCTATTTGGGTATAGTTAGCTTCTTTATAAGCTGTAATGTAAAAGAAAGTAAAAGTAGTAAAAGAAATAGCTGATATTGTCGCAAACCTACTCCAAAAGGAGAATGGTACAAACTTATCAAAACAATCCAAACTTAAATTTTTATTTACCTTCTGATCCTGAGAACTTTTCACATACCTATTTTTTCCTTTCGTACGGATAAAATTAACATCAGTATGCTACAAGAATATTTTTCGTAACTAACGAAAACATCCAACAAAAATATACCCAGTTTATGAATACTAAAAACCTAGATACCAAACCAGGTCTATTCAAGTCGGAAAAAAATATGTCGATAAGCTACATTCCAAGTAAAAAGGATTCTCTGTACTCCAAGAGTCTATTTACAAGCCCCGCAAGGGTAAACACAAAACGAGATGAAGATAGGAGTCCATTCCTTGGCAAAGGGTTTTTTGTCCTAAATACGTTTCGTCAAAGGGCCGGTGACAAACGGATTCCTGCCCGGGGCGCGGTTGTGGGCATATGGAAACATATGGATCAAGCATATAGGGTGGACACGCTGATCTGATATGTTTATTGATGTCCATCTTTATATGAAAGGGTGTGCATGGCTTACATGGAAACTCTTTCGTGCATTTGCATGACTTACCCTTCAATCAATAAAACCCAGTTTGTTGAATTAAAGAAAGCAGTGAATTAGACAACAAGGAGCCGTAGACAAACTAATACATATACAGGGTCCCATTAAAATAGATGGACTAATTTTAACACAGCGCTCAGTACGTCTAACCAAAGATATCCAAGCAAAAAAAAACACTGATTAAAGTGATTTTATTTTGACCTAAAATAATAAATTGCCAGCACAGCAGTGTATTTTTGTTAGCTGATTATTTTTCTTGTAAGTATCTAATGCGTTTTTCTTATATATTTTTATATATTTTGGTGGTCTGAATGATTTCTGAAAGTTTTGCCGTCTATTTTAATGGGACTTTATACATTACGAGAATGCAGTGAAAGAATAGGTCGGCGAAAATAAGATAGTAATAATTATATTGTTATAAAGGGAAGGTACTCATTATAAATGATCAACAAAATGTTAAAAATTCAATACATCATGATCAACAGAACTATATTAAGTGTTTTCAACTATTGATGACATTTTTATTAAGAGCCCATACTACCTCAGCTAAAATTCACTCTTTATCTCGCTCATACGATACTGCTCGCGGACTGAGTGAGAGAGCGAGACAGAGTGCGGTGCTGGGCCGCAGGCAGCGCCAATAGTTCAGGTATTTGCTTTTTACGGTGAAAATAATGGTAATTACAAAAAAATAAAAAACATAAGACCTGCTTTAAAGTATGTTCAGTTAGTATGCAAAGTTTCATGATCTAATTTGAAGTATTTTTGAAGTGTAAACTTCTTTAGCGGCGTTGAACACTTTTTGTAATGGGTAAAAAATGTGAAACTCGCGTCAGGGCATCGCGTCAGGACACGTGACCGTCAGGAGAGATTTCCCCCCCCCCTCGCTTTCTACTGCGGCGCCAACCGAAGTGAACCAAGTGAGACACGATAATGGATGGATGGATGGATGAATGGTGATGGTGATGGTGACGTGGATGGGAATGGGGATGGGATGGTGATGGTGGTGGTGGTGCTGGTGGTGGTGGTGGTGGTGGTGGTGGTGGTGGTGGTGCTGGTGGTGGTGGTGATGGTGATGGTAGTGGTGGTGGTGGTGCTGGTGGTGGTTGTGATAGTGGAGGTGGTGGTGGTGCTGGTGGTGGTGGTGCTGGTGGTGGTTGTGATAGTGGTGGTGGTGGTACTGGTGGTGGTGGTGATGGTGATGGTGGTGGTGGTTGTGGTTGTGGTGGTGGTGGTGGTGGTGGTGGTGGTGGTGGTGGTGGTGGTGGTGGATTTTCCCTTTTTAAATTAATAATTGATTTATTTCAACGTTAATATTCAAGTTTTCACTTCTGCCGGCACTCCCGGAGTGCAACCCGTCTTTTTTAATACCAGCGGTTTATTGTTCGGGTTTAGAGGTAACTTTATTTTTTTTTTCTATTGAGATGGAATCGTGTTTTCGTCTAACATAGGACTTAGCATTAATCCTCAACCTTACCATATATTTATTTCAAAATTTATGGTGCAGTATTTTCGACATAACGGAGGATCACGCTAAGCCTTTTGAGGTAGTATAGGCTCTTAATGAATTAGGTATAAGTTGTTACTTATACACATATCATGTTAATTCTGAATTAATAATAATATTCCAACTCCTATGTATATTCGTTAGCATATAAAACCGCTCCAATTTCCTCCCCATATATTTCCACCGCAAAATCCTTAAATATTCACGGCACTTTCGGTCAAGAATGGTATTCTGGCACTTTTCTTTGAACACTATTATTGCCACTAACGAAGTTTACCGCTCCTTGTCAACGAAAATAGACTTGGGATCCTGAAGGAAATTACGGGTAAAGATTCCTCATGATTTCGAACCAAGCCGGGCTAGTAATAATATCCATCTAGTTGGGTAAACGGGACAATTCATTACTAACGTTATTTACACTATGAAAGTAAGTATAAGGCCCATTGTACACGGCACAGTTTCTTTACGATACGGTATATAAACCGCGCCGTAGAAAAAACGTGTCCGTCAGCAAGCTTCCATAGTTGATCCATACAACACTGACGACTGTGCCGAGACACGGCGAATAAACCGTAGGTTTTTCACAGCAAGAAAAACGTTTGTGTGCAGTCAACAAATAAGTATAGAGATAAGTATGCAGGATCGTCGGATATAGTTGAAGTATAGTAAGAACCCGACGGATGTTCTCGAATAAAATTTTATTTTATTAATAGAAAACAAACAGCTCATTTATCAAATTAAATTCCAGTCGACAACATCCATCGGTTACTTACTAAACTTCATCTATATCCTACGATCCTGCATACTTATCTCTTTTGTTGACTGTACGAAGGGCCTAACTGTTGTATGTGTTGGTGTAGGTACCTAATATCACTGGTGTTTTAACTGGGCTTTGATTAAACACATAATTAGGAGAGAGTCCCTCAAGAGTCGTAGAGATTCCTGTAGAATTCTTTGTGAGCAATTAACTAAGGGTTCTTTGGATTTAAGTCTAAATGACGTCAAGAGTCTAGATGGCAAAATTTAAAGCACTGAAAAGATTAAAGAGAACCTAGGATTGATCTTTAGGCTTGAAATGGTTGCTCTATTCAAATTCAAACTCAAAGCATTAATTTCAATTAAACCATTTACAAGGAATTTTGAATTGTCAAGAAGTCAGTCAGTCAGAAAATATGAAGCTAGTTGCCCATTCCAAAGCTTAGGTACTTATGGAGAAGAACGGGCAAGAAACTCCATGGAAACTCTTATAAATTATATTTTTACATAAATATTAGTTATATAATTTATGTTGAATTTATAATTATATGTGAGAACGATGTAAAAATAAAACGACGTACGCGTTAAAAGCGTCCAGAGTACAGCAAATTGTAAAAAAAAACCATCCAAAAATAAAATAGATAAAAATAAGCCGAGGCAGTTAAGTGATGACCAGCACCATTCATTTATATTCATTCTATAAGTCATAAGGTAGAAAAATGCTCCACCTCCTATCCTGCTCTCTGTGTACCAAAATATGCAGTCAAAGTGACCTCTGCGCTACCACCAAAGACGCCGTGGAAGTAGCAAAGTTTTGTGCTAACAAGATCTAAAATACAGTCGTGCCAGCGGCATGAAGAAAAAGAAGAATAAGGTAGAAACGTAAATTAAATGAAACTTAATATAACAACACAAGTTTATTCAATTTATTTATTCTAAGTTAAAAACTACGCAAATACTTTACAAAGTTCCCCACTGACTTTGCGAAGTACCGCCTAATAAGATAGCTAGTCGATACGAACGATGTTACAACTAAAAGAAAATAAAGGTGCGCTCAAATTACATTCGCTCATCTGCCCTGCAGCGCTCTCCGCTCATCGTAAGCTGGACCTCGTTACTATACCTTCTTAGTTAGCTCAGTTCGCTCTTTTTGCAGTAGCGTCTAGTCTACTGTTATTTCATATTTATTTTATGTTTTATGTAGATCGGTACACAACGGGTTTTTACAGTTACTCTTGCGCTATTTTCAACCAGTCAATCTTTCGCAATTTGTTCCTTTTTAATTAAGACTGTGAATTTATAGTCGAACTTTTTTGATGAGCTAAAAAAGAGGATGATTATGTAGACCATAGAAATATAAAAAACATTACCACTAAAAACAACAAACAACACTTCTTATTTCTATGATGATTTTTTGGGATGCACGAGGAAGACTCCTCGTGTAGCGCAGTTTGTTCCGCCAGTTACTCAACTGAACCGAGCGCCCGGCGCATCCTGGACAATCACACCCAACACCTTATTTGACTGGCTAATTCTTCCCTTGCGGTGGTAGGGCTAACGCCCGCCTGGTTTGCGACCACCCTCCCACCGGAGTCCGGCGTCAAGCACCCTGCTGTGTTTCGTCGATGCGTGGGAGCTCCAGTGCCTTAGGCATCTTCTGGGCACGCTCGTTCCATCATAGACCTCATCCATTGCTTTCCATCAGACGTGATCGAGGTCAAGAGCGTACTCATTCAGCAATAATTTTTTTTTAAATGTTTGTGATTATGCCCAAGCCTACAATAATCCTCAGATTTCTCTCTCGACACACACACCTATCTTCACTCAGCCTATCAAAATAACAATAGCCTACTAACCAAAATATACGGTTTACCAATGAATTTAAACCAAAATTAAAGCCAAAATATTTTCATAAAATACATTCAAATTCATATAATTCAAACGATATCCCTCGCAAATGTTCATAGCGTAATTAAAAGGACTTTTTTATATGATTCACAGTTACACATGTGTGATAAAAACGCAGAGATATATCATTACTCGGAAAAGGAAGGGGTGGGGGCTAAATAGTCATTTCGGAACGCTGATTACGAACACATTGTACCTATGGAACATTCATTAGAGAATTTGTTTAAGCGAAATTAAAATTTTGGCAAGGGGCATGACATGTTGTAACGTCGTCGAGGCGTAGCGCCCGGTAAAGTATCTCCATCTGGTGTCGTAAAAAGCTACTAGTCTCTTGTTAGAACGAAAACATGGGGCAAAGATAACATGCTTTTATAATGCTAAGTAGGTATCCTAAATTTATATTAAAAGGTATTATTAGATTTTTTTTGTATGTTTTTCGTTACGCTTTCACGCTAAAACAGCAAAACGGATTTGGATGAAAGGAGAAACCCAAACTCCATAGAAACGTGGGCCTGGCGTTACAGGGCTGAAATTTGGCCATAAATTAGGGCATTTAGTAAGGTTTCATGAGCCTAATTTTCACGTCTCCCAGCAATGGCCAAATTGATAAAATCAGACAATGTTTACATTTTAGGTTATTTTTATTATTTGAGTTATTTATGTAAATTAAAATATTTTCGAGGCTTTGTTTCCTACGTAAATCTGGAAGGCCCATGTGCTGTGCTGCAGCGTACTTATCACGGTGAGGTTTTAGGTAAGTAGGTATATAAAAAGCGCTTACGGAGCGACTTCAGATTTATCTGATTGATCTTACTTAAAACCTCAGCTGAAAACTATGTTTATCAGACAAGGCCCACTTAAGTACATAACTACTGGCTTGCATTTGTTAATATTGTATATATTTGAAGCAATCTCGTATTACAGTAATCTGAGATTGCAATAATATATTAAAATAAAAAACACATTTGTGTTAAATGTTTTTATTAATCACCTTCTTCATTCGGATTATCATAACATAATAATACAGTATCTGGAAACTGTGCAGGAGGCAATTGACTGCCCTGGTGCCGAGCCCAACCAAGATACCATACCATATATATACTCTTATAACTTCGTGTATTCTGCGTTCTTGCATTGTACCAGTCCTAAGTTTATGGCATCGAACTCTTCTCAGAAGAGAACGTCCACAGTGAATACACACGCGTCGGTGTCCAGTAGGTGTCTGTTCACTCTTTTCTGGTCTATTTTCATCAAGAGATAAAGCATTGGCATGATTCCAGCAAGCTTGACAAAGTCATTTTCATTTACCTGAAGCAAACATTTAACATTTGACTATTAGGGTCTAGCACTAGCGTTTAGCAATGGCATATTTGGGTAAACATAAGCGCCCTTATTACATTCCGACTGCAGGGACACAGGCCTCCTGTCTGAGAGAGGGAATAAGCCGAAATTAACCACGAAGGTTCAGTCTGCATTAGCGAATTGCGATGGCGAAAGGTTTTATTCAATTCTTTCGATTGTTAAAACCTCTCGGAATCGCCCATCGCTAGTCTGGATTGGTGATGTTGAATATGAATTTGTTGCACATTATGGTATCATTTTATAAAATAAAATACAACTATCAAGAGACAACTAAACGTAAGCGATAACACTATTTAGTTTAATTACATTTAATAATTACATATTACAAAAGCGTTACCTACGTTAAATAGAAATATCGGATACTAACCGTTTGAGGCGCGACCCATTCCTGTACAATTGAAAGAATCATTTCGTCTTCCAATCTTCGCCTTCCTATTGTATTGCAGCGGCCCGTTGCTATTCCGCAATTAATGCACAGGCTCATGATGTTATAGGCCGTCGTCAAAAGAGCAAAATACAGATCCGGTTTTCCAGCAAAGGTCAGCAGGGGTGGCAGGGTACGATGTCCAATGTTCAAGCGAGGGTCAGTCAGAAGGCAATCAATTTCGGAGTCCAGTATTCGATCAAAGGTCTTATGATATAATAAATCTCGAGAAATACGGAAAAACACATTCACTTGCGCAAAAATACGAAAAGCGAATGACAATAATGACATTGACAAATATCAAATATGAAAATTGACAGACGTTGACAGTATCAGTGCATTCCGTGGTGCAGCCGATTTTATCGATAATATATTTCTTTAATTTTTTAATGTTGCTTACGTTAAAAACCAATTAGATTCCGGATTTTTATTTTAATACCTATTAAAACAATCACACTAACACAATGGAGTATTATTTAATTATTTGTAACAGTATCGATTTCCACTAGACCTTATTAATTAGCAGTAATAATAGAGGTTGAAGCCGCGTCCGCCGATCGGCGAACGCGCTGCCTGACGGTTGGGGCCGGGTGTCGCCAATGTGGGGAGCAGCTGCTATATCGGTTAAATGTTGGTTACGTTAAAAACCAAATAGATTCCAGATTTTTATTTTAATACCTATTAAAACAATCACACTAACACAATGGAGTATTATTTAATTATTTGTAACGGTATCGATTTCCACTACATCGATCATATTCGTAGGGTACGCTCTATTGATATAATGACAGCGTTTGTGAAGTTAGTGACATATAATGAAATAAGTGTTGTAACAGTTTACAAAGCTTGTTTAGAACAATAAAATAGAAATCTACTTATTTTCTATACTTGGCCATTGCTAATGAAGCTAAGATTTAAATGGGTTAATCAAGCAAAACCGACGATTTATTTGGTACATATCTGATTCGTGGAACAGCTAGGCCCAGAACCGGGTTTCTCCTTTGGCACATGGGTAGACCATGACCTGGATTAGTTCATAGGGTACCTTTTTTATCCTGATATTCTCACGGGATCGAGATTTATGCGGGTGAAACCGCGGGACGCAGTTAGTAGGTAATAATTTATCTATTCGCCATACAGATACCTCAAACATAGTTGGTTTTTAGGAGACAAAACTTTATGTCAAAAACCAAAACTAATGGAAATAAAGTTTGTGCCATATTTTAAGATTTTTAGACTACAGCCCGATTTCAAAAGCTCATCTTGCATTATTGCATCATAACATACGTCATAATCAGCCTATAATGTTCCCACTGCTGGGACACAGGCCTCCTCTCAGTGACAGGGAGTGGGCCGTAATCCACTACGCGGGCCCCGTGCGAGTTGGCAGATGTCACATGTCTTCGAATTTTTGGTTCTAGGACATGCCGGTTTCCTCACGAAGTTTTCTTTCACCGTTTTGAGAGCAGTGATGATGAAATAATTTACACAAAGTAAAGCGCCTGTCTAGATTCGAACCTACGACCTACAACTCGTATGTCGCGGCCGTTACCACCTTGGCCACCACTGCTCACTTTATTGCATTGTATTCTTCTATTTTAGCAAGCAATTTTAAATTGTTTTAATATTTAACAGACCATCTCCATAATAAAAAAGTTTCAATAAACGTCATTTAAATCACATGATCAGGGGGATCAGACTGTGCCATTAAACTGAACGTCACTTAAACTCCGTCTAACTCCACTAATATCAAGTCCTAGTTCTAAAGTCCGATAATACTGACTGGTGAAAACTTTCCCAATAACGTCAGGATTAGAAATTGTAGGAATACTGGTGCAACTGTTATTGTGGAGTTTATTGAAATTGATAATGGTTTGCGTCAGGATTATTGTAATATAGGTAGATATGCTTTAGTGTAAATCACAGAGGTATTTCAGTGTTAACGTAGTAACTTACGAAATAGTTGAAGGGAGTTAAGTACAACTGAAATAGAAATATTCACATAATACAGGGTGAAATTAAATTCATGGGCATCCTTTTTAGGGGTCATTGTAATCATTATTATGAACAACTTAATCTATGGGACCAAACCTGAAATCGCGAAAAAAAAATCAGCTGTTCCCTACATTTTGACGAGTTATGTGAACATAAATGCAAGGAACAGTTGATTTTTTTTTTCGCGATTTTAGGTTTAGTCCCTTAGTAAAAGTTGTTCATAATGATGAGTACAATGACCCCTTAAAAGGATGCCCATGAATTTAATTTCACCCTGTATACTAATAATGCTGAAGAGTTTGTTTGAACGCGCTAACCTCTAGAACTACCAGTCGGATTTACAAACATATTTTTGCATTTGATATCCCAATTCTAAAAGATTTAACTGTACTATATAACATCACGCTAGGACACTGACCGACCGCTAGCCGAGCAACGACGATGAAATTGCGCGCAGAAACTAGTGGCTAATCCATACTAATTCGAAAGTAACTCTGTCTGCCTGTCTGTCTGTCTGTCTGTCTGCCTGTATGCTACCTTTTCATGCCTAAACCACTGAACCGATTTAGATGAAATTTGGTATAGAGATAGTTAGATATCCTAATTTCTATCTAATTTTTATCTAGTTTTGACCAATTTTGTTTCACTTTATTTCATTTCATCTTTTTATTATGTGATTTAACATAATTTTATGATTGTATGACATGTGTAATTACTAACATTGACCAATAACTTGTATGTGTGGTGCAAACTGTCAATATAAGTTGGTTATTAATAAATAAATAAATAAAATAAGTTTGAGCCCCAGGAAAGGACATAGGATACTTTTTATCCCGATATTCCCACGGGATCGAAACTTATGCGGGTGAAACCGCGGGGCGCAGCTAGTAAAATATAAAACACGATTAATGTAACTTTCTCAAGATGGCATCTATCATAATAACAAAATACAGCAATGTTATTTTTTCTACGAAGCAAAGAAAGTCTTGTATTTTCTGTACAACAACGGTACATCTACAAACATTGCCAAACTTCGGACATTACAAGGTTAGTACAGCGACCACGGGAAGGTACTTTCTTATTTCATCCGTTTCAGTAGTCAAGTTTTAGTTTTTAAACTCTTTTTTTTATTTAATTATTATGGGGCTTATTTCAGTACCTAATATTTATATTTTTCAAATGTGCTACGAGTAATTAAGCCCTTTCATTTGATACCCAACAAGGCACCGTCCCAAAATATTTCTTTTTAAATTCATTACTTTATGTCCTCTAGAGGGCGCCATAAAGAATTTAGTGTGACGTCACATTGTCTATAACCAGCGGACGGTCAAGACGCTTCTAACGATACCTCATTTATCAAATTATTATAAGAACTGTTTAAATTATGAGGGAACAGATGAACATACATACATAACCAGTTATAAAATCATAACCCTTCGTAATCGGGTAAAAAAAAGAAAACATTTGAGATTCGATACACATTATCGAATCTTAAATATTTTCTTTTTTATCTTTGAAATATGGAAATCATTAAAAAAGACGGAATTCAGTCAACACCAGACGTAAGAAATAAGTACAGTTCTCTACTTGGGCCTAGCTAAACATGAAACCTATAAACCCATGCAGCATAAAAACTCCTCGCGAATAACTTTTACAGTTCGTAAATTTTATGACGTTTGACGGCGCAAACACACTCTCATTTCATGAACGAACATATACTATGCGCATTGAAAGAATAATACTGACATAATGTTTTTACATATACCTATTATACTAGCGACCCACCCCTGCTTCACTCGGGTGGGACTTATTTGGCGACATATCAAAACATCAAGATATCTCTGCTGTATTTAAGGTAATATAAATGTATTATACACCAACCCAAGGGGGTTAACTATACAGACGCTATACAACGCTTATTAGTAAAGACTAATAAGCGTTGTATAGTGTCTGTATACACAACGCTTTGACTTCTTATTTCGAAAGTCAAATTACTGACGACTGAAAGAGAGGAATCGGTGTGTAACTAGTTTCATTCATCTGATATAATACGTTTATTAATAAGGGGGAAAAAGCTTTCAAAATAAATTCTTTAAATGGTGGTGAAAACTACATCAAAATCCATTGTGCAGTTTAGAAGAACTAAGCGCAACGCATCATTGAACTAAGTGCATCAGCGATTTTTTGTTGATGTTTTATAGTACACTGGCTTTTACACGCGGCATCGCCCGCGGGGTAAAAAGTACCCTTTGACCTTCTTCAAGTCCCAGGCTACCTATTTCTCAAATTTCATAACGATCGGTTCAGTGGTTTAAGCATGAAAAGAGATCAAACAGGCAGAAAGAGTTATATTCACATTTCTAATATTAATAAAAGGGTAGGATAGATCGTCGCTAATCTAAGTGACATAACTGATTCGAAGCATATTTCACAGTACAGTATTACTACTATTGCTATCGTGTTAGTATTGTTTTAATAATAAATATTTTAACAGATACAGTAAAACGGGGCTACTTTGACTTCCAGGGTTACTTTGACCAGGCCGATCACAACGCTATGACGCGTTCACCACACCCCGCGCCTCGCGCAATATTACTCGAGGTCACGCACACTTGCTGAGCGCACGTGAAAACCGATTTTGGCGCTCTGTCAAAGTAGCTACAAAATCTGTCAAAGTAACCCTGGAAGTCAAAGTAGCCCCGTTTTGCGGTACGTCACTTCGTGAGATCTTTGTTTTTATTTTGTTTGTAATACATGATCAGATAGCATTCACAAACACTCGATACGCTGCCGTATCGTATCGAACATTAATCATTGTTATTGTAGGAGTCTTCTAAACGCTGTTCACAAGTCCAAAACCCGAAAATTTTGTCAGTTTAAATCAAATAGACGCCTGCTATTGCTGCTGAATTTGTCTATGGAGTTTTGGTGAAACATTAGTGAACCATAGCCGCCTATGAACGCCTATTTGATTTAAACTGACAAAATTTTCGGGTTTTGGACTTGTGAACAGCGTTTAGAAGACGGTTCACTAATGTTTCACCAAAACTCCATAGACAAATTTTTAGTTTACAACCAACGTTTCGTATACTATTTATTTCACAAATAACTCATTCCGCAAATGTTTTATTTTATAAACACTCGCTTTACAAACATTTATTTGGCAAATGCTTCTCTTTACAAATGTTACGGATGATATTTAATCATTTATACATTTTTCATTTAATATTTAGATTCTTTTGGAAAAAATAACGTTTATACAAAATATCATTTTATAATACACTAGCGACTGCATTAAAATCCGCGTAGTTTAAAAGATCTAAGCTTACAGACTTGTTTAATACTATGTAAAAGTTTTCTAAACCAGTCACAAAGTGATCATGACGGGTCCATTTGGGTCAAATAATTTTCAGGCAAGTATTTTTTTCTATATAATCTAGTTGTTTCTGGCACTCGCCGGCCGCTGCCGCGGCACCGCTCGCTTCGCTCGCTCGGCTCGTGCGTAGGGGGTCTCAGTTTTAACCTAACCTAACCGAACCATTTTTTTTTAATAATTAACCTAATGTAACTAGTTCGGTTCCGGGTAGCCTACTAAAAACAATCTCTTTTTTTCTTCTATTAGTGCAAGTCGTTTCTGGCACCCATATTTTGTGTAAAGTAATTTTTTTGTATACAATATAATCTAGTCGTTTCTAGCACTCGCCGGCCGCTGCCGCGGCACCGCTCGCTTCGCTCGCTCGGCTCGTGCGTAGGGGTCACAGTTTTAACCTAGCCTAACATATTTTTTTAAATAATTAACCTAATCTCACTAGTTCGGTTCCGGGTAGCCCACTAAAAATAATCTCTTTTTTTTTCTATTAGCGCAAGTCGATGAAAGAATGAGTTTCATTTTTAGGAAATTGCGAAATGATAAGTCAATATGTAAAACGTTCTTATTTCAAGCGTTGTTTTATGAGATAAAATGAACAAAAAATGAATTGCTTGTTAAATAACACGTTATTAATCAAAAGTTTATCTGGTGATTATTTTGTAAAGTGAATTATTTGGCAAACTTGTTGTTATATAATGATGAAATGACAAATGATGTTTTTGCCAATCGTTGTTTGTCAAGTAAAAATTTGTAAATTAAATGTTGGTGAACTGACAGGGCACCCGCCCGCTATTCTTACAACAGCTATTTGCTGTTGAGGGGAAGTCAAATCAGGTTATCGAAATGTCAGGTTTTCGATACGATAGCCTGTCGTATGGTTGAGAATCAGGGCTCTGATTCGACTTGGAAAACGTATCAAATTACTATAGTTAGGTTGGCTTAGTCCAAAATGTCAGATACGTCAGTTAGATTAGCGACGAGATAAATATTATGGAATTTTACATATACCGTAGATCTAAAATTCATGTCAAGGCGTTATCCGTTCGTAGTCAGTCATGTGTTTTATTGCGTCTGTTGACGTTTACACCGTAAGATATGACTATAGGGTTATAAACGGGTGTTAACGTCTGCGTAGTAATAAAATGGTGACGAAGTAGTGTACACACGGCTACACATCAAGCTATACATAACCAGTATAAGCTGGCTTCTGATTGTACGAAAAACCTATGCAATGCGAGGTCAGCTAAAACTGGAAATGTATAGCTTGATGTGTCGCCGTGTGTACGTCTAATACATTTTCATTATTTCTGGGGGTCGTAAAATATTTTTGTGGTTTTTATGTGTCTGTTTGAATATATCAAGGATCTTATGTTTTATGTTTTATTTTTTTCAGATATGAGGATGTTAGGTTTATTACTTTATATCGAAAGAAACGGATCAACGGTAGTGGAGGTCAAACAGGCAGTCTGTTTATGTAAAACTAGCTGCGTCTCGCGGTTTCACCCACGTAAGTGGCGATCCCGTGAGAATATCGAGATAAAAAGTAGCCTATATGTTAAATTAGGGTGTCAGCTATCTCCGTACAATTTTTTTTCAAAATTGGTCTAGCCGTTTGAGCGTGAAGAAGTAACAAACATATTATAAACACACACACTCACACACAAACTTTCGCATTTATAATATTAGTGTGATATATAGTGTGATAGTGTGATACTGGTATTGGGATCGGCTGCCAGACTCCTGAAAGTATTTTTTTGAATTGAAAACTTCTTTAGCGGCGTTGCACACTTTTTGTAATGGGGAAAAAATGGTAAACTCGCGTCAGGACACGTGACCGTCAGGAGAGATTTCCCCCCCCTCTTTCTACGGCGGCGCCAACCGAAGTGAACCAAGTGAGACACGATAATGGATGGATGGATGGATGGATGGACGGACGGACAGACGGACGGACGGACTGACGGACGGACTGACGGACGGACGGACGGTGACGGGGACGGACGGTGACGGGGACGGACGGACGGTGACGGTGACGGGGACGGGGACGTAGACGGGGACGGTGACGGTGACGGTGATGGTGGACGTGGATGTGGATGGATGGATGGACAGCTGATGGCTCGACCGTCTGTGTAGTAGCCACACTGCTGTGTATTCGTAAAATTCGTGAATATAAAGTGTTTCAAATATGGAAATTGATCGATGCATCGATTTATAAAAAAAGTGACGCAGAAATAGTGGAAAAAAATTAGTTATATTAATTCAATTCATAATTGATTTATTTCAACGTTAATATTCATGTTTTCACTTCTGCCGGCACTCCCGGAGTGCAACCCGTCTTTTTTTTTTATTTATTTTTTTCTACGGTGACATATAGGAGGGGCTTAATATTGTGGGAGACTGCTGCCTAAACTAGGCTTAAGGCCTGTATTTCAGGTCACCACTTGGGAAAAGGCTAGGTAAATGATGACTAAAGAAACAGATTTGTTTTACAAAATCATTCCTCGGTAGGTTCGGTATGTACTCCATTTTTCGGGAAAAAAACGTTGCATGATAAATATCTAATAGTAGGATTTCTTTTGCCATGGTACATACCTTAAAAACTCTCGCAGACAGGCGCGACGCAACCGCGTGACGCGACTCTAGTGCAACATTTTTTTTTTAAACTTCTTGGAAATTTTATTATTCTACCAGAATCGCGTCGCGCCTGTCTACGGCGGAGCCTAAGCCTTACACTCACAAAGACGCAGATCCGGACCGATCCCAAGTCTGTTATGTGTTTGCTATATTTATTCCATGCAGGTATCAAATCCACCCTGTGCCGCAGAAGCCAATAGCCCAAACACCGCCTCTAACAAGCCATGAAAATTACGTCCTAAGAACAAGCTAAACTATTGAGATTCATCCAGGAATAATTGCATATTCTTACTTACTAACACGTTTTATTTATACCCTGTAATACAAGTTTTCATCACATAATTAAACCTTGATTGGCATCGCGATCTTAAACTTTACCTTATACAAACTCAATTCATCATGGCCGCGATATTACACGTCAGTTGGACAAAAGACACCCAGTAATTATCCTTTCCACGGCGTAAATTAAAACAAGCACGGTTAATAACTTCAGCGAGGAATATTAAAACAACAACGTTAAGAAAAGAAATTATAAAAAATATTTTTATATGGCTTGTCATCGTATTTTTTTATTTTTTGTCTTTTGTATGGTTTTTCATATCTCTAGGCTGTATAAATATGAAATACTAGCTAGTGTTATAAAATGTGAAAGATAATGGTTATCGTCACTACAATCTATAAAGTCTATAAAGATTGTTAGTCGTAGAAATATTAGTAAAACCTTTTGGGGTTTTATGACAAAGTTATCTACCTATATGTACCTAAATTTACTTCTCCGAAACAAGTTTTGATGAAAACAACAAAACCTACTGAAAAAAACAAACAATAAAGTCCACTTCCAACTTACAATTTTCAGATGGGAAAAAAATCGCTTTTACAATTTATCCAACAAATAATACCCAAACCAGAATGGACACACTCCATACATTCAAATACGTACAATCTCCATCAATAGGAACGTAAAACGACAAACGGGTAAAATAAAAACGCCCTTTTTTACCGAATAAGCGTTACCATAAAAAAGGTTTTCAGTGAGCAAGTGAATCATAATTTATGAATTCCGGTGTCCGGGCAGGCTAGGAGATTTACGCGGGGTCATTGTGTCGACGGATACGATACGCATCGCTTAGAAAAAGATAGATAGACAGGGGTGGTTAATTTCTATGGCCGAAAGTGTAGACTGTATATATTTTGAGGGATATTATTATTTTATTTTTTAGCTATTCAAAATAGATTAAAGGTTCAAAAAGACTTGGTGGATATTCTGAAATATTCTTTTCAAGTTTAAAATGTGAGTTTTTATAGGTATCGCTACATAATCAATGTGAATTGAATTATACTTTGGTCGGATATGCAATCAAGCACAGAGCACATTACAATCAAAACCAATTAAGTTTTAATTATTTTAATGAGTTGAGTGTAGCAGTGGGCTTCGGAAGCCTAAATTAATTAATCTGTTAACCATTTTTTTCATTTATAGAATTAATGCCCAATTTGAAATAGCCAATTATGCTTAACTCTTTTTAATTCAGGCTGTGTTTGCTTAAAAGTACCTTACTATTTGACCTATATCACATCACACTATCACACTAATATTATCACACTAATCACATCACATCACACTAATATTATAAAGGCGAAAGTTTGTGAGTGTGAATGTGTGTGTGTTTATATGTTTGTTACTTCTTTACGCTCAAACGGCTAAACCAATTTTGATAAAATTTTGTATAGAGGTAGCTGATACCCTGGATTAACATTTAGGCTACTTTTTATCCCGATATTCTTACGGGATCGACACTTATGCGGGTGAAACCGCGGGGCGCAGCTAGTACTACTATATTTTAATAAAATAATGTTCAGCAAACACATCTCTTCTAAAACATCTAAACGTTCCCCACTCTATGTGACAGAGTCGTTAATGAAACATAAGGGGTGTGCTACATCCCCCGACAACTCCCGACATACCCCGACATCCCGCGCTGCTCATCCTCCGCGAAGGATAGCGCAAATACAGATATAGCCCGCTAATCGTGGCTCTAAGCTTACCTCTATCCACCCATTGAAAGAACAACTTTATGTGTTTGACAATAAGGTGGGATATAAGTTGATGGTGGAAAATCCGTTAATTATTTTTTTATGGAACAAAAATGTTCAAATAATAGATATAAATTACGTATTATTACGATTTTAATTGTTATTGTTTTATTTTTATGTGGCGTATCGGTTTTGGTTTATTTGTAACGGAGTGAGTAGGTAAGCGAGGTTCTGAAGGTATTAATTATACATTGCCATGTTTTGATGGAGGATCCAATTCGTTGTATGGTTCTGTTTACTTGCCTAGTGGTGGTAAGTTATGTCCTCTTCCGTGCATTCTTAAGCTGACTCCCTTTCCCAACTCTAAAATTCTAACATACATCGGTTATTCCTTTTGTGCACGTTGGTTCATATTCTGCGTGTATATTTTCTTTTTTTATTTGAAATGGGCTTGCTCTTGACTCTAGCCTAGGTCAAAGGTGACAGAGACAAAGTCGACGATATATTTATGTATATTAAAAAAATGTACTTAGCGCTTACAACAACGACGACATATATCTATCAACCCGCACTGGGCACGCGTGGTGGATTACTGCTCACTCCCTCTCACCGAGCGGAAGCCTGTGTCCCAGCAGTGGGAACATTATTACAGCGCTGGGGCTCTGTCTTGCATAGGGTCGCAGCGTAATGCTGAGCAATAGCCGTTTTGCGTGGATGTGACGCATGTTTCCCCCTACCTTTTTATTTTATTTTTTTTGTTTAGGTATGTTCTTTTTTGCGTCATTTTCACCGCAAATAAACGTATTTTCTTACTTTCTTTCTTTCAAAATATGGGACAATACATCCTTACCTTAGAGCATTTAGCAAATAGAGCCTCGGGAAGAAAAAAATACTTGTAAGTATTTTACCCAAGTAAAATTCTCCTTAAAAACAAAACCCCTTGCCATCAGCACACAAAACAAGAGCTCTTCACGTGCAGATATATTTTTTAAACAGCCCTGAGTGATATTACACAGTGCGCACAATGCTTGTCTGAGATGACAGGCCATTTCGCCGTGTGACAGCACGAGACGTTTCCTCTATGTGAGCGTACGGTGTGCGTGCATCCAAGGTGTGCGGAAAATCAAGGAAACGTATTTTCTTTTTTTTTTTTCGAAGGAAAATTATTAACGAAACAGTAACTACCGTAACCTAAGATTTAATTTTCGTATTTACTATGTTTTATTTGGAAAAAAAACATAAACAACACCAGAGGGGCAATTCTCGTAATTTTAAAAACGTTCACAGTCTGATCTCAGTCTCAATCTGTCTAAAATACCTTTAATTTCCTTACATTTTGACAAGTTTTTGACATTTGTTTGTCGCTGAGATGAGACTGCGACTAGATTTTGAACGTTTTAAATTACGAGAATTAGTCTTCAGATAGACGTAATCCAAGTAATTGCACAGTTAAATTTAATTAAAAACAGAATATTCACAACATGGTAAACAAGTAAAACTAAAAATGTTTCAGGTAGCGAAATAATAACTAGATAAACGAATTCAAAATAGTCGGCATAAAATTTTCGACGTAGCCTCGGGCTATTACAAAAATAAACGTCATACTGGAGCTAATTTTGAGGTCGGCAGAGATAACACGAAACTTATGAGTAAAAAAAGTTAATGATTATTTATTGATAATATTAAAAACATCTCTGGTATCAAAGCTGCCTACAAAAATATACCTGAAAAGGACAGATAAAAAAACAAGAAAACACGCCATGAAATGACCGTAACAGCTTGATAATCCCTTTTCTATTATATCCATTCTGCATCACAAGTCAAGCTCCACACATGATGAAGTCTCCACATATGAACGAGTCTTCCTTTCAAAGGTAAAAGCACTTGTCGCTCGACACCGACAATAGATAGGGGGCCGCGACAAAAGAGTGGCCTCGCCAATACACCGCCACATACAGGCTACATAGTACAGGTATTTTACATTACCAGTATTTAGCAAGAGAAAAAAATGGATAATAAGTACTTACACCATCAGAGGAGTCCGTGGCTAAATAATAACAGCCGCACAAGTCGATCGATCAAGTTAAGCTATGCTTGCCGCGGTTGGTCTGCGGATGGGTGACTATCTTTACATACCGAGACCCCTCCGTGCTTCGGAAAGCACGTTAAGCCGTTGGTCCCGGCTGTCACGTGGATCTTTGACAGTCGTTACGGGTAGTCAGAAGCCCGAAAGTCTGACAACCAGCCTTAACAAGGAGCCCGAAAGTCTGACAACCAGTCTTACCAAGGGGTATCGTATTACCCAGTAACTGGGTGGTGGAGGTCAGATAGGCAGTCGCTCCATGTGAAATTATGGTATTCAGCTGCATCCGGTTAGACTGGAAGCCGACCCCAACATAGTTGAGAAAAGGTTAGGCAGATGATGAAGTACTTACATCATTATAATGATCAACCTGTACTGATAGACTTCTTCTTCGTCACGTTGCGGTCGTTGGCGCGACAGTCTAGTTAATTTTATTGACCCGAACCTTCGAGACTTGCACGGCATTGTCGGTAGCAGCGCTGACCTCAGCGACGTCGCTATGGCTGCATTTTTTGGGGCACAGAGGACAGGATAGGAGACGCAAACTATGTCCAAGGTAGCGCCACACACAGCTGCCGTACCTTCGAGATAGCCCTACCTTTTGAGGTTGTAGTTGCATCTTCCCACTTGGGTTCTAAGGCGGTTTAGATACTTCCAAATGGGCCACGGAACGTTGGACCCTGCGGGAGTATGAAACTTGGTAAGCTTGGTGTTATAAAACTTTAAACAATGGATAGAGGCCACTACAAAAGAGTGACCTCACCAATACACTGCCACGTACAGGCTACATAGTACAAGTATTTAACATTAAATTCCCGTTTATAGCTATCAAGAGAATCAGAAGAGAAGAGATGCAGTTGCTAATAGAAATGGACAATAGACAAAAGAGCGCCCTCGCCAATACATTGCCACATACAGGTGCAAAATACTTCCCATATTTTGCATTATAGACAAGGACTTAGCAACTGCACCTAACTACATTAAAATTGTCCATTAATTATGTACTTTTAGAGTTATACATATAATGTTGTAAAAGTAACAGTTAACACGAGTAGGCAATGAATGGGGACTGCAAGAAAAGAGTAACACCGCTAATATTAAAACATTTTTTACAAAAAAAAAACAGCCGACTTAAAAAAAACACTACAAATTGATAAATAACTTTAATTTTGGAAGTCGGTGTCGTTGGTTCCGCATTTTCGTTCTTAGACACCGACTTCCGAAATTAAATGGAGATGCAGTAAATTTATGCATATAACTTCGTAAATACATAAGAATAGTTACCTAATGTATTATAAATTAAAACCTTCCTGAAAGTATGTAGATTACATTAATAAAAGAATTATCAAAATCGGTTCATTAGTTTTTGAGAAAATCGCGGAAAATCGCATACAAACATACATACCTACATACATACGGCTCGAATACAGAACCTTCTTTTTTAAAGTCGGTTAAAAAACTTACCTATTCCCAGAAAAGTCCAATCAACTCCGAAGTTTAAACCCACATTTATATTCTGCAGTTCATATTTAGATGCAGCGCACACCAACCTCATTGGGGATAAAAACCGGACGTGACGTCACACCAACACCTGTCACATTCAAAATGAGAAGAATATTTAGTGACATTTATTAAATGACTACTTGAAATTGGAATTTTTGTGAAGCGTCTTGAGGATTCAAGATTTCCATAGGAATAGCTTGTCCACTACAACTTATTTTCCTTCACCTTTTAAAATTACACAATATTCATGTTTCTAGATAGCAACGAAGCATCTTGCTGGTCTTTTTTTTGTGGATGGGAAATCATCAAATGACCCCTCCCGCTCTGGGTGGAGCGGAAGAGAGTGTCAGACTCTTACTGACTAAAACCCACCCGTGTTCCTTCCTTAGCCCTTCATGTTCCGCGGTAGCGGTAACCCTTTCGGACAATCCCGCTACCCCGACAGGCTTCGGCCCTAACGGGCCCCTTCCTTTATGCTGACAACTCTTTGAGGCGCGCGTGGAACACGTACGCGCCGTCCGGCACGGGCCTGGTCCTGATCGGACGGTGAGCTACCAATTACTCTCCGTCCGCAGGCCCATCTCGCTGGTCTGACTTTTACAATTTAGAACGGAACGGGCGACGTGACGCCCGTCTTCAGGCACCAACTACGTGACGACCTTGGCCCATCTGTTCTGAATCAGACAGATGGGCCTGAATGCATCAGAACTTCTGATGCATCCTTTACGTGTGGCTAGCTCAGTCCTATTTCAGCCTCATTATCTTATCGCCAAGTATATTGCGTTTCCTTCAATGCAGTTAAAACCCTGGACCTAACAGTACCTACCCCAAACTTACAACACTATCAACATGACAGCACATAATACACAACTTAGATTCCCAACTCGTAAGCTCTTAAGACGTACTAAGTTAGCTCTAAGTAAGGACATACACGTGGGACATCTATAATTAAAGGTCACTTAAGCTCAGACGAACGAAATTAACGTCAGCTTAGGATAATTACTGTTGTGGACAACTAGCTCGGTTTATGTTTCATTTATAAATCCCGCTAGATAATAATATCACAGGAGGATAGAAGCACTTAGTTTAGTATTTCCTGACGGCGGAGCGGTGAACGCTTATGCGAATCCCGCACCCCCGGCCATAGGTTGAGGTGGAACACCGCGGTGGTTTTAGCCGGTAAGAGTCTGGCATGCCCCTCTGTCACCCCCACGAATACTGTTCACAAATTCAAAAACTCTGAATTTGTGTCCACAAATTCAAATACAGAATAAAAAACAAATGAAGCTCGGTGTTATCACCAAGTTTATATTTATATTCAATTTATATTAACAAAATGCCGTGCAAGTTTCGGGTCAATAAAATTGTGTCACCCATTGTAAAGTTTCTATATTTGTGTCTGTAATTTATATGATGTACATAATAAAGAGTATTCTATTCTATACTAAACTTCATTTGTGTTTTTCTGTATTTGTTTTTTTTTTTCATTAGTTGCTTTTTTATCAGTATACTTAGTATAATCAGCCTATAATGTTTCCAATGCTAGGACACAGGGTAGACACAGGCCTCCTCTCTGTGTGCGGGAGAGGGCCGTAATGTACTTAATAAGGTTTAGGCTAAGGATTAGGCAGAGGTGTATCTATAGTGCCCCCACATTTGGCCAGTTATGTTTAAGTCTCATGTAATAGGGGCGAGCCTATTAACATCAACCGGGCATCCCCGGGCTGGCCCTGAGTAATTCCAGATGGAAAACCCAATAATACTTTGCCCGACCAGGGAATTCAACCCAGGACCTCACACTCAGCAGTTGCGCTTGCGAACACTAGACCAATGAGGCAGTAGTAGCAATTTTTATTACAATATGTACTATAGGTACGATGACGGCAATATACGTGCCACCATCTAATAGGCATATTAATTAAAGCTTAATTTTGGTAAACCATACCCCAAATTTTATTTTGCTGCTACACTTGGATCCTTCTGCTGGTAAAAGGGTTAATAGTGTAGTATTACAAAAGTTAGTTACATTTTCTCTAAATAAATTATGTTTTATTTTGTATAATTAATAATTAATTCTTATAATGTAGGTAGGTGTTCTTCAAGATCGCTGTAATAACTATTCATCCAACAGCGATTACTCACTCTTAGATGAATAAGTAATTTCATCATTACAGAAACGGACATAGGGTACCTTTCATCACGAAGAAAAGTGCTGTTCCCGAGGAAAACAACAATAACGTTATTATGATATTAGATGGCGCCACGTGTATTCTTGTTTTCCTCGGGAACAGCACTTTTTTTCGAGATGAAAGGTACCATATGTCCGTTTCTCCGTTTCTATACACCTGACAACGTATATGCAAAATTTCAGGATGATCGGTTCAGTGATTTAGGCGTGAAAAGGTAATAAAAAAAATTACTTTTAGTTAGGATAGGATTTTACGCGGACGAAGTCGCGGGCAGCAGCTAGTCAGCTATAATTTCAAACACCACGTGCATCCCAGCCTCATTTACCATCCATTAAAGCACACTTCATTCTCTCTTCATCCCATTCCGTCAAGAATTTAACCGAGAGGGTTGCACCGCTATAACCGATTTGCGAAATTAAATTCAGTACCATCACGGTGCCACTCGGTACTTTGGTCCAGACAGCTTCCCTTTTCGGCAATTAAAACAAGATCAGGGAAGCTCCGTGTTTTATTTTTCTTTTTCTGGCTTTCTTTTTTCTTTCGTTTCCCTGCACTGCTGCAATAAAGATAAATTATGGTTTTTAATTTTGTTGGGTTGGTCGGTTAATGACGGTTCGGGATGTCTATGGACGTTTATTTTTGTATTAACTATGGTGGCAGAGTTGTGGAGACGAATTATTTTGGCGTTTCCTTTTATAAGCTATACAATTCGAATTGGTAAATGAGTATAAAGGAGTTCTAAAGACTGTTCTTTTCCTAAAGAAAGACAGAACTGCTTTGATAGTTCTAATTGTCTGCAAAAAGGCCAACGCTAGATATTTCAAACATTATGACTTGGCTGGTGCAGTCACAAACAAAACACACTGAATCCCAGCTTCCTTTGAAACATATTTTCAAATATCGAATGCTATACATGTGGTTCGACATTCCGATGTCAAAAAAACAAAACCATAGAGATAGAGTATTACTACACAGAAGAAGTACCTAAATAAAAAAGTTAGAGGACTTTTGCGAACGCTCTTCGAAAATACCATGACATACCTGCCAGTAGTTTAAAAAATACCACTTCGATGTATTCACAAAAAGAAAAAAAAACCAATCCGATGCTCGAATATTTGAAAATATACGCACTTTTACTGAATATAGAGGGGTTAGTTTTAGGTCAACATTGCCATGATTTATCTGCACAGTACTATAGGGTGCGTAACTCAGATGTGTGCTTTGGACATGCAATTAAAAAGCGTTAGGCTTTGACCAGCATTTGTTTTAAAAGAAACTTACTGTACCACGATAAAACTAGCCCTGCTTCTAATACAAGAAAAAACACTAACAGAATATTTGACACTCGCTTGAACGTTCGAATGGAACGCGCCCTCAATTATAACCAGCCTGTCCCAAAAAGAGGTGAGGCTTCATGATAGCTTCTACGGTACCTTTTCGAAAAAGAGTAAGTACACGTTCTCACCAAACGTATAGTTAACTGTCGATTGTAAGCGCGAACTCACGATCGGCGGCTGACTATATTCGCAGGAAAGTGCAATACCTACGTGGTTATTTTTTTTTTTTTTTTAATAACCGACATTAACTTTCAAAGCTGTGTTGTTCAGAATCATGTACAGAGTCCATGTTAACAGGTTGCACATCGATGTCCATGCGACCCTGTATTCCAGAATATTATTATACCAGCTGAATATTCGTGTGTACTCTAGTACAGGGTGAAATTAAATTCATGGGCATCTTTTTAAGGGGTCATTGTACACATCATTATGAACAACTTTTACTATGGGACCAAACCTGAAATCGTGAAAAAAAAAGTCAACTGTTCCCTACATTTTGACGAGTTCTGTGAACATAAATGCAAGGAACAGCTGATTTTTTTTCGCAATTTTAGATTTAGTCAAATAGTAAAAGTTGTTCATATTGATGAGTACAATGACCCCTTAAAAGGATGCCCATGAATTCAATTTCACCCTGTATATGGTGATACATATTTCATAGGCTTCGCTATGTTTTTGTGCGAAAAACTTGTGAATTTCGTGTTTTACCGCGCTCCGCTTCAACTGGCGTGCTCAGTATTATGTACAGCGTTTGTCAAAATATTATTCTGTTTTCTTCTTATCCTTTTACTCGAGATAATAAATAGGTACTCATTCTTTGAAAACGTTTTCGTAAAGCATTTTACTTACGCGAAAATGAGGCTGTAATATTCTTGCTACATAGTACATAAGAAGTGCTTACCTGAAAACAAATCTACACTAATAATAAAGCTGAGTTTGTTTGAACGCGCCAATCTCTGGAACTGCCAGTCGTATTTGAAAAAATCTTTTTGCATTTTATAGCCCAATTCTTGAAGAAGGCTATAGGCTACTTTACAACACGCTAGAATCTTCAGGAGCCGAGCAAATACAAAAAAAAAAGTGAGAAGGAAACCCCATTTTATGTCCAGGGAAATCACTGTCCATTCCAAGGTTGCCTGGAAGAGATCGCAGAAAGCGATAAGGCCGCCCATTGTATATTTTGTAGTGTTTAATGTGTTTATTTCATGTTATGTATTTTTGTGGTGTACAATAAAGTATATATAAATAAATAAGGAACGCTAAGCGAAAACGAAGCATTACCGCAGGCAGGATGTGATGCGATTGGGTGAAGAAGGATTTTCACGCAGACGAAGTCGCGGACAGAAGCTAGTGACTAAAATAAAGGCATAACGGATCTCTTTAAAAGACGCGGTAGTAACTACATATAGCCAAGGTGCCTGTTTATTAGAACTCGTTAAAATGTAATTTAAGAGACCACTCAAGAATCATGCATGCAACGAATAAATGCAACATGAACATGTCTTAGAGGTTGTGGTTAAAGAATATTTATTTACTCAAAAGAAATTTACTACAAACTTCACTTTATGAGAAATATCACATTACACTAATCACACTAATATTATAAAGGCGAAAGTTTGTGAGTGTGTGTGTTTATATGTTTGTGACTTCTACACGCTCAAACGACTGGGCCAATTTTGATAAAATTTTGTATGAAGGTAGCTGACATCCTGGATTAACATATAGGCTATTTTTTATCCCGATGTTCCCACAGGATCGACATTTACACGGGTGAAACCGCGGAGCGCAGCTAGTTTTATATAATAATGATGACATTCATGAGCAGACCTAGTATGACACGCACAAATATTAAAAGAAGACAACAATAATTAACGTATAAAAAGATATTGACGGTAGCACCAACAGATTCATGCGATACAAAAATCTTTCATCTTAAACATAAACACTTTTTCCGACATACTTGCAAAATAAAATATGGCATTGCAATCATTAAACCAAAGGCAGATTAACTATATCTACTTCTACCGCAATCACCAAAGCGATTACCAACAAACAAAAGACGGTCAACTCTTTCCACGACCATTAATACAGTTCTTACTTTACAAAAACCTTAACCCACCAACTCCTTGGATACCAAACGATAAATTATCCCGATGATAACCCTGAAGTGCCGTCTTAATCACCACTGCACTTTTCAACGTAGATTGATGACGTTTTGATTTATCGCCGTCGCTGCGGCTGGGTTAATGGGGCGAATCTCTCAGATAAAGATGCAACCGATGGTAATGTACAGTAATGAACATGTTGGTTACTTGGTGAGCTGTTTTGTTTTAGCTGTTTTTTAACTGACTTCTAAAAAGGAGGAGGTTCTCAATTCGGATGTTTGTATTTTTTTTTTTTATGTTTGTTCGCGCATAACTCCGTCGCTTGCCAACCGATTTGAAAAATTATTTTTTTGTTGGAAAGGGTATACTTCCCAAATAGTCCCATGAAAATTTTATTGAAATCGTATAAGCGGTTTTTGAAAAATCAACAAAAATCTAAAAATTTATCTACATTGTCTACATTAACGATCTTTTCGTTTACATTTTTGTGGGGTAGGTACAACTAAAAAGTGGAAAATAAAAACTTTTTTACAAAAAAAAAAACAACCGACTTCAAAAAAAAAACACTACAAAGTGATAAATAACTTTAATTTCGGAAGTCGGTGTCAAAAAACGAAAATGCGGAACCAACGACACCGACTTCCGAAATTAAAGTTATTTATCACTTTGTAGTGTTTTTTTTTTGAAGTCGGTTGTTTTTTTTTTTTTGTAAAAAAGTTTTTGTGATTTTTATGTTGGCAACACATTTAGTTTTATGTTTTATCTGTCATTCGTCATTACTGTCAATGTCAATAATGTCATTCACTGTACAAGAACACCGGTCAAGCCCCGCGCGTTACCGATCGGCGACGAAAAAATAGAAAATCAAGTGTGTCTCATTAGCGAAGCTTGACAGGTTGAAAGAAGCACACAGTTTTTCCATCCAATCTGCATTTTTTATTTTATAATTAATCAAGTTCCCATCAATTTATGAGTTGTGCGAAAATGCCGTTAAAATTAAAATACCTATTGATTCTAAACCAGGCACGTTGAAAACCTGTGTCAGGCGCTGTCTGGCATTTATATTGAACTTGCACTATTTGGCGCTGCCGGGCACACAATATTGTTATTATTTTGTTTTTTTTTACCCGACTACGGCGTAGCAAAAAGGAAGGTTATGATTTTGATCGGTATGTATGTAAGTATATATGTATGTTCATCTGTTCCCTCATAACTTCTAAACTACTTGTTTGTTGTAATATTGTGTACCTTGCTTTAGGTCAAATAAAATGTATTACCTTACTTTTATTTCTGCTCCTTTTGAGACGATTCCATGGCAAATTAACTATAGAAAAACTTTTTAAAACGGTGCATTATTGTAAAAGAAGAACGGATCTTTAATTTTATTTATTTATTTAGATTTACCAACGTTCGTATTAACTACAGAAAATACAGAACTAAATGTTACAAACAATTACAGGTAAATACGGCATTTCTTATTATTACCTGCTAAGTGAACAATTTTAAAGTAGAGTAGTTTCACATTATTTTTAGAGAACATAACAAAGAGAGATACAGCCGTCTCATATCGTGTCGTAAAAAATCTATTAATCTATCCATTGAACTCTAATGATTCATGAACCATTTCCTTGAAGCGAAGTGAACTGCCTCGACAATCAAGGGTTGAAAATACACCCCCAAAACATAGGGGTGTGGTCTATCAATCAGCTTACTCACCACGGTTCTGATTATAACCCACCCCCTGAAACTTACCCTCAGATGACGCATGCAAATTCACCCCCTTCCCATCTTTTTTCACCCCCTATTTCTTTTTATTGAAGAAAACTTTTTGATGGATTGGCGTTTTAGCGTTGCTTGGAGAATAAAAAGCTTTTGAAGTCAAATCTGTATGATTTCTGTCAGATTGTCTGTGCATTAGCAAATTGTTGAGTAATGAAATGGGAATCAATTGTTTTTCTTTATTTTAATGCTGTGACCGAATACCGATAAACTTTAACGCTAGATAAACTGGAATGGAGGGCTTTTAATAATTGTTTGCTGCACCGGACGACGTCATTACGTCAGCGCCGGCTGTCGCTGAAAACCAGCGCTGGAGCTCTGTCTCGCATAGGGTCGCAGCATAATGCTGAGCGATAGCCGTTTTGCGTGGATGTGACGCATGTTTCCCTCTACCTTTTCATTTTATTTTTTGTGTTTATGTTCTTATTGCGTCATTTTCACCGCAAATAAACGTATTTTCTTTCTTCTTCTTTCTTTCTTCTTTTGTTTCTTTGAATACATGTTTTCTACTCACTATAGAAAATCTCCAACATTTCTTTTAATTAGAGTCACGTTACACAGTACATTGGCCATCAGACATCTTCTAAGTTTCGTCATCATCATTTTAGCCGAAAGACGTCCACTGCTGGACATAGATGCCTCCCCCAAGCACCTCCACTTCGACCGGTTTTGTGCTTCTCGCATCCAACGAGTTCCTGCGGCCTTCACAAGGTCGTCGGTCCACCCTGTGGGAGGCCTTCCAACGCTACGTCTTCCGGTACGCGGTCGCCAACCTTTCGACCCCATCGGCCGTCTGTTCTGCGAGCAATGTGCCCTGCCCACTGCCACTTAAGTTTGGCAATTCTTCGGGCTATGTCGGTTACCTTGGTTATCCTGCGGATCTCTTCATTTCTGATTCGATCACGCAGAGAAACTCCAAGCATAGCCCTCTCCATTGCCCTTTGGGTGACTTTCAGCCTTCTAATAAGGCCCATTGAGAGCGACCACGTTTAAGTGGCATATGTCATCAGTCATCACTCTCTAAATTTACTTTTCCCAAATCCTATTTCCTACTATCCTATCACACTAATATTATAGAGGCGAAAGTTTGTGTGTTTGTATGTTTGTTACTTCTTCCTTTCCTATCCTACTAATCCTACTAATATTATGAACGCGAAAGTTTATGAGGATGAATGGATGGATGTTTGTTACTCTTTCACGCAAAAACTACAAAACGGATTTTGATGAAACTTTACAGTAATATAGTTTATACGTCAAAATAACACATAGGATACTTTTTATTCCGATATTCCCACGGGATCGAAACTTATGCGGGTGAAACCGTGGGGCGCTGTTAGTATTTTATACAAATAATTCCTGATGCTGAATGAACGTCATGAAAGCTTTTTTACTTTTAATTTGTCAACTTCTCTACTCCCCCGTACATAAGCCTTCATAAATAAAATACGCCGTTACTCATTCCACAAATATCATATTTCTTAACACCACTTAAAACCTCATAATTGTCCCACTTTCAGACTGTAACCATTCCGAGTTTCAGAACTACGTGAAATAATTGCTGAAAGCTTCAAAATGCGTATCACGTAACATAGGTTCACTTGGTTCCCGATGTTAACCAACTGTGCAAAGGGTTATTACTTGACAACCGGACTCTAATGGTTACATTAGTGATACACGGGGACCGGTATATCTTGATCCTTTGTGGTGACGCTCGCTGCGTATAAAAACGGCAGTCTAAAATTGTATCAGATTTTGGAACATTCAAGGTCTGTTTATTGGCATATGAATAGCCGCTATCAACCAGAAAAAATACAATGGAAGTAGCATGAATATATCTTTTTTTTTATCGCGGTAAAAATCCTCATGGACTTCCTCTATCGTGGGGGTGACAGAGGGGTATGCCGGACTCTTACCGGCTAAAACCACCGCGGTGTTCCACCTCTACCTATGGCTGGGGGTGCGGGATTCGCATAAGCATTCACCGCTCCCCTGACAAGCATGAATATATCTTTTTTTTTATCGCGGTAGAAATCCTCATGGACTTCCTCTATCGTGGGGGTGACAGAGGGGCATGCCGGACTCTTACCGGCTAAAACCACCGCGGTATTCCACCTCTACCTATGGCTGGGGGTGCGGGATTCGCATAAGCATTCACCGCTCCCCTGACAAAGCATGAATATATCTGCCTGATAAGATAACAGGAAATTATTTAGAGGTGTCCACATATCTACCGTAAGGTGACATATTGGTGGCAGCGAATGTACAAGTATCTTCCGGACCCCCGACATGGTGGTAGAAGTAACAGTGGGGTTTTAGTTGGCAGGAGTCCAACATAACCCTCCGTTCTTCACAGATGGAGTTTATCCTTAAGGATTTTCCCATCGGAAAAAAGGTGACATAGTGTTGATACGTGCAGGGTGGAGGGCCTTGTAGCTAAGTAATAACAAACGCACAGGTCGATCGATCAGGTTAAGCTACACTTGCCGCATTTGGTCCTTGGATGGGTGACCAGCTTTACACACCAAGACCCTTCCGTGCCTCGAAAAGCCCGTTAAGTAGTTGGTCCCGGCTGTCACTCGTGGATCTTTGACACTCGTTACTGTCAGAAGACCAAAAGTCTGACAACCAGTCTTACTAAAGGGTTTCGTATTACCCAGTAACTGGAGGTCAGATAGGCAGTCGCTCCATGTAAAATACTGGTACTCAGTGGGGAAAAAGCTAGGCAGATGAGTGGTGAAACATAAGCCTATCCATAACGTAATAAGTTGGTGAAACCAAAAGGACAAGTGTAATCTTCTTCTTCTTATCGTGTCGATGGCAATCTAAATGGACTCAGCCCAGAAATCGGCTAATAAAGAAGGCCACTGCTGGACGTAGGCTGGGGAGGCCTATGTCCAGCAGTGGACTTCTTTAGGCTGAAATGATGATGATGAAATGATTTTAGTTTGTACTAATCGATCATGTGACTTATGTTATAGGCATTTTGACCTGACCTTTTTTGTTGTGTTAAGTATTAACAATGGAAACTTGTAAATGGCCTTCAATTTCATATTGATTAAGAACGCTGTTTATATAATCCTTTATATTAGCTGTAATTTTCCCGAACAACATAAAATGAACGCAGTAAAGTTAGACATTTCATCACAGTTCAAGTAACACTGGCTGTGTAACACGTAACCGCGTGTTAATTGTGTGATTACAGTAATCTTGGGGTGACGTTGTCGTATTGTTTTAAATAGAGCCCCCAATTGTCGCTCATATTTGTTTCAAATTGTTATGGGGCTGTTAGGTGAGTGACGAGTGAGTTACCTTTATGGTTTCACACGGTTTGTTAGAGTAAGTTTAAGTGTCGTTTAGTTTAAATGCAATGTGTATAATTATGATCGGGTTACTAGTGGAATGTTTCACTTTCTCTTACTATGGTTGTGAGGAATCAAATATTTAATAAGTAGGAGCATTCATACATGTTTACATCACGCTTTTAAGGCGGTACCCCGACCAAATAACCTTGAGCATTCGCGACAGAGACAGAGAGCGACACGATTTACTCGTACGAAAGGGATGCAGCGTACCCTGCGCACGCCCCTTTATCATAAAACTCGCAAATTTTTTCGAATTATTTTAATAAAAAAGGAATAGCGATCCTTTTAAATAAATTAAAACATGGATTATTTAGATTTTTAAATTATCTATCCATTGGTGAAATTCTCAAATTAATAGAACGTCAACTTTAGCAAAAGATGCATGCAATCAATAATTTAAGTCAATTTTTTAAAAGGAGGTTTTAAATGTATTAATAATATATATATTTTTTTTAAGATAGCCCTGATAGTAATTTTTTGATTATTTGTCTTTGAGCACTATGAGAACTGATTAAAAAAAAAATTAAAATTGGTCATAACTTCTGAACCGTAAAAAAATTCACCGACATTCTCAGGGTTAAAAAGTTTGGAAATGACCTTGCCCACGCCCCTATTCGATTTGATCCATACTTCCAGGGACACCCTGTAGATCATGTGCTATATCGAATTATTCACACATGTTTCTAATTTATATTAACTGTAGGTACATGATATCTTAATCAGGAACACCAAAATATCATGTTTTCAACAGATCATATTTTTTCCTATAAAGAGAAAGTACCTACGCGGTATTTGGTTCAATGTCAAATGTTTGACCATAAGTATTCGTTAGCGTCGGGTGTATGGGTAAGTGTGCGGGATTTTATCAGGTCTTTCAGCGGGAGATGTAAGAAAACGACTTGATTCTTCAGTAAAATTGTGTCTATTCATATAACATAAAAACTGTCGGTAGAAGGTGATAATTTATAAGAAAAAAAGTCATTAGCTAAAACACACGTAGCTGCACTAGTGCTATGATAACTTTTGTAGGCGTTCCGCGCAAACATACCCCCGGGCGTTGAAAGCCTGTCTTTCAACCGGAATAGTCAGACTCGGGGTAGGTGGGTAACGGACAAATTTTGCTGAATGACCTGCGGAGCAGGCCACTGGAGGTTTTGATGTCTGCAACTCTGATCACGCCATCGGGTCCCGGATAAGTGGCGACAATCCGACCCATTTTCCACTTCAAAGGCGGCGTGTTCTCTTCCTTTAGAAGTACCAGGGAGTTCAGCTTCAGAGAACCCTTACATGTGCGCCATTTCGTCCTGAGTTGGAGCTCTGATATATACTCCTTGCTCCATCTGTTCCAAAAATGTTGTCGTAGTTGTTCAATTCGTTGAAATCGAGATAAGGAACTGGTGGAATGGTCATGGTAATCAGGTGTCGGCAAAGATGTCAAAGGACGTCCAATTAAAAAGTGTCCGGGTGTCAATGGTGTCAAGTCTTCAGGATTCGATGAAAGTGGAGTCAGTGGTCTGGAGTTCAAAATAGCTTCTATTTGCACCAACGTAGTATAAAGTTCCTCATAAGTTAGGTTACAAAGGCCCAGCACTCTGACTAAATGATGCTTTGTTGACTTGACACCAGCCTCCGCAAGGCCAGCAAAATGAGGAGAGTATGCAGGGATGAAATTAAAGTTAATTCCCTCTTTAGCCATCTCCTCAGTTAACGAGTCGCAATTAGTTTTAAGAAATTTTGATAGGTCATTGTATGCACCAACAAACGAGGTGCCATTATCTGAATATATGTTAACCGGTTTACCCCTACGCGAGATGAATCTCTTTAACGCCATGATAAAAGTATTGCTGGTTAAATCACCGACTAATTCAAGGTGTATTGATTTTGTCGTAAAACAAACAAAAATTGCGATATATACTTTCACCAATCTACAGCCACGACCCTGTCGAACAGCAGACTGTATTGGACCCGCATAATCCAAGCCAATATTTTCAAAAGGGAAACCTCCAGCTAGAAGTCGCTGCCGTGGTAAATTACCCATGATCGGTGTGACGGTTTGACCTTTAAGACGACAGCAACGTACACACCTACGGTAGCACAACCTGGCTAGATTGCGACCTCGTATAGGCCAGTATGTATCCCGTATAGAAGCTAATAGCAACTGGGGCCCAGCGTGAAACAACCGTTTGTGTTCGTACTCAAATAGTAATTTTGTAAAGTGATGACTAGATTGTAAAAGAATTGGACATTTTTTATCATAAGGTAAATCCGAGTTTTGTAATCGACCTTTAACACGCATTATTTTATGGTCGTCCAGAAAAACGTGAAATTTTAATAAAGGACTTTTCTTTGGTAATTGTTTATTATGAAGTAACAACTTGTATTCACTAAAAGACTCGATTTGACATGATCGAATAATCAAAATTAAAGAATTCTGTAGTTCACCAGTACTTAGGGGACCATAGACAGGTAGTTTTTTACATGCAGCGATAAAACGTAAAAGGTATGCTACCGTGCGCTGAAGCCTTAGAAAGCTTGAAAATCGGTTAAAGTTAAGAAATTCATTGGCCACATTCTCGTTAACGGTACCATGTAAAGAGACATTTGATTTAATTTCCGGCAATAATTCATCAGTAGATTGTGTAAATCTAGATGGCCAACATGATACGTCATTCTTTAAAAAACTTGGACCAGACCACCAATCCTCTAAAGAAGGTAATAAGTTAATGTCTACTCCTCGAGAGACGTAATCAGCGGGGTTCTGATCGGTTGGGACGTGTCTCCACTCGCAGTTGCCAGTCTTCTCTAAAATTTCAGCAACTCGGTTGCGTACGAAAGGCTGCAGCCTATTAGGCAACATTTTAAGCCATCCTAGGACGACAGTAGAGTCTGTCCAAAAGAATGTACGCGGCCTAATGTTTAAGCGTAATGATGCAACCACCTTTTCATAAATTCTAACTCCGACCAGAGCACCGCAAAGCTCAAGTCTGGGAATGGTGGTTGGTTTCAGAGGGGCAACACGACTCTTTGCTAACAATAAACGCACTAACACTTGATGTTCATTGTTGACACTGCGAACGTATAAGCATGCTCCGTATGCTCGTTCAGACGCATCAGTGAAAACGTGAAGCTCTAAAAGGCGCATTGAATCAATTAAAACATGACGGGGAATATAAATTTCATTTAATTTTGGTAAATTCATTACTAGTTCAGTCCAAAGCTTCCTAATGTCCGGCGATAGCGGTTCATCCCATGACAGTTTGTGTAACCATAATTTTTGAAGTAACATCTTCATCACTATAATGCATGGAGCTAGAAGCCCCAAAGGATCAAAAATTTGTGATATAATCGAAAGCATGTCACGTTTTGTATCGCTACGAATAATTGGTTGACTAATGGGAAAACAGAGTTGATCAGATTGTGATTGCCAACCCAGACCTAAGGTTTTGGTAGACTCAGATCCGCCAATATTCAAGTCGAGTGAAGATTGGGGACAGTCAGAACCAATCACCAAACGTGTATCATTTGACTTCCACTTTCTTAGGTTCATTCTAGCTGAAGCAAGAGTAGAAGTTACTTTATGACGCAAGTCTCTTACTTCATTGAGATCATCTCCTCCCGTCAGCAAATCATCGACGTAGAAATCACGTAGAATGACCTCAGCAGCCCTTTTATCAACGCAATCTAAACCTAACTGTTTAAGACACCTCGTTGCAAGGAACGGAGCGCTGGCTGTGCCGTACGTCACGGTATTTAGCTGGTACGTTTGCAACTGAATTAACGGGTCATCACGCCAGACGATTTGTTGGAAATGTCTGTCATTTGGATGAACCACTATCTGCCGGTACATTTTCTCAACGTCGGCAGCAATAATATATTTATGTTGTCTGAAACGTAATAATATTGATAAAAGATCATCCTGTACTACAGGTCCGGTCATCTGTATATTATTAAAAGAAGTGCCTGTAGTAGTGGCACTGCTGGCATTAAAAACTACTCTTAATTTAGTGGTGACACTGCTGTCACGCAAAACTCCGTGATGTGGAAGGTAATGAGCAGACTGTTCAACATTTTTACATTTCGACATATGACCTAGGCTTTCGTACTCTGCCATGAAATCTTTGTACATCTTAGACAGTTGAGGCTGGCTTTTGAACCTACGCTCTAAAGAAGAAAAACAATGTTTAGCTCTTAGAAAGGATTCACCTAACATATCCGGGGAACATTTCAGAGGAATTCGAACACAAAATTGCCCGTTCTCCAAACGTGTAGTATTATTTACAAAATGCTCCTCGCATAGTTTTTCTTCTTGCGAATACACTGATGTAGTACAGACCTCTTCTAATTGCCAAAATCTTGTCAGTTGATGATCCATGCTATTATTTAATTCATCATTACCGTCAGAGATAATCTTCGTAAAATTACATTTTACCATTTTTGATGGTGTCGAAGCATAATTAATTTTAGTTGGGCCTGAAACCAGCCATCCCAGTCTAGTTTCGCAAAGAATAGGTTGTCCATCTCCTAACTTGATTCTTTGGGATCCCAGTAAGTCCCAAAATATGTCAGCACCGAGCAGCATATCTACTGGGGCCGGTGAGTAAAAGTTAGGGTCAGCTAGACAAATATTAGATGGGATTTTCAATTTTAATAAGTCCACATGTCTACTCGGAATATTATCGGTAATTGAAGGTAGAACAAAACAATTAATTTTAATGGAAAAGTTATCGTTCAAAGATTTTATTGAGACAGGGCACATTTTATTTATATATGAAGATGAATTATTAATACCCAATATGGAGTTGTCCACAGTATTGGCAGTTAAACCTAGTTGGTCGTACAGTCTTTCAGTCATGAGACATGATGTGCTGCCACTATCAAGCACAGCACGAGTGACGTATTGCTGACCGTTTTTACCTATGATCTTAATTAACGCCGTGGATAGCAATACGTCACCACTTTCGACACTCGCAGAAAGAGACAAACCTGCACTAGAAGTTGACGGAGCAGGGGCACTTGTCGCATCATCACTATTAGCGGAAGTAATAGCCAAGTCTGACTTCTTCGAATGATCTGCGACATGCACCAGAGTGTGGTGCTTGCGCCGACATACTTTGCAACTTGCCTGTTTACAGTTATTAGCGTAATGTCCTGAAGACAGACAATTATAACAAATCTTAAATTTCGGTAGCAATTGTAACCGTGCTTCATTACTCAACGCCAAAAACTGAGGACAATTGCTTAATTTGTGCTCGCCGTTACATTTAACACAACTCTTAGGTTTAGAAGAACTATTATTCACCTGATTATTCTTGTCTGTTTTATTATTAGAATCCTGTAATACCATTGTCCTAACTTTAGAATGTTTACTAGTGTTTGAATGTTTATCAATTGTTGAACTTGACATTTCTAATGTTTCAATTAATTCAGCACGATTTTTTATGAATGTGAGGAACACAGTTAATGTAATCTCGCAGTCCTTGTCAAGGCGACCCTTGTATTCTTCCCATTCACGGTAAGTTTTATTGTCCAACTTGTATCTTATAATGTGAATAAGTAAAGTATCCCAGTGATTAACAGGTTCGCCAAGCGATTGCAAGGCACGCAGGTTTTTATTAACGTGATCGATTAATGCTTTTAAATTCACAGACGACTCCTTACTAATCGTCTCAATATTAAATAATGCTGAAACATGGTGTTGAATCAACAGATGTTTATTATCAAACCGGTCACAGAGTAATTTCCAAGCGACTGAATAATTAGCGGCAGAAAACTGAATTGAGTTTATTACCACTGCAGCTGAACCTTCTAATGATGACCTCAAATAATGAAATTTATTTATGTCGTTTATATCGTCGTTAGAGTGAATAAGGCTGACAAATGTATCGTGAAATTCCAACCAATTTATGTAAGAACCGCTGAATTTTGGTAATTGAATAGTCGGTAATTTAACAAACCTGTGATTATTAGAACGTGAACCCACCTCACTATCAGTTGGATCCCTTTTCCTATAATCATCGAGCACTTTCTGAGCTTCAGATAGGGTTTTATAATAAAGAGACTCAAACTCGCTACGTTCTAACATTTGACCATCCAAATTATCAGTGCTACATTCCAATGCTAATTGCACCTCGTCATATTGACCATAGAATGACTCAAGCCTTTTTAAACGCAATTGCAACTCGCTCACCTCAGAAGGACTTATAGTAGAAGGTTTTAATGAATTCAAATAATTCAAGAATACGGTTACCCTTCCCTTGTAACTCGCCCTTTTTCTAATGAGCTCCTTATCCTCTGGCATTGCGTAAGCTGGTGCTGTCAACCTGAAATGTATACAATTAAAGTTTTAACAGCGTCTAAAATTGTTACGATACCTGCTTGTAAATACCTACATATGAAATAAGAATTAACTGCTAACTTTATTGTTAATTGTTTTCCTTTACTTTTAAGCTAATGAACTATCAACGTTCTAACAATAACAAAATCAGTACAAAATCTAAGTAACTACTTTATTCACAATGCAATTATGAACCTATCTAACTTTTAATGTGATTACATGAATAAATGACTCAGTAACTGTTACCTACCTAATAAAGTTACAATAATGCAGCTAATAGCTACTCTTTAAAAGGGTGCAAGTAACTGTGATTATCACAAGATTAACACAATAAAGTCTGATCAATTATAACAATGTGTAAGCACAGGATAGGGTTTTACAACGATTAGGTATATAAATTTGTACTAACCTGTTTATTAACAGCTAATTACCACTAAATACAACCTGATAATAGAGTGTTGGGTGGAACTAATGATGATTACGATTATCCAGACCACGGAAAATTCCCAATCTTCGCAATGACACAGCAAAATGAATGTCACACAACCAACTTCGATTGCAATTACGAATTATCCACCAATTCTCTTGAAATCCTTATAATAATAGCTGATCGAAGTTTCTCCAACGTGAAATCTTCTAATCCGGCTCGAAGGACCATGTGCGGGATTTTATCAGGTCTTTCAGCGGGAGATGTAAGAAAACGACTTGATTCTTCAGTAAAATTGTGTCTATTCATATAACATAAAAACTGTCGGTAGAAGGTGATAATTTATAAGAAAAAAAGTCATTAGCTAAAACACACGTAGCTGCACTAGTGCTATGATAACTTTTGTAGGCGTTCCGCGCAAACAGTAAGTGACCATGAATCAATGGGTAGATTGGATACCAAATTAGGATTACCTGATATGTTCGGGTGTTGTTGGTGATGTTTTAAATCTGTCTTTTGAGAATGTTACAAGATTGAATTGTCTCCGAATTTGAACACGGGGAATTGGCTGCAATGATAGGTTAGTGTTTATTCAATTTTATCTGCTGTTAAACGCTACATTGATTCATTTACTGACTCATCCTTAAACAGAGATTCAGAAAATGAAATTGCTACAAAACTAAAAAATATTGTGACTGAATAATTATTTATCAATCTTCAGAAACTCAAAGATTGCTTAAGTCAAATCACAAATATTCGGCGTAACACTGCTCTACTAAAATCATATAAATTATTTTACTGAATGAAATTATCTTTCATGACTTCATTATGTCAGCCGAAAGAAGTCCACTGCTGAGCATCAATCAATCATCTCAGCCTATTGCAGTCCACTGCTGGACATAGGCCTCTCCCAGGCTGCGCCACAATACCCTGCCCGTCCCAGACACTTTCATTAGGTCGTCCGCTGTCGGTCGTACTGCTGAGTATACGACTCCCCAAAGCAATAGGCCACTTCGGTCGGTTCAGTGCTTCTTCATCATTCCCAACAACGTAATTAATTTAAAGTCATAACTTTGCCAATAGTTTATTTTATCAGACCCCACTACAGCACTAAAGTAGATAACAAAACCCTTAGAAACAATACCAAAACTACATATTCTAATATCACCAGCCACATAGCTTCGAGAAAGTCCCTTCCTTTTACGGCCACACTTTCTCGGGAGCAATTTTGCCCCATAATGGTACACGAGGATACAATTATAGCCACCTGATGAACACCATTGTAATTTGGTTCTTAATAATGATTTTGAGCTCGGTATGCATGTAATATCGTGTTATGATGCCTATTAAGGACTTAATTTGGGTGTTTTGTATGGAGTTTCTAGTTGAAAATGTCTAGGCTGTTGTGAAATTATTTGGTGGATAGATACGTGGCTTTGTAGTTGTGTATCACGTTTTATGTTTCGAAATCTTTATTGAATGTTTCAGTGAGGTTTTCAGGCTTGCAGTGATAGCTATTTCTTTCTTCTTGTCCGTCGTTACCTCAATTCTGAGGATCTTTATCACTGACATTATCGTCAGAGTCATCAACATAATCAGCTTCTTCATCTTTTAACTTTGTATCTATTTCTGTGCCATTAATATCTCAGCAAAAGTTGTTTTTAACAAATTCTGTAATATCCAGAACCTTTTTCTTGTAGGCTGCAGCATCCCGTAGCTTTGAAACGCACTCCTCACAAATAAGACGTCTTTCAGAATCATCATTTATTATATATGAATATTTTAAAAAATCAACAAAATATCAAATCGATCGCTACCACATACGTCACGTCTTCAATTCATGCAGTCTTCTGCAGTGCGGATCGCTCGGTAAATGGTACCTCCAACTGGCTTCTTGACCGCGTCTGACCATCTTGCTGGTACTCGCTTTTGCGTTTTCAGTATCATACGCCTTTCCAGACGAAGCTTAGGTGAACGCATAATCCATACTAATATTACAAATTCTAAAGTAACTCTGTCTGTCTGTTATCTTTTCACGCCTAAACCACTCAACCGATTTCGATGAAATTTTGTATAGAGATAGTTTGAGTCCCGGGAAAGAACATAGGATACTTTTTATCCCGATATTCCCACGGGATCGAAACTTACGCGGGTGAAACCGTGGGGCGCAGCTAGTATGCAATATAGCTATAGTGGATAGCTATAGGATGATTAAATTGATGAAATTCACGAATTTAAAATCTCTTAACACAGGTAAAACTTATTAAGTACACTGCTCTGTTCTGAAGAGTAAAACACTACTTCTTGGTTCCAAAACTCGAAGAATATCGTACGAAAGTTACTTTCATCATCATCAATGGTAGACTTGTACTGCTGAGTATAGGGCTCCTCCCTTTTGAACTATGCTTGCCTGGTCTCTGCGGCTCCTCCTTTTTGGTCTTTTTAGTTTTTTTCTGGTCTCTGAGAATCTCATACAGGAAGAAGCTTACTTTAGTAGCATTGAAATCAATGCACCAACAGTGTTGTTTACTGAAATGTGTTGATTATTTCACAGTAAAATTTCAGCAACAGATCTTCAAATGGAAAACGAAATAACAAGACCGCTCCAAAAATTTAAATGCCTATTAATTCCATCGCAAACTTCCATTACATAATTGAGTGTAACAAGTTAACATTTCACAAATTCCCTCACGAGGTATTGAACCGGGACCTATTAACAAAAACAAAATACCCACAAATTGGATAACAACTTAAAACGTCCCTCTCAATAAAATTACTTCGTTCCAACACATTTTGTACAAAATCATCGAACTTTGGGATAAACTTAATGTATACGGGGAGCAAGCTGTTGCGTTCAGAAAATTCAATTTGTATACAAGTTAGCATCTCGTTAAAATTCTTCTGATGTAATAAGGTAGGTTCGCCGTTGTAGGCATTTAGAACTCGAGCGGTTTTCGACGAACACGAACATTCTTAGGGAACTCTCGCACGATAATAATGTTCAAAGATTGGTTTTTGAGTTGCTAATAGATTTTCTTTGTGTTTTCGTTGCGTACGATGTTGCTTTTCGTGTTATGAGGACGTAATAGGTTTTTGCCTTTTTGCGATTGGAAAAAGATTGCTTTAGGTGGTCACGCTTTCAAAAGTTTGGAATTGGAAATGGGTTGTCGATGGCTTTAAAAGTAACCTCATTCAAAATGTATTATGTATTTGCAGAGTTTTAAAATATATTTTTTAATTTTTAATACCTAGATTTCTACTGCATTTTGTTTGGATTTAATTCATCCAAAATCAGATTGTCTTCAAATATGTTGTAATTCTTTTCACGTGGGGCAATTACGTAACACATTTACAATGGCAGTGTCATTAATGTAGACAGTTCAACAACATTCATTGCGTTATTTACGCTGTTGAGTAGACGAATTTTTCACACATTATGAACCAATGGATTAGGAATTTCCTTCAAAATCCTTTGAATTGTGATTAAAAGTTTGTCATGTGCACGTCATGACCTGGGAAATAAATTACCCAGTAAGCTATGTCAATAACATGGAAGCACTCGCACTATACCGTACCAACCTAGTTTCAACAGTCGTGAAAGTTCATTAAATGCATGTTCAAAATGGAAATCAAAAACAACTAATCACGTTATCAGAGGGCTGGCCTATTTTTTTGGCCAAAGAATCAGCATTGCCGTTTAACGTGACAATGCTGCCAGGCTCTTGGGCACTTTTCCTGTTGACAACGATGCGGACGAATGTTTGGATGCCCTAAAAACAATTTCTTCAATAACTTTTCACCTACGAATTCCCACAAATAAATGTATGGCCTTTAGCCCACCGCCACATTAGCTGTTGTTCAACAAATCATACTTATGTAAATTGTACATAAGTAATAGAGATTTACATAATTTACTATAGTAGCCAATTACACTGAGTTACGGCCAGCCGCCGTGTGATTTACACAAATTATCATCTATCATTTGTACGTAGTTTATTATTGTTTTGCGTTGCGTATGAATTATTAGGTACTAAGGAAATTGTCTGCGAGATTCATGGGGGAAATTGTTGTTGAAGCGACAGAATTATAAGCTATGATAATGTTCTTCCCGTAAATATGTCATTGTTGGAAGTGAAAATAGATGATAGTTCCAGTAAACTAGACCAAAGACCAATTCAATGCTACCGTTGCTAATTAAAGTCTGTACGCTAACTAAAGCCAAAGCTTTGTTATGTGTCTGGTCATCACGTCAACCAAAGTTCTCGTGATGGTCAGACGCAGTACTTTTCTTAATGAAGATGCCAGTAATCAGGAAAGACCTCTGATTGTGAGGCAGATGTCAATCAATCTGCCTAGCCTTTTCCCAACTATGTCGGGTTCGGCTTCACGTCTGACCAGATGCAGCTTAATTTTACATGGAGCGACTGCCTATCTGACCTCCACAACCCAGTTACTGGGTAACACGATACCCCTTGGTAAGCCTGGTTGTCAGACTATTAGGTGTCTGACTACCCGTAACGACTGTCAAACATCTATGAATGAAAGAAGGAACCAACAGCTTACCGTGCTTTCTGAGGCACGGAGATGTTTCGATACATAATGGTAGTACCTTTTGTCCGCGACTTCGTCCGCGTGAAATTGCACCTTCTTAGGGGTGGAATTTCGAAAAACCCTTTTTTTTATTAATTCTTAGTGGATACCTACTCTTCACAAAGAACACACCCTCCAAATGTCATATCTCTAGGACCAGCGGTTTAGGCTGTGCGTTGATATAACAGTCAGTCAGGACTTTGAATTTTATATATTTAGATGAATTAATGGATCATTTTCTTATGCGCCTTAATAGATTAAATTTTGGCCAAACTATCCATCTCAAAAACTCGAAAGGCAACATAGGTACAGAGGCACAGAGACACACCAGTACCAAATTGGTCACTTGCCAAAAAATACCGGCCAAGTGCGAGCCGGACTCGCGCACCGAGGGTTCCGTACAAACCTGTAGGTATATATAAGTAAAAGTATATTTTTATTACATGATGTAACTAAAAATTTACGGTTTTCGCATTTTTCCTTTATCTGTGCTATAAGATGTTGCTTCGTACCAAATTTCAAGATTCTGAGTTCACGGGAAGTACCCTGTAGGTATTGATTCCCTTGCGAGTGTCGAAAATTTGCGGAAATTTGCGACATATAAACGGCTGTATCTTTTGATTATGTTGGCTTAGAAGTTTTATTTTTTCACAGCTCCAAGGAACAGTAGACTTGAGTATTTGATATAAATTCCAGCTTGATACCTTTACGCGTTCCTGAGAAAAAGGGTCTTGACAGACAGACAGACGGACGGACAACAAAGTGATCCTATAAGGGTTCCGTTTTTCCTTTCGCGGTACGGAACCCTAAAAAAACGAAAATCACGAAAATCCCCGATGCCATCGATCTCCCTTAACATTGTAAAGCACTAAGAAAAATCCTCACATCCAGAATCAATAGCACAAGAACAATACATCCCCCTTTATTTATACCCGAGGTTGTGGCTTCGCGCATAAATACAGCAAAGGTAAGTTTTACGGCTAGTCAAGACTACGAACAATAAAAATAAATTAGCCTCCGTAAGTGCTTGCACTAATGAAATGGCCGAAAAATGGGGAATAGGTAAGTACTTTTTGGTGGGGTAAGGATAATGGTATGGCCGGTTGTGTTAATCTATAGGCTTGCTTAAGGGTTGATGTCTTTTCTCTAAATGTGAATGTCTTTTGCAGGCGAAGAACTGGTAATCTCGACCTTCCGTGGAAGATTCAAGGTAAGCAACAATGTTAATGGCAATTTTACATTTTTATAATGTCCGCAGCTTGCCTCTGTAACTAAGCTAAAATATCCTTGTGTGCTTGTGAGAGTTTGTATCCTTGTAAGCTACATAGTAATGTAGCTTTAACTTACGGCTGCCAATTAAGCCAACGTCCTAGCCTATTGCCACTTTATATTCTGCAAGATTTCAGCGTTATGGAGCGAGCTATGCTCGGAGACTCTGAAGGATAAAATCAGGAATGAAATTATCCGGAAAAGAACCGGAGTTACCGACATAGCTTGCAGAGTAAGCAAACTGAAGTGGCAGTGGGCTGGCCATGTCTGTGAAAGGACCGATGGCCGGTGGAGCAGATGAGTCCTATGCCTGGAGTGGAGACCGCGTATCGGCAAGCGTAGTGTGGGACGCCCCCCAGCTAGATGGACGGACGACCTAAAGAAGGTGGCTGGGGTAGACTGGATTCGGAAGGCGGAGGACAGGGTGCTGTGGCGCAGTCTGGAAGAGGCCTATGTCCAGCAGTGGACTGCGATAGGCTGAGTTGATTGATTGATTGATTCTGCAAGATTCAGCAGCTCTCTGTAGATTTTGGGTATAGATTGCTTACCTTTATGACCTCTATTATTCTTTCACACATTTTACAACCGAATTCGTGGTACTGTGAAGGATTGATGAGCCCTTCTAATATATCAAACAATTTTATAATTTCTTCATGTTTATATTGACTGAACGTCTTTACATATTGCCGACAAAACTAGCACTGTTTTTTCTAAACAATAAACCTACTAAAATATTTGACACTCTGTTCTAAGCTTGCTTGACTGCTCGAATGGAACCAAACCCTGTACTTATTTTTGTTGCTGACGATCCTTCAGGAATAAAAACAAAAGAAAAACTGGATCAAACCGGAATGAGAAAGCTTATAGTGGATAAGACAAAGTTTAAAACAGAAGACGAACTAGCAGGGGATCGAGGGGGGGGGGGGTGAAGGGGGGGTCAGAGGATTAGACCGGAATAAGGCCCGGACTCCACTGAAGCGGAACGGAGCCGAGACGTGCAGGAATCGACCAATCACAATGGTTGAAATCCTCATCACATCACTCGTCTCGTCTGTGATTGGACGATTCCTGCACGTCTCCGCTCCGCTTCGCCCAGCTCCGCTTCAGTGGAGTCCGGGCCTTACTCTAAATTATAACTAGCCTGCACTACCTAAGAATGACTTTAGCGGACAACCTTTACAGTACCGCCTCCAGCGATATTGAAACATTCCTTGATATTTCATTTTATATCTTGAATTCCACGTACAATTTTCCACAAATAAAACCTCCCCATTGATACTTATACAGTAGCAAAAAAGTTAAAACCTCTTTAGATTCGTAAAGGCGCATTCACACGCACGCAGCGGTAATCAGCGCACGCATTGTAGAGAGTCGACCGCAGTTGTTAAGGGCTCTTCAGACGAGGGCACTCGAACATCTGTCGCGCGGTGTCGCGAGGGGCTTGCTTTAAACGGAGGATTTTTGTATTACGTGTTGAGTGTGTAGAGGTACGCTCTAAGCGATTTTTTATGGAATATTAATACTTATGTTATATTTTGTTGCTTGGTTCTTTTCAAGGACAGGACAGGGTATGTCTTTAGGCATTGCAAGAGAGGGATTATTGGACCCAAATGACCATGATCCATCAAAATCTCTTAGGCATACAGCATAAGACTGTGGTTATCTTGATCCGGATTTCGGAAAGTTTAATAAAACTTGTCAGATGTGGTGAGAATCTTATTTTTTCTGTGTCAAACTGGATTTTATAAACAATTCATAACGCACTATGTAACAGAAAACAACTTTAATCTGTCATGCGCCGCTAATGAGACACAATTGATTTTCTTTTGTTTCGTCGCCGATCGGCGAACCGCGACGCTTGACCGGTTGATGTAAAATGTGATAAATCTCTGATTAAAAGCCATGATACAGCTACGAAACTTTACCTTAAATTTAAATGTATGTAGTAGCCACAAAATATTAATACATTATACTTGTTGTATATTAACGAACATCACAACTAAAGCCGCAGCCAGCAGCATCCATTAAAATCCCATAATCACACACTCATTCATTTAAATTATCGTACATGCTATGTTTACACTGCCCGCTTTCGGCGAGTACAATCAGGGTAGTACTGGTTCCACTAATCGGGCGAGTGAACGGAAGTAACATGGCGCGGTCATTTGGATAAACAAAAAACAAAAAAGTAACACGTACGGGTGTGTCGAGTTGAGGTAATTTACCATTGTTGTGCTACGAAGTTATGGAGTCGGTATGAATAAATATTTCACTGTAATGTGAAAAAAAATGTTATAACATTGCTTTTCCTTTGAGAAGAGTTATTAGCCGAATAAACTTACAGTTCATTGGGCTAATGATTGTGAATATTTTCATTATTGTAGCTGATGATAATCATGAACAGACTTATCGAATGGAAAGACTACTAGACTGATAGAAGGCTTCAAAGCATGTTTGTTATTTCTTTATATAAGGTCCCATTAAAATAGATGGACACACTTTTAGAAATCATTCAGACCACCAAAATAAGGACGATGGTAAAAAATTATATAAGAAAAACGCATTAGATACTTGCAAGAAAAATAATCAGCAAACGAAAATACACTAATGTGCCGGCAATTTATTATTTTAGGTCAAAATAAAATCACTTTAATAGTTGTTTTTTTCTTTTGTTTGGATTTCTTTGGTTAGACGTACTGAGCGCTGGGTTAAAATTTGTCCATCTATTTCAATGGGACCCTGTATATTAGATATAAACAAAAACAAAAAAAAAAAAACAAACAAAGCTAAACAAACAATGCAAATAAAGCTGGTGACCTGAATGAAAATAAGGACAATATTCTACTTCATTGAATGGAGTCTCAACTCAATGAAGTTTCTATGGACCTTTCTCTGAAATAACTTCGTGCCAAAATGACATAAATATCTCGTGAAAACACATAGCTACTAGCAAACAATAATCCATCTTGTAGATAACAATCTACATAACATTAAACCAGCTAAATACCACGTCCATTATTTCTAACGTCCATTCTTGCTCAGATCGTGTGAATTAACCTCGTTTGTGCGACGGCACCTTATAAGGCAAGTGGAAAGCGCACTCGCCTTATTAAACGAGGCACAATGGTCGTCTAATGTACGGGCTATGTACAAAAATACACAAAAGGCTCTTGTGGCCTAATTTGAGGACAGTTAAATTAGATACGCGAGACATAAGTGTTTGTGTCAGAAACTTAATTATATGAGTCAACATAGTTTTTTTCACTAATTTTCATGCAGCGAATACATGGTGTGAATCTGTATACGAATGCTCTACTAGGTCTGTTTGCTATAAATTATCTTAAAGTATTTCTATAAATTATTTTAAATATACACGCTATTTTTTTACACGTTATTCTTTTTTCTGTGTCCATTTATTTTATTGTATGTTGTATTTGATTTTATGCGTGTCTGAGTGTTATTTACCTGAAATAAATGAATTATTATTATTATTTATTATTTAACAATCCTTATAGATTGCTCCGTTGTGGCAATAGCCCACCGCTTAGTTTGCGAAATGGCCAGCAAAAGGTCGTGATTTTAATCCCCAACTAGGTAAGTCACGAGCAATAATGTCAACACTTGGCAACTTTCAATTGCGATATTTTCGTGAAATAACGAATGCAACGTTAAAATACGACCCTTTACATATACGTATGGGTTCGAAAATACTAAGTTCGTAATAATATAAAATTTCATTCAAAAATAAAGGAGAAAATCGCCTTTGAATAAAGCCAAGTGTATATGTTGCAGTCAAAACTCATAACCAGTCAAAAGTACTTTTAACTGAAAAAATCAGGCAAAAGTAATTTTGACTGAACACGTTGGTCAAAAGTAGTTTTGTCTGAAAATCGGTAGTCAATAGTGATTTTAACTGACAATATTTGGTTAAAAGTGATTTTCGCTAAAGCTCTTAGTCAAAACTAGTTTTAACCAATAGAGCATCAGTCAAAATAACTATAACCAGGATGTAATAAAAGATTTCATATTGTAAATTCGTTTATTACGAAGATTTAGGTTAAGGTTTAGATAAGTAATACAAAATATGAGCAGCATCAATTATGTCGTAGATTTCTTCAGCCGGTAAAAAATATTTGATAGGTTCTGTGTTTGTAACTAACTTTTTAATACCACAGACTTCAAATTATGTTAAAGCTTTTTAATCTACTGTACTGTAACGGCGTTTTCTTTTCTGCAAATTTTGCATCTTCCACTTCCATTGCAAATTCTTCAAATTGTTTTTTTTTCATAACATTGAAATGACTGTCTTTCATATCTGCTATCGCTAAAATTCTTCCTAAAAAACGTTCTTTTTTTTCGTACTCTCTCATATTTAACTAATATCTATTGACTCTCTAATTATATTTAGTTTAAAAAAACTTTATAAGTGCGTTTCTTCGTAATTTATGTCGACTTTTTAAGAGTTTGACTGATAGAACCAGTCAAGACTACTTTTAACGAAATTAGTCAGTCAAAACTACTTTTAACCAGCTCCATTGGGAAAAACTAGTTTTAACTATTATATCAGTCAATAGTACTATTGTCGAGAGCTTCCAGTCAAACGTACTTTTGACTGATTTTGTTAGTTAAAAGTACTTTTGACTGGTTATGAGTTTTGACTGCAACATATACATAATATACATACTTATAGACGTGACTGTACTATTGAACAACATGAATGAACGCTCTCCTAGCGTAAGGATATACAGGGTCAAGCTAAATTAGCTAGGGAAACTCCGCAGACGAAATGACTATCGATATCTAAACAATGATAAAAACAAAAAAATAATTAATTCGATGACTTCTTTGTGGGATCAAAGACTCCACAAAAAAAAAAAAAAACAGTTTTTTTTTTTTTGTGTATACTTCACAGAATTATCCAGATCTAAACACGACAACATGAAAGACAACTTTTTTACAAAAAAAAAACAACCGACTTCAAAAAAAAAAAAACACTACAAAGTGAAAAATAACTTTAATTTCGGAAGTCGGTGTCGTTGCTTCAGCATTTTCGTTTTTAGACACCGACTTCCGAAATTAAAGTTATTTTTCACTTTGTAGTGTTTTTTTTTTTTTGAAGTCGGTTGTTTTTTTTTGTAAAAAAGTTTTTATTTTTCACTTTTTAGTTGTACCTACCCCACACAAATTCAATTAATACTAGTGCATTGAAGAATTGAAGACACGACTCGAAGAATCATCAAAATTCACATAGAAATGCCGGAGATGCAGTACATTTATGCATATAACTTCGTACATAAGAATAATTACCTAATGTATTATATACTAAAACCTTCCTGAAAGTATGCAGATTACACTAATGAAAGAATTATCAAAATCGGTTCAGTAGTTTTTGAGATAATCGCGGACATACAAACATACATACATACATACATACATACATACATACATACATACATACATACGGGTCGAATACAGAACCTCCTTTTTTAAAGTCGGTTAAAAAGTCGGTTAATAAAGTCGGTTAAAAATCGATTTTCTTCTCATACTTCAAGTAATACTCGTAATACTTCTAGGGGTTATAGCCGATCCCAATAATCAATGGCCGATTTTCGGCCACCGTAGGCGCGGGCCGTAGGACCAGCGGGGCAATTGCGTAACACATTATCAATCGGAATCGGTTTCATTTTGACAGTTCATCAACATTCATTGCGTTATTTACGTGTTGAGTAGACAAATTTTTCGAACTTCTCAAGCAATGGATTAGCAATTTGCTTCAAAATGATTCAGATTCCTATTGATAGTGTTACGCAATTAGGGTGCTGGCCCGGGTCGACGGCGCGTTGTGTTCCACGCGCGCCTCAAAGAGATGTCAGCACTATGTCACCCTCTCGCTCCGCCCAGGGCGGGAGAAGTTATTTGATAATTTCCCACCAAAAAAAAGGGGTTATTGACACCCCTCAAACAAAAAACATCAAATGCATTTTAATCTTAATTGATCGTGTTTAGATATCGATACTCATCACAATTGCAGACTTTCGTTAGCTAATTTTATTTGACCCAGTATTTAGCTTAGTTATGACATGTTACAAGAAAACGTAGCGTAGAAATGTAGTACCTACTATATTCAGTAATCATTAAAAAGTAATCGATTATCCATACTATTGTTAATATGTATTATAAATGCGAAAGTGTGTCTTGTCTGTTACCGGCATCCTGTTCACGCTTAAACCGCTGAACCGATTTAAATGAAATTTGGTGTAGACATAGTTTGACTTCAGGGAAAGGACAGAGGATAGTTTTTATCCCGATATTCCCACGGGATCGAAACTTATGCAGGTGAAACCCAGGGGCGCAGCTAGTAATATTATAAATGCGAAAGGGTGTCTGTCTGTCTGTATGTCCGTCTGTTACCTGTTCACGTTTAAACCGCTGAACCGATTTAAAGGAAATTTGGTATAGAGATAGTTTGAGTCCCAAGAAAGGACATAGGATAGATTTTATCTCGATATTCCCACGGTATCAAAATTAATGCGGGTGAAACCGCGGGGCGCTGCTAGTAATGCAATAAAATCCTACTTACCAGATGCAAGTCCCTCTTCGAGTAATGCCAAAATGATAAATCAAAACCGAGTCTAGGTACGGACGCGCTAAGTCTACCGGATCTAGCGCAAACCCTGCGAGACCAGCTCACTAGCGCCACCTAACGCGCACAGAATTAATTGCCGACATCAATTCACGAGCACTGGCATCTTAGTTGGATGCCTGATATTTGATAAAGGATTCTTCGTCATTCTCTTGTTTGTTACTAGGGTTGTGATAAAGACGGTAGTTTGAATTTAGAATTTAGTTTTTCTCTTAAGAAAAACTAAATTACTAAATAAAATATTCGCGAAAAAAAAATTAGCTCTTCCCTACATTTTGACAAGTTATGTGAACATGAATGCAAGGAACAGCTGATTTTTCCTCTCGATTTTAGGTTTAGTCCCATAGTAAAAGTTGTTCATAATGATCATTACAATGACCCCTTAAAAGGATGCCCATGAATTTAATTTCACCCTGTATGTATCGAAATTAGATCCCGTCCCGAATTCCGTATTTTTGACAGATGGAGATAGAGATCAAAATACAAACGTTCTTAAAAATACGGGAATTACCCTTCCTAACCGCTTATAAAAACCCCGTAAATTGCCGTAAATCATAGACCGTTTAGAAGCGTCCATACTTTTGTGAAAAACAATATCAACAACTATGTCTAATTGCTAAAACAGTTCGTAAATGGGTAATCTCCTTTACTCGTCTTGCAGTAAACTGTTTCCTGAAACTATGTATTACTTTTGTAGCTTCTTAACTTCCTCTTCCCGCGGTACATATCAAGCAGTTTTAAGCGCCTTTACTTCTGTGGAAAACAATATCGATAGTCGTGACCATCCTCAAAAAAGTTCGTAAATGGGTAATCTCCCTTATTTGGCTTGCAGTATATACTGTTTATACCGGAGTTCTAAACAATGGGATTGCTACTAAGTACAAATGACAAGAAGGGCACTAACTTTACACATAGGTACACAGCGTAGTCTTTATTGAAGTCTACACTTCATACATTATCTAATAGAAACCGGTCGTTATGCAAACACCACAACAACCACATACAACAACAGCTCCCCAAATTGAAACACCAATGTCGCCCATCACTACCAAAATAAACAAAGGCGCCTCCACCATACATCTTAATTCACTTAAATTCCCATTGAATCGCATGCATTCCCGAATTATGGCGAATCACGACATCTCGGGAGAAATGAGACGAACAGTAATCGAATTACCGACCCCTTAGTGAATGAAATAGTTTCGTGTTGCCACAGCACACAGGCTAGATTGAAGAGTGATGTATTTTCTTGGGAAAATTTGTGGTGGTAAGTCATTTTGAACTTTATTGGTTGGGTATTGGGTTTAGTTTTGAATTTTGAAGTGGTGAATAATGTTATTTGGTTTAGCATTACAATGAAATGGGAGGAATTCAGAATAAATGCGATATTAAACATTTTCAAATAATTTTCAGTCATCTATTGCATGCACTTATTAATTGAGCAGTAACAATAACTCCTTGGATTGGCCCACAATGTCAGTAGACCGGCAAAAGTGGAAAGAGGAAATGAAGGACTTTTCCCTGCAGTGGGACAACACAGGCTTATAATAATAGTAATAACAACAACATTATTAACCAAGTGCCTCCTTTGTGTATGAAACTTTTTATTAATCCTGGCGGCAAAAACACAAAACAGCGTCACGTTCGATATTTTACCAAAATACTAAGCCCTGTTATAACTTAATGCAAGCAAAACAACCACGAAACAACGCAGAAAATGCAAAACCCTTTACCACCTTACATATTTTAATGAAACAGCTCGTTTTCCCCTCACTTACCTCTGCACAAAAGCGCGCCAAAAAATCAGAAATGTCAGTGCATAGCGTTCCCGTGCTGTATAGTGCGTCGTAAATGTGCGACCGGGCGCGTTCCAGCGCCATACTTGACAAACATGCTATGAGATTTATGACAGGGCTGTCGCGAGCACACGAGTACGTGAAAAAGACGGGGAAAATTTTAAAATTCACAGTTTTATTATTTTAAAGGCATTTATTAGGAAGCCATTACATTTTTAATGCATACAAATGAGGGTTAGACGTGAATTTAGTGCTTGTTATAGGTATAAATGGACTGGTAATAGGCAAATCTTAAAATGCAGCAGTTTTGACAATGCAATGTTTGTATTATAAGTTCCCTGAAGCAGTTATAAATGGCTAGCTTGATAACTTTTTTTTAACTTCGCCTGCACTGGCGCCGATTCCCTTGTTCACAAACTAAACAAAATTTAAGTTCAGTGCATCTTTTTCTTTCTATTTCATTAAGAAAAAGACAGAAGATAAATATTATTTAGTTCTGTCAAATTAGTCAGCGCCTGACGTAAATTAACGTATTTGCAGTAGCCAATTTTTTAATCACGTCTAAACTTGTCTATGGAGTATCTTAATTTGACAGGACTAAAGTAATATAATATATCTTCTGCCTTTTCTTAATGGAATAGAAAGAAAAAGATGCACTGAACTTAAATTTAGCTTAGTTTGTGAACAAGGGAATCGGCGCCAATGTCCTACTGCTGAACAAAGGCCTCCCCCAAATCCTTCCAGACATTCTTTTCTAAGGCCACCTCAATCCAACGTGGTACGCATCTAGGTCGTCTCGACACCTGTTCCTGGGTCGGTCTCGGTGGCGCGGGCGCCGTCCACCCTCAGGCACCTACCGTGTATCTCTAAACGGTGGATGCCTCGCAAGCAGAGCTTACTGCGCAACTAGCATAAATACAACGGCCCGATATGAATCATCGGGCAGTTGCCCGCCAGACACAACACCCGTCTAGTCGGAGTATCCTCCCTTTTCTATAGAGTAAGAGTAAACTTTACACCCTGTTCCTCATACCTCCTGTAAGTCGACCTAATAAGCCTCTGTGGTCCGTTAAAAGCCACTATTAACTTGGCTGAAGGGTATAAAATTCACTCGGCAGCCTATTTATGATGACTAGAGTTTCAGGCAACTTAGATCCGTATTTCCATTGTGAGCAAATTCAAATAGTAACCAAACAAACTGTCGTTCATTTGTCCTCAGCAATGGTCATAAACAATTGCTTATCAAATTACTGAATCTAGCTCCCAAACAATTCTTAGCGAAACTTTTCGGCGACGACACGGAAATACCAATTGATTCTCATGAGTTATCGCCAGTCCTGATTTATAGAGCTCAGGCACAACCCTGCGCTGCTAGCACACTTTTGATATATGTGTTTTTAGGGTTGCTACTCAGAAATAGTTTTAGTACAACGTTTATTTATTTTATAGCTTTTAAGTGACGTTTACGGGCATCGGACAATGCACCAAGAAGGATAGATACTAGAAACAAGAGTCCGTGTAATTTTGTACTGAGCTTTTATGAGTGAAGACGATTTTTATTGGGTATCGTCGGAGTAAAACAATGTTAAGATGTCTTTTTAAAGAAATCTAGAAGTGGGTCGAATTTTATGGAACTCTCTGCCAGCATTTGTGTTTCTTTGCACGTAACACCCGTCAGCCATCAAAGCAAGAGTGAATAGGCATCTTCTGGGCACGCTCGTTCCATCATAGACATCAACCATCGCTTTCCACCACGCGAGATCGAGGTCAAGAGCTGGATAATTTTGCAATAAAAAAAAAATGGTAAACCTAATTTCAATATTTAACATAAGCACATGATTACTTCGAGAAATTGAAAGAAACACCAGTTACCTACACAATAGAATACTGAAAAAAATTGGCAAAGTCCTGCAACATAATGGGTACATGAACGTCTTCAAAAAAAGCTTTCAACGCTAATTGAGCAAGTTCAAATACATTATCAGGAATAACATTTATTTGACAAACCTCCCCTATGTCATGTTTGTGTACGGTTTATATATACACACACATTTATCCTGCCGAGAAAACCTACGGTTTATTCGCCGTGTGTACGCATAGTTGTCAATGTTGTATGGATCACTATGAAAGCTTGTTGACGGATATGGTTTTTCTACGGCGCAATTTATATGCCCTACCTTCTGTAGGTACAATGTGCCTCAAAGCTTTCAATTCATTAGGTATATGTAGTCCTATCTGTGCAAGTTATTTTATTCTATACGGCCCTTTCAATTGATAATTTATCATACTGCCCCAATTACAGTTTATCGAATAATAAATAAACATCCCTGTTCATCGTGTCAAACGCACAAAACTCATCCGTTTGTCACACAAATCGTGCTGATGACATGTAACAGTAAACCTATAACTCAGGCGATCGGTAAAAACAATGGTGGCTCCAACAATGGTATAGAGGTGAGTTGGGCTACATAATAATTGTGCAAACATTTTTCTGTAATTATTACAGACAAATGGTTGCACTGACTGGACTAGTCCACTCAAATCTTTGTGGTTATTTTTCCTCTAAAGACCATTTCAGGCACTAATCCACATTGCTCACATGATCTGACCAAGATTAAGTATGTCTGGACTTTAAAAGAGACTTTGACCCTTGAGTTTGTTTCGCCATTTCTTCTTAGGGGCAGTCAGACAGGAAATGTTTACTCCATCTAGCTCATTTTTTTAAGTGAAACTTCTTTACGCACGCCTGACTTGGGGAGTAAGCTGGCGAACGCGTGACGTAAGCGTTACGAAATGTGTTATTGGGCGAGGCGAACGGGAGTTGAGTGGGGGATATAAGCAAGAGAAAGCAGTGCGCGCGCACATTTTCTTTCTCTCTTCCTCTCATAGCCAAATACGTTTGAAGTTTCATTTCAGTCGTGTGGTCATAAGCACGTAAAAGTGATTCCGATATTCCATTTAAATAATAAACAATTTTATTTTATTTTATTTCATATACTTAGGAGTCGTATTCCACTTTTTCGGCTAGCACAAATAAGGATTCCGTCACTCGGTCCTTCGCATCTAGTTTGTCAAACTCAAAGCATTTTCAATTACTTTTGAATTGTCAAGGGGTCGCTCAGTCAGAAAGATGAAGCTAGTTGCCCATTCTATAGCGTAGTAGTAGTCTCCATCTAATATGTTTTTCATTTGTATGTAATTGCAATAAACATTTTTTTTTTATTAGGTTCCTATGGAGAAAAAAAGGCAAGAAACTTTATGGATACTCTTTTAAATCAAAATACCTTTTGTAACAGTATTTTTATCTCACGAAGCGACGCGCGCTGTACTTGTGTTAACCAAGTGTACAAACACGCTGTGAATGTGTGCGTGAAGACGAGAAGCACATAACATATACACGCACACATTCACAGCGTGTTTGTACGGTCAGCATCAAAAGTCCATTAACACTGTCAAGTTTACACATCATCAAAATTGACACAAAATATTTCGATAAACTGCTTTTCAAAATTTTATATAACAGCTAAAAGTTATTATTGTTTAAATTTTACTTCTGTTCCGATTTTATTTTTTTATTTTGCTTCATAATTAAGATTTATAAAACTAAAGTGTTAATCGACTTTTGCTGCTGACTGGATACTTGGTTAACACAAGTAAAGCGCGCGTCGCTTCGTAAGATAAAAAATACTACAGTAAATATTGGTTACAACATTCACGATAAAATTATACATACATAATGTATATGTGAGAATGATGCCGATGTTGAAACACGTATCTTATTGCAAAACTAACGCACGGCAAATCATTGACGGCAATTGATATTTATATAAAGCTATACAGGGTGAAATTGTATTCATGTTCATCCTTTTAAGGGGTCATTGTAATCATCATTATGAACAACTTTTACTATGGGACGAAACCTGCAATCGCAAAAAAAATCAGCTCTTCCCTACATTTTGACGAGTTATGTGAAGAATAAATGCAAGGAACAGCTGATTTTTTTCGCGATTTTAGGTTTAGTCCCATAGTAAAAGTTGTTCATAATGATGAGTACAATGACCCCTAAAAAGGATGCCCATGAATTTAATTTCACCCTGTAGATATAGCTACTAAATTGACCAAATCTTATAATCCTTTGTAAATGACTCCCCAACCAGTGGTCGACCCAAAATCGTTAGTAAGACGAATACTAAATAGACTTACTGACAACACAGTAAGCAAGTCGCCCTTTCTCCATTTCGTCGCACACCAAAAGGAAATGATTAACGACCCGCCATGACAGATGCGTCTTTGAGTCAAGTCGTTTGATGCAACTTGATACTATTGATTGGGAACAAAAGATGAACAAAGTGGGATTCGGTTTCATAACCCTTTGACGAGTCGATAATGGTGAGCTTCCTAAATGTTGGATATTGCGAAGTTTTGGTGGGATTCGTTATTAGCAGCGGCTATATGAGTCATAAATAAGAATGAAGATGGTATTTTTCATGCTAATTAAGTTGGATAAATGTTGAAATGTGAAAGAAAAAGGTAATTTAGGGGCACTCTGTGAAATTTTCTATATTTATACGTTAAGTACTATTATAAGTCAATACTAACAAAAACATGCAGTTCAAGGTTTTTTGCACCACCCATTTTTTAAGTTTATTTATTTCGTAATCAACAAATACATTTTAGAGGCCTTCTTTTAAGTATGAAGATACATACCTCTAACTGAAGACCTACGTCTTCCGTGCCTATAGGGTAAATGTGGGATAGATGCCCAACCTCTACAAATGTGCTTGTAAAATAAAAGGGATAAGTATTTAAAAATATAATACTTTTGTTATGGTTAGTGTATTTATCAATGAAGGAAATAAATGCGATTATTTCATATTATCTTCTTTATTTGTTTTATAATTAACGAAACAAAAAAGTCTTATGAATGAGTATAGATGCTTAATGTGTGGGTTAGATGCCGCAACGTGAAAATGTCCTGGGGGATAGTTGCCCTAAAGGAGTAATGAAAGAATAATTTAATTTTTTAAACTTTAATCGACCTCAGTAAAATGGCAATAAGTTCTAAATTAAAATTTTAGTCTTTAAGAATACATAATTCTGATTTTTTTTTAACTTTAATCAATGGCACAATCATCTTAGGTATTAGAATTAAAAAAAAACATAAAATTTCTTTATTTAAAAAAATGTTAGATATTTTTTTATCTTTATACGTTTTTCCCAGCACTTCGGGCTACTAAAAATTCTTATCGTTTGTTAGTCTTTTTTTTTTCAAGTCGTAGTTTTATACGCTGACATTGATTACAATAATCTCCATACATAGTACAACTCTTCAAAGGCAGCTTTAAGAGCATCTTCAGTCCATACGGCTCGGGGCTGTGCACCTACTTTGCGCACGTACTTACGTGGCATGTCTATAAAAAAAAAGTAAATAAAAATTATTTCATAAATTCATTATGGGATAGATTTCCCTAAGGGCATCTATACTCACAAATAGTGAGGCATCTATCCTTTATCTTAGGGATAGTTGCCTTTAGGCTTATCACATAAAACACATTAAAACATACCTAAATAACATTAAAATTGATATATTTGATATATTAACAGACCATAAATACAAAAATATTATCACTTACCCTATAACTTTAAAAATTCCGGGCGCGTAAATGTTATACGAAACAAAAAAACTTTTTAACAAAAAACTTAAACCTCCGAAAAAACTGAAAAGCAAAAAATAAAAACATTTTTTATTTTACCTTAATAAATAAGTTTTAAACTAATGCAAGTATACCTAAGTAATTTTGAGTCAGCGCCAAACAAGCAACTTAATATCGTTGCGAGTGGTCGTGCGGAGAGCGCATTTTTTGTTTGGAATGTTATATTTATCGCTGGAGATTTCACGTTGCATTATTAATTTGATTTGGTTATTTCTTTAAATTTAAGGTAATTTAGTGATCTTTGTTCATTGATTGCTTGGCGCCGACTCAAAATTTCTTAGGTATACTTGCATTAGTTTAAAACTTATTTATTAAGGTAAAATAAAAAATGTTTTTATTTTTTGCTTTTCAGTTTTTTCGGAGGTTTAATTTTTTTGTTAAAAAGTTTTTATTTTATAATTTTTTGAGGCTATAATTTACTAATTACTACATGCTTAATTTTATATTACTTTTAAATTAGCTACCTACCCTACTTTAGATATTAACTGTTATATAATCTTAATTTAATTATTATTTTTTGTATAATAAAATACTTAAAAAAACAGGCTTTATAAAGCTCAGCATTAAAATCTGTGAATGAACAATAAATCACCGCTATTTTCCCACCCTTAGGGTAGGATTTTTTTTTTCCAAATTTACATGGGACCAACTTCGAGGTATGTCCTATCCAATAAAAAAAGAATTATCAAAATCGGACTACTCTGTGAAAAGTTATGCGTGCTCATACATTACAATCAGTGAGTGAACAATCAATCATCCCCTGTTTTCCTACCCTTAGGGTTGGATTTTCTTTTCCAAATTTATATGGGACCAACTTCGGGGTATATCCTTTCCAATAGAAAAAGAATTATCAAAATCGGACTGCTCTGTAAAAAGTTATGCGTGATCATACATAAAAAAAAAAAAAGACGGGTTGCACTCCGGGAGTGCCGGCAGAAGTGAAAACTTGAATATTAACGTTGAAATAAATCAATTATTAATTGAATTAATATAACTCATTTTTTTTCACTATTTCTGCGTCCCTTTTTTCATTAATAGATGCACTTTGTTCAATTTCCATATTTTAAACACTTTATATACACGAATGTTACGAATACACAGCAGTGTGTCCACGTCCACTTCCACTTCGACTTCGACTTCGACTTCGACTTCGACTCTGACTCTGACTCTGACTCCGACTTTGACTTTGACTTTGACTTTGACTTTGACTTTGACTTTGACTTTGACTTTGACTTTGACTTTGACTTTGACTTTGACTTTGACTTTGACTTTGACTTTGACTTTGACTTTGACTTTGACTTTGACTTTGACTTTGACTTTGACTTTGACTTTGACTTTGACTTTGACTTCGACTTTGACTTTGACTTTGACTTTGACTTTGACTTCGACTTCGACTTCGACGACTTCGACTTCGACTTCGACTTTGACTTTGACTTTGACTTTGACTTTGACTTTGACTTCGACTTCGACGACTTCGACTTCGACTTCGACTTTGACTTTGACTTTGACTTCGACTCCGACTTTGACTTCGACTTCGACTTCGACTTCGACTTTGACTTTGACTTTGACTTTGACTTTGACTTTGACTTTGACTTTGACTTCGACTTCGACTTCGACTTTGACTTCGACTCCGACTTTGACTTTGACTTTGACTTCGACTTTGACTTCGACTTTCGACTTTGACTTCGACTCCGACTTTGACTTCGACTTCGACTTCGACTTTGACTTTGACTTCGACTCCGACTTCTACTTCGACTTTGACTTCGACTTCGACTTTGACTTCGACTTCGACTTCGACTTTGACTTTGACTTTGACTTCGACTCCGACTTCGACTTCTACTTCGACTTTGACTTCGACTTCGACTTTGACTTCGACTTCGACTTCGACTTCCACTTCCACTTCGACTTTGACTTCGACTTCGACTTCGACTTCGACTTCCACTTCCGCTTCCACTTCCGCTTCCACTTCCACTCCATCCAATCCATCCATCCATCCATCCATCCATTGTCGTGTGTCACTAAACTTGGTTCACTTCGGTTGGCGCCGCCGTAGAAAGAGAGGCGGGGGGGGAAATCTCTCCTGACGGTCACGTGTCCTGACGCGAGTTTAACATTTTTTACCCATTACAAAAAGTGCTCAACGCCGCTAAAGAAGTTTTCACTTCAAAAAAAAAAAAAAACAAAAAATATACGCGTCGAATTGATAACCTCCTCCGTTTTTTTTCGTCGGTTAAAAAATCGTCAACTTTTCGCCGTCGAAAAAGTGTTTCGCGCCAAAACTCTCGATATATCTATACCAGTGAAACGCTTGGGATCGACTGGCGGGCGGGAGGGGGTACGCTTGTATTTAAATAAAAAACTATGAGTGTAGTACTCGCACAAGTCGCTACGTGTTTACTTGGGCGTCTATCCTACTAGGGCATCTATCCCACATTTACCCTAATAAAAATAAAACTAGACTTTACAGATACAAATTAGGTAGATACTTGAATTCGTAATCCATACTAATATTATAAATTCGAAAGTAACTCTGTCTGTCTGTCTGTATGTTACCTTTTCACGCCTAAACCGCTGAACCGGTTTCGATGAAATTTAGTATAGAGATAGTTTGAGTCCCGGAAAAAGGACGTAGGATAGTTTTTATCCCGATGTTCCCACGGGCTCGACACTTACGCGGGTGAAACCGCGGGGCGCAGCTAATCTCAGATAATTTACATTTCATCCCCGTTTGTAAATCAAACGATACTGAGAAAAGCAGAGAAAACTTCGTTGCAATAGAATTTTAAACCTGTCGTGTATGTCATTCAGTTTGTTGTTTCACATTTGATAATTATCTTTTTTTTTTGGTGGGGAATTATCAAATAACTTCTCCCGCTCTGGGCGGAGCGAGAGGGCGTGTTAGACTTTTACTGACTAAAACCCACCCGTGTTCCTTCAGCTGCCTGTGCCAGGGACCACGGTATCTCTTTCGAACAACCCGCGATCCTGGCAGGCATCGGCCCTAGCGGACCCCGTCAGTTAGTGCTGACATCTCTTTGAGGAGCGCGTGGAACACAACGCGCCGTCGACCCGGGCCTGGTCCTTACCAGACGGCGAGCTGCCCATTGCTCGCCGCCCGCAAGCCAGCGCCTACGGTGGCCGGGAATTAGCTATTGATTCCCGACGCCCAGGGCGTCTCCTGCGGCATTTGATGATTATCTCAGATTCCGATTGCAAGTATAGTTATGGGTGGAGTGTATGTTTGACCCATTCTTATCGATTCTGAATCCACAACCAGACAGGGACCTACTATAAGAATATTTGCTTAAATACAGAGCAGAGTTTCATTTTTAAAAGTATCTTTATCGTAGGCAAAAGTCTTGTCACCCCATAAGCGTTCTTCTGCATTCGTAACTTGTTTTTTCCCAAACTGTACGAGTAGTAAATCAAACAAAATATAACTTTATCATGCGACCCATCTTCACTATTGACATTTTGACTTATTTCCATGCCTCTTTTTTACCCATTCTTTTTATGCTGATGTGCATACAATATTGTGAATATGGATTAAGTATACATGAACCTCTAGACAGATCCCTTAGCGTAAAAAATAGTCGTCGTTTTTTAATGACCAACGAATAATTTCAACCCAGTGGCGTTCGGAATCATGTACTCCATGGTAACAGGTTACGCGTCGATGTCTCCACCACTTTGTATGATGTGACCCACACTTTTTTTTTTCTAAGGTAGCTAAAGCTTTGACAAAAAAATCTACAAAATCCCAACAGCACGTTTTAAACAGCCTAAACTGGCCCACTGTTGGACAAAGACCTTCCTTTATACATCGTATTTAAGTGCATCCAATTGCAGTTGTCAATATCTTGGATGGTCACTTTCATTCTCTCCATGCAAGTGATGTTCAATTGTTTTAGCTTGCAAACCAAGTTTAACCCTTTTACCGATGACGGCAATATACGTGCCACCATCTAATAGGCATATTAATTAAAGCTTAATTTTGGTAAACCATACCCCAAATTTTATTTTGCTGCTGCACTTGGATCCTTCTGCTGGTAAAAGGGTTAATGTGAGTCCAATAACCAATAAAAATACAGAAAATCAATGCAGTGGTCAACTAGACCTGCGGGTCCAGTTGACCAAAGACTCTTATATCTACCGATGCTACCAATCAACTCTGAGATGTTTACAGAATAGACCGGACCGACCTGAGACTGCGCTTCCTGAGGCCAATAACCACCTACTATTACTACAGACTACTATCCAAATCAGTACCCAATACCTAAGTACATGCAGCACATCACCGAGTACTATAAATCATGCACGCAACATAATACCGCCGGCGCGGCGACGTTATATATGGCGCAGAGACGCCCCGCCGCGCCGCGCGGGCGGTGCGCTGTGATTCACTAGCGTATCATTATATGTAATTAGAACTATTTTGTTATGTGACCTCTTTATTTAATAGTGGCCAGTAGCATAGACAAATGTAGGCTTGGTTGGTATAGAAGCAAAACTTAGGTCCAGTCGCTTGTATAGAAACAAAACTCACGCTGCAAAATCTTGTTCTACAGTTTGGAGGCGTATGACGCAAATGCGATTGTTGAGCGTGGGGTCCTGGATTCGATTCTCCGGTCAGGCAAACTATTATTGGGGTGCGAGATTGTCCGAAAGGGTTACCGCTACCCCGGAACACAAAGGATAGGTTTAAGTCAGTAAGAGTCTGACACTCCCTTCCGCTCCACTCAGAGCGGGAGGGGTCATTAAAATTTGATGATTTCCCATCCAAAAAAAAAGGCAAACTATTATTGAGTTTTTCCATTGGGAATTTCTTCGTAACAGCTGCAGCCCGGAGTTTGAAAGTTGGTGCTGGTGGTGTGCTTAATGTGCTTTTTGAGGTACCCCCGTGCCTCGGAAAGCACATTAAGCCGTTACGGTTGGTCCCGGCTGTCATCCGTGGATCTTTGACAGTCGTTACGGGTAGTCAGAAGCCCGAAATTCTAACAAACAGTATTATCAAGGGGTATCGTATTACCCAGTAACTGGATTTTGGAGGTAAGATTGGTATTCGCTCCATGTAAAATACTGGCATTCAGCCGCATCCGGTTAGACTGGAAGCTGACCCCAACATAGGAGAAGGCTAGATGATGAGCTTGCTTTATCCCACTGCCCTTCTCATATTATGGAGGAGGAAGGAGCGTAGAGCACCACGATTGCGTATTTGAGATTTCAATATTATAGGTGTAAACCTATAGCCTCTACCCGCGACTTCGTCCGCGTAAAATTTCACCCTCCCCCCATTCATCCTCTTAGGGGTAGAATTTCGAAAAACCCTTTCTTAGTGGCTATCTACTCTTCACAAAGAACACACCCTCCAAATTTCATGTCTCTTGGACCAGCGGTTGAAGCTGTGCGTTGATATATCAGTCAGTCAGGACTTTGAATTTTATATGTACCTATGCATGAAAGTTTCCCTAAGATGTTAACTGCACTCAGCACATTTTAATGTTAGCGCGGAAGTCATAAAAATGCTAATAGGCGATTATCTGAAAGTTATTGGAAAGTCAACAGAGACCATTAAATATTGTCGACGGATATTAATGTTTTATAGGCTGTCCATATAAAATCTAGTATATTATAGTCTATAAATGCATAAAGTGGCTCTTAAGTTCAGTGGTCGTAGAGGCGGCTCCAATGCGTTGGATTATGGGTTAAATTTACAAAGTCAAAGTCGTTTGTTTCAATAAGATCATGTAATAAAATAAAATAAAAAACAAATAAATAATACAATTTCTTTAAATTGCTAATCTAAGAAGTAATTGTTTACAAACAGACCTTGCTACAAAATATTGTTCTACGACTATACTGATACCCCTTTTGAATGGCGACTGTTTAACAATAGATTTTTGACGTTTATCCGTCACTTCATTTAAATAATCGATTATAAATAAACCCCCTACTGTACGGTCTACTGTACGTCAGAAGTTACACTTTAACTGCTCCCTACACTGCTACGAAAGGAAAGCGTTGTCTCGATAATAATTTATCACACTAATATTATAATTATATTATGAGTGTGTGTGTGTGTGTGTGTGTGTGTGTGTTTATATGTTTGTTACTTCTTCACGCTCAAACGGCTGGACCAATTTTGATGAAATTTGGTATAGAGATAGCTTGAGTCCCGGGGAAGGACATAGGGTACTTTTTATCTCGATATTCCCACGGGATCGAGACTTATGCGGGTGAAACCGCGGGGCGCAGCTAGTTTTTTATAAAGTTAAAATTATGGCTGCTGGAAAAACGATTTTATTCTACATAAAGTTAAGTACTTTTTATTTTGCAACAAGATAATATTTACATAATATAAGCTAACAGACTTAAAATAATAATATATTATACATGTATCCAAAAAAATAGAAAAAGAAAAGGGGGAAAGAATCACAGGGCATCAAGATATTCGTCCGCCGCATCACTGTCAACAGGAACAGTGCCCAAAAAGCTGGCAGCATTGCCACATATGGCGATGCTGATTCTATATAAATCAATTTATAATTTATAAATAAATATTAAATAATCTAATTTAAATTAATGTGACGAAAAAATTAATATTATGGAATGTGCTGTAAAATTAATTTATTATAGCACACTGGCATTTAAAGCATGCCAGACATGAATATTATACTCCAGCATTTTACAATATTGTAATGTTTTGCATACTTATCAAATGTCTTACCATGTATTTGGAACTTAATTACTAACTTTAATAAAGACGGGAAGAAGAGAGACGCGAGTTTAATAATGCAATTTAAAAACGAACAATAAAATATGAGTTAACGTTTGTCATTCCTCCACTACCGACTCAGCAACTTGTACACTCCCCCTTTTAGAATTATACAACGGATTCCTAAAACCGGTATTACTCCTAGAACTGATCACTGAATCTCTTCTCGTCAAACTCACGACACTGTCCGACCTCCTCTCGAACCTCGAAAATATACTGCCAGTCATATTTCTAGAAACTATCGGGAACCTTAGATTTGGAATTTTATAATAGTACACGTACAACGCCCCCAATGTTAAAATCACTGCGAAAAACACGGATACAAAGATTTTTCCGCCCAAACCCGACTTCGACAAAGGACCCCCGCTTATCTGAGCTACCTTATGCCCTTTGACCCAATGATCGCGGAGAGCATAGCTAACAGAATTGATCACTTCCGCACTAAACCCTTCGTATTCACCTTTGTCAACCACCACGAGTTGAACTCTTCTGAACGGAATTTCCGGAGTTAAACCAATGTGGTATTCAATACGGCTTTTCCCGTATTCATTAACAGTGTCTTCAACAAGGTCACCGAAAGCTTTCATATCAAATCCTTCATCTGCATCAAACAATAAGTATCCGCCACATATTTCACAACAGAATCCAAGAGGCTTGATAGGATGCACACACGGAGCCTTCGGACAAAACTTAGAAGTACAATCAATCGGCAACGGAATGAATTGGCACGCACACCCTAACAACTGGGAACAGGGCATAGCTTGACCGATTCTAACGCCTGTGCTCATATATTCATTCAAAATAAATTGTTGTGTAGTATCACGTAAACGTCCATACACTGCACGTAGCATGAAGTCCCTACTGCTAAAACTTACGTTTCCAATTATAAGATCATGTACAAATTGTGACATTTTTGGCAAGGTCACGGTAAATTTGGTATTTGCTGGGAACTCCACTACATCGTTGTAACACGGTACTCTGTCTGAGTCAGGAGTAGCTTTGTTGAACTTCGGCGAGCTCCAAACATCGGCTTGGTTCCAAGACGTTACTGATTTATCCAAGTAATAAGCATTTCCTTCTGTGCAGTTGGTATCCGAGGGATTGTCTCCAAAAGTTAACAAGCCTTCTAAAATCAATTCGCCATTTTCTGGCAAAACGAATCCGCTAACTTCAGTTCCAGGTGCAATTTTGACTGAACCGGCAATCGATTGTGGAAACACAACTGTTTGTTTAGAACACGGAAGTTTTTTGTCTTTGAAGTTCTCTGGTAACTTGAAGCTTGAGTTTGGAAGCCACTTGACAGTTGCCGCTGATATTAAAGTTGTGCCGAATACAGCGAGACACTGTAGGACCACAATTGGTGACATGTTGCGACCGAGGTATGTTAATGAATACCAATCTGGTTCAGTCAGAGTGTAATGTGACACTAAATGATGTCTGGTCGTTTATTATCTCTGTTCTGTTTGATGTGCGTGACACATGCAATCACAAATCAACGTTATTCGAGTGTAAATTTACACTGTAAATCATGTTGATCAGTTCAATGCATTGTGGGGTTAATTATTGGAATGATTAGTGACGTGTTCGCATTGTCCTAAATCTATGAAAATCATGAATCTGCTTCAATAATGTTTCTATTGGTTCGTTTTGAATTTAAATTCTCAACTAAAGGAAATATTTGATACTGTATGTAACTCTGTGGGTAAAGATGAGGAATTTTCTAGAGAACGATGCAAAAATGAATCGAAGTGAAAAGGAAAATTAGAAAAACAACACCAAAAAAAAAAAATACCGACAAAAAAACTGATAAGTATGATTTCAGACGCTTTTATTACGTTTCTTGCTCCAAAGAATTCTTATAACAGAAACGAAAACAATCCATCACTGAGCAAAAGAATCTCATTTAAATATCCTTACCAGCAAACAGTAATATATTGCCCACCGCGAATACAAAACCGCGACGAATTAGCCACGTTAATATCATAATATTTCCTCAAAAAAAAGAATACGTATATACAAAAGATTAGGGGTAATCCTGCTGCGTCGAGAAACCCGAGATCCGGGGATTACTGCCATCTTGAAGGAGCAATAAAAGTCATCGCCAGCCACGCACGACCATTACACTTGATACCTTATGATTTATGGCTAGATAACACTGGTAGATGGTTAAATACAAACCATTAATGACTTTGGAGGGGTTGGAAATTTAATAAGACGCCGCTCCCGTGCCAAGGAGCGTAGTTATGCAAATTTTATTGCAGGAAAAGCATCAGGTGGAATGCACGGGAGGATGTTGTGGCTTTTCCAGTTGCGGTTACAAGGATTTTGTGTGACGTCAGCTGTCTGGTTTGTTTGCAGCTGTACTGCATGAAGACGTCTGTTCATATGTTTTCTTCTTGGGATCCCATTTAAAAGCTCTTGTTGGTGCAACACTTTTCACTTCTGTCTATTGTAAAATCTCTCTGTGCATTTACATAGAGCTGGCATTAGAAATACCGATTGCATTTATTTTTTCTATTTTATTTCTAATGATCAAAAGTCCGCACTTGGAGTCAACGCCAACGGGCTATGGAACGAAGTATACTAGGTATCAAACTCACTGACCGCATTAAGAACTCTATACTTCGTTCCAAAACACAAATAGCGGACACTGGCCGCACAGCTGCTGGATTAAAGTGGAACTGGGCTGGCCATATCTGTCGCATGTCGAAGCAGCAATATGCAAAAGCCACCACACAGTGGATCTCCAATGGCAGGAAACGACTGCCAGAAAGAGATGGCGGGATGAGCTGGACTCCTTCTTAAAGGATTGGCCCACAATCGCGGTAGACCGGTAAAAGTGGAAAGAGGGAAGGGAGGCCTTTGCCCTGCAGTGGGACAATGCAGGCATCGGGTTAAGCTACGCTTGCCGCGGTTAGTCTGTGGATGGGTGACCATCTTTACATACCGAGACCCCTCCGTGCCTCAGAAAGCACGTTAAGCCGTTATGAGCAGTCTTTCAAAGGGGTATCGTATTACCCAGTAACTGGGTTGTAGAGGTCAGATAGGCAGTCGCTCCATGTAAAATACTGGCATTCAGCTGCATCTGGTTAGACTGGAAGCCGACCCCAACATAGTTGGAAAATGACTCTGACACCCCGGCGATGCGATGGAAGGAGCACGAAGGATGACGTTATGTCGTGCTATCCGACCTGCGCTTATATCCTTATTCTGTGTGTAAAGGATGATGCAACTAATTTCCAGTTTTAACTGACCTCGAATTGTATAGGCTTTTCTTACAATGAGGAGTCAGCTCATACTGGAAATATATAGCTTGATATGTCACCGTGCGTACAAAGTACTTGTAACAGAATTCCAATTCACCTTACCTCCCCGTACCCGCACGCAATATCGGCCCGTACATTCCACGACTACTTTAAAGATCGTAACAAGCCGCCGAAACGCACAATATGCTAGATGGGTAGATAACAGGGACCTCTAAGTGTTCCGGTTTTACGGTTCATCCTATAAAACCGGTAGCGTTCTGAACGTTTATAAAGGGTGGTATTATACCTTATTGTGGCGACGTACGTGTTCGGTTTTAATATTTGAAGTCGTGAAAGTGTTTTTTGATGCGTGAAGGTCAAGGCTGAGGCAGATTCGTTTTTATATGACCTAGTATTTTTGGTCCTTTTGTCCGGATTGGTTTTGTAAAAGTGAGGGCAGGGCTTTGTTGAGTAAATGGTTTTATTTCTACAATAGTTATTGCACACGAATTTGTCTGCGATCCAAAGTAAAAGTAGTCTATGTCCTTACCCAGCTCATGATCTATATGTGTGCCAAATTTCATCCAAATCCGTTCAGCCGTTTTCTCTCTCGCATTTATTTAACTCATTTTCGCATTTATAATATTAGTTAGGACTGTTATAATTATGCATTTTACTTATCTCGGGTACTATTGATATTCAGCTGCATCCTGCTTCCTAATTGCGTAACACACTATTACTCTCAATTTGAATTATTTTGAAGCTTATTTCTTATCCATTGCTTCATATGTTCGAAAAATGTGTCTACTCAACAACGCAAATAACGCAATGAATGTTGTTGAACTGTCAAATGGAAACCCATTGCTAGGTACTGATAGTGTGTTACGCAATTGCTTCGCTGGGTGGTTAAACTGGAAGCCGACCACAACATAGTTGGGAAACGTCTAGGCAGATTGACTAATCTCGTAGGTAAACAAGATATCGATTTATCTTGTCTTCAGATTCTCCACTTAGAATTTATTTACGTAATTAAGGAGAATTGAAAAATGTTTATGTACCGACGCCAGCACATCAAGCTACTACAATATGTCAAATAGATTTTCAACTTTATCGCTAAAGCCTAAGGTTCAAAGTTGATTGGGAAAATTTGACAGTTTTAGGTAATAAAGGTAGGTTGGGTGGGGGGGTAGGTTGTAGGTCTAATTTAATTTAAAATAAATTAATGAATTTACACAAAAACTCACGCCTTCCTCCCATGGAATGAATTTAATAGGTCAAGCACCACGCGTCGCCTATTGGCGACGAAACAATAGAAAATCAATTGTGTCTCATTAGAGGAGCTCGACAGATTAATGTAGATTTGGAAACCAGGTTGTATTCAGAAAGAAGAAAACAAGCTTCGTCTAATAGTGCGTATATTCAGAATGACACATTGATAATTCACATAGAGTTTTCATCGAGCCCAGATGAAGTTCCGTAGAACGATCCAGTGTTGCCAATCCTATTAATTATAAAGGTGAAAACACACGACATACGTTACAGAATTTAATCACAACAAAACTCAGGAGCGCTTAGTATTCTATGACTCAGTTAACCAACCCTTTTACCAAAACATTAACCTTGAACGACTTATAACATAAAAGGAACACTGATAACCCCTTTATTAGAAAACTTAATATAAATTGAAATGATAGTACCCACGAGAACGATAACAGCCCTTCATAACTTCAAAATTTATCTACCCTTAAATATACACCTCTATACACCAACCCACTTTCACCTTTATTGCTTGTCTTTAAAGGCTATAGTTGCGTAACATTTTTGTGTGTTCAGACTAAATATTGCAGCATGTATGTATCAGGTTCTTACAAAGAGTCCATTACTCAAAACATGTTTGGTTTGTTCTCTATTTGAATAGTGAACATGGAAGCGTTTCAAAATGGACAATTAAGACTTGCGCCACATTGTACAAAGATACGTCTACAGTCAACAAAGTTTGGTGCAAATTCTCAGACTGTTTTTCTTCCATTTTGGCCCGCATACTTCGGTACAATTTACAACTGAAACGCTTGTAACGAAGCAGCAGTATTTTCAAAGATCTGAATACAATTCAAAACTTTTACCAAACATAATATTATCCTAGTGATGTCTTCTTAAAAATCTTTAGTCATCATTGCCTCTTTTCTTAAGGCATATAATAATTACAAGTTTGCTCATCGTGCACCTTACCGTAAAGCTTCATAATATTTTTTGAAGTGAAAACTTCTTTAGCGGCGTTGAAAACTTTTTGTAATGGGTAAAAAATGTTAAACTCGCGTCAGGGCATCGCGTCAGGACACGTGACCGTCAGGAGAGATTTCCCCCCCCCCCCATCTCTTTCTACGGCGGCGCCAACCGAATTGAACCAAGTGAGACACGACAAAGATGGCCGAAGAAAATGACATTTGACGTACAAATGTTTGAAAAGTCAGTTTCACAGAGTACTTTTTGGTTTCCATGACGACCATGACGTTGTCGCGTCAAAACTGTTGAAACTGTAGACAATAAATTAGTTTTTCATACGTAATAATGTCTATGGACACAAATATTCGGTTCGTAGACAGATATTCTCGTATGCCGATTTAATGTGTTGGCCAATTTGTTGGATGACTTCATTATAATGGCAACATTTAGAAGTTGTAGGACATTCTAGTTATAGAACGTTTATGAAGCGTTTATGAATACAAAATTTTATCGAATGTTTTAAAGGCCTATTGAGCATTTTAACTAATGAATGGTTTAAACCTTCAATAGGCTTTTTTTATGAATAAGACCGAAAGTGGATATAAATATGGAAATTGAACAAAGTGCATCTATTAATGAAAAAAGTGACGCAGAAATATTGAAAAAAAATGAGTAATATTAATTAAATTAATAATTGATTTATTTCAACGTTAATATTCAAGTTTTCACTTCTGCCGGCACTCCCGGAGTGCAACCCGTCTTTTTTTATACTAGCCGCACCCCGCATAAGTCTCGATTCCGTGGGAATGTCAGGATAAAAAGTATCCTATGTTCTTTCCCGGGACTCAAACTATCTCTATACCAAATTTCATCCAAATCGGTTCAGCGGTTTAGGCGTGAAAAGGTAACATACAGACAGACAGACAGATTTACTTTCGAATTTAGTATGGGTTGAGTCACATCATTGGTCAGCTATAAAAACCATCATTAGGTTCGCGAGTCCAAAAGCGGGTCCTTATACCTTCGTACCCAGTACAAAATAGATCAATGTAGACAAACAGGACACAAACCGACAAGGTACCTATACAAACAGGTTTTCTATTTAAAAAAGGGAGTTAAGTCCCCATATTGGGCATGCATAAGAGCTGCACAAGATTTAAAAAATAATTGGACATTTCGAGTTCCCGACTCAAAGGCATACCAGCTTAGTTAATACCAATTAGGCAATAGCCAGCATTCGTCACAAAAGCTTAATATCTCGCCATAAAACATACACTTGGCTCATAATTTATTCGACGTCACTCAATACATGCTATAAAATCTATTCAGTCGCTAAAAGGTTCCATTTTGACCACGGAGTAATGATTGTATGGAGTGCTGACACGCATTGTAAGTCCAAAAAGGAAAGGAAAATGTGGACATAAATGAAGCCTGATGATAGATTTCATGGCTCAGTTGGGGCCATATAATAAATTGGCCTTTTGGGTTTTAAAGTTTTTTTTTAGTTGACTATATTTTATCATTTGGCAATGTAGTCTAAAGGACTTTGATAGTCCGTCACAATGAATGGCCAAGGGAGAAGTATCATTAGTACGTACACTATGGACAGAACAGTGGCGTGCATTGCATATAGGCATATAAGCAGTGCTTATCTCGATATATCAACATAAGCCTGTCAATTACATTTTAGTGTGTGTGCCCCACAATTAAGAAACTCACTAAATTATCATACCTAACAACAATCAAAATCTTCATACAAACACGCGCGGCAGTAGGCAGTCGCCGGACGGCCTAATCGGCTCTCGTACTATTCGCACATTGTCATTGGTATTTCTTTACTTGTTCAAGTTAATATGACAAAATTAAAAATACGTACGTCTCACGCGTAATACCATGACGTTCGACCTTCGCAATTTAACACCCTTAAAATATAAGCATGCCTACTCAAATAACCACACTTTTGACCTCACTTTTTTTCTGAATAGTGTCCGCGTTTGCCTAGACTAGACCCGGCCTAGTGCCTACCTATTCTGAAAACCAATGCACGCCACTGACTGACCGACTCCTTTCACAATTCAACAGTGCCTGTAAATAGTTTAATTAAAATCTAGAAGAAGTCTCCGATTTCCGTCTCTGTTCTTTAAACTTAAGGTAAATATACTCAGCCTATTGTTACAATTATGATTTTTTATCTGTAGTGACAAACTAGTGGGTATGGTAATATGAAACAACAACTATCTCAAACACTGTTTATTAAAAAAAAACTGGTTAAGTAACATTACTAATGAATAAGTTTACTAAAAAATAACAAAATTGTTGCCAGCCAGCTAATAAGGAAATATAGAGAGCGAAGGTCGTGGGGGGTTGGAGATAAACCCTGTACTGTTCCGTTTGAAATGAGTATAAGTTAAAAGTTAATAATTATTATAAAACTAAGGAGAAAGTAACCTTCCAGTTATTGTTTAATTTAAATCTATTAAATGGGCGCCAGGGACTTTGAGAGTCCCGGATCCCGGAGCCGACGAAGGAGTCCAATACTATTCCGGACGGGGTAGGATGGCGAACCCGAGATCCACAAATTAAATTGTGATGCAGGCCGGTTTCCGGTATCGAAAACCGGACCCAGACAATCAACTGGTTCCTACGGGAACCGTAATAAGGTATAATAAAAAGTTAAAGTAGGTAAAAGAAAAAACCGTCCCGCCTGAGCGCTAACGCTAGACGGACTATGCCGGCCGCAGTCGTCTCCACACGAGGCTTCGCTGTGCTCGAGGAACGGGTCTCGCGTCCAGGCCCCAGACGATCCTCTAGGTCCTGGCGGCGAGACGAATCGCTCGAGGTGCCTCTCGGTTGTCGTAGGGAGAAAGCACTTGACTGCAAGATTCTTCACCGGCTGGAAAGCTGCCTGCGTATGCGCAATTTGGAATCCTTTTAGAACGTGTAACAAGTTTAGTGGAATCACTCAACGTGTCGTAGGGCTTCAAGATGCTAAGTCAGTCCCATGATGCTGTCACTGGCTCACAAACCGGAATTAGTCGGAGCATTTCAAAAATCTCCCCGATTACGGGTAAAATAATATTAAATCACTGAAGATAAATAATACACCGAGATACTTAAATTCTTGAAAATCACTAACAACTGCACAACATGACGTTTATTCGCTGAAACAATAAGAATCTTCATGATCCAGACCAACAAACAAATTATTTGTTATTTCCAAAACTAAAACTCGTCATGATAATGTTAAATCTCCTCGAACCTTAATTTGGCAAATTAAGAAAGTATTAGCTTGTCACATTACGTCGAAGACAATTCACAGATAAAAAATATATTAACTTGACACGAAGTTTCTAGAAAGAAGTCTATATTGAAAAAATGAATGATTTCCGTTTACGGTTATTTAGTTTATTATGACTTTTTTTTGACTAAAAGCTGAAAATTATGGAGGATTGCTCCATACGATATTATTTCGATGGTTAGCAATCAATATGTTAAAATATCGATTTAAACTACAACTGTGAATCGGCGACCACCAGATGTCGCCTTTGACAGATAGAAACTGACGTTTGACTGAATGACATTTGGAATGTAAACAAACGCAACTAAATACAATTCAATATGTTTTAGGATTAAGAAAAGTGATTTATTGTGAGGAAGCCGATTGTAAAACTACGATGAAATGTGTTACTCGGAAACCTCGTAATGTACTACTTATGTTTTCAGGTAAATGCTACTTTACTAAACCAACCCGTTGTAGGTGCAAAAAAACAACGTAACACTATTCCGATCACTGTTTATGATGGTTACCTAAAGTTTTTATTTATTTTTTTATTTAATCACTCACAACTATTATTACAGGCAAAACCCAATGCAATAGTGAACCCAACCTTATTATAACAACTTATTTTCTAAAATTACATATTATGTTATCCTTGTGAATTCACTCCGTGTACAAGCAAAGATATCTATATCCTCCGCTACAAGGTTAAGAGTGCGAAGCGCCCGCGTCAGGGGCGCCTCATTTAACAGATTAGTGCGACCACGAGGTACAGCCAGCAGCTGAGGCCGCCGTCGCCGCAACACATATCTGTCGGGCACACTCAAACACACTAACTCTAATATGTTAGCGTTATGTATTTTGCCTCTAATTAATTTAAATAAATATGAGCCAAGCGCGAACTCACGCCTAACTCTCAGGTCGTTGTATCCAACCATGCCTAATATAAACAAGGTTGGATACATAAGCGGGTAAAAAGGATATACTCCATAGAGCCTCAAATATAAAAATCTACCAAAAGTTAAGCATTATTAACATTTCATCAGGCACATTTTTGTTTACACATCTATTGACACATCTTGGAAACATGCTGGTCCTGCTCCATAGGACAATCTAGAGTCTAGACAAAATAAACTGGTTGCTAATTTAATTGTAAATTTTTTTATTCTTTTTTACATTGTTTTACATTCACACTCTGACTTATTACTTGTATTTTTTTTTTAATTACAATCGTTTTGCTTGTACTATGTTTGTAAATATGTGAGCACCATGTATCTATCAGATAATTAATTTATATGTCATGGTTTCGTTTTTAATTCTTTTACCTATTGTGGTATAATCATTTTATTTTAGGTGCATCGTCCTCACATGTTATTATATAATTAATGTACCCATGCAAAATATTTTAAAACATTTTAAAAGAGTACCTAACGGTGGAGTTTCTTGCCCATTCTTCTCCATACGAAAACTACCTTTTGGAATGGGCGACTAGAATCAATTCTATTTTAAGGTAATTTTTGACATTCAAAAGTGCCTTTTATGTGCCTATTTGAAATAAATGCTTTGACTTTGACTTTAATCAATGTTTGCAAATAAACCCCTAGCTCTTCATTTCTACCTACTCTATGGTATAGAAAGCAAGTAATAAAATAATCTCTACACTGTTGGTTTCTTATGGCGATGTTTATGACATAATTGGCTATTAGACACGTATTTAGTTTATTGCTATGGCTATTGACATTCAGTCGCTGGAGTTTTATAGTACCCGTTATATTCTATATCTCCAATAAACAGTAGTGGGCTTCCATATAATTGAGGTAATGTGTGGACAGCAGCGGAGGCCCATTGGTGTCTACCCCGACTTACGAGTTGTAGGCCGTGAGTTCGAACCTAGGCAAGCACTTTACTTTTTAACCGACTTCAAAAAAAGGAGGAGGTTATCAATTCGACGGTATTTTTTTTTTTTTTTTTATGTTTGTTACCTCATAACTTGCGACTGGGTGAACTGATTTTCATGATTCTTTTTTTATTTGAAAGCTGGTGCTTCCCGTGTGGTCCCATTGTCACCATTTCAATATCTGATGATGGGATCTTAGAGAAATCGAGGGCAACCCTCAAATTTTATAGGCTCACTTATTGTTTTTCGCATATTTTATGAAGTATCTTGTATATTTGCGTATGGCTGTCACCATCTCAGGTAGCTGGGCTGATGATGGAAGGTACAACTCCTTAACAGTAAGAAGTTACTCGAACAGGCAAGGGCTGTTTTTAGTAAATTGTTTTGATGTTTGATAGGGCATTTGTCACATTTGATCTCATGATCATCACGTCACGACCTGATGCTGCAGTCAGGATAGTCTGCAGAGTACTGTAGAATAGGGGGCTCTATTCTACGGAATAAAATCCCATCCACTGTTTATCAGGATATATTTTAAGAAGACTTTTATCCCTTTTTCATATTAATTATAATATTCGACTTATTTTATAGACGTCAAACCTACGATTCTCATATGACATCTGCTTGAATGTTCGAAAGGAACTTAATACAAATATAACCATCGAGTCTTGTAGAGGTGTGGCTTTCCAGCCAAGCTTGCTTTAGAGCCGACCTCTACATGAGCTACGCCCACCCTTGAATAACAGTCTGGGCATAGGTCATGACTTTTATTCACACCATTCGAATTTCCAAGCCCTATCTACCTATCCTATTATAAGTTTACCTAAATCCGAGGAAGAAATTTACAAGATGAGGTCCGTCTCTTGCAAGAGTAAGCTTAAGTCAGGACGCACGAATCGCGAATCCAACACTACGTTAAGTGTCAAGCAAGCTAACATCTATATGTGCCAATATGCACCCATACAAACTAACGTCGTCATGCTTAAACCTCGTCGTGCCAAAACCTCGGTAAAAGGCGCGACGCGGCCTCCTAATTATTAATAATACTTGATGTGAGAGTTCACATCGACCTGGAAGAGGCTTAAGAGAATTAAACGATCTTAGCATCAGATTCTTTTAACCCCATCGGACGGGATTGAGCCAGAGGGAGGGAAAAGTTTAAGAGGCCAGGGTTCAATAAAAAACTAATATATTATGCTCGTACTCCAGAAAAAAAACTTTAAAGTCCTACTACGTTCTCTAAAATTCTATTATCATTAAATATCAGTCAATACTGATACAACTGTGGGTCCTCAAACACAAGTTGAACCGAAAGTGTCAACCAAACACACTTTGCAAGGGTTATACCCCTGTTAGCAAAGTCGGTGACAACTTATGCCGAGTGTCTGTCACCCCCCCTTCTATAGGAGTGACCACAGTTATAACAACAACTATCCTCTTATAACTCGCGTCATTATATACTGGAGTACTCGCATGTTCTCCCTACTTGTAATCACGTTGAAATCGACAATCTATTCAGGCCTCCCTTTGACCCGTTGCAGGTGTGAGGGCGCACCTCACAGCCCTCTGGGAGGTGCGGATACCTCACACGCTCCCGGCCGCGTCCGATGTATTTTCTCTCAGCATATGTAACACACACATGGACACACATTAATAAATTGTAACAATCATCCAAATAAAAATAATGCACTAAAATATGATGTTTACATTCAAGTGACATATTTACATTACATGACAAGATACATGACAATTAAAAAAAACATCAACTATTAAACTAACATGAAAAGGTTTTAATTAAATAATCTGAATTAAAAAGGTTTCTATCTCTAAACTTCCTTTTTCTGAATTTATATTTTAAAATTGAAAACTTCTTTATAAAATGATGCTCGTTTACAAAAAATGTTTTTAAATTATAAAATTATCAATGATTAAAAAACTTTTTGGAAATATTCTTTTAGTTTTAGGTTTTTTAATAAATGGGATTCTTTTCTTCTTTCGTGCTTTTCTCTTATTGTTTGCAGCACATCGTGAATAAAACTTATTAAAATTAGGGACATCTACATGACATATTATACAATTACTACGATTACGAACTATAACTTCATCCGTAGGAAAACTAAATGAGTCTATTGATCGTACGGAGTCGTTCAACACCTCTGCATCTTCATCTCTGACTGCATCCAAGTTCATATCATCCTCAACTAACTCATCACTAATCATCTTATCATTATTATTCATGTCGATGATGAAGTGATCTTTCTTCTCTATTTTGGAAAAATCGGAATGGCCATCGTCCTTTATTTCGGAAAATTCGAAATGACCATTCTCCTTTATTTCGGACGAATCGATCGACACATTATCCACATCAAAATGATCAGCGGCGATGTTAATTTTATTTATTCCCACATCGCGATCATCGTGCTCATTCTGTGGCTCTGAAACATTGCTAATTACATTAATAATTGGACAGAACTGACCCGATTCGTTGTTTTCATCATTGTGTTCGCTCTCGAACACTTCTATCGGCTCCTTCTCCTCCTCTGCGACGATGCACGCCTCGCTGCTGCGCTCGTCCTCATCTCCATCACTGCCAACTTCCACGCTGCTTTCTAGGCAGCACTGCTCGTTCTGTAGCGGGTCATCTTGTCTTCCACTAAATGATATAGAAGCATCATTATCTACATTTACAATATTTACAACAACATTTTCTTGTCTGCTTTCCTCAGACAGATCTTGTGCTATCTCGACTACTTGCACCTTATTAATTCTTTTGTCTCTGTGACATCTGCATGGAAGCTCTTCCCATAACACATCACATATAGCCTCAAATGGCATGTCGTCCTCATATTTCCATTTATGGACTGCTAGGGCAGCACCCTCAAGATATGCCATTAATATGAGCGCCCAGTCGCTCTTACGCCATCTATATAAATAAAAACAAAAGGCCTGACTGACTGACTGACTGACTGACTGACTGACTCATCAACGCCCAGCCTAAACCCTTGGACCTAGAAAGCTGAAATTTTACACAATGGTTTCTTTTATGATGTAGACCAGGAATAAGGAAGGATTTTTTGAAATTCAACCCCTAAGGGAGTTAAATAGGGGATGAAAGTTTGTATGAAAGTCCGTCAGTTTTAAAGTCAGGATCTTCAAATTTTGTGTTTAGGCTGACGATTGAAAATTAATTTATACGTGTCTCGGCGTTTTTGATAATTCCACCCCCAAAGGGTTAAAAAGGGGGATGAAATTGTGTATGCAAGTCTGTCAGTTTACAAGTTAGGATCTTCAAATTTTGTATTTAGGCTAAGGATTGAAAATTAATTTATACGTGTTTCAGCGTTTTTGACAATTTCACCCCTAACGGGGGATGAACGACCTGACTGAGATATCAAAGCACAGCCTAAGCCGCTGGTCCTAGGGACTTGAATTTTGGAGGGTGTGTTCTTTGTAAAGTATAAATATCCAATAAGAAGGGGTTTTTGGAAATTCAACCTTAAAGGGGGTGAAAAGGGGGGATTTTGTTTGTATGTAAAATCTTATTCCTTGAGTTAATAACCTTGAAACTTGGCTCGAATACTTATCTAAGTAAATTATGAAGTTTGGCATTTTTCGTTTTTCTAAACTACCCCCTAAAGAGGTATTGGGGGGTGTCAAAATTTCTATGGAATTTCAACGCGCTGTCCGAGTAACTAGAAACTCAGTTAGTATTTATACTAAGGACTAAAAATAAAGAATAACCTGTATCAGGGTTTTTCGAAAATCTACCCCTAACTGTGTGAAAAGGGGTAGTTAATTTTGCAAGGGCATATTTTACTGCGTGGCTTGATTAGCTGGAAATTTGGCATAAATAATCTTTGAGTCAAGTTATGAACACACCTTAAACGATTTTTCATAATTCCACCCATGTAGGGGTGAAAAGCGGGACTACGGTTTATATGAAAAATCTTATTCATTTGGTTAATAAACTTGAAACTTGGCACGAATATTTATCTAAATAAATGGCATTTTTTTTTTATAAACTACCCCTTAAAGGAGGATTGGGGTGGGGGGTGTCAAAATTTGTATGGAAGAATTTTAACGCGTGGTCCGATTACCTCGAAACTCGGCATTTATACTTAAGACCAAAAATAAAGAATAACGTGTATCAGGGTTTTCCGAAAATCTATCCCTAATGGGGTGAAAAGGGGTAGTTAATTATACAGGGAAAGATTTTATTGCGTGGCTTGATTAACTCAACAATTCATATAAATAATCTTTAAGTCAAGTAATGAACACACCCCAAACAATTTTTCGAAATTCTACACCTATGGGAGTGAAAAGCGGGAATACAGTGTATATGAAAAATCTTACGGTACAAATACTTATACAAGTAAATTATGAAGTTTGGCATTTTTTGTTTTTCTAAACTACCCCCTAACGGGGGATTGGGGGCGTCAGAATTTCTATGGAAGAATTTTAACGCGCGGTCTGATTAACTCGAAACTCTGTATTTATACTTAAGACAAAAAATAAAGAATAACGTGCATCAGGGTTTTTCGAAAATCTACCCTTAACGGGGTGAAAAGGGGTACTTAGTTAATTTTACAGGGGAGGATTTTACTGCGTGGTTTGATTAACTCAAAAATTGGTGTAAATAATCTTTGAGTCACGTTATGAACACATCACGAACGATTTTTCAAAATTCCACACCTGTGGGGGTGAAAAGCGGAATGCAGTTTATTTGAAAAATCTGATTCCTTTGATCTATAAACCTAAAAATTGGCCCGAATACTTATTTATCTAAATAAATGATAAAGATCATACCTACATACATTTTAGAAATTTTTAGAGGAAAGTACGAATTTCACGCGGACGAAGTCGCGGGCAGAAGCTAGTTTATTATAGGCGGCAACAACTTCAAATCGCCTAAGAAAATCTTCCAGGCATACACCGTCCGTGCCCGTAAAAACTTGAGCCATCTTTCTCTCCTTATATAAAAAAAAATACATATAACCACTTAGCTTTTTCTCCTGGCGACGTTTCTTCGCATCTAATAAATACTCACAGTATACTTTGTGGCCTCGCTTGGCATACAAGAGGTTTTTTTTTTTTTGTTCACTTCTATGAGTGCTGAAACAAAAAACTATTTCGCAAGCTTAGCGAAAATCCGGCGATCGTAACACACCTCCACCATATGTAGAATAGGGGGCTCTATTCTACGGAATAAAATCCCATCCACTGTTTATCAGGATATATTTTAAGAAGACTTTTATCCCTTTTTCATATTAATTATAATATTCGACTTATTTTATAGACGTCAAACCTACGATTCTCATATGACATCTGCTTGAATGTTCGAAAGGAACTTAATACAAATATAACCATCGAGTCTTGTAGAGGTGTGGCTTTCCAGCCAGGTTTGCTTTAGAGCCGACCTCTACAGTACCTAACTCCTCGACAACTAACAGCAGATATATCGTGTTTAGGCTCATTGAAAAGGGCTCGATGTGTGGATAAACGTACTGTTAATGAGGAACACCGAAGTACATAGAGACCTGATGCTGAAGCCAGGAGCATCAGAAAAAGTACAAACCTTGACAGCAGCACAGTAGTCGTGTTTGGGCTCATTTTAAACAGGACTAAATTTTAAGTTCAATGCAATGTTGACATAAGTCTAGCCTGATGCTGCAGCCAGGATTATCAGCATCTAGTCTAAAAACATCAGGTCAGGATTTGATGATGGGATCCTGGAGAAATCGAAGGAACTCTTCAAATATTATAGGCACACCTAAGTATAGCGATTTGGGTATGTTTTATAGTAACTCGTGCACTTGCTCTCGGAAAGCACCATTTGGTGAAGTGGAACTGATGATGAAGACCACAGATGGCCTCCGGAACTACTCAATAATATATAAGTATTTCACGGGTTGCTATTCGATTACTTTAATATGGTTGCTAAGCAATTTATGCTCGTCACAATGTGAATGGTGATATGGAGCTGATGGTGGACCTGGAGAACTCCTCAACAATTAACTTCCCTGCATCGGGAAAAGCAATAATTTGTTTGTAAAAGGCGATGAGCACTAAGCTATTGTAACTTAGATAAATTATAAGCAGACCCACTAAAAAGCGTGAAATAAAAACTTTTGAAGAAAAAAAAACCGACTTCCAAAAAAACACTACAAAGTGAAAAATAACTTTAATTTCGGAAGTCGGTGGCAAAAAACTAAAATACAGATCCAAAGACACCGACTTCCGAAATTAAAGTTATTTTTCACTTTGTACTGGTTTTTTGGAAGTCGGTTTTTTTTTTCTTAAAAAGTTTTTTTTTTTTTTTGTTAGCCTATTTTGTCCCACTGCTGCGTAAAGGCCTCCCCCAAGTCCTTCCAGGAACTCTTTTCCCGCGCCTCCTCGAGCCAGCCCTCGTGGTACGCGTCCAGGTCATCTCGCCATCTCTTTCTGGGCCGGCCTCGGCGGCGCCGCCCATCTTCAGGCACCCATTCTGTGGAGATTTTTGCCCAGCGGTCATCGTGCATACGGCTGATGTGACCCGCCCAATCCCATTTGAGCTTGGCAGCCTTCTTTCCTATATCTAGTATGCCCGTTTTGGAACGCAGCGTGGTGTTCCAAATTCTGTCCTGTAATTTGTGTATTTAATTTCATCACCACTGCTCTCAAAACGGTGAAGGAAATAAAATATTTCAATCAGATGTTAACAATGTTTTTGGTTTCTGGCTACCTTCAGCCCAAGAATAGGCTAGTTTCCTAAAAAATTCTAATTAGTCCGTCAGTTAGATTATCGAAAAATAATGGACCCTTATTTTTTCTTTTGTCAATCAAACAAAAAATGACAAAGATAAAGCGCGTCAAAATTTGGGAGTGGGGGGTCGTCACGTCACGCCGTGCGACACTTTTTAGCACGGCGTGACGTGACGACCCCCCACTCCCAAATTTTGACGCGCTTTATCTTTGTCATTTTTTGTTTGATTGACAAAAGAAAAAATAAGGGTCCATTATTTTTCGATAATCTAACTGACGGACTAATTAGAATTTTCACGACCCCCCACTCCCAAATTTCGATAATCTAACTGACGGACTAAATCTAATTATAATTTTTTTACCCAGGAAACTACCCTATTGTATTCACTTTGTAAAAACCTAAAAGAAAGCTTCTCTGTTTTTCGACATTCAGCTAAAAACACAGACCGCTAATAGTAGATTGTACAACTAAGGCATAAAAGAAGCTATTTTACCCCGAGACGTTTATATCCACGCGAGCCGCAGGCGAGGGTGGATAGTTAAGTCGAGGGGTAAAATGGCTCGTTTATGCCTGAGTTATACACTCTGCTTTTCACTTCGATTGCGAGAAAATGAAACAGGCATAAAGTATACAGTACATAATTAATCAAAAATGTTGCAAAGCATAGCTAATTCCCGGCACCACAGATAATACCGCCACGAAACTTTTTATTTTTTTTTTTTAATTTCAACATTTGTCATTCGACTTGGGTACTTCATACTGCCAAGTCATAAAAACGTTTCTTTGCGTTTTTAAATAATAAATGACAACTATTTTACCTGATTTTATTAAATTAATAACGATAGAAAACACGGAAGTGGTATAAATTAAAGAAAATGAAATAAATCACGACTTTAATCTGCGAAATTTTATTGCGCGTGTGGCTGTTGGGCCTAATTACCTTAGTCTCAGAAAAAAAATTTACTTTATGCACTAGAACATAAAAAGCGATTTTATGTCGCCTAAGCACAACATAAAGACGAACTTTTAAAGCATGAGAAGTGAAAAAATAATTAATAGTAGGTAAATAATAAATTAATAGATTTTCAACTGTCACACCCTTTATACTTGGAGGCTTTTATTTGGTCAGTAAGTACTTTTTTGTTTTCATTTTTAATTTGAATTTTTTTTTTTTGCTTGAGTACGTAGTGTTTAATGTATTTGTTGGTATATTGGCGTGGCTAGCTGACCTATGGCAAATAATTTAATTTAATGTTCTGTGTCCTGTAATGTTAATTACTTTGCATACTTAGTATTGTATAAAATCAATTATTTTCTAACTGAACAGACAGCTGTGCTGCTGGGGAGTTTGTTCCGCCACTTCTTCTCCCCAGCGAAAGCACTAGGAAGTGGCGAAGGGCGGGCGTTTTGGGGGACTGTCTTTTGTAATTTTGACGTTCGAAAAGTGCTGATTCTCAGCCTTGTCGAGTAAATTACTTGATTTTTGATTTTGTTTCTTCATTGCTAAAGCATAAGGTTCAAAGTTGATTGGGAAAATTTGACAGTTTCAAGTAGCTTGATGTGCCTGTACCTGCCTCGTTGGTGTAGTGATGCAAGCGTTACTGCTGAGCATGAGGTCCTGGGTTAAATTCCTAGGTCGAGCAAAGTGTTATTAGGTTTTTCTATCAGGAATATCTCAATAGCAGCCCGGAGGCTGGATTTGTTGTTAAGTGCAGTAGGCTTGCCCCCTATTACATGAGAATTACACATAACTGGTAAAATATGGGAGTACTATAAGTACAGCTGTGAAGAGGGGCTCATGGCTAAATAATAACAGCCACACAGATCGATCGATCAGGTTAAGCTACGCTTGCCGCGGTTGGTCTGTAGATGGGTGACCATCTTTACAAACCAAGACCCTCCGTGCCTCAGAAACCACGTTAAGCCGTTGGTCCCGGCTGTCATTTGTGGATCTTTGACAGTCGTTACGGGTAGTCTGAAGCCCGAAAGTCTGACAACCAGTCTTACCAAGGGGTATAGTATTACCCAGTAACTGGGTTGTGGAGGTCAGGTAGGCAGTCACTCCATGTAAATTACTGGTATTCAGCTGCATCTGGTTAGACTGGAAGCCGACACCAACATAGTTAGGAAAAGGCTAGGCAGATGATATAAGTACAGCTGTGTCTAACTATTCGGGAAAAAAACCGGCCAATTGCGAGTCGGACTCGCCCATGAAGGGTTCCGTAGCAGCAAGTAACATAATATAAAAGTTCTTGTAGTTCGTTGTAACTTTGTGAAAGGTAAATTGCGGTTTTCGATTTATGACGTATTAAAAAAAAACTACTTACTAGATCTCGTTCAAACCGATTTTCGGTGGAAGTTTACATGGTAATGTACATTATATATATTTTTTTAATTTTATCATTCTCTTATTTTAGAAGTTAGAGGGGGGGGGCACACACATTTTACCACTTTGGAAGTGTCTCTCGCGCAAACTATTCAGTTCAGAAAAAAATGATAGTAGAAACCTCAATATCATTTTTGAAGACCTATCCATGGATACCCCACACGTACAGGTTTGATGAAAAAAAATTTTTGGAGTTTCAGTTGTAAGTATGGGGAACCCCAAAATTTATTGTTTTTTTTTTCTATTTTTGTGTGAAAATCTTACTGCGGTTCACAGAATACATCTACTTACCAAGTTTCAACAGTATAGTTCTTATAGTTTCGGAAAAAAGTGGCTGTGACATACGGACGGACGGACAGACAGACAGACATAGTGTTGTAAATACGCTCGAGTCGACGCTAAGACACTCGAGTCAATGCTCGAGCAGTTTAGAAACGCTCGAGCGTTGGCTTGAGCGTTTAGAAAAAAAAAGCTCAATTATAGCGCCGAACTCGACGCTCGACTCGACCTTGAGCGCGAGTCTCGACTAATCATATTGATAATGCTATCGTTTTCCATTTCGTGAGAAACACTCGACTGACTCAACATTATGAACGCAAAACAATAAATTAAATAATGATAACTTATAGGAAATATGCAACCCAAAAAAAATGATTTCCAATTTGAGTCGAAGTACATAGGCACATCACGCGTCATAATGACTATAGAATACCCTCTAGTCAAATTATTATTAATATACCCCCAGTAAAAATGATATTGATAACGCTTCGACGCTCAAGCGCGCCACTCGAGCGTCGTACCCTGAGTCTTCAGCGCTCACGAGTCTTAAACGCTCGAGCGTTTCACGCTCGAGTCTTGAACGCTCAACAGCGTCGACTCAGCGCTCAACGCTCGACGCTCAGTGCTTATTTTTACAACACTAGACAGACATGACGAATCCATAAGGGTTCCGTTTTTTGCCATTTGGCTACGGAACCCTAAAAAGGCCTAATGTTATGTGTATAGGCACAAACTGCCATTTTTTACTATCCGCTACTGTCCCCTGCTGGGCAAAGTCCTCCCAACTCTCCTTACACTGCCAAGGACTAATCTTTGTTAAAGGAGTCCAGCATTGCGCACATTAATTGTATTACATCTATACTAATATTATAAAGAGGTAAAATTTGTTTGTAAGTTTGTATGTAGGGGGTAATCTCTGGAACTACCAGTCGGATTTGAAAAATTCTTCTTGCATTTGATAGCCCAATTCTTGAGGACGTCTATAGGCTATTTAACGTCACGCTATGACCCTTAGGAGCCGAGCAAAAGCGCTATGGGAAAACGAAGTGATTGCGCAGGAGACGCAGGCAAGTGATGCAATACGACGAGATGGGTCGAGGGAATAAGGAATTTCACGCGAACGAAGTCGCGGGCAGAAGCTAGTCTTTTTATAAAATAATTACAATATTTATTATAACAACTAAGTAATAATAAAAACCCTCTTCCTCTCTCCTACTTTTGCTGTGCCCGACAGGGTCCACAATGATCATCCATACTTAATATTATAAATTCGAAAGTAACTCTGTCTGTCTGTATGTTACCTTTTCACGCCTAAACCGCTGAACCGATTTAGGTGAAATTTGGCATAGAGATAGTTTGAGTCTCGGGAAAGGACATAGGGTACTTTTTATCCGGATATTCCCACGGGATCGAAATTTATGCGGGTGAAACCCCGGGGCGCAGCTAGTATTCTAAAAAACCTACCACCTAAGTTCACATGTGGAAGTAATAAATATATTGAGTATTGATAGTTTTTCTATCGGACTAAAACCAAATCTTACCCAAACAAAAGCTACATTTTCTCCTACAAGGTAAAAACCAAACGGTTTTCGAATAGTTCTTATCTGAACTAGCTCTTAGGATTTACTTTTGTGTGGAGAGGCCATTGTTGTTGCTCTATAGAAATAATCATTCCTCTGTGCTAAAGAATTGTGCTGATCGATTTATTATAGTGCGGCTGTAGGATAGTGGCATCACAGGGGAAAAAACAATACCTTGTACAATTTACTTAAATATCAACGGTTTTCATTAAACAATTCTGCTGTTCCTTGCGTAGAACCTGTTTCTGATTTATAATTTTTGAAGTGTAAACTTCTTTAGCGGCGTTGCACACTTTTTGTAATGGGTAAAAAATGTGAAACTCGCGTCAGGGCATCGCGTCAGGACACGTGACCGTCAGGAGAGATTCCCCCCCCCCTCGCTTTCTACGGCGGCGCCAACCGAAGTGAACCAAGTGAGACACGATTTTTTTTTTTTATTTTTTTTTTTTATTTATTTATAGTTAATTAAAACGGTAATGGATGGATGGATGGATGGTGATGGTGATGGTGATGCGGATGTGGATGGGAATGGGGATGGGATGGGGATGGGGATGGTGATAGTGATGGTGGTGGTGGTGGTGATGGTCGTGGTGGTGGTGGTGCTGGTGGTGATGGTGATGGTGGTGGTGGTGGTGGTGGTGGTGGTGATGGTGGTGGTGGTGATGGCGGTGGTGATGGTGGTGGTGGTGGTGGTGCTGGTGGTGGTGGTGGTGCTGGTGGTGGTGGTGGTGGTGGTGGTGGTGGTGGTGGTGGTGCTGGTGGTGGTGGTGTTGGTGGTGGTGGTGGATTTTCCCTTTTTATATACTTGTACATATTATTATTTTAAGATTGTTAGCTTTATAAATTAATAATTGATTTATTTCAACGTTAATATTCAAGTTTTCACTTCTGCCGGCACTCCCGGAGTGCAACCCGTCTTTTTTTTTTTGGATGGAGTGAATTGGTAAATAAAAATATCGTTAACTGTAACTAAAATTATGATGAGATGGGGGAGGCCTATATCCAGCAGTGGACATCTTTCGGCTGAAATGATTTTGTGATGAGTTTTACCGCTGAGGCATACAATAATGTTTGAAATCGATTTACAATTGCCGGATATATCGAGAACATACATACAAATAAAAAAAATGCAGTCGGATTGAGAACCTCCTCCTTTTTGAAGTCGGTTATAAAAGTTCTACTAGGACGCTTGCCTAAAAGAGTTTACCTAACCTAACATAAGTTCTAATTTAATTTTTTCTCATGGTACCGTAAACCAGGGTTACTTTGAATCACGGGGTTAATTTGATAGAAACTTCTTATCGACATAAAATTGCAAATTGCGTAAAACGGAACAACTTTTGGTAGATTTTTTTTTCGGATGACTACACTGGTAAACTGTCACAATCCTTTTTGCGGGTGCGCTGGTGATGTCACGTTGTTTCATGCAAAAAAAGGTAAGTTTTTTATCAATACCGATTTTTACCAGATAAAATGATTTATTGGGGCTACTTTCAGATTCTATGTTAAAAACGGGGGGTTCCAAAGTAACCCCAGAATCATTTTAACTTTTATCACTTTGTTTTATTTTTTTTAATGAAAAACTAATCGATTTTTTTGTTTTTTTTTGCTTTTACAGAGAGAACTATAAAAACCGATACTTACATTTTTTTATAATTTTTTTAGAACCACACATTCAAAAATTACAGTCAATTAAAGTTCAAAATTGATCAAATTAACCCCAGTTTACCGGTATTTATTATACATGAACAAAAATTATTGATAGCCATTTTCCCAAAGTACCTACCTGAACAATCACAAAACGGTTAATAAGTACTTGACCGAGATTAAAATCCTTACCTTTTTGACAACGACTTTAAAATCGTCCTAGACTTTTCACTTTTATCATCCAACGACCAATCCACCTCTCCACCATCACTGAACACGATGAGTGGTCCCATCAACAAAAGAATCAATTTATCACGACAACGCTGAAAGGTCAGCCTATCGGGCTTGGGGGACAGGTGCCCATCGATCGAAGCTCCCAACTTACAGGGGGAATTAAAAAGTTCATCTTTATTGACGGTTTGGAATAAAAATATACAGAGAAGATTAAATATGATAGAATGAAAAGATGCCTAACCTGATTTTAACGTCCATATTGGCTTACCAATTTTGATGAAATGGACGAAAAAATTATCTGATGAATACTTGTGTTGCTTATTAATGCCCATCGGACGGAAATATTAATAACTGAAGGCGCGTGAATCTCTTAATCAAACATTAACCAAAAACGGTCAAACTTTTATAAGTAGTTCAGAAAATATAATTTTATCATTTTGGTTAATGCTCTCATATACATATTATGTCATTGATGATATAAACGCACTCACATAAGCTGCAATCGCGACTTATTTGCCAAAAATGTAAACAAATATGAGTTTATGGAAAAATAACTTTAGTTCCTACACAATAAAGTGCAGTTTACGCTACAACTTCAAACATTTTTATAACTTTTTCAATAGTGCTAGTCACTCTGAAATCAACTTAATTGCCATTAAAATAAAGTTGATATTTGTGTAACTTGAAATAACATTAATTTGAAACATAATTATGTTCATTTGGATTATCTTTACATAGGTACATAAACTCTCGCCGTCTTCCCATGGCGGTAGGCAGACACTACTGAACGCCGTCTGCTCTGATCCTTACGACACGACACGAATACACGATATTTACTTGATGCTATGCTCGGAGTCTCCTTGAAGGATAAAATCAGGAATGAAATTATCCGGAAAAGAACCGGAGTTACCGACATAGCTTGCAGAGTAAGCAAACTGAAGTGGCAGTGGGCTGGCTATGTCTGTCGAAGGACTGATGGCTGGTGGAGCAGACGAGTCCTGGAGTGGAGACCGCGTACCAGCAAGCGTAGTGTGGGACGCCCCCCAGCTAGATGGACGGACGACCTAAAGAAGGTGGTTGGGGTAGACTGGATGCGGAAGGCGGAGGACAGGGTGCTGTGGCGCAATCTGGGAGAGGCCTATGTCCAGCAGTGGACTGCGATAGGCTGACTTGATTGATTGATTGACATGATGCTGTGAAGTACGTACTTATGTACCCAAAAATTCCTCAACTAAACATGCCTGTTATTGGCAACTACATAACTGTACATAACTGTTACCTACTGTTATTTGTTATTATGTATACAGAAACTGTTGGTGTAACTTTATGAATAAACTAGCTATCGACTTTGTCCGCGTGGATTTTTTTTCGTGGGACCCTATTTTTTTCTAAAATTAAAGTAGCCTAAGTTACTCTTTATTACATCAGCTATCTGCCAGTGAAAGTCCCGTCAAAATCGGTATAGCCGTTTCAAAGATTATCCGGAACAAACAGACACACAGACAGACAAAAATTGTAAAAAATGTTATTTTGGTATATGTACCGTGCATACGTCCACATGCATTTAGTAAAAAGCGGTTCTTTTAATATTTTGTATGTATTTAGTTGTATAGATGTATAGAAAAATGATCCAAAAATTGAAACCCATATTTAATTTACCTACCTTACAATACATTATTTATTCCAATTACATACTCGCACCCGTATCCCATTCATCCAACATTCATCTTCCAATTTTCCGCCAGCATCATGCAAGAAGTTTACATAAACATCACATCCATCAAGTCTGTTTGAGCCGGGACTTCATTGAATTAAACAAAGATCGCACTGGGCTAAATATTGGAGGTGTGATAAATAAACAGGGAATCCAGACGGTATTTGTATTGTAGTATGTGAATCGAAAATGTGGAGCATTGTAATGTGTTAGGAAAGAGTAGACGTGGATCAAAGATTTTGGTTTTAGATACTATTCTCTTTCTCTCGAACGAACTATATCACATAACTAGCTTATGCCCGCGACTACGTCCGCGTGTCTTGTTCCCCCGACCTATCCCGTCGCATCGCATCGCGTGCCCGCGCTATTAGTACTCGTTTTCGCTTGGCGTTCTTTCCGATTTTTTTTCATTTTGCTCGGTTCCCAAGGGTCCTAGCGTGGTGTTAAATACACTATAACCTTCGAATCCAAGAACTTCACTATGAAATGCCAAGAATATTTTTCAAATCCAAGCTAGTCAGGAAGGTAAGAGCAGGGTTAACTGCGGAGTACATGCGTAACACACAATGGCAACGCCTTTCATTTTGACAATACAACAACATCCATTGCGTCATTTACGGTGTAGAGCAGACGATTTTTTGAAACATATGGAGCAATGGGTTGGCAAATTCCTTCAAAATCCTTCGGACACAACATCACACACAACACGAACACTCTGTCAATACTGAAAGAGTGTTACTCAATTGGGGTGCGGTTTTAGCTAACTATTATAATCCACCTCCCAATTAAGATACCCGGATAATGTCTAATAAATTTCCAATAACAGACTTCTTGTCCTGAGTAATGACAGCTTTGGCAGCTAGCCCGTTTGGTATTAAGCAGTAAATTATGTGATGTGTCTGTCTACTTCTACAATAATAGAATAGAATAGAATACTCTTTCTTATGTACACCATATAAATTACAGACATAAATATAGAAACTTTACAATGGGTGACACAATGGGCGGTCTTATCGCTAAGAGTGATTCCACCCAAAAAAAGGTAACCCATAACAACCATAACCATACAAGAAAAACCTACAGTAAACCTATGGTGAAAGGGCTTGTGTCTAAGTAATAACAGCCGCACGGGTCGATCGATCAGGTAAAGTTGCGATTATCGCGGTTGGTCTGTGGACCATCTTTACATACCAAGACTCCTCCGTGCCTCGAAAAGCACGTTAAGCCGTTGGTCCTGGTTGTCATTTGTAGATCTTTGACAGTCGTTACTGGTCATCAGAAGCCCGAATGTATGACAACCAGTCTTACCAAGGGCTATCGTGTTAAGGTAAGAGATCGGCACCGTATCGTCTTTCGTCTCGCCGTCAAACAGGCGTCAACCTAACGTAAGCACGTCCAATACGTCAACTCGGCTACGGCTAGGCGAGCCGCGCTTACGGCTCGCCGACCGCTGGTTGATGGTGCAGCAGGCAGGCCGGAGCGGAGAGGTGAGAGGGGCAAGGGTGGACGAAGAGACGTAAGTTCGGGTACGGAGAAACGTAAGCGCGGGGACGACTAGCCGTAACGCACCGCACCGCGATCCGTGAGGTTGTCCCGAGGCGAGGCGATTACGTTACGATTCCGATTAATGTGCGTTGCAGTAGGGAGTTTTTGATATGGTGCCGATCCCTTTCCGGTTTGATACGTGTGCTATGACCTTAATCTAGTAACGGAGTTGTGGAGGTCAGATAGGCAGTCGCTCCATGTAAAAAAATAACTGATATTCAGCTGCATCCGGGAACACACAGTTGGGAAAAAGGCTAGGCAGATGATAAGTGAACCTATAGTAGGTAAATCTCTAGGGATATGCCAGACTCTTTAATTATGTCGCCCACTTCTGGCATGAAGACTTCCACTTCTATATGTAGAACGACACCTAAGAACACCTTGTACACTCACCTTACCAAGAACACTCCTAACCCACTTACAACATCGCCAGGATTTCCCGAACATAACTCTCCCTAACTCCCTATAATCATATAAACAGACAAGGTAGTAAAGCAATTAGCCGCAAATAGGATTTGAAATGTGGCGACCTGGACCGAATACCGGCTGGCAATAAATCCAGCCTCCCTGCAAAATATTAGACAATCCTGGGAACATTAATCTTCTCTTCACATGTAGCGTTTTAAGCGAATTCCGCTACGAATTATATTTGGCTTAGTGTTTGCCAAGTACTAAGAAATGGAGTTGGGTGTAATGTGAAAATAAAAGATGGCGTTAGTGTTGTGCGTCATAGTTTAAGATAGTACTAACCTTTTAAAGTACGCCACTGATGAAGGAATTTCACACGACATAATATCACACGGGTCGGTGTTTGCAGCATCGTGTATTGATAAATGCGGAAATAATCAAAACAATTGACACTCGACACACAAAGGTGGAGGAGACCCTAATCGTCACCGTACATTAAAAACATCGTAAAGAAAAATTAATTGTTTATCTTTTTATTTATTGAGTAGAATAGAATACTCTTTATTATGTACACCATAAAAATTACAGACATAAATATAGAAACTTTACAATGGGTGACACAATAGGCGGTCTTATCCTTTAAAGACACACAGACTTTTTCTTTTTTTTTAGAAATCCTCGTAATGCATAATTGGAACAAACGAGCACATCAGGGATGCTTTTAACACCTTCTATTTATTACAATGAACCTTGGAAAACCTGCATGGCGGACATTTTCCGGACAGTTTTTATCTTCCCCTGTAAAATAACGTTACGTATTGCATGCGAAGTTTTTTACTGCACGGCGCTGTAAGTATTATCACGAAGACCCTTCTTTTGAACCCAACACTTTTATCATGTAAAGCAAATACATCAGCATAAATATGAAAGCCACCGAACAGTTCAATGAAAACCAAAAGGGACCAAAACGAAAGCCAACTCGCAACAAAAATCAAAAGAAACCAACACAAAGTCGGACCAAACATCGAATATCGCAGTCGAAGTTTAACATACCCGGATAAATCCAGAACGGGATGGTCCTAACTTTCCCGGGCAACTTCTAAATCATATAAAAATAGTTGGGCAAGAATAGTGACACTTTGTGGGCAACTTGAACGAGTATAGACGTAGTTCGAAGCTCCAAGACTATAAATCTTTTCAATTTATGATGTCAATGTCATGTTTGCATAATATTTGCTACAGGATTACTTAAGAAGACGTTTTGGACAGCTTCAAGTTGATTTTGTTGTTGTCGTAATGTCTTTTCAAGGGAATTTCTATGTAATTTGTATTTCTAATCGTCTGTATGAACGAAGAAGGCTTATTCCAACGGTTCTGTTATCTCATAATTAATATCTACAACATTTTAAATAAGATTTGGAAATGTAGATACTTTTATTTTGAAAACGACATTTTTGAAGTGGAAACTTCTATAGGCGCGTTTGGCCTTTTTTTGAGATGGGAAAAAACCATTGAATTCGCGCCACTGTTACCGTAACCGACACTGCTTCGGATGTGTTCGGCTGTCCTTGGCAAAGTATTCTGTTGGTGTTTTGTTTTCACTTCTCTCGGCACTTCCGGAGTGCCACTGTTTTTTTTTGTAGATAACGCCTACCAACGCTCATAAAAACGATTTATTTCCGTTGGATCCCGTTTTTGAATCCCATTTTAATGTTTTTGGCGTTGGATCCCGCAAAACATTATTATGTATTTCCGTTGGATCCTGAATTTAAAAAATGCAAGATAATTACGTTTTATTGTCGTTGAATCCCGAAAAGTATTTCCGTTGGATCCCGAATGCTTAAAAAAATCTGAATGCGGGTACTTTCAACAACAAAATTGTTTATAATAAAATGAGGGGTTCACTAATGTTTCACCAAAACTCCATTGACAAATTAGTTTACAACCAACGTTTCGTATACTATTTATTTCACAAACAACTAATTTTCTATATAATCTAGTCGTTTCTGGCACTCGCCGGCCGCTGCCGCGGCACCGCTCGCTTCGCTCGCTCGGCTCGTGCGTAGGGTCACAGTTTTAACCTAACCTAACCTAACATTGTTTTTTTTTAAAATAATTAACCTAATCTAACTAGTTCGGTTCCGGGTACCCCACTAAAAATAATCTATTTTTATTGTTTGATAAAGGTAAATCACTTTTCTTCTGAAATGTAGGTACACATGTTGTTATAATATGGGATTCAACGGAAATAGCAAACGGGATCCATCGTTAATACCTAAAAAATGGGATTCAAAAGTGGGATCCAACGACAATAAACGACTAGCCAAGAGTGAGTCGTACTCGAGCACTGTGGCGGTACGCACCTCACTTGCCCGTTATAGGTATAAACTCAACCTATCGCAGTCCATTGCAGGACATAAACCACTCCCAACCCACCGCCTTCTGGCACACAGTTCTAGCCACCTTTACTACTACTAATACTGAACTTGATATACTAATCTTGCATTATGTGTGTTAACTTCAAAGGAGGCTATTTTTCAAAACCCGCGTTACTTATTTGGACAATTTATTGATTATGTAGAATCAATTAACATGAAACTCCATCTCTGCTTCATCAATTCAATACGTATGAACATTACAACAACCTATTTTATTTTATTTCTTAAGAAAACGTACAGCTAGGATACGGATAGTTGACAGTTAGTGAAAGAAGGCCAATTAAAAGTTTTCACTGACAATATTAGTGTAGCACAAGAAACAGTAGACAGGTAAGCGATAGCAAGAATAAGAATAAGTAAGCACTCGGAGAGGATCAAGAAAAGACTGAACAGGTTTTAGGACTTACCAACTGAACTCCGACAAACTTTACTACGACATGATTTTACTTCGACACTACGGAACTCCGACACGTCTTCATTTCGACAATACTTTAGTTCGAAATGCCTTAAGTCCGACACTACTGTACTCCGATAACGCGTTTCTTCGACATGACTTAACTACGAAACGATGCAACTTCGACGACGTGCTACTTCGACAACTATGGTAGTCCGACATGACTCAATTTCGACATACTCTACTCCGGCATGCTGTACTTCGACAATATCTTACTTCGACGTTATGTATCTGAGACACGATGCTACTTCGAAATTATTCTGCGACATTAGGGAACAACTAATCTTGTGTATGGTTGTTATACGTACTATCTGATATGAGTGCGGGGAAGAAGTGTCCGTTCTGTACATAGTACTATTAAGTATTCTGTGGCGGTATTATGGCGCCAACTATTCCGCTCTAGCCGCGGAACTTGATACTAAATACCTGAACGAAACCCGCGCGGTATGCACTTCTACCCACAGCGGCAGCGAGTACCGCTTAGGTTTGAATAGGCCTTTATTATTAACACATAGTATGTAGTAAAACATAGGTGTCTCCACTTCTGCACTAAGTTGAGAGGAAAACCTTCTTTTCAATACGGTGACAATCTGTCACCGTTGTATTTGAGATATCAATAAAATTCTTAAAAGTTCCAACTAATTCTTCTGTGGGTACATTGAAAATAAACGCGTTGTCATTCTCAATATTGTTGCTGTTTTAGTTTATCAGTGTGTTTATTGACTAACGAATATTTATCCGTGTTTGGCTTTTCGCAGAAAATAGTTAAAATGTCTTCTTGTACTATTATTAAATCTCGAAAAGGTAAAGAACAGTTACTTCTGGATGGTTTTATTTACTGTGTAAACAAAGTGCGTAACGGTGTATATTACTGGCATTGCATTGAAAAGTGCAACGATAAATGTGACGTATGGGTTAAAACACTCAAACATGGAGAGGAGCACCATGTGGCTAGTAAAACGATTAAAAACCATTCCCACATGCCACAACCTGAAATAGTGCAGGTGCGAAAACTACACAATGAGTTAAAACATAAGGCTGTTTTCTGTGGAGATCGACCCTCACAAATCATACAACGATTGAATTATGCTATTCCATCCACCAGCGCTCCATTCATGCCAAATAAACCTGCCATGCAAGCCATGATTCACCGAGCCAGAAACCGAGATGTTCCTAAACTACCCGACACACTTGAAAAATTGGATATACCCGAAGAATACCAAACATTGAATGGCAACCAATTTTTGATCGCCCATTACAATTTTAAAGGAGAAACTGTTATTATTTTTGGTACGGAAGACAACTTAAAATTGCTTTTTAAAGCTGATTTTTGGATTATGGATGGCACTTTTAGATGCAGTCCCGAACTGGTTTACCAGCTATATACAATACATGCTATCGTGGGGGAAAAAGACTCGACTCATCAGATTTTACCATTGGTGTACGGACTTCTGTCAAGCAAGAGTGAGCACTGCTATTTAATTTTTTTTGAGATATTGAAACGTCACACTAATAATAGTATTGGCCTAAAATTGGAACCCAGAATAATCATAACAGATTTCGAAAAAGCCGCTATTAACGCTTGTAATCGTAGCTTTCCCAGCAGCCAACACAAGTGTTGTTTTTTTCATTTTGTACAAATTGTTTGGCAGCGTATCGAAAGAGCAGGTTTATCAGAAAGATACAGCCAGGACAGTCGGTTTGCTCACAAACTGAGACATATCGCAGCTTTAGCATATTTGCCACCTGACGAAATCCCCGCTGCATATCAACTTGTAAAAGAAAAGGTTCTGCCCAAATGTGCTGAACCTCTTTATGAAAAATTTGAAAAAGATTTTATTACTGGAACACGACAATGTGTCTCAAATTCAAGTTCAAAAGTTTCTATTCAAAATCTTCCACCCAGGTTCCCACCTGAAATGTGGTCCATCTCGGACTCAATTGCATGCAATGTTCCAACAACACAAAATGCGTGCGAAAGCTGGCATACCAGATGGAACACGCTCTTAAATAGAAAGAAAATGAATATTTTTAAAACTATTATAGAGTTAAAGAAAGAACAAAGGAACACAGAAAATGAAATAGCTCGGATTAGAGCTCAAATACAAAAACCGAGTCACAGTCGACAGAAGAAACACGACGAAAGATTAAAAAACCATTTGCAAATGAAGGAAACAATGCAAACGACTGATTTTCTAGAAGGAATTGCCTACATTATGTACATAAAAAAAATATAGGTGCAATTATTGTGTAGTTGTTTCCTTCATTTTGTTAGAGATATTTCAGATATTTCGAGTTCTTTCATTTTCTGTGTTCCTTTGTTCTTTCTTTATTTAACTCTATAATAGTTTTAAAAATATTAATTTTCTTTCTATTTAAGAGCACTATACATTTTTTTTTTAATTGTGAAGTTGTTTAGTTGACAGTGATTTTGTCACCTTTTTGTGTTTTTTTTTTTCGTTACCTGTATTCGGTAATTTATGTTTTAAGAACATCATTTTTTTTAATTTAAGTGAAGTTGTTTAGTTGGCACTTTTTTTTTCGTTATATTTAAATTAGGTATTTAGTCATTTATGCTTACGTATAGCATAGGATTCGCACTCAGTTATATTCTAATAAAAATAATGTTCTTTTAAAATACAAGTTATTATTTATTCCTTATCATAATTCTCTTAACCATATTATCCCAATTTATTTGGGGTCGGCGCAACATGGTTTTTCTTCCATACTTCTGTATTAGTCGCCATCTCGGTAGTCACCCCCTTTCTAGCCATATCATCTTTCACAAATTTAGTTGTTCCCTAATGTCGCAGAATAATTTCGAAGTAGCATCGTGTCTCAGATACATAACGTCGAAGTAAGATATTGTCGAAGTACAGCATGCCGGAGTAGAGTATGTCGAAATTGAGTCATGTCGGACTACCATAGTTGTCGAAGTAGCACGTCGTCGAAGTTGCATCGTTTCGTAGTTAAGTCGTGTCGAAGAAACGCGTTATCGGAGTACAGTAGTGTCGGACTTAAGGCATTTCGAACTAAAGTATTGTCGAAATGAAGACGTGTCGGAGTTCCGTAGTGTCGAAGTAAAATCATGTCGTAGTAAAGTTTGTCGGAGTTCAGTTGGTAAGTCACTTTTTTGTAATGGGTAAAAAATGTTAAACTCGCGTCAGGACATCGCGTCAGGACACGTGACCGTCAGGAGAGACTACACAGGGGAGAACTACTACTCCTAACTACTAAGTATCCCCCTCTCTTTCTACGGCGGCGCCAACCGAAGTGAACCAAGTGACACACGACAATGGATGGATGGATGGATGGATGGATGGATGGATGTGGGTGTGGGTGTGGGTGTGGGTGTGGGTGTGGGTGTGGGTCTGAGTGTGGGTGTGGGTGTGGGTGTGGGTCTGGGTGTGGGTCTGGGTGTGGGTGTGGGTGTGGTTGTGAGTGTGGGTGTGGGTGTGGGTGTGGGTGTGGGTGTGAGTGTGGGTGTGGGTGTGGGTGTGGGTGTGGGTGTGGGTGTGGGTGTGGGTGTGGGTGTGGGTGTGGATGTATGGATGGACAGCTGATGGCTCGACCGTCTGTGTAGTACCTACACTGCTGTGTATTCGTAAAATTCGTGTATATGTTACCGGCCAAACCCGATTTCAGGACAAACTAGTTTAGCCTAGGCTAAACTAGTTCCGTCGACATAGGATGCAAGGGCGAGCGAAGGGCACCCCGAGGTTCGGTTTGGTTAGGTTACTTTAAACCCTTTACACAGAAATAGGGGCCCCGCGAAGCGGGGCTCCGTCGACATAAGATACAAGGGCGAGCGAAGGTAATCCTATCGCGTATAGGAAGAACTAGTTTAGCCTAGGCTAAACTAGTTTGTCCTGAAATCGGGTTTGGCCGGTAACATATACAGTGTTTAAAATATGGAAATTGAACAAAGTGCATCTATTAATGAAAAAAGTGACGCAGAAATAGTGAAAAAAATTAGTTATATTAATTCAATTAATAATTGATTTATTTCAACGTTAATATTCAAGTTTTCACTTCTGCCGGCACTCCCGGAGTGCAACCCGTCTTTTTTTTTTATTTAGGAACACTGGAGGAGAATAAATCAAGATCATCAACACTCTGACACATCGAGTATCTTTTTCTCGTATTTGCATCTTACAACTGCTTAACACACACCCAGTGCGAATGCGGTGCCTGGCCAAACCATGTTCCATGTATTGAATTGTCCAAAGTGCCAATATACCTGCACTTCTGAGATCTTAAAAACGTCACTGATGCGTGGCGTGGCCTCAGAGAAGTGGTACCATCTCAACTAACATAATCCATACTTCCATACTATATTATAAATGCGAAAGTGTGCCTGTCTATCTGTTACCTCTTCACGCTTAAACCGCTGAACCGATTTATATTAAATCTATACTAATATTATAAAGAGGTAAAATTTGTAAGTTTGTAAGTTTGTAAGTTTGTAAGTTTGTATGTAATGGGTAATCTCTGGAACTCATAATCCAATTCTAAAAATTTTTTAACTGGCAGAAAGCTACATTATTCCTGAGTGCTATAGGCTATAAATTGTTTCTATAGCATGTATATTAACCGAGCTATCACAACTTTTGTCTAGCAAGTCGGAAAAAAATACCACATAAAACAGAATTATTTGCGTGCGCTGCCTAAACAGTTGCTTAAAATTAAAAACAATGTATGGCTACCTGGTTCGTCTTCATTATTTCTACAAAAAAGTCCGCGATACCATATCTCTATCTTTTATATTTTATCTTTTATACTTCTTTTATTGCATTAAAAAAATTTTTTTTCGGTATACTTACGTTTGGTTGATTATTTGAGCAACAAAATATTAATTCTTATGACAATAAATTAAATTGGTCATACAGTTTCGGAGATAATATAAAATTACTAAAACGCAAAATGCCCCTAGCATAACTTTCATTGTGCAGACGTTTTACCTATTTGCCCATAGATGGCGTTCTGCAATTACGTCATTTTTCTGAATCGCGGTGTTAAGACTTTCCGTAGATTGATGACCCTCTCGAATTTTTATGCCCACGTTAGTTGGATTGGAGTTCCATACGAACGATTCGATTATGAGCACGGAGATTATGAGGTATCTATTAGACTATTAGATACCTCATATTCGAAAATATCGTAATTTCGTTGTACGTTTGTTTTCATTGTTTTGTATGTTCGTAGTTTCGTACTTCGTTCTATCGTAATAATCGATACGAGTTAAAGTTATTCGATATTACCGATTACGATTGTTTTGTTTTGTAAAGGCGGACGGTGTTCGAGTCGCTCTCCCTTTGTTCGTAATTGTTTTCAAGTCTGTGCGTAGTTTGTCGAGAGCATGCCTAAAAGGAAATCTCAACTGTCCCGGCAGACATCACAGACAAGAGCCGCTCGAGTACGCCGTACGGAAGAATCTGCCCCTGAAAATGAAAATGAGCAGCGCCTCTCGAGAAATAGAGAAAATATTTCGCAAGCACGCGCTAGAGAATCTAGCTCCGAGCGCTCACAGGGCCTCGCTAGCCAAAATGTGAGGACGTCGCGGGCCCGTGCTCGAGAATCTAGCGCTGAACGTGCGCAGCGTCTATCTGAGTTAAGGCAGCATGTCTCTGAGAAAAGGGATAGGGAGACTAGCGCTGAGCGCTCGCAGCGGCTCGCTAGGCAAAATGCCATAACATCACAGGCCCGCGCTCGAGAATCCAGCGATGAACGTGCACAGCGTCTATCTGTTTTAAGGCAGCATGTCTCTGAAACAAGGGATAGGGAGACTAGCGCTGAGCGCTCGCTGCGGCTCGCTAGGCAAAATGCCATAACATCACAGGCCCGCGCTCGAGAATCCAGCGATGAACGTGCACAGCGTCTATCTGTTTTAAGGCAGCATGTCTCTGAAACAAGGGATAGGGAGACTAGCGCTGAGCGCTCGCAGCGGCTCGCTAGGCAAAATGCCATAACATCGCAGGCCCGCGCTCGAGAATCCAGCGATGAACGTGCACAGCGTCTATCTGAGTTTCCAATAAAAACATCATTTGCCCTGACTATTAACAAGTCCCAGTGATAAACATTCTCTTTGGTTGGCTACGAAAAGAATGTTTTTCCCATGGGCAATTATATGTTGGTCTATCAAGAGTGGGATCATCCGAAAAGCAGATTATTCTGTTACCGGAAAATAAAACAACCTCAAACATTGTATATAGAGAAGCTTTAAATTAAATAGATACCTAACTTAAATAAATAAAATAAGTAAAAGGCGACCAAGGGTTAAGTTACCTTGAGCAGAAAAGAGAACTTAGGTAATCTTTGAAGTTACTGATCTGATTCCAAACAATATTTTACTAATAAAATTAAATACAGTAATATCAATCGAGTGTTATCCTATGTTAAAACAAGAAATTTTCCGCGGACGAAGTCGCGGGCAGAAGCTAGTTTGGTATAGAGATAGTTTGAGTCCCGGGAAAGGACATAGAATACTTTTTATTCCGATATTCCCACGGGAAACTTATGCGAGTGAAACCGCGGGGCGCTGCTAGTAAAATATATTTAGTTTTGATATCGACTCGAAAAGAAAAAGAAGAAAAAGACAATTTTAATTAATTGCTTGTGGCATACCATAAGGTGAAGCAACAATAAAAATTGCGTCGTCTAAACAGTGTTTAGAGGATGCAAGTAATTTGTTGTTTCAATTTTATTATATTATGCTACAGGCAAGAAACTTGCATCGTGTAAATGGTGCTTAAGGCTCATTTACATTTGTCAATACGAATACATTGCTAGGTGCGTTACACTAATTATAGCATAGTATACCAAGGGGATTAGCATAAAGGCTTGATCATGACTATGTATTACACAGGCGGAATCTCGCAGATTGTTAAAAGTACGAGTGTCAATGTTTTATACTAGTGAACCTCCCCGGCCTGCTTCGCATGTGTGCAATGGCGCCATATCAAAATATCGAGATTTCTGTCCTTTATCTAACACTAGGGCCATGGGGTCCGAGTGCCCACTTGGTTTTTCGAGATATCGCCAAGCGGTTAGTAGACTCTTCACGTGACCAGAAGGCTGGCCTATTTCTTGGCGAAAGAATTAGCATTGCCATACAACGTGGCAATGCTGCCAGCCTTTCGGGCACTGTTCCTGTTGACAGCGATGCGGACGAATTCTTTGATTATTTTGTTTATTTTTTCATATAAATGTACATAATTATAGTTTATATGTTAGTTTATATTATGTAAATAAATATCGTATATTATATTTCCATAAAAGTTGAATATGAATGTATTGTACACATAAACCTTCCGGAATAATCAACATTCTCATGCCCTTAAAACAGTTTATGTCGGGTCGGCGCAACTGTCTTTTTCTACCATACTTCTCTATTATTTTTTTATTGCTAAATGGCTCCACTCTTGTCCCCGATCACGCCAGATGAAAAGCGATAGATGAGGTCTATGTCGGAACGAGTGTGCCCAGAAGATGCCTGTTTACTCTTGATTTGAAGGCAGATGACATATTAGTCGCCATCTCGGTAGTCACCCCCTTTCTAGACATGTCATCTTTCACACAGTCCATCCATCGTTTCTGCGGTCTTCCTCTGCTCTCATCCTCCACATTCTAACTCAATACTTTCCTCACGACATTTTCTATTCCTCCGTATTACAAATGCCTAACCCATCAGAACCGATTTTCAGTCACCGGTGCCATTTTTAGACTTCCTCTTTTCTCCTAAATGATGGTGAAAACCACATACACAAAGATTATAATAATTTATTATAAAAAATATAATTATTATTTAAAGATTTAATGATAAAATTTTTAATTATTTAGTTTTTCTTTTTGTTTTATAAAAAATAGATTTTGAATGGTTCAAATAATATTATTTTTATTAATATTTACCACTTCTTGCCTTCTTGCCGTTTTTATTATTATTAGATGACATGCGAACAAGTTTTACAAAAGTAGCTTTTATTTAAAAAATACATAACCTACATCAAAAGGAGTTATCATAATTGTAACGCTGTGCAATTTCTGACGCATTTGACAGATCTTTCAAGCACAAAAATGAAGAAAATAAAGTGTTATAATGAATGATAGGGCACCAAAACGTACAGACAAAGCAAAACTCAATAAATCAAGTTCTCGTAACGTTCCTATCTCCGAGACTTAACCCCGTCAACCATTCAACAAAACACAAACAACCACAGATTAAAATAGAATAAATTATTAACCCTTGTCTTAACATCGAAAAATTATTATACGGAACAGAGATGTTACTCGGCTGCATTTAATACAGAATAACATAACACAAAGGAACTTCAACTTTATAATGTAAGCAATAAAGTTTAAAATGTCAGCGACAGAACAATTCATTAACGTCTCCTTAATTGTAACAGCAACAGCGTTTAGTTTCGTTTGTTTTGCGATTTTGTGTTTGAGAGTGTGTGCGCGAATATGTGACTTAAAGTTTGGTTTTTAAAGTTGAATGTAGTTTGGAGGGGTATAGTTGGACGGTAATGCAGATTTTGGCCGCCCGCTGAGCGCAGTCGAGGCGATCATAACAAATCATCAAGTTGTAACTTAAGGTACAGACACGTTGTGGAAAGTGTACTCATAAAACGAAGTTTTAAAGGGGATTTTAATAAATGGAGTGAGAAGATACTGTTTTGAAGTGGACTTGGGGGAGTTCCAGCTTGAGTTTTAAAACAAGATCTTGGAGAGTCGACCCGTAAAAGTTTCATGAAGAATATACTGAGCAGAAATTCCATACATGAGAGACTTTATTTGAAACTGAACAAGAAACAATGTTGTAAATTCTCAGAGAAACTGCAGAGATCTTAGTTGTGCATAAAGCCTTATGTAAAGTACATAGGACTACTAGCTGGGTAATGTTGACATATTGCAGCTCGCGTCTGTGTTTCTAGAATAATAATTTGATTATTACACAGTACAAACTAGTTAGCACTAACTCTCAAACGTTACACAGGGCTATACGGCTTTGCTATAGTATTAGTACTCTCTCGACTTGTGGGCAGAAGCCTAAAAACTTGCCCAGGGCCGTCTTAACCATATTGGGCGCCGGGGTGCAAAAAACAGTCTGGGGGCCGTAGGCTCTGTTTTTTTGGCAAAAAAAAAACTTGATTTTGGAGCCCAATTTTTAGGGAGAAGCACCAAGGTAGCCCGCGAAATTCAATTTTTACGTGTTATTTCCTACGTTTTTTGCAATTTGTAGGTCAGTATCGGGTTGTATATTTTGTCTTCCAATTGACTTAGAGGGTTGTGTTGATATACCTACAACCCTCTAAGTTCATAAAACCCTATTGATTGATATTTCATGAAACAGTAATTTTGAATTTCACGGGCTACCCTGGTGCTTCCCTCCAGCTTGCGCCTCTAAGACCCAACGCCCGGGTGCCAAGCACCCCTTGCACTCTCGGGTAAAGGCGGCCCTGCTTGCCTATAAGCAGACCTTGGGCGAAAATGGTATTTATTATTACCAAAAAAAAAATTCGTAGGAGTCCTAGGTACTACCTAGTTAGGTTATATGGTGTACATAATAAAGAGTATTCTATTCTAGGCATACATTTTCGTCCATTTCTGATCAAAAATGTTTCTTTTGATACTAGGAAACCTCAGTAGCAGTTAGATGAAAGTACCCAAAGATTTGGTCAAAGTGGTGCTATTGGAGAGGCCTATGTCCAGCTGTGAGCTGCTAATGGACCATGGTGGTGACCATAGATATATTTACATTTCTATGGTGGTGACGATGATCGTGTCCAAAAATATTTTAATGATAAATGATAAATAACTTATTTTCTGTAAGTAGGTTTGTACAACACTTCACGTCAATCATATTTTTTTAAGCTAGATGAGGTTGGCGTTTTCTATCTGATTACTCTGAGAAGAAAGGCCGAAACAAACTCAGAGGTCACAGTCTCGTTTAAAGTCCAGACAAAATCTTGGTCAGATCATGCATGCGTGCACTGGACAGGTCCACTCTATTTGTGTGGTTTCTTTCCTCAAAAGACCATTTCAGACACCAATCTACATGATCTAACCAAGATTATGTCTGGACTTTAAAAGAGACGGTAGCCTCAAAGTTTGTTTCGGCCTTAATTCTAAGAGTAGTCAGATAGGAAACAACAACCTCATCTAGTTTTTAAAATACTAGTATGATAAACGAGTAAAAGTGTTTGTACAAACCTACTAACAGAAATTAAATCATTTAACATTGATATTCATTCTTTGTTTGTTCATGTATATTTTGGCAAAGGATTACAAACTTTTCCCCCTCGCACATGTGTACAAGCCCTTAAGCAAACGCAGCACAAGACCGTACCGTGCCGCTGATGTATCGGTACTAGCTCGACTTAAATTGTACGCAGCGTGGGGCGACACAAATAATTTAATAGCTTTACCAAGAACATTATTGGAGACGGTGACGTCATTATGAGAATCTCTAGTTTATTGCGATGCTGGTTTATGGTTGTGGGTTAATCTCTTGTTGAGACAGTATAAAAAGTTAGGCATAGTTATTAATTTTCAGGTAATGAATATTCACTGACATTTGAATCCTAATCGAGAATAGAGCTGTGGTGGCCCAGTGGTAACGGTTGCGACTTAAGAGTTGTAGGTCGTACGTTCGAACCCAGACAGGCGCTTTACTTTTTATATTTTACTAGCTGACCCCGCAAACGTTCTTATGCAAAAAAAAAAAATTGCCTACGACCTACAGACCTACCAAATATACACAAAAAATTTCATAAAAATCGATCAAGCCGTTTCGGAGGAGTTCGATAACAAACACTGTGGCACGAGATTTTTATATATTAGAAGATTAGTTTTTATCAACACTGCTCTCAAAACGGTGAAGGAAAAGATCGCAAGCAAACCATAGGATTGCAATACCTTCACAAAATCCTTCAACCTCGGCCACCATAACACAACTAAATAAATAATACACTATCAGATTCGTATAATATATAGTCTTTCATATCCTGCGAAAGTTTTTACCATGACCAAAATACTGCCTGTCCCACAGACACACCATAGGGCGCTCACACACAGACCACTAAACCTCCCACAGTACGGGGCCCATAATTCCACGGTTATGTTCAACATTAGCGGATTGCTGTAACGTGTGTGCATCGCCTTATTTATGACGAGCCGTTTATGTTACGATTATGCGTACATGATAAATAATAACGTAACGTTTAATGTTACGTTTGCAATTTACTGTTTGTTTTTAGATTTGAAGTGGTTACGTGACTCACGGAAAACACGTTTTAGCGTTGGCTCGCTTGTCATACTATATTCATTTGTATTAAACTTAATAGATAGACTTCACTCACAGTCAATTCGATGGTTCCTATTAACAATGTCGGTTCGCCAAAAGACTATTGTTCAAAGAGAGCAGTTCGATGTTTGAAAAAAAAATTCAAAATTAAAAAATTATAAGACTGCGGATGTTCAAATTTGCACTGATTGTTTTATGTATTGTTTTCTATGTACTGACATAGACAAAATATAGAATTGCCAAAACAAACTTTGAACTACTCTACTGAACAGTACGAGTACCTAGTCTTTTTGCAGAACCAACATTGTTAATAGGGACCATCGAATTGTTTGTCGTTGACGAGTGAGCGATGAGCTTCCGTTGGTCAAAACAGTTTTTCAGTAGATTTTTGACAACTTAATTATGAGAACTTTTTTTTTTTCATTGAGCAAAAGTCTTTCTTCGTGTATTTGATTACAGCGCCAAACTACACGAGCGGCATGTCGTCGACGGCAGCCGCCAACGTGTCGACGGCATTAGTCGGTGGTTTAGTAATACCACAGAATAAATAGTAGATATATATGTCGCCTCCGGCAATTGACGTTTACAACAAAACAAGGCACGCCACCTAGTGGCAACTATCAAGACGAGAGTTGGCGTGTTTTGACAGAGTCGGGACGTTTCCGCTTGGTTACGAGGTTGAAGAGAACGCCTCAAGTGGCACATTCCTTACCCCGGTGATCGAGCAGGCAGACGCTTCGGAACTGTCCTACGTTTTGTTGAAACTATCATAACCATACCAGTCTGTTATTGTCTAATAGTAGTTGAGTTGTGTACCTACAGTGTGTGATTCGCTAGTGTGATTAATTTGTTCGTAAAATTATAATCTGATTTGAACTGTAACAGTTTTTCTATTGCGTAATAACCAGCACTACCCAAGTACCCATAATGGTGCGCCCACAATAGTTGAAATATGCCTGATGACAAAGAGAAAAACATACCCTCTCCGTCATATAGATAAAACGTTACGAAAAACGACGTTACGTTACTAGTACAAGTAATAATACATACAACTGCAAATTGATAGGCCCAAGAGAGTCCACACATTCGTCAATTAAATAGTTGGAAAGAAAAACTTTAGTTTCTGTAACGACACCCGTGGGATCATAAAACTAACTAATTTCACCACACTGATTAATTACAAATTAATCTCTAATATGCTGAGCAATGGCGGCCCAGTAGTAATGGCCCCGACTTACGAGTCGTAGTTCGTGGGTTCGAACCCAGCCAGGCGCTTTACTTTGTGTTAATCATTTCATCACCACTGCTCTCATAGCGGTGAAGGAAAACATCGTGAGGAAACCGGCATGTCCTAGAACCAAAAATTCGAACCCATGTGACATCTACCAACCTGCACTGGGCCTGCGAGGTGGATTACGGCCCACTCCCTCTCACAGAGAGAAGGCCTGTGTCCCAACAGTGGGAACATAGGCTGATTATGCTCTAATATGTTTATTTGGACTCGCTTTCATGCTTCAATCACTATTAAATAGGAACTGTCAAAGTTATCAATTAGCTTATTTATTTTGAATTAGTTTTGACGCGGCTTCGCTAGCGTGAACGTCGAAAAATATCCCACGGGAACGTACTACCGGGTCTAAAGAGATTTTTATCAGGGTTTTCATAAAATGGCGTTTATGCACTACAAGGAATTTTACTGTCAGGCAGGCCAATTTAATTTTTTAATATGGTGTACCAATGTGAGACCGTAAAAGTCGGACTGCCGGACTTCCTTGGAATTCCTTGTAGTGTACAACCGCCCTAACTCTATTGGTTTACGCAGCGCACGCCAGTAAAGCTCCCAGTCGGCATGATTTTTTCTGTCATATTCAACAATCATCGTCATGTTTCAGCCAATTTACACTATATCTAAATGAATTATACACCTAAACCTCACTTATGAACCAGTCCGCCCATTAGTTTTAGGACTTTGGGTTTCAATTATAAACAGAGTTACGCTTGCAAAAATGAATTTGTACAGTCAGCTTCAGAGAAAAGGAACCCCCTTTGGTAATGACATCAAGACGTCTTGGGGTGGTTCCTTTTCTCTGACGCTGTCTGTACTATAGAAAATATAGAGACAGCCATTATTCTAAGGTTTTCGGACAAGAGAGGATGTTTCCACTTTTTAAAACTGTATAACAAATAATATAAATGTTGCCATCCTTCATTTCTCAACACTTAGTGAAAACTATATGAAAATCAGTTCGGTAGTTTTTTTGAAGTGAAAACTTCTTTAGCGGCGTTGAACACTTTTTGTAATGGGTAAAAAATGTTAAACTCGCGTCAGGACACGTGACCGTCAGGAGAGATTTCCCCCCCCCCCCCCATCTCTTTCTACGGCGGCGCCAACCGAATTGAACCAAGTGAGACACGACAAAGATGGCCGAAGAAAATGACATTTGACGTACAAATGTTTGAAAAGTCAGTTTCACAGAGTACTTTTTGGTTTCCATGACGACCATGACGTTGTCGCGTCAAAACTGTTGAAACTGTAGACAATAAATTAGTTTTTCATACGTAATAATGTCTATGGACACAAATATTCGGTTCATAGACAGATATTCTCGTATGCCGATTTAATGTGTTGGCCAATTTGTTGGATGACTTCATTATAATGGCAACATTTAGAAGTTGTAGGACATTCTAGTTATAGAACGTTTATGAAGCGTTTATGAATACAAAATTTTATCGAATGTTTTAAAGGCCTATTGAGCATTTTAACTAATGAATGGTTTAAACCTTCAATAGGCTTTTTTTATGAATAAGACCGAAAGTGTTTAAAATATGGAAATTGAACAAAGTGCATCTATGTATTAATGAAAAAAGCGACGCAGAAATATTGAAAAAAAATGAGTAATATTAATTAAATTAATAATTGATTTATTTCAACGTTAATATTCAAGTTTTCACTTCTGCCGGCACTCCCGGAGTGCAACCCGTCTTTTTTTTGAGTTTATCGCGTTCAGACGGACAGATAGACGCGGCGGAAGAAAAATAACGGCGGTGAAGCGCGAAGAAAATTCACACAATCTGAACCTAGCCTAAATTTTAAAGACGATTGTTTTTTTTAAGCTTTGATGTCTAACAGTTGACAGCGTTTTAACAAAACAATAACCATCATAACCCAGTAAAAACCATAAATTATAAAACAAACAAACGAAAGTACCCATTATCCCTTACTAATCCCATCATCCCTAACGAGGGAAAAATAATTTAATTACCACATTTTCACTCGCCAACTCGAGAGCTACTCGAAAGTGAAGAGATTTCGAGTTCTGAACGAAAAAGCAATTACAATAATGAACCTCAAGGGCGTGCCATACCTAGTTTACGAAGACCTGCGAACTTTAGAACCACCTTCGGTTTTATGGGTCAAGTTATGCTGGCGGTTGTAGCATTATGTTTTGTACTCTGTAAGTGCTAAGATTTTTCATGTTCGCAATCTGTTAAATGCATTGAAGTGGCCTTTGTCGGGTGTTTACGTAATTTATTTCGGGAAGTATTCCTGGGACAGGTGTTGTACTCTCTTGTCGTTGAAGATCCTATTGTTGGCCTAAAAGCTTTTAATGATAACGAGGGGAAGATTTGGTGAAAAGAAATTGCTTGAATTGTGTTGTTAGCGCATTTTTTCAGAAGAGGCGATGGCCTGCAAATAAAAAAAAAAGACGGGTTGCACTCCGGGAGTGCCGGCAGAAGTGAAAACTTGAATATTAACGTTGAAATAAATCAATTATTAATTTAATTAATATTACTCATTTTTTTTCAATATTTCTGCGTCACTTTTTTCATTAATAGATGCACTTTGTTCAATTTCCATATTTTAAACACTTTCGGTCTTATTCATAAAAAAAAGCCTATTGAAGGTTTAAACCATTCATTAGTTAAAATGCTCAATAGGCCTTTAAAACATTCGATAATATTTTGTATTCATAAACGTTCTATAACTAGAATGTCCTACTACAACTTCTAAATGTTGCCATTAAAATGAAGTCATCCAACAAATTGGCCAACACATTAAATCGGCATACGAGAATATCTGTCTACGAACCGAATATTTGTGTCCATAGACATTATTACGTATGAAAAACTAATTTATTGTCTACAATTTCAACAGTTTTGACGCGACAACGTCATGGTCGTCATGGAAACAATATGAATATGTCAATGAATGAATTTGATATTGTATCTCTGTGTCAAACTAAAAAACTTTTGAATATTTTTTTTGTATTTAAAATAAATGAAATTAAGACCGGAGACTAGTTGCAACAAAGGGCAAAGAATTGAATATTGGTTGGAGGAGGATAAGGTGTGTACCTACTGTTACAGCTAAAATTTGTTCAAAGTAAGTTATGTTTTGTAAACATTCTCAATTTCTTATACTTATGCTTGCTTTTGCTTCTAATCCTTAGATTTTTTGGAAGAATTGGTCAGGGAGAGGTCTCCATAATAGAAAATAAAAACACTGACACACGCACTAACGCTAAACAGGGGCAGCCTGGCATGATTTACGAATTAGGTGCCTATCCAATTTACAATTTTACGAAGAACTTCGTTTGCCTGTACAAAAATCATTGTAACAAAAAAAAACCCGCCATAAGAATAATAATGACTGTTATTTTGATGCCGCTACTGACTAATTAAATTAGTATAAATAAGATAATGAAGAGAAAGAATTTATAACATTAGTTTTGTATTTCAGGTCAATAGGACTAGTAAAGATGGTGCTTCACTACGAATAGCAGAAAATGAAACGGCCTATAGAAGAGATGGCACAGATGGCAAATGAAAAGCAAACATTTTAAAAATGTTGTTCTGCTTGCACAAGTTTTAGAAGCCAAATTAGAGTTTAGAGTATTGTTCAGCCGTGAACAGGCAAGAGTTACATACGCCAGCGTCAGCATCAAGAGCGACATACATTCGTTCCACATAAATTAGTAATTAGTAAATGAATAAATTAGTCATCAAGCTGGAGTAGAGTTTGATTCATCTTCCATAATTCCTCTCACTATGGCCAAGACACCTTTAGCCATCACCAGTTCTAGGAGTCTGTGGGACCGGCAATGACAAAACTATTTCCTGTGTACACATTGCACGACGTACACAAACCGCTATTCCTACCCAAATTCTGTCTGTTCCCGTAGGTCTCCCGTAGGCTTGTATGATAGGTTAGGGTGTTAGGATAACTTAGGGTGTTAAGTAGTTGCTGTAGGTTTATAATCAGCAGGGTGAGGTAACCATAGATACCAGGCTCAATTGTTACAAACTTAGCCACACTGTATGCATTTGGAATAACAGCCGTACTAAGCTGTAAGTCCCGGTGGGTACAAGTATTATAAAAATAAACTGATATTTGTATACAAGCTTTTTATTAATGAACTACTCCCTAAATTTCTTCTCTTTTACTTTAGATCTTGTTGGCTCAAAATATTGCCACTTCCACGTTGTCGTCGGTGGCAGCGCAGAGGTCACTTTGACTGCATGTTTTGGGTAGGACAAATAAGGCAGGATAGGACGTGGAGCATGTTTTGCAACATAGCTTTACAGCCACACCCTACTGGAGCCTCTCCCTGCAGGGTGTAAACTTCCGTGGTCGACACGGAAGCATTGTTTTCACACAAAAGCAGCAATGTCCCACAGTATTTCTTGTTGCTATAATGTGCTTCGTTATATTTTTCGTCGCTTCTATTTTGTATTGTAGGTAGGTATATAAAAGACGGGTTGCACTCCGGGAGTGCCGGCAGAAGTGAAAACTTGAATATTAACGTTGAAATAAATCAATTATTAATTTAATTAATATTACTCATTTTTTTTCAATATTTCTGCGTCACTTTTTTCATTAATAGATGCACTTTGTTCAATTTCCATATTTTAAACACTTTCGGTCTTATTCATAAAAAAAAGCCTATTGAAGGTTTAAACCATTCATTAGTTAAAATGCTCAATAGGCCTTTAAAACATTCGATAAAATTTTGTATTCATAAACGCTTCATAAACGTTCTATAACTAGAATGTCCTACAACTTCTAAATGTTGCCATTATAATGAAGTCATCCAACAAATTGGCCAACACATTAAATCGGCATACGAGAATATCTGTCTACGAACCGAATATTTGTGTCCATAGACATTATTACGTATGAAAAACTAATTTATTGTCTACAGTTTCAACAGTTTTGACGCGACAACGTCATGGTCGTCATGGAAACCAAAAAGTACTCTGTGAAACTGACTTTTCAAACATTTGTACGTCAAATGTCATTTGCTTCGGCCATCTTTGTCGTGTCTCACTTGGTTCAATTCGGTTGGCGCCGCCGTAGAAAGAGATGGGGGGGGGGGGGGGGGAATCTCTCCTGACGGTCACGTGTCCTGACGCGATGCCCTGACGCGAGTTTAACATTTTTTACCCATTACAAAAAGTGTTCAACGCCGCTAAAGAAGTTTTCACTTCAATAATAAACTAAATTGGTTAAACAGAAGTTCAAAATAAATTAAATACAACTGCGGCTCCTCGAAGTACTATTGTTTACGAAACTGACTTTTCAAACATTTGTACGTCAAATGTCATTTTCTTCGGCCATCTTTGTCGTGTCTCACTTGGTTCACTTCGGTTGGCGCCGCCGCCGTAGAAACAGATGGGGGGGGGGGAAATCTCTCCTGACGGTCACGTGTCCTGACGCGATGCCCTGACGCGAGTTTAACATTTTTTACCCATTACAAAAAGTGCTCAACGCCGCTAAAGAAGTTTTCACTTCAAAAATAATCTGTATTATAATTAATCTGTGCATGAGGGATTTGAATTGGAAAAAAAAAAACTGAAGTAAGGTTTTCCTTATCATTGACCAAAGACTCCTTCATTCTCACTTTTACCTCGTGTCATGTTGCTTGTGGTTTGTTCTGCTGCTCCTCGTCAAAACGCGCCTACGTGTACAGTCACGTCTACAGGGTGTTACGGAAAGGGTATATCAATAGAAACGGGTTGAAGAGTGTATCTGGTCTAGAATCTGTGTACAAAATTTCAGCTCAAAAGCATTAACTTTGAAAATGCTTAATATTTTTTTATTTCGACATTACGGCGCTGCACTGGCGCGCGGCGGCGTGATGTGCGTGTACTAGGCGCACAGACACACTACAGATAATGAAAAATGACCCTCGTAGTGCGGTGACACGTTTGTTATGATTTCAATTTAATGAACTATCGAAATAAACAAAATATTAAGCATTTTCAAAGTTACTGCTTTTGAGCTGCAATTTTGTACAGAGATTCTAGACCAGATTCACTCTTCAAACCGTTTGTATTGATATACCCTTTCTGTAACACCCTGTATAAGTATGTATACACTTGGCTTTATTCAAAGGCGATTTTCTCCTTTATTTTTGAATGAAATTTTATTTTATTACGAAAATAGTAATTTCGAACCCATAGGTTTATGTTAAGTGTCGTATTTCAACGATGCATTCGTTATTTCACGAAAAAATCGCAATTTAAAATTGCCAAGTGTTGACATATTGGTGCTCGTGACTGTACACACCCTTTTAGACTAACAAGCTGCTTTGCTAAAACCTCATCGATTAATTCGCTTAGTACCTAAAGGTACTTCAAAAAATCATAATTAAAAGCTATCCTAATCTACTTGAAGTGCATCCTCAGAATTAGGTGCAGCGACAATTTTCCAATTAAGCTGTAACCGATACAATTGCAATGTCAATGCAAGTGAAATTACACTTTACAATCATAGGGATAAAGCTCAAAATCGGGGATTTAGCGTTGAGTTAGATTGGTATCGTGATACTAGAAGTGACATTTTTATGGTCATTGAACGGGATTTAAAGGCAATGACTTCAAATAACTGTCATTGGTGTGTCGCACAGTTCTAAGCTTTATTATTTTAAAGAACTCTCGAAAACTATCTTATTACTACAAGCCTTCACGATAAAGCTGTGCAAAATGCTATAACTATGTATATGTTCAGTTCACAATACATTTTCCTTCCGTCTGAGAAAACCTACTTATCAAGTTTGAATCTGAAAATGGTTTAAGATATCAACCAACAAGAGAAATCGTTTTATTGTCGAAAGAGATGTACAGTCAACAAAAGAAATAAATATGCAGGATCGTCGGATATAGTTGAAGATTAGTAAGAAACCGATGGATGTTGTAGACTTAAGTTTAATTTGATAAATGAGCTGTTTGTTTTCTATTAATAAAATTAAATTTTGTTCGAGAACATCCGCCGGTTTCTTACTAAACTTCAACTATATCCGACGATACTGCATACTTATCTCTTTTGTTGACTGTACGTTTAGAAATTCGCAAGTAGCTTCAACTTTCTTACCGACCGACTCTTTGACAATTTACAAGTGCCTGTAAATGTTTTTTTTTGAAGTGAAAACTTCTTTAGCGGCGTTGAACACTTTTTGTAATGGGTAAAAAATGTTAAACTCGCGTCACGGCATCGCGTCAGGACACGTGACCGTCAGGAGAGATTTCCCCACCCCCCCTCTCTTTCTACGACGGCGCCAACCGAATTGAACCAAGTTTAGTGACACACGACAATGGATGGATGGATGGATGGAGTGGAAGTGGAAGTGGAAGTGGAAGTGGAACCGGAAGTGGAAGTGGAAGTCGAAGTCAGAGTCGGAGTCGAAGTCAAAGTCAAAGTCGAAGTCGAAGTCGAAGTCAAAGTCAAAGTCGAAGTCGAAGTCGAAGTCAAAGTCAAACTCGAAGTCAAAGTCGAAGTCGAAGTCGAAGTCAAGGTCAAAGTCAAAGTCGAAGTCGAAGTCAATGTCAAAATCGAAGTCGAAGTCAAAGTCGAAGTCGAAGTCAAAGTCAAAGTCGAAGTCAAAGTCGAAGTCAACGTCAAAGTCAAAGTCGAAGTCAAAGTCAAAGTCGAAGTCGAAGTCAAAGTCAAAGTCAAAGTCAAAGTCAAAGTCAAAGTCAAATTCGAAGTCAAAGTCGAAGTCGAAGTGGAAGTGGAAGTGGAAGTGGACGTGGACACACTGCTGTGTATTCGTAACATTCGTGTATATAAAGTGTTTAAAATATGGAAAATGAACAAAGTGCATCTATTAATGAAAAAAGGGACGCAGAAATAGTGAAAAAAAAAATGAGTTATTATAACTAATTTTTTAATTGAATAAATCAATTAATAATTGAATTAATATTCAATTAATAATTGATTTATTTCAACGTTAATATTCAAGTTTTCACTTCTGCCGGCACTCCCGGAGTGCAACCCGTCTTTTTTTTTTTAATAAATGCTTTGAGTTTGAGTTTTTGTGTTTGAGTTGTTAGTCACGGGTGTTGCAATAGTTTTTTTTTAATCTTCATACCACCTATAAGGTGTAATTAAAATTTAGTGTTGTTAAACTTTTACTATGCGACACAAACTTGAAATCTTGGTGTTACTGAAAGGGTATATCAATACAAACGGGTTGAAGAGTGTATCTGGTCTAGAATCTCTGTACAAAATTTCAGCTCAAAAGCAGTAACTTTGAAAATGCTTAATATTTTTGAAGTGAAAACTTCTTTAGCGGCGTTGCACACTTTTTGTATGGGGAAAAAATGTTAAACTCGCGTCAGGACACGTGACCGTCAGGAGAGATTCCCCCCCCCCCCTCTTTCTACGGCGGCGGCGCCAACCGAAGTGAACCAAGTGAGACACGATAATGGATGGATGGATCATGGGTGGATGGACGGACGGACGGACGGACGGACGGACGGACGGACGGACGGCCGGACGGACGGACGGACGGTGACGGTGACGGTGTCGGTGACGGTGACGGTGTCGGTGTCGGTGGCGGTGACGGTGACGGTGACTGTGTCGGTGTCGGTGACGGTGACGGTGTCGGTGACGGTGACGGTGACGTGACGGTGACGGTGACGGTGACGGTGACGGTGACGGTGATGGTGTCGGTGACGGTGACGGTGACGGTGTCGGTGACGGTGACGGTGACGGTGACGGTGACGGTAACGGTGACGGTGACGATGACGGTGACGGTGACGGTGACGGTAACGGTGACGGTGACGGTAACGGTGACGGTGACGGTGACGATGACGGTGATGGTGTCGGTGACGGTGACGGTGTCGGTGACGATGACGGTGACGGTGACGGTGATGGTGACGGTGACGGTGACGGTGACGGTGACGGTGTCGGTGGCGGTGACGGTGACGGTGTCGGTGACGGTGACGGTGACGGTGACGGTGACGGCGTCGGTGACGGTGACGGTGACGGTGACGGTGATGGTGTCGGTGACGGTGATGGTGACGATGACGGTGACGGTGACGGTGACGGTGACGGTTACGGTGACGGTGACGGTGACGGTGTCGGTGACGGTGACGGTGACGGTGACGGTGACGGTGACGGTGTCGGTGTCGGTGACGGTGACGGTGACGGTGTCGGTGACGGTGACGGGGACGGTGACGGGGACGGTGACGGTGACGGTGATGGTGGACGTGGATGTGGATGGATGGATGGACAGCTGATGGCTCGACCGTCTGTGTAGTAGCCACACTGCTGTGTATTCGTAAAATTCGTGTATATAAAGTGTTTAAAATATGGAAATTGAACAAAGTGCATCGATTAATGAAAAAAGTGACGCAGAAATAGTGAAAAAAAATTAGTTATATTAATTCAATTCATAATTGATTTATTTCAACGTTAATATTCAAGTTTTCACTTCTGCCGGCACTCCCGGAGTGCAACCCGTCTTTTTTTTATTTCAATAGTTTATTAAATTGAAATCATAACAAACGTGTCACCGCACTACGAGGGTCATTATCCATTATCTGTAGTGTGTCTGTGCGCCTAGTACACGCACATCACGCCGCCGCGCGCCAGTGCAGCGGCGTGATGTCGAAATAAAAAAATATTAAGCATTTTCAAAGTTAATGCTTTTGAGCTGAAATTTTGTATAGAGGTTCTAGACCAGATACATTCTTCAACCCGTTTGTATTGATATACCCTTTCCGAAACACCCTGTATATATAAAAATGAAACCCGTTTTCCGTTGTCACGACATAACATGAAAACGGCTGGACCGATTTTGATGAAATTTGGTATAGAGATAGTTTGAGTCCCGGGAAAGGACATAGGATAGTTTTTATCCCGATATTCCCACGGGATCGACATTTACGCGGGTGAAACCGCGGGGCGCAGCTAGTCGCGAATAAAATCTGCTGTTCTCTACAAACACAACTGTCTAAACGGTATAAAACTGACGAATCAGTGAAACTGACTAATCAACAAAACTGACGAATTCAATAAACTGATGGAAAGTGATCAGTGATACGCGGACTCCATATTGTCGAACTATAGGAACATAAATGTATGGAACAGCTGATTTATTTCGCAATTTCAGGATTTTTTCCGTAATTAACACATTCAAGTAACAACTTTTTGTTCAAAATGATGAGTAGACCTCTTTTCAAATCCAAAATCATTTAAAGTTACACCTTGTTTAGACGCCAGCACATCAAGCTACCCTAAACTGTCAAATTTTCCCAATCAACTTTGAACCTTATGCTTTAGTGATAAAGTTGAAAATCTATTAAAGAAATTTGACAGATTGTAGTAGCTTGATGTGCTGGCGTCTGTTCATTCGCCTTGCCGGTTCCATTCTCTCTACATCCGGGCATCCGCACTAGTGCCCCAAGTTACTTTTCACGCGAACCAATTAGGGGAAGAATTGATGGCCAATAAACGATGGAGTGTTCCGAACAGCACGACGAAACGGGAAACAATTTCAACCAATTTCCATTTCCATCTCGCTTTCGAACAAAAAGTTAGGTGGGTGTGTTTGGGACGAAACTGCAGGGCTGCCGGAGTGAATAGTGGGGGTGTAGAATTGGCAAAGGTTTTTAAGTGATGTTTTTGAGAAAAAAAAAAAGAAAAACAATCCAACGAAATACCGACTCTTCACGTGACCAGAGGGCTGGCCTATTTCTTGGTCAAAGAATTAGCATTGCCATACAACGTGGCAATGCTGCCAGCCTTTTGGGCACTGTTCCTGTTGATAGCGATGCGGACGAATTCTTTGATGCCCTATGATTATTTTGTTTATTTTTTCATATAATTGTACATAATTATTATTATAGTTTATATGTTAGCTTATACTATGTAAATAAAAAACAGTTCAACGAAATAATAGACGTTCACATGAAAGGAAGACCCAACTGCATACAAACAACATAATTGGATTTGAAACTCACAAGTTCAACAAGTCGTCTTATTATCCATACTAATATTAAAAATGCGAAAGTGTGTCTGTCTGTTACCTCTTCACGCTTAAACCGCTGAATCGATTTAGATAAAATTTGGTATAGAGATAGTTTGAGTCCCAGGAAAGGACATAGGATACTTTTTATCGCGATATTCCCACGGGATCGAGACTTATGCGGGTGAAACCACGGGGCGCATCTAGTAATATTACAAATGCGAAAGTGTGTCTGTCTGTTACCTCTTCACGCTTAAACCACTGAATCGATTTAGATGAAATTTGGTATAGAGATAGTTTGAGTTCCAGAAAAGGACATAGGATAGTTTTTATTCCGATATTCCCACGGGATCGAGACTTATGTGGACTTTAGTTTGAGTTTGAGTAATCATAGATCTATTAATAATTTAAATAATCATGGATAATAATAATAATAGAGTTTTCCTCCCACTTTTCCCTTATTTTACCCCTTTTCTTACCTCCCAAAAATCAAACCAAGCTCTAAAAAGCACTCAAGACACAAAACGCATACAAAGCACCACCTGCACATATTTCACCCCCCTGGGACCAAACTCGTTACGTCTCCGTTAAATCAGGGCAACCCCGCCAAATTCAGAAGGTCATAAATTGACACAATTGTTCCCTGCGGCCGGGGCTTCGCAACTTATTAGCATAAATAGCCGCTTACTAAGCCAAACGGGACATGACGCGCCGTGATGACTTCCCCCGTCTTGTAAGAAAAATATTGTTTAACTTGGAAACTTGAAGAGATTTTCATCTGAGCTGAAATGAAATGTATAAGGTGTTTATTTTAGGGATTTAGAAGACTTGATAAAAGTTTTTGGCAGTTGCTAATGCCTTTTCAACATTGAAAAGTTTTTGACGTCAACAAGTAGGTATAAAGACTAGTACATACGAAAATATCGAAACGAGGCTAAACTGTAGATAAAAGTTTCAGTTACAGCACAGCTTAACGGGAAAAAGCTGGAATTTTTCATCTCCCGGGAAAATTGCAACTCATTTTTTAGCTCTCGAAAGTATTACCTAATTTTTCATTCATCGCGTCTTCCAGCCGCTGGATCATTAGCGCTACCACAGATAATATAAGCGCTACGTTTAAATGCTTATTTGATCATAGACTGAACTAAAAACTGCAAAATCGAATTCCAAATTCCATTGAGTTTTATGTAACAATGTTAATGAATAAAGGCAAAATTTATGATCGTATGTCTCTGAATTTTGCTTTCTATAATGGCGGTTTCTGTCTCATTGGTGACCTACAGTACCGTCTTTACCATAAGGGCACACGGGCCCCGACCTCATGGGGACCCCGGAAGGCCGATGTGAGATATAGTCCAATAGCGACATAGTCGTGTCGCGAAATGGGCAATGTGAGATATAAACGAAACGGTTATTTGAAATGACGTTTAGGCATAACGCGACGTAGGCACACTGCGTTATAGGTATACAGCAAGCAAAGGGATACAACGCTTGCACTAAAAGCACATTTTCTTTTTGTTTTTAGCTAAATACAAATAATTACCGTCAAAATTTCTAAATAGAAATATAAATCGGACACCAGATCGGATTTTTAAACTTTAGCGGGACAAAATTCCCGAAAGAAACCACTATCGTAACGTAACCAATTGAAACCTGCAGCATTTTATTTAATAACTTACCTACCTAAGTTCAATTTCTTAAAACACTTAATAATAACTCATAATACACCATGTTTAAACAAATAAAAATCTACTTATGGTATATAATAAAATCATAAAAGAAAAATGTTTTTGGTGTCACTCACTTTTTTTTTTACTTTCCTATAGGGCCTCCAACAAAGGGCATCCAGCCTTAAGACGGCCTTAGTGACCTTGTGAGGTATTAGGCAGTATACCTACTCCTTGACTTTATACGCTTTTGAGTGAGATGAGGAGGTGAGCCAGCACACTTCTTGACTTTATATGCTTTTGATGACGTATATCACCATAAAACGTATAGAGCACATAATAAACCTTTCATCACAAAACCGAACCTCAAAACCTCCCAGAAAAAACCCCTCATTTCTTTTATAATTCGGTACACCTGTAAAAAAATACCACCATAAAACTCCGTATGTAAAAAGGCAAAAGTACCTAATTCATATTAGGGTGGAGAGCGCTTTATTCCGGCGTCCGGCGCGCGTTGAAATCCGGAATATATCCGGTAAGTCCGGGCCCTGATTACTCAGCGATATTTAAAGCTGATTTGATCGCTTAAGCGGATCCGTTGCGGGGCGGCCATTGTCTCGTCAGCGTCTACCAAGTTTTGGGTAATAAAGGTACATAAAGGTGTGTTTTAAATGTTGCTGTTTAAGATTTATTGGTAGATGCAGAGTAAACTTATCGACAGCGACAGGAATTAGATTTTTATTGTTAGAGTTTCGTACCGAAAGAGTACCAACGGGACCATTACTAAGCCTTCGCTGTCCGTTCATCCGTCCGTCTACCATAGGTAGATAGCAAAAAATTATAAACATGTTTTATTCGGCGTTTTTTCCCTTATGTCTTCATGTGCGAGTGTGACTCCAGTGAGAACATTCGCATGCATTCTAATCTGTCAAAAATATTTCTATACATTTTTGACATTCGCCTTCGCTGAGACAAGATTGCGACTAGATTTAAAACGTTTTTAACTACGGCAATTAACCATCAGTTGTAAGCATATAATTATGTCTTTTTTAAACATAATCCTAAACATCTATCCATACACTTTCGCTTTTTCTATAACCCCAAAAAAAGCCCATCTCTACACTATTCTTTTTTTAAAAAAAGGCCAAAGAAAAAAATCTTTATTTTCTTTTCTTCTTTCAAACTAGTAAGACCTTATTGCAAACACCTTTGTGCTTTATGTTCTGTGCTTTGCTTTGTGTAATTTGTTATCATTTAATTTGTGCGTTTTTCTGTTGTGCTGTCTTTTGTGAGCACTGTATACTGAATGTGTTATCTATACAGGGTGTTACAGAAAGGGTATATCAATACAAACGGGTTGAAGAGTGTATCTGGTCTAGAATCTCTGTACAAAATTTCAGCTCAAAAGCAGTAACTTTGAAAATGCTTAATATTTTTTTATTTCGATAGTTTATTAAATTGAAATCATAACAAACGTGTCACCGCACTACGAGGGTCATTATCGATTATCTGTAGTGTGTCTGTGCGCCTAGTACACGCACATCACGCTGCCACGCGCCAGTGCAGCGCCGTGATGTCGAAATAAAAAAATATTAAGCATTTTCAAAGTTAATGCTTTTGAGCTGAAATTTTGTACAGAGATTCTAGACCAGATACACTCTTCAACCCGTTTGTATTGATATACCCTTTCTGTAACACCCTGTATATACCCATACCACACCTATGTCCTACATATCAAACAGGGAACAAATCACACAGCCTTCATAAGGCCCTCAACACACCTACGTACGTACGAACCTACCTCCGGTACTCTTTCCGTACCGTCATCACACCTCAGCTCATTTCCTGTGCCTATCTCTCCTACCACCTGCCCTTCAACACGCAAAACACCCATATTTTCCTATCAATACCTCTTTCTTCACCAAACCCCATGCTAATTTCAACCCTGTAACCTTTAAAATAGAGTTGAGATTTAAATGGGGTTGTAGAGCCATGAAAATTGATGGTATTAACAGCATATGGCCCGGAATGAGTTTTTGCATGCTATGTGGATAGTTTGGTGGGTTCTCATTAGCGCTGGAGCAGTTTATTAAGGTTTATTGTTATTTATTTGTAGTCGATTTTCTTCCTGGGGAGCCCATGCTTGGTTATATCTTTGCCGGCCTTGCGTAGTAAGCTAATTGAACAGACCCGAAAACGATTCCTTTTCCGAAAATATGGTCAATTTTCCTGATTATTTGTTTACTCCAAAAAGAAGAATGTTCCACTTATTAGGAATGAATGAATGTGAAGGAATGTTTCGTGAGGAAACCGGCATGTCCTAGAACCAAAAAAAATTAAGACATGGGATATTAACCAACCCGCACTGGGTCCGCCTGGTAGACTACAGCCCTCTCCCTCTCGAACAGAGGAGGCCCGTGTCCCAGCAGTGGGAACATTATAGACTTACTACACACATGTACAAAAAAATGCGCCGTTTTATTCCGACTCAATTCGACGTTCTTTGAATGTCAGAAACTGTTTAGCTCGTAAAATCGCTCTAATTATATTTGATGCTCTTCTCTATCCTCACCAACCTTAAGATAAACCATATGCTCACAGACCGAGCATATGGTTGCACTGTTCAACGTTTCTATCTAATTCAACCCTCATTTAACACTATTTCTCCCCAACTCCTAACCACTGAAGTCCATAACCAACACCAAACACAAGTGGCACTAATTATAAACGTCCGCGACGTAACAGATGACGTCATTACACGTAATAAATCGTCAAACGGCGCAGTGTACTGCATAGCATCATAATCGACTGGCCGTATAGATGCATGGGAACTGAAAACGAAGGCGTTGCACACAGTCCGGGAAATTAATTGTTACGCAAATTGACACCCTACGTCAAGTTGCTGAATCAAAGCCATTTCATACAAGAGTCAAAGTAATAACAGTTGTTGTTGTTGTAATTTGAATACACGGACAATTTGAGTTGATAAAAAGGAAAGGTACAGACGCCAGCACATCAAGCTACTACAATCTGTCAAATTTCTTTAACAGATTTTTAACTTTATCGCTAAAACATAAGGTGCAAAGTTGATTGGGAATATTTTACAGTTTCCGGTAATTTAATGTGCTGGCGTCTGTACAAGGAAAGTGAAAGATCTAAGGAAAATAGTGTCTCAAATAAGTGCAGTGTAGAGTGTGTACATAATGTACACAAACTACTGCAATTTAATTAATCTTTACACCCTTGCGCCATCCCATCTTCCTAGCACGGTGGGCTGTGCTGGGGCGGCTGCTGCAGGTGCAGAAAACCTCAAACGGCGAAAATATTGCAACGTGATTGGACTTATATGTTCGAACCGTTTGGGGTTGAAACATAGGGCCATGGGGTCCGAGTGCCCACTTGGTATTTCGGGATATCGCCAAGCGGTTAGTCGACTCTTCACGTGACCAGAGGGCTGGCCTATTTCTTGGCCAAAGAATTAGCATTGCCATACAATGTGGCAATGCTGCCAGCCTTTTGGGCACTGTTCCTGTTGACAGCGATGCGGATGAATTCTTTGATGATTGTTTATTTTTTCACATAATTGCACATATTATTATAGTTTATATTTTAGCTTATATTATGTAAATATTTAATTTTTGGAGAAAAAAAAACTATTAATTGAATTAATCTTTATTGCATCCATAATGTACACATACAGGTGGTAAGTATAAATCAATAGAATCAATTATGGACCCTGTCGGGCACAGCAACATCCATAGGTACTATACTATATATACTATATCAATACTAATATTATAAATTCGAAAGTAACTCTGTCTGTCTGTATGTTACCTTTTCACGCCTAAACCGCTGAACCGATATCGATGTTTGGTAAAGAGATAGTTTGAGTCCCGGGAAAGGACATAGGATAGTTTTATCCCGATATTCCTACGGGATCGAAACTTACGCGGGTGAAACCGCGGGGCGCAGCTTTTTTTAAATAAGTAGGAGAGAGGAAGAGTGCTTTTATGGTTTTCCTCGTTTTGCCTATGCCTTATGTTCTAAGAATCTAATTGATTGTATAGATAGTGCCATCCACGAAGACGCGCCCCACTCGTCTTACTAATCGCTAGTGGTTATCGCTAGTGTTTTAATTTTTTGATACACACTAATCTATACTTATAATAAATCTGTAGAAGTGAAAATTTTGTACATTGAAAATATCAAAAAAATGAATGGCAGGGGGTGTTACTAGACCGACACCGAATCCAAAAATGTGATTCAAAAAAATTTTTGTCTGTCTGTTTGTTCAGGCATCACGCAAAAACTACCGGTTCGATTACGATGAAACTTGGTATAATTATTCTTTAATATCCTGGGCACCACACTGAGTACTTTTTATCCCGGAAAAGTTTATACAATAAAAAACAAACTTAATTTTGCGGTTCGATCCCTAGACCCGATTACTGTACTAACCGCAAATAATAAGTTTGTCGCAGGTTACGTCACCAGCAGTGGAGTTATTATTATAATATAGCCTATTTAACATCACGCTGCGACTCTTCGGAGCCGAGCAGAAATAAAAAAAAGTCAGAAAGAACGCCAAGCGAAAACAAAGTAATAGCGCGGGCAGGCGATGCAATGCGATGTGTCGGGGGAACCAAACATTCCACGCGGACGAAGTCGCGGGCAGAAGCTAGTTACCCACTAATAAGTAATTATTGTGTATCGACAAAACTGAAACACTAGCGGAATGTTGCACACTTGTACTGTAAGCGATTAGGAAGATGAGTGAGGCGCGTCTTCGTGGATGGCGCTATCTATAATCGCGAGATTCTCCGATTTTCTATTTATATCGTAAAATTCTAATAATATTCTATACATACATAGTAGGTAATTGTTATTCTTGGAATTCAGATAATGCTTACGCGACAGTTAGCATTACTTGTACAGTCAACAGCAAAAGTAGATGATGAAAATCAGAAATTCAATACTAATACTACTAAACGGAGTTCGCGTCATATATGGCAGCTGTACTAGTAGTAAATGTTTGGTATAACTTACAATCACATACTTTTCAATCACTTCGACGCCACACAGTTCTGACGCGAACTCCGTTCATTAGTATTGAATTTCTGATTTTCATCATCTACTTTTGCTGTTGACTGTACCTTTTGAATGATAATGTGCTTTGTGGAAAAGGCCAGGGATTTATTTCACGTTTTGAATAAGGTACCTAAAGGTCGAAATAGTGTGACAATAACGTTTTCGACGTCGCGTCACTATTGCAAAGTGAATGCGTTACAGGCTACACTGACGCTGGTATCGAACTGAAGTTTCGAACATAGAGTAATGCCCGCGTTTCATCCACGTCCGCGGGAATTGTGGACTGCCACTAAAGGTACCAGAGGTACTCAACATTCTATGTAAACTTTACATCGTATCAAGAACTAAGGGCGGACATAAACACGATACGACGTCGCGTCGTGCTACGATGTATATGATTTTAGTGAAGTATCATTCAAACCGGGAAAAGTGGAAAGAGGGAAGGGAGGCCTTTGCCCTGCAGACCCTGCAGTGAGACAACACAGGCTTATAATAATAATAAGTCATTCAAACGGTGAAACGATGCTGCGTCGTAGCACGACGCGACGTCGTATCGTGTTTATGTGTGGGAGCCCTAAGGGCTGATTTTTCAATCGACACATAAATTTTTATTCGCGGTATAAAATTTTTGACGTCTGACATATTTTGTATGGAAGAACTGTCAAAATTTTTAAATAATTCGTCGGATAAAATTATCTGGCATTAGAAAAATCAGCCCTAAGCCATTTTAACATACGCTAGGGGAAGGTAGGCTTTTAAACTTGATTAAAAGCTTGGCTCAGCCTCTTTTACTTCTTCTTTATGGTTTCCCGATGACGACTACCTTCACTACAAGTCACTAATTAGGCGTCTTTTTCGATGCTACAGACAAAGGTAAATATAATCTTCTACTTAAATTTATTCAAGCATTCACTAACAGACAACGGGTAGCCTAAACCGCTGGGTTTTGAAGCATTAAATTTTGCACAAGAGTTCCTTTTGTAAAGAAAGTGAGCACTGTGGAAGGATTTTGGAAAATTCAACCCCTAATGGGGTTTAATGAGGGAATAAATTTTGCGTCCATGCAAATTCGTCATTATTTCTTAGAGGAAATTACATCGAGCACACGGTTTGTTATTTAATAAATAGACTATTATAGTAGTAGACACTCGAAACAATATAAGTAAACTACTTCATCCGGTATTACACTAAGTCGTCTTCAGAAACGTCTCACTTCAAACTGTGATACTTAAAATGCACCAAACGTTGTGAGCTCCTGCCTTAAGTTTCGTATGCAATGCAGTAACAGTTTACATTACGTAGAATACTACTAAATTCTACATGCTTTTAGTATATTCACTTATAAAGATATACTTAAATACTATATACAAAATAACACTAAAATATCATATGTATAAGTAAGTACATAAAAGGGAAAGAGACAATTGGGTATAAAACAATTCGTCTGCATAGCTGACAATGGGAAAAGTGCCCAAAATACTAGCAGTATTGACACGTTAATTAATTATATTTCACATCGCCATAAATTAAAATGGCAACGCTTATTCTTTAGCTTAAAAATAGACCTGCCTGAGATCGAATCTTCACGTGAAGATTCGACCAAACGCTTGACGGGACAGAATAAAAACCTAAGGTTGCTAAAATTAATTTGCTGGAAGACCCGACTATTGTATATATCGGGTGAAATTGAATTCATGGGCATCCTTTTAAGGGGTCATTGTACTCATTATTATGAACAACTTTTACTATGAGACTAAACCTAAAATCGCGAAAAAAAATCAGCTGTTCCTTGCATTTGGTTCACATAACTCGTCAAAATGTAGGGAACAGCTGATTTTTTTTTTTCACAATTTCAGGTTTGGTCCCATAGGAAAAGTTGTTCATAATGATGAGTACAATGGTCCCTTAAAAGGATGCCCACGAATTCAATTTCACCCTGTATAGGTATGTTTTATGATTATTCCACTCACGTCATCATCGTTCTCATGTTTGTGTCCACGTCACTCGGGTTGTTGTGACGTCATTACTCAACGGGGCATCGCTTCCCTGCGGCACAGGCACGCACAATCCAACGTGGGACGAAAACCATACCGTATTCCATGGTTAATTACTTTCAAAATGTAGAACAACAGCTAGGATAGTTGTTTCATCCTAACTTGCTTGTGCTTTGTCATGTCAAGCTGGTCACAATATCCTAAAGGGTGGATTATTGAGTTTCTGTAAAATATCTGTAAGACCTGTTTTATCACCAAAAATCGCACTAATAAATACTTTGACTTTGTAATAGTAGTATCAGGCCAAAACAGGTCAAGCATTATCACAATGCGATTTATTTTCGTTGGATCCCACTTTTGAATCCCAGTTTAATAATTTATCATTAAAAATTCAAAGATTTCCTCGATACGAAACGTGTTCTTTAACCAGTTGAATGCCGTAATTACAGACACAATTAAAAAGCCATTGTGTCTCACGTGGATCCACGTTTAAGCATACGAAGGGTTAAACCTCCATTATTTATTGAAGTGCATTGAAAATGTTGAGTAGTGTTTTTAATTGTATTTTAATGGTATTTGTAATTGTATTTTAAATTGTATTCTTAATTGTATTTTAAATTGTATTATTCATTTTATTTTAAATTGTGTTCTTAATTGTATTTTAAATTAATAATAATAATTATATCTTTATTTCCCAAAAATACAGATAGAGAACATTTAAATAAAATATTTGGATGCTGCAGAAATCTATACACAATAGATTAAACTCTGTCTCTTAAACTAGGGTATCCTGTATCTTAAGAGACAGTATTTAATTGTATTTTTTATCGTATTTTAAATTGTATTTATGAGTAAGTTAGATGTATGTGTATCTTTATTTATTTATTAAGGTACACCAACAGCTTCTATGTATTGATTATATTATGCACTATAATCATAAAAGATTCGGTCTTACACAGTCGCCAATTACAGGTTTACCAGCAATCTCGAAATAAGTGATCACACAAAAATAAAAAAAATTGTAGTAGTAACATTGCATTGGCGTTATAGCTGTCAAGGTGTTATTTACGAAATTAATTAATAAATAAATTATCACTTCAAATCTAATAACTCAAACAAATACCGCGAACATCTTCCGACTATCGAACATCTTAACACAATCTCCTACAAAAACTAAAAAAATTTAACCCTCTACACTAACAAGCGTCAACTACCACCATAGTTACCGAGCAATAAATTAAATATAGATAGAAATCGTTGAAAACAAAAGAGTGACAATGGCTCGCGTCCAATTAAAGGAGATGGGCTGTCGTTTATCAGCGATGATGATCATCACGCGAGCGCCAGCGCCGGTGGTCTGTGTGGGAGGATCGTGTTTTATAGCTTTAAGAAGCTTGGAATTGCTCACTGGGGGTTTTGAGGAGTGACAAGATAGATTGAGGATTATTTCCTTGACTAGGCCAAGAAATTAATTTGGAGATACAAAATTTGCATTAAAAATTGTAAGCGGCTAAAAAAAGATCAAGTACCTAGTACCTAGGTAATTAGAAATAAAAAATATGAAGTCTTTAACAAAACTGGTGAATATTTGAGTCATTTTATCGCAGCAGCAAATCTCAATAGTGTTGCAAATATCTATGTATAAGCAACAACCACAGACATTGAAACAAATTCGCCTAGTTGTTGTGCTACATTTCACGTTGCATCGCATTTATTTGGGAGTATTCCCGTTTGAGCACCTATTTTCAGAGCATCTTTTTTTAGAGCACCAAAAGTATTCCCATTAGAGCACCAATTAATATTTTACCGTGTTGTTCAAAGGGGAACAATAAAAAATATTCAACTTTGTTCCCTTTTGAGCACCTACGATGCGGTAGCTTCTAGTGATGGGGTGTATAAATCAATAAAAATTGGCAGTCGTCTTCGTTTCAACGTATGTTACATTTCATGTTACGTTTCACATAATGTGCACCCAGCATTAAGTGGCCTAGACCGAAAATATGAGCTATTGCATTTCATGATAAAAATACTTAAAGCCTTACTAATTACAGACATTTTAGCTGAAAGTCAAGCACAAGTATTTGAAGTAAATTTTCATCTGCCAAAATTTAAATTATCAAAATTATAAGCACAACACGTAAAACCAATTCAGAACAAACCACTCCCCACAAATTGTAAAATCAATCAAACTTAACCAATAACAATAACTGAAGTTTCATGTAAAAACAACATTGTGTTAGCAGCAAGTTTAATATGAAATCGAGGATTGATAACAAAACATCTGTTAGACTGTAATTGCTCAAGTTTCTAGCAGTTTTCACTGTAGGTAGGGTTAACATTGGAATTTAGCTGTATGAAATTTTAAGGGACGCTTCGTCAAAATTCGGTCGAGAAAAGTGAAATATTAAACAAAAATTTTTGACACTGTCATGTTTAGAATTACATCCGTTGCAAACAGGTTATTATGGGACCACCTAAACATAAAAACGTTAACGAATTAAAGCATGCGTTTGGCTGACCAACAGAGGGGCCCGTGGCTAAATGATAACAGCCGCACAGGTCGATCGATCAGGTTAAGCTACGCTTGCCGCGGTTGGTCTGTGGATGGGTGACCATCTTTACATACCGAGACCCCTCCGTGCCTCGTAAAGCACGTTAAGCCGTTGGTCCCGGCTGTCATTCGTGGATCTTTGACAGTCGTTACGGGTAGTCAGAAGCCCGAAAGTCTGATAACCAGTCTTACCAAGGGGTATCGTATTACCCAGTAACTGGGTTGTGGAGGTCAGATAGGCAGTCGCTCCATGTAAAATACTGGTATTCAGCTGCATCCGGTTAGACTGGAAGCCGACACCAACATAGTTGGGAAAAGGCCTAGGCAGATGATGTTTGGCTGACCAACAGTCAGCCATATTATGTATGTTGACATGTGTTACAAAACTCACATTAATGGTTTTTATTTAAACCATTTCTTTTGTTATGTTACTACTACTGCTAAGCCACAACATTTTTTACACATCTCAAGAAAAAATAACAAATAAATTGCAAGCGATCACCCACAAATTAATGACAACATACTATAGTGTACAGCCCGCGGCATCCAAACGCTTCGACCCCACAAGTCTCCTACACAAATTGACGACCAAATCTCTCAACAATATTCATCCAACAAAAGCTACATGAATAGTACAAGGGACATCCCTAGCGTGGGTACAATTGTGGCCAGCCATAGCCAGGGGCGCGGGCTACCGAACGCATCGCACGGATTTTGAACGTAAAACATGAACTGATCGTGTCGACAAGGTTTTCAGAGTATATGGCTTTTTTTACCCAAATACTCCCAAGATCTATTCATACTTATTTTTGGTTATTAGGTTCTCTGAGGAATTCCCCCTTCCTTTGAGGCTTACCAGTTATCACACTAATCACACTAATATTATAAAGGCGGAAGTTTGTCAGTGAATGTGTGTGTGTGTGTTTATATGTTTGTTACTTTTTTACGCTCAAACGGCCGGACCAATTTTGATAAAATTTTGTATGGAGGTAGCTGACACTCTGTATTAACATATAGACTACTTTTTATCCCGATATTCCCACGGGATCGACATTTAAGCGGGTAAAACTCCGGGGCGCAGCTAGTTATTTATAACTTTGAAAGCTCTACACCGTGACCTAATACCTACTCGAGACTTATGACAGTTAAAGCAGACTTTTTTTTTTATTATTATCCTACACTGTCCCACCGCTGAGCAAAGACCTCCTCCAAATCCTTCCACGCATCCTTTAGACGGTCCGGCTGTCATTCATAGATCTTTAACAGTCGTTACGAGTAGTCAGAAGCCTGAAAGTCTGACAATCAGTCTTATCAAGGAGTATCGAGTTTACAAGTTACTGAGTTGTGGAGGTCAGATAGTTGTTGAGGTGAAATTGACTCATGTCGGAGTACCATTGTTGTCGAAGAAGCATGTCGTCGAAGTCGCATCGTTTCCTAGTTAAGTCATATCGAAGAAACGCTTTGTCGGAGTGCAGTTGTGTCGGACTTAAGGCATTTCCAACTAAAGTATTGTCGAAATGAAGACGTGTCGGAGTTCCATAGTGTCGAAATAAAATCTTGTCGTATTAGGTACAGTTTGTCGAAATTCAGTTGGTAAGTCAGGCAGTTGTTCCATATATGTACTCGTATAAAATAGAGTTATTCAGTCGCCCTAACATAGTTCTAAAAGCTATCATAGCTATGCAGTCAGTCATGAGCTATTATCATTCATTACATTTTTCGCACTGATAAACAGAAGAATCCGAAACTCCAAGACAGTAACAAAAATAAATAAATCGTCCCCATTCACAACTTCCCAGAACAACTGATTATATCTAAATGAACTGCCGAACTCGCAACGGCAATTTTTCTCCGCCCCATCCATACGGCGATAAACAGCCGGAAAAACTATGTTCATTCGTGTGAAACTTAATCAAAACTTTGTCATAGTACAGGGATGGTAAACCTTAGGCATGCTTGCCATAAAAAGATGGCTGCGACAGACTGGATACACAACGTAACCCAACTTGACAGAAACCTCAGCAGGGTCTACAGTAGACTGTGATAGGTTTTAAAATTGTAGATTGTCCGTACGCAAAATACCCGCATTGACGTGGAGTTGCGGACACCAGCCCGTATTACCTAGGTTAATATTGGCAGTAATATGTATAATTGTACAAGGATAAATGATAAATTATTTTACTTTTGTAAGTAGGTTTGTAAAAACACTTTTACACGTCAATCCTATTTTAAAAACTAGATAAGTGTCCTCATTTCTTATCTGACTATTTTGAGAAGAAAGGCCGAAACCCAACTCAAATGTCACAGATTCTTTTAAAATCTAGACATAATCTTGGTCAGATCATATGAAGACCATAAACGTAGATTGATGTCTGAACTTGGAAATGGTCTTGATGTTTTGGCTCGTGGCCAAAATCGGAACTAACGTCAATTTTCATTACAATTTCACGAAGCAATTTCTTAAAATATATCGTCAACGTTTACCAACAATGCACCCCACCCCTGTGAAGAGTCAATGTCATTCAAGCGCCAAAAGATCCTTGTAGCACTAGGTATAATTAATAGATTAATTTAAAAAAGAACGTTGCTTAGTTTTTCTTACAACAACAAAATATTTTTATCAGAAAGGTTCACCATCCCTGACAACGTGTAACTAAGCTGTAACAAATAGTCCAGGAGCTGGCAACTATTCGGATTAGCGCCATTTGATGGGCCAAGTTGCTAAACAAAGAACGATTTGGATCTTTTCGCGGTAGACACAATAAAATGCAACGATTACTGGCTCCGTGGAAATATCCGTTTGTTTATGTTTATTATTTTTAGGCTTCCGTAGCCAAATGGCAAAACACGGAACCCTTATGGATTCGTCATGTCTGTCTGTCTGTCCGTCCGTATGTCACAGCCACTCTTTTCCGAAACTATAAGAACTATACTGTTGAAATTGGTAAGTAGATGTATTCTGTGAACCGCATTAAGATTTTCACACAAAAATAGAAAAAAAAAACAATAAATTTTTGGAGTTCCCAATACTTAGGACTGAAATTCAAACATTTTTTTTTTCATCAAACCGATACGTGTGGCGTATCTATGGATAGGTCTTCAAAAATGATATTGAGGTTTCTAATATCATTTTTTTCTATACTGAACAGTTTGCGCGAGAGACACTTCCAAAGTGGTAAAATGTGTCCCCCCCCTGTAACTTCTAAAATAAGAGAATGGTAAAACAAAAAAAAATATATGATGTACATTACCATGTAAAATTCCACCGAAAATTGGTTTGAACGAGATCTAGTAAGTAGTTTTTTTTTAATACATCATAAATCGTAAACCGTACGGAATCCTTCGTGTGCAAGCCCGACTCGCACTTGTCCGGTTTTTTCATTGCTGCCGATACTGGCAAGTTGGGAGGAGATAAAAGTATAATATTGTGCTAACTATAGTAGTTTTGGTGAAGTTCTGTCTTACGCAGGAGTGTCTCTGCTCCCAGTCTAGGAACTAACAAAATAGTTTTGCAATTTGAAATGGAAGTGACACTCAAATAGAAAATGTATTTTATACAAACTTTATTTTACGATCAGATTTTAAATTCATACTTATATGTGGATGAGTCTCTCACTTTGTTTGTTAGGTCCGGTTCAAGTTTCGCATTTTCTCTGTTCTTATGTACAGGGTGAAATTAAATTCATGGGCATCCTTTTAAGGGGTCATTGTACTCATCATCATGAACAACTTTTACTATGGGACTAAACCTAAAATCGCGAAAAAAAATCACCTGGTCTTTGCATTGTTCACATAACTCGTCAAAATGTAGGGAAGAGCAGATTTTTTTTCCGCGATTTCAGGTTTCGACCCATAGTAAAAGTTGTTCATAATGATGATTACAATGGCCCCTTAAAAGGGTGCCCATGAATTCAATTTCACCCTGTATTTAAAGTGAATTGAAATGAAATAGCAGTAATCGAAAATTATGAAATTAAACATTGAAAACGAACTACAAACCAAATTAAAAAAAAACATTAATACAGACAAAATTATAGTAACGATTAAAATTAAATTTTATTAGTGCCGTTCCATTCCGTTCTAGCCCGGGAGACCGGAACTTTATGCGCAAATCATTTACGAACAAATTGTCCCGCACCCTAATTGCGTAACATACTGTCAATCGGAATCGGAATCATTTTGAAGCAAATTTCTAATCCATTGCTTCATAAGTTTGAAAATTTTGTTTGTTGAACACGTAAATAACGCAATGAATGTTGTTGAACTGTCAAAACGAAACCGATTCCGATTGATAATGTGTTACGCAATTGCCCCGCCGCCGCGCCGGGTTGAAATAATATAATGTTATACGACTGGTATTGTCGAAATTTTCAGAACGCATTAACATGAATCTAAAAACATACAAATAAAAATTTAAATCACTTACTAAACGAGTTACCTAGATACGAACCAAATGAATAAATTATTCAAAAAACAATAATACACAAAATTGCCGCAACGCAACGATTTAAATTAAATGTTATTAGTGCCGTACCATTCCGTTGTATCCCGGGAGACCGGGACATTACCCGCAAATCATTTACGAATAAAACGTCCCGGGTTGAAATAATATGACACGTTATACGACTGGTATTGTCAAGGGGCACATTCCGGGATTGCGCGGGCGTGTCCCAGCACTCTTTTGTGGATTGTCTCTGCTCTGCATTACAGACACGGGTGTTTTATTTTGTAATTGTATTGTTATTTAATTGATTTATTTTTCGGTCGTTTTTAATAGTTTCCGGTGTGTTTTGTTGTAAATGGAAATTAATTACAGTTTAATGATATTAAACGGTAATGTATTCAATTTAAATTAAATGCATTAACATCGTACCTTTTGTAAACTGCACATTTATGTTAAATCAGACGCATTTGGTTAAAATTGAAAGCTAGATATTTGTCGATAAAGTTTAAAAATATTTAATCACGTAGCTTCTTCTTGTTCCCCGACCCGCCCCGTCGAATCGCATCGCCCGTCCGCGCTATTAATACTTCGTGTTTGCTTAGCGTTCTTTCTGACGTTTTTCCTTTTTGCTCGGCTCCTAAGGATCTTAGTGTGATGTTATACAGCCTATAGTCTTCCTCAAGACTCGGGCTATTAAATGCAAAAATAATTTTTCAAATCCGACTGTTAGTTCCAGAGATTAGCCCATTCAAACAAACAAACAAACTCTTCAGCTTTATTATTAGTACTAGCTGCATCTCGCGGTTTCACCCGCATAAGTGTCGATCCCGTCGGAATATCGGGATAAAAAGTAGTATATATGTTAATCCGGGGTGTCAGCTACCTCCATACAAAATTTTATCAAAATTGGTCCACTCGTTTGAGCGTGAAGAAGTAACAAACATATAAACACACTCGCAAACTTTCGCCTTTATAATATTAGTGTGATAGTTAAAGATAAATTATAATCTTTCGTCAAACCGAAAATGTCCCTGCTAAAGTATAATGATCCCTGACCTTAATAATTCGCCAAACGAATAAACCTATTTTAAGACACTAAAATGTAACAACTTCCACCTTCCACGTTTGCTTCAATTCGTATTCACTTTCTACATAAACCGTCCTGAATAATACAATTCTACATTACCAAACTATCAGGCCACAAGATTTCAATGCGATCTTCCCACCTAATAACCTAAGGAGCTTCCTTATACATAAATGATGACCGTAACAAAAGGCACATAGTGTATAAATTAATAATTAACATCCCGGGATTCACGTGTGGATAATCCCGGGAACGGGACGGGAACGCGGTAATTCACGAACTATGTCGAAGCGAGTAAACTGCCAGATTAGACCGCTTACTATGTACAGATACTGTTTGTGGTAGGGATACTACGTGTGAGACAATTTGAGGACAAAGCTGTATTAGGTAATATCATCTGCCTAGACTTGTCACAACTATGTTGGGGTCAGCTTCCAGTCCAACCGTATGCAGCTGAATACCTGACCTCCACAACCCGGTTACTGGGTAATGCGATACCTACTCCTTGGTAAGACTGGTTGACAGACTTTCGGGCTTCTGACGACCCGTAACGCCTGTCAAAGATCTACGAATGACAGCCGGGACCAATGGCTTAACGTGCTTTCCGAGCCACGGAGGAGTCTCGGTAAGTAAAAATGGTCACCCATCCACAGAGCAACCGCGTCTAGCGTAGCTTAACCGGAACAATCGGCCTGTGCGGCTGTTGTTATTTAGCCACGAGCCCCTCTTAGGTAATACTATTATAAAAAATGTATTTGTTTCTTGCGCGTATCATCATAATCAGCTTGCGGCAATCGACTGCTGGCCCTAAGCCTCTCCTATTGCACTCCATTCAACTCGATTTTTGGCAAATCTCATCCAGCTGCTACCAGCCAGCCAAGGGTGTCAGCTACCTCTATACAAAATTTTATCAAAATTGGTCCAGCCGTTTAAGTGTGAAGAGGTAACAAACATATAAACACACACACACAAATTTTCGCCTTTATAATATTTTTTTTTTTTTATCTAGCCTGCGCTGTCCCACTCCTGGGCAAAGGCCTCCCTCCACTCCTTCCATTTTTCGCGAGCCCGCGCGTCCTCCCTCCAGTTTTGACGGAACCTATCCAGCTCGTCCCGCCATCTCCTGTGTGGTCTGCCGCGACCCCGCCTTTCTCAGGGCACCAATTCTGCGCTATTTGGGCCCACAGTTTGTCCGGCATGCGGCAGACATGTCCTGCCCAGACCTATTTAAGTTGAGCAGCCTTTTGAGCCACGTCAGCTATCTTTGTTTTGGAGCGCAGTATTGTGTTTCGAACACGATCCGTTAATTTAACGCCTAGTATACTGCGCTCCATTGCTCGTTGGCAGACCTTGAGTTTGGACTTCTGGATGTTAGTCAAAGACCAGGTTTGTGCACCATAGGTTTATAATATTAGGTAGTGTAATTTAATTCTGTCTTCAAAACGTGCACAGCCTGGACACTTGATAATGCTACTTATACACCCTCGTAGGTCTGCACATCGACGCGGTCACACTCCGTGGGTTTGTCACAGGCAGGCGCCGGGACAATGAATTGAGGCCCTTTGTGAGGCACGGACGTGGCCGTGGACGCCTCTCCTCGATATATCAAAACCATTATACGCCGAACTGAACGGAACGGACATCTACGGCGGACACGGTGACGTCATTTTCGTGGTTTATGGATTGATGAGTTAGGGAGTTACTTGTAAGTTTTGGATTGAATATTGATCCGAAATATGTGAAAACTGGGGAATGCAGAACCGGGATTTTTGGGACCTTCTGGCTAAAGAAGCGGGATTCCCGGTACTTTCGATACTTTCGGGAAATGATACTTCGCGTTTAGAATATTTCTAATTTGGCGTGGAATACACTTGCTACGTAGTAGTAGAGTTGAAAGTGTTGAAACGGACAAAGTAAGAGAAAGACGAAATGACAGGGCAAGATAAAAACATTTCGCGATTTCCCGGTACTTTCGGTTCCCGGATTTCCCGGGACTATTCACTAGTGAAAACTAAAAAGTTTCGTAAAACCTCTTTTGATTTTATTGACTAAAAAAATCTGAAACGGTTTTTGTCGACCAACATTTTTCCCTTTGAGCTATGTTTGGTCACCATGTGAAATTGCTAGACAAACAGAATGTAAATTAACCGAACAGTTACTATGAGGACATATTTAAAAACAAAACACGAGAAAACTAATACAACAGTGTAGAAACTGTGACCTCTGAGTTTGTTTCGGCCTTTCTTCTCAGAGTAGTCAGATAGGAAACGCCGAAATCATCGAGTTTTTTAAATATAATTGAAGTGTAAAAATGTTTGTGCAAACCTACTTACAGAAATAAAATCATTTATCATTTACAAGAACACAAAAAAAAATACAACAGAAAAGGTGAAATTTTCCAAAAAAAAAAACTGTCTCCTGAACTATGAATACCTAATCGCTAAACAGAGGTGCATTGTAATTTCTGTATGGCATTCCAGTTGGAGGAGAAATAAATAATTAGGATTGATTCAGCTAGCTCCTGAACAGAGGCTTCTAAACAATTTATTTAGACACCCTAATTGCGTAACACACTATCAATCGGAATTTGAATCATTTTGAAGCCAATTGCTAATCGATTGCTTCATTAGTTCGAAAAATTTGTCTGCTCAACACTTAAATAACGCAATGAATGTTGTTAAACTGTCAAAATGAAACCGATTCCGATTGATAAAGTGTTACGCAATTGCCTCGCTGTATTCATGGACACCCTTTATAATTTTTCATAATAACTCCATCAGTTACACTTTTAATATCCCTACTAATAGAGACGTTCCATTTCCTCCCATTCTCTACAGAACAAAGCAAAGACATCAGCTATTTAGCGACAGGACTCACAGTGTTCCTTTTATTCCTGTCAAAAGAATAATTAGGTCGGTTAATTTCATTAATGAGTCCATTGTGAGAGCCCCCGACGCCTTATTTGATTTGTTACGAATTCAATTTGTTTCAAGTCAACGTCATGGAAAAATTAAGGTAATTTTTTTAAAGATTTACCGCGGCCATTTTGTGTAATGTTTGGAGATTTTGGCGTAACCGTTGTTTCGTTACGCAATTAGAGATTAGATTACCTATTTGTTTGTTTGATTGTTAGATTATTTGTGACATGGTTTGAGTTGTGTCTGAACTCAAATGGCGCCATTAAGCATAAAGTAGAAAAAAAAAACTTGTATTTCATACAAGGTTTTTTATTATTATTAGGCAATAATAAAATAAAAACTTGTCTTTTGAAGAAGATCGAAGTCAAGAGGAGGGGGGGGGGGTTCTATATTTATGTCTGTAATATTTATATGGTGTACATAATAAAGAGTATTCTATTTCCATTCTATTCTTGACTTCGATCTCGCCTGATGGAAAACGGTGGATGAGGTCTACGATGGAACCCCGAAATGCATGTTCACTCTTTAAGATTTTATCTTCACCACAAATGCTTTCGGCTAATATCAACAGCGTTTTACTTTCTAACGACGGATCACATCTTAATATCTGTAGCTACATCTCCCACATACACATTATTCACCGACACTCGAAATGAAAACTGTTTAAACTCGCAACGTTCAAAATTCCTTCCAGAAAATTCACTCCATTATTACATATTACACCCGCTCCCAACAGAATTCGTAGAACGGCCATCACTGTCAAATTATACGATGCAATTTCTAACATTTTAATAATAATGTATTTTAGGTTAAACCAACGAATATTTCGCAGTCGCCGGGCGTGACGGGCAGGCGTATTCTCCTGAAATATTACGTCTCAAACACAAAGGAAAAACATATTTTTTTCCTCTGGCAACAAAATGTAAGCTGCGCGTTATAATTTTTCACAAGGGACCTTTGGAGACAGTGATTTTTTATAAATGGAACACGTCGCTTTTATTCCGGAATAGAGCTTGTTTTTAAATTATTCCTTGCTGTTTCGTGGTGTTCATAAATAAATACTATTTTGTTTTCGATGTTTTTGTCATCCGCTGTCTTTTTTTTGTTTGGATTTACAATTATTTTTTTCACCCGCATATGTCTCGATCCCGTGGGAATACCGGGCTAAAAACTATCCTATGTCCTTTCCCGGGACTCAAACTATCTCTATTTCAAATTTCATCTAAATCGGTTCAGCGGTTTAAGCGTGAAGAGGTAACATACAGACAGACAGACAGAGTTACTTTCGAATTTATAATATTAGTATGGATTAAAGCTTTAACCTTCCCTTAATTTCCTGCTGCATCAGCCCTCAGTTAAATTGGATAATTATGAACCAAAATGTATTCTTCCAAAATAAAGTGGGGTAGGTAACAAAGAAAATGCATTCCACTTTTTCTTTCACTCCCAGCTTTGGGAACAGATACCAATCTAAAGATTAAAGCTGTTTTAAGTTAAACTACTTCTCGAAGATCAGCGGTGTTATAAATTTGATGCAATCGAGATGATTCAATTCAAGATAACGGTGGTAATGCCGAAAGTTGGGGCGGCGTTGCCAGGATTCGGGCGTCTAGCGGAGAAAACCTTTGTAGAAGTACGATATTTCTATGGTTACTATAGATAATAGATTAATGGTTACATTTGAAAATTTTACTAAAGAAACGATGAAAAGATTTTTTGTAGAAGTATTTTCCGAAATCTTAAACTTTATCATCTTTTTAATATATTTATTATTTACTAGCAGCGCCCCGCGGTTTCACCCGCGTAAGTTTCGATCCCTTGGGAATATCGGGATAAAAACTATCCTATGTCCTTTCTCAAGTTCCAAACTATGTCTGTACCAAATTTCACACAAATCGGTTCAGTAGTTTAGGCGTGAAGAAAAGACAGACAGACAGAGTTACTTTCGCATTTATAATATTAGTTTGGATCCACCACGCTGGCCCAGTGCGGGTTGGTGGATGTCACATGACTTCGATTTTTTGGTTCTAGGACATGCCGGTTTCCTCACGATGTTTTCCTTCACCATTTTGAGAGCAGTGGTGATAAAACGGCCCACTCCCTCTCACTGAGAGGAGGCCTGTGTCCCAGCAGTGGGAACATTATAGGCTGATTATGTATGTATTATTTATCAGCAATGTTCATTGTTTTACAGCTTAATTTTGAGAATCGGCAGAGTAAAAGATAAACCGAGTCTGTTCAAATTGAAAAATTTAAAAGTTGATTGATGTTATTATTAAGACTCATAGATACTATACTAATATTATAAATTCGAAAGTAACTTTGTCTGTCTGTCTGTATGTATGTTACCTTTTCACGCCTAAACCGCTGAACCGATTTAGATGAAATTTGATATAGAGATATTTTGAGTCCCGGGGAGGGACATAGGATACTTTTTATCCCGATATTCCCACGGGATCGAGACTTATCCGGGTGAAACCGCGGCGCGCGGCTAGTTTCCTTATAATTTTTCTGCACAGCGTGGGTACCTATTCAATAACATACGTGTTTTCATACTACGTTGTCATACTATTGTTTAACAGAAACCTAATAGTAAAACTGCACCTGTTAACACTTATAACTAATACTATTTCTAAAAGCACAAATACCCTTTCATATCCCTAAAATACATACAGGGTGTTACAGAAAGGGTATATCAATACAAACGGGTTGAAGAGTGTATCTGGTCTAGAATCTCTGTACAAAATTTCAGCTCAAAAGCATTAACTTTGAAAATGCTTAATATTTTTTTATTTCGACATCACGGCGCTGCACCGGCGCGCGGCGGCGTGATGTGCCTGTACTAGGCGCACAGACACACTACAGATAATGGATAATGACCCTCGTAGTGCGGTGACACGTTTGTTTTGATTTTAATTTAATAAACTATCGAAATAACAAAATATTAAGCAATTTCAAAGTTACTACTTTTGAGCTGAAATTTTGTACAGAGATTCTAGACCAGATACACTCTTCAACCTTTGTATTGATATACCCTTTCCGTAACACCCTGTATACCCTGTCCCATATCAACAAACGCACATAATCGGAAGCCAAGCAGTATCAATAACAATAGATCATTAATTAACGACACAATCCATCAGGTGATTACTATCGGTTAATTTACGGCTATTTGTCGACTAACATCAATGAGTTAATTAATTAGAATATGATGTAAATTAATTACATTGAAGGCATAGTTAATAATTGGTTGTTTGATGGTAAAGTTTAAGAAGCTCGGAGCAAATTGGCTCATTTCTCTCTATGATGTTAACTATAAATAAATATTTTTGGGATGCATGAAGAAGCATCTTCGTGTAGCACAGTTTTTTCCGCCAGTACTCAACTGAAGCGAGCGCTCGGCGCATCCTGGACAGTCACACCCAACACCTTATTTGACTGGCCAATTCTTCGCCCGCCTGGGTTGCGACCACCCTCCCACTGCAGCCACTCCTCCCAAGCAGCCTGCTGTTTTTCGTTGATGTGTCCCCGAGTTCCAGTGCCTTAGGCATCTTCTGGGCACGCTCGTTCCATCATAGAACTCATCCATCTCTTTCCATCAGGCGTGATCGAGGTCAAGAGCGGGCCCATTCAGCAATAAAAAAAATGTTCCCACTACTCGGATACAGGCTTCCTTCTGTTAGAGGGAGGGGCTATTTGTTATTCACCTCGCGGGCCCAGTACGGGATGTCACATGTCTTCGAATTTTAAGTTCTAGGACATTTTCTCTAGATGTTTTTCTTCGCCGTTTTTAAACAAAAGCGTGTTTCCCAAATCAGAACCCGCGTGGTGAATAACGGCCAATCCCTCTCTCACAAAGAAGGCTTGTGTCCCAGCAGTGGGAACGTTATGGACTGATTATGCTTATGCTTTCCAAAATGTTATTGTTTCCTTCTTTATCATCTGAATTCCAGGTACACCCACATGTGCAACACACTCTCGAATACTGCCGATTGCTTCTAGCGAGGAAGTTTCTGTCGCAGGAACCATTTTAACCACGGAATCACACTAATATTATTAATGCGAAAGTTTGTGAGTGTGTGTTTATATGTTTGTTACTTCTTCACAATCAAACGACTGGACCAACTTTGATAAAATTTTGTATGGAGATAGCTGACACCCTGGATTAACATATAGGCTACTTTTTATCCCGATATTCCCACGGGATCGAAACTTATGCGGGTAAAACCGCGGGGCGCAGCTAGAAGGTAATATATTGAAGTAGGTTCGTACGGGAGATGAATAAAAGTCGTGGGTTCACTTGCTTTGTTTACTTTTATGTCCAGGCGTTGTAGATGCCGCTACAATGTGTTATTATGTGATTTTAACCCAACATTGCCCGGAAATGATGTTAAGAACCATATTTAAAATATTTTGGATTCTAGTATAATACCCGGTTTCTAAATTGACAATTTAAAGTTGTGAACTTCTTTAAAAATCTATTTTGGTTTAGGTACTTAAGGTGATTTCTTCAATGTGAGTCCAAGAAACTTATCTACTTGCAAAGTAATTTTGAATTTGGCTGGCTTTTACCTTAAGTAGTGAGAGTTTGACAAGTTCTAATTTAAAACTCAAAGATTATGATGTGGCCGTAAATATAATTACAAGTACACAGAGTCAGGTTGTATCAAATATTCTCATTGTTTCCTTGTCTCGCCGTCCGACGTGACAACGAGGTCTGAATACCCGCACTTCGGACCGCCTAAAACGTCTTTCACCGTACACAATGGGCCACGACACTTCATAATAGCACGTGTATACAGAATGAAACTTCACTGTTTATCTGTCTATGTATGCCTTTCAAGGCTGATTTTTCCAACGCCAGCTTAATGTTAAACGGAGGAATAATTTTGAATTTTTGTCAGTTCTTCCATATAAAAATTGTCAGACGTCAACTTTATTTCACTAATAAAAATTTACAACTACCACGACAATTAACAATTAGATAACTTTTATACAGCTGTACACAAAAGCATATTTTAGGTCAATGGGTCGTCTTTGGAGCGATTAGACAGCTAATGGCTCCTATGACGATAGCAATCCTGGATGTGGACTTGCGGACACACCAGCCCGTTTACAATACAATGCTGTTGGTTCAATCTGCTGCACCACGAAAAACCCTTTCAATAAGTAAGGATGGAAATGTAAATTAGAGCTAAGGCTCAATTTACCGCCGCGGAACGGAATCGAAGCGACTTTTTTTCTGTCCAAAGCGTTATGAACTTTATGTCAGTATTGCAACGCACAAATTAGATATACCTATACGCACGGAGCGCGCATCTCTTGGAGAATTATCGCGCATTCTCGGGAATTCCCGCAGTAACAAGCTCGTATCTAGTTTGTACGTTAGACAATTGACATAAAGTTCATTTTGCTATTACGAAAACGCGATTCCACTCCGTTCCGCGGCGGTGTAAATTGAGCCAAAATTTTGAATTAAATTTACTCGTTAATTGTGCTATATCTATAATTATCTTGCTAGTGGCGAGCGAAGAAATAAGTCCTCACATTTAAAATCAAACCTACCATAAAATACCTTTCTTGAAACCCGAAGTCAAGTTCGGAAGCACTCGGAAGCTGCGTCCATCAAGTCGTCTCATTGTTCCCTCGTCAGCACTAAGTGGGCCTGACGCCTGACGCTTGCCGCTTACCGCCATCAGGCCGGCGTGAACCGGTGACGTGAGAATGCCTGTCTCAAAGGAATGTGTATACGCTCACATTGTTGCGAAACTGAAGGTTTGTTGGTGCCAGGTAATAATGAGGAGGGTTTTTTAGGGTTCCGTACCTCGAAAGGAAAAAACGGAACCCTTATACGATCACTTTGTTGTCCGTCCGTCTGTCTGTCTGTGAAGACCCTTTTTCTCAGGAACGCGTGGAGGTATCTAGCTGAAATTTATATCAAATACTCAGGTCTACTGTCCCTTGAAGTTGTGAAAAAATTTAACTTCTAAGCCAACACAGTCAAAAGATACAGCCGTTTATGGCGCAAATTTTCGACACTCGCAAGGGAATCAAAACCTACAGGGTACTTCCCGTGAACTCAGAATCTTAAAATTTGGTACGAAGCAACGTCTTGTAGCACAGATAAAGGGAAAATTGTGAAAACCGTAAATTTTTCGTTACATCAAATAATAAAAATATTTTAAACAGGTTTGTACGAAACCCTCGGTGCGCGAGTCCGACTCGCACTTGGCCGGTTTTTGAAGTGTAAACTTCTTTAGCGGCGTTGCATACTTTTAGTAATGGGTAAAAAATGTTAAACTCGCGTCAGGACATCGCGTCAGGACACGTGACCGTCAGGAGAGATTTCCCCCCCCCACCCCTCTCTTTCTACGGCGGCGCCAACCGAAGTGAAGTGACACACGGACACAATGGATGGATGGATGGATGGATGGATGGATGGATGGATGGATGGATGGATGGTGATGGAAGTGGAAGTGGAAGTGGAAGTGGAAGGTGAAGTGGAAGTCGAAGTCGAAGTGGAAGTCGAAGTGGAAGTCGAAGTGGAAGTCGAAGTGGAAGTCGAAGTCAAAGTCGAAGTGGAAGTGGAAGTCGAAGTGGAAGTCGAAGTCAAAGTGAAAGTCGAAGTGGAAGTCGAAGTGGAAGTCGAAGTGGAAGTCGAAGTGGAAGTCGAAGTGGAAGTCGAAGTGGAAGTCGAAGTGGAAGTCGAAGTCAAAGTGAAAGTCGAAGTGAAAGTCGAAGTGCAAGTCGAAGTGGAAGTCGAAGTGGAAGTCGAAGTGGAAGTCGAAGTGGAAGTCGAAGTGGAAGTGGAAGTGGATGGATGGATGGATGGACAGCTGATGGCTCGACCGTCTGTGTAGTAGCCACACTGCTGTGTATTCGTAAAATTCGTGTATGTATATAAAGTGTTTAAAATATGGAAATTGAACAAAGTGCATCTATTAATGAAAAAAGTGACGCAGAAATAGTGAAAAAAAAATGAGTTATATTAATTAAATTAATAATTGATTTATTTCAACGTTAATATTCAAGTTTTCACTTCTGCCGGCACTCCCGGAGTGCAACCCGTCTTTTTTTTTTGTTATAGATACGAAGGTTTATAAAAGTGAATGTCATAGCGAAAGCAAAAATAGAAAAGCTATTTCATATTGTTACTTGTGTTCAATATCGATGTAAATTGGCCCGTATAGCTATTGTATTAAATTGGTAATGATTTTTTAGTTCAATATTTCAGTACTTTCTTTCCAAGGTTTTATACATATACCTACAAAAATGATAATTATGACCCACGGTACTTATCATTTAGAAGCAGTTCAATGAACTGGCGGCTGTAAAGCTGTTATCCATATACCGAAATGCCTATGACATTAGGAATCTCAAAATGTTCTTCCACGCACCCTTTAATAAAAGCTTCGACCACCATCTACGCAAACCATTGAGACCAGCCATAAACCGCCCAATAGTCCAGAAAGACATGTTAATCTAAACAAATCTACATAAATATATGTAGCCCGAATTTAAAACACATTGCACCCTCCGTCTGTCGTGAATATAAACCGTCTTAAATGACTGCGGATTCTTTTGGAACAGGGTTGACAAACTCTGGTTTCACGAAGTAATTTACTTCGTGACTGGTTCTAAGGAATCGCGATATTGATCCACAAAATACTGAAATGCAACTCGACTTAAAGCCGTTAAGACTCATGATGCCTGCACTTTTGGGTGAATTGTTGCTACAGAATAACTGTTATGAGTCTTAAAGGTAAATATCGTTTTAGTTTGTAACCAGTAAGTAGGTAGCTTTATTTGCATAGCATAACCAACCTATAATGATCCCACTGCTGGGACACAGGCCTCTATACGAGAAGGAGTGGGGCAAAATCCACCACGCGGACCCAGTGCGGGTCAGTGGATGTCACATCTCTTCCAATTTCTGATTCTAGGACATGCCGGTTTCCTCACGATGTTTTCCTTCACCGTTTTGAGAGCAGTGGTGATGAAATAATTTACACAAAGTAGGTAAAGTGCCCGCTTGTGTTCGAACCCACGAGCTACAACTCGTAAGTCGCGGCCGTTACCACTGCGCCACCACTGTTCTTCTTTGCTCATACATACATACATAATGAGCCTATAATGTTCCCACTGCTGGGACACAGGCCTCCTCTCTGTGAGAGGGAGTGGGCCGTAATCCACCACGCGGGCCCAGTGTGGGTTGGTAGATGTCACATGTCTTCGAATTTTTGGTTCTGGGACATGCCGGTTTCCTCACGATGTTTTCCTTGACCGTTTTGAGAGCAGTGGTGATGAAATAATTTACACAAAGTAAAGTGCCTGCTTGTTTTCGAACCCACGAGCTACAACTCGTAAGTCGCGGCCGTTACCACTGCGCCACCACTGTTCCTCTTTGCTCATACATACATACATAATCAGCCTATAATGTTCCCACTGCTGGGACACAGGCCTCCTCTCTGTGAGAGGGAGTGGGCCGTAATCCACCACGCGGGCCCAGTGCGGGTTGGTAGATGTCACATGTCTTCGAATTTTTGGTTCTGGGACATGCCGGTTTCCTCACGATGTTTTCCTTGACCGTTTTGAGAGCAGTGGTGATTAAATAATTTACACAAAGTAGGTAAAGTGCCCGCTTGTGTTCGAACCCACGAGCTACAACTCGTAAGTCGCGGCCGTTACCACTGTGCCACCACTGTTCTTCTTTGCTCTGGTGCACCAATAACACCACTGCTCTCTTTATTTATTTATAATGTGGGAAATATAAAGGGTGTTACAGATATCTTAGTGCAGGGCACATTCCGCCATAACTAATACAATAGTATGCAAATTATTTCAAACGAAATTGAATGTATAGGTACGTGATATGGGTACTACAATGTAGGTTTCTTTAATAGTATTTTGGCTTCACCATTGTCTGATACAGCCAAAGTGCTGATTAGGATGGTGATGATAGGTTTAAAGTTAAGGTCAGAGTAGTGTGTTTTCTTGTTTCTTAGTTTTTGTAGTTTTATTTAAGTTAAATATTAAGTGAAATTTTTGTTTTCAATAATGGGGTGAAATATTCATTTATGAAAAAACCCCCTAAATAAATAAGAATTAAAAAAAAAAAATCATCATCATCATCAGCCTGTAGCAGTCCACTGCTGGACATAGGCCTCTCCTATTGCACGCCATTCAACTTGATTTTCGGCAACTCTCATCCAGCTGCTGTATAAGTGATTAAATTACTTAAGCAAGCGTGGTGATTAATTTATTTATCCATTTATTTCAGGCATCAAGGCCCATATAAAACACATAAAAAAAAAAAGACGGGTTGCACTCCGGGAGTGCCGGCAGAAGTGAAAACTTGACGTTGAAATAAATCAATTATTATTTGAATTAATATAACTCATTTTTTTTTCACTATTTCTGCGTCCCTTTTTTAATTAATAGATGCACTTTGTTCAATTTCCATATTTTAAACATTTTATATACACGAATGTTACGAATACACAGCAGTGTGTCCACGTCCACTTCCACTTCCACTTCCACTTCGACTTTGACTTCCACTTCGACTTCGACTTCGACTTCGACGTCGACGTCGACTTCGACTTCGACTTTGACTTTGACTTTGACTTTGACTTTGACTTTGACTTCGACTTTGACTTTGACTTTGACTTTGACTTTGACTTCGACTTTGACTTTGACTTTGACTTTGACTTCGACTTCGACTCCGACTTCGACTTCCACTTCCACTTCCTCTTCCACTTCCACTTCCGCTTCCGCTTCCACTTCAACTTCCACTTCCACTTCCACTTCCACTCCATCCATCCATACATCCATCCATCCATCCATCCATCCATCCATCCATTATCGTGTGTCACTAAACTTGGTTCACTTCGGTTGGCGCCGCCGTAGAAAGAGAGGGGGGGGGGGGAATCTCTCCTGACGGTCACGTGTCCTGACGCGATGCCCTGACGCGAGTTTAACATTTTTTACCCATTACAAAAAGTGTTCAACGCCGCTAAAGAAGTTTTCACTTCAAAAATACAATATTAATGTAACTTAAAAATACTATAAATACATACAACATTATAATTACACTAAGAAACTAACTAAACACGAAGTGACTGCGTGGTGTTTCGCTGACTGGTGTCATCTAGCCGGCTACGAAACTGGCGGTACACAACACCCTTCGGCCAGAACTCTTCCTTCCTTCTTCCTTTTCTCTTCCTCTATTTATGAGAAGAGGCCTCTGCCCTGCTGTGGGAAAATAATAGGCTGATAAAGAAAAGACAGCCTTTTTTCAAAATTTCAATATTTAAATACCAATTTTAAAGAAAGAAACAAAAATTGTTTATTCTGCACAAACAAAACGCACATTACAAATTAAAAAAAAAAACATAAAATATGACACATAAAACGTAGTCAAAAGCCTCGTACTCAATCTTAAAAAAATGTTGACAATTTTAATTGATTATTTAAAATGTTTGCCACCCCTATTCTGAAAGTTGTTGAGGACATCATCAAATATACATTTAGGGGTATAATGGCGGGTCCACTAACGCACGTTCCGATGTCCGTCTTGTCCTTGAATATGTATGACGGAGGCGGAGGGGCGAGCAGTTACAACATGGTTGCCAAGTCTTGAAGGTTTTCTGGAAGAAGTGATTACTTACTCCCTTTTATACTTTAGTCGTTACAAATCACGAGCGCTGCTCAAGTTACTTTTATGTCATTGGCATAGGGTTTCATTTGCAGTTATTGACGCACGCTCGGGAAAAGCAACAACTATAATATTTATCAAACTCATAGATATCCGAATCAAACTTCATTTTGTACTTACTTGTTTCCTGCTACAGTTCGACACAACTTAGATGTAGCATCGGCAAAATTCGTAAAACGTTCGTAATTCGTATTCATAAATCTTTATTACTACTTTATTAATAAAGATTGGTGATTTTGAAGGGGCACTTAGTTCGGATGTGATCGGTTTTACGAATTTTGCCGACGCTACATCTAAGTTGTGTCGAACTGTGTACATCATTACATTATTTTAACCATAGATAATCTATACCAATTCATCAAATCTCAACGGCAATAAAATCGGTCAATCCGTTTAGAAAATGCGGTGCCACGAGGTTAGATGGGCTGCCACACAAAGAATTTATAACAACCCTGTCTTAACCGGACCGTGTGGCAGCAAACACATAACCATAACCCCATCTATGTTTTTACATTGCTTAACCATCATTATTAAATAGCCTGATATTGCCAAATTAGCCAATTATATTGCTATGAAGTCGCTTAGGGCTCATTCTTTCCATTCGCAAAATCTCCACCAAAAAGTTTCTAACGCGCACCAATTCTAACAAAAGAATCCTTCATCATTTCATAAATGAATTTTTATGTAGGACAGCGCAGCCCAGCATAAAAAAGTTTATATTTTATTGTTTTAGCGGCTGCAGCGCTGAAAGCCGCGCGAGTGGGTCAATACGGGCGAAGGCGATCGGCCCAAAACTCCAGGGTTATTGTGTTTCTTAGCAAACTTACTGAGCCAACTGGTTTTGTTTACTTTTAGTATTGGACAGCGGAGTTTTTATGTCTTGTTTGTGTTTGAATTGGGAGGTTGCAGTGATTTTAGGGCACGGATATTATTGGTTGGATCGAAGAAGTTTAGTTACGCCGAAGGAATAAGTCGTTCCTCGTTTTGTTTTCACGACGACCCCCGTACAAAATAATATCTAGATAAAATATACTAAAATCTAGAGCGACATATTCTGTTGTCGCGCCAAAAATAATCGGGAATGGTTTTTAGTGAGTTCTGAATAAAATACAGGATTACAGACAAATTCTTGCAATGACTGGACTGGCCCACCCAAGTCTGTGTGGTTCTTTCCTCAAAAGACCATTTCAGGCACTAATCTATATTATCCTCAATGATCTGACCAAGATTATGTCTGGACTTTAAAAGAGACTGACCCTTGAGTTTGTTTCGCCATTTTTTCTCAGGGGTAGTCAGATAGGAAATATCCATTCTATCTAGCTTATATTTTTTACTAGCTGCGCGCCGCGGTTTCGCCCGCGTAAATGTTGATCCCCTGGGAATATCGGGATAAAAAGTAGCCTATATGTCAATTCAGGGTGTCAGCTACCTACATACAAAATTTTATCAAAATTGGTCCAGCCGTTTGAGCGTGAAGAAGTAACAAACATATAAACAGACACACACAAACTTTCGCCTTTATAATATTAGTGTGATAGTGTGATAATATGACGTGTAAAAGTGATTCCGATATTCTATTACAAAATAAACAATTTAATTTAATTTATTATTAGAATTTCATTCAGCTGATGAATAAAAAAATAGAAAAACAACACAAATTCCCTTAGAAACCCCATAGACTCAGTTATTAAAACCCCCACAATATTCTAATCCAATCAAACAATCCTTTGTCTAATCTTGAGCTTAAAAAGATAATTCTTTGAAACGAGCACAAACGTGGCACTTTAAACATCATTTGTGCTACAATGAATTCAATTAGCAAAGTAAACAGGGGACTTTTTGTGTGAACCTCCCTTTATGTGAAGCTGTGTGTTTACAAACGGGGCAGCGGAGATTAAAATCTGTCTGTCTACTTGAATATGGGTATATGAGGTACCTATGTTACCCCCACCCGCGCCTCGTACTGCCACGTTGCGCGTTGGTCTCGTGGTCACAAGCGCGACTGCTGAGCTCGATTCCCAGGTCCTGATTTCGATTCCCAGGCCGGTCAATGTGTTATTGTGTTTTTTCCATCAGGAATTTGTTAGTAACAGTCCGGAGTGGCACTGAAACGTGGTCGCTCACAATGGGCCTTATTAGAAGGCTGAAAGTCACCCAAAGGGCAACGGAGAGGGCTATGCTTGGAGTTTCCCTGCGGGATCGAATCAGAAATGAAGAGATCCGCAGGAGGACCAAGGTAACCGACATAGCCCGAAGAATTACCAAGTTAAAGTGGCAGTGGGCAGGGCACATTGCTCGCAGAACAGATGGCCGATGGGGCCGAAAGAAGGCGTAGCGTTGGAAGACCTCCCTCCCACAAGGTGGACCGACGACCTTGTGAAGGCCGCAGGAACTCGTTGGATGCGAGAAGCACAAAACCGGTCGAAGTGGAGGTGCTTGGGGGAGGCCTATGTCCAGCAGTGGACGTCTTTCAACTGAAATAATGATGATGATTAGTCCGGAGTTTGGAAGTTGGCGGTGTGAAGTTGCCCCGTGCCTCGGAAAGCACGTTAAGCCGTTGGTCCTGCGCCTGATCTCTCTCCGGTCGTGTCGGATTGCCGACCCATCGGACTATTAGAGTGAGGGAAGAGAGTGCACCTGTGTCTGCGCACACACTCGTGCAGTGCACTTATTATATACACGTTACGTTCGTTGGTTCGACACTAAGATAATTATGGTGTAATGTTTTTGGGGAATGCCACTGAGAGAAAAACAGTCTTCAAAGCCTAAAAGAAATATACAGAGCATTAAAACGATTTGTTCCGGTCTGAGTGTAGTTGTAAACCACATTTTATCTCGCTTTTACCACATTTTACCTATGCACTTCAGAAAATCAGAATAACAGCGCTGCGGTTTTTTTTTTTTTGTTTAAATATCGCAGCATTATGCTGATATAAAGAGCCTTCAAGCCTCTGAACGAAAGCCAAATAATTGATCCTAGTGGTTTAAGATACTGTCGTAAATACTCTCTTTCAAACTTGGTGTATATCGCTATATTTCCTAACAAACAAAACTCAACGATTTCCTCAAGTTTTAACCTCAGCGTTTGACTTTCTACAAGCTAATTACCAACTTATAAAGTCATAAACTCATAACACACACATTACAAGAAGTCAATGAACATGTCTTGGATCGAATAAGAACCATAAAACTCATTAAAAGCGTGTTGGAAAGAGACATAAAATTAACAAATACTTAACTTCAGCATATTAACAGCTTAAGGTGAATGCGCAGTGGTAGACCGCGAAATTTAAATTTTCTTACGTTTTTTGCAATTTGTAGGTCAGTGTCAGGTTGTATCTTGATCAAAATATGATTTGCGACTATAATAGACATGTATTTACAGAATTATTGTCATTAGAATCATTAATATATCTCTTTAAGTTAGATTTCTACCATAAACACTTTTCCATACGAGATTTGTTCTTAACGGTAGAAATCTAGCTTAGAAAGATGTATTAATGATTCTAATTATTATAATTCTGTAAATACGTACCTCTTATAGTCGCGAATCATATTTTGATCAAGATACAACATGACACTGATCTGCAAATTGCAAAAAATGTAAGAAAATTTAAATTTCGCGGTCTACCATGGCACATTCACCTTAAACACTTTTATTTAGAAAAGGATCAGATTAAAGTGGGTATGTTTTACTGAGAGTAATGACACTTATTAACTTGAGCTAAAGGCTGTTGGTAAAAGCCACGTATCGTAGATATATTATTGTTTTACTTTTTATACTGACCCTATTAAGCTATTAAGGAGACTACATGACCTAAAGCGCGGTCACTTTCGAACTGCATAGAAAAGAAAGAGAAGCGCGGTGACACAACCTTGGTAATTTATTGCAAAATATTTTTTTTATTGCTAATTGGGCCCACTCTTGACCCCGATCACGCCTGATGGAAAGCGATAGATGAGGTCTATGATGGAATATGAACCAATTATGTATTTACAAAGAATCTATTGTTTGGACTAAAAAATTAAAACACTAGTGCTTTAGTATGTTGCTTGTAGAATAATCTGACAAAAAAGCAGAATGATTATGGTAATATTAGCATGTTTTTTAATGTAAAAAGAAAGTTTTATAGGTATCTTCATGATTCTTTTCTATCGTATCAAATTACAATTATTTTTTCAACACACTATCAACCTAGCATATATCCTGAAGAATATCATATATTTTTCTGATTTTGTTAACTGTAGTCGATCATATACTTCTATTGCTTCTAAAACTTGCGTTTTTTGCATTTAGGCCCTGTAAGCCCCTTAAGTGGCACACGAGCGACACGCGTCCAACAGGGGCAATTGCTGCCGTGCCGTCAACGAGTGTCGACAGCTGCTGTCAACGCGTGTCGGTGGCAGTCGTCGACAACATGCCGCTCGTGTATTTAACCACCGTATTCAAATACACGAGCGCTTCTGACTAAGTAATAACAGCCGCACTGGTCGATCGATCAGGTTAAGCTACGCTTGCCGCGGTTGATCTGTGGATTGGTGACCATCTATACATACCAAGACCCCTCCGTGCCTCAGAAATCACGTTAAGCTGTTGATCCCTGCTGTCATTCGTGGATCTTTGACAGTCGTTACGGGTCGTCAATAGCCCGAAAGTCTGACAACCAGTCTTACCAAGGGGTTTCGTATTACCTAGTAACTGGGTTGTGGAGATCAGATGGGCAGTCGCTCCATGTAAAATACTGGTACTCAGCTGCATATATAAAACAAAGTACTGACTGACTGAATTTGGAGGGTGTGTTCTTTGTGAAGAGTAGGTAACCACTAAGAAAGGGTTTTTAGAAATTCCACCCCTAAGAGGGTGAATGGGGGTAGGGTGAAATTTCAAGCGAATGAAGTCGAGGGCAGGTACCTAAACTGTGAAAACTACAAATATCGTACGGGACATAAGGACCAAAGTCCCTTAAATTTTCGCCGTCGATATTATTATGTGTGAGAAGAAACAAAGCAGTCAACATGAATCTAACACCTCATCCCTTAACAGTACCTACCGACACTTACGTCGTAACAATTTGTTACCGGAGAACCTCGAAGGCTCGGTACACTCACAGACACAATACACAAGAGATAAGTTTATTTCCGTATCATATCGGTCGGAAGAGTATCAATTTCGAAGAAAACCCATTAATCATTATAGTGGGTAGAGGAAAAGTGCTCGTTATCAATCACGCACAGACAGCCACAAAAATATCCGCGAATTAATTGTTAGATGATATACTGCCTCGTGTATCAGTGTTAGTGAAGATAGTGACTTTTATTAATGGATTAGTTATTGATTATCGAGTTTTTAGGATCCTCACTGAACATTTTAGTGAGCCAAAAGGAACCTATTGTGTCCAGCATCCCTTAAACTCAAAGCATTTATTTCAAATAAACCAATTAGAAAGAAGAAAGAAAGAAAATAATAGATATATTTAGCACAGACTAAAAGACACATAACACCACATATTATACGAGTAATACAGGGTTACTTGTATTCGACGTATATCCGTCAGGAGCTGATGGGGGGGGCCAAAATGCAACAAATTGAACCCCATACATATACTAAAACCTTCCTGAAAATATGTAGATCACATTAGTGAAAGAATGATCAAAATAGGTTCATCAGTTTTTGAGAAAATCGCGGACATACCAACATACATAGGTACTTACATACGGGTCGAAAACAGAACCTCCGTTTTTGAAGTCGGTTAATGGCATTGCCGTTGTGTGTTACGCAATTACCCCGCAGGGCAGTTTCACAACATCAACTCTGAGTCGCCGTTTTTATGTGACCGAGTAAAAATTCAAACGTTGAAAACTGAGAAACCAGGCAATTCTTCAAACGAAACATTTTTCGCAACAAGCGAAAAGGTCCTGAAAGATATATGTATATAAATTACGCTCTCACAAAGCTTAGTCATCACGAATTAATTATTATTGCTGTCCTGGTGCTGTGTGCATCTGAACTAAAGCACTAAATAATTAATTTGTATGTTATTTGTCTTCAACATACAACTTAATCATTCAGTATTGACTGTACTGAATAGGTTATGGCCAACGCGGGCTAAATATTTAAACGTTAAAATTAATCCAGCACCTAATTGCGTAACACACAATCTGAATTATTTTAAAGGATACTGCTAATCCATTGCCTCATATGATCGAAAAATTTGTTTGTTCATTAACATACCTAAATAACGCAATGAAATGTTATTGAACTGTCAAAATGAAATCAGTTATGTACCACTGTTATACGCAATTACCCCGCAGGTTCGATTACTAGACATTTTACGACGAGTGCAAACGTAATAATGTTAAAAAATAAAAATAATCCAGAAACAATTTATGTTGTAAGTTCCTACAGCTATTACACTCCATTTTATATGGAATTAAGGAAATTGCAGTGAGTGAGCAGTGGTGGCCAAGTGGTTACGGCCGCGACTTTCGAGTTGTAGGTCGTAGGTTCGAATCCAGACAGGCGCTTTACTTTGTGTAAATTATTTCATCATCACTGCTCTCAAAACGGTGAAGGAAAACATCGTGAGGAAACCGGCATGTCCTAGAACCAAAAATTCGAAGACATGTGACATCTGCCAACCCGCACTGGGCCCGCGTGGTGGATTAAGGCCCACTCCCTCTCACTGAGAGGAGGCCTGTGTCCCAGCAGTGGGAACAGTATAGGCTGATTATATATATATAAGGGAATTGAAAAAAAATACCTATCAAACTTTTCACAGGCAAAACATTAATGAGTAAAAAAAAAGATATCCATTTGATTGTGAAAGAGAACTCTGCAAGCGACCTAAAATTAGATGTTTACTATTTTAAATTCAAAGCATTTATTTTAATTAAACCATTTACAGGTACTTTTGAACTAACGAAGAGGCGGACAGTCAGTTAGAAAGTGGAAGCTACTTGCCCATTCCAAAACGTAGATCTCTATGGAGAAGAACGGGCAAGAAACTACGAGGACACTCTTTTAAATCAAGATATATTAAAACATCCTGGGTACATCGTTTAAATATAAGAAGGTACTCACAAAACACCCTGTACATTAACACGTCGCTCGGATAATCGCAGTATAGACGAACTTCACAAGCGTACGTAGGCAATATATCTGAAACAACTCAAAGAGTTCGCTTGTCTGTGGAAACTTTGGCGCTTCTTCGCATATTCGACGCGTGTTTGAGTTCCCAAACTTTCCAGTTCCGGGCCTGTTTACGTAAACGGATTTGGTATTTCTTATAAGTATATGTGGAAATAAATTATAGGTTGTTCTGTGTTTCGTCACACTCCCGCCCCTTACGAAGTGGATTGAACTTCAAGCGAAAACTTTACAATTTACTTTGTAGATTTCGCGTGTTTGTGGGTGATATTTAAATGGAAGCTAGCCTACAGGTGTTTTATAAATGTTGTTTGGGGCAGGTGTGCTGTTGTAAGTCCCATCTTTTAAGGTGTTGATAGCGAGACTGATCGAAAGCCTGGATTCGATCCCCAGGGCGAGCTTGGAGTATGGTTTTGGAGCTCAGTTAGTGGTAAAAGTTTCGCTCCCTCTTACAGTAAGACTTGTATCATTACTGGCCAAATATGAGTATATTATACGCCAGTTCTTATCCCATCGCAGACTTTATGTTATTTTCCTATTAAAACAAAAATAACAATATCGTATTTTTCCCTACAACCCCAAATCAACCAACCAACCTGAAAATCGTTCGCCACAGCCGAAGATCCCCGATCACTTCCGATTCGTTTACACACCCTCCAACTTTAGTCCTCGTTTACAAGTTCGGGTGTTTGTACACAGGTGCACCTTACGAACAGGGGCTCAGCCGTCTCCGATGGCGTGTTTATTTACCTCAGGAACTGGGCTTTTTACGGTTTATTTATATTTCGCCCGTATTATCCAAGTTTTGGAGTTTCACTTGAAAGTTGTTTAACTTTTTTCGGAGATCGAGTTTTTGTGGAACTATAAGGTGCGGTGATGCGTTTAAGCGTCGTTGGTTAGATCACTGAATTTAGCAAATGAGACGGCGCAATTTTGACACAATAATAAACACCAAAAATGTTTTAAAAGGTTCATCAAAGGTCTATCTTTACTTTCGACTGTTAAAGCAAGCCATATGTCATCAATAAGATCCTACGATGTTCCATGTACAAACCTAAGGTCCCTATTGGTTCTGAAATTGCGTAAAACCGTAGAAAAATAAGTAACCTTAAACGGTTTAGCGTCCCTATGAAGAAAACCTGCAAATTAGTCATTCTGGACCAACTACTACTATCTGCATACTACCTACTTATTACAACAACATAACGAAGACAAGCTCACACGTTACATGAAAATTACAAACTAAACCAGTAGCCCTGTACGTTTGTCACGAGAACTAATCGCCTAACTGTCGGCTACCCACCTAATCTCTGCAATCAGCACTTAGCATGGTAACCACACTTTCCAGGCAATATTTCTCTGCCTGCGACAATAGCCTGGACATAGCCCCCGGCGCGAATTACCCGATCTCTATAAATATTGTGAGGGCTGGTTGCGACGAGGTAGCTAACTAGCTGGTGACGTCACGAAAGCCCCAGGCTTCCTTATGACGCGTATAGTTGACAGTTTCTTACCATGGGCGGTTGGGTTACTTGCGTAAAAAGACGGTAGCTACAATTTTGTATGAAATTTGAAAATAGGTTCCTTTTCCTATGTTTTTGAACTGACAACTTCTTTAGGCCCGTTGGGCATTTTTTTAGATGGGAAAAAACCATTGGATTCGCGCCACTGTTACCGTAACCGACACCGCTTCGGATGTGTTCGGCTGTCCTCGGGATGTACTCGGTTTTAATGTATATCCGATGTCAGTGAGTACATAATCAGCCTATAACGTTCCCACTGCTGGGACACAGGCCTCCTCTCTGTGAGAGGGAGTGGGCCGTAATCCACCACGCGGGCCCAGTGCGGGTTGGTAGATGTCACATGTCTTCGAATTTTTGGTTCTAGGACATGCCGGTTTTCTCACGATGTTTTCCTTCACCGTTTTGAGAGCTGTGGTGATGAAATAATTTACACAAAGTAAAGCGCCTGTTGGGGTTCGAACCTACGACCTACGACTTGTAAGTCGCGGCTGATACCACTGGGCCACCACTGCTCTCTGTCAGCGAGTGATTGCAAAGTATTCTGTTTGTGTTTTGTTTTCACTTCTGTCGGCACTCACGGAGTGCCACTGTTTTTTTTTTTATGACAGAAACTTTGTTCTGTTGGACCGTAACCTCCAAATATAATATTTAATACTAGTTTAATAGCATCGTCTGTCGACACACTCATTAGGCAGGGATAGCACCATAATACGGTAGTACGAGCACTTGGCTTTGTACACCCTGAATGTAGTAACTTTTTTTTTTAATTTGGAATGGGCTTGCTCTTGGCTCTAGCCTAGCTCAAAGGTGACAGAGACAAAGTCGACGATGGAGCGAGCTTACCCAGAAGAAGCCTGTTCACTCTCACTTTAAAGAGATTCGGGTTGTATGCGTTCGGAAAAACAGACGCAGGTAGAGAGTTCCACTTTTTTGCTTTGCTAACTATTGGCTGTCACCTTGCAAAAGTTTGACCACACACAAGACCTTTTCGTATCGTATGATGCGACATAAAAATAACGCACAACGACATAATCATAATACATACAATTGACAAGTTACAATTTTATTATTACAGACCATACAAAATACATAATATATGTAAACGAGGCAAAAGGACATACTCATTTTGCCTAAGGATCGTAGCAGGTGGCATGCTGTAGTTTCTGTCTATTCCCATGGGCGGATGGCGTGAGTTTATGACTTTATGTATGTATGTACAGACGCCAGCACATCAACCTACTACAATCTGTGAAATTTCTTTAATAGATTTCCAACTTTATTACTAAAATATAAGGTTCAAAGTTGATTGGGAAAATCTAACAGTTTCGGGTAGGGTGATGTGCTGGCGTCTGTACAAAATAGAGTTAAGTTTATAACGTAGTTCGGATACTTACAAGTAAGTACTAAGTCTAAAAGTAATCTACGATAATGATAAAGTACTTGTCCTGCGTTCGCGGTTTATTTGCCAAATATGAATCAATGGAAAAATAACTTTAATTCCTACACAATAAAGTTCAGTTTATGCTACAACTTCAAACATTTTTATAACATTTTCAATAGTGCTAGTCACTCCGAAATCAACTTAATTTTCATGGAAATAAAGTTGACATTTGTTTATCTTCAAATAGGGTGGGGGTGTGCAGCACTACGCAGTTTCATTATAAATTAGCTGAGCCCCGCGGTTTCACCCGCATAAGTCTCGATCCCGTGGGAATATCGGGACAAAAAGTATCCTATGTCCTTTCCTGGGACTCAAACTATCTCTGTACCAAATTTCATCTAAGTCGGTTCAGCGGTTTAGGCGTGAAAAGGTAACATACAGACAGACGAAGTTACTTTCGAATTTATAATATTACTAGCTGCGCCCCGCGGTTTCACCCGCCTTAGTCTCGATCCCGTGGGAATATCGGGATAAAAACTATCCTATGGTCTTTCCCGGGACTCAAACTATCTCTATACCAAATTTTATCTAAATCGGTGCAGCGGTTTAGGCGTGAAAAGGTAGCATACAGACAGACAGACAGAGTTACTTTCGAATTTATAATATTAGTATGAATGAAGCTAATTACGTCACAAAAACTTCAGAACTCACCTTTCATTATTATTACTCTACGTTGTCCATTGTTGTGGTCCTCGACAGCAAATTCTACGCATCCTTTTGTGTTGTGTCTACGCAATAAGTAGCTAACTATCTACCAGCTATTGTCGTCACGCGAGCCCCAAGCGGTCTCTCTGACGTATCTCCTTGACTGGGAAGGCATAGACAAAGTTTTTGCAACAACTCTAAACTAAACATACCTGTGAGTCATAAGTTTTATTACAGTCCTAAAGCAAGTCTTTGAGATTTTCTTACTCATATTTTCAAGCAACGTTTGCGATAGCAATTTTCTCTTAATTACACAAACATACACACAAACATACATAGTTTAAACGCCAGCTTGCTTTTTACAGTTTTGCAAGCCCAGGGCAGGAAGTTGGACAGATTTGATTATAATATAATATATAATATAATATTCCACAACTATCACACAACGCCATCTAGTCCCAAGCTAAGCAGAGCTTGTATTATGGGTACTAGACAACTGATAAACATACTTATATATTTCTAAATACATACATATTATAGATAAATTACACCCAGACACAGAACAAATGATCGTGTTCATCACACAAACATTTGTCCTGGGTGGGAATCGAACCCACGACCTCCGGCATAGCAGTCAGGGTCACTAACCACTAGACCATCAGGCCTGATTGACTATTGAGTAGATACTTTTAAGCTTAAGTAGGTACCCCTGCTCTCAAAACGGTGAAGGAAAACATCGTGAGGAAACCGGCATGTCCTAGAACCAAAAATTCGAAGACATGTGACATCTGCCAACCCGCACTGGGCCCGCGTGGTGGATTGCGGCCCACTCCCTCTCACAGAGAGGAGGCCTGTGTCCCAGCAGTGGGAACATTATAGGCTGATTATGACGATGAGGTACTCTTACACCCGGAGTCTAAATTGAGAAGTTGAAAATTCGAAGTAGCACTAATCCTTTCTAAGTTTTCAAGTGACTCTATGGCACATCTCGTTTTCAAACTCAAACTCAAAGCATTTATTTCAATTAAACTAATTACAGGCACTTTTGAATTGTCAAGGGGTCGGCCAGTCAGAAAGATGAAGCTAGTTGCCCATTCCAAATCGTAGGTACCTATGGAGAAGAACGGGCGAGAAACTCTATGGACACTCTTTTAATTCAAAATAATATGGTTACAAAGTCTTGGTTACATCATTCATGTTAAAAATTATACATGTGAGAACGATGCAGAACGTTAAAAGCGTCCATAATAAAAAGATGAGAAGAAACAACAATTCAAATATTAAATTAAATTAAAATAAGCCATGGCAGCAAAGAGATGACCAGTCCCCACTGACGGCGCCCGTTCACGAACATGACGCATGTATTAGCACCATTCAGCTCAGCTATATTGAAGGGAGCTAAATGATCCAACACATTTAATATCCAACACGTTTATAAGTAAACACACATAATTCCTACACTGGTTGTCATCAGGTAGCTAGCTGGCAGTACCGAACACGCGAGCCGCGGGCGACTTCGTGACATATTTACCTGACACTTACATACTGTACGCAGTTGGCTCGCAATTTGAAACCTGTGTTAAGTTGGAACTCGTTCTCACGATACCTGTCTTCTTCTTAATTGCTTTTGATGACAGTCAATAACAGTCCTTTATACATTTATTTTCTCTTGACTATACTTACCTTACCAGTAGCTTTTCCAGGCGTTTTCAATTCGGCGATCAATTTCCCTTTCCTGCCTGTTTTCAAAAGAAAGTAACTGGCCCAGGTAGATATACTCATCAACATACATAACATGAAAAAGAATACATCAAACACTACAAAATATACAATGGGCGGCTTTATCGCTCATGTTATTAATATGAAAATAATTTTGTCTGTCTTTCTTTCGGTCTGTCTATAGGTATGTTACCGTTTCACGCCTCTATAGCGGATCGGATTCCGTTAGGACATAAGTCAAAACTATCTATAGGACAAAGCCTATCTACTTTTAAATGAAACGGCTGCTCTTTACTGTATCTAAGTCAGGGCTGATTTTTCAATCATCTGATAACTTTATTCGAGGAATAATTTTGAAATGTTGACAGTTATTTTCTACAAAAACTGTCAAATGTCAATTGTATTCCTCGAATAACAGTTATCTGGCGCTGGAAAAATCAGCACTTAATTTTGTTTATAGCACTCTTTGACCTTAAACCCGCACTTAAGTCATCTGTGACTAAAGTGGACCATTTTTACACTGTAAAGCGAATTAAGTGCGCATTTAGGTCATATACATAATCAGCCTATAATGTTCCCACTGCTGGGACACAGGCCTCCTGTCAGTGAGAGGGAATGGGCCGTAATCCACCACACGGGCCCAGTGCGGGTTGGCAGATGTCACATGTCTTCGAATTTTTGGTTCTAGGACATGCCGGTTTCCTCACGATGTTTTCCTTCACCGTTTTGAGAGCAGTGGTGATGAAATAATTTACAAAGTATAGCGCCTGTCTGGGTTCGAACCTACGTCCTACTCCTCGTAAGTCGCGGCCGTTACCACTTGGCCACCACTGCCACCTCTATAGGTCACACATGCTATAAAATAATATACAATTTCAACTTTGTCAAAATTCGCGCAGAAAACGGACCTACCACACTAAAAACTAACCCTTGAACCAACCCTCAAAATAACTCCACCCAAAATAAATTAGGTCATTCTTCTAGACTTCAATGTATAAGTTATCGAACACTTCCAACGATTCTGTCCAGAATCGGCAGCGAGCTAGTAGCGGCAATAAATTCCGTGCGATATGTAGCGACGTGACCGCATAACGTGGACGGACACTACGTGAAGTACGTGGTCCTTACTTGTTTCTGTCGCACAGCCGGCTGGGTTAAGGTGTGGTCTTGCTGATGCGACAAAATAAAAGTCCGGATAGATGAAACATGACATACCTACATCCATACTTTATTATTATAAATTCCAAAGTAACTCTGTCTGTCTGTATGTTACCTTTTCACGCCTAAACAACTGAACGGATTCAGATGAAATTTTGCAGAGAGATAGATTGCATCCTGTGGAAGGACATAGGTTAGTTTTTATCCATCTGGATAAAAACTAACCTATGCCCCCTATAAGCAACCTATGCAGCCGCATAGGTGTCGATCCCGTGAGAATATCTATTCCCACGGGATCGACACTTATGCGGGTGAAACCGCGGGGCGCAGCTAGAATTCGAAAGTAACTCTGTCTGTCTGTATGTTACCTTTTCACGCCTAAACCACTGAACTGATTTAGATGAAATTTAGTATAGAGATAGTTTGAGTCCCGGGAAAGGACATAGGATAGTTTTTATCCCGATATTCCCACGGGATCGAAACTTATGCGGGTGAAATCGCGGGGCGCAGCTAGTACATACATAAACTCACACCTTATTCCTATGGAGATAGGTAGAAAATACAGAATGCCATCTGCTACTCATACTCCTTTTGCCTCGTTTAACTTCATACATCAGAAGGCCAGTTCTCGTAATTTAACAAAATCCAGTCGCAGTCTCATCTTAGCGACAAACAAATATGTCAAAAACTTGTCAAAATGTAGGGAAATTAGAGGTATTTTTGACAGATTGAGACTGAGATCAGACTGTGAACGTTCTTAAAATTATGAGAATTGCCCCTCTGGTCAAACACATACGCTGGTTGCGAGTGCTACTAACCTGACCTTTGAAAAAACATGATTTATAAATGTATTTCATTGCTGACTTATGTTTGAAATTCGTCTCTGCGAATGGTCGTAGATACTTTACGACGCCGACGCCGAAAACCACCGCCTGCAATCCTTTATGTATAAAACTACAGCGTAGTGCATTAAAATTATACTCACGCACCGTGGGTGTTCAGGCCCGCTATCAACTTTGCTGACCATCGTAAGTTTTATTATTTATTATTTATTTATTTTAAGTTTTATTTATTTTATTTTAAAGAAGGCTTACAGACTAACAAACCAATGACATAAAGAATGTAATATTAAAAAAAAATCCTAATAACAAGCCTCCACATACCTATAGGTAAGAAAATAGTCGACAAAAAGAAAGTACATACACGATTAATGTAATTAGTTGGAGAATAGTAGAAACAAAAACAAAAATAAATAAAATTAACTATCCTTAAAAAATAAATAAAAAGACGGGTTGCACTCCGGGAGTGCCGGCAGAAGTGAAAACTTGAATATTAACGTTGAAATAAATCAATTATTAATTGAATTAATATAACTAAGTTTTTTTGACTATTTCTGCGTCACTTTTTTCATTAATCGATGCACTTTGTTCAATTTCCATTTTTTGAAACACTATTTACACGAATTTTACGAATACACAGCAGTGTGGCTACTACACAGACGGTCGAGCCATCAGCTGTCCATCCACGTCCGCGTCCGCGTCCGCGTCCACCATCACCATTACATCACATCACATCACCATCGCCATCGCCATCACCATCGCCATCATCATCGCCATCGCCATCACCATCGCCATCACCATCACCATCACCATCACCATCCATCCATCCATCCATTATCGTGTCTCACTTCGTTCACTTCAGTTGGCGCCGCCGTAGAAAGAGATGGGGGGGGGGGGAATCTCTCCTGACGGTCACGTGTCCTGACGCGATGCCCTGACGCGAGTTTAACATTTTTTATCCATTACAAAAAGTGTTCAACGCCGCTAAAGAAGTTTTCACTTCAAAAAAAAAATTACTGTGCCAAAAGCCGTCTTAAGGTCGCCACAGTGGTGCAGAACAAATCGACATTAAGGTCCCTAGGAAGCCTATTAAAACTAAGTGCACTTCTTATTGAGAAAACATTCCGCCTGTAATTAGTCATTGCAAAAGGTACATTTAAATATCGGCCGTTGACGTAATCCCATCAGATTCGTGCGTAATGACAGATTAGCAACGAGTTCCGGACAGTCAATGTGGCCATTTGCGATACCCAACAGAAAACTCACGTCTCCAATATAACGCCTCATCTCCAGAGGAAGGAAATGGTACCGTTTGCAGCGGTGCTCGTAGTCAACTGAGTATTGCTGAGCCCTATATATAATCAAGATAACGTAGAAATTTTCTTTGGACGCCTTCAATACGGGACTTATAAGTCTCATATTGCGGGTTCCAAACCTGAGACGCGTATTCTAAATGGCTGCGTACGAAAGAACAATACAAAATTTTAACCGGTTTAAGAGATCGGAAACAGGCCGTTTACTTGGCATTAACTCATACCGACATGGCATAAAAAGAATTTTACCAACTCAGTACCTATTCAGCAGTTATATTGTAACACCCTTACTAATAAACGTTGTATAGCGTCTGTATAGTTACACAACGCTTTGTCTTCTTCTTTCGAAAGTCAAATCACTGACGACTGAAAGAGATAAATAGGTGTGTAACTATTCATCTGATATAATACGTTTATTAGTAAGGGGGTTTAGTTATTGAAACCACATATTTGAAAGAAAAGTATTTATTGCGACTCGTACAGGAAGATCACAAACTAAACTAAACACAGTAAAAAAAAAAAAAGACGGGTTGCAGTCCGGGAGTGCCGGCAGAAGTGAAAACTTGAATATTAACGTTGAAATAAATCAATTATTAATTGAATTAATATAACTCATTTTTTTTCACTATTTCTGCGTCCCTTTTTTCATTAATAGATGCACTTTGTTCAATTTCCATATTTTAAACACTAATATACACGAATGTTACGAATACACAGCAGTGTGTCCACGTCCACTTCCACTTCGACTTCGACTTTGACTTCGACTTCGACTTTGACTTCGACTTTGACTTCGACTCCGACTTCGACTTCGACTCCGACTTTGACTTCGACCGACTTCGACTTCGACTTTGACTTCGACTTCGACTCCGACTTCGACTTCGGCTTTGACTTTGACTTCGACTTCGACTTTGACTTTGACTTCGACTTCGACTTCGACTTCCACTTCCACTTCCACTTCCGCTTCCACTTCCACTTCCACTCCATCCAATCCATCCATCCATCCATCCATTGTCGTGTGTCACTAAACTTGGTTCACTTCGGTTGGCGCCGCCGTAGAAAGAGGGGGGGAGGAAATCTCTCCTGACGGTCACGTGTCCTGACGCGATGTCCTGACGCGAGTTTAACATTTTTTACCCATTACAAAAAGTGTTAACGCCGCTAAAGAAGTTTTCACTTCAAAAAATGAAGTTATATAAAAAAAAAGTAACAAAAAGAAAAATGAGACAGAAACTCCTATACGAGGTCAAAAGGCTCCTATCTCAGCATGATGCTGCGACGTTTAAAAAATAATTGTCGCAGCTCTGGTATGCATACCTAAGTTTCGGAACCGTACTTTAAAGTTAGAACCAATTCTACTCTAACGTTTTGACATTGAAGAATATTGCTCGCTTTTCGAAAGTAGTTTCCAGTTGGGTGTAAATGGTACTTGATTTATTTTTGCACCCTCTTTTGTTTTCTATTTTACAAACTAATTCATTGTACTACTCAGTAAAAACTTTAAATGTTCTGTTAGAAGAGACGCCTATGTCTCACAGAGGGACAGTTCAATAAATCAACTCAGCCTATCGCAGTCCACTGCTGGACATAAAACTCTTCCAGGCTGCGCTACAACACCCTGTCCTCCGCCTTCCGCATCCAGTCTGTCCCAGCTAACTTCTTAATGTCGTCGGTCAAACTAGCAGGGGGGCGTCCCACACTACGCTTGCCGATACGCGGTCTCCACTATAGGACTCGTCTGCTCCACTCGCCATCGGTCCTTCGATAAACATGGCCAGCCCACTGCCACTTCAGTTTGCTTACTCTGCAAGCTATGTCGGTAACTCCGGTTCTTTTCCGAATAACTTCATTTCTACTTTTATCCTTCAAAGAAACTCCGAGCATAGCCGGCTCCACAGCGCGCTGAGCGACCTTGAATTTGTGGACCAGCCCGACTGTCAGTGTCCACCTTTTGGAACCGTGTGTCACAACGGGCAGGGCGCACTTTTTGAAGACCTTAGTCTTCAACATTGCGGAGTAGGCGACAAGAAGAATAAATTGAGGCATATAGAATCAAAGGTAGCTAAGTGCCTCCATGTAAAATTTTCAGGAACCGAAAAAAACGTTTTTTCTAATTTAAGAGTCAGGGGTTTTCATACTCTCTGAGTTTATTCTCCATACTTAGTTAATTTTTTGAAAGAGTGGCGATTAGCTGCCTTTGATTCTATATGCCTCTTGACGACATGAGGAACAGTAATTACACTATATATTTAAGAAAAACTTTTTTACAAAAAAAACAACCGACATCAAAAAAAAACACTACAAAGTGAAAAATAACTTTAATTTCGGAAGTCGGTGTCGTTGGTTCCGCATTTTCGTTTTTTGACACCGACTTCCGAAATTAAAGTTATTTTTCACTTTGTAGTGTTTTTTTTTGAAGTCGGTTGTTTCTTTTGTAAAAAAGTTTTTATTTTTCACTTTTTAGTTGTACCTACCCCACACCAATTCAATTAACACTAGTGCATTGAAGAATTGAAGACACGACTCGTAGAATCATCAAAATTCCCATAGAAATGCCGGAGATGCAGTACATTTATGCATATAACTTCGTACGTAAGAATAGTTACCTAATGTATTGTATACTAAAACCTTCCTGAAAGTATGTAGATCACACCAATGAAAGAATTATCAAAATCGGTTCAGTAGTTTTTGAGATAATCGCGGACATACAAACATACATACATACATACATACGGGTCGAATACAGAACCTCCTTTTTTAAAGTCGGTTAATTAAAGTCGGTTAAAAATACTTTCAGCTTTATTAAGCAAAAATCTTTTACAAACATAGTGACAGTTAAATGCAGCAAAACCTACACCAACATCGGATATAATAATAGTCCAAAAACATTTTGCTGAATCACATTTCGAGACTTCCTTTGAAAAGCTTAAAATACCCTGTCAAAAACTACACCATAATTTTACTCCACAGTAAAAAAAACATTTAAAAACCGGACTCAATTAAATCTGTGACACTTCAATTTTGCAACGCAATTTTTTGCTAGGTACGTACATTTTGGCAACGCAATATTTTTATAGCGACTATTATTTATTTTTAACGTTGCAACCCTGCTGCGGACTGGCTGGTTACGAAATCATGAATTTGATTCCGCGAACGTACTTTAATGTTGTCTTTTTTTACATTATGTGCTTACGTAACACAAGAACGTACTCTTGTTGTGATCGGGATAAAAGTACGAAGTGAATTAGGATGCAGAAAAACAGTTTCAATCATATTATATATAGCATAATCAGCCTATACTGTTCCCACTCCTAGGACAGGTATCCTCTCTTCGAGAGGGAGTGGGCTATAATCTACCACGCGAGCCCAGTGCAGGTTGGTAGAGGTCACACGTCATCGAATTTTTTGGTTCTATGACATGCCGGTTTCCTCACAATGATTTCCTACACCGTTATGAGAGCAGAGGTGATGAAATTAAATACACAAAATAAAATGCCTGCCTGGGTTCGAACTCACGACCTACTACTCGTACGTCGAGGCCGATACGACTGGGCTACCACTGCCCTGCTCACTAGACTCTGGGCTGCCACTGAAATTGCTGAAAATGGCCGCTAAAATTCCGTTGTTAGCTCTTTAAACTAGCCAGTCTAACGCTAAAAAATCCTTTTAAAAACTGCAAGCTCTTAGTAGGAGTGTATCTGAATTGGACGTCAGTTTGGCAGGTGTAGAGGCGGCGGGTAGTTTGAGAAAAATATCGCCCCGCGTCAAGCTGAGCTGTCACGTGCATGCTACGTGCTACTGCAGCCGCCAGCTAGGGGGCACACTGCTGGGAAGTCTGGGGAGCTGGGCTTTGAAAAGTGTTCGATTCAAAATTCAAAATATTTTATCTATATAAATAAAAACAAAAGGCCTGACTGACTGACTGACTCATCAACGCCCAGCCTAAACCCTTAGACCTAGAAAGCTGAAATTTTACACAGTGGGTCCCTATATAATGTAGACAAGGAATAAGGAAGGATTTTTTGAAATTCAACCCCTAAGGGAGCCAAATAAGGGATGAAAGTTTGTATGAAACTCCCTCAGTTTTAAAGTTAGGATCTTCAAATTTTGTGTTTAGGCTGATGATTGAAAATTAATTTATACGTGTCTCAGCGTTTTTGATAATTACATCCCCAAAGGGCTAAAGAGGGGGATGAAGTTGTGTATGAAAGTCCGTCAGTTTAAAAGTTAGGATCTTCAAATTTTGTGTTTAGGCTGATGATTAAAAATGAATTTATACGTGTCTCAGCGTTTTTGATAATTTCACCCCCAAAGGGGGATGAACGACCTGACTGAAATATCAACGCACAGTCTAAACCGCTGGTCCTAGGGACATGAATTTTTGAGGGTGTGTTCTTTGTGAAGAGTAGGTGTCGAATAAGAAGGGGTTTTTGGAAATTCAACCTTTAAGGGGGTGAAAAGGGGGGATTTTGTTTGTATGAAAAATCTTATTCCTTGAGTTAATAACCTTGAAACTTTGCATGAATACTTATCTAAGTAAAAAGCGAAGTTAGGCATTATTCGTTTTTCTTAACTACCCCCTAAAGAGGTATTGGGGGGTGTCAAAATTTGTATGGAAGAATTTTAACGCGCTATTCGAGTAACTCGAAACTCAGTATTTATACTAAGGACTAAAAATAAAGAATAACGTGTGTCAGGGTTTTTCGAAAATCTACCCTTAACTGTGTGAAAAGGGGTAGTTAATTTTACAGGGGAGGATTTTACTGCGTGACTTGATTAGCTCGAAAATTGGCATATATAATCATTGAGTCAAGTTACGAACACATCTTAAAGGAATTTTTCATAATTCGACCCATGTAGGGGTGAAAAGCGGGAATACAGTTTATATGAAAAATCTTATTCATTTGGTTAATAAACTTGAAACTTGGCACGAATATTTATCTAAGTAAATTATGAAGATTGGCATTTTTTATTTTTATAAACTACCCCCTAAAGAGGGATTGGGGGCGTAAAAATTTGTATGGAAGAATTTTAACGCGTGGTTCGATTACCTCGAAACTCAGTATTTATACTAAAGACGAAAAACAAAGAATAACATGTATCAGGATTTCCTGAAAATCTACCCTTGACGGGGTGAAAATGGGTAGTTAATTATACAGGAAAGGATTTTAATGCGTGGCTTGATTAACTCAACAATTCGTATAAATAATCTTTGAGTCAAGTCATGAACACATCCCAAACAATTTTTCGAAATTCCACACCTATGGGGGTGAAAAGCGGGAATACAGTTTATATGAAAAATCTTATTCATTTGGTTAATAAACTTGAAACTTGGCACGAATATTTATCTAAGTAAATTATGAAGTTTGCCATTTTTGTTTTTATAAAATACCTCCTAAGGTGCAGCGCAGACGACACACTTTTTGTGCGATCGAGTCTGTGGCGAACAAAATGTCTCTTTGATACTAAATAAGCTTTTTGTAGTAGCCGAAAATTAGAACGCGACATTATCCTATGTTTATTTCAACTACTTATTCCAGGTATATCCTGTTATTATTTTATCTACAGTTTCCATTTTATTGGTACTTACAATAAAAAGTGCGTCACGGATAGTCTGTCGTCTGCGCTGCACCTAAAGGGGGATTGGGGGCGTCAAAATTTGTATGGAAGAATTTTAACGTAACGCGTGGTCCGATTTACTCGAAACTCGGTATTTATACTTAAGACCATAAACAAAGAATAACGTGTATCAGGGTTTTTTGAAAATCTACCCCTGAAGGGATGAAAAGGGGTAGTTAATTTTACATGGGAGTATTTTACCGCGTGGTTTGATCAACTTTAAAATTGGTATAAATATTCTTTGAGTCAAGTAATGAAAACATCCCAAACGATTTTACGAAATTCCACTCCTGTGGGGGTGAAAAGCGGTGATACAGTTTATATGAAAAATCTTATTTATTTGTTTAATAAACATGAAACTTGGCAGTATTTGGGTCAGTAAATAATAAAGTTTTTAGTTTAAAAGAAACCCCTTACAGAGGATTTAGGGAGTGACAAAGTTGATAAGTTAGAAAAATATGTAACCCGCTGTCGGATTAACTCGAAACTCGGTACTACTAAAACAAAAAATAAAACAAGTATGTGTTTTAGGGTTTTTCAAAATTCGACTTCTACCAAGGTGGAAAAGGGTAAGTAATAAAGTTTAAGGGGTTGATATTACTGCTTGCATCCATTAACTCGAAAATGGGTATGGGTCTTTGAGTCAAGGTATGAACAAATCACGAACGATTTTACATACATTTATTTACAGGGATACAGTTTATTTGAAAAATCTGATTCCTTTGATCTATAAACTTAAAAATTGGCGCGAATACTTATTTATCTAAATAAATGATAAAGATCATACCAACATACATTTTCGAAATTTTTAGAGGAAAGTACGAATTTCACGCGGACGAAGTCGCGGGCAGAAGCTAGTTTCAAATAAAGCTGCACATAATGAAACGTCACAAGCTAGGAGCAGGTTTGTGTTTGATTTGGCTTGTTTATTTATTTATTTTGTCACTGAAACATGTTCATATAAAAAGGCAAGTTCTTCTCGAATACCTACTGCTGAAATGGTTGCTCTCTGAAAACTGTACGTGTTTGTCGAACCAATATCGTACTCAACCAATACCAATATTGTACCAATATCGTTCGCATCTCAGGGGTTTATTTATAAACGAATATTACAATTAAGTGACGTTCAAACGTCAAAAATGTATGGTTAATCAGTCGTTAATCACTACATGTCTTAACTTCAAGCAACGTCTATGAATAAAGGGGTCAAAGTCCGATTGGACATTCACTCATTCATACCAGCAAACAGTCAGGACAGTATTATTACGGGTATTCCGGTCTTCCAAAATCCAACCAACATACAACTAAAATCATCACAAAATAGCTCGCACCTCTTTCTTTTACGACTACATCCACAATTTCATAACAGAAAACGTTTCTCCAACCACAAAACATTATACACATTCAAAACAATATCTATTCATTCCCCGTTGTCGTGTTGAACGGCCCGTATGTCCGGCGCAGACCGGCGCGTTTCCGGCATCGGTCCGGCAGACAGTTTGACAAGCGTGTTTTTCACTCCACCGGCAGCGCTTAGGGAGATAACACACTGGGGAATGCAATTACGACGCATCTGCATCTAACAACATTGTCCCAAACGATTGCAAATGGGTTTCTGTAGGGGCTTTAATGGATCGCAATTCTTTTTCAATTTTCAGTGCGTTTTGAGATTGAAATGTGTCATCTGCTTCCGTTATCTGTTAAGTTGGCTGAATGCGTTTAAGTTAACGGGGTGATAAATCTGATAAAACTAAATCGAGTCTCGTTTTGTAACAATTTAAATCAGAGTGATCGATTAATCGAATCGATTACACGGATGAAACATCACTTTATTCTGTCTGTCTTCCTAGTGTAAGTCCAAATGATGGTGGGGTCATCATCCTACGAACCCTCTCTTCACCTAGCCATGTTTCTAAGTAGCTAGTTTATTCTGATTTCGGCATAAACTAGTACATTACAATACGTGTGACTTAAGTAGTCCATTATTCACCTCGTGCATCCAAATGATGGTGGGGTCATCGTCCTACGAACCCTCTCTTCACCTAGCCATGTTTCTAAGTAGCTAGTTTATTCTGATTTCGGCATAAACTAGTACATTACAATACGTGTGACTTAAGTAGTCCATTATTCACCTCGTGCATTAATAGATCACTTAAGACAAACGTATCGTATACTCTTTATAGCTCGTGTGACCTAAAAACCCGCACTTAAGTCACCCATTTCTGTGTAAAAATGGACTACTTAAGTCTACACACAAAAGCGTGACCAAAGTGCGGGTTTACGTCATACATATAGTGTTATAATAGCATATTAAGTTGTCTACGGTCATAAGTTGCGTTACAGACGATTAAATGACGCCTATGTCAATACTGCCCCAAAATACTCTTTGACGATCAACATAGATCCATTGCAACACAAATCTATATAAATAAAAACAAAAGGCCTGACTGACTGACTGACTGACTGACTGACTGACTGACTGACTCATCAACGCCCAGCCCAAACCCATGGACCTAGAAAGCTGAAATTTTACACAATGGTTCCCTTTATAATGTAGACAAGGAATAAGGAAGGATTTTTTGAAATTCAACCCCTAAGGGAGTTAAATAGGGGATGAAAGTTTGTATGAAAGTCCGTCAGTTTTAAAGTTAGGATCTTCAAATTTTGTGTTTAGGCTGACGATTGAAAATTAATTTATACGTGTCTCAGCGTTTTTGATGATTCCACCCCCAAAGGGTTAAAAAGGGGGATGAAGTTTTGTATGAAAGCCCGCCAGTTTAAAAGTTAGGATCTTCAAATTTTGTATTTAGGCTAACGATTGAAAATTAATTTATACGTGTCTCAGCGTTTTTGATAATTTTACCCCTAAAGGGGGATGAACGACCTAACTGAGATATCGACGCACAGCCTAAACCGCTGATCCTAGGGACATGAATTTTGGAGGGTGTGTTCTTTGTAAAGAGTAAGTATCCAGTAAGAAGGGGTTTTTGGAAATTCAGCCTTTAAGAGGGTGAAAAGGGGGGATTTTGTTTGTATGAAAAATCTTATTCCTTGAGTTAATAACCTTGAAACTTGGCACGAATACTTACCTAAGTAAATTATGAAGTTTGACATTTTTCGTTTTTCTAATCTACCCCCTAAAGAGGTATTGGGGGGTGTCAAAATTTGTATGGAAGAATTTTAACGCGCTGTCCTATTAACTCAAAACTCAGTATTTATACTAAGGACTAAAAATAAAGAATAACGTGTATCAGGGTTTTTCGAAAATCTACCCCTAACTGTGTGAAACGGGGTAATTAATTTTAAAGGGGAGGATTTCACTGCGTGGCTTGATTAGTTCGAAAATTGGCATAAGTAATCTTTGAGTCAAGTTATGAACACATCTTAAACGATTTTTCATAATTCTACCCATGTAGGGGTGAAAAGCGGGATAACAGTTTATATGAAAAATCTTAATCATTTGGTTAATAAACTTGAAACTCGGCACGAATATTTATCTAAGTAAATTATGAAGGTTGGCACTTTTTGTTTTCACAAACTCCTTAAGGAGGATTGAGGCGGGGTGTGTCAAAATTTGTATGGAAGAATTTTAACGCACAGTCCGATTACCTCGAAACTCGGTATTTATACTTAAGACCAAAAATAAAGAATAACGTTTATCAGGGTTTTCCGAAAATCTACCCCTAACGGGGTGAAAAGGGGTAGTTAATTATACAGGTGAGGATTTTAATGCGTGCCTTGATTAACTCAACAATTCGTATAAATAATCTTTGAGTCAAGTTATGAACACATCCCAAACAATTATTTGAAATTCCACCCCTATGGGGGTGAAAAGCGGGAGTACAGTGTATACGAAAAATCTTACTCATTTGATTAATAAACATGAAACTTGGCACGAATACTTAAGTAAATTATGAAGTTTGGCATTTTTTGGTTTTCTAAACTACCTCCTAGAGGGGGATTGGGGGCGTCAAAATTTGTATGGAAGATTTTTAACGCGAAGTCCGATTAACTCGAAACTCGGTATTTATACTTAAGACCATAAATAAAGAATAACGTGTATCAGGGTTTTTCGAAAATCTACCCTTAACGGGGTGAAAAGGGGTAGTTAATTTTACAGGGTAGGATTTTACTGTGTGGTTTGATTAACTCGAAAATTGCCGATGTAGGTCACACGGCTGCCAAGCTAAAATGGAACTGGGCTGGACACATCTGTCGCATGCCGGAGGAGCTATGGGCTAAAATAACCACACAATGGGTCCCAAACAGCAGCAAACGGCAACGCGGCAGGCCCAGAATGAGATGGCGGGACGAACTCGACTCTTTCGACAAAGATTGGCGTGTAACAGCACTGGATAGGGATAAGTGGAAGAAGGGAAGGGAGGCCTTTGCTCTGCAGTGGGACAGAAATGGCTGATAATAATAATAAAATCTTTGAGTCAAGTAATGAATTCCACCCCTGTGGGGGTGAAAAGCGGGGATATATTTTATATGAAAAATCTTATTTATTTGGTTAATAAACATGAAACTTGGCAATATTTGGGTCAGTAAATAATAACGATTGTCAGTTTTAGTTAAAAAAAAAACCCCTTAAAGAGGATTTTGGGGGTGACAAAGTTGATAGGTTAGAAAAATATGTAACTCGCTATCGGATTAACTCGAAACTAGGTACTACCAAAACAAAAAATAAAACAAGTACTTATCGGTTTTTCAAAAATCGACTCCTACCAAGGTGGAAAAGGGCAAGTAAAGTTTAAGGGGTGGATATTACTGCTTGCTTCAATTAACTCAAAAATGGGTATGGGCCTTTGATTCAAGTTATGATCACGAACGATTTTTCAAAATTCCATCCCTGTGGGGGTGGAAAGTGGGGCTACAGTTTATTTGAAAAATCTGATTCCTTTGATCTATAAAAATTGGCACGAATACTTATTTATCTAAATAAATGATAAAGAGCATACCTACATACATTTCCGGAATTTTTAGAGGAAAGTACGAATTTCACGCGGACGAAGTCGCGGGCAGAAGCTAGTGCGTAATATTCAGAGCAATTATCATGAGCCGCCATCTCGCTTCACGCATGTTTGTTACCCTTGTATGTCCACCTCCTAGAACATACACACACACATACAACGCCACCTGGTGGCCGCGGGACGTGATTAGTTCGCGTCTGGCTTCAAATCAGATACCTCGGTCGTCATTTGTCAAAATGATGCAATTTATAGTTCCAATCATTTATCTCTGGTTGTAATGTCTGCGTTTTTCTGAGAAATGCAGGAATAGAAACAAACAAAGAACACTCAATTTAAAATACAACAAAAAATATGGTTTTGTTAACACCTACTCTTAAAATAATGAGCTATTGATCGGAAAAAGTTGAGTACAAAGATAGATATGAGTTTGTAAGTGATCACTGCTTGTATACGGGGTCCAACTAAATTATCTAGCGAAACTCTGCATACGTGATGGGTATCGATATCTAAGTTTTTTTTTGGCACTCACTGCTACAATAGTCCTTAAATGATTTTCTATTGGCTATTGTCTGATAGAGCAGTGGTAACGGCCGCGACTTACGAGTTGTAGGTCGCAGGTTCGAATCCAAACAGGCGCTTTACTTTGTGTAAATTATTTCATCACCACTGCTCTCAAAACGGTTAAGGAAAATAGCGTGAGGAAACCGGCATGTCCTAGAACCAAAAATACGAAGACATGTGACATCTGCCAACCCGCACTGGGCTGCGTAGTGGATTACGGCCCACTCCCTCTCACTGAGAGGAGGCCTGTATCCCAGCAGTGGGAACATTATAGGCTGATTGTGTATTGTCGAATTATAAAAAAAAAAACGGTCGTATTCAAAAGAACTACAAAAAACGGACTTACTGTTACGAAATAAAAACGTTGTCAGAACCAAACTACGAAGTTATATTCGATTCTCATTTACGACACTATCTGGACCATGCTATTCATTGACCTCATACATTTATCCTTCTCAATAACTTCTTTAGAATAAGAAATGTTGTGATTTTTCTAATCTAACGACCAATGCGAACAACTATCAAAGAGAGAAAAACTCATAATAATTTTGCACCACCATTTAAAATTCCTTGAAATAACTAACTTTTCTACAATCGTGTCTAGAGACGATAGCTATTTCTCAGTATTTCCAAAGTCGAAACATTCCGAGCTCTCGATGCTTTTATTCGAGTACTTTATGCGATCGCCATTGCTCTAACGACCATCGCTTTAGGAGTTGCCACGCCGACCATTCAGTTCGGGAGAATTTATTAATTCCTAACAAATACTGGCTCTCTCAAATGCTGGATATTTATACGTCTGCAACGCCGGACGACTTACGGAGTATAAGTTGGTGGTAGAAATGCTGTATAACATTGGCAAACAGTCAACGGGCAGTTAGTGTCGTATAAGGGGTTTATATTTATTTTAATGCCGCGATTTCCTGAGAGAACTGCGGGGTCAAGCGTTTTAACGCGTTGGTACTTGGTTGTCGTGAGAAATGTGAGCTTATTGTTAAGTACTCGTAACTTTTGTGTGGGTTATAGTGGAACTGTGAGTTTTTATGTAACGAATACTTATCTACGTCCGACTAAGACACTGAAAAAAAAGTAGTTGCCACAATCAAGATTTTTTTTAGATTGACTAAGTAACTTGTTTGCATCTGAGCCTATCAAGCACAATGATCACAGCTACTAGTTTTATTTGATTGAGATTTGAAGCGGGATCTTGATTGGACTTATCACAAAACCTATTTGTAGCAATCAAGTTGATCAAGTTACTTGATTGACACAACTAAGTAAATTACTTTGTTGTTTTAAGTCTTCTACAATGATGTCATGTTAAGGGTAATCAAGAAACTTGTTTGAGCGTTTAATCATTTGAACTGATATTGCTGCAATCATGTCGTGATGATCAACTTCACTAAGTTTTTGGTTAATCTAAACAAGATATCGTCAATCAAGCTAAAAAGTCACTTGATTGGAGTGCATTTTTTTCAGTGTATGTCTGGACTTTAAAAGGTGACCTCTGGGTTTGTTTCGGTCTTCGGGTTTTTTCTCAGTGTAGTTAGATAGGAAACACCGAACACATCTATAGTAAAAGTGCGCCCCCACCCTATTTCAAGTTAAACAAATATCAACTTTATTTCAATGATTGTTAAGTTGATTTCAGAGTGACTAGCACTATTGAAATAGTTACAAAAATTTTTGAAGTTGTAGCGTAAACTAAACTTTGTTGTGTAGGAATTAAAGTTATTTTTCCATTAATTCATGTTTGTTTACATTTTTGGCAAATTAAATCGCGAACGCAGGCTAGTTTTAAAACATCATTTATTTATGACGAGTAAAATTTTTTGTACAAACCATAGAATTACTTTCTTATATCTACGGTACAAACCTACTTTAAAAAGAAATAAATAAGTTTATTCTGTGATTTACTGAAAAAAAAAACATTTATCATTTATATTTGTAGGTATGTATGTGTGTGTGACGACACATCCGACGACCTTGTGAAGGCCGCAGGAACCCGTTGGATGCGAGAAGCACAGAACCGGTCGAAGTGGAGGTGCTTGGGGGAGGTCTATGTCCAGCTGTGGACGTCTTTCGGCTGAAATGATGATATTGTGTCTGTGTTCTATGTCCTGTTAAACATTCTCACCACCTAACCAGAGGGGCAATTCTCGTAATTTTAAGAACGTTCAGTCTGATTTTAGTCGATTAGTCAAAAATACCTCTAATTTCCCATTTTTCATTTTTGACATTGATTGTCGCTGAGATAAGATTGCGACTAGATTTTAAACGTATTTACGAGTAATTACAGGAATTGACCTTCAGATTACCGTAATTGAGTGTACTTGGAGATTGCACTTTCATTGTATCCAAATAATATCCGCCTCATGAAGGCGTACTTATAAATCTGTCTAGCAACCAAGTTGAAGTCAGCTTCCAGTCTAACCGGATGCAGCTGAATACCAGTATTTTACATGGAGCGACTGCCTATCTGACCTCTACAACCCAATTACTGGGTAATACGATACCCCTTGGTAAGACTGTTTGACAGACTTTCGGGCTTCTGACGACCCGTAACGACTGCTGAAGATTCACGAATGACAGCCGGGACGTGCTTTATAATTGTATTAAAAACTAACTTTTGCCTGCGACTTCATCCGCGTGAAATTTATTCCCCCGACTCGACACGACACGATTGCTTAATTTACACTAAGCATTATTTCCGACTTTTATCTTTTTGCTCGACTTCTAAGAGTCCTAGCGTGATGTTAAATAGCATCTAGCCTTCCTCGAGAATTAAGCTAAAAAATGAAAAAAGAATTTTTCAAATCCGACTGGTAGTTTCAGAGATTAGAGGGTTCAAACAAGCGAACTCTTGAGCTTTATAGGTATACAGGGTGAAATTGAATTCATGAGCATCCTTTTAAGGGGTCATTGTAATCACCATTATGAACAACTTTTACTATGGGACCAAACCTGAAATCGCGAAAAAAAATCAACTTTTCCCTACATTTTGACGAGTTATGTGAACATAAATGCAAGGAACAGCTGTTTTTTTGCGATTTTAGGTTTAGTCCCACAGTAAAAGTTGTTCATAATGATAAGTACAATGACCCCTTAAAAGGATGCCCATGAATTTAATTTCACCCTGTAGATATTACAATCTTATGATCAAAACTGTTTCTCCCTTAAACAAATTGTTTCACTTTCATCCCATTCCTCCTTAGCCGAGCATCCCAAAGCCCGCTATACACGCAACACAGACTACAACACCGTCTCGTTTGCCAGAACAAGGCGGCTACAGACTCTCATTATGCACAAACTTACGCCGCGCATTTGGAGCTCGTCTGTTTATCCATACTAATATTATAAATGCGAAAGTGTGTCTATCTGTCTGTTACCTCTTCACGCTTAAGCCGCTGAACCGATTTAGATGAAATTTGGTATAGAGATAGTTTGAGTCCCGGAAAAGGACATAGGTTAGTTTTATCTCGATATTTCCACGGGATCGAGACTTATGCGGGTGAAACCGCGGGGCGCTGATGTCTCAATTTTCTACACACCAATTTACTTACTTAGTTAAAAATATTATAAGATACTTTTACATAGAAAAAAAGGTAATACTTACTAAATGGGCTCTCCAGTATTCACCTTTGGTTGGTATTTTTTAATGAAAACAATGACCCAAATTCCCAATACGAAATGCATGGTTAGACTTTTTCTAATGAATTTAAAACGTCAATATGAGATAGCTGCGTAGTCAAGACTTGAGTTTTTTAGGGAGCAGTTTCTTTACAAGGAGTAATTGAAATAGCTAGACGTATAAAATCAGCTGCTCAATATATTTAATGATTCATTTCATCCTGTGAATGTATGTAAATATTGTTTTTCTGATAGCTTAGTACTTAATTATAATAGTAACACACTAACATAGCTTTTAAGTTGTTTGCACTTATCTAACATAATATAGAACATTTTAGTCTTAAGCATTTTTTTTTTCATGTAGCAGAATAGCCCTTTTCTTTTGCGACTGCAAATTTGATCACGTATTATCAGTGTTGTTCATAATTATGACTACAATAACCCCTTAAGATGTATTCAGTTATTTCAATTAAACCTTTTATAACAAGTTTGGTAGAAGCACTTGACGGCCACTCTCTTAGAAACTGTTGGTTTCCCTGAAGTGTCACCCATAAATATCCTTAGGTACCCGCATTTTAGTGATTACACAAGAAATCTTATCTCGTACAAAAAATTATCACGATAATAACAATAAATTGCTAGCAACGCGAAATAAATGAGTGTCATCGCCCTGATTGGCCACAATCAATCGCCGAGAGGAAACGTTTGAGAGGAGGCACGGCAAAAAATTAATGATGGGAAATCGGGGGAGATAAGGAAAAGTGATCAGTCTCCGCAGGGGAGGTACGGGTAATATTGATACTAAATTCAGCGGATAAGACACAGGAAAAGGGGAGGCTTTGAAGTTAGTAGGTTTAATGTAACTTTTTGTTTAATGAGAGCCGCCCGATTTTGCTTTGTCTCCAGAATCGGAGGCAAGAAATACCGGGCAGATAAAATAGGAATGAAAATAAAAGATGTCAAATTAAGTTTAATCTGTCAAGCTCCGCTAATGAGACACAATATATTATTTCGTCGCGAATGGGCGTCGCGCGGTGCTGGACCGGTTAACTAAGAATTCAAAGAATACCCTTGAAACAAGCTTTGGAACCGATTTTGTTTTACCTCATTAATATTTACCTACCAAGAAAGCTAGCAATATTTATAAAATATGTAGGTACCCAAATTAAAAGTTTTTGAAGTGAAAACTTCTTTAGCGGCGTTGCACACTTTTTGTAATGGGTAAAAAATGTTAAACTCGCGTCAGGGCATCGCGTCAGGACACGTGGTCACGTGTTCAAGAGGGGAGGGGGGAATCTCTCCTGACGGTCGTCAGGAGAGATTCCCCCCTCCCCTCTCTTTCTACGGCGGCGCCAACCGAAGTGAACCAAGTGAGACACGATAATGGATGGATGGATGGTAATGGTGATGGTGATGGCGATAGCGATGGCGATGGCGATGGGATGGTGATGTGATGTGATGGTGATGTGATGGTGACGCGATGATGATGTGACGGTGATGTGATGGTGATGTGATGGTGATGTGATGTGATGTGATGTGATGGTGATGGTGGACGCAGACGCGGACGCGGACGTGGACGTGGACGTGGACGTGGATGGATGGATGGACAGCTGATGGCTCGACCGTCTGTGTAGTAGCCACACTGCTGTGTATTCGTAAAATTCGTGTATATAAAGTGTTTCAAAAAATGGAAATTGAACAAAGTGCATCGATTAATGAAAAAAGTGACGCAGAAATAGTGAAAAAAACTTAGTTATATTAATTCAATTAATAATTGATTTATTTCAACGTTAATATTCAAGTTTTCACTTCTGCCGGCACTCCCGGAGTGCAACCCGTCTTTTTTTTATTTTCACGCCTGATGGAAAGCGATGGATGAGGTCTATGATGAAACGATGGTGCCCAGAAGATGCCTATGGTACTGGAACTCCCACGCATCGACGAAACACAGCAGGCTGCTTGCACAGGGGGCGTGGTCGCAAACCATGCAGGCGGAAGCCGTAGGGCCAAACTCAAAGTCATTTATTCAAAGTAGGCCAAAAATCAGCAGTTTTTGAACGTCAAAATGACATAAGACCCCCCTTCACCACTTGAGTGGAGTCTTTGGTAGCTGGGAAGAAGTAGCGCAACAAACTCCCCAGCATAAATTATATCTAAAGGATACCTTTGCTTCAACTTTTGCAAAAAAAAAACTAACCTCTCAAAGATTTTTCTAACCTCACAACGGCTATAATGGCTCGGTTACCACAGCCAAGCACTACCGGGTCAAGAATAAATAAACTAAAAACGCTAACAAGGAAAAACGTTTTAAACGTAGCTAACATTTGGTGTAACGGGCTCGGAGCCAAAATTCCTAAAGAACTGCCTGCAGTATTAAGCTAACTTTTCTCCTTGGCTTTTTAGCAAATGGTGTCAAAGTTATATTTAACTAGCTGCGCCCCGCGGTTTCACCCGCATAAGTTTCCCGTGGGAATATCTGGATAAAAACTATTCTATGTCCTTTTCCAATCTATCTCTATAAGTACCAAATTTCATCTAAATCGGTTCAGCGGTTTAAGCATGAAGAGGTAACAGACAGACAGACACACTTTCGCATTTATAATATTAGTATGGATTTGTAAAAGTAGAGCTTACCTACTACAGGAAATATGCACAGCCGTTATAAATTCACCATTATTATTAACATTTTATTTTGCAAGAAACGTATTTTTATTTTTTACTAGGAGGGGCTTGTGCCTAAGTAATAACAGCCGCGCGGGTCAATCGAGCAGGTTAAGCTATGCTTGCCGCGGTTGGTCCGTGGATGGGTGACCATCTTTACAAATCAAGACCCCTCCGTGTCTCGGAAAGCACGTTAGCAAGTTGGTCCCAGCTGTCATTCGTGGATCTTTGACAGTTGTTACGGGTCGTCAGAAGCCCGAAAATCTGACAACCAGTCTTCAAAGGAAACTCGCAAAACGGAATCAAAGCAAAACCCAACACTAACTAACATTACTTACATACTAAACTAAAGGCTTACATCCACATGCAACCTTCAATCTCTCCACAAACAGGACCAGACACGCATAAAACAGAAAAACAGCCCGCACCGGAAGATGGGCCCCAAGATTAATTGTGACGTCAGCGGCGGAAGGGGGCCGCAGCGGGGGGCAGGAAGCTAAGGGGGGGACGCAGACCGGATGTCCGGCTGACGCGGCGGGCTGTTTGCCGCCGCTCCTGCGATGGCAAGAATGTGTGTTTGTATAGCAGAGATATTTGGATAGACGAGGATTATCATTTTAAAAGCAAATGTGTAATTTTCAAAGTTTTTAACAATGTTTCGCCTAAGGAAGAAAACGTCAACCGTCTTATCACCAAACACGGTTTACCGTCAGACCCAGGTTTAAATCATAGAGCCATTTTTCAATTTCGAACTTTATTCCGACTATGGTAAAGTTCTTAATACAAAACTCAAAACTTAGCACCGGACTAAGTTGTCAGTTTTGTAAAAAAGAACTGAACTCCAATCATAATTATTACGTTCGTATTACAAAAACTTGCTTTATGGTTTAAACAAAAATAACGTTATTTTGAAATAAAACAGCAAGAGGTATTTGTCTGCCAAACGTAGAAGAAAAAGAGCTAAACATACACACATTTCAAAAGCTGCTTGATAAACTATTCCGTTCCTCATTAAAAAAAATTGACAGTTTCAACTACTCTCAATTATTTAAACCTAGTTTGTAACTACATACCTACAAGTACAAATTATGCTACGCATTCCGAGGCTGCGTAGCGCTGTGTAGCGTGTCCGTAGCGTCTCGTAGCGCATCGTAGCACGGCGTAGCTAATTGGCTACATCGTAAATCAAGATGGCAGTTTAAAACTTTACGCGTATTATATTTTTCTTTATGCTATGTTGTCACTTGAAACTTTTGAAGATTTTTATTCGTGTTGTTCCGGCTTTTCTTAGGTCCCAGTTACGGCGTTTCTATGCTCATAATCTGATGGACGCTGGTGATGGCGGCAAACAAGTAGCCGAATTCAGGGCCTTTAGGTTGCTTATATCGGTACGCTAAGAAGAAGAAAAAATTGTGTCAAAATACGTAATTATTTCTTTTTCTGCAATACATTGTACAGCAAATTCCTGTTTAAATTACAAAAACAACAGTTAACCATCTTTTAAATGGGTGTGCTAAGCTGGTGTAGTATACTATACCTTATAAGCTCTACGAATGTATTAGCAAACGCAGTATCATACCAAGGTATGATACTGCGTGAACAGTTACAAGTAGCTGTTCACTTGTTGTCTCTTTCTAGTCTAGTTACGCCCCTAGTTTATGCTATATCCTTTATCCGGCCGTATTCATAACAAATTCCATCATAACAACCTCTTAAACCACCCAAGATTCAAATAATACCACCTGCTTGCCACCTGGTTGCACCTGCCATGTTTTGTCTCTGCATCACCCTAAGGTTGACTGGTAGAAAATGCCTTAGGCATGAAGTCCGCCTTTGTACAGTACTTTTTTACTTGTGCATAAAGGTTTAATAAAAAAAAAGAAAGACGGGTTGCACTCCGGGAGTGCCGGCAGAAGTGAAAACTTGAATATTAACGTTGAAATAAATCAATTATTATAATTAGTAAGACTTCGACTTCGACTTCCACTTCGACTTCCACTTCGACTTCGACTTCGACTTCCACTTCGACTTCCACTTCCATTTCCACTTCCACTTCGACTTCCACTTCGGCTTCCACTTCCACTTCCACTTCCACTGCCACTTCCACTTCCACTTCCACTTCAACTTCCACTTCCACTTCCACTTCAACTTCCACTTCCACTTCCACTTCCACTTCCACTTCCACTTCAACTTCCACTTCCACTTCCACTTTCACTTCCACTACCACTTCCACTACCACTTCCACTTCCATCCATCCATTCATCCATCCATCCATCCATTGTCGTGTGTCACTAAACTTGGTTCACTTTGGTTGGCGCCGCCGTAGAAAGAGAGGGGGGGGGGGAAATCTCTCCTGACGGTCACGTGTCCTGACGCGATGTCCTGACGGGAGTTTAACATTTTTTACCCATTACAAAAAGTGTGCAACGCCGCTAAAGAAGTTTTCACTTCAAAAAAAATGCCATCATAATTCTCCTGCATTATCCCAATTTATTAGGAGTCGGCGAAACATGTCTTTTTCTTCCATTTTTTTATTGCTGAATGGGCCTGCTCTTGACCTCGATCACGCTTGATGAAAAGCGATGAATGAGGTCTATGATGGAACGAGCGTGCCTAGAAGATGGCGTTCACTCTTGATTTGAAGGCAGATGACATATTAGTCGTAAGGCACTGGAACTCCCACGCATCGACGTAAACACAGCAGGCTGCTTGACGCCGGAGTCCGGTGGGAGGGTGGTTGCAAACCAAGGCGGGCGTTAGCCCTACCACCGCAGGGGAAGAATTGGCCAGTCAAATAAGGTGTTGGGTGTGACTGTCCAGAATGCGCCGAGCGCTCGTTCAGTAACTGGCGGAACAAACCGCTACACGAGGAGGCTTCTTCATACATCTCAAAACTCCATACTTCTCTATTAGTCGTCATCTTAGTAGTCACCCCATAGAATCTTTCACACAGTCCATCCCTCGTTTCTTTGATCTTCCCCTACTCTTATGGATCAAAACAATACCATAACCATCAATTCCACAACGATCACAAAGCCTGGAAGTGCCATCAATCGTGTCGAACGACCGCGCTCGCTCGTAATGATCCGGCATTCAGACCCACCAACAACAAAACTCATAAAAGCCGGTGTACGTGTAACTCTCTACTTTAAAATTACAAACAGTCGGGCAAGTTTTAGAAAACTCATCCCTGTGCGGGAGAAGGAGGTGTGGTAACTAGATGCGGTGAGCGTAGTGCGTGTGGGATAAGTGGCGGGGAATTGGTGGCTGGAGGGCCTGATCTAAGTGACATCCTATCAGCGATAACGATGATGGAAAGGGAAAAATTAAATATGTATGGCACTGACATAATCCACCGATAATTTTACTCCAATCCTGTTGATAGTCGTTATAAAAATTGGTACATAACGATATACAAACTTAACGTAACGTAAGGTTATACAAACTTTTTAAATTAATGTCGTCATTATTGCGTTATTGATTTTATCTCATTTGACGCAAGTTATTTTTGCTCAAACAAGTTTGATCACATAAATACGATATATTCCGGTGTAATCCCCTGAACCCCCTCCCCCCCTCCTCAATCCCCTCCTAGTTCGACTTCTGTTTTAATATCTGTCTTATCTATCTTTATCTTTGTTTCTTTTTTTTTGTATTGGCGACCTATATAAAGAATGGCTTAATAATAAAATATAAAAAAGTCGTCGCCTTATTGCAGAATAATTTCGGTGCGTACCATTGCCATTTCTAGCGTCAGCTAAATCTTCGTATCTAGCATTTGTAGCTCTTCGCGTGCAAAACTAAAGTTTGTCGTAGAACGAAACGGAAGATGAGCAAATAATGGCGTGTGTATGTGAATTTTATTCATAAACTGTTCGTAATAGTTGTTTTCATAATAATTGAGCACATCCTCGCTGGGTGCATGCGCCAAACACTGCATACGAGTGTGAATTTAAACAATTTTGGTGCAAGTTTGTCGAAAATTAACACCTCTATTTGGTAGGTTCTAATTTCTTTACGTTATGTAGTGTTAAACACATTGTTACGATAATCCATACTAATACTACTAACTTACTAATATTATAATATTATAAATTCGAAACTAACTCTGTCTGTCTGTATTTTACCTTTTCACGCCTAAGCCGCTAAACCGATTTAGGTGAAATTTGGTACAGAAATAGCTCGAGTCCTGGGAAAGGACATAGGATACTTTTTATCCCGATATTCCCACGGGATCTAGACATATGCGGTTGAAACCGCGGGTCGCAGCTAGTGTAAAATAAGATTAATTATTTACGATTATGGTGTTGATGAAATTATCCAGAAAAGAACCGGAGTTACCGACATAGCTTAGAGAGTAAGCAAACTGGCTGTGGACTGGCCATATTAAACCAAGGACCGATGGCTGTTGGCGCAGAAGTGTCCTAAAGTGGAGACCGCGTAACGGCAAGCGTAGTGTGGGAGCCAGCTAGAAGGACCGACGACCTTAAGAAGGTGGCTGGGGCAGACTGGTTGCGGAAGGCGGAGGACAGGGTGTTGTGGCGCGGCCTGGGAGAGACCTATGTCCAGCAGTGGACTGCAATATTCTGAGTTGATTTATGTTGTTGATAGTTGCTGTTGTTCTAGGTAGAAGCATCACTTTTATACGTATTTTTCTGTCCCTTCCTTCTTGTCTGTTTATATGTGTGTGCATAAATGATCAAATAAATAATTCGGTGCGGTGATAAGAAATCATTCCATCAAAAATATTGAACTGGGATTCAAAAGTGGGATCCAACGAAAATAAATCTAACTTCGATTCCTGTTAAGTATATCGACTTGTTACTAACAGAGGAAAGAAAAAGCGAAGCGTTTGCGCTCGTAACAGATTACGAGTACACATAGGTATACATAGCTTGCTTTATAAATTTGCTTATAGGTAAGTATTCAGAGCAACTAACAACTTAATTGTGCCAGTAGATTCGGAGCAAATTGGCTGCGACAGACGGACAGACGAACATACAAGGGTTCCGTTTTTTCATTCGGACGTACGAAACCCTAAAACAACGGGCAGCGAGTACCCCGTAGCCAAATATATCTTGAACGAAAAAATCTACACATCGTGAACAGATTATTAAGAAACAATATTCACTCCAACAAAACACATTAAAACCAGTATGGGGTATCGAATTAGTTATTTATGCAACAGTTGTACAATAAAATAAAGGTTATTAAAACACGAATGTGGGTTTATCACATGAGTGTTTTATTACCTAATTATATATGTACAGCTGCATACAAGACTTTATCTACACCCATGATATGAATGAATCCTCTATAAAAGGTTCTGAAACAGTTTTGTGCAATACTAATATCGAACAAAAATGGCGGCCGGCGAGATACGACGTGAATTCGAATAACCTATAAGTTATTTTTTTTTTAATTACGGCGCTGTGGTAGTGAAACGCCCGTGCATGACAATGTTCTTTTTTAATTAACCGACTTTTTAACCGACTTTAAAAAAGGAGGTTCTGTACTCGACCCGTATGTATGTATGTATGTTTGTATGTCCGCGATTATCTCAAAAACTACTGAACCGATTTTGATAATTCTTTCATGAGTGTCATCTACATACTTTCAGGAAGGTTTTAGTATATAATACATTAGGTAATTATTCTTATGCACGAAGTTATATGCATAAATGTACTGCATCTCCGGCATTTTTATGTGAATTTTGATGATTCTTCGAGTCGTGTCTTCAATGCTCTAGTGTTAATTGAATTTGTGTGGGGTAGGTACAACTAAAAAGTGAAACATAAAAACTTTTTTACAAAAAAAAAACAACCGACTTCAAAAAAAAACACTACAAAGTAAAAAATAACTTTAATTTCGGAAGTCGGTGTCAAAAAACGGAAATGCTGAAGCAACGACACCGACTTCCGAAATTAAAGTTATTTTTTACTTTGTAGTGTTTTTTTTTTAAGTCGGTTGTTTTTTTTGTAAAAAAGTTTTTTTGAAAAGGAGTTGAATAATGAAATTTAGTACAACATTATAACACTCGTTTGGATGATATTATGGTTACTATGACACTGCACCCTAATTGCGTAACAACACTATCAATCGGAATCAGAATCATTTTGAAGCAAATTCAAACTCAAACTCAAAGCATTTATTTCAATTAAACCATTTACAGGCACTTTTGAATTGTCAAGAAGTCAGTCAGTCAGAAAAAATGAAGCTAGTTGCCCATTCCAAAGCGTAGGTACCTATGGAGAAGAACGGGCAAGAAACTCCATGGACACTCTTTTAAATCAAAATAATGTGGTTACAAAGTCTTGGTTACATCATTCATGTTAAAAATTATACATGTGAGAACGATGCAGAACGTTAAAAGCGTCCATAATGAAAAGATGAGAAAAAACAACAATTCAAATAATAAATTAAAATAAGCCATGGCAGCAAAGAGATGACCAGTTCCTACTGACGGCGCCCGTTCACGAACATGACGCATGCATCTGCAATTGCTAATCCATTGCTTCATAAGTTCGAAAAATGTGTCTACTCAACCTGTAAATAACGCAATGAATGTTGTTGAACTGTCAAAATGAAACCGATTCCGATTGATAATGTGTTACGCAATTGCCCTGTTGGTTGTTTTAATGTTGGCAATAAGCTAACTGTTTCAGAAACTTTTATAGAGGATTTATAGTATTTTATAGCATGGGTGTAGATAAAATCAATTAAAATACTAACTAGTAATGACCATTTCTATAACTACTAACACAGCATGGTAATAACTTCTAGTGATTACTATTAAACGGGTTAATAGCAGTAAAACTATCGATGTTTGCTTCCCACGTTACGACCTTACAGCTTCCGCGTGATCTTTTAACTTGTTTCATTAAAATTGCATTCATTATAACACTACTTTTACCGTTTACTGCATGGTAATCAAATACTAGATTGTTGGGAAACCTATAATTATATTTCAAACTAGCTTATGCCCGCGACTTCGTCCGCGTGAAATTTCACCCTCCCTCCATTCACCCTCTTAGGGTTGGAATTTCGAAAAACACTTTCTTAGTGGATACCTACTCTTCACAAAGAACACACCCTCCACGTAACCTACGACAAACTTATTATTTGCGATTGGTACAGTGATCGGGTCTAGGGATCGAACCGCAAAATTAAGTTTGTTTTTTATTGTATATACTTTCCGGGATAAAAAGTACCCAGTGTGGTGCCCCGGATATTAAAGAATAATTATACCAAGTTTCATCGTAATCAAACCGGTAGTTTTCGCGTGATGCCTGAACAAACAGACAGACAGACAAAAAAAAATTTAAATCACATTTTTGGGTTTGGTGTCGATCTAGTAACACCCTCTGCCATTTATTTTTTTGATATTTTCAATGTACAGAATTTTCACTTCTACAGATTTGTCTGAAACAGACAGACACAGACAAAAGACACAACAGAAAAACAAGACAACAAACAGACAACAGACACACAACAGACTTAATAAAAACAACAACAGACTTAATAAACACACACAGACAAACACACAAACAACAAACACAAAACAACACAACAACAAAACACACAAAGAGAAACAGACTTAATAATTCTTCATCTTTTCGTATCGGTGGTACTCTTCCTCGTTGTTTTATTTTTTTTAATTAATATACCGGATCATTTTTTTTACCGGTTCCAAATTTTTCAGGGTGTTCTACCCTTAAATATGAACCACTTTCACTATGGAACCAGACACAATTTTTGCAGACACAATTTGTCTCATCACCCAATTCGACATATTGTTTCTGCAGCGGCCTACTTGGGTACTTCATTAATGCAGGCGAGCCTCAATAGCCCAATTGTCACGAGTAACGAATGTCAACTGAGAGGCTGTGTGTTCGTATACCAACTGTTGCAATGTGGTGGTAGCGTGATGGCTTATTTCTTTTAAGAAACTAGCTTCGCCCCGCGGTTTCACCCGTATAAGTCTCGATTCCCTGGTAATATCAGGAAAAAGTGTCCTATGTCCTTTTCCGGGACTCAAGCTATCTCTATACCAAATTTCATCTAAATCGGTTCAGTGTTTTAGGCGTGAAAAGGTAACATACAGACAGACAGAAAGACAGACAGAGTTACTTTCGAATTTATAATATTAGTATGGATTCATTGTTAGAAAAGAATACTCTTTATTACGTAAAACATGTGGATTACAGCTGATATAAATGTTGAAAACCACCGATTGTATCATCATTGAAAAACCATCGATATCCGTGGTAAAAACTATGGACACATGGACACAATGGGCAGTCTTATCGCTATGGTGTACCTTTAGTTTGTTTATTCATCTAAACACATTCAAATAATTTAAGCTTCTTTTGCAGATTCTAATCTGCACTCTAATTGCGTAACGTACTATCAATCGGAATCAGAATCATTTTGAAGCAAATTGCTAATCCATTGCTTCATAAGTTCGAAAAATGTGTCTGCTCAACCTGTAAATAACGCAATGAATGTTGTTGAACTGTCAAAATGAAACCGATTCCGATTGATAATGTGTTACGCAATTGCCCCGCTGATCCCAAAGAATCATCGTCACCTTCAAGTATCTACCACTCAACATATCACCTACTTAAATCCACAAAACATTTGCATAATCACAAACCAGACAAAGAAATCCTTAATCAAACGGCATCCTATAAAACCTAAAACAGCCACAATAACACCAACACTGACTCACAGTACTCGTTAGATCGCAGTTATTCAAACGGGAAAACTTTTGTAATGCAGTATAAAAGTATGGGCTAAATTGAAAAACAGCACATAAAAAGACTGGATTCCTTCCCGAGCCGTCTTCATTACCATTTATATAGGGGAACTTGTGCGACTAGCTAACTTATAGGGAAACTTGCTAATACATGGATTATAACCAGAGAACTGTAAGATTTACATAATGCCTGCTGGAGTGTGTTTACCGGTAGATTGAAGGTCTCTAGACATTTTGTGGCGTTTTAGCTGGATAGTTTTGACTCTGTTTGAGCCTCATAAGGCAAATTTTAGTACTTTAGAAGTATGAGGAACAGAGTTTAAAGTTCACTCATCCTCCATAGAAAAGGGAGGATCCTCCGACCAGAAGGGTGTTGTGTCTGGTGGGCTACTGGCCGTCGACTTATGTCGGGACGTTGTATACAGGATGACTTGTAATTTGACGTAGTCCTTCCAGCCCCCGGCCATAGGTAGAGGTGGAACACCGCGGTGGTTTTAGCCGGTAAGAGTCCAGCATGCCCCTCGGTCACCCCCACGATAGAGGAAGTACATGAGGATTTAAAACGCAATAAAAAAAGGACGTGATAGTGTGACCCATTTGCAACAATTAAGCACCTCATAAAGCCTAGGTGGATTTCGAGGAAAACTAATATTCATGTATTTTTACAGTAAAAGAGCCAGGGCTACACTCAAGTTTGCATCTTGAAGTGAAAATAAATGAATTGTTATTATTTTAGGCCACAAACTGAATCAAACCCCGTCTTGGAGTCGCACAGTCAGGTAATAAGGTTTACATGTAACCGATATCTAGCCACAGACTAGTGCACAATCACCACGAGAGACAGACGGATCGATCATCATTAGCAGACAAAAGAACGCTGCTTTTCATCCACTTAACTGCGTTACCTCATAGTCAGCCTTTACTTCACCCAGTGGGTAAAGAAGGATTAAATTCTTTGTGCTCATATACACGAGCGACGCGCGTCAACGGCAGAGGCAACTGCTGGCAGCCGTGTCAGCGGCAGCAGTCGACAGTCGTGCGTATGCACACTTTGTAGATTCGTCTACACGACAATGTTAAAAAAAACAACGCTATTTACATCGTAAACCCCCACCCAAAAATACTCCGGCAGAGTAACACACTTGATGAATTACTCACAATCGTTAAAGGGTTACAAATTGCTTTCAACAGCTAATTTATACAGTTTTAACGCCATATCAATGGGTGGTGCGAAACGCGATCATTCCTTGCAAGCACTCCGTTTATCACGACCAATGGAAATGCGAACACTGTCTTTATTCCGACCTTCTTCGCGTGTCGCACGATACATGGCGTGTCGTATCTTACGACCTGCGTTTTCCAGCTGGAGAATAGTCCTGACACAGTGCACAGTTTTGCACAGTGGGAACATGGACAGACGACACGCTAAGTTCTGCGTGCGAGACGTTGGGAACAAGGAAGAATCGAAAGTAATACGGTGATGTACAATGCCTTAATAATTCTATTTCGTGATATAATAAAGGGAAGTTGTGGAAGGAGTATTTTGCGAATGCTTTAAAGGATTAAGTATTTATTTATGTTTACGTTGACGGTTTAATAATAATTGCAGATTGTGCAAGTATTGCTTTAATATTCTATCAGGTTCCAGCTCAATGTTTCCGCTATCGAACACATTTCTGGGATAAATTAGTCAGTCAGTATAGGCTGTGGCCTGTGATATATCAGCATCACCATCGATCAACAGTCGTTGTATACTTACAGTTTGTCAATCTTCTCACTAGATGTCATTGAACGTCTACGTCACGTTTCTGAATCTCGGTGTTGAGATACTCCGTCGTTGATTGACCCTCCCGCGACACTGTTGTAACTGCAGTAAGCTCAGCTGACAGCTCCTTGGATAATCATGGACACAATACCAGTGAGGTTGTCGCATGAGAAACCAGTTCTTTATCCTATTCCAGCCCACGTAAAAGAAATGATAACCAAAAAGAGACGCTTACGCAAAAAGTGGCAAGAGACTCGATGCCCGACCATGAAGGCCGAAGTCAACCGTCTTAGCGAAAAGATTAAGGTCAAGTTACAGGAATACCGTGACTCCAAGACCTGGGAGACGCATATCGTCGCTTACTCCGGAGACAGTGAGTAGTTGTCGATGCACAGACTGTGCCGGCAGCTAAGAAACACCCTCCCCCTTCTTTCCCCCTCCCTTCCCCCGGTGCACCCGCTACTGACGACACCGAGCATGTCGTATTGGTTAAAAGCCACCTTCCTACGATTATCCTTAATGTGGATATTTTGAATATTTTTTGGTAAAGGGGACTGCGTACGCGCCATCCCCTTAGAGAGCTCCCTTGAAATACTTGAACAAAGTGATGCGTTCCTAAGTTTGCTAGAATGTTTAGCAACATGTGGCTGCAATAAGTACCTTATTACATAATTACACAAATGTTTGCAGCTTGTTTTGAAAAAGTATTATTTGTATTGTAGATAACGCCGGCGGGCACGGATTGCGTTACAAAATACTTCTTAAAAAGAAGTGTCAGTAGTAAATTTTAAGCTTCATAAACATACTTAAAACGTAATCAGGTAAGTACCTATTACTATTAAAACTTAGAATTATTACTACTATTAAATAAAATAACAAGTTAAATAAAGTCATGTATAAACAACATATTTAACATGCTTACAGTAACACTTACTAACAAGTTTATCTACAACTAGCTGTGCCCGCGAACGAAGTCGCAATGCATGGGGTTTATTTTTTTTTTGGCGGATCCCTAACCGTCTTCACCACTTGCATAGCGAAGTCGCCATAAATCCCACATGTGCACAAAGTAACACAATCTCAGCCGGTTTTAGTAAATTAGGTACCCTAATGTACCTACCTATAACTCGGATGCATAATTGTGGACTGCGTACGAGCGGCCCCCCAGAATTCCCTATCTTTCAAATCTATACAAATAAATAAAATTTGAGTGTCTGTTTGTAATATTAAAATAACTGCTTTTTACTAAATGCATATGGATGTATACATGGTACATATACCAAAATAACATTTTTAATCATTTTTGTCTGTCTGTTTGTTCCGGCTAATCTCTGAAACGGCCGGACCGATTTTGACAGGACTTTCACTGGCAGATAGCTGATGTAATAAGGAGTAACTTAGGCTCCTTTTATTTTAGAAAAATAATTAGGGTACCGCGCAAAAAAAAATTGTTAAAAAAGTTTGTTAACAAAACGTTTTCCGTCATGCACGCGAACGAAGTCGCGGTCTCAGCTAGTAATTAATAAACATATTGACACGATCATCTTATTTGTTAAAAGTAGGCAGCATTCTGGGCACTGACAACTGTGTGTTTTTATGTAACCGCCAAGTACTTGTTTCGTTAGCCATCACCACGACCAACTTCCACGGCAACAAAGCCATAGTTCCGACGTGGGCACAAAACAAAGACTATATTCTCTTTGGAACAAAATGACACACACAGACATGCTCGGTTTTACTGAGTAACCCTCAAAGATAACGCTTTGAGCCCATCTGATTTATATCGCCCCGGTAACATCTCACGGAGCTGCCGTCCAACGATTTTGTTACAACCGTAATAGTAAATTTTGCAATATAAGAATAGGTACCGTTTTAGGTACTTGGTATAGGTAATAAGAATGCCCCGTTGGTCTCGCGGTCGCAAGCGCGACTGCTGAGCCTGGTCCTGGGTTCGATTCCCGGGTTGGGCAAAGTGTTATTGAGTTTTTCGATTAGGAATTTCCTGGTAACAGCCCGGAGCTACGAGCCTCGGAAAGCACATAAAAGCCGTTGGTCCTGCGCCTGATTTCTCTCCGGTTGTGTCGGATTGCCGACCTATCGGACTATCAGAGTGAGGGAAGAGAGAGTGCATCCGTGTCTGCGCACATACTTCTGCACTACAAGGTGTTTTTTTTTATATCCCATAACTGTAGGGTATGAATGAGACCATAACAAACAAATCAATATGAATTATTTTTAAATTATTTTTTTTGTTTTCATTTTTCATACAAAATGATTCCACAATTACGTGAAATATGTCATCGTCGCATTTTTTTAGGTTTAGGTAAATATGAATTGGTTGGTTTGAATGAAAATGAATTATTTAGGTACACCAAATGACGATTTAAGGCATTTAAGCATCAAAAAAATTTTACTACAAACATCATACAAGTGCTTATGGTAACACTACTCGCCCTATTAACCAACATAGTGCAACAAATGCAGCAATAACAAGTTAAGTTCAACAATTTCACTGCAGAGGGTGCGGTTGGACGCAGCTCACTGCATAAATCGACACAAATTGACAAGTCTACTGTCTGACGGACGTTCAAACGACCGTGTTCTGCAGAACCCAGCCAAGTTTTCTAATGACTCCTTTTTAGGGTTCCGTAGTCAACTAGGAACCCTTATAGTTTCGCCATGTCTGTCTGTCCGTCCGTTTGTCCGTCCTCGCTTAATCTCTGTGACCGTTAGCACTAGAAAGCTGAAATTTTGTACCAATATGTATATCAATCACGCCGACAAAGTGGTAACATAAAAATTGGAAAAAAAATGTTTTATTAGGGTAGCCCCCCTATATGTAAAGTGAGAAGTGTTTTTTTTTTTTAATTTCAACTCTAACATGTGATATATTGTTGGAAAGGTATTTAAAAATGAATAGGGGTTTATTAGATCCATTTTTTGATAATGTCAATAATTTCGGAAATAATCGCTCCAAAATTAAAAAACAATGTGTCCCCCCCCCCCTTCTAACTTTTGAACCATAAGTTTAGAAAATATGAAAAAAATCTGAAAAGTAGAACTTTATAAGGACTTTCTAGGAAAATCATTTTGAACTTGATGGAAACAACAGTTTTTGTACAAAAAAGACAAAAAATTGTACAAAATAATTTCTGGACTAACCCCCTTATTCATAATCCTATTTTATCTCTATTTTAGCTAAAATAGGTTTATAGAACGTTTGTCTTTATCTGTCACGTTGTCATTTCTGTGTGTAAGAAAGAGACAAACCCCATTTTAACAAAAATAGGTTTGATAAGTTTTATGAATAAGGGGGTAAGTTTGTAGTATAATCGTATTTCCGGAACTGAGCACCGTGAGGCAGTATCTTTTGAAGTAAATAATGTGAAAATAGTAGCCTTATATAGATCATGCAAATGCCCCAACAGCGTCGCAGTGGGTTTTATAAATAATTTATTGTCGCATAATAGTTCATGCATTATATTTGGAGATTTTAACGAAGACTACCTTAGTAACAGCAATACTGCAGTATTTAAATTACTAAATGACGCTGGTTATCACTCCATGTTACAACCCCTACCCACTACTCGTGGTGGGACTCAAATAGACAACATTTTCTCGAACTTTCCATGTGTGGTTGGAATCTATAACTCTTTTTTTAGTTATCACCGTCCTTTGTGGGCCCGTTTTTAGTGTTCCGTAACAAATAGCCTTTTTTAAGTTGGGTTACCACTATGTTCGCGCTCCAGCAGCGCTCCGCGCTCCTGCAACTGCTCCAATGGATACGTCGCGCTCACTTCTACATGCGCTCCCCTTTGACACACTGCGCTCCCCTTTGTGTTCGCGCTAGAAACCGTCACGAGTCGGAGCGCCGCGGCGCTCCGACTCAACTCAACAGTGAACAACACAGAGCGGCGCGCCGCTCTGTGTTGTTCACTGTTGCACGCTCCGTGTTCGCGCACGTACCCATTACCGGGAGCAGTTGCAGGAGCGCGGAGCGCTGCTGGAGCGCGAACATAACGGATACCCACCTTTAAACTCATAAGTGGGAACACTTATTGTGACGGACGGGAAATTACGGAACCCTACACTGAGCGTGGCCCGACACGCTCTTGGCCGGTTTTTTTGGAACTGCAATTCCAAAAGGAAAAATTACATAAATATACAGTGTGTCCAGTAAATAGTACCTACGACATATTGCAGGGGATGATAGCTTGGGTCAGTACCTACTAAAACAATAATATAATTATGTTCTGCAGAATGTTACGGATTTACAGTTATACAAAATTTTCCGAAATATCGAAAAATCTCTACATTGAAACATATTTTTAAGCATCTCGTAATGAATGATTCCTTTTCTAGTATTTTTTTACATCAATTTATTCGTGAATAATTACTCTTCTCATTGATAATTCCTTTTTCCATCAAAAACAAGAATGTTTTCAAGAAATACTATTTTTTTTTTTTTAATTTTCGCAGAACGATTTTCTTATCGCTTAAATTTAACCTGCAGTGGTGAAAAAAAAAGTTACATATTGCGGAACATATTATTATATTGTTGTTGGGTATAAGACTAGAACCTTTTTCATATATTTATTTATCATACATAATTATATGTAATAATAAAATGATACAAATTATTTAAATAATATGAAGTGAAGTTTTGACAATAAACATCTCTAAAAGTTTGTTTTGTTATAATCATCGTTCTAGCCTTGTATCCTTCAAATCGAATCTAAAAAACAAAGACTTTAATTACGTGATCATTTATTTTGCAAGCTAATTCATCTAAATCTATCCATCAATTTCACGAATGTGTTTTGTTATATGACTTTACACGTTATTGAGTTCGCATAAAGATCAATTTTTCCTAAAGTAGATTGATGATTTTGAAGGCGCACTTAGTTCGGATGTGATCGGTTTTACGAATTTTGCCGATGCTACATCTAAGTTGTGTCGAACTGTATGAGGTTGAATAACATATTGGAAAGCACGAGTAATTCCAAAGATAGTTCCGCTCAGAATGTGTCTTACGTAAGCGCCATCTGGCCAATATCAATAGAACTTCTATTAAATACACTCGAGGATGCCCGGATGGCGAGTCAACCTTAAGCTGCATGAGTAACACAATGCTGTCTGTTCTCTAGTTTAGTTTAGAAGTTTACCACTAGGTGGCGTGGCGGTGACAGTACCATTATAATTATGACAGAATGAAAAAAAATGGTATTTTGTAGAGCAAATCGTTTCCACTAATTACATCGGAACATCGTATATTACTTACTAGAAGTTTGAGTCATTTTATTAATTATAATTGGTACCCATGAAATTCCTATTGTTTAATATATACATTATACAGGGTGAAATTGAATTCATGGGCATCCTTTTAAGGGGTCATTATAATCATCATTATGAACAACTTTTACTATGGGACCAACCCTGAAATCGCGAAAAAAAATCAGCTCTTCCCTACATTTTGTCGAGTTATGTGAACATAAATGCAAGGAACAGCTGATTTTTTTTCGCGATTTTAGGTTTAGTCCCATTGTAAAAGTTGTTCATAATAATGAGTGCAATGACCCCTTCAAAGGATGCCCATGAATTTAATTCCTGTATAATGCTTATCGTGCTAAGTGTGATAACATAGTAAAGTGAAGATCGATATAACTAAATGATTTTGACAAGCTTTTTGGAGCCCTGATTATCACGAATTCACGATCCGTTGCTCGTCACGTTATCAACGCGGTCGCGAAACGCCCGCTGGCTCGGCTATTATCTACTTTACTACATCTTACTATTCAATCAAATGAACATTAAGAGGAATTGCGGTCGGAGAGACTTTTGAAAAAGCGTAAAAAGTCGTAATTCAAGGTTTGGCTCTCGCCTATTTCCTCCTCCAATATTGTACCAATTTAAAATATATTTCATAAACTGAATAAGAAGGATTATATACTGTGTCCCTCTATTTTTTCTTTTTTCATTAATAGTAGTCAATTTTGTACACTAGGCCTCTGTTTACATCGGTTTAAATCGGCATTTTTTGAGTGTTAGAAAATAATGTATCATGAAAAAGAAAAACATAGGGACATAGAAGTAGTTAATATTTATTATTCTGTAAAGGTATGATTCCGATCTCGGCTACATTTTCTATGGGTTTATATGAGACTAGCTGCGCCCCGCGGTTTCACCCGCGTAACTTTCGATCCCGTGGGAATATCGGGATAAAAACTATCCTATGTCTTTTCCCGGGACTCAAACTATCTCTATACCAAATTTCATCGAAATCGGTTCAGTAGTTTAGGCGTGAAGAAAAGACAGACAGACAGACAGGGTTACTTTCGCATTTATAATATTAGTTTGGATTACATTCCGAGCACAGCAGCAATGTGACACAGCAATGTCGCGCAGCATTGCTGCCGTGCTCGGAATGTAATCTCATAAAAACCCATAGAAAATGTATGAGGAACAGTAGTGCTGCGACCGCACTGCCGCGGCAGCACTGCTGCGTGCTGCCGAGATTGGAAAAGATCATTGCTTTGCAAGAAAACAGGCGAGAGCGTTTCTATGAAGAAATGACCGCATTGTAACCCAACTGCGATCACGCAGAAATGTCATCAATCTGCCTAATCACAATTGGCCAACTCGTGCATTTAGAATTCCGAGGGGACGGCGCGAACGCAGTCCCCACTATCAAAAATTACGCATCCGAGTTATCCACATTAGGGATAATCGCAGGGGTCAACCTAGCCGCAGTGCAATGGAAAGGCCTCGCCCTGGGGGAACCGCCTTATTGATCACGGTGTCCCCTATGCCAGGTAAGTATGAATTCACTACAGAATTTACCGAGGGTCGTTCAACGACGGAGAATCTTGACACCGCGATTCAGAAACGTGACGTAAATGTTCAACGCCATCTAGTGAGTGGAAAACTCGGTCGCGTGACTTTGTTCGCCGCCCTACTATAACTGTACTCTGCTACACGCTAAGAAAATGACTACGCCATGATTCTTCCATTTATGTTTAACATAATATTGGCTCTTTATTTACGTATAGTTGTTTATAACACTTCGTAATAATTATGTAGGTACCTACTCATTAGAAGAAGGCGCTGTCCAAATACTTTTAACTTTGAAGACTCTTTTATCTGTTCTGTGGGTTAACCCTAAATAAGTGTTTGTGAGTAACAAACTAAAATGCGTTATTAAAAACAACAAGTTAATGTCCCATTAGGTCTAACTCATACATAATATTTAAGAACTGCGATTCATGAAAAAATAAGCATGGATAAATAAATAAATTACATTATGTACCGTAAAATCGGGGTACATTAGCCCTAGGGTGTAACTTTGGCCCAAAACGACAAAAAGTTGAACTTCCCGCCACGCCGCACTTTAGGATATATCGATAGATGACGGCATGGGGCGGTCGATATTATTTTAAAGTTTTTCAGTACAATAAAAACAAGTTAATCAAGATAATACGTCTTTCTTTGATATATGAAATCAATCAAAACAGGTTTCTTTGCCCTTTTATTGAAAATCGTTACGTTTTACTACATAAAAGAAGAGGGCCAAATAAACCCGCTTCAAAGTACAACTTTGGCCCAAACTTTGCGAAAAAAAAAACTTAGGCGCGTCGCCCACATGAGCTAGAGTCGAGGCGGCGACGAGGCTCGGGCGCACGTTTTCTATAGGAATAAATATAGGTATGTATGTATAGGCGACATACCTATATTTATTCCTATAGAAAACGTGCGCCCGCGCCTCGTCGCCGCCTCGACTCTAGGTCGTGTGGGCGACGCGCCTTAATTAGGGGTTATTTTCTTAAGTTTCACGTATGTACATGAGTTGATTATATTCATAACTAAACACCTATTTCTATTATAGATGGTGCTTTTTAAATTGAAGTACTCAAACGAGAATCATAAAGTATCATGATTTGGGACAAAGTACCGCGACCTTACGGTACCTATAATTTTTTCCCATATGGATTTAATGCTAAAAGAGTGGTGAAAAATTAATGGTGAGATAGTATTATTATAAATGCGGGAGGTGAGAGGTGCAGACCAAAATAAAACTTGAAAGTAAGTTAAACTTTGTTTAATTAAAATATAAATAAATAAATAATACACTTCTTAGGTTTTACGATAGTACTATTAGTTATTCTGTGGTTTTACTCTATCTTGATTTTTGATCGTCTTACTCTCTGTCAAATCCTTTCAAATTTCGAGATCGCTCCTGCCTTATGTTTTTTTTTTTTTAATACAGATAATATCCATACTCAGACAACATGCTACTTTATAAAAAAAACACACATATATGAAACAACAAGTTGGTTCTCATAATAAATATTAGGTATTTCAACACTCCGTTTACTTTAAAAATTTACAAGGTACCTATAGTGACCGTAGCAACGAATCCTAATTAATATAATATTTACAGAGAAGCTTTATACATATTATAAACGTATGTAATGCACTGTGATGCACTCATCCTCACTAGGACACATAATATATTAATCACGTATACATAAGATATATGAACAGTACAAGTCATAGAGAATAATTATTCCTAAACTTACTCCACAACTTGACTCTATGGTACGTAATCGCAATGGAAAATAAAACAAACGTTGCAATGACAAAGTAAATCTAACAATAATCGTGGCAATTTAAATTGACAGGTAAACAAAGTATCAATAAACCTAACATTTTTACGAAACCGACCTAAACTTAATTGAACGAGAAAAAAAATCAGAACGTCGACAATTTAGCGAGATGCCTTATACAATGGACGGCTCCAGAGTTTTTATTTTAAATCCAAAATTTGACGGGTTTCTTCGGTTTTAATACCTAGCCTATTCTAACCTAACACTAACCTCACGTGACCTGTCCGGCGGCATGCTGCAACTAGTTGTTACTGTTGCCCGTTCGGGAGGTGACACACTAAGAAGTAAGGCGTCGAATTGACGTTGCTAGCGTTAAACTAAGCTCTAAATCTAAACCGAGAGAGATTTGATTGGAACCGTGCGATGTGGGTTTATTCCCATCTCGGCACCTTCCCATCTCGGCACCCATGAATTTATTTATCTTGTCTACGAAAAATTCCCATTTCGGCACCCTCTCATGAATCATTTTAAGGTACACAAATAGAAACGGAAACACAGTATCAGTATAGTAAGTAAATCAACTTTATTATTTATTAAATCATTTTTGTTTCTTTTTAAATTACCATTTTCACAGACAAGCCCTTGAATCGCTTTTTAGAGGCTCCATTATCTCTGCCTTGGCAGTAACATAACAAATTTTAAAATATATGAAAAATTCACGGTTCGTAGGAATAATTGTTTTAAAATCTTTCCAGCAATTATGTAAAAACATATTACAAAAATCAACAGCTATTATGTACAATTAACGTTTAACCAGTATAACCGGGACGTAGGCAAAAGGGCGTCCATACTTTGAGGACTTTCATACTGGTACTAAATGATACGAGTAGGCTTGATTACGCGTTCACTGTACAGTCATAGCAATTAGCTGATCCCCCTTTGCAATTCTTTTATATTTTATTTACTTCGGTCAAATAAATAAAATATAAAATAATTGCAAAGGGGGTCAGCTAATTGCTATAACTCGCTGTACATTCATTTTCAGTCTTAATTATCACATAAATCGGAATTGTATATTTTTATACCTACATAATAGGTAAAAATTCTAAATATAAAAAAAATATTAGTCTTAAAAATATCTGAAATAATAAAATCACCGCAAGTTGTTACTCTTCATACAAAAACAAACTAATAAAAAAATATTACACAAATCAACAGTTGTAAATAGACTATTTTTTAATCTTCTATATCACAGAGAAATCAACATTGTACATAATTTTCTTACAATAATAGCAATAATTTTAAATATTATCAAAAATTGTCTCTATCTCGCTCTTTCTTTTGTTAGTTTGCGCTATTGTCTTATTATACTATCTGAACTGAGCACTTCTAATTTAGTATTACACAACAATTAACCATAATGAGCAGTCGTTAGGTTTACTTTGGTTTGACTGTCTTAACCGAGGCGAAAGAGATAGCCAGAAAATATGACACTTACTTGCTTACTTATTACTTGCGTATTTTTTTTAAGTCCCATGAAAATATATTTTACTTTGTCCACTAAACACTAAAAAATTAAAATTAAACTTATTTTATAGGTACTTTTTTATACATTTTTTAGTTTTGAGTCAATTTGATTTACTCACTATACTGATACAGTGTATCCATTTTTTGATGACTGTACTTAGCAACGACTAATGACGGAGTGCCGAGATGGGAATTTTTCGTAAAGATGATAAATTAATTCATAGGTGCCGAGATGGGAAGGTGCCGAGATGGGACTAAACCGCGATGTGGTGCGGTGCGGGAGTGCGGCGGGTTCAGTTAACGAAGGCCGCGGAGCGCTTGTCTCTGTTCTTGTTGCGGGTGAATTGCCGGGCCTTGCTCGCTGCCCTGTTTTGTAAATGCTGGAATGGACAAACATAATATTAAGTTACAACTAATTTCTGTCGTATTCTCAGTCCTAATTATTTTAAGTCTAATAAAACTTATAGGCAAAATCACTAAATCTGTCTCACAGCTGGGTAAATATCTCCCTCTCATTCTTTCCATACCGCGACCGCGACCGCGTACCGGCAAGCGTAGTGTGGGACGCCCCCCAGCTAGATGGACGGACGACCTAAAGAAGGTGGCTGGGGTAGACTGGATGCGGAAGGCGGAGGACAGGGTGCTGTGGCGCAGTCTGGGAGAGGCCTATGTCCAGCAGTGGACTGCGATAGGCTGAGTTGATTGTTTTGTTGATCGATTCTTTCCATCGGTACCGATCTTACGATTCTGCGTTTGTGTTACATGAAGGCAAAATAATTAAAAGCTGTAATTGATATATTGTGCAGGTACATACCCGCTGCAGTTTCTTAGGCTTCTCCTGTGGCGCCACCTCAGTGGGCGGCACGTCGGCCAGCGCCAGCGCAGCGCGCAGGCGCGGACAGCGCGGCGCCAACACTTGCAGCGCTCCGCCGAGTGCCCCCGCCAGCGCCGCGTACGCCGCTCCGCCCGACCAGTGGCACCACATAGCGCTCTCGGAGCCGATGTGGGCTGATATGCTGGGCTCTTCACCTTCCTGGAAGATGAATCATGTTGGCGTTAAATTAAATTGTTACAACTACAAATCTATTATGTGTATCTAAGCACTCAGACGAGTGTACGTGATTTATACCAGCGGTTGTCTAAGTGGACGTCGTCTGTCACTGGGACTTACGCCCTGGCTAATGTACCTACATAATAATATTATGTTATATGCAACGCACCTCGAAGTACTTGAGGATGTCCCTGAAGGTGGCTCGCTGTATCTTGAGGTCTTTCTTGGCGCGGAACCTGTTCGAGTCTCGCGCTAACTCGGTGAGCCGAGGCAGTAATACGTCCACGTGCGCTGCGAGCGGGTTTTCTGAGCTGTCGTTGTCTGTCACTGTCTCGTATGCGATGGCGAGCGCGCCGCCTGCTGCCATGCGGACCTGGGGGTACAGACACATATGTTTATAAAATCCATTCATTTACACTATCGTTGTCTGGTGTACAACAAGAACATAGGTAAGTTACCTCAAGCGACACAGCCTCCAACAACTCCCCAAGCCTGGCAAAGCTGGGCGCCTGGTTGTTGAGCAGCGACAGCGCGTGGTTGGGCGACAACAGCGGCAACAGTAGTGCCCAGCCGTCCAGTGCGGCGGCGTGCCACGCGCCCTCCTCCACTGCTGCGTCCGACACCTTCACGCTACCGTCATCCTGGGCGATGAAACAAGAAACTCCATTACATTGGGAATTCATCATTGTAATCCTCGTAACTTTATCCCATTTAGACGACCATCATTGCGGCCGTCTTACTGACTGGCTACTATTTTAACCGCGTTTCAAGCTTCTCATATTTATACTTCGTGTCGAGAAAAAAGTGTGTAAACTCATAGTTTACCTTGAGATAGCTGCCGCTGAAAATGGTCTCGTACATGCGCATGACCTCCAAGATCTCAGTAAGGTCTTCCTCCATCAAGTAGCACAACACGGCCAGGGATGAGCAGCACTGGAACATACAGAACATATTATTATAGAAACACGTTATCTTAATGGTTCCTGGAGACAGACGTTTTCTTTGATGAAAACTGCCTTAGGACATTTGTATAGTGTGTCTGTGTTGCGACGTTTACCTCAGTTCGCGTGTCGAGTGAGGCAGACTTGTCAGTGGCGGCGGCGGCGAGCGCGGGGCGCACCTCGCGCACGAACTCCTCCGATCCTTCCTTGCCGATCTGTGGGTAACATATATTAAGTATAAGCCGATGGTTCAATACGTATTTAATGCATCGCAGCCATGGAAATAATTTGTGTAAACTACGAGTAAGGAGTAGAGTCATCCCCATTGCTGGATGTTCGTTAAAAAATCTAGTGAGATCATGATAATAACCTGAACAGCCAGCAGCGGTGCAACAGCAGCAGCTGCCTTCCTCTCTCCATCCTTGCCGCGTCGTAGTGCGCGCGACACATGGTCGGCCAGCGTGGCGCGGTGTGCGCTCAACAAGCCATCAAGTGCTCGTCGCTGTAATTCCGCGCGGAGTGAAACGAATGCGCTCGCGCGTGCTGCGTGCCCGTGAGCGTTCAGCGCCTCGATTAAATCTAGGACCTTCTCTTCGAATTTTTCTTGAAGCACTTGTTCTAAGGAAAGGAGAAATATTATAAGCATTTGTATATTTAGTAAATACTCCGGCAATACGATTCAAACGATCACTCCAAATATATTCTTATATCAAACAAAACTATAACCGCGCGCACACAATCAAAAAATCCAATCACTTAATTATCCCGTTGGCGACATTTTATTGAAACGGTATTAAAGTAAGGAAACCGACGAAACCGTGACGACGTTGTTTTAGAAAAATAAACCTAGCTCATTAATTTAATAAAAATAAGTTAATAAAATAATAATCGAAGTAATAAAATTATAGTCGAACGTATTTGGAATGAAGCCATACTATTTTATTTTAACTTTAAAACAAAACTTTACTGTTAGGCGGGTCATACACCTACAACAAGATTGCGCAATAGATACCTACATAATAATTATATTATTATAATCAACACCTAAAACGACCTTTACTATCAATGGACATCGTGATGTTGCGCAATAATATCGACCGTGATATTGCACCATTTTTGACACCAGCTGTTTTTATTTGTGTACAATCTTTAGGTACTCGGATTTTCCTTGACGACCGTGACGCAGCGCGATGTTTTTTGTTATATGTACGATGACTCATCATCACAATCTGTTTACTAACGTTCAAACTTATCAGATACACTAGATACTACTATTTTTACAGACAGCGCTTACAAAAATATTAAAGTGTGCAAAAATTTATTATATTATTATATTACTTAATAATAGTTCATTTATGTTAAGGTTTTTTTTTCTTTGGAAATATTGTATTGTATTTACTTTTATCTGGTTTCACTTCCTCTTCGACAGGCTCCTGATAATAATAGTAATTATATTTTGGTTCTTCTACAATAGGCTCCACAATTTTCTCTTTCACATGAACTGGACGTGGTCCACTCCATTTGATGTCCCGTTGCTTCCCTGTAGAGTACAATTGTTTATTATTGTTTTATCGATGTTTTGTTACATCACTAGTAATGTGTATGATGCATTACATTTGATCGCCTGATGCTGCAGTCCGGTATCTACAGACTCTGTCCTGATGATCCGGTTTTCTCCCGTCTTCCTGCCCCATTGTGTGCCACTTAGCTTGTCTGCAGAAAAATATGATTATAGTCAGTTTAATTAATTGTTAGTTAGGTTGGGTTGTCTACAGTAGCCAGCTTCAGTATTTGTATTTGAACACCAAATAATTATCCAGACCTTTGAAAGCACACCACCAAAGTTAGTACACTTATTTATAGAATATTTTGAGTATCTACTTGATATCAAGGTTATTGAAGTGACTCCGAGAAGGCTTCAATTCCTTTACTAATTGGAGCTTGTATGAATGTGATTAAAAAAACAAAAATATGGCACTGGATTGCGCAATGTAAAAAAATCTACCGAAACGTGCTGTAAGTGCTACTTACTTGACTCTGTCGTTTGCTGCTGCTCGAGTCCCCCTTTCTTTTCATAAATCTTCGCCCATTCCTTAATTTTATCTGAACTCGGACACAGCACGTGCACCTGATTATTTCTCAAACGGAACTTTTCACAATACAAGCGCCTCACAGCCGTGATCACACCACGGTTTAAATAATATTGCTGTGCACAAAACTCGCGCTGTTCTTTCGACCAGCCAACGCGATTGTGCTCAACACTAGTGTTTCCGTTCTCTTTGTCATGCTCCATGGCGACGGAACTTAGTGAACTTCGGAACGAGACTGAGCGATAGACAAGCCAGCGGCTATACATAAACCCACGCGAGCCTCCCCCCCCCTGTCCCCCTCGACCGGTGACGCATGAGTTTTCGCGCGAACTCGGAAGAGTAGATTAAAGTTATTGTATATTGTGAAATTACAATTATTAATGTATTGCACAATAGTAGGATATTCACCCAGATTATAAGGCAATGTCTTATATTTCAAGGGCCCCATATTGAATACCGAGCGTATTGATAATGGAAGCGTCATAAACATGCCTCGCTGTTACAGGTAAACAAAATTGCACAACATTATTTCAATAAAATCGAAGACTCTGCGGGAACCGTATTTAAGTTGCGCAATTGTTTTTAATTTAGTTTACAATGACCACAGCGTTTCAGGCCAGAATCCTTTGTTCCTAAGGAGAACTATAAAACTGCGAAACTATAAAAAGCTAATAGAAACATACTATTTTATTTATTTAACCATTTATGTACACAGATATAAACAGGCAAGAAGAAAAGAACAGAAAAAAAGGTTTTTTTATATTTAATTATTTACAATAAGTCCAATATGAATTATTATAAAATTAGATAGTCGTTACTTTAAAATCAATGTCAAAATTATGAACATGTCATCTTAGATTTTTACAATACTGCATATATTCTATATTATTCTATATTATGTCACATCTGCCAACCCGCACTGGGCCCGCGTGGTGGATTACGGCCCACTCCCTCTCACCGAGAGGAGGCCTGTGTCCCAGCAGTGGGAACGTTATAGGCTGATTATGTGTGTTATGTGTGCATATAATATTCACCAATGTCATAAAAACAATTATCCAATAACCACGTTGTCAGCTTTTTCTTGCACATGGGCATGAGAAGTTCTTTAAATGAGTTTGCTAACTTGTTATATGTATTATTATACCTGAATAGCACTAACGTATACATTCCTCCTAAATATTTGCAATCTAGGTACATTGAGGTACCTACATTTAATTCATGTTTGTATTTATTTCGAGCAGAAGCTTTTTGCGGCTCGCTTCTAATTGCGAAAATAGTGCGGATTTTGCTTTACTAGCATACATATAGTTCCTTGATGTATATGCAGGGTAACGGTAAAATGCGAAGTTTTTTAAAACCAGACGCCAGATATAGCCCTAACACACTTCTTTTGTACCCGAAATGCCATTAAAACTTCAACCGAATTGCCCCATAATATCAGTCCATATGACACCACAGACGATACGTATCCGCAATATGCAGTGACTGCTGCGTCTACGGACACTGTTGATCGAAGACGTTTTATTGCATATACGAAATTATCTAGCTTATCGCATACGTAATTGATGTGTGATTTCCTATTGCAGTTTTTATCCACTATTATACTCAAGAATTTTGTGTTTACTACTTTTTCTAGGATACTGTCGTCATATGTTATACTGAGACTCTGAAAGTTTGATTTATAAGTTTGAAATTGAATTACTTTTGTTTTATTTATGTTGATTTTTTTATTGTTGTTATTAAGCCAATTTATTATGTCTTTGATTGCTTCATTAATTTCCTGTTCTAACTTATTTTGTCCTTTCATTTTATTGTTAGTGTTGTATCGTCAGCAAATAAGATTGTTTCGTGGCGTGTTACATTGGGAAGGTCATTAATATACAGGGTGAAATTAAATTCATATGGGCATCCTTTTAAGGGGTCATTGTAATCATCAGTATGAACAACTTTTACTATGGGACCAAACCTGAAATCGCGAAAAAAATCAGCTCTTCCCTACATTTCGACGAGTTATGTGAACATAAATGCAAGGAACAGCTGATTTTTTTTCGCGAGATTGGGTTTAGTCCCATAGCAAAAGTTGTTCATAGTGATGAGTACAATGACCCCATAAAAGGATGCCCATGAATTTAATTTCACTCTGTATAAGTTTGAAATTGAATTATTTTTGTTTTTTTTTAGGTATATTGATTTTTAAATTGTTGTTAATTATTATGTATTTGATTGCTTCATTAATTTCCTGTAAACTTATCACATAAGTAGAAATTTATCAAATAATTTAATTTATTCTGAATTAATGTTTTATAATTTTTTTGCTGTATAATTTTGTTGTATTTTTAATTTTAATTTTTTTTAATTTTTTAATTTAAATGCTTTGAGTTTGATTCGACTCTTCCGATTTCGCGCGGAAACTCATGCGCCACAAGTCGAGTGTGTAACGGGGGAAGGGTGAGGAGGCTCGGGTTTATGTATAGCCGCTAGCTTGTCTCTCACTCAGTCTCGTTCCAAAGTTTACTAAGTTCCGTCGCCATGGAGCACGTTGGCATTGGCTGGTCGAATGAACAGCGTGAGTTTTGTGTAGAGCAATATTATTTAAACTTTGGTGTAGTCACTGCTGTTAGGCGCTTGTACCGTGACAAGTTCCTTGTGCGAAATAAGTACGTGCGGTGTCCGAGTTCAGATATAATTAAGAAATGGGTGAGGATTCACGAAAAGGAAGGAGGACCCGAAGAGGAGCAAACGACAGAGTCAAGTAAGTAGTCTTTGGCCAAAGAATTAGCATTGCCATTCAACGTGGCAATGCTGCCAGTCTTCTGGGCACGTTTCCGGATGACAGCGATGCGGATGAATACTTCGACGCCTAAGTGTCCTTTGTTTTATTTTTATTTTTATATATTTGTATTGTAAGTTAGTTAGTAATTTATTTTAGTATCTATTGTAAAAGCCATTAAAAAGTAAGTAGCATATACAACATGTTTCACATGTAAACGTTTCTGTGATCAACGTGGTGAGAATCGGAAGTGATCACCGCATGTTAAGAGGCACATTGAACTTAAATATCAAGCTGGAAAGATGTCGATTGATGAAGTCTATGTTCCGCCCAGCACCGATTCAAGTCTAAAACTCCGAGAGCTTTCACCATGAATTTCAGAATCGTTTCGAGTGCCTAGGGAGCTCCGTGGATTATAACGATGGGTTCGTGGAAACTGTCCATACGGTCGGGTCTAAGATCTTCAAGACCCGTCGTCGGTCGTACGAATACAAAAAAAGGTATCTATGATCCTAATTAACGGCTCATGAAGGAGAGGCGCGAGATGATCCTTCAGTCTTCAGAGGATACGCTCAATAGACGGATCTCTAAGTCCTTGAAAAGCAACCTTCACCGCTTTAATATGGACCGTTGTTGGCATATCATGGTTATGTAGCTTCGGTGTTACGGTACGGATTAATACTGTGGGGAAACTCAACAAACTACCAGCGGGCGTTTTTATCCCAAAAACGATGCATAAGAGCAATTGTTGGCATTCCCTCATATGAGTCTTGTAAGCCTCACTTTAAGAGGCTCAAAATATTACCTCTTCCGAGTATGTACATTTTTGAAATATGTGTCTTCGTAAAATCCAACTCTAGCCTATTTGTGAAAGCTAATGATATTTATACACGTGATAATACCCAACCTCGTAAATCAAGGCATGGTCAGCGACTAGTGCTAGAATTTGCACCAAAGACTGCGGTGTTTAAAAAAAACTGCTCAGCGATGTGTATTAAAATTTATAATAGATTACAATCAGACATTAAAGATCTCCCACTTCCAAAATTTAAGAAAAAGCTTAAAGAGCTACTTCTTAAAAAAATGATTTACTCAATAAATGAGTGGTTACAGGAATAATGTTGACATTGTGAGTTGACATGTATTTGACATTATTATTATTTGACATTATTATTATTATTATTTGACATTGTTATGATTACTACTATACGATATATTTGACATTAGGCTCTATGAATCTCGAGGACATGTTTGATTTTTGGCTAAATACCCGTAATTTTGATTTTTTATGTATTAGATTAATTTAATATCTTGCATTATGTAGATTCGCATGCCGTAATAAGGCTAAATAGAATATAAGACCAAATAATGTAACATGAAGCACCATCAATTGTATTTACTCTATTTAAATGTGAATAAACGAATATGAATACCGTATTAAGGACGCGATAGAGCGGAATAAAGGCTCCAAGGTCTTTGCTAGAGATCTGTCTATTGGGCAGAGCCAGCTTACGAAACTGAAGACCGATGATGGCAAAAGCGTATCCGCTAAACCTGAGCTGTTGAGAGAGATCGAGAGGTTCTATGCACGTCAACAAGCAGCCCCGTTACGAATCTGGCAAAGAACCCAAGAGCTAGATTGACCCGACACTATACCGAAGACATCCCGGATGTCAGCCTGTACGAGATTAGGATGGCTCTGAAGCAGCTGAAAAATAACAAGGCGCAGAGCGATGACGGAATTACGGCCGAGCTCCTGAAGGCCGGCGGAATCTTAAGGCCCTTCAGAAGCTGTTTGGTTCCGTCATACTCGAGCGTAAAACACCACAGGCATGGAACAGAGGTGTGGTGATACTTTTCTTTAACCCTTTCGCGAGCATTGGCAAAATAATTGCCAAACCACTTTTTAAAAGTTGCGCCAATATGTATGAAGTAAATTGATATTGTGCAACTGTAGACAGCTAACGCCATCTCTTAGATTATTGTTACAACAATTTGAATTCTATCAAATAAAAAGTCACAAACGGGCATTGGCAAAGATATTGCCGTAGCCCAAAAAAGGGGGGGCAAGCAAGGGGGGAAATCTATTAGTATTGTTTTACAAATGTTATTTCACAATGTTTAGAATAAATAAAACCAAAATCGGAGGTGCAAATAGTATTGCTCGTGAAAGGGTTAAGAAGGGCGACAATGCCCTTCTTAAAAATTATAGGCCCATCTTACTTCTGAGCCATGTCTACAACCTGTTTTAAAGAGTCATCACGACCGCGTACCGGAAGACGTAGCGTTGGAAGGCCTCCCACAAGGTGGACGGATGACCTTGTAAAGAGCGCAGGAACCCGTTGGATGCAAGAAGCATACAGAACTGGCGGAGGTGCTTGGGCGAGCACTATATCCAGCAGTGGACGTCTTTCGGCTGAAATGATGATGATGCGACATATTTTTCTGCAGACAAGCTAAGTGGCACACAATGGGGCAGGAAGACGGGGGAAAACTGGATCATCAGGACAGAGTCTGTAGATATTGGACTGCAGCATCAGGCGATCAAATGTAATGCATCATACATATTACTAGTAACAAAATATCGATAAGACAATAATAAACAATTGTACTCTACAGGGAAGCAACGGGACATCAAATGGAGTGGACCACGTCCAGTTCATGTGAAAGAGAAAATTGTGGAGCCTATTGTAGAAGAACCTCAATATTATTATTATCAAGAGCCGGTCGAAGAGGAAGTGAAACTACATAAAAGTAATTTTTTATTGTTTATTAATCAAAAAACAGTTTACAAGCATTTTTTGAACCTTTAAACATACCACACAAACCACAGCGGTATGGCCAGACACGGCAACTCGGTGATGAAACCAGTTTTCCGTTGTCACGACATAACATGAAAACGGCTGGACCGATTTCGATGAAATTTGGTATAGAGATAGTTTGAGTCCCGGGAAAGGACATAGGATAGTTTTTATCCCGATATTCCCACGGGATCGACATTTACGCGGGTGAAACCGCGGGGCGCAGCTAGTTAATTATAATTAATGAAAAATTAGGTAGGTACATAGATAGTTTTTTCTAGATCGCACTGCAATCTAGAAAATATCTTTTCAATACCTTTGAGCAGTTTTGCGCATTTATTACATTGCATATTTTCATAGATAAATCATTCATATACGATGGTGGAGGCCTATGTCCAGCAGTGGACGTCTTTCGGTTGAAATGATGATATGATGGTAGCATGTATTCCCACGTCCACGCTCCATAAACATTAGGTACGGTACTAGATTTAGGCTCGATAAATGTTGGTAAGTAGGTCAAACAAACGCAACGACTTTAGTCTTTCGTATTTACGAATATCACTTAAATTATGGTAATTCCCACAATAACAGGTAAAAGTACCTTGTCAAAGACATTTACAATTTCGCAGTAGTTAAATAAACCCGTGTCATTATCTTGGAATTCATGTTTTATTCTTGTGGGTACAATCGTTTTTTTTAAATGCGTAACTGTAACTTATAAATATCCTCGACGTAAGTCTTGTATGTACGCCTGTAGCTACTTTGGCCGTAATCAATATATGCATATTTCCAAAAAAACCTTGAACATATATCACACTAATATTATAAAGACGAAAGTTTGTGAGTGTGTGTTTATACGTTTGTTACTTCTTCACGCTCAAACGACTGTATCAATTTTGATAAAATTTTGTATAGAGGTAGCCGGCACCCTGGATTAACATATAGGCTACTTGTTATCCCGATATTCCCACGGGATCGACACTTACACGGGTGACACCGTGGGGCGCCGCTAGTTAACTATAATTAATAATAATAAATTTTCACACACTTTAATCTTTTTGCAAGCGCTGCAATCATTTCTAAACATAATAGTATCTATATCTGATAAGTTTGAACGTTCAGATTGTACACATCGCGCGGCGTCACGGTCGTCGAGGAAAATCATTGAACTTTAACGTAATCTACATATTAACATATAAATGAGTAGGTATTTGTATGAGAATGCTATTCAATGGAGTTATTCACAACACATTTTAGCTACACTCCTTATTTTATACTTAGCAAATTAGATTTTTGTGTAAAATAAAGTAAAATCCATACCTCCTACTGCTTAAATATTAGATAGTCTATAACATGTTCGAATCGCAATAGGTATTCAACTATCCAAAAAAGAACTACGTTTTACTACGAGAGAATGCGCAGAGCCTACGCGCTACGCAGCTTACGCCTAACTACGGAAGCCTACGCCTAACTACGATAGTCTACGCTTAAACTACCAGAGGCTACGCTTAACTGTGAGAGCCTACGCGAGTCTACGGAAACTCAAGACACGAACGAAAAGTCACGCGACCAAGTATACGCATGACTACATTTTGAACATGTGAAGCAATGGATTAGTAATAGATATCCTTAAAAATTAATCAGTTTATGATTGAAAGTGTGTTTCGCAATCAGGGTGCTCTGGACACAAGAAGCAGTTAAATAAGTATTAATAAAACAATAGAAACTTGCTCGTAATTTTTTTTTTTTAAATGTGCATACATTGTTATCTACGAAAAAATAGGTGAACCCAGAGCATTTATTAGTTACGCCATGAATTTGTTGCTATTGTAATCGATTAGTGAATATACACCGTGAAATTTTAATTACCGTTTTCCTTTTAAGGGGTCATTGTACTCATCATTATGAACAACTTTTACTATGGGACCAAACCTGAAATCGTGAAAAAAAAATCAGCTGTTCCCTGCATTTATATGTTTGCCTAACTCGTGAAAATGTAGGGAACAGCTGATTTTTTTTCGCGATTTCATATTTGGTCCCATAGTAAAAGTTGTTCATGATGATGAGTACAATGACCCCTTAAGAGGAAAACGGTAATTAAAATTTCACGGTGTAAAATAGCTGTTCTATGTAAAGTTCAAAAATAAATAAAATAGATTTCACTGTTATAAATATTAATTGTGCAATAAAATATTGTACGTATTTCAATTTCACAACAACAAAAATATATCTAATCTTCCAAGTCCCCGCGCAGGGGGGACCCCAGTGAGTCGGAGCTTGCTGGGTATGTCTAGCCGCTAGCAAGGTTCTTGCTCAGTCTCGCTCGGAAGTTTACTACGCATAGTCACCATGGATCGACCGAAACCGAAATCAATAGCTAGACGCGAATGGTCGAAGGTAGAACGCGAGTTTTGTGTAGAGCAATATTATTTGCATCGTGAGAGTATCTCTGCTGCTAAGCGTTGTTACTTTGAAAAGTTCTGTGATAAAAAAACTTTTTAACAAAAAATTAAACCTCCGAAAAAACTGAAAAGCAAAAAATAATAAACTTTTTTTATTTAACCTAAATAAATAAGTTCTTAAACTAATGCAAGTATACCTATGTAATTTAGAGTCGGCGCCAAACAAGCAAATTAATATCGTTGCGAGTGGTCGTGCGGAGAGCGCATTTTTTGTTTGAAATGTTAATGTTTATCGCTATAGATTTCACGTAGCTTATTTCTTTAAATTTAAGGTAATTTAGTAATCTTTGTTCATTGATTGTTTGGCGCCGACTCAAAATTACTTAGGTATACTTGCATTAGTTTAAGAACTTATTTATTAAGGTTAAATAAAAAAAGTTTATTATTTTTTGCTTTTCAGTTTTTTCGGAGGTTTAATTTTTTGTTAAAAAGTTTTTATTTTATAATTTTTTGAGGCTATAATTTACTAATTACTACATGCTTAATGTTTGATTACTTTTAAAATACCTACCTTACTTTAGACATTAACTGTTATAATCCTACTGTAACTATTATTTTTTGTGTAATATAATACTAAATAATATAATGTAATACTTAAAAAAAACAGGGTTTATATACCAACATAGATAGGCCTTTTATTATTTTAATTGTAATACACAGCTCAGCATTAAAATCTGTGAATGAACAATAAATCACCCCTATTTTCCCACCCTTAGGGTAGGATTTTTTTTCCAAATTTACATGGGACCAACTTTGAAGTATGTCCTATCCAACAAAAGAAGAATTATCAAAATCGGACTACTCTGTAAAAAGTTAAGCGTGGTCATACATTACAATCAGTGAGTGAACAATCAATCATCCCCTGTTTTCTAACCCTTAGGGTTGGAATTTTTTTTCCAAATTTATATGGGACCAACTTCAGAGTATACCCTTTCTAATAAAAAAAGAATTATCAAAATCGGACTGCTCTGTAAAAAGTTATGCGTGATCATACATAAAAAAAAAAAAAAAAATATATACGCGTCGAATTGAGAACCTCCTCCGTTTTTTTTCGTCGGTTAAAAACGAGTACAAGCGGGACAAGTGTCCGTCTTCAGACCAACTTAGGGATTGGGTTAAACAGGAAGAGAAGAAAAGAGCAAGTAGTTTGATGAAACCGCACCCCGAAGTGTCACAGAAGTCGGATTCAGGTAAGGAGAACGTACAACAAGCTTCCGTGTCGGTTTAACGTCAGCCTGATTTATAAGTGCGCAGGCGGTTGGCTGAATGCCGTATTTTACATTTCGCAGCCCAGTGCCATAATTTGAAATTGGACTTACAAATACAATCATCTTCTTCTTCCTGCCCTTATCCCATGTTACTTGGGGTCGGCGCAACACGTTTTCTTCTTCCATTCTCCCCTGTCAACCGTCACGCTATCATTCACTCCCTTCTCTTTCATATCATTCCTCACACAATCCATCCATCTTTTCTTCGGCCTTCCTCTCCCTCTCCATCCATCAACATGCATATTCATCACTCTTTGAGTCACATGCGTTTCGTCCCTTCTCATCACATGCCCATACCAAGCCAAACGATTTCCTTTCAACTTTTCTGTCACTGGCGCCACTTTCAAACTTCCTCTTATATACTCACTTCTTACTTTATCCATTCTCGTCACTCCACACATCCATCTCAACATTCTCATCTCCGCTGCATGCAATCTTTTTTCATCCGTCTTCTTCACAGCCCAGCATTCAGACCCATACAGTACGACAGGCCGTATCACAGAGTTATAAATTTTTCCCTTTAACTTAAGGGGCATCCGTGGGTCGCAAGTTGTTCCTGTGACCTGTCGCCATTTCATCCATCCTGAGTTGATCCGATGCGTTACGTCTCGGTCTACTTCGCCATCTCCTTGGACAAGCGACCCGAGGTACCGAAAGTCGGAGCAGATCGATATGGGCGTTCCGGCGAGAGATATGGGCAAAGGACTGGAGAGACCGCCAAAATCGCAAAACAGATATTCTGTTTTGGTCCGACTTACTCTCAGGCCAACGGTCTCGAGTCTTTCCCACCACACCTCTAATCTGCTCTGGACCTCTAAGCCGTTGTCGGCAACCAGCACAATGTCATCGGCGAACAGCATACACCAGGGAGCCTCTTCTTGGATATCCGATGTAAGGGCATCCATTATTAGCACGAAGAGGTACGGGCTGAGTGCTGAACCCTGGTGCAAGCCGACAGCCACATCAAAGCTGCCAGTAGTGCCCACTGTAGACCGGACTTGGGTACTGCATCGACTGTACATCGCTCTAATCAACTGCACATACTTCCCTGGCACACCTTTCTCTTTCAGCACCCACCACAAAACTTCACGAGGCACTCTGTCGTATGCCTTTTCGAGGTCAACAAATACCATGTGCAAGTTTTTATGCGCACCTCTGTATTTCTCGCACAGCTGGCGGATGGCAAAGATGGCATCTGTTGTTCCTCGACCAGGCATAAAACCGAATTGGTTTTGCGAAATTTCACTCTCTTCTCTCAGTCGCCTTTCAATAACTTTCTCCCAAGCCTTCATACTATGTGACATTAGCTTTATTCCTCTATAGTTGTTGCACTCCAGCACATCACCTTTGTTTTTAAAGATGGGCACCAGCGAACTGTTACACTATTCGTCAGGTATGGCTTCTTCCAACAACAACTTATTGAAGAATAAAGCTAACCACGTCCATCCATCTACCCGTAATAACTTCCATACTTCAACTGGTATTCCATCTGGACCTATTGCTTTACCATTCTTCATCCCAGTTACTGCTATTCTCACTTCATCCATACTAATCATTCTCACTAACCCCTCATTTACTGGTTTATTCCCGAGCACACCACTCCAGTTACTCTCCTCATTCATCAGTCTTTCGAAATAGCTCTTCTACCTATCCTTAATTTTCTCATCATCCGAAAGAACTATTCCATTTTCATCCTTTATGCACTTTATCTGACAAATATCCCTTTATTGGACATCAATATTGATAATAAAACCATTGAAAGAGTTAATACAACTAAATTCCTCGGACTAATCATTGATAAAAGACTGGACTGGAAATCACACATAGAGAATCTTTGTAAAAAAATTAGTAGTTCTGCTTTTGCCTTGCATTCCCTAGCTGCAGTCGTGAATGTGGATACCTTAATTGCGGCCTACCACGGCTTAGCGGCGTCTCACTTAAGATACGGCATCATCTTTTGGGGAAACTCCACAGACTTCAACATCGCATTCAAAGCCCAAAAGAGATGCATTAGGTCAATGTTTAAGCTAAAGACTGTTGATACTTGTAAACCGTATTTTATAAGATACAAGATATTAACTTTGCCTTGTCTATATATCCTCGAAACTGTGATGTTTGTTAAAGCGAATCCTAAATTGTTTCCAAGCCTACAGGACACTGTCCCACGTAATAGACGGGATATGAGCATAATTCGCGTATATCCTGCTAAAACTGCACTCATGCGCAAAAGTATCATCTGCATGGCTCCAACGATATTTAACAAGCTACCTAAGCGTTGGAAGGAGCTAAGTATCAATGCGTTCAAGCGTCAGTTGATAATGTTTCTATCGGAAAAAGCTTACTATAGTGTGTCTGAATTTCTAGTCGAAAAACTTGTCTGATACTAATCTTACTAAAATGTTTATTGATGTTGTATTGATTAAAAGTAGTAATGTGACTGAAATATTTGTACGCCAATATATTATAAGGCTAAACATGATTGGACTTTAATACTCGTATAATTTATGTCATCTTGCATGCTCTTGTATACATACCATGTTTATACAAATAAATGAATCTTATCTTATCTTATCCCTCGTCTTTCTCTCTCTAGCTCTAGCATAAGCCGGTAAAGATGTTTTTGTCCTGCTGGACTATCCAGTGTATCATAAAGTTTGTCCTGGGCTTTTGCTCTTGCTATGGCCACAGCTTTCTTAGCTTTTTTCTTTAGAATATCATATTCACTCTTTTTTTCTGCTTTCAAACTAACATTCTCATCTTGAACACTCTGCCATTCCTTGAACTTTCTCTTCTTATCCTGCAACACGTTCTGTATTTCTGTCGACCACCACCATGTATCCTTATCTATCGTACCCTTTCCTTTTGTCTCTCCCAAAATATCTTTCGCTGCACTCCTAATATACCCTGCCATTTCATTCCAGCATTCATTTACACTTCGATCATTCATGTCCCCCATATATATCATTTTATCCACCACTCGCTCTTTAAATTTCTTCGCATAGTCATTCCTCTCCAGCATATGCCATTTTATTTTTGGGGGGGGTCGCTCTTTTTTATTATTGAGCTTTATTTCCACAACCATTTCCATAATTAGGAGTCTGTGCTGTGAGACTAGATCTTCTCCCGGTAACACTTTGCAGTCTTTGATATGCTTTAAGTTTTTGCGTCGTACCAGAAAGTAATCAATTTGCGTTTTGTGATTGCCACTTTTGTACGTTATTAGGTGTCCATCGTTTTTCTGGAACCAAGTGTTTTTTTTTTTTTTTTTTTTTTTTTTTTTTTTTTATTAGGGAAAATAAACGGTTACACATTATAATGTAAGGTATAGAACTTAAGACTAAAATGGGAGTATAAATGTATAACCAACAACATTTTCCACAAAATATTAAAAAGTTAAACAAACACGAACGACATGCGATATAGATTACATACATTCAAAAGAGAGCATGGTAAAATACTTTAAAAAAAAAAAATTAAACTAAACTGAAACATACACTATACAGGTGAAAATAATAAAAAGAGAAAGAAGATATAATTGAATTAAAATTTAAATAAAAATTTAAATTTTGATTTAAGGTTTGTTATGTACTTAATTCTGCTATGATTTTAAACACAATACTTCTAAATTTTCCAGCAGAAACGGCAAAGAACTCGATATCCCGGAAAATCTTATTGAACTGAGCAGTAAGACGCCGTAGGGGTGCTCGCGATCCTGCGTTTGATCGACACGAGGTTACAGCAAATAGCGGTCGTGCGCGCACACCTCGACATATAGTAGTTCTGGGTACTACATAACTTATTCTATTGCTTATGTCTATACAATCATATGAATTGTTACATAAATCAAACAGAAACGTCGAATCCAACATTATACGTCTAGATTTAAGGTTTTGAACTTTAAATTTATTCAGTAAGTCACTGTAAGATGCATACGTGTGAAAACAACGGAAATGCACGGCCTTTAAAAATTTGCGTTGTACTTTTTCTATCATATTAGAATATTTTTCATAGAAGGGATTCCACACCGGGACCGCGTACTCCAACTGAGACCTGACCAAGGTTTTATATAGGTATAAATAAGTACCAGGGCGTTTAAATTCCTGAGCCGATCTCATCACAAAACCGTACATACGAAAAGCATTGTTCACAATTTTAGCAACATGAGCATCAAGATGGAGCTTATCATCTAACAAAATACCAAGATCACGAACCACTGTTTCTCTTGCTAGATCTATATTGTTCAATGAATATACATATTTAATTACGTTTTTATTTTTGGTAAAACTAATGCAATGGCATTTGGATATGCTCAATTTAAGTTTGTTTTTTACACAATAAGCAGAGAATCTATTTAAATCTTCCTGCAAAAGTAAACAGTCACGTAAATTAACAATCGGCCTAAACATTTTTAGATCGTCTGCATATAGTAATACTTTAGAATTTTGAAAACACGTACCTATATCATTAATAAACATAATAAACAAAAGAGGACCCAGTATAGAGCCCTGAGGAACACCGGAAGTAACATTTAAGGTCGCAGAATTAAAGCCATTTATAACAACTTTTTGAGATCTGTTAAGAACGTAAGAAGTGAACCATCTCAATAGGTTTCCACGTATCCCATTAAAGGCAATTTTACTCAACAGCAATTGATGGTCCACTTTGTCAAAAGCTTTTTGGAAGTCCGTGTATATAGTATCAACTTGAATACGAGAGTCCATACTGTTAAATAAATAGTCAACAAAAGTTATCAGGTTAGTGGTAGTTGATCTTTTTTTGACGAATCCATGTTGTTGTGGAATTATGTTATTATGCAGTAGAGGGTAAACTTTATCATGAACAAGCCTCTCAAAAAGTGTTGGCTACTGCCAGGTCAAATGCGGTAGCAGATTGAAGCAATGTCTCTCCCTCGTTATTTACGTTACCAAATCCCCATCCTCCATGCACTCTTTCATAAACCCCTCGCATTCTTCCCACATGTCCATTAAAATCACCTCCAACTATCAATTCTTCATGCACCGGAATGTTCGTCAAAACTGTGTCAAAGTCCTCCCAAAACTTCTCTTTCAGCCTTTCATCACATCCCACCTGCGGTGCATACACACTTATTACATTCAGCATTACATGTTCTAAGATAACTTTTACAACTATTAGTCTATCATTAATTCTTTTTACCTCCATCACGCCTTCTTTCAAATTACTGTCTAACACTATTCCCACGCCATTTTTTTTCCCGTCACTCCCACAGTAGAAAAACTTGTATCCTTCACCGATTTCTCTCGCTTTCGTTCCTTTCCATTTTGTTTCTTGCAAACACGCCACATTTATTCGTCTTTTTTTAATACTTCCGCTAACTCTCTGGCTCTCCCAGTCATCGTCCCAACATTCCAACTTGCATACCGCAATCTCACTTCCCGGGCTCGCTTCTTACGTTGCCCCCGCCCGGGGTAGTGCAACAACCCTAGTCCTCTTCCCACAGGGGCCGGGTGCTGCCCCTGCGCGTCGCCTGTGGGGTACGCCCTAGCCCTATCGCGCATCATATTTTTTCTCATCATGTTGCTTAAAGTTTTGGCAAAGTTTTACAGTCGGCCGCCTGCCTGACACCAACCCTCCTTGGGAATGCGATTGTTGATGGTTTACCCGCCATCGCGCGGGTGACCCAAAGTGCTATATGGTATGCACTGGGTCTGGAGCTCCCTTAGTCAAATAGTCGCCTCTTACGACACCCACGGGACGAGATGGGGTGGTCCTATTCTTTCTCCGGGACCGACACGGACACAAATACAATCATACAAGATCCAATTAGTACAGTTATTGAAAACTACTCAATCGTTTGCGCAGACAATGTTCAGTTGCTTTAATAACCTTGATAACATTTATCTATCACAAAATATCTATAAATTAAAGTCGGTTCGCTGTAACTTTGATATAATTATGCTATTAATGGCCTTGGTATTTTATACCATAGCGTTGCTCGGTTCAAAGACAAGGTGCGATTGCCTATAGCAGTCAGAATGCAAACTATGGCTGCTGTAGGCGATCGCACCTCGGCTTAAACTGATAACATTCATATTTTTCTGCAGACAAGCTAAGTGGCACACAATGGGGCAGGAAGACGGGAGAAAACCGTATCATCAGGACAGAGTCCATAGATATTGGACTGCAGCATCAGGCGATCAAATGTAATGCATCATATACATTACTAGTCAGGTAGCAAAATATCGATAAGACAATAATAAACAATTGTACTCTACAGGGAAGCAACGGGACATCAAATGGAGTGGACCACGTCCAGTTCATGTGAAAGAGAAAATTGTGGAGCCTATTGTAGAAGAACCTCAATATAATTACTGTTATTATCAAAAGCCGGTCGAAGAGGAAGTGAAACCTGACAAAAGTAAATATAATATTTCATAATATTTTGACTTAGTAAACCTGTAGGTTAAAAACCTTTCATTTAAACTTTTATATACATTTGTATTTCTGTGCAATGCTTTCAAAGCAATCTAGCACTTTGCATTTTTGGTAAAATCAATGTTAAAAATAAAGTGAGAACGTTAGTAAACAGTTTGTGACGATGAGTCATCCGACGATCCAACACAACGATATCGCGCTACGTCATTTCGACAAGGCACCGCGTAAAATTGCGCCTCGCGTGTATCAAATATGGTGCAATATCAAGGTCAATAATATTGTGCAATATATCAAATATATTAAATATCACGTATTGGTAAATTTTTTTTGTTCGTGATGTTGGAGTATAGCAAAAACAAATCGATCCTACTTCAACACTATCGTCTTTCTCATTCTAACTCATAAATATTATTTTAAGTATCCGAACCTGCCCTTACCACTTGAACGAAATCCTTACTTTCGCATAGTGACACTACTACTCTATTAGCCTTGTGTGGGATCACACGTCTCACGTAATATTAGTAAACACACCTTCCAATATATAAATAAAAGGATAATAAACATATTATTGAAATCCTTAGAACGGTCTTTCCTTTGGTGTTCCTCCATTAACCCTAACAGGTTATGGGCCCAGAGCGCTAAGTCAAAGTGCGAATAAATAATATAAAGTGAAAGTGATTGGACACTAAATAATTAATAAAAAGTTATTTTAGTGCAAGTGTTTAAAAATGGATCTAAGATCTAAAAGGAACATCAAACAATTTGATGGAGAAAAGTATAGTGTGTGGAAATTTCGAATTCGCAATCTATTAAGTGAACTTGAAGTTTTGAACATTATCGACGATGAATCTCCGGCAGAGAGAAGTGCTGAGTGGCTTAAAAGTAATGCATCAGCTAAGAATACGATGATAGAATGTTTGTCAGACTCATTACTTGGCCTGACTACAGAACAAGACACCGCAAAACAAATTTTCGCGAAGCTTGATTCTATCTTTGAAAGAAAAAGCGTGGCGACGCAGCTGTCTCTTAGAAAAAGGTTGCTGAACTTGAAATTGGATAGTGGTACCCAATTATTCAAACATTTCCAAATATTTGATGAAATTGTCACCGAACTTATGGCTGCAGGTGCGAAATTAGAGGAATCCGATAAAGTGACCCACCTTTTCATGACTCTACCGAACAGCTATAACAGCATCGTCACAGCAATCGAGACATTGACTGAAGACAATATAACTTTAGCTTTTGTAAAAACGAGATTATTAGATCATGAAATCAAATTTACAAGCGAAGGACATGATCTAAGTGTAAAAGTACTTCAGGCTGAAAGTTCTAGACCACCTTCAAATATTTCAAGAAATCGTCATCAACAAAAGCAAAAGTCAATAAAACCGTTCACGAACAATTTTAAACACAAGAAATGTAATCACTGTGGCAAAAAGGGACATTTTAAAAAGCATTGTTTTTCTTACAAAAGAGCTATTGAAAAAAGAACCAACAATAAAACGGTTCAGATGGTGACTTCAAAACCACAAAATGCTGGATTTGCTTTTATGACGGACAGTGATACAAATGACAGTAATGACGGGCAAAACAATATTACTTTTGTTTTGGATTCTGGAGCCTCAGATCATTTGATAAATCGAGAAGATTTGGCCCTAAACTTCATTGAGCTTAAAAAGCCTATGAATATTTCTGTAGCAAAAAATGGCACGTTTATACAAGCGACAAAGAAAGGTGATCTCCCCGTTACCAGCAAGATGGGCGTACCAGGTATACTACAGGATGTACTTTTCTGTTCTGATATTCCCTACAACCTGCTATCGGTAAAGAAAATGCAGAATGCGGGAATGACTGTCGTTTTTGATAAAAACGGTAGTGTTGTTGTGTACAACGATGGTAAGCCGGTAATAAAGGGTGAGTCTTTGAACAATCTAATCGGCATTAACTTTCTGCTGTCTAAACATGCTTTAAATAGCGAATGCTCATTAAATAGAGTCGTAAATAATAATTATGAATTGTGGCATCAGAGGTTAGGCCATATAGGCAAATCAAAATTTATGGAAATAAAAAGAAAGAAATTATTTTCTGATATTGATAAAATTGATAATATTATGCCAAACGATAAATTGTGTGAGGCTTGTATTTATGGTAAACAATCATGCCTGCCATTTAACAAATCGAAAACAAAAGATTTGAAACGACCTCTATTTAAAGTGCACACAGATGTTTGTGGTCCTATAACTCCTTCGTCTATTGATGGCAAAAATTATTTTGTGATTTTTGTGGATGAATATACTCATTATTGTGCTACCTACTTGTTAACTCGTAAATCAGATGTTTTTGTTACGTTTCGGGATTACGTAGCGAAAAGTGAAGCACGTTTTTGTTTGAGAATTGTTAACTTATATTGTGATAATGGAGGGGAATTTGTATCCAATGAAATGAAAGAGTTCTGTGCGAATAAAGGTATTAGTTACCACTTAACAGTGCCACATACTCCGGCTTTGAATGGTATTGCCGAACGTATGATAAGAACAATAACAGAACGAAGTCGTACAATGGTACAAGGGTCTAAATTAAATCAATCGTTCTGGGGTGAGGCTGTGTTAACTGCTACTTATTTAATAAATATCAGCCCCACGAAAGCACTGTGGTTAGATAAAACACCTTATGAGTTATGGCATAATACTGAGCCGCAACTAAAGTATTTAAAAGTTTTTGGTTCAACTGTTTATTTTGTTAATAAAAGTAGAAAAACGAAATTTGATAAGAAATCATTAAAGGGAATTTTCGTTGGTAATGAACCAAATGGTTATAAGGTATGGGATGTGGTAAATGAAAAGTTTGTGAGAGTCAGAGATGTGGTAATGGATGAGATTAATTTCTTATCAAATAGGCCAGTGCAACCTGCGCCCGAACGGATTATGGCTAGAAATAGCAATAACTCTGTTGTTGACAACTCTGACTCTGTACAACCTTTTGAAAAGAGCTGTGAATCTCATAAGGATCAATCAGATTATATGAGTAAACAAACGGATGAAATACCTGTAAATAAATCTGTTCATGAAACAGGGGAGCACTTGAATCGGTCTTCATATCACAATGAAAATAAATTAACTTTATCTCAAAACAATGATACATCACATAATTTGAGACGGAGTAATAGGGTCCAAAACATGCAAACTGTTTCTTATAATGAAAATGATGAAGACAGTATTTATGACAACTACTTGTTGTGTGCAGAATCTTTGATATTTCAAATTCCTCAATCATACACAGAAATTAAAACCAGGAATGATAAGCATCTATGGGAAAATGCTATCAAAGAGGAAATTAATTCACTTATTGAAAATGATACGTGGACTTTAGTACCAAAGCCAGATAATAGAAATATTATCGATTGTAAGTGGGTATTTACAGTTAAAAATGATGAGTTTGGAAAACCCTTGAAGTATAAAGCGAGATTAGTGGCTCGTGGATTTCGTCAGAAATATTTGATTGATTATAACGAGACGTTTGCACCTGTTGCAAGGATCGCAAGTTTTAGACTAATATTAGCTTTAGCGAATCAATTTAATTTGCTGGTTCACCATATGGATGTAAAAACAGCATTTTTGAATGGGAAACTGAATGAGGAAATCTATATGAAAATTCCCGAGGGTATCCCGGCTGGAAGTAATATGGTTTGCAAATTAAATAAATCATTATATGGATTGAAACAGTCTGCACGCTGTTGGTTCCAAATGTTTGAGCAAGCTTTGATAAAAAGGGGTTTTCAATACTCATCAGCGGACCGGTGCATTTACATTTTTAATGCAGGTCATGTTTTAAAGAATATTTATGTTTTACTTTATGTTGACGATCTTGTGATTTCAACCGCAGATATAAATACTATGAATAGTTTTAAAACATACATAATGAACACTTTTAAAATGGTAGACTTAAAAGAGATCAAATGTTTTCTGGGAATCAAAATAACCAAGTCAGAAAACAAAGTTACTTTGGACCAGGAATTGTACATAAAAACAGTTCTTGAGAAGTTTAACATGAGTGACTGTAATTCTGTCACTACACCCCTTGAAAGTAAACTAGATTACGAAGCATTAAATTCGTGTGAAATCACAAGTGCCCCTTGTAGAAATGTTATTGGGTGTTTGATGTATATCATGCTGTGCACTCGACCTGACCTAAGTTTTTCTGTTAACATCTTGAGTCGATATGCAAGCAAAAACAACCATTCATTATGGTCACACTTAAAAAGGGTCTTGCGTTATTTAAAGGGCACTAAAGATCTCAAGTTAAAATTTACACGAAATGATTACAAAAATATTCTAAGTGGCTTTGTTGATTCTGACTGGGGTAGTAATACAATAGATAGAAAAAGTACTACGGGTTATTTGTTTAAATTATTTGATCAATGCACAATATGCAGAGTACATGGCTCTATATGAAGCAGTAAAAGAAACTCTGTAGTTAAAGTCATTAGTAACAAGTATTGGCATTGCGATACCAGATTCTATTTGTATTTTTGAGGATAATAATGGATGCATAAGCATCGCGAACAATCCTACTAGTCACAAAAGATCTAAACACATTGACATTAAGTATCATTTTTCTAGAGAACAGGTTGAGAAAAATGTGATTAAAATGGTTTATGTTCCTACAGATAACCAGCTGGCTGATATCCTGAAAAATCATTACCCGCGGTGCGTTTCACCGAGATGAGAATAAAACTCGGGGTGTCGTTGTAATTATATTCAACGTGGATAAATAAAATGATAAGGATATGTTAATTATAAGAGCTTGGTTATAATATGTAGATGAATAACATTAATAGTATCCAGTAATAATGGATAAATTGATTGATAATGGTTTGATTAGGTTTTTCTGGGTTTCCCTAATCCTGCGCAACAAATGTTGGACCATGATGATTGTATTCCCAGACTGAGAGATAAATTGGAGGTGTGTGATTTTGTAATTGTATAAAGATGTTTGATATCTTATATCGTAATTAAAAGGAAAAGGATTTATTTTTGAGGGGGCGTGTTGGAGTATAGCAAAAACAAATCGATCCTACTTCAACACTATCGTCTTTCTCATTCTAACTCATAAATATTATTTTAAGTATCCGAACCTGCCCTTACCACTTGAACGAAATCCTTACTTTCGCATAGTGACACTACTACTCTATTAGCCTTGTGTGGGATCACACGTCTCACGTAATATTAGTAAACACACCTTCCAATATATAAATAAAAGGATAATAAACATATTATTGAAATCCTTAGAACGGTCTTTCCTTTGGTGTTCCTCCATTAACCCTAACACGTGAAGGGTAAGCATCCATTAACGAACAATGAATAAGGTTTATTTTCCTAAGACCACGTTGTTTTATATTATTACGATTTCCTTCATTTTGATTTGAAAAAAGTTGATATACATAATTTGTTTTTATATGTTCCAATATGCTTGTACGCATTATGTATTTTTTTCTTTGAACTCAAACCGTGAGGGCCATGTCACTGACCTAGGAAGGACAGCGCGCGGCTGACTCATGTATGTGTATATTGACCGACAAATCGAATATCACACGCGGATTGACGACACACGAATAGCGTGGGTATTAGTGACGTCATCTTGAGAAGAAAACATTCTTTAGTTTGTATCAATGAAATGACGTTCACGGGATAATTATGTCATGTGTGTACTCCGTTTGTTTGGTTTAAGATAAGAGTATCTAGTGATCGTATCGTATCGATTATCACGCGAGTGTTTATATGTAATGCTAATAATATTTCTCTTTTCCATAGAACAAGTACTCAAAGAGAAATTCGAAGACAAGGTCCTAGAATTAGTAGAGGCGCTGAACGCTCGCGGGCACGCAGCACGTGCGAGCGCATTTGTTTCACTCCGCACGGAATTACAGCGACGAGCACTTGATGGCTTGTTGACCGCACACCGCGCCACGCTGGCCGACCATGTGTCGCGCGCACTACGACGCGGCAAGGATGGAGAGAGGAAGGCAGCTGCTGCTGTTGCGCCGCTGCTGGCTGTTCAGGTGATTTTCATAATCTGACTAAATTCATTAACAGTCATCCTGCCAGCAATAGGGATGGCCCTACTGCTAGGTTTACACAAATGATTTCGAGACTTCCGTCTAACCTAAGCCTCAACTAACCAGTCAGTTTTCTCTTTGGTCTGCCACAGTGAACCATCGGCTTATAGTTAATATGTTGCCCACAGATCGGCGAGGAAGGCGAGGAGGAGTTCGTGCGCGAGGTACGCCCCGCTCTTGCTGCCACCGCCACTGACAAGTCTGCCTCACTCGACACACGCACTGAGGTAAACATCACAATACAGACACACAAAAAAAATATCTTAGAGCACTTTTCATCAAATACAATGTTCATGTCTTTCTCCAGGAACCAACAAAACTTTTTAACAAAAATACAACCGACTTCCAAAAGAAACACTACAAGGTGAAAAATAGCTTTAATTTCGGAAGTCGGTGTCTTTGGTTTTGTATTTACGTTTTTTGCCACCGACTTCCGAAATTAAAGTTATTTTTCACGTTGTAGTGTTTCTTTTGGAAGTCGGTTGTATTTTTGTTAAAAAGTTTTTATTTTACGCTTTTTAGTGGGTCTGCTTATAATTTTCTAAGTTACAATAGCGTACTGTCAACTTGCTCATCACCTTTTACAAAATATTGCTTTTCCCGATGCAGGGAATTTAATTGTTGAGGAGTTCTCTTGGTCCACCATCAGCTCCATATTACCATTCACATCGTGGGGAGCATAAATTGCTTAGCAACCATATTAAAGTAATCGAATCGCAACCCGTAAAATACTTAGATATTATTGAGTAGTTCCGGTGGCCATTTGTGGTCTTCATCATCAGTTCCACTTCACCAAATGGTGCTTTCCGAGAGCAAATGCACGAGTTACTATAAAAAATACCCAAATCGCTATAGGTGTGCCTATAATACTTGAAGAGTTCCTTCGATTTCTCCAGGATCCAATCATCAGATCCTGACTTGGTGACTATGGGACCACTTCAGAAGTATCTCCTTTCGAACAAAAAAAGAATTTTGAAAATCGGTCCACAATTGGCGGAGTAATCGCGTAACAAATATAGAAAAAAAAAAAAAAAAACATACCGTCGAATTGAGAACCTCCTCCTTTTTTTGAATTCGGTTAAAAATAAACTGTTTCAATGATGTGTTCTGTGTTCCAGTGCTGCTCATCGCTTGCTGTGTTGTGCTACTTGATGGAGGATGACCTCACTGAGATCTTAGAGGTCATGCGCATCTACGAGACTATCTTTAGCGGCAGCTATCTCAAGGTAAACTATGAGTATACGCATGCAATCTTCTCGACATGAAGTATATACAGGTATAAGAGAATTTCTCGTGATGCGGTAAAATTATTAGCCTCTTACCAAACCGGCCGGAATAAGGGCCGTCCAATTGGGGTATGGTCAGGAGGATGACCATTATGAGTTCTTCAAGTAATAAAGATTCTTGTTTCATCGCCCAGGATGACGGCAGCGTGAAGGTCTCGGACGCAGCAGTGGAGGAGGGCGCGTGGCACGCCGCCGCACTGGACGGCTGGGCACTACTGTTGCCGCTGTTGTCGCCCAACCACGCGCTGTCGCTGCTCAACAACCAGGCGCCCAGCTTTGCCAGGCTTGGGGAGTTGTTGGAGGCTGTGTCGCTTGAGGTAACTTACCTATGTTTTTGTTGTACACCAGACAATGATAATTTAAATGAATTGTTTTATAAGAATAAGTGTCTGTACCCCCAGGTCCGCATGGCAGCAGGCGGCGCGCTCGCCATCGCATACGAGACAGTGACAGACGACGACAGCTCAGAAAACCCGCTCGCAGCGCACGTGGACGTATTACTGCCTCGACTCACCGAGTTAGCGCGAGACTCACACAAGTTCCGCGCCAAGAGAGACCGCAAGATACAGCGAGCAACCTTCAGGGACATCCTCAAGTACTTCGAGGTGCGTTGCATATAATATGTATTATGTACATACATTAGCCGTGGCGTAGCCGTAACAATTTAATTTAACGCCAACATGATTCATCTTCCAGGAAGGTGAAGAGCCCAGCATATCAGCCCACATCGGCTCCGAGAGCGCTATGTGGTGCCACTGGTCGGGCGGCGCGGCGTACGCGGCGCTGGCGGGGGCACTCGGCGGAGCGCTGCAAGTGTTGGCGCCGCGCTGTCCGCGCCTGCGCGCTGCGCTGGCGCTGTCCACTGAGGTGGTGACACAGGAGAAGCCTAAGAAACTGCAGCGGGTATGTACCTGCACAATATATCAATTACAGCTTTTCATTGTTCTGCCTTCATGTGAGACAAACGCAGAATCGTGCAATCGTCACCGATGAAAAAAATAAGAGGGAGATATTTACCCAGCAGTGGGACAGGATAGGCTACTACTTGAATATCATTTGCGATTTTATTTATTTTATTTATCCATTTTTTTTTTTTTTTTTTATTTATTGAGTAGTGACTTCACCTATCATTCGGGTTATTTTTAATTAGGACTTCGAATACCACAAAAATAAGATGTTAATATTATAATTGTCCTTTCCAGCATCTACAAAACAGAGGGGCAAGCAAGGCCCGGCAGTTCACCCGCAACAAGAACAGAGACAAGCGCTCCGCGGCCCTTGCCTACTGAACCCGCCGCACTCCCGCACCGCACCACATCGCACGGTTCCACTCAAATATCTCTCTCGGTTTAGTTCTAGAGCTTAGTTTAACGCTAGCAACGTCAATTCGACGCCTTACTTCTTAGTACGTCATCTCCCGAGCGGTTGCAGCATGCCGCCGGACAGGCTCAGTGTTAGATTACAATAGGCTAGGTGTTAAAACCAAAGAAATTCGTCATATTTTGGATAAAATAAAACGATGGAACCATTTATTTTATGAGGGTCTCACTGAGTGTCGACGCTCTGATTAATTTCGAAACATGTTTCAGAATTAGGACTCGTTCGGTCATTCCTATTGCAATGTTTATGTATTTTAAATTGATATTATTACGATCGATGTTTTTATATTGTTTTTTATTATAGAACATTTTATTCTTGCTTTTCTTCTTGGTAATTTGGGCTGAGAACTTAATTAATTGTTATTTAAAGTCAAGTAGTAGAAGTTTTTTACTGTAAGTTATGTAATACTTGTTTTGATTTGAACTTTTAGTGAAATAATATTTATTATGAGAACCAATTTTTTGTTTATTTATTGCTCATAACATCTCCCATGTTTCCTCTCCATTATTATTTGACAACCCACATCAAGGATTTGGCAAAAAATTATACCAGCAAACCCGTACTTGAAATGTAGGACGATAACTTGGAGCGAATGCAGAAATCAATCATGCAGAAGCACGCAGCAATCAGAATCAATCTAACAAAAAGTACTAGGCGTGCATAAAACCAATTAAATAGGATCTTACAGTTCTATGCATCTGTAGTGCCACAAGGGAACAACGCGTCATACTGACGTCACGCAAATCGTGCATCTCGCAAGCAGAGTTTACCGCGCAACTAGCATAGATACAATGCAACGGCCTGACATGAATCATCGGGCAGTTGCCCGCCAGACACGACGCCCGTCTGGTGGGAGGATCCTCCCTTTTCTATGGAGGTTGAGTGAACTTTACACCCTGTTCCTCATACCTCTATAGATCCAACACTAAAGGCTCACCCATCACGTGCCTAACCATTGGGTTCTTATTACTTCTTATACTCTGACACCCCGGCGATGCGATGGAACGAGCACGAAGGGATGACGTTATGTCGTGCTGTCCGACCTGCGCTTATGTCCTTATTCTGTGTGTAAAGGATGATGCAACTGTGGCGTTGTCAACTAACAACAACTATGGCAACCATTGTGGCAACTATTTGTCTCAATATTTTAAATGCACTGCCCTTTCAGCCGCTTCAGATTAATCAAAATAAAATAGCAATATAAACACATGACTAGCTTTCATCTCTGATACATAATCGTACCCTGTTTTATTTATTTTGTGATTACGCGCGACTACTCTCGTAGTCGCGCGTTATCTCTACGCGTAGGCTCTCGTAGTCGTGACTGCGAGGCAAGAGCCTACGCGTGACTACGAGAGTCTACGCATGACTACGAGTGCCTACGCGTGACTACGAGAGCCTACGCGCGACTACGCGTGACTGCGAGTGCCTCCGCATGACTACGAGAGCCTATGCGCGACTACGCGTGACTACGAGAGCGTACGCATGACTACTAGTGCCTACGCGAGATTACGCGCGACTACAAGAGCTTACGTGTGACTAAGAGAGCCTACGCGTGACTACGAGTGCCTATGCGTGATTAAGAGAGCCTACGCGTGACTACGAGAGCCTATGAGCGACTACGCGTGACTACGAGTGCCTACGCATGACTACGAGAGCCTACGCGCGACTACGCGTGACTACGAGAGCGTACATGACTACGAGTGCCTACGCGAGATTACGCGCGACTACAAGAGCTTACGTGTGACTACGAGAGCCTACGCGTGACTACGAGTGCCTATGCGTGACTACGAGAACCTACGCATGACTACGAGAGCCTACGCATTACTAAGAAAGCCTACGCATGACTACGAAAGCCTACGCGAGATTACGATAGCCTACGCGCGACTACAAGAGCCTACGCGTGACTACGAGTGCCTACGCGTGACTACGAGAGCCTATGCGCGACTACGCGTGACTACGAGTGCCTACGCATGACTACGAGAGCCTACGCGCGACTACGCGTGACTACGAGAGCGTACATGACTACGAGTGCCTACGCGAGATTACGCGCGACTACAATAGCTTACGTGTGACTACGAGAGCCTACGCGTGACTACGAGTGCCTATGCGTGACTACGAGAACCTACGCATGACTACGAGAGCCTACGCATTACTAAGAAAGCCTACGCATGACTACGAAAGCCTACGCGAGATTACGATAGCCTACGCGCGACTACAAGAGCCTACGCGTGACTACGAGAGCCTACGCGTGACTACGAGAGCCTACGCGTGACTAATACGAGAGCCTACGCGTGACTACGAGAGCCTACGCGTGACTACTAGAGCCTACGCGTGACTACGAGAGCCTACGCGAGATTACGATAGCCTACGCGCGACTACAAGAGCCTGCGCGTGACTACGAGAGCCTACGCGTGACTACGAAAGCCTACGCATGACTACGAGAGCCTACGCGCGACTACGAGAACATGTTCTATTGAATTCAAACTTTAATTTGTTATAAAATAACGATCGACGACGATAAGATAACGACGATCGGTTCTGGGGCCGCTCCTGTGGGACATCGGCTACGACTGGGTGCTGCAGGCCGACCTCCCTGATGGCGTCAGCGTGGTTTGCTACGCTGACGACACGCTGGTCCTGGCGCAAGGGAGGTCGCATCAGGCGGCGGCCGACGCGATGACACGCGGGGTTGCGATAGTCGTGGAAAGAATCCGGCGGTTGGGTCTCGAGGTGGCATTGCACAAGTCCGAGGCCATGTCTTTCCATGGGCCTCGGAACGGGCCACCATCGGGATCCCAACTAACGGTGGGAGGGGTTCACATCGGGGTCGAGGCAACGATGAGATACCTGGGGTCTCGTCCTCGACAGCCGGTGGAACTTCGTCGAACACTTCCGACGTTTGGCCCCCAAACTGGAGAGGACCGGGGCCGCCTTCAAGCGGCTCCTGCCCAACCTGGGGGGGCCAAACACCTCCTGCCGGAGGCTTTACGCGGGGGTCGTGCGGTCCATGGCCCTATACGGGGCCCCGGTGTGGGCGCGTTCTCTGCGGCGGCGAGCCGCCCATTATCTGAACGCGCCCCAAAAGGTGGTAGCCGTAAGGCTGATCTGGGGGTACCGCACGATCTCGGGCGAGGCGGCAAGCCTCCTTGCCGGACTGCCGCCATGGGATCTGGAGGCGATAGTCCTCGCGCGCCTGTATGAGTGGCGCGCGGAGGCACTGAGCCGGGGGGAAACTCCGCTTCCGCGGCAAATCGCGGCGGAGCGGACAGACCTCCGGCGCGATCTCATGGTGGTATGGAAGGAGCGACTTTCGCAACCCAGCGCAGGGCACGCCACGATAGTGGCGGTAAGACCCCTCTTTGAGGAGTGGCTAGAGAGGCGTCACGGCGTCCTCACCTATCGCCTGACGCAGGTCCTCACCGGACACGGATGTTTTGGGAGGTTCCTGCACATCATCAGGCGGGAGGAGACGCCCGGGTGTCACCACTGCGAGGATCGCCCAGAGGACACGGTGGAGCATACGGTGGAGGTATGCCCCGCATGGGCGGAGCACCGCCGTGCCCTCGTAGAGGCGATCGACAGCGGCGGCGACCTCTCGCGTCCGGCCCTGGTTCAAGCCATGGTCTGGGGCGAGAGGGAGTGGGAGGCCGTCACCTCCTTCTGCGAAGCAGTCATGCTAGCGAAGGAGGTGGCGGAACGGCTAAGGGAGAGAGCCTCACACCCCAGCCGCCGCGGGAGACGCTCCGGGCGTCGGGAGCCGCGTGACGACTCCCGGCCACAGTAGGCGCGGGCCTGCGGACGGAGAGTAATGGGTAGCTCACCGTCCGATCAGGACCAGGCCCGTGCCGGACGGCGCGTACGTGTTCCACGCGTGCCTCAAAGAGATGTCAGCATAAAGGAAGGGGCCTGCCAGGGCCGAAGCCTGCCGGGGGTGCGGGATTGTCCGAAAGGGTTACCGCTACCCCGGAACATAAAGGGCTAAGGAAGGAACACGGATGGGTTTTAGTCAGTAAGAGTCTGACACTCCCTTCGCTCCACCCAGAGCGGGAGGGGTCATTTGATGATTTCCCATCCATAAAAAAAAAAAAACAAAAAAAAAAGGGTGCTTTGCTTTGCTTGCTTTTCGATACGATAGCCTGTCGTATGACTGTGAATCAGGGCTCAGGTCGGCTTGGCTTCTAATCTTACCGATTACAGCTGAATACTAGTATTCATCATGAACCGACTGCTTATTTGACTTCCACAACCCAGTTACTGGGTAACACGATATCTGGTAAGACTGGGGGTGTCAGATTTTAAGGCTTCTTCTAGTTATCCTCTGTCAAAGATGACATGACCGAGCTTTCTGAGACACGGAGGGGCTCCGGTATGAAAGGAATTGTCACCTTGATCGATCGAACTTTGCGCTTGTTGCTATGCCAACTAAAATTGTAATTTGATAACCTACTGATATCAATAACTCTAACAAACACCACCACCATCGCCTTTACGTATTTTTAACCGATTTCAAAAAAGGAGGAGGTTCTCAAATCGACTGTATGTTTTTTATATGTTTGTTACGTGATATCTCCGGCAATTGTTAATCGATTTCAAAAATTCTTCATTTTAATGGATAGAGTATGCTTCAGGGGTGGTCTCATATAAATTTTATTAACTTTGCTTTGGTAGATTTTGAGTTAGCTTCAATAATACGTATTTTTGCCACTTAGTTTATATTGAAATCACTTCCTGTCACTCATATTTAGATATTTACATAGCAAGTAGTGTTAAGTATATGAATTTGTGTGGGGGGTAATTACAATTAAAAAGTAAAAACTATTTTACATAATAATCAGCCTATAATGTTCCCACTGCTGGGACACAGGCCTCCTCTCTGTGAGAGGGAGTGGGCCGTAATCCACCACGCGGGCCCAGTGCGGGTTGGTAGATGTCACATGTCTTCGAATTTTTGGTTCTAGGACATGCCGGTTTCCTCACGATGTTTTCCTTCATCGTTTTGAGAGCAGTGGTGATGAAATAATATACACAAAATAAAGCGCCTGTCTGGGTCCGAACCTACGACCTACAACTCGTAAGTCGCGGTTGATACCACTGGGCCACCACTGCTCTAACTCTGCTCTAACTCTAACTCAAACTATTTTACAAAAAAAAAATAACCGACTTCTGACCGGCTTTTATTTCTGCTGTTAATGACCTTCCAATAGGCGGTCCTATTGCGGTCCGGGCTTCCGGTAGGCGGTCGCCACTCCATAACCTTTTGGCCCCATCGGCCATTGGTTCTGCGAGCAATGTGCCCTGCCCTCTGCCGCTTAACGTTCAGTAACATTGCGCAATTCGTAGTATTTCGGGTTCGCCTCAGACTTGCAAGTTATAATTACAGTTGTGGAAATATTTACCTATTAAAATTAAAAGTGAAAGGAACTCATGGACGCTAGTGATGGCGCCAAACAAGTAGCCGAATTCTGGGCCGAGTAGGTACATTTAGATTGCTGTCAACACGCTAAGAAGAAAATTAAAAGTGAAAGTTTATACAGGGTGGCCCACTCACAGTGGTTCTAACACTTTTTTAGAAGCCCTTTGCCAAGGGGTTTCAGAAATAACCTACATATGTATGTATGTTCAGCGATCATTTTTATGGGCATAGTGTAGGAGAAAACATAACTCAAAGGAAAACGTTTTGTTCGGCAAAACTCTGTCTCGGTCAGTTGTCTTTCGGTCGTATTCAAGTATCGTGATTATAGCAGTAAAATCTAAATTATTAATTTTTATATAGGTTCATTTTTTTTTTGTGGGTACTGAAAAAGGCTGAGCAAAGTTCTTATTCAAATTGAGAGGCATGAAGTTGCCAGCACTAACTACTTAATAAAAAACTACTACCTACTTAAGAAATATCACTTCGTCACATGTTTGATATTTTTAACCGACTTCAAAAAAAGGAGGAGGTTCTCAATTCGTCGGAATCTTTTTTTTTTTTTTTTATGTATGTTCATCGATTTCTCGAAGACGCCTGGACCGATTTGGAAATTTTTTCTTTTGTTTGAAAGGGTATACTTCCCAAGTGGTTGCATGATCATCAGGTCAGGATCTGATGATGGGATCCCAGGGAAATCGAGGGCAACCTTCAAATTTTATAGGCACATAGTACCATTTTCATATATTTTCTAAAGCTGTTTAAGTATTTGCATCTGATAATCATCATCTCAGGTGGATGAGCTGATGATGGAAGGTACAACTCCTCAACGGCTTGGAGTTAAAAGAAAATTCTTTCAAAATTATTTATAGTAACACTCGTGCATTTGCTCTCGGAAAGCACCATTTGGTGAAGTGGAACTGATGATGAAGACCACAGATGGCCACCGGAACTACTCAATAATATCTCCGTACCTACTATTTCACGGGTTGCGATTCGATACTTTAACATGGTTGCTAAGCAATTTATGTTCGTCACAATGTGAATGGTGATATGGAGCTGATGGTGGACCAGGAGAACTCTTCAACAATTAACTTCCCTGCATCGGTAAAAGCAATATTTTGTAAATGGCGATGAGAAAGTTGACACTAGGCTATTGTAACTGAGATAAATTATAAGCAGACCCACTAAAAAGCGTGAAATAAAAACTTTTTAACAAAAAAAAAACCGACTTCCAAAAAATCACTACAAAGTGAAAAATAACTTTAATTTCGGAAGTCGGTGGCAAAAAACTAAAATACAGATCCAAAGACACCGACTTCCGAAATTAAAGTTATTTTTCACTTTGACACATTTTTAATTTTTATGAAGTCGGTTTTTTTTTTTGTTAAAAAGTTTTTTATCTAACAAGTTGGAAAGTGAATCGTATTTCGAATATTATAGCTAGTGAACTTCCAGTGCTTGAAGACTTTTTAGACTTCTTAGAAAATAAGTTCACTAACTTGCAATCATCTCGTCGACGACAAGATCATCATCATCATAAGCCTAGCCTTTTCCCAACTATGTTGGAGTCGGATTCCAGTCTAACCGGATGCAGCTGAATACCAGTATTTTACATGATGTGGGTTCTCGATTTTATGTATTATCAAATAATGGAGAGGAAACATGGGAAGTGTCATAAAAAATACACAAGAAGTTGGTTCTCATAATAAATATTATTTCACTATTAGTTTAACATACAACAAAAATAACAATAATAATTACTCAGAGCATAATACTCACTGAAAATTGCAACAATTGAGTAAAAAACTATATGAAACATCGATCGTAATAATATCAATTGAATATACATCAACATCGCAAAAGGTGTGACCGAACGAGTTCCAGATCTGACACTTGAGGGAAATAATCAGAGTATCGACACTCAGCGAGATACCTCATGATGGTTCCAACGTTTTATTTTATCCAAATTATGACGAATTTCTTTGGTTTCAACACCTAGCCAATTGTAACCTAACACTAACCTCACGCGACCTGTCCGGCGGCATGCTGCAACTAGTTGTTACTGTTGTCCGCTCGGGAGGTGACACACTAAGAAGTAAGGCGTCGAATGGACGTTGCTAGCGTTAAACTAAGCTCTAGAACTAAACCGAGAAATATTTGAGTGGAACCGTGCGATGTGGTGCGGTGCGGGAGTGCGGCGGGTTCAGAAGGCGAGGGCCGCGGAGCACTTGTCTCTGTTCTTGTTGCGGGTGAACTGCCGGGCCTTACACGCTGCTTTGTGTTGTAGATGCTGGAATGGACAACCATAATATTAACATCTTATTTCTGTGGTATTCTAAGTCCCAATTAAGCAAAAACTCATTATTATTATTCTTGGATATAATGATAGGTAAAGTCACTACTCTATCACAATAATTTCCAAGTAAGTAGTAACATATACTGCCCCAATGCTGAGTAAATAATATATACCTCGTAATTCTTTCCATCAGTCACAATATTACGATTTTGCGTTCGTGTTACAGTGAGACAGAATATTGCTGTTGCAATTGATATTTGCGTACATACCCGCTGCAGCTTCTTAGGCTTCTCCTGTGGCGCCACCTCAGTGGGCGGCACGTCGGACAGCGCCAGCGCAGCGCGCAGGCGCGGACAGCGCGGCGCCAACACTTGCAGCGCTCCGCCGAGTGCCCCCGCCAGCGCCGCGTACGCCGCGCCGCCCGACCAGTGGCACCAAATAGCGCTCTCGGAGCCGATGTGGGCTGATATGCAGGGCCCTTCACCTTCCTGGAAGATGAATCATAATGGCTTTAAAGCAGACTGATACTGATTTATGTCATGTGTAAGCAAATCTATATTATTTATGCCAGCATTTGTCTGAGTGGTCGTTGTCTGTCACTATCGCGTACGACGCAATGACTAGTCATATACTCGTATTATGTGTAACATACCTCGAAATACTTGAGGATGTCCCTGAAGGTGGCTCGCTGGATCCTGCGGTCTCTCTTGGCGCGGAACTTGTGTGAGTCTCGCGCTAACTCGGTGAGCCGCAGCAGTAGTACGTCCACGTGCGCTGCGAGCGGGTTTTCTGAGCTGTCGTCGTCTGTCACTGTCTCGTACGCGATGGCGAGCGCGCCGCCTGCTGCCATGCGGACCTGGGGGTACAGACACATATGTTTATAAAATCCATTCATTTACACTATCGTTGTCTGGTGTACAACAAGAACTTAGGTAAGTTACCTCAAGTGACACCGCCTCCAACAACTCCCCAAGCCTGGCAAAGCTGGGCGCCTGGTTGTTGAGCAGCGACAGCGCGTGGTTGGGCGACAACAGCGGCAACAGTAGTGCCCAGCCGTCCAGTGCGGCGGCGTGCCACGCGCCCTCCTCCACGGCTGCGTCCGACACCTTTACGTCATCCTGGGCGAAGAAACAAGAATCGTTATTACTTTGGGAACTCATAATCGTTATTCTCACAATCTTACGTCAATTGCACAGTTCTCATTGCGGCCGTCTTGCTAAGAGGCTAATAATTTTACAGCAATACGAGAAACTCTTATATCTACATACTTCATGCAGAGAAGATTGCATGTACTTATACTCATAGTTTACCTTGAGATAGCTGCCGCTGAAGATGGTCTCGTACATGCGCATGACCTCTAAGATCTCCGTGATGTCATCCTCCATCAAGTAGCACAACACGGCCAGAGATGAGCAGCACTGGAACATACAGAACACGTCAACGACATTTTAGAATTACGTGATTTCATTGGTTCCTAGAGAAAGACATGAACATTTTATTCCATGTAAAGAGCTCTAAGGTATGTATCATATATACATGACATTTCTATGGTATGTATACAGGGTGTTACGGAAAGGGTATATCAATACAAACGGGTTGAAGAGTGTATCTGGTCTAGAATCTCTGTACAAAATTTTAGCTCAAAAGCAGTAACTTTGAAAATGCTTAATATTGTTTTATTTCGATTGTTTATTATTAAATTGAAATCATAACAAACGTGTTACTGCACTACGAGGGTCATTATCCATTATCTGTAGTGTGTCTGTGCGCCTAGTACACGCACATCACGCCGCCGCGCGCTAGTGCAGCGCCGTGATGTCGAAATAAAAAAAAGACGGGTTGCACTCCGGGAGTGCCGGCAGAAGTGAAAACTTGAATATTAACGTTGAAATAAATCAATTATTAATTGAATTAATATAACTCATTTTTTTTCACTATTTCTGCGTCCCTTTTTTCATTAATAGATGCACTTTGTTCAATTTCCATATTACGAATACACAGCAGTGTGTCCACGTCCACTTCCACTTCCACTTCGACTTCGACTTTGACTTTGACTTTGACTTTACTTTGACTTTGACTTTGACTTTGACTTTGACTTCGACTTCGACTTCAACTTCGACTTCGACTTCGACTTTGACTTCGACTTCGACTTTGACTTTGACTTTGACTCCGACTTTGACTTTGACTTCGACTTTGACTTTGACTTCGACTTTGACTTTGACTCCGACTTTGACTTTGACTTTGACTTCGACTTTGACTTCGACTTTGACTTCGACTCCGACTTCGACTTCGACTTTGACTTTGACTTTGACTTCGACTTCGACTTCGACTTTGACTTTGATTTCGACTCCGACTTTGACTTTGACTCCGACTTTGACTTCGACTTCGACTTTGACTTTGATTTCGACTCCGACTTTGACTTTGACTCCGACTTTGACTTCGACTTTGACTTCGACTTCGACTTCGACTTCGACTTTGACTTCTACTTCGACTTCGACTTTGACTTCGACTCCGGCTTCGACTCCGACTTCGACTTCTACTTCGACTTTGACTTCGACTTCGACTTCGACTTTGAAGTGTGAGTATATTATTACGTAGTACGATACCTATGTGTGCGCGCACTTAGCTATGTAAGCAACTTTTCTTCATATTCCTTTTTATGGTACTTAAGAGTTAGTCTAATAAAAGACACCTAACTGTAAACAGTGTTTCCTTTACTACAAGCCAAGGTTCCAACATCACATGGCGACCCTGCCAGGATTCGAACCTGGAATCTTCTGATCAAAAGTCTGTTGAGGAATATGGTAAGGAAATAGAGCAGTTATTTACTGACATGACGATTTCTCAAGCAGACGGGGATTCCAGTGCTTATTCTGTACTTAAACCCATAAATGAAAAATCTGCGATAAAAACATTTTCAGACGGACTACGCAGCTCGAGACTATCCACAATCATCGCGTCGCGCAATTACAACAGCTTGAAGGAAGCAATACAGGCTGCAAAAGACGAGGACAGGCCTGCCACACAGCAACAAGGTAACGTCATGCATGTATCAAAGAGGTATGTAAGATTTTGAATATTAAAAAACTCTCCTCTACAGCTTATCATCATGAGTCAATAGGAGCTTTAGAAAATACGCACAAAGTGTTGGGTTCATTTTTAAGAATTCAGTGCGACAATCATCCGGAAACTTGGAGTCAATGGTTACCTTTTTGGTGTTTCAGTTTTAATAATACTATGCATTCGGAAACAAATTACACGCCACATGAATTAGTATTTGGTAAACTATGTAATATACCTTCTAATTTGTCTGATCATGTAGAACCATTATACAATGTAGACAGCTATCCATTGCAATTAAAATATAGATTACAGTTGGCACAAACTGAAGCTAAAAATAACTTGTTAACTAAAAAACATAAGAGAAAAGCTAAGTATGATATTGCGATGAATCCTGTTAGATATAAGGTAGGAGATTTAATATTAATTAAGATAGAAACCGGACGTAAATTGGATCCTCTGTATAAAGGACCATATGTAGTTGTAGAAGACTTAGGATGTAACGTTAAGATAAAAAATAAAACAAATAAAGAAGAAATAATTCATAAAAATAGGACTAAACCATTTTATGAATAAAAAAAAAAAAAAAGTAAAGTGTACTTTCTCATTCTTACTTTATTATAGATTGATTATTGTTTTTTTTTTTATGTATAACATTATCATGTTTATTTTTTTTTTAATTTTAATTAAATTTACCCGTAATAATAGTACTTATTACAGAGTAAAAAAAAAAAAAAAAAAAAAAAAAAATGTACTAATGACATTTTTTTTTTTTTCTCTTCGCCCCCGGGAGGTGAAGTGTGAGTATATTATTACGTAGTACGATACCTATGTGTGCGCGCACTTAGCTATGTAAGCAACTTTTCTTCATATTCCTTTTTATTGTACTTAAGAGTTAGTCTAATAAAATACACCTAACTGTAAACAGTGTTTCCTTTACTACAAGCCAAGGTTCCAACATCACAACTTCCACTTCCACTTCCACTTCCGCTTCCACTTCCGCTTCCACTTCCACTTCCACTTCCACTCCATCCAATCCATCCATCCATTGTCGTGTGTCACTAAACTTGGTTCACTTCGGTTGGCGCCGCCGTAGAAAGAGAGGCGGGGGGGGGGGGAAATCTCTCCTGACGGTCACGTGTCCTGACGCGAGTTTAACATTTTTTACCCATTACAAAAAGTGTTCAACGCCGCTAAAGAAGTTTTCACTTCAAAAATATTAAGCATTTTCAAAGTTAATGCTTTTGTAGCGGTATCTACAACGCCACATGCGAACAACGCGTCATACTGACGTCACGCAAATCCTGCATCGCGCTAGCAGAGTTTACCACGCAACTAGCATATATACAACAGCCCGACATGACTCATTGGGCAGTTGCCCGCCAGACACAACACCCGTCTGGTCGGAGGAGCCTCCCTTTTCTATAGAGGTTGAGTGAACTTTACACCCTGTTCCTCATACCTCTATACTTTTGAGCTGAAATTTTGTACAGAGATTCTAGACCAGATACACTCTTCAACCCGTTTGTATTAATATACCCTTTCCGTAACACCCTGTATAGTGTGTCTGTGTTGTGATGTTTACCTCAGTGCGTGTGTCGAGTGAGGCAGACTTGTCAGTGGCGGCGGCGGCGAGCGCGGGCCGCACCTCGCGCACGAACTCCTCCGAGCCTTCTTCGCCGATCTGTAGGTAACATTTAAGTATATGCCAATGGTATCACTGAGTGTTTAAGGATCGCTGTCATAGGCAAATAGAAGCCCGAAGCACAGCCCAAAGATAGAACTGGTTCGAAAGTTGAGACACGAGTTGCACCGAAGTCAGGAAATTCTAATATGTTGTGTAAACCTGCTCCCAGTATGACCGTTAATTTATTTATTTATCCATTTACTTCAGGCATCAAGGCCCATATAAAACACACACAATACAATATTAATATAACTTAAAAAACTATAAATACATTCAACATTCTAATTAGGTACACTAAAAAACACTAAACTCGAAATGTCGTGCGTCGTGTTTCGCTGACTGGTGTCATGTAGCCGGCCACGAAACCGGCGGTACACAACACTCTACCTTGAGGAACTTCTCGAGATGATGTGTCAGAACACGCACTACGAAGGACTTGAAGTTCGTGTTGTGACGCGACTCCAACTTCTCGACCCTCAAAATCCAGTTGGTCTTCACACGCAAGTACTCCACGATCTCCTCAACCTTTGTGGAGTGGTGCAGTCTGGACACGTACAGCTGCGTCGTCGGGATTGCTGGACGCAGCAGCATGTTGGGCGTGAATCTAGTGAGATCATGATAATCACCTGAACAGCCAGCAGTGGTGCAAGAGCAGCAGCTGTCTTCCTCTCTCTACCCTTGCCTCGTCGTAGTGCGCGCGACACATGGTCGGCCAGCGTGGCGCGGTGTGCGCTCAATAAGCCACCAAGCGCTCGTCGCTGTAATTCCGCGCGGAGTGAAACAAATGCTATCGCGCGTGCGGCGTGACCGCGGGCGTTCAGCGACTCAACTAATTCTAGGACCTTCTCTTCGAATTTCTCTTTGAGGACTTGTTCTATAGAAAATTAAATATTATTAGTATTACACTCACGTATGTATTATGTACGTACACTCACGTAATAGTCGATATGATACGACCACTCCAAAGATATTAATATCTTAAACCAATTAACGAACGACGCACACAAAGTCATTAAAATAAAATCCGATGACATAATGATCCTGTTATCGTCATTGCATTAAAACAAACTAAAGAACCATGAGCTCAAGCTTTTCTCATCAAGATGACGTCACTGATATTCACGCTATTCATGAGTCGTGAACATTAGAACATACATGAGTTGCGGATACAGGAGGGCGCGTGGTAGACGCGCACTTTCCTTCCTAGGTCAACATGTCGTTGACGTATAGACAATCGTGTTTATTTATTTAAAACCACGAGATCTTAGGAAAATAAATCTAGCTCATTGATCACTGGCCCTACCATAGCTACATTAAGATTGCGCAATATAATCACCACCAAAACGATCATCAATACGAACAACAAAAGTAACCAATCCCACAGAATAATTGGTACCAATACGTGATATTGCACAATAATATTATACGTCTTAATATTGCACCATATTTGTACCAGTACGTGATATTGCACAATAATATTATACGTCTTAATATTGCACCATATTTGTACCAGTACGTGATATTGCACAATAATATTATACGTCTTAATATTGCACCATATTTGACACAGGCGAGGCGCAATATTTACGCGGCTTTTTCTTAGCGTCATGACGTAGAGCGATATATTTTGTTGTGTGTTGGATCGTCCGATGACTAATCATCACAATCTATTTACTAACATTCAGACTTTCTTTTTAACAATGATTTTAATAAATACATTGTGCTATATATTTTAGAATTCATTGCGCTAAAAGACAGTAATTGTAGTCTTGTAGATGTTGATACTATTTTAAACCGAAGGGCTTAGCTAATAAGTTAAAATATATTTACTCTTATCAGGTATCACTTCCTCTTCGATCGGCTTTTGATAATAGTAGCAATTATATTGAGGTTCTTCTACAAGTGGCTCCACAATTTTCTGTTTTTGATTAACTGGACGTGGTCGTGGTCGTGAAGATGGAGTACATTTAATGCCCTGTTGCTTCCCTGTAGAGTAAAATTGTTTATTATTGTCATGTCGATTTTTTGTTACGTCACTAGTAATGTGTATGATGTATTACATTTGATCGCCTGATGCTGCAGTCCGGTATCTATGGACTCTGTCCTGATGATTCGGTTTTCTCCCGTCTTCCTGCCCCATTGTGTGCCACTTAGCTTGCCTGGAGAAAAATATGAATGTTGTCAGTTTAAGCCGAGATGCGATTGCCTACAGCAGCCAGCTCTTGTATTTTTGTATTCGAACGCCAAATATTAAATGGATTGTCTTTAAACTGAGCAACGCTAAGGTATTAAATACCAAGGCCATTAATAGCATAATATCAGAGTTACGGCGACGCTACTTTAATTTTAATATTAGTTGCTTTGGCAACTTAACGTTGTCTCGGCAAACGATTTCAGTAGGTTTCAACTTTGAATCGTGTAATTTTTCATCAACAATTCGATTGCAAAATAGGTACTGAAATAAAATAAATATGATTGACGTGAAAAAGTGTTTATACAAACCTACTTACAGAAATAAAATCATTTATCATTCGACAGTTGTGTCGAATGATAAATGATTTTATTTCTCTAAAGCGCAGACGTTCGGCTGGATGCAGAATTTCACATTGTGCAATGTTGATTGCACAATGTGAAATTTTGCATCCAGCCGAACGTCTGCGCATTGATAAATCTGGCTGACATTAAGCCTATACTACATGGAAGCTTGCTGTTTGATCTCCTTACCTGACTCTGACTTCTTCAGCTGTTCGGGTAGCGGTTGCATCAAACTACTTGCTCTTTTCTTCTCTTCTACTAGCACCCAGTCCCTAAGGTTTTCTGAAGTCGGACACTTATCCCGGTTGCGCCCATTGCGATCACGGAACTTTTCCCAATAACAGCGCTTAGCAGCATTGATACTCTCACTATTCAAATAATATTGCTCTACACAGAACTCGCGTTCTTCCTTCGACCATTTGCGTCTAGCTATTGATTTCGATTTCGATCGATACATATTGACTGTTCTTAGTGAAATTCGGAACGAGACTGAGCAAGAAACAAGGTAGCAGCTAAACATACCTAGCTATGCTCCCCCCTCCGCCCCTCCCCGCGCATCACGCCCGACGCTGACACATTACATTGCGCGGAAAATTTTAAGTGTAGGTAGCAGGTTTTGGTTTCCGCTGCGACGGACGTAGGCTGTCTTAGTCCCCGCTAGACTCGCGTAGGCTCTCGTAGCCGCGTGTAGGCTCTCGTAGCCGCGTGTAGGCTCTCGTAGCCGCGTGTAGGCTCTCGTAGCTACGCGTAGCTCTCATAGCCGCGCGTAGACTCTCGTAGCCACGCGTAGACCCTCGTAGCCGCGCGTAGGCCCTCATAGCCGATTTTAGAAAAATTAGGATTTGAATTTAAAAAGTAATAAGGATTTGATAGATACATGTGAATTAATTTATTAGATATTTATTTGCTTTAAAACATGGTACATTAAGGTACAATTAATAAAGTTATGATCTTACATGTTTCACCATGGACTGGCATACAAATATTTAAACATATTGAATGTAAAAAACAGTACAGCATATTAATTTGTTAGAATTAAAGTTATAACATTTCTAATAATATTGGTTATTAGGGTTTCATACCAATTTTAACACTTTAGAATAATTAATACCGATACCGGTGGGTTACTATTTTTTATATTTTCTATATTCTAATATTTAAAAATATATTTTATATGTATTTATTGAAATAAAGGAAATAAACACAGAGAATTAAATCTCAGTATCATATCTTATAATGTTACTTTTTATCAAAAACATATTTTACACTATAAAAACAATTAAGTACCAATAAGCCATTTATGTAGTTTGGATTTAAAGAGTTTAAAAGGGAATTCCCTTATTTCTTTTGGAACACTGTTGAAAATTTTAATTGCTGTGATAAAGCTATTTTTGAAGTGAAAACTTCTTTAGCGGCGTTGAACACTTTTTGTAATGGGTAAAAAATGTTAAACTCGCGTCAGGACACGTGACCGTCAGGAGAGATTTCCCCCCCCCCCCCCCCCCGCCTCTCTTTCTACGGCGGCGCCAACCGAAGTGAACCAAGTTTAGTGACACACGACAATGGATGGATGGATTGGATGGAGTGGAAGTGGAAGTGGAAGTGGAAGCGGAAGTGGAAGCGGAAGTGGAAGTGGAAGTGGAAGTTGTGATGTTGGAACCTTGGCTTGTAGTAAAGGAAACACTGTTTACAGTTAGGTGTATTTTATTAGACTAACTCTTAAGTACAATAAAAAGGAATATGAAGAAAAGTTGCTTACATAGCTAAGTGCGCGCACACATAGGTATCGTACTACGTAATAATATACTCACACTTCACCTCCCGGGGGCGAAGAGAAAAAAAAAAAAATGTCATTAGTACATTTTTTTTTTTTTTTTTTTTTTTACTCTGTAATAAGTACTATTATTACGGGTAAATTAAATTAAAAAAAAAATAAACATGATAATGTTATACATAAAAAAAAAAACAATAATCAATCTATAATAAAGTAAGAATGAGAAAGTACACTTTACTTTTTTTTTTTTTTTATTCATAAAATGGTTTAGTCCTATTTTTATGAATTATTTCTTCTTTATTTGTTTTATTTTTTATCTTAACGTTACATCCTAAGTCTTCTACAACTACATATGGTCCTTTATACAGAGGATCCAATTTACGTCCGGTTTCTATCTTAATTAATATTAAATCTCCTACCTTATATCTAACAGGATTCATCGCAATATCATACTTAGCTTTTCTCTTATGTTTTTTAGTTAACAAGTTATTTTTAGCTTCAGTTTGTGCCAACTGTAATCTATATTTTAATTGCAATGGATAGCTGTCTACATTGTATAATGGTTCTACATGATCAGACAAATTAGAAGGTATATTACATAGTTTACCAAATACTAATTCATGTGGCGTGTAATTTGTTTCCGAATGCATAGTATTATTAAAACTGAAACACCAAAAAGGTAACCATTGACTCCAAGTTTCCGGATGATTGTCGCACTGAATTCTTAAAAATGAACCCAACACTTTGTGCGTATTTTCTAAAGCTCCTATTGACTCATGATGATAAGCTGTAGAGGAGAGTTTTTTAATATTCAAAATCTTACATACCTCTTTGATACATGCATGACGTTACCTTGTTGCTGTGTGGCAGGCCTGTCCTCGTCTTTTGCAGCCTGTATTGCTTCCTTCAAGCTGTTGTAATTGCGCGACGCGATGATTGTGGATAGTCTCGAGCTGCGTAGTCCGTCTGAAAATGTTTTTATCGCAGATTTTTCATTTATGGGTTTAAGTACAGAATAAGCACTGGAATCCCCGTCTGCTTGAGAAATCGTCATGTCAGTAAATAACTGCTCTATTTCCTTACCATATTCCTCAACAGACTTTTGATCAGAAGATTCCAGGTTCGAATCCTGGCAGGGTCGCCATGTGATGTTGGAACCTTGGCTTGTAGTAAAGGAAACACTGTTTACAGTTAGGTGTCTTTTATTAGACTAACTCTTAAGTACAATAAAAAGGAATATGAAGAAAAGTTGCTTACATAGCTAAGTGCGCGCACACATAGGTATCGTACTACGTAATAATATACTCACACTTCAAAGTCGAAGTCGAAGTCGAAGTCAAAGTCGAAGTAGAAGTCGAAGTCGGAGTCGAAGCCGGAGTCGAAGTCAAAGTCGAAGTCGAAGTAGAAGTCAAAGTCGAAGTCGAAGTCGAAGTCGAAGTCAAAGTCGAAGTCAAAGTCGGAGTCAAAGTCAAAGTCGGAGTCGAAATCAAAGTCAAAGTCGAAGTCGAAGTCAAAGTCGGAGTCAAAGTCAAAGTCGGAGTCGAAATCAAAGTCAAAGTCGAAGTCGAAGTCGAAGTCAAAGTCAAAGTCAAAGTCGAAGTCGAAGTCGGAGTCGAAGTCAAAGTCGAAGTCAAAGTCGAAGTCAAAGTCAAAGTCAAAGTCGGAGTCAAAGTCAAAGTCGAAGTCAAAGTCAAAGTCGAAGTCAAAGTCAAAGTCAAAGTCGGAGTCAAAGTCAAAGTCAAAGTCGAAGTCGAAGTCAAAGTCGAAGTCGAAGTCGAAGTTGAAGTCGAAGTCGAAGTCAAAGTCAAAGTCAAAGTCAAAGTCAAAGTAAAGTCAAAGTCAAAGTCAAAGTCGAAGTCGAAGTGGAAGTGGAAGTGGACGTGGACACACTGCTGTGTATTCGTAATATGGAAATTGAACAAAGTGCATCTATTAATGAAAAAAGGGACGCAGAAATAGTGAAAAAAAATGAGTTATATTAATTCAATTAATAATTGATTTATTTCAACGTTAATATTCAAGTTTTCACTTCTGCCGGCACTCCCGGAGTGCAACCCGTCTTTTTTTATGACATAATGTGCTTTGGCCTTTGCCCAGGAGTGGGACAGCACAGGCTAGATAAAAAAAAAAGTGCTTTGATGAGAAATTCTTAGCTATAATAAAGCTTTAAGAGTTTATTTATTTGTTGTGATACACACGGTTACACATCAAGTTATACATTTCCAGTTTTAGCTGATCTCACACTGTCTAAGTTTTTCGTACATTCAGAAGTCAGCTTATACTGGTTATGTATAGCTTGATGTGTAGCCGTGTGTACCAGTCGGATTGAAAAACTATTGATCAGATAACCCAATTCGTAAGGATGGTTAGAGGCACCTCAATTGCATTGCACCATTTTAGACATACGCTGCGGGTAAAATCATTACCTACCTATGCGGATTTTTTTGAAGTGTAAACTTCTTTAGCGGCGTTGAACACTTTTTGTAATGGGTAAAAAATGTTAAACTCGCGTCAGGGCATCGCGTCAGGACACGTGACCGTCAGGAGAGATTCCCCCCCCCCCCATCTCTTTCTACGGCGGCGCCAACCGAAGTGAACCAAGTGAGACACGATAATGGATGGATGGATGGATGGTGATGGTGATGGCGATGGTGATGGTGATGGCGATGGTGATGGCGATGGCGATGGCGATGGCGATGGTGATGGCGATGGCGATGGCGATGGTGATGGCGATGGTGATGGTGATGTGATGTGATGGTGATGGTTGACGCGGACGCGGACGCGGACGTGGATGGACAGCTGATGGCTCGACCGTCTGTGTAGTAGCCACACTGCTGTGTATTCGTAAAATTCGTGTATATACAGTGTTTCAAAAAATGGAAATTGAACAAAGTGCATCGATTATTGAAAAAAGCGACGCAGAAATAGTGAAAAAAACTTAGTTATATTAATTCAATTAATAATTGATTTATTTCAACGTTAATATTCAAGTTTTCACTTCTGCCGGCACTCCCGGAGTGCAACCCGTCTTTTTTTTTTACACCAATGACTAGGCATGGTATTTTTAGCTACATCGTTCGATGATGAATCATCACAAATTGTTTACTGCCAAGCAATCAGACTTGATTATACTTATTTCACAACGATTTTGATCAATATTGTGTTTGCAAAAAATATAAAAGTGCAATGTGCTGGCTGGTTTGTGCTGTGCAAAAAGATAGATGTCCCATAAAAGATACTGTATCTACATACATAATCAGCCTATAATGTTCCCACTGCTGGGACACAGGCCTCCTCTCGGTGAGAGGAAATGGGCCGTAATCCACCACACGGGCCCAGTGCGAGTTGGCAGATGTTACATATCTTCGAATTTTTGGTTCTAGGACATGCCGGTTTCCTCACGATGTTTTCCTTCACCATTTAGAGAGCAGTGGTGATGAAATAATTTACAAAAAGTAAAGCGCCTGTCTCGGTTCTACATATTGGTATCTACATATTCAACTTTATTAATTTAAGGTTTTTTTTTACCGATATTCAGATTCCCAAACTCAAACTCAAAGCATTTATTTCAATTAAACCATGTAAGTACAGGCACTTTTGAATTGTCAAAATTAAATAGTCGGTCAGTTAGGCAGAAAGTTGAAGCTAGTTGCCTATTCCAAAACGTAGATCTCTATGGAGAAGAACGGGCAAGAAACTCCATGGATACTCTTTTAAATCAAGATATTACAAAATCCTGGATACATTATTCTTGTTGCTTCTATATGTGAGAACAATATAAAAAAAACACAAATTAAGAAAAAATTCGAAATATAACATTAAAAATAAGCCTTAGCTGTTAAGAGATGACCAGTCTCAACCGACGGCGCGGTGGATCCCACAATCCAGCTCAACCATTTTGTAGGGTACTTTAAATATATTTACTTTTACCAGGTTTCACTTCCTCTTCGACCGGCTCTTGGCAATACATAATAGCACTTTCAGTGTCCTAAGACAATTATCAATACAATTATTGCACGTCCAATAGTGCGTTATATACAATGCATGGACGTATGAACTTCAACCGCCGGCCAATAGTGTTGTCCAAACGCCAGTTTGGAAAGATATGAAATGTCATTATTAGACAATGTAAGTCATTTAAGACTTTTGTGTTTATTTACGAGTAGCTATAATATAGCTTACCAAGTTGATCAAGTATTTTTTTGATTCAGGTACATGATCTAAAATCTGACTTAATCAATCTGGGTCTACCAAGAATTATATGGACAAAACTATTTTTTTAAATTTCTACCAAAACACAGTGGTGTACTTAAACGACGAAAGATTAACCTTTACCTTAACCCAAAATATTTGTCGGATTAATCCGACAAATATTTTCGTGTCCATTCCGCCAGAGTCGTATATATACGACCAAATAACACAGCTATTACATCATCACAGCTCGTTTCATCGGTATTTATTTTTCGTTTTTTTTTTTTTTGTTGTCTGACGCTGGGGGCACGACAACTGATATATAGTCCGGTTAAAAGGTTAATGTTTTCAGGCAAATGTGAGGATTGTAAAAATACATTTGTTGCCATTGACGATTTAGGTGACATAGTGCCACGATACAAAGTTAATTATGTGGCACTTTATGCAGTATAATATTGTATCGACTGTGGAGGTGACTTATTATGTCTCAAGAAAAGTTTATTAGCGTAGACCCCCCCAAAGAAATAAAAAATAAGTTTTATTTAAGTTGAATTTTAGTAAGAAAAACCATTTTTATTTTTGTTTGATTAAAATATAATATACCAAGTTTTACTTTTTTTTTTTACATATTTATGTGGCAACCTAGGGTGCTAGATTACGTACTTGGCAGGTTGAAAGAATTATCTGTTTTTTTTTATTTTATTGATTTTTCAAGTTTCTCGTGAACAACACTATTCTTGGTGGTTAATAGTGTATTGTATGTCATGCACGGACGTACGGAGCTAACTCCTCAGTGCATTACATGTAATGCATGGACAGTGAAAGTGATAGTAATTATAATGAGGTTCTTCTACAATAGGTTCCAAAATTTTCTGTTTTTTATTAACTGGGACATGATCCGTCCAATCCATGGCCTTCAATTTCATATTGTTAGTAATTAGCTGTAAGTTTCCCCAATAGAATAAAATATTTCAATTCAAAAAACAAGCATGGAATCTGCTTTGAGTAACGCAGACTTGTTTTGCTCTACGTCTAGTTCACATCCGTGCCAATAGGTGGCGTTGGTAGTAGCAATAAGTGCTGAGACATGGTATTTCGACGACAAATGCGACTTATCTATTTTCTTCAGAAACTAAAAATAATTTTTCATTTTGTGGTAGCTTTATACTACCTACATTGTACAAAACAAAGTCGCTTTTCTCGTCTGACTGTGTGACCGCTTAGGCGATTGACACACTGCTGCGTTTCACGCAGCGGTGTGCGGGATACGGAGCCAAATTTTATTGAATTTGTATGTAAAATATCACGCGCGTGGGTGCGTTATCTGCGCCCAGCTGCGTGATGCTGTGCAGTGTGCGAATCGCCTTAGTTCTTCTAAACTGCACAATGGATTGCAGCTTGCTTGCATTTTTCAACATCAGTAATTTAGAGATTTTGTTCCGCAACTCAGAAGTAAAAAAATAACTAATTATCAAAACGGCACTGTCTTTAGCAAAATGTCCTATTAGCAAATGGTCCAAAAAACAAAAGAACGGAAATGGTACAGTCGTCCCACGCATAAATATGGATTTTTTTTAAAGGACTTCAAAAAAAAAACACTACAAAATGAAAACTAACTTTAATTTCGGAAGTCGGTTCTGCATTTTCGGTTTTTGACACCGACTTCCGAAATTAAAGTTATTTTTCATTTTGTATTGTTTTTTTTTGAAGTCGGTTGTTTTTTTTGTAAAAACGTTTTTATTTTTCACTTTTTAGTTGTACCTACCCCACATAAATTCAATTAACACTAGTGGATTGAAGAATTGAAAACACGACTCGATGAATCATCAAAATTCACATAGAAATGCCGGAGATGCAGTACATTTATGCATATAACTTTGTACATAAGAATAATTACCTGATGTATTATATACTAAAACCTTCCTGAAATTATGTAGATCACACTACTAATGAAAGAATTATCAAAATCGGTTCAGTAGTTTTTGAGATAATCGCGGACATACAAACTTACGGGTCGAATACAGAACCTCCTTTTTTTTAAAGTCGGTTAAAAATCGAATCTTCTCGATACGGAGGGTAAAAAATACCGTCATATTCTTCTAATATAAAAAAACTGCAACCAACCAGTAACCAGCAACCTTCCTTCACCCGTCGAAGCAACGACAAGAAGCCTATACTTTCACAGAAAATTCGGAGGGGACGGCGCGTACACAGTCCCCACTACCAAAAATTTATCCGCATTAGGGATAATCGCAGGGGTCAACCTAACCGCAGTGCAATGGAAAGGCCTCGCCCAGCCAGGGACACCGCCTTATTGATCACGGTGTGCCCCCACTGTGCTATGGATTTAGCGAGCGAATTTAGCGAGGGTCATTTAACGACGGAGAATCTTGACACCGCGATTCAGAAACGTGACGTAAATGGTCAACGCCATCTATTGAGAAGATTGTAAACTAGAACGCGTGGCTGTCTGTTACTTTACAAGCTATGATTCTTCTTCTGGCATAATATTTGTGCGAGCTTTTGTTTGGTACAGTTATAATGCTTATTATTCTAAATTCTTATTATGCCTTTATCGGGCGGTACTGCTGCCAAAGTATAAGCAAAGAATACTTAAAGTACTACGTACAGAAAGGCCACTCCCTTCCTCGCACTAACATCAGTTACCGCACCTCACCCCACACTTCGGCGTATTCGTCGCCAGAATGGCGCTCGCAAACACAAGAACCGCAGCGCTGTACCTACCTACTGCTGACACGAACACATTATTTTTTTTAAGTTTTATATTTTGTGTTAATCACGATGGTTGTATATTGTGCAGTATTTGGATGCTTATCTTCATCGAGGAACGATAAAGACAGGAGTTTCTTTCGGTTCCCGAAACATGAAAGAAGGCAAGGAACAGCAACTCAAATATCCTTTAAGGCGCAGATATACGACTTCTACTGATTTTAAATTCAACATCACGTCTAATCGACCGGACTGATTTCTTTGAAAAAAATAAATGTTATACTAGACCATTTGCTTCGTAATTTGATATGTGAATATTTGCAATTATATTTTTGTAACATAGTGTAATTAATTTGTAAAGTAATGTCTACCGCGGACATAAAAACGATAATCACGCAAACACTATCGGGTGTATTTTCATAAAACTTTCACCATTTAAAAGACAATTTAATTCCCCGAATTTTAGTATACGGTTTTTATTTGTTTGGTGTTTGATAAATCAACGTGGGTTCTTTTTCGAATAAAATTGGTGCGCGTTGAAGCGGGGACTCTTGCGGGCGACGGGCGGCAGTGCATCGCTGACCACTGTCACGGGTAGACGCTAACGCTCGGAGCAATCAGAACATAATTTTATTCCTTTTGAGTTTCGTGCTGAAAATGGCTGGTAAATCCAAATTACTAAAAAAGAAACGCCTTATATTGGCAAAAAATAGATTATTGAGGTAAGTAACGTATTTTAATCGAAATAAAATTATCATTTAAGTATCTCTATCGAAAGATTAAATTAGTAATAAAAAAAATAATATATAATATTCAATTGTAGTAAATATACTTTTATTTTATTTATAATAATTGTTTTATTTCTGTTTTAGGAGAATATAAAATAACGAAGATTCTCAAGTCGTAAATGCAGATACGAGGTAATTATTGTAATGTAGTATAACCATACCGCATCCTTGTAGGGACAGTCCGGATCAGAGTTTCAAAAATTAGTTGAATGCTATTATTGACATAGTTGTGGGGTAATTATTCTTGGTGTGTAAATTTAGTACGACTTCGACTGCGGAGATGTCACTTTTGCGTCTGTTGTAGACTTACAGTACCTATGTCGTGCACAACTATCTTCCTACTTTCACCCATGCCTATACTTCCATGCCGATGCCTATATTAACCTAAATTTTAATCCATTTATTTTGTAGCTCTGGCTGTATAGAACAGGAGAAAAAGGCAACTAAGCAAATTGAAAATGAAAATAAGGACATTATTGCTGACAAGTAAATGCATATACCTAATTTATTATTCTTATTTTCACAGTAGCTCACATACAGGGGGATCTGGTACATTTGCGCGAAAGAAACTTACGCGGCTCCTTTTGCGCGACTAGTCATATCCGCGAATTGACTTTTGCGCGACTGGACGTATCCACGACTAGACTGTTGCACGACTGACATTTTCGCGAAAGACATTTGTGCGACTACACTTACGCGAAAGGATGCTTGGGCGACATTTATATTCGTAAAGGATATTGGGCAAAAATCCGAAAAATGAGATCCCGTGCAGATGTAACATCCCGCCTGTATTCTCCGAAGGGTACTGGGTAGGGCAGAGGTGTATACTAAGTTCGTGTACTACACCCATTTATTACTTTATCTAGATAACATACTTAATAGCTAGTTTAAATTGTAGAAAGTTATATTATGCGGTCCCACACGTTTCTTCTCCCAAGGGTGGGGGTCGAAATCAAAATTCAAGATGGCGGCTGCGAAATTTTACAAAATATGCGTCATGGGTGTCGTTTTCATGGTTTTCGGGGGCGCTAATGACGAAAATGAGGTCAAAGTCAAAATCCAAGATGGCGGCTGCGAAATTTTACAAAATATGCGTCATGGGTGTCGTTTTCATGGTTTTCGGGTACGCTAATGACGAAAATGAGGTCAAAGTCAAAATCCAAGATGGCGGCTGCGAAATTTTACAAAATATGCGTCATGGGTGTCGTTTTCATGGTTTTCGGGGGCGCTAATGACGAAAATGAGGTCAAAGTCAAAATCCAAGATGGCGGCTGCAAGTTTTTCAAAATATGCGTCATGGGTGTCGTTTTCATGGTTTTCGGGGGCGCTAATGACGAAAATGAGGTCAAAGTCAAAATCCAAGATGGCGGCTGCGAAATTTTACAAAATATACGTCATGGGTGTTGTGTCCATAGTTTTCGGGGGTCCTGATGCTGAAAATGAGGTCTAATTTAAAATCCAAGATGGCGGCTGCGAAATTTTACAAAACATACGTCATGGGTGTTGTGTCCATAGTTTTCGGGGGTCCTGATGCTGAAAATGAGGTCTAATTTAAAATCCAGGATGGATGACGCTTATTATGTAAAATTTTACAGCCGCCAACTTGGATTTTGATTTCGATCTCCCCTGCTTTTCGGGACGAACGTATGTGACCGCATAATATAACTTTCTACAATTTAAACGACGTATTATGAACGTTGTCGTAAAGTATGAAATGGGTGTAATATACAACCTTAGTATACACCTCTGCCCTACCCTTTAGAGAATACAGGCGTAATGTTATGTCTATGGGATTTAATTTCTCGGATTTTGTCCAATATCCTTTACATAAATTCATAATTATTGAAATAAATGAATATAAGTGTCGCGCAAGCATCTTTTGCGGAAGTGTAGTCGCGTAAGACATTTGTCTTTCGCGAAATGTCAGTCGCGTACGTGTCTAGTCGCGCAAAGGGAGTCGCACAAATTCCTTTCACTGTTTTTGCAACGGATAATATAAAAAATCACTTCTAGGCTTTTTTGTTTTATTTATCATTAAAATTAAATAAAAAATAAATTGGTTAAATTCTACACAGATTGCTTGCTTCCTGAACTGGTCGATCCAAGACATACAAGAAACATGGCAATAAGGGACCCCTCTTACATAGTTACTGCTATGCAGGGACGCAAAAGAAAAACGGAAGAGGAAAAGGAGAATAAAAAAAAGCAAAGCAAAAAACGAGCAACGATGGTGGAAGACAATAGCCAAGACAATACAAACACCCAAGCGACACTTTGTAATACAAACACACGTCGTATAAATGATTCTGTGAAAACTTTAAATTTTGAGGAATATTAAATTCAATTTGAAATAAAATTCACTATATAATTTACATATTTTTGTTTAATTTGATAATTTTAAATCTTTGTAAGTACATAAACAAACATAGGTACACATATAAAACTCACGCCTTTCTCCCATGGACGCCAACTGCTACGATCCTTACAAGACGATTCTATTTACTTCGTTTACGTTCATATACATATCTGGTCACACACGCAAACAAATCACACAATCATCTTTGTTTTAGGTTTTTGTCATCTTCTGTTATTATTTTAAGTAGGTATGTCTATATCTAATTAGTATTTCCTATTCATGTATGGACACCTTTATTAGGTAAGTACTTACGTAAATATATGTAGATACCCGGTCTATCTATTCATACACGAAACAACTTTACACAAACAACTTTTAGCACAAAATGATGATGAATGAATGATCATTAAATTTATTATCAAAATATTACCTTATTTATTAACACTACATAGAAAAAAAAATGGATGGTGATCAAAAATCAGGCAGGATTATCCTCACCATCTGAAACGTATTGGTTACCCTACGAAATTACGTGCATGCAGTTGCGGGGTCGCGGGGCGTGACGCTCGCTCCTCCCACTCGCTCAAGGTCGCTGTCACTTAATGTCGCCTTAAGCCCATAAAAAATAAAAGCTAGTATATTACAGACAAACAAGTTAAGCCAGTGTTGTGATAATTTATTTTCATAATTTTCTCTATTATTCATTTATTTTCCAAGTTTTCTTCGTTTTAGAACAATTAAAACTTCCGTAATATTAACATACCAACTATTAAATTATTGCTCTCGCTCTTTATTGTCTTAGTTATGTCTCTTTCTTTCACGTTCTATTCGTTCTTCGACTTGAAAATGAGTACAATAGAAATGTAATTAATTAGATTTCTGTGAGTAGTGTCGCGGCGCGCGGCGCCCCATTGTTGCATACGTTCGGGCAGCGCCGCCAAAGACTACAATATGTATTGAGCGCCGCCGCCTACGCACTACTGCCAGCCAGCCCTACTAGATTTCACGCACATATTTACACGTATACAAACGTCATTTGTTAATGTAGTGGTAGTAGGTAATTATTTTGCGAGTGTCCGGGGTGTGGTATAAGTAACAGCCACGGTCACCTGTCACACACGGCGTTTTCGTAGATCTGCCTCGGTGACGATGACGACCACAAAAACAAAAAAACATCACCCTCCTAGCTGTAGTCGGGTAAAAATTATACCAAAGTAGCGTGTCAAATCAGGTCAAATTAAAAGCGGTTGATAATTACAATAATTAAAGCATCCCGCATAATACCCGAGATAAAACTAAGAAATAGTTAATTAAATATAGCCATTTGTATTCTGTCCCTGACATGACGTGGCTACCATTTGTTAATGACAGGATGAGTCTATCAAGGTGAATATGAGATATGATATGAGGCCAAGTGTTTGTCTACAACTCTACAACCGATGTCACGTGTTTGGCGAAACTGGCAGGGTTAGCCCGCGAAAATGCGCAAAACTTTCTTAAGTTTTTTGCAATTTACAGGTCAAATACTTCTTTCTAGAATTATAATCATAAAAATCATCAATACTACTCTCTAAGTTCATAGGTAATTACCCTATTTCAAATCACAATTTGTATGTACAGACGCGAGCACATCAACCTAACCAAAACTGTCAAATTTTCCCAATCAACTTTGAACCTTATGTTTTGGTGATAAAGTTGAAAATCTATTAAAGAAATTTGACAGATTGTAGTAGGTTGATGTGCTGGCGTCTGTACAAGAATAGAATGACTAGGTATATACTTACATATTTCATGAAATCACGAGTTCACGACATTTGAGGCCAATTATTAGTCAAGGAGTTGAGTTGTATTGCTGATTACTATAATTCTGTAAAGTCATGTTTGTTACGGTCATCGGTCACGAATGTCTGCTTATTTGATAAGATTATTTAGTGAAATATCAATCGATAGGGTTATATGAAAGTAGATGCAGGTTGTATTAATGATTTGAAGAGGAAATGCGGTCGGAGAGACTTTTGAAAAAGCCTAAGTAAAAAGTTCCAATATTCGAGGTTTGGCTCTCGCCTATTTCCTCCTCCAATATTGGACCAATTTAAAAGATATTAATCATAAACTGAATAAGAAGGATATACACTACTATACAATACTGTGTCCCTATATTTTTCTTTTTTCATTAACCTCTGTATTTTTTGAGGGTTCTAGTGCTTATAAAAATAATGTATCATCAAAAAGGAAAACATAGGGACATACAAGTGAAAAGGAAACGGTGAAGGAAAACATCGTGAGGAAACCGGCATGTCCTAGAACCAAAAATTCGAAGACATGTGATATCTACCAACCCGCACTGGGCTCGCGTGGTGGATTACGGCCCTCACAAAGGGGAGGCCTAGTGGCCGATTTACCAATAGGCTGAGTAGGCTGGAGCCTAGGGCGGCAAATTTGGGGCTAACATTTTTTTGAATGTCTTACTGAAATTAAAAAGATTAATATTTATGTTACCGGCCAAACCCGATTTCAGGACAAACTAGTTTAGCCTATTAGCCTAGGCTAAACTAGTTCTTCCTATACGCGATAGGATTACCTTCGCTCGCCCTTGGATCTTATGTCGACGGAGCCCCGCTTCGCGGGGCCCCTATTTCTGTGTAAAGGGTTTAAAGTAACCTAACCAAACCGAACCTCGGGGTGCCCTTCGCTCGCCCTTGCATCCTATGTCGACGGAACTAGTTTAGCCTAGGCTAAACTAGTTTGTCCTGAAATCGGGTTTGGCCGGTAACATTTATATACCTACCATGTTTTTTTGGAAAGAATAAACAAAGTCAATGCTCAAATTCAGGCTTTTTACCCGACTGCGCGACGCAAAGGAGTGGTAATGTGTTTATTACAAATCTCTTTGCAAGATTTTCGTAGCTGATGAACGAGAACATTTTAAGTATTTTGAAGAAAAGGCGAAGCAGTATACAAAAGACATGGAACATTATTGTAGAGGTCGGTAGGGGTGGCAAAATTTGAATAGCCTACTGGCGGCAAATGTGTAAATCCGCCGCTGAGGAGGCCTGTGTCCCAACAGTGGGAACATTATAGGCTGATTATGTTATGTTGTTGTATACTTGTTACGGTCGCGAATCCTATTTTTAACCGACGAAAAAAAACGGAGGAGGTTCTCAATTCGACGCGTATATTTTTTTTTTTTTTTTTTATGTATTATATATAGGTATGCAGTCCGATTTTGATAATTCTTTTTTTATTAGAAAGGGTATACCCTGAAGTTGGTCCCATATAAATTTGGAAAAAAAAAATCCAACCCTAAGGGTTAGAAAACAGGGGATGATTGATTGTTCACTCACTGATTGTAATGTATGACCACGCTTAACTTTTTACAGAGTAGTCCGATTTTGATCATTCTTCTTTTGTTCGATAGGACATACTTCGAAGTTGGTCCCGTGTAAATTTGGAAAAAAAAACCTACCCTAAGGGTGGGAAAATAGGGGTGACTTATTGTTCATTCACAGATTTTAATGCTGAGCTGTGTATTACAATTAAAATAAAAGGCCTATCTATGTTGGTATATGAAGCCTGTTTTTTTTTTAAGTATTACTTTATATTATTTAGTATTATATTACACAAAAAATAATAGTTAAAGTAGGATTATATAACAGTTAATGTCTAAAGTAAGGTAGGTATTTTAAAAGTAATCAAACATTAAGCATGTAGTAATTAGTAAATTATAGCCTCAAAAAATTATAAAATAAAAACTTTTTAACAAAAAAATAAACCTCCGAAAAAACTGAAACGCAAAAAATAATAAACTTTTTTTATTTAACCTTAATAAATAAGTTCTTAAACTAATGCAAGTATACCTAAGTAATTTTGAGTCGGCGCCAAACAATCAATGAACAAAGATTACCTACTAAATTACCTTAAATTTAAAGAAATAAGCAACGTGAAATCTATAGCGATAAACATTAACATTTCAAACAAAAAATGCGCTCTCCGCACGACCACTCGCAACGAATTAATTTGCTTGTTTGGCGCCGACTCTAAATTACTTAGGTATACTTGCATTAGTTTAAGAACTTATTTATTAAGGTTAAATAAAAAAAGTTTATTATTTTTTGCGTTTCAGTTTTTTCGGAGGTTTAATTTTTTGTTAAAAATTTTTTTGTTCAACATACAACCTGACACTGACCTGCTTCCCTAGCGTGAGACCCTTAATAAAATAATAGTTTAATGGTTTAAACTATAGGTAACTACATTAAGATTGACATAGTAAGTTGTCTAGAATTAGTAAATTGGTCCTATATTGTAAATCCTGCGTCATACGCCTGCAATTTGCATCTATCAAACGTTTATAGCTTATGGTACTTATATGTGTAATGCATTTGTTTGTTTCATGTTCGTGAACGGGCGCCATCGGTTGAGGCTGGTCGTCTCTAAACTGCCAAGGCTTATTTTTAATCTTATTTTTTGAATTGTTTCTTCATTTGTGTTTTTTTACATTGTTCTCACATATAGAAGCAACAAGCATAATGTACCAAGGATTTTGTAATATTCTTGATTTAAAAGAGTGTCCATGGAGTTTTTATGTATCATAAGAAATAAAAACTTTTTTACAAAAAAAACAACCGACTTCAAAAAAAACACTACAAAGTGAAAAATAAATTTAATTTCGGAAGTCGGTGTCTTTGGTTCCGTATTTTCGTTTTTTGACACCGACTTCCGAAATTAAATTTATTTTTCACTTTGTAGTGTTTTTTTTGAAGTCGGTTGTTTTTTTTGTAAAAAAGTTTTTATTTTTCACTTTTTAGTTGTACCTACCCCACATAAATTCAATTAACACAGCATTGAAGAATTGAAGACACAACTCGAAGAATCATCAAAATTCGCATAGAAATGCCGGAGATGCAGTACATTTATGCATATAACTTCGTACATAAGAATAAATACCTAATGTATTATATACTAAAACCTTCCTGAAAGTATGTAGATCACACTAATGAAAGAATTATCAAAATCGGTTCAGTAGTTTTTGAGATAATCGCGGACATACACACATACATACATACATACATACATACATACATACATACATACATACGGGTCGAATACAGAACCTCCTTTTTTAAAGTCGGTTAAAAAAGCTGAAATCTATGGTAATTTTCTGGGAAGGAGGGAATCGTAGCAAATGCCACACCCCCCCCCCCCGGGGGGGTCTAGAATCGTCGATGTCCTGCCACCCCGAATAGGTACCCTATGTTTTTTTAACCGACTTTAAAAAAGGAGGTTCTGTATTCGACCCGTATGTATGTATGTATGTCCGCGATTATCTCAAAAACTTCTTAACCGATTTTGATAATTCTTTCATTAGTGTGATCTACATACTTTCAGGAAGGTTTTAGTATATAATACATTAGGTAATTATTCTTATGTACGAAGTTATATGCATAAATGTACTGCATCTCCGACATTTCTATGCGAATTTTGATGATTCTTCGAGTCGTGTCTTCAAGTCTTCAAAGCACTAGTGTTAATTGAATTTGTGTGGAATAGGTATAACTAAAAAGTGAAAAATAAAAACTTTTTTACAAAAAAAACAACCGACTTCAAAAAAAAAAACACTAGGTACAAAGTGAAAAATAACTTTAATTTCGGAAGTCGGTGTCAAAAACGAAAATGCGGAACCAACGACACCGACTTTCGAAATTAAAGTTATTTTTCACTTTGTAGTGTTTTTTTTTTTGAAGTCGGTTGTTTTTTTTTGTAAAAAAGTTTTTATAGATTACCAAATAGGTCAGAAAATGGTCTTATGGGACTATAGACTATTCACTGCATTACTCTATCTGAATCATTAAGTATAGGTAGAGATAAACAATTTTAAAAATGAACGCGCCTCCACTGCTTGTTGCATTCATTGTATAGAAATTTTAGTGGAGGGGCGAGCACCTCTACCTCGACCTGTCTAGCCTTTTCCAAACTCTGTTGGGATCAGCTTCCAGTTTAACCAATTGGGTGCAGCTGAATACCAGTTATTGGCTAACACGATACCACGCGGTAAGACTGGTTGTCAGACTTTCGGGCTTTATTTTTTTTTTTATTTATTTATCCATTTATTTCAGGCATCAAGGCCTATAGAAAACACATAAAATACAATATTAATATAACTTAAAAATACTATAAATAAATACATCATTATAATTACACTAAGAAGAAACTAACTAAACACGAAGTGACGGCGTCGTGTTTCGCTGACTGGTGTCATGTAGCCGGCCACGAAACCGGCGCGCGGCGGTACCCAACACCCTTCGAGCACCCTTCCCTTCGCTTTGACGACCCGTCACGACTGTCAAAGATGGCAGCTGGGAACCGTCGGCTTAACGTGCTTTCTGAAGCACGGAGGAGTGTCTGTAAAGATGGTCACCCGTCCACGGACCGACAGCGGCAACGGTAGCCTAACCGATCGTTCGACACGACACGTGCGGCTGTTATATTTATTTGCCCACTAGTATAGCTTTATATCTAAATGTGTCAAGTACAGAATTACGAGACTTAATCGAAGTCCTGACCTGCCCCTGTACATTTTTACTAGGATAGTAACAGTAGTCGAAGTATCAGGACCCTTTATGTAACACAATACCCAACCGATTCTGAAGGGGTTACTATTAAAATGTATCGTTAAAAACAATTTGCTTTGAAGGGCTCTCGTCTTGCACTCTCTTAGTTATTACATCCGGCAATTTGATTAAGATGATGCATTTAATACTGGTCAGTTTGTCTGTGTGTTACCTAACTAAACTGTTATTTTAAAAAAGCCGTGACCTAACAACAAGCTAATTAGGGAAAGCCTGCCAAGGCTGATTACCTAATCTAATGACTAATCATTTGCTGTTTGAATTGGATTGCTGAAAGCAAAAAATAACTGTCGCCATTTTACACATTCTTTTTTTTATTGCTGAATGGGCCCGCTCTTGACCTCGATCACGCCTGATGGAAAGCTCATCGCTTTCCATGAGGTCTATGATGGAACGAGCGTGCCCAGAAGATGCCTAAGGCACTAGAACTCCCACGCATCGACGAAACACAGCCTTGACGCCGGACTAGCGGTGGGAAGATGGACACAAACCAAGGCGGGCGTTAGCCCTACCACCGCAAGGGAAGAATTGGCCAGTAAAATAAGCTGTTGGGTGTGATTGTCAAGGATAAGCCGAGCGCTTGGTTTTGTTGAGCAACTGGCGGAACAAACTGCGCTATACGAGGAGGCTTCTTCATGCATCCCAAAAATATATCCATTCTTCAGCAAAGTATTATATCCAAATCTTAATCAGTCACTATTATTTTCTGGACCGAAGTTCCATTTGTCATTCAGCTTATCTAACATAGTTTTAATACGCAAAAAAGGTCAGCAACACGTTAGCCCCGGCGGCGGCGCGGCGCACTATCACCAGAAGATTAAGCTATCTAGAACGTAAAAAATCCTACCAATTTGAATGATTAAACCTGTGGCAAGTTCAATGTGAAAACCGTATATAGATTGTGTTATCTATTTTAGGCCGTAAGGATTTAAAGATAGGCGCCCAAGTGCTCTTATCATAATATGATTATATCATTTGGTCGCCTAAGTGCACACGAGTTGGTCTGAAATATTACAGCTAAGTATAGGGGCTGACAAAGATAGAAGAGATACTCAAATGGGTTATACTGCAGATGGCAAGTCTCAAAAGATCGTTTTCTGTGTAGTGTACAACCCATTTGTCTGAATTGCAGCAGACCTTGTGCAAAATGACATGATAGCTCCATGATAACTTACTGAGTCAGATAATCTGTTTCCAAAATTAGTCCAGCCACTTAAATCTGAGGCTAATTTTAATTAATCGCTTGTATTGGTTGGTCGCTTCGATAACTCTTGCGATGCTGATTGGATTATTAATTAAACGCTGAACATTGTAAGAAAAAATATTTTATTTGGCTGCAACTTTGAAGATTCAGAATACTCACGGTCAAAACCACCAACGTTTTCGCTCAGTAAAATCACAGAATACTTAATAGTAGGTACTAAGTAAAATTCCAACCAAAAAAATCTAGATAGCGTTGTTTAGCAAAACAGAGCCGGCAGCGGTCACTATGCCGATGCATTATTCAATTACGCTGATAACACTTAAGATGATTACTGGTAATAAAATTGTAATGTCTTGTTTCCGAGATGCGCGCGTGGGTACACGGACGCGGCGCGGTGTGACCCCACAGGGGAAAGTTTTTTGACTCTTATTTGGCTTAGGTATAATAAATCTTTAGCAATTTGGTAGATACCTACAGTTCAAAAGGCTCCTTGAACATCTGTGCGACTGGAATAAGGTGTTTTTTCTAGGTTCTTTGGTGTCGACGATGCCAGGCGGTCATCTGTGGTCAATACCCAATACCATAGATATTAGAAAGATTCTAAGGCTACATGGTCCTGTCATTCTAACAAAAGTCTGTCTACTCACTTCTGCCTGAAGACCGAATAGAGGAACTGCGGCTGAAAAACAAATGTAAAGATAATTAATGAAATAATGAGTGATTGTTCTTTGCAGTACTGTACAGAAGAAACTAAGCTTCACTTGGATAGGTCGTAGGTCATTTTTTTTAAGATAATTTTACTAGTAATTTTAGACTAGAATCAATTCAATTTTAAGATAATTTTTGATGTTCAAAAGTGCCTTTTATGTACCTATTTGAAATAAATGCTTTAACTTTGACTTTTAATATTTTTATTTTCTTTTATATCACGTTCACTGCGGATCACCCAAAATCGGCCCGATACGGTGCTTTGTGTTGGTGCGCACGGTCTAAACTATATCTTTCTCGCTGGTGCGGAACGATTATCTTCGGTATTTGTAGGAGTTCGACAAAGACAAATATAGATTTCGGCTCGTGGTTACAAATGTAGGTATTTGGCATTAAAACATCGTGGCGGGCCCTTTTCGACCACCATCGCACTGACGGTGAAAAACACCCGCTCCCTGCGGCGGCGGGCCTATTGTGGTATATGACCGTTGCCGACCTGTTGCCGCACGGAGCGTGCGCGCATGCTTCGAGCCGCCAGTCTGAGTCAGTGTTGTGCTCTCTAAAAGACAGTACCTACGTGTGCGTGTCGTTATTTTATCGACAGGTCAGAAGAATTCTTTCTAAGAGAAGAAATTGTGTACGGTGCTATGAAAAGCTTCGACAGACATTAGAGTGCAAAGAAGCAAAAAAGAAAGTTAAGAAAATTAAAACATTTTGCAACAAATGCAATCAATCCCTTTGCGTGCAGTGTTATAAAGAAAGACACGTACCAAATTAGTTTACTGTTTCTGTCTGGATTATGTGATTTACTAAATACACACTTTTTTATTTCTTATAATTCTGTTTTATTTTCGATAACGCTATATTTTTGTCTGTCCCATCACTATAAAAAAGTACTTTCTAGTGCGGTATCGGTCGTTATCGGCCTGACACTTTCCTTGGTTGATTTCTCATTTCCTGTTTGGCAGATCCAGGGGCGAAACGAACGTAAAGAAACTGGGTTCAGGATCATTTTAACAGTATAAAAAAAACAGTGTACACCATGCATTCGCAAAGTTATAGCGCTTTAATCTATCCTAGTGGTGTCAGGTCAAAAAGGACTGATACGCACTGTCTAAAAGGTCGATGGATGGTGCATTTCGACCGCCACCGCACCAGATGAAAGTTTATGATTTTTTTGCCGCAGCTAAGGTGTAATAGAGGAACTGCGGCTGAAAAACAAATGTAAAGATAATTAATGAAATAATGAGTGATTGTTCTTTGCAGTACTGTACAGAAGAAACTAAGCTTCACTTGGATAGGTCGTAGGTCATTTTTTTTAAGATAATTTTACTAGTAATTTTAGACTAGAATCAATTCAATTTTAAGATAATTTTTGATGTTCAAAAGTGCCTTTTATGTACCTATTTGAAATAAATGCTTTAACTTTGACTTTTAATATTTTTATTTTCTTTTATATTTAAACATTTAAGGTAACTACGAGTATACCATAATCTAGGGTTAGTGTAACAATTTCTTATAGGTTACCACCGCATGCCCCATAAACATATTATTAGGTGTGCCACAAGCATTGTACTGTAAAATTAAAATTAATATCTAATTCATTTAATAAATACTGATTTGCTACTTTGCCCTCTTCCTCTCTCCTAATTATGCTGTGCCCGACAGGGTCCATATTGATCTTTTACTTTATAATACCATCTATGTAATACATGAGGCATATAGAATCAAAGGTAGCTAAGTGCCTCCATGTTATATTTTCAGGAACCGAAAAAAATGTTTTTCTAAGTTAAAAGTCAGGGGTTTTCATACTCTCTCAGTTTTTCTCCATCTTAGTTTATTTTTTTGAAAGTATGGCGCTTAGCTGCCTTTGATTCTATATGCCTCACATATGGAATGCAATAAAGAATTGAGTATAAGATCGCTGAAGCTATTTAACAATTTCCAAAGACGAGGAACAACAGAGTTTGCAACAAGTACTGTTCTGCGGAGTGGAGGATGTAAAGGAGTAATAGGGGCACGAGGGAGTCCTAATCATCGTCGAAAATCTACTAGAGAGCAGCTGTACTTTCAAAATATCCAAACTAAAATATTTCAGAGCCCTGATTCACAACCATACGACAGGCTATCGTATCGAAAACCTGACATTTCGATAGCCTGATTTGACTTTCCCTCAACAGCAAATAGCTGTTGGAAGAATAGCGGGCGTCTATTTGATTTAAACTGACAAAATTTTCGGGTTTTGGACTTGTGAACAGCGTTTAGAAGACTCCTACGATAACAATGATTAATGTTCGATACGATACGGAACCGTATCGAGATTCGAGTGTTTGTGAATAACTATGCTGGAGACAAATAATAAGCACCATCGAAGCCAATAAAATTAACAATCCCTACTACTATTCCAAGAAAATCTCAGTGCGACGGATACCACTCATTTTATTTGTTCATAAGTCTCGTTTGGTAAAATTGGATGACACACTCTGTGCGTAATTCGCAAAGAGTTGGGAGGTGCCTCTAACCCGTCCGTGCTACAGTCAAAACTGTTTTCTTCCTATGGCACAATAGACCTAGGTACTATTTTGTGTCATAGTATTTAGTTATCTATTTTTTTATATTGGGAGGACGAAATAAAATCTGTTATCTAAGTTGGTATACCTACTAATTTATTAAATCTTAAGAGTTTTTTTGTTTGAACGGCTAAGCTCTGAACCTAATTGTCGGATTTGAAAAATTATTTTTGCATTTGAAAGCCCAAATCTTGTTTTAAAATCACGCTAAGACTCTTAGGAGTCGAGGAAAAAGAATAAAAGGGCGATGCTATGCGACCGGGTCGGGGGCCGAAGGCTACTGAGACCAAGAATACAAAAGTAGTAAATAGAGAAGTTTTATTAAAATGTGGCTGTTATTTTAGTAGGTATATTATGGTGTCTTACTTACGACTTCGACACGAATAAAGTCGCAGGCAGGTAGGTTATATATAATTTTATTAGATTGTATAGGTAATACTTACAAGAAAAAAACAGCTGGATTTTCATGTCATATCAATTGCAAAATATTTTTTATTCCTTGTTTACCTACTTGCAGAAGATTATCTTGGTCACCGATAACATCTGTCTTACTTACTAAGGACGTAATAATATATCATAGATGGCCATCACAGATTACTAATATGTAGCAAGCTAATGGCCATGTTCAAAGTACCTAGATGAGTAACAAGTTATTTGACATTATTGAAATTGCATCATATTAATTGCTTAGGTATATATAGAATAGAATAGAATACTCTTTATTATCTACGCCATATAAATTACAGACAAAAATATAGAAAACTTTACAATGGGTGACACAATGGGCGGTCTTATCGACAACCTTTGGATGGATTAAAAACGGGAAATTGATTTTTACAAAGATACATAGATTCGGCAAGTTCCTAAGTAAATTGAAATTACTGTTACAAAAAAAAACTACCCCATTTAAATTAATAGCTGGTCATAGGATAGGAGGGTCCCCTAATAATTGCCTATGGCGTTAATGCAGCCACCCCCAATGAAACCAATTTGTCTATCAATTAAATTTCGTAAAAAAAATACTCTTGTCAATGAGGGATCCGTATATCTGTCCAACGGTTAAGTGTCGGAGTTTAATAAACTGTTTAATTAAGAGCGCGTTAGCGGCGCGGCGCTGGGTTAGGTTAGGGCGCAGGCGCAGTGTGAGTTGTGCGTGCGTCTCGGCATCATGCTGGTGTTAGCGATGCTCCTCGTCGCGTGCGCCGGCGCCCGCGCCCGTAACTTCAACATCACGTACTTCTTCGTGCCCCATATGGTGGCACCCGATCAGCTGGAGGTCCAGATCGAGTGCCGATATGACGCCAACTTCACGCTACTCTCCTTTTTCAAAGGCGCCAACGAGTTCTTCAGATATCGACCTGGTGCAGCGCCCAGCACTCGCTCCTTCCCCATCCTTGGAGTTGGGTCAGTGGAGATGCTACTATGTGGACCTGTAGCCTGCAAGCTGAAGCTAGGAGCCCTGACTAAGGAAGCCACCGGACTGTACCGGTGCGACCTCGAGAGAGATGTGCCGCCATACAAATATGAAACAATGACAGGGTACATGGAAGTCCACGGCGACATGCAACGGAAGCCGTCGCTCGAAGGATTAGCTGAAGAATATAAAGAAGGAGACATGATACAAGCGTACTGTCGAGGTTCTCCGGACTCAGAACTCCACTGGTACATCAACGGTAAAGAAATGGTAGAATTTAAAGGTTCAACGAATTTAAAGAAGAAAAACCATCGATTCCTGTACATGGGTGATCCACCCACAATTTTAGTGCAGTGTGTAGAGTTTCGATACGGGAGGGCATACGGCTCGACACAGCAGAGTGTGAAGTGGAGTGATGGAAACGAAATGCGAAAGAAAACAGAGGATTGTGTGAACAATGGATCGATTGCCATTACAGGACGCTTGGGTCTGCTCAGCATTTTATGTTTGTTAGATAAAGTATTTTATGTTTAGTGTTGTTAATTATGTTCCTGCTAATTTTATAGTTAATTCCAGTGCAAATATTATTATTTTTTTTGTCCGTATAAGAGTAGTTGCCAATGAAATAACGTGCAGTTTTGGTGTTGGTACCTAGATAATAAATAATGTTATTTAATTTCGCTTCCTCCTTTATTACCTAAATCCCTGTATTTAAGAAATTGAAAGTGAGTATGATAAAATAATAACTAGTGATTTCTTCATCCTGGCCAACATAGGTATTCACAACCTTCCGACTGGCTATCGTATCGAAAATGACATATTTCGATAACGTGATTTGCCTTGCTCCCGATAGCAAACAGCTGTCGGAAGGATAGCGGTCGTCTATGCGATTTAAACTAACAGCATTTTCGGACTTGCGAACAGCGTTTAGAGAGGACTCCTACGATAACATTGATTGATGTTCGATACGGTACGAAAGCGTATCGAGTTGTTGTGAATAACTGATCAAAATCGGATTTGCTGCAATCACAGCCATCACGTGGCTCCATCACAAAAAAACTTCTGTGACAGATGAATGAAAAAAACACTAAAAAGTGATAAATAACTTTAATTTCGGAAGTCGGTGTCGTTGGTTCCGCATTTTCGTTTTTTGACACCGACTTCCGAAAGTAAAGTTCTTTATCACTTTTTATACTTAGTGTTTTTTTTTTAAGTCGGTTGTTTTTATTTTTTTGTAAAAAAAAAATTATTTTTCACTTTTTAGTTGTACCTACCCCATACAAATTCAATGAATACTATTGCACTGAAGAATTGAAGACACCGACTAGAAGAATCATCAAAATTCGCATAGAAATGCCGGAGATGCAGTACATTTATGCATATAACTTCGTACATAAGAATAATTACCTAATGTATTATATACTAAAACCTTCCTGAAAGTATGTAGATCACTTTAGTGAAAGAATTATCAAAATCGGTTCATTAGTTTTTGAGAAAATCGCGGACATACATACGGGTCGAATACAGAACCTCCTTTTTTGAAGTCGGTTAAAAAAGTGGTCGCATATAGGTTTTATTTATCAAGTTGCTTAGAGAGATTTCATCCTTATAATTGATCCTAACGACCGATGCAATAAAAGTACAGGTTGTAATTTTTACAGACTTTAGTCGGTTTGATTCCCGGGTGTGGCAAGCGATTTTTTGAAAATCTTTGAATGCAGTTTTCTTTCTATTCAAAAATAAAGGAATGTTTTCTTTGAGTAAAATTTTCTATCTACAGTATTAAGAGTACTTTCCCTTCAGGTGGCATTACAAAATTCCACCCTGTATAGGCAATTTCCGAAATTAAAACCGTTCAAAATCTAGTCGCAATCTCACTTCAGCGTCAATCAATGTCAAAAACTTGTCGAAAATGTAGGGAAATTACTTAGAGGTACCTACTTACCTATTTTAGACAGATTGCGATCAGACTGTGAACGTTCTTAAAATTACGAGAATTGCCGCTCTGATGTATGGTAAATCCATTGTAGGTAATGTAGGTAGGGTTACTAGGGTTACCTACCTATGTCGAGAATTTCGTCGCTGAATGAGGTCTCTACAATGGTTCTAGGCAAAAAGTTATTTTCTTACTTATACAAATAAACCCGAAAAAAATTTGAGCACAAAATTGTATAAGATACAAACCATAGAATTGTAAACATATATCCATGATACAAACTTAATCAACCTGTTAGTTGTAATTGGAAATTTAATACAGAACAAACAAACACACATCCTCTCACCCCAAACGCAATAAGTACCTACCTACCGTCGTGGGTAAAAAATAATAAAACCCCGTAGCTTAGGTAGGTAAACCATGCTCACTTCATTCGAACTTCTAAGTACCGCATCATCGCAACCCTCACCGTTACAATATCCGGTACTAGTACAAAGAAATTGAGACCAAATGAATATTTGAGCAGGCTTGGTTTTTTTGTTTAAAGGTATGATTCCGATCTCGGCAGCACGCAGCAGTGCTGCCGCGGAAGTGCGGTCGCAGCACTACTGCTCCTCATACATTTTCTATAGGTTTATATGAGATTACATTCCGAGCACGGCAGCAATGCTGCGCGACACTCCTATAGATAGAGAATATATGGGGACCAGCAGTGCTGCGGCAGCACTGCTGCGTGCTGCCGAGATCGGAATCATACCTTAACAGTTCCTAGGTTTTTAAGAGCTTCTTGTTTCCTTTATAGGTCCTACACAACGCTACAAGCTTATTTTGACACGTAGCCAAATTCGAAACTAACGCCGCCATCTTGTTTTGGCAATAAATTTCACAAGACGAGCCAAGCAAAGCGCAAGGGCACTATCTACTTACCTTTTCTCGAAGCGCTTCGTCGTTTTTGTGAACCCTCATAACTTGGAAACAAAATTCTCGGGATAATAATTGATGTCAATACCTAGTGGAATTAATAAAAATATAAAGTTTCAATTGCATAGCTCTTATACTTTAGATTTTATTGATATCTAAAAACCCCGATTTCGTCACTGACTCACTCACTGATGATCTTCAACATTCTTAGGGTACTTCCTAAAGTCCTAGAAAGCTGAAATTTGGTATCTAAGCTAAAGCTAGTATTAGTACACAAACAACAAAAAATATCTAAAACTTGGAACTTTTACCCCCCAACCCCTTAAACTAGGAGATGGAAGTTTGTATGAGACTTTCGCAAATTTTAATGCTAAGAGGTCTGAAAATTGATATAGGGACTCCTTGTTATAAATAATAAAATACATATTAATAGGTATATATGTCAATGCATATTTCAGGATTTTTAGTATATCACCCCCACCTTTTAAATTAGGGGATGAAAGTTTGTAAAAAAAATTAAATTATCAATAGAGCATTCGTTCACCGCAAACAGTTTCCGATCTTTGTTGCGTATGACTATGCTATCACCATACATAAAAGTCAAGGGCTAAGTTTGAATAATGCTCTCATTGATATTGAGTCATCCACGTTCTCTTGTCGGCAGCTTATGTAGCACTATCTAGAGTGACTAATTTGCAAGGTGTTCACCTTATATTAATATTGACTTTAGTATTAGTATTAAAGCACAACAGTCAGCTATAGTCGAATATAATCGTCTAACAGCCAAATATCGCCCATCTATCGCTTATTATAAACAGTAAACCAACAAAGAAAAAAGGCAAAGATAGAGAGTAGGCTATGAAAAAAACTTTTTTACAAAAAAAACAACCGACTTCAAAAAAAAAAAACACTACAAAGTGAAAAATAACTTTAATTTCGGAAGTCGGTGTCGTTGGTTCAGCATTTTCGTTATTTGACACCGACTTCCGAAATTAAAGTTATTTTTAACCGACTTTAAAAAAGGAGGTTCTGTATTCGACCCGTATGTATGTATGTATGTATGTACGTATGTATGTATGTTTGTATGTCCGCGATTATCTCAAAAACTACTAAACCGATTTTAATAATTCTTTCATTAGTGTGATCTGCATACTTTCAGGAAGGTTTTAGTATATAATACATTAGGTAATTATACTTATGTACGAAGTTATATGCATAAATGTACTGCATCTCCGGCATTTCTATGGGAATTTTGATGATTCTTCGGGTCGTGTCTTCAATTCTTCAATGCACTAGTGTTAATTGAATTTGTGTGGGGTAGGTACAACTAAAAAGTGAAAAATAATTTTTTTTTACAAAAAAAACTACCGACTTCAAAAAAAACACTACAAAGTGAAAAATAACTTTAATTTCGGAAGTCGGTGTCAAAAAACGAAAATGCGAAACCAACGACACCGACTTCCGAAATTAAAGTTATTTTTCACTTTGTAGTGTTTTTTTTTTGAAGTCGGTTGTTTTTCACTTTGTAGTGTTTTTTTTTTTGAAGTCGGTTGTTTTTTTTGTAAAAAAGTTTTTATTTTTCACTTTATAGTTGTACCTACCCCACATAAATTCAATTAACACTAGTGCATTGAAGAATTGAAGACACAACTCGAAGAATCATCAAAATTCGCATAGAAATGCCGGAGATGCAGTACATTTATGCATATAACTTCGTACATAAGAATAATTACCTAATGTATTATATACTAAAACCTTCCTGAAAGTATCAAGATCACACTAATGAAAGAATTATCAAAATCGGTTCAGTAGTTTTTGAGATAATCGCGGACATACAAACATACATACATACATACATACGGGTCGAATACAGAACCTCCTTTTTTAAAGTCGGTTAATAAAGTCGGTTAAAAAGCACCTCTGATGTGCAAGAAATACACCCAAAAAAATGCACAAGTTAAAAAAATATTTTTGTGTGTGTATGTGGTTGTTGGTAGTGTAGTGGTAGTGGCTGGGAGATTATCTACTAAGAAGTGAAATCCCACCAAAAACATTTTCATGTAAAATGTTGCCAAGACGAGACCATATGGCTCGCACTGGCCAAACTTCTAACTCTCCAAGCCCTAACTTCACAAACTCTACTGTACCTTAGTCAAAATATGGCGTAAGCAGAAAAATTTATTCACTGTTTAGGTATTACTTTTCTGTTATACAATATTTCTTGTAGTAACGAAACGGCCAAGCCTCATATTTTGACTAAGGTGTAGGTAGAGTTTGTGCAGTAAGGGCTTGTAGAGTTAGAAGCTTGGCTCTACATGAGATCTGAAGATCAATTCTCGTAATTTAAAACGTTCAAAATCCAGTCGCAGTCTCATCTCGGCGACAAACAATAAATGTCAAAAACTTGTCAAAATGTAGGGAAATTAGAGATATTTTTGACAGAATGAGACTGAGATCAGATGGGAACGTTCTTAAAATTACGAGTGGGTCAGTGGGTCGTCTTAGTCTTAGTCCTCTGATAACTTTTTGACAGTGCGAGCCTTATGGTCTCATCTTAGCAACATTTTACATGAAAATGTTTTGGTGGGATTAATTTTTACCAACAACTTGTCACTGCCCATTCAGTCAGTCGCCAAAATATCCATGTACTTGTACAGTCCATTCAGTTATTTTACCTCTGACAGCTGCTGCAACCCAACAACAACCTTATGGTGACGAGAATAACGATCACAGTGATTTTGACAGACCTGTCAGTAAAATGTAAAATAAAGATCACTATGATTTTGACAGTTGCAGTGATGCAAAAAATAACTGACTTATAATAAAATAATAACATGGAGGAAATTTAATAGGGAATAATCTATACACGTGCCATACATGCTATACATGCCTATTATCATTCTCTTCTTAGTCTGTGCCTATAATTTCGTAACCAAAAAAACAAAAATAAATCATAGACGTTTTTACCAGCCAGAATGTTCATGTGCGGTGGCCACACACAATTTCATTTGCAGTCTGCACTATTGCACATTCCATGAACGAAAAGGATATAATTTTTTGTGCAATGCTGATTACAATTTACACAATATCATGCACAATATAATGAAATACATCTGGCAATAAGTTTTAAAACATTTCCACAAATTGACGCTGACGTATCCATTTTTATTATCTTGGAAAAGTACTTTGTTGAAATGACGCGCGCGCGCTTAAAAACTTACCACTAAAATAATTTAAGACTAATCACGGGTATATTTTAGACTCACCTAAAATAAATAAAAATAGTCATCCTTTTTTATGGAAGGTGTAAAAGAATCTCTAGTGGTTTCTTTTTTCAATTTTGTAGAGATACAAATTTTTCACACTCTTTAATAAAATATTGAACACATCTATTTAAATAATGGGTTAATGCGGTTTTTATACAATGGCAACACAAAAGATTAAAGATGGCGTAAGTTTCTCCCACCTCACAAAAAGTGACAGCGCATTGCGCAAACCAGCGCAAACCACGGAGTACTTTAGAGTGTGCATGTTACACGGTTAAACATGTTAAAAAGTTTTTCTGAAATTTTAGTTTTATGTTACATTCAGTGCCCAAATCGTTCCACAAGAACTGATATATTGAACTTTTCTCCGTCTTGATTAAGTGAGATTCTTAGTTCAAATAAATAGTGAATATAAAATAACGGATATCGCAAGTTACATTCGTTGGAAAGACATCATCCACAATGCCTAAAGGAAAGAAGAAAGGAAAATACGGTCAGTTTCAATGCACTCTTATGCGAAAACGAATTTAGTTTGGTTATGTGGTGCGTGGAGCTCGGATTCCGCCAAGAATGAGATCACGCGGCAACCTTGTGGCGACGGACTTTCCGCGGGACGTGTGACGTTTATTGCCCACGGTCGTTATACTAGATGCCAACAACCCAAGGGCTGTTTAGCACCATATGTTTGGCAAATCCTAGTGATAAAATTTGTTAAGTGTAGTAATCGCGGGTTTCGCAAGCCCCGTCTCGTTTCTCAGCGCAACCTTTACTTTCACGTTTCATAACGTTGCCGTTCCCACATGTCACGTTTCAATGTGGTCATGCTTTGTCTACAAAATATACTGACGAACGTGTGTTGGCCAGACTTTTGTACTGTTTATCTTACTGATTGGCCTTGCAAGCATCATTTAGATTGTACATTATATAATTATACACAACAATTTAGTTCCTAGTATGGATAACAAACATGTTTGTTTAGCTTTGTCATTAAGTTGTAGTGAACGGGAGTATTGTTAACTATTGCAATGATGCTCACAATAATGATGAGTTATCATGATGAGTATGCTTGGTGTTGTCTCAGTTTCCATCTATTTTATCAATGTTTTGCTCTAGGTAGATCATACATACCTTGATTACTGTGTGGGATGCAAGATACTCATCATAATGTATAAATAAGTTAGTGTCTCTGAATATAATACTACATTCTTTGTTAGAGGGTTTGGTTTCCACACTTACTCCTTATAATACTACATTATTATTTTAAATCAAGCTACCTCTTTTTATGTAATAATACTCATCTGGAACTATCTCAAGGACAACAAGATAATAATGTTTCATTCTGTTTATTTAGTGAAAAATATTCAACTTACACTTAATGCTTATCTGCAGCAGAATTAATAAGACCAAGTTTAGGTAATTATGCTAAAAACTCGTTAGCAAACTGACCGCCAACAATTTATCATTTTCATCAACTAATATTATGTAAACATAGTTTGGCCCCATGTGACATTTTTCAATGTCAAACTCAATATAACGTCATAGCAACAAAAAAAAAGGGTATAATTTTACATGTTTTATGTAATACCTACCTGTGTATTGAGTATTGAAACAATCCTACAGAAATAGCTTTGTACATTCTCAATGCTATGCTCCATAAATGAGTATTTACTTATTAAAATGTAGCTCTTTCAAATTAAATATGACTGATTTAACAATAAAATATGCTAATAATAAAATATTAGTTTAATTACTGTGACTAATAAAATCCATAATTACTCAGGTATTTAGTTAATTTAGATCATTTACAGGCATTAGAATTATGAATTTAATTCCTCATTCCAAAATAAAAAACAAACCAGTAATTCCATTGCCTTGCCATTCATGGTAAACCAAGCTTAGCAATAATTGTTCTTAAACATAGATTTTACCAACATCAAATGTTGCAACAACAATAAGTTGTCAACAAAAAGTTTTTACAACAACTACAGGATGGTTAAAGCAGATACAGACATTGCAAGGGCGCTGCGCATGCCTCGCAATGTCTGTATCCGCCTTTACTCCTGTTTACTGTAGTTGGTAAATAAACCACTGAATCTCCATGCCAAATGCATATTTTGCATACGGGTTGGAAAATCAGTGGGTCATTTCTTTTTTCTGCTTTCCTTAGTTAGTTTTAATCATGATCTGGCAGTTTGAGTAATTTACGCGATCTAACCAAATGTCCTTTCTTTGGTATTGTTCGTCGAATTGTTGAGCTCAACTCTCCTCAAGTTCTGAGTTGAGCTGAATGATATTTGACAAATGTGTGCACTGACTGGACAGGTCCACTCAATCTGTGTGGTTCTTTCCTCAAAAGACCATTTCAGACACCAATCTACATGGTCTTCATATGATCTGACCAAGATTTTGTCTGGACTTTAAAAGAGACTGTGACCTTAGTTTTTTTCGGTCTCTCTTCTCAGAGTAGTCAGATAGGAAACGCCGACCTCATCAAGCTTAAAAAAAATATGATTGATGTGTAAACCTATTTACAGTAAATAAATAATTTATCATTTTATCAATCCCAACCAAAAGTTCCTTTATACACTTTATTCACACATTCTATTTGAGAAGTAAGGTTGAATGTTATGTAAGTAATATTATGGTGTAATGTGAATGGTGCCCCACTGACACAGTTCTGTGTTGCAGCTAGGACTGTTAACATTATGTGTGGATTTTTAATAGTGACATACTGTGCAGTTGGTCATTTTAATTGTATGGTAAGCCTGTTAAATAGCACACAGATTCCTAGAAGCTACTCAAAGATTTTATAAAATTTTGTACTTGAATTTATTTATGTCATGTTTGTGAACGGGGACAAGGTTAATGTACCTAGGATTTTGTAATATTCTTGAATTAAAAGAGTGTCCATGGAGTTTCTTGCCCGTTCTTCTCCATAGATACCTACACTTCGGAATGGGCAACTAGCTTCATTTTTCTGACTGACCGACCGACCCCTAGACAATTCAAAAGTGCCAGTAATTGGTTTAATTCAAATAAATGCTTTGAGTTTTGACTTTGAGTTTATGACTACATTTTGATTTCCAAGCAGTCCTGAGGTGAAAGGAAAAATCCTTGATGGATAAGAAAATTACCATACCTACCTATTTGCCATTGATTACCACATTCAATATTAATAGGCAAAACAAGTTCAAGGTTACGTCGAGCCCGGTTCGAGGCGACGCTGGATTAGGCCTGGGAGGCCTTTGCCCAGCTGTGGGAAAATATAGAACAAACTTAATTAATGAGCTACCATCTTTTTTATGCTGCTTATTCCTTTTCACAGTGTGTGTTTGTAAGCTCAATGTATTTGCCTGTATCAGATAGAATCCTCACCCATTTGACAATTACCTCTGACCAAACTGAAATTGTCCTTGGCATACCTATCAATGTACAGCAGTAAAGGTACTCCTCCAGATATAATAATGAACAGCTATACAATGTTTTAGTCGAGAAAGAGCCTCCATTAATACTGCAGCCGTGTTAAACTCAAGGTCAGAGCAAGTCCTTGAAACTTAAGTTTCAATGCAGCGACATACAGCTATAACTTTGTCACACAGCGAGGGAACGCGAATTGGACCTTGTAATGCGGTAATCTTCAGTCCGATCGAACACCCGCTTTGTTATGTATACTTGTAGGGTCTTATTTAGGTCACGTTGATTTAAGATTGAGAAGAGTTTCGAAGTAATTCAACGTGTGTCGCCGAGAATACATTCATCATCCATCGCCATCCGCCAAAATGAGCCTTCGTGTTATTACGAGAAGACTCATTTTGGCCGCTTATTAGCAAATTCAAAATTCCTCGACACATTTTGAGCGTCGACACACTGCTTCACCCCTTGCAAAATGTCACACGATGCTTGTAAGGATCTTCACCCTGATAACCATTCATAAAACATCACGTGCGGTAATGCCGAAGCACTGAAGAATGACGTCACTAAACACGGCGTTAACCTTGGGTGGGCCGTAAAACGTGACGTCACGGGGAAGGGGGTGGGCGTACCGCGTTACTCCCACTACCCCGATGACTGTATTAAAACCTATTAAATCGAGAGCCTTTCAACATTTATTGCTTAAATTTCAAACTCGAGAAAAATTCTTAGCCTTGGTTCGCACAAAAAAAATGAAAGCAAGACCTTTGGACCTCAAATCCAACATATCAGATGTATTCAAAGTCCTATAATTTCTTTGAGTTCTCCACTATCTCTTTAACCATAATGACAACCCATTACTAAATAGCATCATAATTAACGATACAATTGACGCTTTCAGAGCACAGAAGAACAGAACAGGCTTATTCCTCGGACGAGGATGCCGGCATCGATATGACCATCGACAACTGTTCGGAGACTTCGGCACAGTCAGACCTCAAGAGCAACCACGATGACGCAGGTATTTACGGAAGCATGTAGGATCTGTCCACACATTTCTAGGTCAAGGCTATCCAGAATATAATCTCATCAGGGTCGAGGAAATATTGATTGCATACAATTTGCATAATGTGCTAGTTTCTGAAGAGCCCTGACCAGGGACTGTGTGGAAAGAGCTTTATGCTGCTTTTGTGTTATGCGAGGTTTAGTAGAACCATACCCCGGACACTCCATACAACGCTCGCAAAATAATTACCTACTACTACTGAAATATGTACACAATACTATAAATCCTTGTATTCCGACACTAAAACCTCTCAAAACACAGCTGAAGCTTACGCATGCCCAGACGAAATCCCGATAATAACCGGCTACGAAGTCCACCATGCACTTAGCAGCATGAAATATAATAGAAGTCCGGGTGAAGACGGTATCACTACTGAATCACTTCGAGTTGGAAAACCTACCTTACTACCTCACATATGCAACCTTTTCAACTCAATTCTTAAAACAGCCATGTTCCCGAGTAAATTCTGCCATTCCAATATAATCTTACTGCACAAGAAGGGAGATAAATCTGATATTGGGAATTATCGCCCTATCAGCTTGGTGTCACATCTTTACAAAGTTTTTGTCAAAATTATTGAAAACCGTATATCAGGCACATTAGACCTCCACCAACCTCCCGAACAGGCTGGGTTTCGTCGAGGCCTTTCGACTACTGACCATTTACAGTCTCTTAACCAGGTGATTGAAAAACATCACGAATTCAATCTACCATTATACCTGGCGTTTGTAGATTACTCGAAGGCCTTCGACAGCCTAACACACGAAGCCATATTCTCGGCACTCAAAAAACACGAAATAGAACCTATTTACATACACCTGTTACAAAAAATATATTAAAATAGTACAGCAGCCATTCGTATAAATACCACTGGGCCATCCTTTCCAATTCAACGAGGAGTCAAGCAAGGCGACCCGCTGTCTCCCAAACTCTTTACAGCTACGCTAGAAGAGGTTTTCCAGACATTAAATCCGCTCTGGCAGGACAAGGGTATTGTCGTCGGGGAAAGGAGATTGACCAATCTACGTTTCGCCGACGACATTGTCCTCTTTTCTTCCTCAGCAGCTGAGCTAGGCCAAATGCTCGAACAACTGAGCCACGCCAGTCTTCAAGTCGGACTTACGATGAACATGTCGAAGACAAAGCTGATGACGAACAGCACCGAACGCAACGTAGAAACTGGGGGTGTGCGGGTTGAATATGTCCATGAGTACATTTACCTCGGCCAAATAGTATCCTTCCAGGCGAGACAGGACAAAGAAATCGCTCGCCGCACAGAAAATGCCTGGAAGAACTATTGGTCGATGAAACATCTTATGAAAGGACCTCTCCCGCTTTCACTAAAGCGAAAGCTCATGGACATGTTCATTCTTCCCACCCTCACCTACGGAGCGCAAACATGGTCTCTTACAAAGCGTCAAAAGTCCGCACTTGGAGTCTGCCAACGGGCTATGGAACGAAGTATACTAGGTGTCAAACTGACTGACCGCATTAAGAACTCCATACTTCGTTCCAAAACACAAATAGCGGACGCTGGCCGCACAGCTGCTGGATTAAAGTGGAACTGGGCTGGCCATATCTGTCGCATGTCGGAGCAGCAATACGCAAAAGTCACCACTCAGTGGATCCCAAATGGCAGGAAACGACTGCGCGGCAGGCCCAGAAAAAGATGGCGGGATGAGCTAGACTCCTTCTTAAAGGATTGGCCCACAATCGCGGTAGACCGGGAAACGTGGAAAGAGGGAAGGGAGGCCTTTGCCCTGCAGTGGGACAATACAGGCTTATAATAATAATAATAACTACTACTACATTAAAAAATGACGTTTGTATACGTATGAAACTATGAATGTGTGCGTGAGGTACTTGTGTTTGCGAGCGCTCTTGTTAAAGAACTGCGACGAATACGCCGAAGTGCGGGGTGAGGTGCGGTAACTGATGTTAGTGCGGGGAAGGGAATGTCCTTTCTGTACGTAGTACTTTAAGTATTCTGTGGTCGAACTATTTATCGACGCGACGTACAAGCATCTTCTGGAACCGACCGCCTTAGAGATCATATCCTACGATATTTACTAGATTATTATTTAGGACAAACAAAGCCTTCCAGAAAACGACAGAAGAAGGATCTCTTTCTTTTGTGGTGCAGCTTGAGAGAGACCCTAATGTCCTTCTTATTATTAGGATTAATCTTAGAAAGACGGAGGTACAGCACATTGCAAACACACGCCAGCACTAATCGATGTTATGGAAAGACACGCTACGCGAGCAGGTAAGTTCTATAAAAATAAGGAACAACGTTTATCCATACTATTAACATTATAAGTTCGAAAGTGACTGTGTCTGTCTGTCTGTATGTTACCTTTTCACGCCTAACGACATCCGCCGACATAGGATAGTTTTTATCCCGACATTCCCACTTATGCGAGTGAAACCGCGGGGCGCTGCTATATATAAACCATCGGATAGCCAAGACTTGGACGGGGCGTCCAAGTCCCACGCCCCAGCCCCAGCTTATATCAACTTTTATTCTACTAGTGAACCTTTGTTTGTACTCGTATGCTTCGTTAAAAAAAAACCAACCGTCTTCAAAAAAAAAAAACGACTATAAGTGATAAATAACTTTTCGGAAGTCGGTGTCGTTGGTTCCGCATTATCGTTTTTTGACACCGACTTCCGAAATTCATGCACTCGTTAGTATTGAATATCGTAAGAGCCACCTAATAGCGGTGGTTTGTGTTAAACAATATGCTAGCATTACAACTAATTGGCGGACTATCGAATTTCGATCGATCGTAATTTGAGTAAGTTCGCTCTCTATATTTTTGAAATAGGATGGCTCGAATCACATCAACGGTGAGATGTTTTGTTAGTCGTACCAAACATTTGATCTTTAACATTTCAATAGTCGAAGCAATGATACTCGAACTTTTTTCCTGGGCCACTTATAAACGACTTTTTAAGATACAAGCAATATTGCGTTTCCCCCAAATATTGTCAAGATACACCATTACTTAGGTGCTAGTAATAATTATGCTTCCAAATCCCAATCCATAACTTTTTTATCCAAGTCTTACATAAAAACTTGGCAGGTGTACGGAACAGAGTGGCCTGTGATAGTTTGAGCCATTTGAGCAATGTTGATGTAAACAGTGACCAATAAATAACAAAAATAAACATTGGCACATACTTTCTTAGTCTGCCCGCACACTCTTTCGTCGAAGACATCCCCAAAGAAGATTCTCTTGCCCGATTCCTAAAATTCTACGAGTAAGAAAATGCAATATTTTATTTTAATTATGTTTTCATAGAAATTGTTTTACTAGAGTCTGTCTGCGGGAGCCTTAAAGCAGGATATAATAATACAATAATACTTTTGCGCGTTACATTTTTTGTTTAAACATATTTGCACAAATGCGAAGGCCATGTCGATGACCTAGGAAGGTCTTGGCACGTTTGACTCATTTGTTCGAAATCTAATCTCATATGACATTTACATACTGTTGTTTTCTACATAATATTGAATATCTGATGTTGCCGCCACTAATGGCTTATTGATGAAACGTTTATGATAGATTGCTTTTTAATAGAAAATGTTTTCTAATGAATTTAGAAAATAGATAAATAATGAATCGTATTAGATACCTAGTTCTATCCACACATCTGAAGTATTTTTTTATACCAGCTAATCAACTTAAATACCACAAAAAATAAAAAATTACAGTGTTCTACAATCTACAATAGAGTAAAAATGCACTATGAAAGCGATAGTAGCAAATCACCGATAAGAAATTAACTGCACGTGGAAACGCAGAATTCATAATAGTTTTTAACTACGGCAATAGGTATGATTTGATGTACCTACAATGTAGGATTAAAAGTAGTTTCCTAAACAACGCGTGTACGCGAAGTCCGTTTGGAAAAAAAAACAACTCAAAGGCGATTATGGGTTGTACTGCCCATAATCGCCTTTTTGTCACAAAATTTGAAAAGTGCAAGGTAAATGCTAAATAAAAATAATAGATAATATATTATGAGGAATTTCTGTATGCAAATTGCTATCTTATGTATGACTCAAATTGTGTGATGAAAAGCCCAACTGCAATCATTTCATGAATTTTCAGTAGTATCAATTTAATCTTTACAAGTCCAGTGTTATCGCGAACCCATAACGTTTGCGTTTACGTCACACAACTTGCAACGTGCTACATCCTTCCATAAAGAAAATAGGTCGAGTAGGTGACATAAGATATCGATTTCGATTACTTACTAGTGACGTCACACAAATAGCGTGGGTTTTCATGACGTCATTACACGGAGAAAATTTTGTACGCAATTGTGACGTCTACAGAATCTCTGGTTTGCTTCAATGCAATGACGTATCCCGTTAGTAGGTTTATTGATAGTTCGCGTTTAGTTCCTACGAAGATTTTGAGTAGCAGTATGTCTTGGTGGCATTCTATAGTTTCTGCCTACCGCCATGGAAGAAAGGCGTGAGTTTATACCTACATTCGCGACTTATTTAATCAAATTAAGCCAAAAATTTCAACAAATATGAGTTTATGGAAAAATAACTTGAATTCCTACACAATAAAGTGCAGTTTACGCTACAACTTCAAACATTTTTATAACTTTTTCAATAGTCACTCACTTAATTAAAATAAAGTTGATATTTGTTTAACTTGAAATAACATCAATTTGAAACAAAATTGAATAGACTTTATGTACGAGTATATTATGGTCGTTGGACCTGCCGATGCTGAAGTTGTCTTAGTTTCATAAGCCTTCTAGAACGGAGCACTAGATTTTGGTATAAAGCAGGTTTTTATTAGTTTTTCAAAAAAATATGACATTTTGAGCATAAAGGTGTCGATATAGACATTGACAATACACCGTTAATTAAAACTTATCGTCAATTCACAAGGATGTAGTACTAATTAAAGCTGTTGTAGGAAAAATCTTAGATAACATTGTTTTATTTAACGCAAAATGTATTTTAACCTAGTATATATTTTTTTGGTTGGTTGGTTTTTTGCTATGATAAACTGTAGTGTAACTATGCACTTAAGGGGGATGCACTAGGTAGCCAGCGAAATTCTAATTTTCTTACATTTTTTGCAATTTGCAGGTGTGTCAGATTGTATGTTAACCAAAATATGATTAGCGAGCGTAACAGTTATGCATTTATACAGGTTGAAATTGAAAACATGCGATAAAACGAAATGGGAGATTGTACTCATCATTATGAACAACTTTTACTTTGGGACAAAACCTGAAATCGCGAATAAAAAATCAGCTGTTCCCTACATTTTGACGAGTTATACGAACATAAAATGTAGGGAACAGCTGATTTTTTTTTCGCGTTTTCAGGTTTGGTCCCATAGTAAAAGTTGTTCATAATGACGAGTACAATCTCCCATTTCGATTTGTCGCATGTTTTCAATTTCACCCTTTAGAATTATAATCATTAAAATCGTCGATACAATCCTCGTAAGTCCTGCAAATTGCAAAAAAAAACATAAAAAAATTAAAATTTCGTTGGGTACCCTGGCACTTCGGCCTTTTTAATGATTAAATTAATTAATGAAACTAGCTGTCGATTAATTGCTAAATTAATTAATAACTAGGTATTGAATTAAAAGAACGGAATGTTTGCTATTATAACAGAAGCTCTGATAATATCCGTGTATCGTTTTATTTCACTGCACATAATAATTTTACTGCATTCTATCTTTCATTCCTTCCAACGTTGTTTTAGCAAGTCTTAATGTGTGAAATTGTCACACCTGCATTCCGTGCATTATTATGTGACACGTGCAAATTATTTTACGCGTTTCTGCACACTTGTTGCGTTCAATGTGCCCTAGCTCATATGCGGTGAGAGACCGACCGGCGACCTAATGCAATTTTCTTTTATACCAAGTCTAATCTTTCGCCTTAATTGTCGCCAGTTCAGGGGTTAAACGATACGTCAGGTGGAACTTAGCTGACACACATCAGGGGTAGTTAATAAGCTTAATCACCATTAATGAGTTGAGTTCCTAAGTCTTTCACATCGGGTTCAATACCTCTTTAAAGTACACGACTACTTTTACAGTACGAAACACACCATTATAATTTGCTAGTTTATGAGGACTATACACGAACGACGCATTCAAGCAAGCATGTCATGCTCGTGTGACAAAAACATTAAACTAAAATATCGAATCTTTTACCGTGATGCGTAACAAATACGTGGCAAGACCCAATATCAATATTATGTAAGTACCACGTGCATTTTATATTATTATATTCCGTACTAGCGACCCGTCCCTGCTACGCACGGTTTTACGACTTGACAAAACATCGATATTTCTTCATAATATCTAATGTATTATACATGTAAACCTTCCGGAATACATTCTCGTTGCGTAGTTTATAAGAACAACGCAGTCACTCGAATAGACACGATAAGCGACTTTATGTGAATTATTCTAGGCATAACATTCACAATTCATGTTTTTTATCTTCACATACAAATAATGGGTTGATTATAACCCACGTGTCAAGTTTGATCTTTACAACTATCGAAATTGGGTGTTTCAAGGTTATCAACTAATGATAAGTCTGGCTGCACAGCCCGCAGGCCGCGGTTACGACTAGCCTTGGAACTAGCGGTTACCTATTTTGAATAAAGATTTGCCGTATAAAATGTTCTGTGGAATACATATTTTGCAGTAGTGTTTTTACGATTTTTGTCAAGTCTGTCATCATAATAAATGGTTACTTAGTGTATGACTTTTATTTTTACTTGTAGCAGAGTTCATAATCTATTTTGAATAAAGATTTGCCGTATAAAATGTTCTGTGGAATACATATTTTGCAGTAGTGTTTTTACGATTTTTGTCAAGTCTGTCATCATAATAAATGGTTACTTAGTGTATGACTTTTATTTTTACTTGTAGCAGAGTTCATAATCATAATCCATACTAATATTATAAATTCGAAAGTATCTCTGTCTGTCTGTCTGTATGTTAACTTTTCACGCCTAAACCACTGAACGGATTTAGATGAAATTTGGCAGAGAGATAGATTGCATCTCGGGGAAGGACAGGATAGTTTTTATCACAGAAATCATCCTTTAAGGGGGTGAAAGTTTGAACGGGGAATCAATAACCGCTGAACCGACGTAGATGAAATTTGGTATGGAGATAGTTTGAGTTGTGGGGAAGGATATAGAATCGTTTTTATCACTAAAATTATCCCTTAAGGGTGTAAAAAGGGGGTGGGGATTTCTAAAGGGAATCAATAAAAAAGGACTATAATACTTATATCGCGGGTGAAACCGCGGGGCACAGCTAGTCTTAGATAATTTACATTCCTTCGCCACTTAATCGGTTATCTAAAAAATTTAAACAGTAGTGCTTTAGTATGTTGCTTGTAGAATAATGTGACAAAAAATCAGAATGGCTGTATGGATATTAGTATGGTTTTTATTGTAAAAAGAAAGTTTTTATAGGTATCTCATGATTCTTTTCTATCGTATCAAATTAGTTGTATTATATTTTCAACACAGTATCTACCTAGCATATAATATCCTGAAGAATATCTGATATGTTTTTCTGGTTTTGTTTACTATAGTCGATCATATACTTTTAGACATTATAAAATTTATGTTTTTTGCGTTTAGGTCCTGTAATTCCCTTAAGACAGACAGACAGACATTCAGTTTGTTCTTTCCATAACCTAACCGTGTTTTTCGAAGCACGGAGGATCTTCGTATGTAAAGCAGCGACCCGTGCGGCTGTTGTTACTTAGCCGCACAATCCCGCTACTACCACTATGATAGTTTTATGACGGAGAAAATTAAGTCCAATTTTGTGTAAGCGTCAGTTTTAGAGGAGTAAATATTTATACATTATTATAAAGCTGAACCAGAGGAGCAATTCCCGTCATTTTATCTCAGTCTCAATCTGTCAATAAAAACTTTTTTACAAAAAAATGAACTAGCCTATAAAATGATAATTATACTCATTAGGTACTACGAAACATCTACAATACATATAAGTATGTAAGTATGTACCTTCATCTATCTACTCTTTATCGTACCAACAGGTACGTTGGCTACTACATAATAGATAACGTAGGAATTATAGCTGTAATTTTGAATTTTTCAAAGCATAACATACATTATGTAACGTACTATTTCCGTACACGTCAACAGCTGATTATGGGCCTTCCTCACACATTGTAAACCTTGTTCATATTAATTAGGATTAATGTAATGTCATTACTTGCTTGACTACTCTTTGTGATTGTAGTGATATACAGGGTCGAATTAAATTAGCTAGCGAATCTACAGACGTGATGGTTATCGATATCAAAAATAAAAAAAACTTTTTTACAAAAAAAAAACAACCGACTTCAAAAAAAAAACTAATAAACGAAAATGCGGAACCAACGACTCGGTGTCGTTGGTTCCGCATTTTCGTTTATTGACACCGACTTCCGAAATTAATGTTATTTTTCACTTTGTAGTTTTTTTTTTTAAGTCCGTTTTTTTTTTTTTGTTAAAAAGTTTTTATTTTTCACTTTTTGGTTGTACCTACCCCACACAAATTCAATGAACACTAGTGCATTGAAGAAATGAAGACACGACTCGAATAATCATCAAAATTCCCATAGAAATGCCGGAGATGCAGTACATTTATGCATATAACTTCGTACATAAGAATAATTACCTGATGTATTATATACTAAAACCTTCCTGAAAGTAGATCAGTGAAAGAATTATCAAACTTAGTTCATTAGATTTTGAGATAATCGCGGACATACAAACACATACGGGTCGAATACAGAACCTCCTTTTTTAAAGTCGGTTAAAAACATTGATATTTTTTGTGGTTCAACGAACGCTGGATGTTTTGTTACTTGTAATATGGGTTGAGAAAAACTGTTTTCTTTAGTTTTATCGTGTTGAGATATCGATACCTATCACGTCCGCGAAATTTGATTAGCTAATTTTATTTGACCCTGTAGTTTATAGAGGTATGAGGAACAGGGTGTAAAGTTCACTCAACCTCCATAGAAAAGGGAGGATACTCCGAACAGACGGGTGTTGTGTCCGGCGGGCAACTGCCCAATGAGTCATGTCGGGCTGTTGTATACAGGTTGAATTTTGAACACATGCGACAAATCGAAATGGGAGATTGTACTCGTCATTATGAACAACTTTTACTATGGGACCAAACCTGAAATCGCGAAAAAAAAAATCAGCTGTTCCCTACATTTTGGCGAGTTATACGAACATAAATGTAGGGAACAGCTGATTTTTTTTTCGCGATTTCAGGTTTGGTCCCATAGTAAAAGTTGTTCATAATGACGAGTACAATCTCCCATTTCGATTTGTCGCATGTGTTCAATTTCACCCTGTATATGCTAGTTGCGTGGTAAACTCTGCTTGCGCGATGCAGGATTTGCGTGACGTCAGTATGACGCGTTGTTCGCATGTGGCGTTGTAGATACCGCTACAAGTTCAACAGACAATTATTGCTTAGATATAACCTTAATATCAACATATAATTAAAATCTTAAACGTACGTAGAATAATAAACATTCTACAAATGCGAAATAGGTTGCAAAACAGAACTCATACATACATTTCATTAGGTTTTTTTTCTTAGCGCGTGCTGTACTCTCCGCCTAGGGAAAAAACGTAATTTTACGCATGTGATAATCTGTAATAATGTTCTATTTCCATAGAAAACGAGATCCAAGAGAAATTCGAAGAAAAGGTCCTAGAACAAATCGAGTCGCTAAACGCACGTGCGAACGCAGCACGCGCGGGCGCATTTGTTGCGCTCCGCGCGTCTTTACAGCGACGAGCGCTTGACGGCTTGTTGACCGGACACCGCGCCACGCTGGCCGACCATGTGTCGCGCGCACTACGACGCGGCAAGGATGGAGAGAGGAAGGCAGCTGCAGGTATCGCGCCGTTGCTGGCTTTACAGGTGATTATTACCATGTTGCTTGATTTGACTGTGATTCTGCACCTTTACTCTTCTAGATGATATTATGATACTAAGAGCTTTCGGCCTAAAGAATGATTTCTTGCGCTGGACAATTTTCTTATAGGTCTGCCGAATCCTTACAACTGATCAAAACCATTCAATTGTTCCATACTTTTCAGTCAAAAAAATTTAACTGTTGAGTTTCATCTTGGTCTGTCGCAATATTTAGGCAATATCAGATTGATGTCTTTATCCAGTATAAGTAAACTCAAACTCCACACTTTTTGGTAAACACCAATTAACCATGTTGTATACCCACAGATCGGCGAGGAAGGCGAGGAGGAGTTTGTGCGCGAGGTGCGGCCCGCGCTCGCCGCCGCCGCCATTGACAAGTCTGCCTCACTCGACGCACGCACAGAGGTAAACATCGCAACAAACAAACTCACACACACAATACTAATGTCTGAGGGCACTTTTCGTCAAAGAAAACTTTCTCCAGAAACCAACTTACAAGTACATCATTTTCAAAGGAAAACAGACCATAATGGTTGGTATACCTGCCCCATACGTCACTAATGTCAATGGCAGGATATCTTTAAATGAGCTACATAAGTATGTATATGTTGTCTCAACATTTTTATCATCGAAAGGCTAACGTTTGACCACTATTTTTGGTCCAATCAAAAGGACCATTAAACAAAATGCAAAACGTAACAGACTGTAGACTCACCTAACAGAAATAATGTGTTTCTATGTCTAACAATATGTTCTGTATGTTCCAGTGCTGCTCATCTCTGGCCGTGTTGTGCTACTTGATGGAGGATGACCTCTCTGAGATCTTAGAGGTCATGCGCATGTACGAGACCATCTTTAGCGGCAGTTATCTCAAGGTAAATAAATGTCTATTATCTTCTTAAATTGCTGATACGTAGCAATCAACAAAACATTGCTATTGCCAATTTTGACCGCCAAAAAAATAATGACTGGATATAAAATAATATTTAGATGAACCTTAAACTTTTATGCATGGGTTCATAAATGGCCTAAATTCGAGTAGTCATTGGTTAAGTAAATATTATTACCGTGGCTTAGCGACCCGAAGTGAATCTCTGCTCCCAAAACATGAACTCTTCACTTTGCTCCCATCCAAAGCTTGAGCTGATGAAATCTATGCTTTTAGCGGATTCCAATAATTCGTATTAATCTCTCCCCAGGGTGATGGCAGTGTGAAGGTGTCGGGTGCAGCAGTGGAGGAGGGTGCGTGGCACGCCGCCGCACTGGACGGCTGGGCACTACTGTTGCCGCTGTTGTCGCCCAACCACGCGCTGTCGCTGCTCAACAACCAGGCGCCCAGCTTTGCCAGGCTTGGGGAGTTGTTGGAGGCGGTGTCACTTGAGGTAAATTACCTAAGTTCTTGTTGTACACCAGACAACGATAGTGTAAATGAATTGATTTTATAAACATGTGTCTGTACCCCCAGGTCCGCATGGCAGCAGGCGGCGCGCTCGCCATCGCGTACGAGACAGTGACAGACGACGACAGTTCAGAAAACCCGCTCGCAGCGCACGTGGACGTACTACTGCCGCGACTCACCGAGTTAGCGCGAGACTCGCACAAGTTCCGCGCCAAGAGAGACCGCAAGATTCAGCGAGCCACCTTTAGGGACATCCTCAAGTACTTCGAGGTGCGTTACATATTATATATTATGTACTAGCAGCCCGCCCCTGCTTCGCAAGTTCGCATGGGTTATGGCACATATGTGAAACATCGAGATTTATGTAATATATCTAAGTAAAACATTAATGTAGTATACACAAAAACCTTTCAAATTTAATGCTCTAAATTACGATGAAAATTGGAACAGAATCCATTGTGTGGTTCAGAAGATTTAAGTGGGCACAAAGACACATGAAAGGCAACTTTAATTTGTAGTATGTATATACACTCTTTTGCAAAAAAAACGGGCACTTTAGATTTTTTTCTCTACTTCAATGAAGAAGAATAAGAAAGAAGTTTTATTAATTTGACGATGTATTGGTATGTTATTTGAAGCATCCTAGCATGATTCTTCACGTTCCAAATTTAAATTTTAATATTAACAAAAGAAAAATAATGATTATTGTGGATTATTGTAAAATTGCTTTACTACTGGCGCGAATTGCTGAAACGATGTTTTTACTTGTTACTAAAATTTTAAAACTTTTTGTATATTTTCTGCTTAAACAATTTAATCTTTCTTTTTACATTAAATACCACTTTTTGGTATGAGTGATAAAGCGATAAGGGCCGGTAAAATTATAGCCCTACTTGAAGAAGGTTGTTCGTAAACTTACGTGTCTCAGCGGCTAAATGTGAGTCGTTCAACTGTCCAGAGGACTTGGCAACGGTATCAAGAGACCGGCTCGGTCAAAAGAAGACCCGATTCGGGAAGAAAGCGATGCACAGAACCAAGAACCAACCAACCAATAACTATTATATAAATAACTCCAACAATAAAATGAAAGCTACCTGGCAGACCATAAATTAAAATAAATTAAACTGTCCAAAAGAATATATACCTAAAATAATTATCAATAACAAAGAGATAACAGACCCACTAGAAATTGCAGAAACGTTCAATAATTATTATATTGATTTAGTTCAACCGCTAAGTAATAATAAAAATCCTGACTTATCATTTATTACCAACACAGCTAATTCTATGTTTATGCCGGCTTCAATCCCTATCGATATATACAAAATTATCGGAACCTTAAAAAATACCAACAGTGCAGGTTACGACGAGATTATCACTAAGGTAATAAAAAGTGTAGCTATGGAAATATCTCCTGTTCTTAGTTTCATTATAAATTTATGCATAGAAAATGGTACATACCCTAAAGATTTAAAGATATCTGTAATAAAACCACTGTATAAGAAAGATGACAGACAACATCCTAAGAATTATAGACCTGTAGCGTTAATTCCAATTTTCTCAAAAATTTTTGAAAAAGTTATTTACAATAACCTGTATCCTTTTCTTGAAAAACATCAAATATTTGCGGAAGAACAGTACGGCTTTAGAAAATGCAAAAATATTAATATGGCAATATACAGCCTTGTAAATAAAGTGGTAACAAATATGGATAGACGGACACGGGCGACTGCCTTATTCATGGATATGACGAAGGCATTTGATTTTGTTGACTTTAACATACTTTTGTCTAAATTAGAAAAATATGGAGTAAGGGGCAACGTATTAAAATTAATTGACTCGTATTTAAAAAATAGGTATCAAATAACGAATATACAAAAGATCTGCCAGAAGACAAAATTAGAACTAACGTACCAATCAAAACCTAGAAAAACGAACTTTGGTGTACCTCAGGGTAGCGTCCTCGGCCCACCATTGTTCCTCGTATACATAAACGATATGCCTAGAGTTATTGAGCATCCCATGACCCTGTTCGCTGATGATAGTACAATTATCTTCACAGACCAAAATAGGGATTCACATAGTTATGAAATGGATATAAATCTAAATCTAAACAGGTTAATAACATGGTTAAATAATAACAATCTTAATGTAAATTTAGATAAAACTTATGTTATGTCATTTAAACAAAGAATAAATCAAGATAAACTTAATATAAAATATGCTGACAAAGCAATAGAAGAAACAAAGCACACAAAGTTCCTGGGACTCTATATAGACGAGAATATGAAATGGAGTAAACATATTGAACATATAATAAAAAGACTTAATCAGTTCCAGTACGCTTTGCATAATCTCAGTAAAATAGCAAGCCGCGAAACCGTACTGACTGCATATCATGCATACGTGTCTTCTACATTACGCTATGGCATAATGTTCTGGGGAAATTCATCGGATAGGGAGCTAGTGTTTAAGGCACAAAAAAAGTGTTTAAGAGCTGTGTGCCAAATAAAAGCTACTGATAGTTGTAGACCACACTTTATTGACCTAAGAATAATGACTTTTCCATCTCTATACGCGTTTGAAGTAGCAATGTTCGTTAAAAAACACTTATACTTATTTGACACCCTGACTAGTAAACGTCACCAGGACAAGATTCACGGGGTGCCTGGGCAGAAAACCTCCACGTTTGCCCGGGGACTGGAGTTCCCTTCTGGATACGTCCGGGGGGAAGACCAGTGTTCGGGCCGGTGCACCCTGGGGTGCGGGCAGCGATTTCCCATTGGGATTATTTCCCAGTGGGATGCCGCTGTCCGCATGCTAATGTTCTGCCAAGAGGATCGCTCCAAACATGTCGCTCTGAGTAGCAGAGCGGCAGTTGTGGTGGAGTGAGAGCGGGCCCGGTGTGCACTTACCCTGCCGCCGGGCAGGCAGAAGGGGTAACCCCCCCCTGCCACCGCTAATCTCGTAGCCCCGGAGACAGTTAGGGGCGTCGCCCGCACGAGCTGCAGCCTCGGCTCTGGCTCGTGTGGGCGGCGCCCCGTAAGGTCATGTCTCTGGCTGTTGAAGGGGGTCGAGGGTCTTGGCTTAACCGCCCGGACCGCGAGGAAGATTAACCTCTATAAAAAATTCCCCAAACCTCCAAGCGGCGGCGCACCGTGAGGGAGGTTGCAAGCTTGGCTAGTGGGTAGCTTGATTTAGTCGCTAGTGCGAACCGATTATTTTGAGTCAATAAAACATGAAAATTACTCGTGGGAACAAATATGGAAAATTGTAAAACGAAGCAAACAGAAGAGGGGAGGAGTGATGCGGGGTCGGAGTCCGACGCTGCATCAGGAGACGCAAGCACGGGAGGCTCAGAGAGCCGCCGTGCCAAGGAGACGGCCGCTGCGACGACGAAGGTCCACAGCAAGCGGCCAAGGTCAGAGGACGGCCAGGGGTCGTCCACTGACGGGGAGCTGGCCTCGGCCAGAAAAATCCCCACCAGTAGGCGGGGAGGAGTCAGAGAGCGAGGCAAGGGGAGGGGACTCACTGCCCGGGAGGCGGCAGAGCGAGCGGAGGAGCCCGCAAAGGAGGGGGGGACCGGTCGCGCGGTCGCTTCGGGGCCCTCAAGTGACGAGGCGAGTGAGGCTGGCGGCCCCGATGCGGACCGCAAGCTCAGGTTTGCGGCGGTCGTGGAGGCCGCGATCCGGGATGTGTCCCTGAAGAAGCTACAAGCTTCTAAGAACAGGGCCATACTCTCGGCACAGGCCTCCATCATGGCGGCAGCGGAGGCGGCCAACTATGCTGGTCCTTCAGCCAGCGAAGTGGCCGAATTGCGGGCGGAGGTCGCCCGCCTGAAGGCCGCCATGGAGCTTCTCCAAGAGGAGAACGGGAGGCTCCGAGCAGACCTGGCCGGCCTGAGGGTCGCCGGCGGCGTGCAGGCAGAACCGGCAAGCCAGCCCGTCCCGGTGGAGAACCAGGTCCTGAACCTGGTTCGGCAGGAGCTGGCAACCTTCCAGGCGCGGTTCTCCGCTCTGGAGGGTATAGTCCTGCGCCCCCCCCTGGCGGGCAGGACGGCCCCGGGGCCGAAGGCGGCCTCGTACGCGGCCGCTGCGGCAGCTGCCGCCCCTGAACCCGGGCCGTCTGGCCGGGCCCAGGCGCCGGCCAAATCGGCGTCGGGTCGCGGTGTCCCGGCGCCGGCGAAATCGGCGTCCGCTGGCGGAGCCCCGGCGCCGGTAAAACCGGCGCCTGCCGGCAAAACCCCGGCGCCGGCAAAACCGGCGCCTGCCGGCAAAACCCCGGCGCCGACCGGCAGGACGACTCGGGAGGGAAAGGCCCCAGAGCCTACGCCCCGCCCCCAAAAATCTCCCACGACCGACGCCGAGTGGCAGGTGGTCGGGGAGAAGAAGAAGGCGGCCAAGGCGGCCAGAAAAAAGGCGCAAAGGAGGCGTCGCAAGGAACGAGCCGTCGCGGCTAGGCTTCGCTCCCCAAAGACCGCGGCTGTAGTTATAACGCTACAGCCGGAAGCGGCTAAGAGGGGAGTGACGTACTGCGACGTGCTCACCAAGGCACGAGAGACGGTGGACCTCCAGGAGCTGGGGATCACCGGGGGCCTTCGGCATAGGGTGACCGCTACTGGCGCCCGCATGCTGGAGATCCCCGGAGCGACGAGTGGCCCGACCGCTGACGCCCTGGCTGAGAAGCTAAGGGCGTCCCTCAACGCGGACGAGGCTCGAGTCTCCAGGCCCGTCAAGTGCGCAGACATGCGTATCCTGGGCCTGGATGACTCCGTAACGGAGGGAGAGGTAGTGGCCGCCGTCGCCAGGGCGGGCGGGTGTCTGGCCGACCAGGTGAAGGCGGGCACCATTCGTCCTGGTTTCGCGGGCATGCGAACTGTGACGGTAAGCTGCCCCGTGACGGCGGCCAGAACAATCGTCGAGGGCCGAAGACTCCTGGTGGGCTGGGTGTCAGCGCAGGTTAAACTGCTGGAACCCAGGCCTCTGAGGTGCTTCCGATGCCATGTGGGGCACCACGTTGGCGTCCAGTGCACTTCGGAGGACCGCAGCACTCTGTGCTTCCGCTGCGGTCAGCCCGGACATACGGCTGGCTCGTGCAACGCCGCGCCGCACTGCGTCGCATGTGCGGCTGCTGGCAAGCCGGCCGATCACCGGGCGGGGAGCAAGTCCTGCGCCCCACCCACCGGGACCAGGAGAAAAGGCAGGCCCTCCGCCGCCGTCGCCACCCCCACCGTCGCCGCCGCTGCTGCTGTCGCCGCCGCCGCCGCCACCGCCGGGGGGCCCTCACAAAGGGCCCGGGAGGGGGCTGAAATGGAGGAGTAATGGCTCCATTGCGCCTCCTCCAGGCGAACATCAACCACTGCGCCTGCGCTCAGGACCTGCTACTCCAGAGCATGGCGCAGTGGTCGATTAACATCGCCGTGGTCGCTGAGCCGTACTTTGTCCCGCCCAGGGATAACTGGGTGGAGGACCTGAGCGGCTCAGTGACCATAATTTCGTCGGCTGCCGCCGGTACCCCGTCCCTCGAAGGTGTCACAAAGGGACAGGGGTGCGTAGCGGCACGGTTCGGAGAGATCGTAGTAGTGGGAGTGTACTTCTCTCCGAACCGAACTCTCGCCGAGTTCCAGAACTCTTTAACAGAGTTGAGTGTCGTCGTCGCCGGAAACCATTCCTTCTCCGTGCTAGTGGTCGGGGACTTCAACGCCAAGAATTTGGCCTGGGGTTCCCGCTACACGGATGTGCGGGGCAGGATGGTGGAGGACTGGGCCCTGGAAACAGGCCTGGTCGTCCTAAATCGGGGTTCTGTCCCTACGTGTGTGCGGATGCGGGGCGAGTCCGTAGTGGACATCTCGTTCGCCAGCCCCGCTCTGTCACAGCGTGTCAGTGACTGGCGCGTCATGGAGGAGGTGGAGACCTACTCCGACCACCGGTATATCCGGTTCGACGTCTCCACCCAGACCTCTAGCGCGCTGGTCCAGCAGGCCCCGAGTGGTCCGCGGTGGGCGCTGAAGCAGCTGGACCGGGAGCTCCTCCTGGAAGCCTCGATCGTGCAGGCCTGGGTGTCATCACCGGACAGGCCTGCCGATATTGACAATGAGGCGGAATGGCTCCAGGAGGCCATGTCCGATATATGTGACGTGGCAATGCCCCGAGTCCGGCCAGGAGGCGCCCGACGTCGGGTGTACTGGTGGTCGCAGGAGGTGGAGTCGCTACGCAAGGCGTGCGTCGACGCGCGACACCGGTACACCAGGCACCGCAGGCTCCGCATCCGCCCTCCGGATGCGGAAGCCACGGAGGCGGAGCTGTACGAGGGGTACAGAGCGGCGAAGACCGCCCTCCAAGGGGCTGTCCAGCGGGCCAAGGATACGGCCCGCGAAGAGATGGTGGAGACTCTGAACAGAGATCCATGGGGGCGCCCTTACAAAATGGTGCGGAATAAACTCCGCACCTGGGCCCCCCCGCTGACGCAGAGTCTCCGCCCACAGCTCGTGGAGGAGGTGGTGAGCACTCTGTTCCCTTCACGGGGGGAGCATACTCCCCCGCCCATGGCTCCGCCACTTGCGGTGCCCGAAGCGGACCATGAAGACGACGACGACGACATCCCTGAAGTGACCGGGGTAGATCTGAGAGCGGCGGTAGGCAGGCTGAAGGCCAAAAATACCGCCCCAGGACCCGACGGCTTGCCGGGTAAAGTCTGGGTCCTGGCCTCGAGGGCTCTCGGGCCTCGACTAGAGGCGCTCTTAAGCGCATGCATGGAGAGGGGCCAGTTTCCACTCCGTTGGAAGACGGGGAAGCTGGTCCTCATTCAGAAGCCAGGGCGCCCTGCGGACTCTCCGTCCGCATACCGGCCCATAGTACTGCTCGACGAGGTCGGCAAGCTCTTTGAGAGAGTGATTGCAGGCCGCCTCGTCGGGCACCTAGTGAGGACGGGGCCGGATCTTGCGGATAGCCAGTTTGGCTTCCGCAAGGGGCGCTCGACAGTGGACGCCATCATGCGCGTGAGAGCCCTCACGACGGGGGACGCGGTGACCCGGGGTGGGGTCGTCGTGGCGGTGTCACTCGACATCGCCAACGCGTTTAACACCCTGCCCTGGAGCTGTATTGGGGAGGCACTCCGGTATCACCGGGTGCCGACCTACCTCCGTCGAGTAGTTGGGGCGTATTTGACGGACAGAGCCGTCATCTACCCTGGTCGCAACGGGGAATGGAACCGGCGAGAGATGTCGTGCGGTGTCCCACAGGGATCGGTTCTGGGGCCGCTCCTGTGGGACATCGGTTACGACTGGGTGCTGCGAGCCGACCTCCCTGATGGCGTCAGCGTGGTTTGCTACGCTGACGACACGCTAGTCCTGGCGCAAGGGAGGTCGCATCAGGCGGCGGCCGACGCGATGACACGCGGGGTTGCGATAGTCGTGGAAAGAATCCGGCGGTTGGGTCTCGAGGTGGCATTGCACAAGTCCGAGGCCATGTCTTTCCATGGGCCTCGGAACGGGCCACCATCGGGATCCCAACTAACGGTGGGAGGGGTTCACATCGGCGTCGAGGCAACGATGAGATACCTGGGTCTCGTCCTCGACAGCCGGTGGAACTTCGTCGAACACTTCCGACGTTTGGCCCCCAAACTGGAAAGGACCGGGGCCGCCTTCAAGCGGCTCCTGCCCAACCTGGGGGGGCCAAACACCTCCTGCCGGAGGCTTTACGCGGGGGTCGTGCGGTCCATGGCCCTATACGGGGCCCCGGTGTGGGCGCGTTCTCTGCGGCGGCGAGCCGCCCACTATCTGAACGCGCCCCAAAAGGTGGTAGCCGTAAGGCTGATCCGGGGGTACCGCACGATCTCGGGCGAGGCGGCAAGCCTCCTTGCCGGACTGCCGCCATGGGATCTGGAGGCGATAGTCCTAGCGCGCCTGTATGAGTGGCGCGCGGAGGCACTGAGCCGGGGGGAAACTCCGCTTCCGCGGCAAATCGCGGCGGAGCGGACAGACCTCCGGCGCGATCTCATGGTGGCATGGAAGGAGCGACTTTCGCAACCCAGCGCAGGGCACGCCACGATAGTGGCGATAAGACCCCTCTTTGAGGAGTGGCTAGAGAGGCGTCACGGCGTCCTCACCTATCGCCTGACGCAGGTCCTCACCGGACACGGATGTTTTGGGAGGTTCCTGCACATCATCAGGCGGGAGGAGACGCCCGGGTGTCACCACTGCGAGGATCGCCCAGAGGACACGGTGGAGCATACGGTGGAGGTCTGCCCCGCATGGGCGGAGCACCGCCGTGCCCTCGTAGAGGCGATCGACAGCGGCGGCGACCTCTCGCGTCCGGCCCTGGTTCAAGCCATGGTCCGGGGCGAGAGGGAGTGGGAGGCGGTCACCTCCTTCTGCGAAGCAGTCATGCTAGCGAAGGAGGTGGCGGAACGGCTGAGGGAGAGAGCCTCACACTCCAGCCGCCGCGGTAGACGCTCCGGGCGTCGGGAGCCGCGTGACGACTCCCGGCCACCGTAGGCGCGGGCCTGCGGACGGAGAGTAATGGGTAGCTCACCGTCCGATCAGGACCAGGCCCGTGCCGGACGGCGCGTACGTGTTCCACGCGCGCCTCAAAGAGATGTCAGCATAAAGGAAGGGGCCTGCCAGGGCCGAAGCCTGCCGGGGGTGCGGGATTGTCCGAAAGGGTTACCGCTACCCCGGAACATAAAGGGCTAAGGAAGGAACACGGATGGGTTTTAGTCAGTAAGAGTCTGACACTCCCTTCGCTCCACCCAGAGCGGGAGGGGTCATTTGATGATTTCCCATCCATAAAAAAAAAAAAAAAAAAAAAGGACAAGATTCACGCTGTGCCTCACAAAACAGCATTATATGCAAAAAGTTTTCTGGGAATGGCTCCAAAAATTTATAATATGATACCCACGACTATAAGACTTGAGAATGATGTAAACAAATTCAAAAGAATGCTAACAGACTTTATGGTTAAAAAAGCGTACTATTCCATTGGTGAATTCTTAACAGACAAGTTAAATAAACAATAATTAGATATGTCAAAAGGCCGATTTATTTAAGCTTAATTCTATCTAAGTGCAATTATATAATGTAATTTGAATGACTACTTGGCATATATTTTAATTTGAATAATACAATGCATGAAAAATTATAAATTGGTTAATTCTATTAATTACTTTGACATTACCTTTTAATTTGAATCTATGACATTGTTAACTTATTAATTTGAATTTATATCATTGTACAACTTATTTTTTATTATTTTTGAATTTATGAAATTATGTAATGAAATTGTATAACTATAATTATGAATATTGCATGCCTGAATTGGTACAATACAGTGTACTGCGCATTCACTTAACATCTGGAAATGGATAAAATTACTGTGTTGAGCAATAAATATTTGAATTTGAATTTGAAGAGATGACCGCTTTTTGGTGAGTCAGGCGTTGCAGAATCGTCAGGCGTCAAGTGTGGATCTGAAGAAGAGCCTTGAAGAAGTAAGAGGAGTAGAAGTTAGCTTGTGGACGGTCAAGAGGAGGCTTTTGGCTGCCAATATCAGGAGTTACTGCCCGGCTCGGGGCCCTAAATTACTCCGTGAGCACCGTGTTGCTCGACTTCAGTTTGCTCGAAACTGTGCTTTATGGATACTGGAGGACTGGAATAAAGTATTGTTTTCTGATGAAGCTAGAATCTCTTTGTCTGGAGAGAACCGACGCCGGCGAGTGCTGCGAAGACCACGGGAACGCTATGCGGAAGTGTGTTTCGAAGAAATCACTCCTTATGGCGGAGGCTCCGTTATGTTTTGGGCAGCAATTTATTTGACGGAGCGTACTGAGTTAATTTTCAGAAAAAATGGAACATTAAATGCATACCGGTACATAATGGAAGTCCTAATTCCATATGCACAACCCGCATTGACTGCACTTTGGGAAGATTCCATTTTTATGGACGACAATGCTCACCCGCACCGTTCTGGCGACGTGGAAGCATACATGCAAGAAGTTGGGATCCGTCGTTTAGATTGGCCAGCTCGAAGTCCTGACCTCAATCCAATTGAGCATGTCTGGGATGTTCTAAAAAGACGGGTTAGATCAGTGCAACCTGCTCCACAAAACATCGGGGAGCTAAAAAGAGTCATTGCAGAAGAGTGGGAACGTATTCCTCAAAACGTTATTAAAAACATCGTGGAAATCATGCCCAGAAGGATTCAAGCTGTGATTTTGGCAAGAGGAGGTCACACTCTATTAGATTTTTACATTTGTAACTTTATTTAATTTAAAAAAGTAAAAAAATCTTCTTGTCTTTATTGCCGACCACTTCTTATTGTTTGGCCGTGTACATCGGTTTTAAAGAATTCATGGAAAATTAAAAAAAAAAATTGCCAGAATTCACTTCACGTGTATTAATTTACACGATTATTAGTATACCTACAGATTACAGACTACGTCAAAAAAATAAATTTCATTTAATTAACTCAAATCGACCTTAGAACGTAAGTTTTTTTTGCAAAGTAGTGTAGATATAGCTGTTCAAAGAAAAATGCGTTTCGGGAATTATCGTCTAACTTCGGCAATACGAACTTGGGTGATGAGATCTAATATAGTTGTTACAACCATGGATGTACTTGCCTATTTTGTATTTACAAAATTATAGCAACACCATACATTAAAAAAAACATTGAGTGACATAATATGTCGATGTGGAAATGTAGTAGGTAGACAGAAAACTTTATGCAAACGCACAATGATAGATAATTATAATAGTTTATTTATAAAAGGGACACGACTACAATAGTTGCACTACTACAAAAGTGCGGTAAAAAGCTACATGTCTAGTGGTACAAGTCAGGGGCAGACTCGCCGAGCTATCCCACGACAGAAGCATCTAACGCTAGCATTGTTACTGCTGCAGGAGGGCGAGGTGTCAGCCATGTCGGTGCGCGTGGGCTCCGAGAGCGCTATGTGGTGCCACTGGTCGGGCGGCGCGGCGTACGCGGCGCTGGCGGGGGCACTCGGCGGAGCGCTGCAAGTGTTGGCGCCGCGCTGTCCGCGCCTGCGCGCTGCGCTGGCGCTGTCCGACGTGCCGCCGCTGGACTGCGGCCCGCAGAAGAAACTCAACAAGCTGCAGCGGGTATGTAGCTGTTCCACTACCTGACTTTATGAGCTCTGAAGGGTTAGGCAGGGCGTAGAACCCTGCTGCTGACGTTTACTCATTATACTAGCCAATTCAAAACACATTACATGATACCTCTAAATAATTAAAGTTATCAACAGATCAATGGGACAGTTCCCGTATTTTTAAAAACGTTCGCATTATAATCTGTCAGAAATACCTCTAATTTACCTACATATTTTTACATGCTTAATTGACAATAAGTATCACTGAGCTGAGATTGCGACTAGATTTTCAACGTTTTTAATTAAATGAATTGTCTTTTGACGATGGTAGTGTGTTCAGATAGGCTTTTCATGAGCGTTTCTTTTATTGTATGCTTATTGTCCGAGATGAAAACTCGAACAAAACAACTTCTGATACAACATAGTATTTACAATAATTTGTTAACATAGCTTACAACATAGTATTTTAACTTTTTAAACGTCTATACAATTTATATCTCGTCCATTTCATGTGAAAGTGGGTGAAATAATAAATTGTATAATCCAGCACATTAACCTAAAGACCGAACATCATAAAAACTGCCAAGGTCGATGCAAAAACGTAAATAATTGTCATGGCAAACTGCCATCTTTTGTTTAGCAGCGAATAAGCTGAATCTACCGGAATAATGTACTGAGTCACTTACACGTGCGAATATCTACCTAATATATTTAGCGGTTGGTCGACTCATCACGTGACCAGAGGGCTGGCCTATTTTTTGGCCAAAGAATCAGCATTGCCATACAACGTGGCAATGCTGCCAGCCTTTTGGGCATGTTTCCCGTTGACAGTGATGCGGACGAATTTTTTGATGCCCTTTAATTATTTTCCCTCCCTTTTTATATACTTGTACATATTATTATTTTAAGATTGTTAGTTTTTAAATTATGTAAATATACAAAGTTACAGTTCAAAAAAAAATTATAAAAGGATGTTTATAATTATCATCATCATTTAATCTCACACACACAAGACACCATCAGATATGAGAAAACAAAAATAATATAGAGGAAGCCTGTTTACCCGCGGCGATGACTTTCTATAGTTCTAAATAAGTCGACTCTCAAGTACTAATTGACAAAACACTGATAATTTTCAAAAGTTAATCTGTCATAGCCAAGGACCATATTCATTGGGAAACATAGTTGAGCAACATGTTTCAGTGTTTCTTCAGTGGGAAACTTGCCACTGGCCACGTGCTGATGTTTCGTCCTAGAAAACGCAGCGTTTGACGATGACGGAAACAATGCTGTACTACTGTTTCTAATAAATAGGCCTTTATTACTCTCTTTTCGACCTTTGTCCGTTTAGGGCTGATTTTTATACTTATTTAACTTTTATCTGGAAAATAATAATGGCGGTTTGACATAAATATTTTCTATGCAGAAGCTGTCAGACCGCCATTTTTATTACTCAGGTATTTAAGAGTTATCTGAAGATTGTAAAATCAGTCCTTAATTAGTTACTTAGTTCTTAATATTTGTACAAAAGAAGAATTAATAATTTTATGTTTCTCTTTTCCAGCATCTACAAAACAACGCCGCATGCAAGGCCCGCACCGTCGCCCGCAACAAGAACAGAGACAAGCGCTCCGCGGCCCTCGCCATCTGAACCCGCCGCACTCCCGCACCGCACCACATCGCACGGTTCCACTCAAATATCTCTCTCGGTTTAGTTCTAGAGCTTAGTTTAACGCTAGCAACGTCAATTCGACGCCTTACTTCTTAGTGTGTCACCTCCCGAGCGGGCAACAGTAAAAACTAGTTGCAGCATGCCGCCGGACAGGTCGCGTGAGGTTAGTGTTAGGTTACAATAGGCTAGGTGTTAAAACCAAAGAAATTCGTCATATTTTGGATAAAATAAAACATTGGAACCGTTTATTTTATGAGGCATCTCTCTGAGTGTCGACGCTCTTATTATTTCTCGGAACGTGTTTCAGATCTGGGACTCGTTCGGTTATTCCTTTTGCGATGTTGATGTAATTTTAACTTGATATTATTGCGATCGATGTTTTCATATCATTTTGTATTATAGAACATTTATTCTTACTCCATTTCTTGGTGATTTGGGCTCACGCTTATTCATTCCGAATGTACTCTGTTACTGCCGGCACTTAGAACTTAACTGTTGCTATTTTTAGTAAAATATTTTACTATAATTATTATACTTATGTTATATTATTGATATTTTTTTATTTAAATTGAAAGTTTTGTGTGTTAAATAGATTAATTACATGATTTGTTAGATTTACTTCGCCATTGCAATGTTTGTTTTATTTTCCATGGATTACGTACGGTAAAGTCAAGTTGTGGAGTAAGGTTGTTTAGTTAAAGGTTGATAAAATGAATATTCTCTATGACTTGTACTGTTCATATATCTTATGTATATGTGATTTGTATGTGTGTCCTTGTGAGGATGAGTGCATCACAGTGCAATTCATACGTTTATAATATAAAGCTTCTCTGTAAATATTATTTTAATTAGGATTCGTTGGTACAGTCAATATGACTTGTAAATTTTAGAGTAAACGGAATGTTGAAATAATATTTATTACGAGAACCAACATGTCGTTTCATTTTTTCAAACACCATTCCATGTTTCGTCCCCACAAAACCACATAGTCTTGTTGAAGACCTTCTGGGCACTTATTTAACAAAAATGAAAAGGCTCAAACTTAGTTTTATTACAAGCTTTTATAAATAAAAGCTTGTATGTTGTTGTTGTTGTGCATACTCCTTATAAAAATAGATTTGATAGTGCTGATGTTGCTGTAATTTTTAGCATTGCGCAGTATGAAACCTAATCGCCTAAATTAATCATTTGCTACCAATACCATGTGATCTGAAACGTTAGCTTGTGGTCAAATGTGTCACACAGATCCAGTATTCCAGATATTCTAGTAAGTGCTGTCATTCATTTTATATAAGTAAAGGTGAGTTTCGTGCTCGAGTAAAACTCATGACGAAGCATTTGGAAGAATTAATTCCATTATCTTTTTAACATTCCAATATCACGATGCAGCGCCAGAAAATCGGCTTCAGAGTGAACTTCGGAAAAGAGTTTTAAATCATCTGCATATAATAGACTTCTGGCGTTATGAATAACTGAAGGAAGGCCGTTGATCATAATCAAGAAAAGAAGAGCGGTCCCAGGATTGATCCTTGACTGACTCCAGAACGCGTATGATAAGGCTGGGATTCACAAAAGCCCAGTCTGACAAACTATTGACGATCCCAGAGGTAGTCAGCGAAGAGCCGTAAGAGGCCTAGCGGAAATCATAGATAAGCACATCGTTTTGCCAGCAGAATATCATTATTGACCCTATCAAACGCTTTCCGAAAGTCGAAAGTACAAGATATCGACGTTTGGATATTATAATATACAGGGTGAATTTTCCAAGTGGGCGTGGATGGCCAAATTCTAAACTGAGGAATAGCGAAAAGTACTCGAAAGGAGTCGCGGGCTCGATTTTAGAAGACTAATAATACGTCAATTTATTAGGCGCCGACTAATTTGACTTTAAATAAAACAGCAATATAAACACATGACTAGCTTTATTCTCAGACACATAATCGTCCCCCGGTTCATACAAACGTCAGAGTCCCTCGCTACAGTCATAATATTATTACAACAATTAAATATTCATGTTCTTACCTAACACATCGCTCTTTGGGTAGTGGGGTGCACTCCTGCGCAATGATCACTAGACAAATATTAATGACGACATCAAACTATTTGAAGATTTTGGAAAAATGTCTACAGGTTGGACAGAGTATTATAAGTATTTTTTTCAGTTTTCGGGTCCTTTCAATATCCTACCATTTTAAATATAATTTACATGCTTTCGAATTACATTACCCAGGCATCTGTATAACAGGAATGCAGCCCATAGTATTCGTTGCTCAATTTTAAACATCTGATAATAGAACAAATCGATAGACCCTTATCTAACTCGGTATAAAATGTTAAGCTCATGTGTCAGACTAACTACTGTAGCTAAACATTTTAACTTTCAATTGACAATTTTGAAAAAGAATACTATTTTATATTGTCATGTCATAGTCTTTGCAGATTCGCTCTGACGAAAATGTATCTCATCTCTACATTGATAGTGAATCAATTCAGAATGCGAACATTACTATCCCTAAACTCTCCATTTGAACGTCCATGTAAAAGTTAACTAACATCAGATATGTGGGTATTTGTATGGGAATGCTATTCAATGGAGTTATTTAAGAAGTATTTTAGCTACAGTCCGCCTGTATAATCAAGACACTCATTACAGATAACATCTAAACGATTACATTTAGTAATGGTCTTCATTAAGTACAAACATTTATTTGTGAACACTACTCGAGCTGTGCGCGCCAATACGGCAGCAGGCTCGAGTATTCTTCACAGTGACATTTTACATTGACTTAGTTTAAAGTGCAGTTCCGCGATATACATAATGCAAAAATATGAATAAACATTTTCGATAATAAACGACTAAAATAACTTTTAAGATTTGTGTGTGAATACTTTACTAACCGACAAAGGCAATTTGATGATTGTTTATGTCTACTTTATATTTTTTTTAAATAAACTATTTCTTTTTTTAATTTTAAGATATTCAGGCACTGGAATGCCGCCCGGGGTTTACTATAGATATTTGTACCCGGACGGCGCAGTACTATTGTCACTCAATCGTTATAAATACTCCTCTCAGCTAAGATACACTTCGAATGGACAGTTTCACAAAGTTACTCACTAAACCGAAACGAATCACAACATCACGTTATATTTATTTGCTGTGCAACACAACCTATTAGCGCGTTTACCAAATAACGTAGCAATCGGAGGTATGTATCGTAAGGCAACGTTGAAGGCAGTCATCTGCATAGAACATTATTGATTATTATAAAATTGTAAAAAAAAAATATAACTAAATACCTACTTAATGTAAGTAAAGCCGGAAATGCTTAATAAAAATACATGTATATTGTCTTCTATTGATATTGCGACAGGACTAAACGCTGAGGCCCGACATTATAATGGGCTTATTCGCTTAACGGAGGGGACTAGCGAAATATTTTGTGAATATAATTATTCGTTAACGAAACTTAGTAAAGAACAAGCTTTACACACGAGTGCAATGCTTGTACCCTCCGTAGTAAGTGCTACCACGTCGCTTGTATCTTCCATAAACACGTACTACTGCGACAACTCTAAAACTCGGGTTGAAAAGACCTATATAAGTATATATTCTGAAATTGCAACGTACTTTGGTAATACCGAAACATAGTGACAATAATTCGTATACTACTTAACTATTCTTATATTTAAACAACGTTCTCTAACATAAACTTAGTGACTTAGGCCATAGAAAGGTAACATTTATACAATTTAACTAAAATTTTGCACATATAGGAATATTTTACTAATTGAATGATGACGTCTTTCATAAATATTTAAAAGATAGATAACTCTTGCAAAAGGACCCAATATAGTGGTGGAATTCGGCAGATATTCACACCTAAATAAACAATAGAGGTAGAAATATTATTATGTTGTCAACTGGTACAAATACAAATCTTATTTATATAGATTTCTCAATATAAATGTGCAGATAAATGCATGTAATTTTGACCAATTCCAAAAAAAGCCCTGTTTTGCATAAATAACTATTATAAACGGTGTATAAGCAAATTTAAGAATAACATTCTTTGGTATACTTAATTAAACATATCTTATTCTTCAACTTAAAACGCTTCTAAAGATTCATTATATACAGTATTCTTCGATAGTAGATAGTTGTTTATTTACTCTGGCAATGTAAAAGCTTTGGTTCTGTATTTTCACCAAACATCTTAATAGTAAGTTTTAAATAATAATTATTACATTTAACTACATATATTACAAGTCTCCATAAAAGGAACTAAGTAAGAGAAAATACATGTAACAATCATTGAAATGATGTACTTCTAATAAATATCAAGAGTTAACCGCGAATCGTAACGTGAGCGGCACACAAAAAAATTGATAGTACAAATATTGATTTTGAACCGAAAAATAACTCTAAAATATGATTTAAAACATGAAAAATTTAAATATCAAGAGAAAGATGCGAAATCTTTACAATACCTATTTTATAATTATCGATATTACAAAATTACTCTTGATAATTATAAAACTGCCATAAATAGGCGCCCACTACACTATAGTACACCACAAGTTAGAAAGTTACATACTCTTTATTATTATTATTTACTTTTTTAAATATCATTATCTATATAAACACTTTATCGACACAGAATTTTATTACCAGCATAATAAAACATTCACATCCTCCACGACTTGACTTGTCTTTAGTTAACAAAATATTTATGCTCAAGTTGACAAAAGCTAGCTCCTTGTTTTAGACCTAGACCATGAAATATATAGTACAAGCATAATCAGCCTATAATGTTCCCACTGTTGGGACACGAGGCCTCCTCTTTGTGAGAGGGAGTGGGCTGTAATTCAACACGCGGGCCCAATGAAGGTTGGTGGATAAAATATGAATTATAAGGAGGTTTTATTATCAGCAAATCTCAACATGCTATGTCGATAAAACGATACCTTACAATAAGTTCTGAATACACTTCACACAATACATGAGACGTGCATTAGAAGACTAAGTTTGTGCTTGGACATTATCATACAATGGGAAACAATGATAATTTCTTTTATATTTACATCGATAAATACTTCCAACGTCTATATTACACATGACCAAAAAATCTATTTATAATATTTTGATGTTATGTTATAAAAAACCACAACATAACTGTCATATCCTTGAAGTCCAATGGCAGAGAAAGAACCTCATTTGCCATTATTTACAAATACCAATACCGTTCATTACATAAGCCTATGGCCCTTAGTACAAACAAGTTTTTCTTGCGGTGAAAAACTACGGTTTATACGCCGCGTGTAGGCACGGTTCGTCAGTTTCGTATGGAGCACTATGGAGGCTCGGTGACAGACACGTTTTTTTACGGCGCGTTTTATACGCGCCGTACTGTAAACAAACCGTGCCGCGTACAAAATACTACATATTGGATGGAGGTCCAAAACAAAACATCTACATATTGAGTCATATTTACCAAAGATTGAAATCGGTAGATTCGCTTTTATTCTAAAGATCGTCACGTTTCCGTTACATTGACAATGACATTTGAATAGCATTGTCTCGCTCACTCATATTAAAAATCGTACAGTACCCGGCGATAAATATTGCACATCGACCTTTGGAAAGAAACAATCGGCTAATTTCGGCTTCGTAGTGCGTTATCTCTGTCGCACACTACCTATGTGACGTTAACTGACGTTTTGTCAGTCGTTGTTCAAGTGCGATAGAGTGCGGTCGCGTCCAGTTCAAAATATATATCTAGAGTTGTTAACACCCCCAAATTTAAATAATTTAAAGTTGTACTATGGCATCTTTAGGAAAAATAGGGGAACCTTTTTATTTTACCCCAACCTAAAGCAATCATTTATAGAAAAATTGGTGTATTTTATACAAAGAATAAAAAGAATTATCAAAAGAAGCAAATCATAATTGTTTTAACAGCTCCTAATAGATACCGGACTGTTTGTATTTCGTGCGACAGAGATAACGCTCTACGAAGCCGAAATTAGCCGATTGTCTCTTTCCAAAGATCGATGTGCAATATTTATCGCCGGGTACTGTATCTATCGTTCCATGCGGGAAGCGGTAAGTTTACTTTTCTCAGTATGGACACCTCTTCGCGCGACCTAAATACGGTAACGATTTAAATCATTGTTATTTACCACATTTCCGGTCCAGTTTTTTTTTTCTACCAGAGTCGTGTTTTACCCTCATAGGAACCCCTGACCAACTTGACAAGTAGCTCAAATCTCATGAAAATAAGAACAACAATGATAGGAGATATAAAGACTGACGCACATTTGGGCGGGACACACCGCATTGCAAATATCCTCCATCACTTTCGTATATTCTGTGTACTACCCGCAAGAGTTAACTGGGCTATCCGAAACTGGGCAGTTTTATAACATAACATATCTTGTGTATTTTGAAATATTGATAACATTATAACTACAAGAACTATGGTTTTGCTATTTCTTATTTCTTGATACTTATAAATATAATGTAATTGCACTGAAAAGGCAATAGTGGTAATTTTTTGAGTCTTTTTTCATTTTCGATCATAATTCTAAGTATCAACAGACGTCCGTATTTCACAACTATGTTGGTAGCAGATTATTTGTCCTTTTCTCTACTAGATAGATTATTCTGAATTTGGGACGTCTATTAGAGCACTTTTAAAATGATCACGTTGTTAAATTATTTTATGTTGTGAAAAACTTTCAATTCAATTTTCAGTAATATAAATGAATTCACCCACATTTTGAAGCAGTAGATGCAATGGTTGGATTTTGTTTAATTTAATTGATGGTTATATATATGCCTAACGATGCAAATGCTTTTAGCATTTTTGTAATGTCATCGTCCATAGAAATATTCACAACGCACGATTCCACTAACCAGTGTGGTGTAATACGCTTATTCCGTAACATTTATATATTTACTACTTCTCCAGTTAGGGTAAATCATTTTGACTCTACGGAATTTTCATGCTTATCCTATTTGAAGGATGTTTAAAGACTGAAGTCGGAGACTGACTACGCAAAATCGCAGTCACTAATCAATGAGCAACGCGAGAGGTGGTACAAATACCTACCCAACTTATCTACATGCGGCCAATTATCAGCGTCATAAGTGACGCTCTGACTTATCCAGGATTAGTTTTACACGAGTTGCGTATTTGAGTTTCAAATACGCAACGAGTATCTTGAAACATTTGACGAACACGTTACTATAAAGTTACCTCATTATCCAAAAAGTACAATCAACAAAAAAGATAAGCAACCAGCCATAAACTAATATAACGCACAAACTGGTATAAGGCCCGGACTCCACTGAAGCGGAGCTGGGCGGACCGGAGCGGAGACGTGCAGAAATCGTCCAATCACAGACGAGACGAGTGACGCGATGAGGATTTCAACCATTGTGATTGGTCGATTCCTGCACGTCTCCGCTCCGCTCCGCCCAGCTCCGCTTCAATGGAGTCCGGGCTTAACCGTGGAATAGCTGCCTGGTTTCTTAACTCTTTTGTTGACAGTACAGCACAAAAACTCTATACACTTGGCGAAATTCAAAAGCAATTTTCTCGTAGTCTCGATGCAACTGAAATAAATAAAAAAAATATGAAACAACTTAACACGCATCTTATGCCGATATCAGACGCTTTGCTCGAGTGTAGGTTCATTTTTGTTTCATTCTACGTTCAAAGAAATTATATAGAATGCTATTTACCCTTTGATTAAATTTTTTCGAACATTCGATAGGCGGGTGAAAGGTCGAAATCTAATATTGTTGGATCTGTTGACTAATGAATTGATTTTGTGTTCAAAAACGTCTGAACATAAAATAAATTCAAGTGAACACTTCTAGTGAAATGAATGACAAAAATTAACAAAAAGTGAAGCGTCTGTCGGCTTTATTATAAACATCTGGATCTTAGGAGAAAATTGTTGTTGAATTCCTTCAAGCATTTTCATCTTTATGCACGTAACTATTCAAACTATTCATTGTACGCCGGAGAGTTCCAGACGGTTCAAACATACAGGGTGAAATTAAATTCATAGGCATCCTATTAAGGGGTCATTGTACTCATCATTATGAACAACTTTTACTATGGGAACAAACCTGAAATTGCGAAAAAAAAATAAGCTGTTCCCTACATTTTGACGAGTTATGTGAACAAAAATGCAAGGAACAGCTGATTTTTTTCTGCGATTTTAGGTTTAGAATGACCGCTTAAAAGGATGCCCATGAATTCAATTTCACCCTGTATATCCCTTGTTCATACTTCGTAGTGAGACCGAGACCGCTCCTACTCGGCGGCTATCTTCTGCTTCTTACACTCCGGCTCATCGTCCTCCTCCTCGTCGTCATCCCACTCCCACTCCTGTTCGTCATCGTCCGGCTCGCGAGGCAGCTCCTCGGGGATCTCTTCTTCGTCTTGTTCCTGTAAACGTAAATATGGCCATGAGTTCCAACCAAACTTAACGTAATCCGACGTAAAATCTATTCTTATTCAGACTATAATGATTCCACTGCAAGGAAACAGGCCTCCTCTCGGTGAGAGGGAGAAAAAAAAAACATTCCCATTGATAATTAATTTTAAAGTATTTTTTTATCACATGATCTCAATAGCAATAATTGTAATTTAATTTTTATGTATTTTTATCAAATGATCTATTAGTGTTATTGTTTATAATTACATTTTAAGGTTTTTTTTTTGTATGCTGGCTGAGCAAGTAGGCAAAATATGTGGTACCATTTACCTACATTTAAAACTTTTTAAGTAGGTACCATATTTTATGCAAAATAAAGATATCCCGAGAAGCACAAAACCGGTTGAAGTGGAGGTGCTTGGGGGAGGCCTATGTCCAGCAGTGGACGTCTTTCGGCTGAAATGATAATGATGATGATGATGAAAGATATTCCATTCTATTCATTCAATGGGAATTGTTTGAACGATGAAATAGTATTTAACGTCCCTGTAATATAAAATTAAATTTAAAGATTTTTTTTTAAAGGCTGTACCGGAACGCACGGGAGGAAAAAGACCTTTATACGGATCTATGTCTATCGTTTCTCACTGAAAATAGGATATAGGGTTCGGCCGTAAGTCAATACAGATACAGTATACGTACGAGTGCCCTCTGCATGACGGAGATGGGCGGCGCGTCGTGGTGCGCGGCCACGCGGCGCTCGATGAGGTACGACACGTACTCGTCGTACAGCAGGCGGATCAGGTGGAACGAGCCGAACGACGCAGCAGACCTGCGAGTGGACATCACTGTTACAGGACATTCGGCAATACTAGGGAAATCTACGCCTTTCAAGAAATAATAATTTAAAAAAATTATTCGTTGATCAGGCTAGGGCCATAGATCTTCCGTAGTTGTAGATAAATCGGTCCATTTTACCCACCCAAACCCATAATCCAATATCCATGTTTCGATATCCTGCAATAGTCCTACACCATCCGGGGATTGTCCTTGGGTGCTGTTGCATAGTGCAAATAAATATATTTTCTTTCATTTATTCAAGGATAATCTTTGGTTGGTGCTTCATTTCTGACAGTGTCTAACGGGCCTCTGCGAGTTCGCTTCGGCCCCTCGGTACCGCCTTCCAAAGGTCCGGGGGACTGCAGGGTCCCAGACATGTCAAGGACATTTATACAGGGTGACTTTTAATTTGACGTATTACTTCCAGGACGTGATAGTGTGACACATTTGCAAAGACTAAAAGACCACTTTACATACAGTGCCCCGGCGCTCGAAAACTATTAGTATTTTGTCGCCTAATGTATAGGCTACGGTACTAGTAACCATTTTAGTTGTGTCAAAGTGTTACCCCCTTCGTACACAAGGCTACTCAAATCTTAGATACTCAACTATTTTTGTCTTCAAGCGACTGCCGCCATACAAATCCATTTAAGTTCGAACTTCAATGTATTTGTATGGCGGCAGTCTCTTGAAGACTAAAATCGTCGAGTATCTAAGATTTGAGTAGCCTTGTGTACGAAGGGGCTAAGACCTGTGTGCACGCTAAATTAATACAATTTTTTATAACTTTTTATGCAATTCTAACGCAACAACATGTCTTCATGCGCGGTGAAGTGGTGTGAGAAACATTCCAAGATTTCCAAGACATCTAGTTACAAAAAGGATGGCATAACTTTTTATTGGTAATTAAACAGTAAAAAAAAATATTTTTGATTTAATCAGATTATGAGCCGCCGCAGGGGTCTATTTAAAATGGTGGCTGGGTAAACGAGCACACTTTTGAGTCGCGCGTTGATGTCTTTTGGAAAAGTCTCGTTCTTGTATTAGACAATTCTAATGCTTCTATCCCTTTCTTTCCCTATGTATGTTTGTCGTAAAAATAGTGCTGTTACCTTTAATAGCTGAAAGTTGATATCGACAATAATAAAATTAAAACAATTTTTATTCAATTCACATACTGTAATAAAATACCTATCTACTTTAAATAACCGACTTCAAAAAAAGGAGGAAGTTCTCAGTTCGTTCTTTTTGTGTTGTTTGTTCTCTCTGTCCCCGACCGGGAAAGATCGGTCCAGGATAATTTTTATGTCATCAGACACCGCTGGGACCGATTGGTTCGGATTCAAAAATATGTAGACGCTCGTTTATCATTTTTTCCAAAGGACAATCAGGACCTAAAACTTTAATTCGAAAAATATACACCAAATTACACGAAATTCATTCATTTCAAAAATCAATAATAACAGTATACATGTTTTTTTTTTTAAATGATTGATTTTGATTAAATATCATTTCTATGATTTTTTAATTGAGTAGGTATTTTTGATAATGTTAAAATCCATTTTATCGATATCGACTATTTATCCTTAATGAAGTAGAGCAGCCCTAACGATAGGCATACCTACAAGAACTGACCAATTGTAGCCGCGCGTACTTCCTCGTCCCCCGGCCCGCAGTAGTGAGTCGTGTGCTTAGTAGAAATCGGCCTATACGCTCTCTAGTGGTTATATTCTCTATGCACATTTGCAACAAAGTAGCACCACAGTCAAAACTGGGCAGTTTGTCATGGCGGCTCGAGGTCGTCATCATTTCCATTGTGACAAATCTGTAAGTGTTTTTACAGCGTTGCCCGCACACAAACTTCTTTTGTTACTTCTGTCGGAATAGTATAATATTCGGTCTTAATTAACGTTTTTAAATCACTATACCTGAGCGTAAGTTCTCTGATGACGAGCGATGAGTAGAAGGACCAGTCCAGCAGCAGTCGCCGCGCCCGCGCTGTGTAGTCAGGCCGACGCTCGTGTGGAGCTAGGGCGGTTCGTACGCAGCCTTCCAGCCAACCAGCCCATTGCTCTAGAGAGGCTCCTCGTCCCAATGTGGCCTGTGGAAAAAAGTGATGACGTTTATTCTGCCGTGGTATAACTAAAATGCCGTTATCCGACTTAAAAATATCTATCGATCTGTGTTTCCGAATTTTCAATATCTTGAATAGCTATTCAAGGTATCGAAAATAGTTTTTTTTTTCTCATTAAAAATAGCAGTATTTTAGCAATGTAATTTGTGCCCTGAGTCCTTATTTTTCGGGATTAAAAAATACAGGATTTTTTTTAACCATTGCGCAAACTGTAACTGTTAATTCAGGATATGACTCTAGAATCCATAGAGGAGATATTATTTTGTCGAAAAAAAAATCTGCTATTTCGTGGAAGGTTCAATACCTACGCGGTTAAAATGTATGGAACAACTAAAGGTTTTTCTCTAAGGGAAGGTTCACATCTGACGGAAGATGCGTCGGGCGTAACATCGATTGCGTCTATTTATTCGCTCGACGCACTAACGCATCATCGGTTGAGTGTGAACGGTCAAGTGTTTTTCTATACATTTGTCTATTCTGGCGTTACGCGACCGATAATACGCGACGCATGTTCCGTCAGATGTGAACCTTCCCTTATAACCGACGAAATTTCTACACTAGTATAGAGAGCTACGTCTAGAATCATAATTATGCTGAATTCATTGTTACAGTTTGCAAACTGGTTAAAAAAAAAATCTGCATTAATTATTCACCAAGGGGATAAAAAGTCTTATATCACGGGTGCCATATTAAATCAAGCTCAACAAGCAAGACGGAGGTTTGTATGGCATACAATTTGAGGTGGTGTGAAAATAAAATAGGTGTACCTTGAAGTCCGCTTCCAGTTTGTGTGCAGTGGCCGCGCTGGCACAGGAGCACGCCCACGCCGCCTGTTCGCGCACCACGCGGAAATCCACGCGGTTCAGGTCCGCTAGCATCTGGACGAGATCATCGTACAATATTTTAATCGATCGTAACAAACAAACGCGTTTTATTTTTTTGTTTTCGATGCTTGCCTAATGACAAGTCTCTTAACGTTTTGCTCTTCGGCCGATATTTATAATTTTGGTAGTAGTGAGTCGAAAATGAAATTCCGTTTGACCTTTTGGATTTGACTTTATGATAACATTTATAATTTATTAGCTTTTTGAGCACAGAATAGTACGTGGGTGGACTTAATTATGTTAGTATGTCTGGAGTTCTGTCAGATGTGTGTATGAATATTTTGTTTATTAATAGTTTATCTTTAGTTAAAGTAATTGGCGGATTTCCACTTTTTGTTAAAGTAAAACAAATGAATAAATGAATGCTTTACGTATTTTCTACCTCAAACCTTGGTTAGACACAAAGACAACGTCGGTAGTTACCTGGTGTATCTGCAGATGGTTGTTGAGCACGGCGCGTGCGGCCTGCGCGAGATGGTTGAGCGACGTGTACCGACGCAGCGCGGCCGCGAGCGCCGCCTGGATCGGTAGTTACCTGGTGTATCTGCAGATGGTTGTTGAGCACGGCGCGTGCGGCCTGCGCGAGATGGTTGAGCGACGTGTACCGACGCAGCGCGGCCGCGAGCGCCGCCTGGATCGGTAGTTACCTGGTGTATCTGCAGATGGTTGTTGAGCACGGCGCGTGCGGCCTGCGCGAGATGGTTGAGCGACGTGTACCGACGCAGCGCGGCCGCGAGCGCCGCCTGGATCGGTAGTTACCTGGTGTATCTGCAGATGGTTGTTGAGCACGGCGCGTGCGGCCTGCGCGAGATGGTTGAGCGACGTGTACCGACGCAGCGCGGCCGCGAGCGCCGCCTGGATCGGTAGTTACCTGGTGTATCTGCAGATGGTTGTTGAGCACGGCGCGTGCGGCCTGCGCGAGATGGTTGAGCGACGTGTACCGACGCAGCGCGGCCGCGAGCGCCGCCTGGATCGGTAGTTACCTGGTGTATCTGCAGATGGTTGTTGAGCACGGCGCGTGCGGCCTGCGCGAGATGGTTGAGCGACGTGTACCGACGCAGCGCGGCCGCGAGCGCCGCCTGGATCGGTAGTTACCTGGTGTATCTGCAGATGGTTGTTGAGCACGGCGCGTGCGGCCTGCGCGAGATGGTTGAGCGACGTGTACCGACGCAGCGCGGCCGCGAGCGCCGCCTGGATCGGTAGTTACCTGGTGTATCTGCAGATGGTTGTTGAGCACGGCGCGTGCGGCCTGCGCGAGATGGTTGAGCGACGTGTACCGACGCAGCGCGGCCGCGAGCGCCGCCTGGATCGGTAGTTACCTGGTGTATCTGCAGATGGTTGTTGAGCACGGCGCGTGCGGCCTGCGCGAGATGGTTGAGCGACGTGTACCGACGCAGCGCGGCCGCGAGCGCCGCCTGGATCGGTAGTTACCTGGTGTATCTGCAGATGGTTGTTGAGCACGGCGCGTGCGGCCTGCGCGAGATGGTTGAGCGACGTGTACCGACGCAGCGCGGCCGCGAGCGCCGCCTGGATCGGTAGTTACCTGGTGTATCTGCAGATGGTTGTTGAGCACGGCGCGTGCGGCCTGCGCGAGATGGTTGAGCGACGTGTACCGACGCAGCGCGGCCGCGAGCGCCGCCTGGATCGGTAGTTACCTGGTGTATCTGCAGATGGTTGTTGAGCACGGCGCGTGCGGCCTGCGCGAGATGGTTGAGCGACGTGTACCGACGCAGCGCGGCCGCGAGCGCCGCCTGGATCGGTAGTTACCTGGTGTATCTGCAGATGGTTGTTGAGCACGGCGCGTGCGGCCTGCGCGAGATGGTTGAGCGACGTGTACCGACGCAGCGCGGCCGCGAGCGCCGCCTGGATCGGTAGTTACCTGGTGTATCTGCAGATGGTTGTTGAGCACGGCGCGTGCGGCCTGCGCGAGATGGTTGAGCGACGTGTACCGACGCAGCGCGGCCGCGAGCGCCGCCTGGATCGGTAGTTACCTGGTGTATCTGCAGATGGTTGTTGAGCACGGCGCGTGCGGCCTGCGCGAGATGGTTGAGCGACGTGTACCGACGCAGCGCGGCCGCGAGCGCCGCCTGGATCGGTAGTTACCTGGTGTATCTGCAGATGGTTGTTGAGCACGGCGCGTGCGGCCTGCGCGAGATGGTTGAGCGACGTGTACCGACGCAGCGCGGCCGCGAGCGCCGCCTGGATCGGTAGTTACCTGGTGTATCTGCAGATGGTTGTTGAGCACGGCGCGTGCGGCCTGCGCGAGATGGTTGAGCGACGTGTACCGACGCAGCGCGGCCGCGAGCGCCGCCTGGATCGGTAGTTACCTGGTGTATCTGCAGATGGTTGTTGAGCACGGCGCGTGCGGCCTGCGCGAGATGGTTGAGCGACGTGTACCGACGCAGCGCGGCCGCGAGCGCCGCCTGGATCGGTAGTTACCTGGTGTATCTGCAGATGGTTGTTGAGCACGGCGCGTGCGGCCTGCGCGAGATGGTTGAGCGACGTGTACCGACGCAGCGCGGCCGCGAGCGCCGCCTGGATCGGTAGTTACCTGGTGTATCTGCAGATGGTTGTTGAGCACGGCGCGTGCGGCCTGCGCGAGATGGTTGAGCGACGTGTACCGACGCAGCGCGGCCGCGAGCGCCGCCTGGATCGGTAGTTACCTGGTGTATCTGCAGATGGTTGTTGAGCACGGCGCGTGCGGCCTGCGCGAGATGGTTGAGCGACGTGTACCGACGCAGCGCGGCCGCGAGCGCCGCCTGGATCGGTAGTTACCTGGTGTATCTGCAGATGGTTGTTGAGCACGGCGCGTGCGGCCTGCGCGAGATGGTTGAGCGACGTGTACCGACGCAGCGCGGCCGCGAGCGCCGCCTGGATCGGTAGTTACCTGGTGTATCTGCAGATGGTTGTTGAGCACGGCGCGTGCGGCCTGCGCGAGATGGTTGAGCGACGTGTACCGACGCAGCGCGGCCGCGAGCGCCGCCTGGATCGGTAGTTACCTGGTGTATCTGCAGATGGTTGTTGAGCACGGCGCGTGCGGCCTGCGCGAGATGGTTGAGCGACGTGTACCGACGCAGCGCGGCCGCGAGCGCCGCCTGGATCGGTAGTTACCTGGTGTATCTGCAGATGGTTGTTGAGCACGGCGCGTGCGGCCTGCGCGAGATGGTTGAGCGACGTGTACCGACGCAGCGCGGCCGCGAGCGCCGCCTGGATCGGTAGTTACCTGGTGTATCTGCAGATGGTTGTTGAGCACGGCGCGTGCGGCCTGCGCGAGATGGTTGAGCGACGTGTACCGACGCAGCGCGGCCGCGAGCGCCGCCTGGATCGGTAGTTACCTGGTGTATCTGCAGATGGTTGTTGAGCACGGCGCGTGCGGCCTGCGCGAGATGGTTGAGCGACGTGTACCGACGCAGCGCGGCCGCGAGCGCCGCCTGGATCGGTAGTTACCTGGTGTATCTGCAGATGGTTGTTGAGCACGGCGCGTGCGGCCTGCGCGAGATGGTTGAGCGACGTGTACCGACGCAGCGCGGCCGCGAGCGCCGCCTGGATCGGTAGTTACCTGGTGTATCTGCAGATGGTTGTTGAGCACGGCGCGTGCGGCCTGCGCGAGATGGTTGAGCGACGTGTACCGACGCAGCGCGGCCGCGAGCGCCGCCTGGATCGGTAGTTACCTGGTGTATCTGCAGATGGTTGTTGAGCACGGCGCGTGCGGCCTGCGCGAGATGGTTGAGCGACGTGTACCGACGCAGCGCGGCCGCGAGCGCCGCCTGGATCGGTAGTTACCTGGTGTATCTGCAGATGGTTGTTGAGCACGGCGCGTGCGGCCTGCGCGAGATGGTTGAGCGACGTGTACCGACGCAGCGCGGCCGCGAGCGCCGCCTGGATCGGTAGTTACCTGGTGTATCTGCAGATGGTTGTTGAGCACGGCGCGTGCGGCCTGCGCGAGATGGTTGAGCGACGTGTACCGACGCAGCGCGGCCGCGAGCGCCGCCTGGATCGGTAGTTACCTGGTGTATCTGCAGATGGTTGTTGAGCACGGCGCGTGCGGCCTGCGCGAGATGGTTGAGCGACGTGTACCGACGCAGCGCGGCCGCGAGCGCCGCCTGGATCGGTAGTTACCTGGTGTATCTGCAGATGGTTGTTGAGCACGGCGCGTGCGGCCTGCGCGAGATGGTTGAGCGACGTGTACCGACGCAGCGCGGCCGCGAGCGCCGCCTGGATCGGTAGTTACCTGGTGTATCTGCAGATGGTTGTTGAGCACGGCGCGTGCGGCCTGCGCGAGATGGTTGAGCGACGTGTACCGACGCAGCGCGGCCGCGAGCGCCGCCTGGATCGGTAGTTACCTGGTGTATCTGCAGATGGTTGTTGAGCACGGCGCGTGCGGCCTGCGCGAGATGGTTGAGCGACGTGTACCGACGCAGCGCGGCCGCGAGCGCCGCCTGGATCGGTAGTTACCTGGTGTATCTGCAGATGGTTGTTGAGCACGGCGCGTGCGGCCTGCGCGAGATGGTTGAGCGACGTGTACCGACGCAGCGCGGCCGCGAGCGCCGCCTGGATCGGTAGTTACCTGGTGTATCTGCAGATGGTTGTTGAGCACGGCGCGTGCGGCCTGCGCGAGATGGTTGAGCGACGTGTACCGACGCAGCGCGGCCGCGAGCGCCGCCTGGATCGGTAGTTACCTGGTGTATCTGCAGATGGTTGTTGAGCACGGCGCGTGCGGCCTGCGCGAGATGGTTGAGCGACGTGTACCGACGCAGCGCGGCCGCGAGCGCCGCCTGGATCGGTAGTTACCTGGTGTATCTGCAGATGGTTGTTGAGCACGGCGCGTGCGGCCTGCGCGAGATGGTTGAGCGACGTGTACCGACGCAGCGCGGCCGCGAGCGCCGCCTGGATCGGTAGTTACCTGGTGTATCTGCAGATGGTTGTTGAGCACGGCGCGTGCGGCCTGCGCGAGATGGTTGAGCGACGTGTACCGACGCAGCGCGGCCGCGAGCGCCGCCTGGATCGGTAGTTACCTGGTGTATCTGCAGATGGTTGTTGAGCACGGCGCGTGCGGCCTGCGCGAGATGGTTGAGCGACGTGTACCGACGCAGCGCGGCCGCGAGCGCCGCCTGGATCGGTAGTTACCTGGTGTATCTGCAGATGGTTGTTGAGCACGGCGCGTGCGGCCTGCGCGAGATGGTTGAGCGACGTGTACCGACGCAGCGCGGCCGCGAGCGCCGCCTGGATCGGTAGTTACCTGGTGTATCTGCAGATGGTTGTTGAGCACGGCGCGTGCGGCCTGCGCGAGATGGTTGAGCGACGTGTACCGACGCAGCGCGGCCGCGAGCGCCGCCTGGATCGGTAGTTACCTGGTGTATCTGCAGATGGTTGTTGAGCACGGCGCGTGCGGCCTGCGCGAGATGGTTGAGCGACGTGTACCGACGCAGCGCGGCCGCGAGCGCCGCCTGGATCGGTAGTTACCTGGTGTATCTGCAGATGGTTGTTGAGCACGGCGCGTGCGGCCTGCGCGAGATGGTTGAGCGACGTGTACCGACGCAGCGCGGCCGCGAGCGCCGCCTGGATCGGTAGTTACCTGGTGTATCTGCAGATGGTTGTTGAGCACGGCGCGTGCGGCCTGCGCGAGATGGTTGAGCGACGTGTACCGACGCAGCGCGGCCGCGAGCGCCGCCTGGATCGGTAGTTACCTGGTGTATCTGCAGATGGTTGTTGAGCACGGCGCGTGCGGCCTGCGCGAGATGGTTGAGCGACGTGTACCGACGCAGCGCGGCCGCGAGCGCCGCCTGGATCGGTAGTTACCTGGTGTATCTGCAGATGGTTGTTGAGCACGGCGCGTGCGGCCTGCGCGAGATGGTTGAGCGACGTGTACCGACGCAGCGCGGCCGCGAGCGCCGCCTGGATCGGTAGTTACCTGGTGTATCTGCAGATGGTTGTTGAGCACGGCGCGTGCGGCCTGCGCGAGATGGTTGAGCGACGTGTACCGACGCAGCGCGGCCGCGAGCGCCGCCTGGATCGGTAGTTACCTGGTGTATCTGCAGATGGTTGTTGAGCACGGCGCGTGCGGCCTGCGCGAGATGGTTGAGCGACGTGTACCGACGCAGCGCGGCCGCGAGCGCCGCCTGGATCGGTAGTTACCTGGTGTATCTGCAGATGGTTGTTGAGCACGGCGCGTGCGGCCTGCGCGAGATGGTTGAGCGACGTGTACCGACGCAGCGCGGCCGCGAGCGCCGCCTGGATCGGTAGTTACCTGGTGTATCTGCAGATGGTTGTTGAGCACGGCGCGTGCGGCCTGCGCGAGATGGTTGAGCGACGTGTACCGACGCAGCGCGGCCGCGAGCGCCGCCTGGATCGGTAGTTACCTGGTGTATCTGCAGATGGTTGTTGAGCACGGCGCGTGCGGCCTGCGCGAGATGGTTGAGCGACGTGTACCGACGCAGCGCGGCCGCGAGCGCCGCCTGGATCGGTAGTTACCTGGTGTATCTGCAGATGGTTGTTGAGCACGGCGCGTGCGGCCTGCGCGAGATGGTTGAGCGACGTGTACCGACGCAGCGCGGCCGCGAGCGCCGCCTGGATCGGTAGTTACCTGGTGTATCTGCAGATGGTTGTTGAGCACGGCGCGTGCGGCCTGCGCGAGATGGTTGAGCGACGTGTACCGACGCAGCGCGGCCGCGAGCGCCGCCTGGATCGGTAGTTACCTGGTGTATCTGCAGATGGTTGTTGAGCACGGCGCGTGCGGCCTGCGCGAGATGGTTGAGCGACGTGTACCGACGCAGCGCGGCCGCGAGCGCCGCCTGGATCGGTAGTTACCTGGTGTATCTGCAGATGGTTGTTGAGCACGGCGCGTGCGGCCTGCGCGAGATGGTTGAGCGACGTGTACCGACGCAGCGCGGCCGCGAGCGCCGCCTGGATCGGTAGTTACCTGGTGTATCTGCAGATGGTTGTTGAGCACGGCGCGTGCGGCCTGCGCGAGATGGTTGAGCGACGTGTACCGACGCAGCGCGGCCGCGAGCGCCGCCGCGGCCGCGGCCTGCGCGCGCGCAGCGGGGGGCGGGGCGCCCGAGCCGCCCGCCGCCAGCGCCGCCTCCAGGCTCTTGGCGAAGTTGCGGATCGCCTGCACACGAACGTGCTTGATTAAACCGATATCACACTCTTCCCTCTTGTTCATTTTGCCTTTCATTCGAAGTGAAACATCAAGACACAAAATAAATCAAAGGTGTAAAATTAAGTCATTAGTGAACCGAACCAACGATATTGGTTTTCAGCACTCAACTACTCTGAGGCCCGTTGTACACACACATTTTACTTGTCGTGAAAAACTACGATTAGTTCGCCGTGTGTAGGCACGGTCATCAATATTGTATGAATTACTATAGAAGCTTTTTGACTGACACAGCGGCACAACAAAACAGCACTGCCGCCGTATATGTCGTACAATAATTTTCCTTGTCATATACAAACTCACACGATTATTCTAAGATGAACCTACAGCACCGTACCGTAAAGAAACAAGCCTAACAAATGATCATTTGATTTTAAAGATTTGAAATCTTTATGCTTTTACCGTTAATAATAAAAAATACTAATAATTACATATTATATAATATGTATGATATTACCCAAACTTCTTCACACATAAGTGTTATACTATGATACATGACCCGTGTTACATTTACCTAGCTTAACAACTTTCATTCCAAAAAATCATTAACTTTTCGCGTTAACATAATAAGGAACTTTGACTAATATCTTAAACTACATCACAAAGTTATGGACCTACGTAATTTTGTCGCAATCTATTTATTCTTTCTATAAAAAAATAATTAAGAAACATCGAAACTTAAATGGTTGTGCTATACCTAAACAAAACTGCGACTCTAATAGCAAGTGCAGATTATTACAAGTCCCCGTCACGAGAAGCTATTTTACACACATTCAGGGGTTTGCAACCTTATGATCAAATAAAAAAAAACAGTTTTGTAACGATTTTTATTTTTATACAGAAATATAATTATGTTAACACACACACCTAATTACAGCTGTCGTCAGACGATTCCGAGTATCCCGCATCTGCATTCTGCAGCATTGACAGCGTCATCAGCGTGAATTTGCTTCAAATGGTGGCCCAAATGTTTACATTCCATTTTCCATGAGTCAGACGCGTTCCAATACCAAAAAACATTAGACGACAGCGCTTTATAACCAGGGCCTGATTTACCCACAGGCTAACTAGGCTCGAGCCTAGGGCGCAAGGACTAAGGGGGCGCTGGGCTTGCTCTTGACAGCACCACTTATTTACAGAATAAAATTTGGTAATTTTGTATCCAAGTAGCAGGCGTCGGCAAAATCTATAATCGGCTGAATAAGTGTCTGTGCCAAATAAATTTTAATCTTCAAGGGCAAGGGACTTTGAAGGCATTTCAGGGAGTGAAACAAGAAATTTTCCTTTCGACTGAACTCATTGACCTGAGCACGCCACGAAAGATTGAAGTTGATAATTACACCCAGATCTTTGGCGGTTTCGGAATAATCAATGAGGACACCTTCGAGATACAAAGGCGATGATACAACATCAGCCGCAGAATCTGCTACCTATGATGATCATAGGTAGCAGATTGGGCCTGGGATTTAGTTGGGTTAACTTGCAAACCAAAAGACTGCGCCCAAGAACTAGACCAGATTACTCTGGTAACAAAGTTTATGAAAATAGAAGAGGAGAGAGAACGCTACCCTGAGGAACGCCCTCAGTGAGGCTACACGAATCAGAGAAGAACTCCTCAAGGTGAACACACTGAAAGCGGCTCGAAGATATTAACTGAACCAGGCTAGAGCGGAAGAAGAGAAATTGATAGTTTTGAGGATACCTAGTAAAATGTCGAAATCCACGGAGTCAAAGGCGCTACTAAAGTCAAGCAGTAAGGGACATATTCTCCATTGCCCAGTGGAAGTCGTCAGTTAATTCTGAAGAAAAACCTTTAACCGCGGGAAAATAGGTACCATATTTTCACGGGAAAATGTGGGCGAAACCGCAGGTCGTAATTCTAGTAAAATATAGAAATGTACTAAATATATTCATGCCGAGTCATATGCATAGTTAGCCTGGGGCTGTCAGAACTCTAAATCAGGCACTGTTTATACTGCTAAAATATAACCCGATCAAGTGAAATTACTCGTTAGTTTCGTATGTTACTTTGAGTTGATTGAATTTGGGCTCATTTGTTGTTGCTTGAATTGTCGCTACGTAACTTAGTAGAAGTTCTTTATTTCCAAAATGTATAGCTTCTCGTGACGGGGACTTTATATTGCTGGCTCAGTCAGGATAGGTGGCTTATTGCCTCTTCACAAGGTTTATTTTAAAAGTGTTGAATCTTTCTCAGTTTATTGAGTATTAGCTTCTAAACATGTTGTCATGGAATTAAGTCTATCACTTAATTCGTGTCGTTACTTTCATAATCTAGAGTGTAATGTTCCATCAGTAATATTATTTGAATGACCTGTGTGAGCTGCGGCGGGATGGGCCGCAGCACGTCGGGCAGCAGAAGCTCGACGGCCCGCTGGTACAGCTGCATGTCGGCCGCGCGCAGCCAGGCGGACACGTCCTTCCGCGCGGCCAGGCGGCACAGCTCGCGGCGGCACAGCGCGGGCGGCGGGCGGCGCCAGAAGGCGCGGCGAGCGAGCTCCACCGCGCCCGTGTCCAGCGCCGCCACGCCCGACAGGAACTCCGCGCCGTGCTCCCTGCGCAACACCAAACTAGTTAACTACCCATGCGGGGAGCTATGCAATACTACGAGAGCCTACGCGGAGCTACGAGAGCGGACCAACGACAATCTACGCGCGTCTACGATGTATGAAACAAAAAGGACCTAGTTTAAGTAAAGGGCTTTTAAGATCAGTGGCATACCTACCTACTGGTCCGCCATTTTTTTTTTTCTATTCGGCGGCCACGCATAAAATCTATATACTTAAATCGATAGCTGACATTAAACAGAAAACATAAGAAGACCAAACTCCGTAAAGTTTCACGTTTCCGAGATCAATCAATCAACTCAGCCTATCGCAGTCCACTGCTGGACATAGGCCTCTCCCAGACTGCGCCACAGCACCCTGTCCTCCGCCTTCCGCATCCAGTCTCCCCCAGCCACCTTCTTTAGGTCGTCTGTCCATCTAGCTGGGGGGCGTCCCACACTACGCTTGCCGGTACGCGGTCTCCACTCCAGGACTCGTCTGCTCCACTGACCATCAGTCCTTCGACAGACATGGCCAGCCCACTGCCACTTCAGTTTGCTTACTCTGCAACCTATGTCGGTAACTCCGGTTCTTTTCCGGATAATTTCATTCCTGGTTTTATCCTTCAAAGAGAATCCGAGCATAGCTCGCTCCATAGCGCGCTGATCGACCTTGAATTTGTGGACCAGCCCGACCGTCAGTGTCCACGTTTCAGCACCGTATGTCATGACGGGTAGGACGCACAGGTTGAAGACCTTAGTCTTCAAACACTGCGGGATAGGCGACGAGAAGACTTGACGGAGTTTTCCAAATGCTGCCCAACCCAACTGGATCCTTCTGTCAGCTTCCTTCTCAAAGTTGTGTCTACCGAGCTGGATGACTTGCCCTAGGTAGACGTTTCCGAGATATTAACCTTCAAATATTGATCAGATGACATCTATATTTTTTTAACATGGGTCTACATTTTGTTGCACAGATGTTTGATTAATTTAAACTTTCAGAATGATTATGTTACCGGCCAAACCCGATTTCAGGACAAACTAGTTTAGCCTAGGCTAAACTAGTTCCGTCGACATAGGATGCAAGGGCGAGCGAAGGGCACCCCGAGGTTCGGTTTGGTTAGGTTACTTTAAACCCTTTACACAGAAATAGGGGCCCCGCGAAGCGGGGCTCCGTCGACGTAAGATCCAAGGGCGAGCGAAGGGCACCCCCTATCGCGTATAGGAAGAACTAGTTTAGCCTAGGCTAAACTAGTTTGTCCTGAAATCGGGTTTGGCCGGTAACAATTATAACATCTCAGCAACAAGATGTACGCAAGTTAAAAAAATATGGATGGCACGAGATCAACTTGAACGAAAACTCACCATCGAAATTTAATACCTGTCACTTCAATTGTCATGCTACGTCACAGTTGTACTCTTCAACTTAGCAACGTTATCTAATTCGTTGCATTTTTTAAAGGTTTAGAGAACCCGTCTTTTTGGGCTTTTTACAATAGACAGATTACAAAATATCATTATTATTATAATAATAAATAATAATAATATTCCACAACTATCACACAACGCCATCTAGTCCCAAGCTAAGCAGAGCTTGTGTTATGGGTACTAGACAACTGATAAACATACTTATATATTTCTAAATACATACATATTATAGATAAATTACACCCAGACACAGAACAAATGATCGTGCTCATCACACAAACATTTGTCCTGGGTGGGAATCGAACCCACGACCTCCGGCATAGCAGTCAGGGTCACTAACCACTAGATCATCAGGCCTGTCAATATTATACCAACCCGCACTAGGCCCGCGTGGTGGTTTACAGTCCACTCCCTCTCACAGAGAGGAGGCCTGTGTCTCAGCAGTGGGAACATTATAGGCTGATTATGATGATTATTATTATAAATCTTACAAAAAAAAATTGTGCTCAAGCAGTTACATCTACGAAGAATTGTTTAAGAATAAATGATAAACTTGAACACTAGAAAAGAGAAAATTATCGTAAAAATCTAAAATAAAAAAGAAAAAACAAACAAGAAAGTGTCATCTATAAAAAACCCTTTTAACGATTTGTTCACCTTTAGTTAATTACCTAAACCAATGGAGTATAGTCTAAAATGGCAATTGCTCTATAATGATCGTTATTATGCTGATTAAGTGTATATGCATAGGCACCTGTGATGTCTCCTCAACGCATTGAGTGCCTCGGGCGGCACGTCGTCTGGCAGCGGGTGTATAGTGAGCGGCGGCGGCTCGGGCGGCGACACGGCGCCGAGGTACTGGCGGTGCGCGTGGCTCGGGCTGCTCGCCGAGTCGCGCGAGCGCTCGCGAGATCTACCCTCCTGTGTGATACACGGAAATATCAGCATGATTCTCCTGCCCTTATACCAATGTACTTCGGGTCAGCGCAGCATGTTTTCATCACCTCGGCAGTCACCCCCTTTCTATCCTTATCATGTATCAGATCTTTCTAGACATATTTCTATCATTGACAGATATAGGGAAATATGTGGAACAAAATAGGATGGAAACCTAAATGTTTTGCAGGAAGTAAAGAAATTCAGAACTTTTGCGAGAAAATCTACGAGTATGAAGTTGACACACCTATGGAAAATACGTGACGGATAGTTTATAATGTAGTGTACTATACTCGGAATTTTAATTCGATTCCAGATTTGACAATTTCAGTGTTGCAACGTTATGACAAGTACTAAATAGTGACGTTGCGAAATTATTCGATATGGAAATGGAATATTTCCGGATCGATTCTTCTCGTTTATAATTTTACTCTCGTAAACTAAGTATATCAGGAAATTAAATATTTCTGAACCGATAATTTAGTTTTGACGATTAATTAACGATCTGAGACTTTTCTTTTATAATTGTGTGTAAATTAAATAAAAAAATGTGATCATGAACACACACTGATTGTTTATCGATTTTTGTGTTCATCACTACACTATTATATGTGGTATCATTATTTCACAAAATGACAGTAGCTAATGTCAAATCTGGAATAGAATAGAAAATTCTGACTATAACTCCCGCAATGTTTTTAAGCTACCTATAACATATCAGGTTGAAACTACGTAGCGTAATTTGCATGACCTGAGGTGTTAGCACGCCGATTTTCTGCCACGTAGATAATTTGTAGCTATACTTAATCACGTCTGTGCTGAATATGATTCCTAACTAAAATATTTAGATCCTTATAAAAAGAAAACGCTTATTTCAGTACCTAATTTCAAGTAAATATCGAGTGCTGTAACTAGCATAACACGTTGTCTTTCTACTTTCTAGAGCCCTACAGTTCATATAAATGGAAAATGTCTGCAACATCAACTCACCTGATGATCCAGCACATCGGTCTTATCATCCACATTATCCTGCTGATCATTCAAATCACTCTCACTATGATCGTGTTCCACGCCGGGCTTCGCCCTAATCCCGTAGTAGTGATACTTGGAGTTCCCCCTAGTCCCCAGTCTCCGGGTGCGAAGGCCTATGAAGACGGAGCGAATGAGTTTGCCGAAGGAGGCCGCGTTGACTGGTTCCAAGCGGTGGGTCGCGCAGTGACGGAGGTAGTGCGCGTAGAGTGTTGAGCGGGGGAGGGAAACGCCTGGGGAACATGTGCCTGGTTACATAGACGACCTGAGAACTTGATTCAAAGCGTTTATTTCAATTAAAACATTTACAGGAACTACAGGTACTTTTGAATTGTTAGAAGAGTCAGTCAGTCAGAAAGATGACACTAGTTACCCATCACAAAGCGTAGTACGTTCCCATGGAGAAGAACGGGCAAGAAACTCCACGGACACTTTTAAAATATATTGTTACAAAATATTAGCTACATCATTAATGTTGAATATGGATAAGATAAGATTTTTTTTAAATATTCTGTCATGCATTTATTCACAGATATAAGTAGATACGCCTAGGGTGCCACGCGGCGGCGTCTTTGAATCGATTTGATTTTCTCATCACTAAATAGTGCTTGTGACGTCATAGTAGGTAATCAAAAAATGGCACGCTTGGTTTTCATACAGATCGTGATACTTGCGTTATCTAGGTCTATCTATGTCTGCGCATTTATTACTATAATTTGAGTGAACACTGCTCCTAATCAAAAGTAAACAAGCCAGGTTTGCTGCGATCATTTCGTTGCCGGATATAGTAGGTCATAGATATATTATTTTAACAAAATATAAGTGTGGCCTTCTTGTTTTATCATTTAAAAGACACTATGGCTATTTGAATTATCTATAGATGATTTCAATTCAGGACATCGCAGAGAAAGAAACCCTCTGGAGGAGTAATGGGTGAACATCACAAACATTATTTTGTTACATTTTTGGCGCAACAAATCCAATCTTCACTAAAAAAAATCATTTTCTTTATGAAAGAAAGAAAACTAGGTTTATTTGTCACAGAAACACGTGCATACAAAACGATAATTGACTCACGAGCACAAAACAGAGTTAGTCGACAGCTGCACGTCATGGTTGTGACGTGAAGGCTTCCACTCAGCATAATGCTGTGCTATAGGGACCCATAGCACAGCGCTGATTTTCTGTGGTTACCCGAAAAGGACGCACGGAAACCAAGTCAAGTTAAATAATTTGTACAAAATAAAATTTATGTTGTTACAACGTTGACAGTCGGTGACCCCAAGATCCACCTCACCAAGTGAACTGCTAGGTAGGGTGGATATTCATCTCGGGTCACCAACCGCACCTTGCTCCGTGTATTTCTGCTCTGTCTTTCATCTTTACGTTTTCTTCCTAAGACCTTTGTGATGATTTCTTAAATCAATTACTTATACATATGTATAAAAAAAATAGATATATCCTCTCGAACAAATTTCGGTAACAGCGGCCAATCTCAACAGAGATTATGTAAGTACACAGGAGATATTATAGTGCACAAGTGTGTGCGCAAACACTGGTCTTCCTTCACTCTCAATGTACGCTGGGACGGCTTTTACACCACCAACTTCTAACTTCCGGGCTGCCATTCAAAAATTCTTAGTGAAAAAACAAATAACAATTTGGCATCCTGAGAATCGAACCCAGGACCCAACGCTCAGCAGTCCCGCTTGCGACCACGAGACTTAAGCACCTGTCCCACTGCCGAGGAGGAAGCGGCTGACTACCAACAATCTCAAGAAATGTACAAAATATTGTAGGTCCCGTAAGTAAAAGACAGTTAAATTGTTGATCGCTGACTGTTCACACCACGGCGCCAGTACTCGTTTATCACAGCAACAAGAACTATCAAAGAGAATAGTCGGTCAACGACGCTCGCTTGGTGGAGCAGCTTAATCTTTATATTTCAATATTTAATTGGAATTTAATTCAATTTTATCATTAACAGTGATATACCTACTCTTTCATAATATTGATTTTGATTGTTAAATAATCCCCTCAAATGAAATATCTCATAGTTTTCGTTTATTAGATGTAGATAATCGAATTATTTTACGGGGTTAAATATAATGACCACCAAAAAAATATAGTAAACACCAAAAAATTAAGTCTAAAATTACAATAGTTATAGCTGGGCCCCGAGGTTAGGTTACTTTAAGGTGAATGGGTAGTTGTAGCCCGCGAAATTCAATTTTTCTTTCGTTTTTTGCAATTTTCAGGTCAGTCTCAGGTTGTATCTTGATCAAAATATGATTCGCGACTATAACCGGTATGTATTTACAGAATTATAATAATTAGAATCATTAATACATCTTTCTATGTTAGATTTCTACCGTTAAGAACAAATCTCGTATGGAAAAGTGTTTATGGTAGAAATCTAACTTAAAGAGATATATTAATGATTCTAATGACTATGATTCTGTAAATACATGTCTATTATAGTCGCGAATCATATTTGGATCAAGATACAACCTGACACTGATCTGAAAATTGCAAAAAACGTATGAAAATTTAAATTTCGCGGTCTAAAATGGCACATTCACCTTAAGCCCTTTACATGGAAATCCAGGAGCCCCGCCGTCTACATACGATGCAAGAGCAAGCAAATGAGAATAGAAATACCTTTACCTAGGTATTTTACAATAAAATGGAGTTTTAATTTTGGTGACCATTTACTATTTTTGGCAGTAAAAAGTGTTTTTTGATGTTATATTTTACTTTAACTGATGATAAGTTAAACATAAGCCTTATTTTACCTACAAATAATTCAAATGGCTCACCTACTAAGCCATTGAGTTAAGCTAAATTATAATGTTGCCCTGCAGTGGGACAGTACAAGCTGATTATTATTATAGTGGCTTCCTCGTCTGCAATGGGACAGTTCCTCACTCCTTATCATTCCTTATCTAGTAATAATGATAAGATAGTTCCTCACTTGACTCACCCTCAGCGGTCTCGTAGTGGTCGAGCAGCCACTGCACGGTAGCGGGCGGCATGCGCGGCGGCGCGGGCGCTCCGGCCGGCGTGGCCGGGGAGGCCGGGGCTTCGGCCTCGTCGCCTGCCACCTGGCGGGATGGACAGGTGTAAAAAGACGCTAAAGTAGCCCGTGAAATACAAAACTTATGTTTTAGGATCTCCAACAAAAGATATACACAAAATAAACAAATAAAATAAAAAATCATATAATTACAAGTCTCCAAATTCACATTACCCTATAGAAAGCCTATTTTACGAAATCATCATCTGCAGTGGGACAACATAGGTAAAAATAATATACACACATTTGTGCACGGAAAGAAAACAGTACCGCTGCCGCTGCAAACATTCAGAAAAAAATTTACCAATAAAATTCAAGAATGTAAATAATTTGTAGGCCTGTGGAGTAAAAACACAATATGGAAACTGAAAACCCTCGGTATTGCCGAGGCAGTTTATAAATGCCGGTCGACAAAAACACAAGCAAGTATTTTGTCCTAGAACGACAACTTTGTAATTGTAACGTCCAAAATTCCAACAGGCAACCCTCAAAACGTCTTCACCATAAAGGCAATGTTGTTTCCATGAAGCAAGAGAAATCATTTATTTACTAATAGATAAATAAAGGACATACAGGTTGAATTTGAAAACATGCAACAAATCGAAATGGGAGATTTTACTCATGATTATGAACAACTTTTACTATGGGCCCAAACCTGAAATCGCGAAAAAAATATCAGCTGTTCCCTACATTTTGACGAGTTATCCAAACTAATATTATAAATGCGAAAGTAACTCTGTCTGTCTGTCTGTCTTTTCTTCACGCCTAAACTACTGAACCGATTTCGATGAAATTTGTTATAGAGATAGTTTGAGTCCCGGGAAAGGACATAGGATAGTTTTTATCCCGATATTCCCACGGGATCGAAAGTTACGCGGGTGAAACCGCGGGGCGCAGCTAGTGCGAACATAAATGTAGGGAGCAGCTGATTTTTTTTTCGCGATTTCAGGTTTGCTCCCATAGTAAAAGTTGTTCATAATGATGAGTACAATCTCCCATTTCGCTTTGTCGCATGTTTTCAATTTCATCCTGTATGTCCTTTATTGTGATGCAGTTTTTACCATCATTTACAGGAAAGGTTTATGTGTTTAAAAAAGGATTGTGTATTAAAAAAACATCCATATAGGTAATAGAGAAATCGCAATATTTTGTTAAGTCGAAAAAACCGTGCGAAGCAGGCGGAACTCTTGTTAAAACTAGAAAGACTGATTCAATTTCAATCGATTGCACCGCCTGAATTTCACGAACGCAAAACAACCTTCACATTTATGAAAATTCCCAGAAACATAAAACTTGAAGAAAGCCAGGAAACTTTGGCGAGTATTTTTTTGGCTTCTCTTTGATTGTTGAAAGGATGTTTAGAAATTGGAGCATTCTTTCATATTTGAAAACATCTTTACTTTCCTGGTAAGGTAGTGAAATGGCTTCAAAGTTTGTTAAAACGAAGTTCATTGGCAAGCGGAATAACTGTTACATAAGTGACTAAGCTGTAAAACTGTTAGCCCCTTTTTACAAGTTCAGGCAGCAGTGTGAATTGTGGGTGTGTGGGTGTCCGGGACTTGTCCGAACCCGAACCGTTTTCTCTCGAAGGCTCCGTAAATGTATATGTCTTAACTTTCGTAATTGCAACTACAACTGTTTGCATGTGCGTCACCCAAAGGTTAACCGGTAAAATAAAATGCCTGTGGCGTTCATTCCGCATCTGTGCCATTGTGTGGTTGAAGTAATAAATAAATCTATATTATAATAAAGCTGAAGAGTTTGTTTGTCTTGTTGTTTTGAACGCGCTAATCTCCGGAACTAGGTACAGACGCCAGCACATCAACCTACTACAATCTGTCAAATTTCTTTAATAGATTTTCAACTTTATCACTGAAGCATAAGGTTCAAAGTTGATTGGGAAAATGTGACAGTTAGGTGTAGGTTGATGTGCTGGCGTCTGTACAATCAGCATCAAAAGTCGATTAACACTATCATTTTTACATGTTATTAAATTGACAACAACTTTTTTCAATAAACTGATTTTTAGCTTTTCACATAATAGACAAGAGTATATATTGTAAAAAAATGCTGCAATTTTGAACAAATATTTTGCTCAATAACTAAGATTAAAAAAACTGAAGTGTTGATCAACTTTTGATGCTGACCGTACACATGGCTACACATCAAGCTATACATAACCAGTCTAAGCTGAGTTCTGATTGTACGAGACACCTATACAATGCGAGGTCAGCTAAAACTGGAAATGTATAGCTTGATGTGTAGCCGTGTGTACTAGTCGAATTAGAAAAAAAACTTTTTCCATTTGATAGCCCATTTCTTGAGGAAGACTATAGACTACTTGACATCACGCTGGGACTGAAAGGAGCCGAGCAAAAAGAAAAAAAATGGGGTGTGACTGTGTCATGGACACGGCCGTGTGTTGCACGTAAATACATTTACGTAACGGGGTTGATCCGCTCGGCCGCATTCATTCTTTTACGTTCCCGGCACTGCTTCACTCGGTCATATGGTGTTTTATTGTTACTATTCGATTGCTCTTGAGAAGCCCTTTCCAACCATACACAATCTCTGTATTTTGATTTGGCTTTTTGACGCGTATAGGCCGAAATTATATATTTTTGATATTATTTTTCTTTTTATTTTAACACGTTATATTCACTGTCACTATTTTACACTAATGTTTTGTATACAATCGATAGATCGATAAATTTTGACGAGAGCTGACGACTGAGACTTTAACGTCGTAGCTTTTCCAAGTCAGAAGTTCCCCCTCCACCGCGCGCGATGCGTCACAGTCCTCACTTGGCGTAATGAATTCTTTGATCCTTTAGCTATCTAATGGTGTAATTGAATTTAGGATGGAGATGATAGATATGAAGCTGCAACACCAAACTGTATCCCCCGATTTTGTTATCATTGGATTTTTGAACTTGCCTCCCACTATGGAAGCAATTTTAAAGACGTATTAACGTCAAAAAGTAAGAAAGAACACTAAGCGAAAACGAACTAATAGCGCGGGCAAACGATGCGATGCAACGGGGTGGGTAGGAGGAACAAGAAATTTCACGCGGACGAAGTCGCGGGCACAAGCTAGTAAATAATATCGGTGCGTCCACTCTATATGTACTCGGTCACCCACGCCGTGTCGGTACCTCTAAAGCTTTACTGAGAAAGTGAAGAAAACGTCACGGTCGGCTCACGACAGTGACGCAGATGAATCACAAGGTTAGACAACTTTAGAATTCCTTCACTATGTTACTAGTATTATAAAGGCAAAAGTGTTTCTTTGTCCTTCTTTCACGCGGCAACGGAACAACGGATCGATGTGATTTTTTTGCAGCGAGATAGCTTATAAGCCAGTAAACGACAAAGGTTAAAGTTTTTATCCGAAAAATGTTTCCAGTGTGATAGACGACGAAAGTGAAGCCGCGGGAATATATTTATTTACCTAAGGCGGCGCCGACCGCACAGTGGCGCCCTCATCGTTTTTTTGGTTATTTCTTTTATTTTATAATGAAAATGCAGAAAATAACCACGTTAAGTTGTACTCCACAAAATTATACGTTAATATTATTACAAACGGTAGTTTTACATTGTTTTGTTTTATTATAGTCACTAAAACGGATAAAAGTGGCCACTATTATCCGTTTTAGTGATTATATTAAAACTAAACTAATTAATATAAAGTAATTAATGTATAGATAATCTTGTGGAACACAACTTAACGTGCTTATTTCTGCATTTTCATTCTAAAATAAAAGAAATAACCAAAAAAAAACGATGAGGGCGCCACTGTACGGTCGGCGTCGTCTTAATATAAATTAAAGTCGCGCGGTTCTCTGCTTGCGCGATGCAGGATTTTGCGTGACGTCAACATGTGTAGTACGCATGTGGCTGTGTAGATGCCGCCACAATGTTATAAATACAAAAGGGTTTGTTCGTCTATCACGCTACAACAGAGCAACGGATCGACGTGATTTTTGATTTAGGGATCATTTATGACCCGGTAAATGACATAGCTGGCTAGAACTTTTATCTGAGCCGAGCCGCGGTAATCTATCTATACATATATTATAAAACTAGCTTCTGCCCGCGACTTCGTCCGCGTGAAATTCGTACTTTCCTCTAAAAATTTCGAAAATGTATGTAGGTATGATCTTTATCATTTATTTAGACAACTAAGTATTCGGGCGAATTTTTAAGTGTATAGATCAAAGGAATCAGATTTTTCAAATAAACTGTATCCCCGCTTTTCACCCCCACAGGGGTGGAATTTTCAAAAATCGTTTGGGATGTGTTCATTACTTGACTCAAAGATTATTTACACCAATTTTTGAGTTAATCAAACCACGCAGTAAAATCCTCCCCTTTATAATTAACTAAATACCCCTTTTCACCCCGTTAAGGGTAGATTTTCGAAAAACCCTGATGCACGTTATTCTTTATTTTTTGTCTTAAGTATAAATACAGAGTTTTGAGTTATCGGACCGCGCGTTAAAATTCTTCTATAGAAATTCCGACGCCCCCAATCCCCCGTTAGGGGTAGTTTAGAAAAACAAAAAATGCCAAACTTCATAATTTATTTGTATAAGTATTTGTACCGTAAGAGTTTTCATATACACTGTGTTCCCGCTTTTCACCCTATAGGGGTAGAATTTCGAAAAATTGTTTGGGGTGTGTTCATTACTTGACTTAAAGATTATTTATACGAATTCTTAAGTTAATCAAGCCACGCATTAAAATCTTTCCCTGTATAATTAACTGCCCCTTTTCACCCCATTAGGCGTAGATTTTCGGAAAACCCTGATACACGTTATTCTTTATTTGTGGTCTTAAGTATAAATACCGAGTTTCGAGGTAATCGGACCACGCGTTAAAATTTTGACACCCCCCACCCCAATCCTCCTTTAAGGGCTAGTTTATAAAAACAAAAAATGCCAAACTTTATAATTTATTTAGATAAATATTCGTACCAAGTTTCAAGTTTATTAACCAAATGAATAAGATTTTTCATATAAACCGTATTCCCGCTTTTCACCCCTACATGGGTCGAATTATGAAAAATTTTCCAGTTAATCAAGCCACACAGTAAAATATGCCCTTGCAAAATTAACTACCCCTTTTCACACAGTTAGGGGTAGATTTTCGAAAAACCCTGATACAGGTTATTCTTTATTTTTAGTCCTTAGTATTAATACTGAATGAGTTTCGAGTAAATCGGACAGCGCGTTGAAATTCTTCCAAAGAAATTTTGACACCCCCCAATACCTCTTTAGGGTTGAAATGAGTTTAGAAAAACGAAAAATGCCAAACTTCATAATTTACTTAGACAAGTATTCGTGCCAAGGTTCAAGGTTTTTAACTCAAGGAATATGATTTTTCATACAAACAAAATCCCCCCTTTTCACCCCCTTTAAGGTTGAATTTCCAAAAACCCCTTCTTATTGGATACTTATACTTTACAAAGAATACACCCTCCAAAATTCAAGTCCCTGTCACCAGCGGTTTAGGCTGTGCGTTGATATCTCAGTCAGGTCGTCCATCCCCCGTTAAAGGTGAAATTATCAAAAACGCTGAAACACGTATAAATTAATTTTCAATCGTTAGCCTAAATACAAAATTTGAAAATCCTAACATTTAAACTGACAGACTTTCATACACAACTTAATCCCCCTTTTTAACCCTTTGGGGGTAGAATTATCAAAAACGCTGCGACACGTATAAATTAATTTTCAATCGTCAGCCGAAACAGAAAATTTGAAGATCCTAACTTTAAAACTGACGGACTTTCATACAAACTTTCATCCCCTATTTAACTCCCTTAGGGGTTGAATTTCAAATAATCCTTCCTGGTCTACATCATAAAAGGAACCATCGTGTAAAATTTCAGCTTTCTAGGTCCAAGGGTTTGGGCTGGGCGTTGATGAGTCAGTCAGGTCGTTCATCCCCCGTTAGGGGTGAAATTATCAAAAACGCTGAAACACGTATAAATTAATTTTCAATCGTTAGCCTAAATACAAAATTTGAAGATCCTAACTTTTAAACTGACAGACTTTCATACACAATTTAATCCTCCTTTTTAACCCTTTGGGGGTAGAATTATCAAAAACGCTGAGACACGTATAAATTAATTTTCAATCGTCAGCCGAAACACAAAATTTGAAGATCCTAACTTTAAAACTGACGGACTTTCATACAAACTTTCATCCCCTATTTAACTCCCTTAGGGGTTGAATTTCAAAAAATCCTTCCTTATTCCTGGTCTACATCATAAAAGGAACCATCATGTAAAATTTCAGCTTTCTAGGTCCAAGGGTTTGGGCTGGGCGTTGATGAGTCAGTCAGTCAGTCAGTCAGTCAGTCAGTCAGTCAGGCCTTTTGTTTTTATTTATATAGATAAAGTCGCTTTTCATGTCTGTCTGTGTGACCGCGTTGTTCTTCTAAGCTATGCAACAGATTATGATGCGGTTTTCACGATAATTTAGAAAATGAATGTGTCTAATGCATTAATATTAAATAGTATAAAACAAAGTCGCCGAAATGTCTGTAAGCGCATAACTTCCGAGTTCCGAATGACTTCACCAAATTGGGTATAATTCTTTTTTTGTTATGTTCGGTATTGCCAGGACAAGGTTTGTATGAAAGAAAATTTCGGAAATTAAAAAAAAACATTGCTCCCGTGCGAAGCTGAGGTGGGCCGCTAGTATATAATAAAGAAATCTTGATGTTTCTTGTAGCCATAAAAACCTTCATAAGAAAAATTTAGGTATAACTTACCACGACGCCATAAGCGGTGTATTCTGCGGAGGAGGCTCCGCCCCAGCCGTTGTCTGCAGAAGTGCCTTCCGCGCTCGTTCCATTGCCCACAGTCGTCACTCCGTACACTGGATACGAGCGCAATGAATCCCTGGGAACAATATAAGATTTTATCATTTCCGTCTAAAAAAAAATGCTGTGATTTCTTTTCTTTTCTTGCAGCTCTATGGTCAGGATCGTGAGAGAAATCACGGAAATTATTAAGAAACGCCTATTTACCGGCCGTTTTTTTTTTTTTTTGGAAAATGCGTCTGATGCCACTATATTATACGCGGCCTCCTACTGGGCTCAAATAATATCAAAACAAAGAAGATGGACCACCATGTACACGAAAAGAAGAAGAATTGAAAAGAAAATAGGTAAATGGAATTTTCTCAACAACAAATACATAAATGCATAATAGGCAACTAATGGAGTCTAAAGCCTGTTTTCCGGCTGCAGATGTAGACGAAATCTTACACAGGTAAAATATATCCGGGTTTGCACAACAAAGGATTGCTTAGCAACAAGGAAAGCTTAGCCGGCACCAAGCCGCCACAAATTGAAATTATCATGCCTTGAATCATTGTGGTTTCATTTTAGAAAATTTGGAGCTGGAATAGTTGTGTAGATAATTTAGATAATTTATATTACAGTTCCAAAAACAGTGTAACAGATATTTTACCACCAGTTATGAACAAGCAAAACCTGTGCAATACAATACAGTACTTAACTTTAGTGGCAAAAAAAACACCTGTATCCTGTACTAGTTGAGAAACTGTAGACAGACATCAGAGCTAGTTTAGCGAGCGAATAATGTTTGGTATTCTAAAAAAATAGTCTCATAATTTTTGTAGAGCCCCAAAAATTATTCGGAAACTAAGTAGGTAGTAGCGGCTAAACTAGATTGTTTTTTTAAAACACTTAAAGAAAATTACAGTTAGTATTAATTAATAATAAAATGCAGATTCGCTCACATATGCGTCGGGTGACCTTGTGTGTAGATCTCCTGCGGCTCCGTAACATATTGCACATGATAGTTGACGCCGTTGCCGCCCTCGCCTGCAGGACATAACAATATTTATTAACAAAGAAAACTTCAAGGACACCCTGACTTTAGTTTTAAAAGTAGCTTTTAGTTATTCCCCCTTTTATTATTGGATAACATTGTTATGCAAGACAGGAAAATCACAAAATAATTCAGTGAAAAAAAAACAAAGAACCGAGTTAAACCAGATGCAAGTATGAACAACAAAGAAGGCTTTCCCAACTGAAAATGATTTCCAGCACTGAATTCCCAGAATTAGTTAACCGTCGTCTGCAAGGACCACCTCACTCAAACTTAAGCACACAAAGACAGATGAAGAACCAAGTCTCACTCACAGGGGTAATAAGACCGATACCGAGGCACCTCCATGCTCTTAGAGATCTCCCAGGCAACTTGCTGCCGGACCTACACTTCCCAGCAAAACATCCCGATTACCAATCTCTGGCGTCCCTTCCCTGTCTAACGCATACCTGTATCTCTTTCCCACCCCACCCCACCTGTTTATATAAACGCTGTAATATAGACGTAAGCGATATAATTGTGATTTCCCTTTTGTTATGTGTTTGTAGTAGTTTGCAGGTTGAGGACCGTGTTTGGGCGTTAAGGTTGAGTTCAAAGCTGTTGGTTATTATTAACTATCATCCTAATTGTCTATCCTTCCAATTTATTTGGTGTTGGCGGAGCGTGGAGAGTACTAGAGTCGAATTTAAAAAATCATGCTTTTTAAAGCACACCTGTTGTACTCCTACATTATTTTAACGAAAGCCAAAGCTTACATAATTATACGCAGACTATAAGAAAATGTATCGAAAGATCATTTTGTTTTAAAAGTATTAGAAAAAGAAATAAATATTCCATTCCAAGACAATTTACCTACTAATGAATTCGCGGAAAAAAGTGGTAAAAAGACCTTGGAACAGAATTTTCCTAAAATAAGTTATTGATATTCGACTACAAAGTAATTCATCAAACATAAGGCAATATCGTAATTAGTTCCTATAACTGGGATGTTTCAAGTCTTTCCAGTTTTTTCCACATAAATGATTTTTCTAAGAAAGTAAATACTTATTTTATTTAATGATGTTGACATAGCAACCGAGATTACAACATCTTTTACGGTTCTTAGGCTTATTACTGTACATTTTCTGAAGCCCCAAAACAACTATTAAAAACGTCTTTATACATAAAATGTTCTCCCTTCCAAATTGATGTTCATCTTCAACTCAAAATAGACTGAAAAGCATCCATAAATCCCCTTTCCAATAAGAAGCAATAAAATACAATAAAAACGTGTATGAGCTCTCTAGGAGCCATCCAAGCAGACATGTATATATCGGTATAAAAATTATATAAAAGTGAAGCACCCAATGTACGGGAGCCGGGAGGGGCGGCGGCGCGTGGCCGACGTCACGTCAGAGGTAACCAGAACAGGTGGACAATGAATGAGATCATCCCCTTGATGTATGCACCCATTGATAGAGATCAGTCAGGTAGATAATCCGTAGGGGCACTTGCAATTACGCTTTGTCTGCAGTCTGTAGGGTATCATGTGCAAATTGGGACGAAAAATGTGATATTAAAATTGCATGTAAGTACGAGTAACTTGATCTGATTTGATTGCACGCGCCTCTTGTACTAATTGGGAAATATTACGTATCGTACTACAACGTAAGCTAAATAAGCAATTTTATTGCTTTGTTTTTAAGTTCTTCGCAAATGTTTAAACTAGTTGCTTAGGTTTTTATTTTAATTATAGGTACCTAACTTTCAGTGAGGCTATTACGCGCTGTCTGCGCAAGCGCCACATTATGAAATTTTTTTTTCATACTGTGTATTCTAAGGTTTTTTTTCTAGTTCTTTGCAAATGTTTTAATTAATTAATTGCTAAAGTTTTGGTTTTGTGGGTTACTACGGACTATCTGCCCGCCGCATGATGAAAATGTTTTTTTCATACAATTTTGTGTGGCGTTTGCAACATCGATTAGCGTGTATATTTTGCTTGCTTATGGATTAGATAATATTGTTCAATTTGACCCTTCTGACTACATAATTTCCATGAAATTGTTAAAAAGAATATTTGCGGGGGATTATAAAAATAATCGCTTCGTTAAAATATCAAAACAAATCCATCCGCACCTGCAACCGGTCCGTACTCCTCAAATTAATTCGGAACCTGTATTTCGCTAATTCCTCTTTATTATATTTTGTACACACTTATGTCAAAGAAATAAAGTTGAATTTGGAATAAAAAATTAAATAACAAATGGGGTGCGTTTAATACGGCATCAATTCTGACAGGTGGGAGATAATCAGACATTATGATATCAGAGGGTGATATCTAAGTAGTTTGTTTGTTGTCCATCAAAGGCTTCTCACAAAGAGCGTGTTGTGACCAACTTTGACAAGTGAAGTGGAAACTCAAAGGAAAAAATATGGAGGATTTATTGGAGATAGTGATGATTCATAGGGTCTCCTAGCAACACATCTTCAAGGCACACGTGACCAGCCTTTTCAAATCCTGCTGTGCCCTGTTTGGAACCGTTATACATATATGACATGAGACTTGACATCACAAGCAGTCATAATAAGTCTTCCCAATCAAAACCAAAATGACAATCAAATTAAGTTGAGGATCAGCAGTTTTTGAACGTCAAAATTACATAGAACAGCCCCCAAAACGCCCGCCCTTCACCGCTTCTTAGTGCTTTAACTGGGAAGAAGTGGCTCAACAAACGTCCAAGCAACCCTACTTGTAAAATCCAGATGGGTAACATTGGAGGGAAAAAAAGGTTGAAGATCAAAGACGATTGTGTAAGTAAGGCACATTAGAAACACTGTACAAAATAAATCACGATTACAGCCATCGGAATGACTTAAGTCCGGCGTTTCTAAATTTGCCAAATATGTAAACAACAATGGCCGCTCGAAATTGAATAAAATCATTTTTTTTTATTTTAAGTAATGATTGTTTTCGTCTAGTTAGTTTGGAGATTTAAACGAAAACAAACATTACTTAAAATAAATGTTCTTGTATATCGATTTTATTAAATTTCGAGCGGCCATTGTTGTTTACATCTTTGATAAATTTAGAAACGCCGGACTATAGGTACGTTAGCTGGTTAGGACTAGAGATGCTGGCGGGAAAAATTCCGAATCATTCCCGTCGAATACTTCGGAAGTATTCCGAAATATTCCGAAACTTTGGGAATATTTCCCATTGAATTATTCGGGCGAAATATTCGGCGGAAACATTCGATTGCGGGGTACGAATGTTTCTCGCGGGGCGCGGGGGGGAAAACTTCTCCAGGGAACATCTCCCCTCTTACCGCACCCCGCACCGCCACCGCCTGCACGCACGACTCGTGCAGCCGGCGCGCGCGGCACGCACGACTCGTGCAGTCGGGCGCGCACAGAGGGACAGCGCGGCGGCGATCGACGATCGATGCAAAATACGATTTTTCAGCAAAAAAAAATAAAAATCTTAATTAAATTCATTTTGAATAATTCTGATTTAAAGAAACTTTCCTAGAAGTATTCCGGAATTATTCAGAAGTTTTGCAACTATAGTTAGGACGCATCCTAGCCATCTTCATTTTCAAAGTTATGTATGTAATGGTGGAAGCTGACTGCTACGTTAGCAAAATGGTTTTGTTATTGTCCATGAGTAAATGTTATTTAATACCTAAATGATTTGTAAGCGATTTATTATGAATAGTGATAGGTACATCTTCATACTATGATGGTGGATTAAAATTACAAAACAGAAAACCCCTTTGTTTCAAACTTACTAACTAGAAAATTTTAATTGGCTGCAGTCGTCTTTCTATGAACCGCCGACATTTACAAGCAACCTTGGCCAAATTCTAAAGTAATTAGTCCAAGCATAGCAAACCTCATACCGATGTTAATAGCAAAGGTGAAGTCCCGATGAACATTGGTCATGCTGTTAAACCTAAGATGAAGAAGCATAAACAAAACGAAAATAAAATAAAAACTTGCTTTCTTGGTCACTTTGCTCCTCAATCTTCACGTGGGTGCCTGGTTGTGCCCATGCGCCTTGCACTGCACGATCCACACGACATAAATACATAAATAAAAATGCAAACAAAAATGTGCAACATAAAATATTTCATGCTTGACGTTACAATACCTATTTAAATCAAAAGTTCTACAAAACAAAGTGCAACGGAAAATAAATCAATAAATATTTTTCATAAAGTTTCTTTTTGCTAACTGTGCAAACTACAAAACAAATATTGAATTTCAGTAAATGAGAATTCTTAAAAGAAAAACATTTGAAGGCAGGTAAAACACTGGCGGTCACGCTGACGAAGTAACCTTCCTAGATATTGCAGCCAATCTTATTACTTCTTCTGAGTCCAGTCTTTTTTTTTAACATTATTCGGCAGGAAACAAGTTTGCAGTTCACCTTATGGTAAGTAGGGACACGGTATGCAAACCTCAAGTTATTGCTTCTATTTGTCTAGTCTTAACTTTAAAGTGGCCGTGCCTTTAGCGGTGTCGGTGACCTGGACACAAGGGACACTGGTTCCATTGTCTAATGGAGCCAGTTTGGGTCGACTTTATAATTGCCATAATATTTGATTGACCACCTAATAAAACAAGGCTACTGTCGTCCGACTGCTTTTTCTATAAACCTGCCTTCATGAACCAATCAAAACGGTGCATACTTCACAAAGTCACAACTACTGACGTCATTCAAACAAATGCAGTGGTACTTACACTCACTCGCTACGGTGATGTAAGTGTGCTGTCCCTCCGCTGTGGGACTGGAATGCCCGGAACTGTCGCCATTCACTTCCACCACCGTACTCGATACCTGAGGACAGGCAGCAATGTTGCTGAGAAAGGATAACCTATATGTATAAAGTATATAAAGTCGCTATTCGTTTCTGTCTTGTGTGACCGCTTAGATCTTCAAAATTACCCAATTGATTTCGATGAGGTTTTCACCATACTTTAGAGAATTTATTCCGGAAGGTTTATGTGTATTTATTTATTCGTAGCCTATGTTGTCGCATTGCAGAGCAAAGGCGTCCTTTTCTCCTTTCCACTCCTCTGTCTTGAGCTAGCGTGGACCAATCCTGTCCGTAAGCGACAAGCTCGTCCCGCCATCTTCTCTTGGGCCTGGCTCTATCTCGCCAGACGTTTTCTGGGGCCCACATTGTGGTAGATTTGGCCTATGTGTGTATACGAATTAATATTTAACTTAGATATAACACACAGATCTCAATGTTTTGACATGTCGCCACATTAGTAGATTGCACCCGTGCGAAGCAAGGCTCAGTAATCTAGACATGAATAACTGGAGAGGCCTTTATTCAACTGCTTAAGACCATTTCAGCCATTGCTGGAGTATAAGTTTCGTCGTAGGATTTCCATTAGTCACGTGTGGTCACATAAATTCAAACGTAACGGGAGGAATTGAACCATGATGGGCTAGGTTGAAACTGTTAAAATTTTGCTTTTCCAAAAGTTATACAGGCTTCATGGTTAAGGCCATCTAACTACTTCAACAAGACGTTATATTTACTAAGATAAGGAAAGTCTTGCACTTTTCACGAGACTTGGATTTATGTCAAAATGACTTTTTCATAGGTATTAAGATTTCAAATTACCCTTGATCTCTCATCTCACTAAATTTATTTTCATCAACTGAGCAAAAATATAGGCAAGTAAAAGCAAAATAGAGCATATTCTGGAAAGAAAACGCAGTATTTAGTCCCTACTGCGACTAATCAACATGTGTATTATCGATTTCCGAGACATTTCAGTAATGTATTTTTGTTTTTGACCTTTCTGCTGAGACATTGGAGGTTTAGAACGTGCGTACCATATTTACCTGTTGCATAGCGTGCTGCAAATGTATGGAGTCGGGTATTTCCGGTATTACGATGAGGTCACGCACAGCGCTCGGCGAGGCACCGCCGCCCGCGCCACCCTATGTATGTACGTGAAACAATTATATAGGGGAAGAAATACATGGAGATAATTAATATGCAGGATGGATGGAACTGTGTCTCTGAGTGCGGATTGAGGTCCAACCTTTACTTGTGCTACATGACATTGTTTTTTGCCATATTTCATGATTCTAGGTCAACGGGAAGTACCCTATAGGTTTTGATTCCCTTGCGAGTGTCAAGATATGCGGCATAAACGGAACTATGCCTGCATCTTTTGATTGCGTTGACTTAGAAGTTTTATTTTTACACTGCTTCAAGGGATTGCATCCCTGGGTATTTGATATTAATTTCAACTGGATAACTCCACGCGTTTCTGAGACAAAGGGTCTCGAGAGACGGACAGACAGACGGACAACGAAGTGATCTTATAAGGGTTCCGTTTTTCCTTTTGAGGTACGGAACCCTAAAAATACTTATATTTAAACCCAGACTGGTATTCGACCACAAAAGGCACACAAAGAAGAATAAGTACCTATCTATAAAATGAATAACAATGATTTATCGTAATTAGTACCATTAGTACCCCCCTCAAATAGGTAATCGCTTTTTAAGTGCGACTGACTCATTAAAACTTTGTGTAGTACCTAAGCACCTACCTACTTCGATTGCAGGTTATGAAGTTATGTATGTTAGGTACCTACAAACTGCGATACGTATGAGTGTTATTAAAACCCGTGACCTTGCGTCGACTCATGATTACTCAGCACAAAATGCTAGGTATTCTCAATTCCTATGCTAGACTATAGACAATTGTTTTTATTTCTTTTATGATGAAATTACCGTAGCGTGTATGATATCCATACAACGCCATACTTTACAAGTTGATATTTGTTTTCGATTACGATAGTAGCTTACACTGCGGCGGAAAGATTAGCTAGTCAACAAGGTTGGTAGTAGGACTCATCGGCATACCCCCTTACTAATAAACGTATTATATCAGATGAATAGTTACACACCGATTTCTCTCTTTCAGTCGTCAGTAATTTGACTTTCGAAAGAAGAAGACAAAGCGTTGTGTAACTATACAGACGCTATACAACGTTTATTAGTTAGGGGGCGGCTTATTCTAAAATAAGCCGCATATACTAGCGTAACTCATCATCTGCCTAGCCCTTTCCCAACTATGTTGGGGTCCGCTTCCAGTCTAATCGGATGCAGCTGAATAACGGTTTTTTACATGGAGCGACTGCCTATCTGACCACCACAAGCATAAACCCAGTTACTAGGTAATACGATACCCCTTGGTAAGACTGGTTGGCAGACTTTCGAGTTTTTGACGACCCGTAACGACGGATGACTTCCGCGGCAGGGAGGCGGTCTTGGTATGTAAAGATGGTCACCCATCCACGGACCAACTGCGGCAAACGTAGCTTAAAGCCGGCTTTTGACTATGGGATGTAATATATATTACATCTTGAGCTATATATTACATCCCGCGATTGCTGTTCACACTGTAAGCTATATATTTTGGAACAGTTCAGCTTTGGTCATCACTGTGTCATCACGCTCTTTATTTAATTAATTTAATGCGTAGGTAAGGATTCCGTACTTCAAATATCTGTAGTCGCCCATAAGCAAGGATATTTCCTAACGCTTTCTATAAAATGTTCCATAATATGCGTAGGTAAGGATTGCGTACTATAAACAAACAAAAACGAAAATTCAAAACACGAGGTCTACAGTCTGCACCGTTCCGTTCAAAGTGAGGGCGAGGCAGGGGGAGGTGCGGTGTCCGGGGACGTGAGGTAAAATATACAGCTCCTCTTTATCGCCCAGTCGGTCGAAAAAATATTTATAGTTTGGGATATAATATATATTACAGCTTAGTGTAAAGAGGTTGCTTAAATAGCATGGTGAGCGATATTGAATTATATCTCGTGATGTAATATAATATTACATTACATCCCGTAGTCAAAAGCCGGCTTAACTTTTCGATCGACCCGTGCGGCTGTTATTACTTAGCCACAAGCACCTAGCTAGCCACAAGTTATACGTAATACTGATATTCAGCTGCACCTTTATCAGAAGAGCTTAAATGCCTATTAGATAAATACGAAAGATGACAACGAGGAGTATTTCTCTAGGAATGACAATGGCGACAGTATCCACAAATACCGTCATACAATAATAGACGCTATTAACTCTCCTGTTACTTTCAGCTGTAAGCAGATACATCCATACATTTTCAGAGACTTATAATACCTACCTATTCAGAATAATTATGTGGATATTAAGTACCTGTGCAGGAGCCGCGAGCCGCGCTGCCATGTCCGGTGATGCAGGCGGCGACGACTCTACCAGTACCTCGTCGCCGGCGCACTCAAAGTCTGAAGAAAACACCGTAGGGCCTGGTTTTAATAAAATTTATCAAATGAAAATAGCATTAGAATCGATTATATAATACCGAAGACATATCGATCTAGAAATTCTAGGTATAGCTAAATTAGGCTTCATGTCGACCTTGATTTAACTTCGCAAAATAATAATATGTGTAATATTTTGCAAGAAAAGGTTACTTGATTTTGATTATTTACCTAATCACTTGTTTTATCAATATAAATAGAACACCTACCCACATTACAGCAAAATAAAAACTGTATTGATATAATTTTAGTTATCCCTAACAAAATAATTGAACTTTCCAGTTTTACAATACCTTGTGAAACAGGCCATTTATTAAATGTTCCAAAGTAACATACTTCTTAACTTTAGAGTAGCTTAGCTATTTTAATCCCCTAATTATAGTGAAAGCCATACCTGCTGCTAATTGGCAACATTTCAAAGTAGGGTAAGTCACCCCTTTGATGGGAGTTTGCAATTAAATGTAAAGCAGGCAGGTAGATCATTGTACACTTTAAAAAACTCGAGAAGTATTTGAGTCAAAAAATAATAATTTAGTGTTAACTTTTCAGATTGTTATGTAATTTTTCTCCACACTTGAATGTTATTAAAATACTTATCAATTGAGAACTATAAATCAGAACTTTACAAAGTAATCAGTTATCATTTGTTTAAGCATTGCAGTAATCACACAGTCACTGTACAGCAACAAAAATATCAACATAAAATGATAAAGAAAGATTCTTATAACAGTCAAAAAATAATCTTAAATTCTTCCATAAGCATAAAAAAATATTGCATCATATTATTTTACAATACACAAATAAATTAAATCATCAAAATTGTTGCATAACACCATCCCAGGTGATAGAGATGTTATTGATCTGCTGGGAGCAAGGGCGGAGAGTATCCGTGGAGCGTAACCTGGCAACACCTCATCCGTCCCTCCGCACCGTCACTCTTAACAAAACAACTATACAAAAACACTCACTCTCTAAATAGAACACATTTTCAAAGCCCATCTCAGACATTTTGGATTGGAAATTAAGTTTTGCAACAAAATATCACTAGAACACAACAGTAACACATAATTGTGACATTACACTGGTCTGTATAACATCAAGTATTGATCAAACAACGGTCTCTATGTGCTTGGTTGGTTCACTGTCATGTTTGGTACTGTTTCTGTGAGAATTTTGTTTTTCATGTTTAGTAGTGTGGGCTAGCTAGAGGTGGTGTGTGTAATTTAGTGATAGGGACATAGTGGGGTGGCTGCAGGTGCCCTGTCATGGTTCAGTGACACCACCTGCCATGTACCACCATAGGTAATGCATGACTGCATATTTTGTTTTGTTTATATTATTATTATTGTTGTATTGTTGATGTTAATGACATTTTTATAATAAGTGTCATATGCAATGATCTGATAGTGTGTTGATGTCTATTGTTAAATAATTAATAAGATGATGTTTACTAATTTTAAAATAGTCATAATTTTTTATTATTTTCCTTTGTTTCTTTGATGTGTAATTTCCTGTGAGCATGATTTATGTCCAATAGCAATATAGTTATTTAGAATGAAGTATAAATTCTGAAAACATATTTTTTTGTTATCAATTCCACAATTTCAGCATAATCAGATTAATAAACCATTTCTAGGAGCTTGATATTTGTTAGCTGCGCAGATTGTCGTTCCCCCTATGTATTGCGTGGTACATAAGTCCCGAAAGTTAATTCCGCAGGTGAATAGTCGTAGCGGGTCGTGCGCCGTACCAGGCACCGCCACCGTATCCCTTCTGCCCGATAACTTTGATAAAATTGATACGCGCCTGGGAGCAAGGGGGAGCTCATTTAGGACGCTCCCCGATCCGGGAAGCACGCATAACATTCCCAACGCGCTTGACAACAGATATTAACGTTATCAAACCCATTTTTCAGGTTATTTGCGAATTAATTTATCGAGAATATATTAAACCCACCTGCCATCCATACCTCGAACTGTCAAAATCATCTTAGTTTCTTTAATTGTTTTAATCACGATTAAGTTAATATTACTAATATTTACTCTATGTACAGCTAGTTTTGCCAATTTTTATGTAACACGATAAGAAATGACTTATCAATGTTGTTGTCTTGTAGCTACACCCGTTTCCTAGGCTACGGACACCCGGGCCAAATTTCAAGCTAGTGATTTCAATAGTTACTAATGTATTATTAGTATTTAGTAAGATATCCCTTTTTATCTATTTCAAAATAAGTAAGTACTTACTTTCATTTTCTGATAGGAATAAAATAAAGAGCCTTCTTATTTCAACCATATTATGTTAAGTAATAGGTGCACAAAATTAAAAAATGGTTGGAAATGAAATAATTAATGCTCCACCACCGTTTCCAAAATAATTCTAGTTGAATCAACTTCAATTCTTGATTGGTGGCTTTTGTAGAAGAGTCACCAACTCATTACAATAGACCGTCAAGAATCAGAAAATTTGTATAGTTTTTCCCGCTTTTTCCAGCTTTTTTTTTTCCAGCTCAAAAACTACTATCGTCATTGTCATACAAAACACCATTTTTAAAGTTGGAACCTACTTTACCACCAAAAAAAATTTCGACTTGGTAGCCTATGAAAATATGAGGCTACGGGGCTATCCGTTTGTGTATTACGTTCATGTCCATTTAACGGTAGCCCTTAAAAGTTTTAAAAGAACGTAGAAAGTAATTCGATGTACAGAAGAGACATATTGCGCCAACCCCAAATAAATTGAGCTACGGGCAACAACAGAATGATGATTCAAAGTAGTTGGATGTCAAAGTACCTTATTTTCATTGTTCGTTGATGAGTTACTTAAAACCTTTTAATTTGATGGTTTCTGCCTGCCCAGCCGGTGCCCTCAGTTCCCCGTTACATAGGAACAAGTATGTCCATGTCCACCGTAAGTTTCTACGAGGCAAAAAACTTACTGTAGTTTTAAACTTTGAATTAGTTTTCATAATTACCTTCTAGACAGTCTGCTTCAAAAACTAATATTACATTATTCGAATAATCCTCAATTATTTCAATCGTTTTTTTCGTATTCATATTTAAGTAGAAATTATTTTTTTCCGAGTCGAACTTCGTGTTTCTCGACTTCTCATCCAAAGTAGCACAAAGTAGTAAGATATCACCTTGGTAATTATTTATTTACGAAACTTGAAGCTTGAAGATCAAAACCAGTTGACATTTGCATGTAATATTATTTTACTAACTCTAATGGTATAGGAATTTTTAAATCTAGATGGCTATTCTTTATTTCGCATATTGTACATAAAACCTGTTTACAAATATAATTTTATTTTATTATTGTCAGTCAGCCAGCTGGGTGTATGACACACAAAGGGCCACAGAAAAGACCTGGCAGGCCACAGAAAACATGGTACAAAAAGGAGGAGGCCTATACTTTATACCCAGCAGTACGTAAAGCAAAGCTGATGAATTAAGTAATGATGAGTGCGAACAGAAACCTTTGATATAATTATGATAATTGGTCACATTGAGACAATTAATTAATAATACTGGCTACACTAAAATTATCGTCTAGATCGGGGGATGCTCGGGGGCCCAGGGGCGGAATTCGGTGTCTTGGGATCTGTATTTTAGATGAATGTTTTTGCGGATAGTTGCGGAGAAATTCGTGGATAAACATACATACGTACATCTGTGAAATTTTTTATATTTGTTTGGAAGCCCTAATAGATTGTCAAATGTAAATATATTTCAGTTCCAATAATATTACTTACATATACGTGTCGAATTGATAACCTCCTTTTTTTTGAAGTCGGTAAAAATCAAGTAAAAATAAGAGATATCTTTGGAACCGGAACACACCATGTCAGTGTCAAGCTCATCAAAACGTCAGGCGTAGTGATGTTAAACTCCCGAGAATATTTTCCTACCGAAAACTGCTGATTTGTAGTTTTTTTCTTTTAGTACAGAATTTAGGAGAATAAAAAAAATGGATGTCTGTTGTATTGATCCTTTTTTCTACCCGTTTGCGTGACAGCAAGAATTCTTAGCGCTCTAACCGCTGGATGGATATATAAATGAGGTGTCTATCGACTCGTCTATACAATCAAATTGCGAATGTTACTAATGTTAGACGTCAATAAGTAAAGACTGTCGGTGGTGGTGCTTGGGGCAGGCCTATGTCCAGCAGTGGACGTCTTTCGGCTGAAATGATCATGATGATGAAGTAGCTAGACTTGGAAAAAAAATAATTAGTACCATGACCATGTATGAAAATTGGGCTTGAGGAGACAATTCCAAAAATTAGACACACTCAAAGGGCAAAAATAAGACAAATTCCGACTAAAAAGTTCAAACAAGCTGACTTTTCAAGCAGTCCGGTGCAGTTGGAGGCACAAGTTTTAGGTCTTGATAATGAAAGTTATATTTATTGCTTCCTGTCCATCATAATTACATACATACTCAGCCTTTAATGTTCCCACTGCTGGGACACAGGCTTCCTCTCTGTGAGGGGGTGGGCCGTAATCTACCAGGCGGCCCCAGTGCGGGTTGCTAGATGTCACATGTCTTCGAATTTTTGGTTCTAGGACATGCCGATTTCCTCACGATGTTTTCCTTCACCCTTTTGAAAACAGTGGTGATGATATAATTTACACAAAGTAATGCGCCTGACTGGGTTCGAACCTACTACCTACAACTCGTAAGTCACGGCCGGGCCGTGACCACTGGGCCACCACTGCTATCATAATTAACTACTTTTAAATTATTTCTATTAGGAGTTTGATAATAACATACAGATATCTACAGTTATATAGTATATTTGGTAAATAGTAGTAATAATAAAACACAGCTTTTCAGCCTCTGCTGACACAACAGAAGATTGTTTTTTTTCCTTGACAGAGAAAACCAGCAGTCACTCTAAAATTCATGATTCATACCAGCCAGTTAATAAACAATTGTACTTCTTTGCTCTAACAATTTCATGTTCAGAGAATAATCTCCGTTGAAATTAATGTATTGCGAATGTTCACGATCCGAGAACATTCTCCGTGAGAGAATATTCTCTCAACCCATCACTAGTTAGGCGTCAACTCTATAATGTCAATTGTCAAGCTGACAATGTCAACCATGTCAAATGTCGGGTGCGTTGCACAGCATTGTTGTTGGAAAGAGAAATGATACCTATATAAATCCATTAGAGTAAAAGAAATACCTACGACGCCTATGTTTAAGATCCTGCTAGATGGTATGAGTACAACGTCACAGCATGCATGACTGATGACAGCTTTTTTAGTTGTTTTTGTCTGTCATTGATATCATGCTGCTGAATTAATATTTTTGTAATTTACACGCAGTGTTTCGTGAAAACTAGATCTATATTGATATTATCCAAAATGAAAGTAATTGTTAAAAAGTTACAAGGCGGTGAATGTTGCTTGGAAGTAAGTAAATTAGCCGGAACTGAAATCGTACATTCTGTCCTCATAAATATTATATTCGTGCGTTGTTTTAGGTACTTCCTACCACACAAATATCCGAAATGAAACGACAAATTGCCGAACAGTTTAAGATTCCAGTAGAGGAACAGAAATTGCTGTTACTAGGCAGGACACTAGTGGATGAACAAACAGTTGAAGCATATCCCACCATAAAGGATGGTACTAAATTAAATCTAGTTGTTAAAAAGCCTGATACCCTTCTGGAGGCTTCTGTGAAGTATTTCAAGAAGATGTATGGCATGACAGAAGCAGAAGCAACAACTGCTGCTAACCGGCTTATCAAAATTGTGCAAGAAAAATTCAGTAAATTATCATGGGATGATCTTGATAGGCTATCATTAGACTGCATGTTGGACGAAAATGGTCAAAGCCGAAGTCCGCCAATGGAGATCGAGCCAGAGTGTGATGATGTATACAGTTTATAATTCTGGACATTAATAAATATTTTTAATGTTTTATCTGTATTTTACAATTAATTAAGGGTACCTAATGTAAGATGTTACACAGCTAGGTAGCTTCAGCTAAGTACATAACTTGTAAGAATTCTGTAGTGGTAGTGTTGCTATATATGTATATTATGTAAATTAGTGAAAATATGGACTTGGTTTACTCACTACAATGTTGCCGCATCCATACAGTTTTAATATTATGTGATCACCAATTGAGGATATAACAGCTTAAGATTTGTTAACTATAATCACTTTCAGCCTTTGTTTTTCTGTCATCTCTAATCTTATTTGTTGCTTTTTTCTCTTCAGCACTAGATCTTGAATCAATACTGTAGAATTAATTATTATATTTGACCAAATGTTTATATTTACATATTGCTGAATGGTATGATTGATATGTAAAGGATGCATTCATTTGACAAATTATAAAATTTTGTTGAATGAGGATATTTGTACATAATACAATCACACTTAAAATATTTATTACATTTTTAGAAAATTGTAAATATATTATTTTTTAAATTAATTTACTGCATTCACTTCCTGAGAATTTTCACATTGTTTGGTGGATATAAACTTTACTAAACATATTTTTCTTAATTATTCAGACTGGCCCAAAACCTGTAAATTGTACAAAAAGGCATGAATAAAACAACAGTTTAATTATTTATGTTATTATTACATCATGCATTGTTTCATACCTATCTATAGTATAATACAATTTGATGGCAAGTAACACTGTCAGTGCCTTTGTCGACAGGGACAAAATAAAATTAAATGCAATCATCTCACTTACTACATAACTGTAAGCTGATTTAACTTCCAATCTTCAAGTTTAGACATATTTGAGATAAGACGATCGAAAATAATGTGGAACAACCATTGTTATATTGCTTAGTTTTAGTTCAGAATGCCTCTGGCTTGGAGCGGTTGATTATACACTAGTATTTATCTTTCGATTCTTAAGACTAGAGCTCACAACTGCTCACCAATTAGTGAGATAAATATATTACACATTCAGTTTCGAATGGCCTATGCAATAATTTTTCTAAACAACTCCTTTTCGCGCTTTTGGTTGCTTTTTGGACCGTTTATTCCCGCTTTTGGCACCTTATTCTATATTTGAATAATTTATGAGTTGCCAGAATGACGAATGCGAAAACCTATTGCTTGGTCTTCGGTTTCCGCAACTTCGGGGTATTACTGTATAGGACATTCTCTTTCTTATTCTATTCATACTTAGACATTAAAAACATCAGTAAGATTATCGCCATCAATATAACTGGCAAAGAATGAAATCAACCATTTAGTTTAGACTGTAATGGTCAATTTAATACAGCTCGACAAATATGTTGAAGATTCTATACACTAATACACATTGCCCTCAACTTTGCTCCAAAATTACGTAGTATGTAGACCCTCCATAGTTAATAAAATCTAATAGTGTGAGATCAAATGTCTTCACTATTAAAAAAATATTTACAATATTCAAAATACGAAGCCAAATATTTCTTTAAAACAATAAAATGCATGCTTTGAACACAGAGAAAAGGAAACAGTGGACTATTTTGAAGATTCCCAGATAAAATCAATAGGAGTAAGATTGGAAGAAGTGTAATAAATTGGAGGGTATTATCGAGTCTCAGAGGCACTTCTCTTAACAAACCTACGTTCAAACAATCACAACCTTATTATGAGCCGAGGTTCATATTTAGGACTGAATTCCAGCACATACGAATATTTCTAACTAAATCACTTCTAATACTTAGAAGTACATAGTTCTTGCCCAAGCCCATATTTATCCATATCATTTATTGCTACCATACGTAATTCATTTGAATTCAGATGTGCTAGAATCCGTTTTTAATGGTCATTTGTTGAATACATTTACACATTAATATCATTGATGATTATCGTAATATAATAATCACTAACTTTATACATATGTATATTATATAAATGCAGTAGAAAGTAGTACATAGACATCGACATGCATCAGATTTATATTGGTAAAGGTATTTGTGAAATAAAGACGAAACAAAGCAATGCTTTACTTGGTGGAAAGCCTGATTACCTTCCTGATCATTAAACCGCTATAAAACTATTCAAACTTCATTTTATCTGTTGTAACTGGGAAGATGAGCCATCCAATACATCTCCATAAGTCCGCTGTGCAGGACCTGCATGGAGGACGACGAGACAGCGGCACACGTGCTTCTAAACTGCCCAGTGGTCGCCACGTACAGGGCAAAGTACTTCGGTAACCCAGGTACCCTACGTGAGACGGTCAGTAACAACAAGGCGTTGCTGGCCTTCGTCGAGGAGCTGGGGTGGATCGAATAATCGATTTTCCCACCCGACGTGGAGTTACGGACACCAGCCCGTATTACCGTCATCATTCTCTATCCCTTTTCCCAACTTATTTGGGGTTTACATCACCATAGACAACTAAATTATCGAAGGATAAGATACCTAGGCTGTACAAGAGGCTCCTTAGATTATTTATTTGTAATGATAGCATTTCACATATTAATGCTAGATAATTCATTCTGCAACATGTATCAAAACTCAAGCCTTTTCGGGGCCCCATAGTCAAACAAGGAAACCCTCTAAAAAGTTACCGATATAATGCCAGGAGCTCTGAACTCGCTCGATAATACGATATAGACACCAAACTTGGACATAAATACTCTCAAAATACTACTACAACCAATTTTATAAATTAATTCATACATTCACATTTAAGTCTATAATTAATTATATACAGTTTAGATAAATATCATGCGGCAGTCATTGGCCAGTTGAGTATATCAGACAATTTTCGTTGCTGTTCTAAGGGCTGAGTCAGACCTAAAGATTGCTTGCATGGTGATGCAGTTACTTTCTCGCTCTAGTGAAGGACGTTTCTGGGCGACAGATGTGAGTTGCAGGAAAATCCGAATCCGGGCGGATAGATCTGGCTCAGCCCTGAAGTAACGGTTTCCTACAAGAGCGGTTCCGTTCTATTTCAAAAAGTTTTGTTTGTTTAGTGTCAAAAAACGCTCTGCGTTTGAACAGCCGTTATTGTGTGACCGTTCCCCGCTTTCTTAGGAAAGGGAACTATATTTTCTATCACCAAAATTTATATTTGTCATCAAGTTGTATCACCTAATAAATAGATCTATCGCCACGAAATATTTGTATCACCTAATAAATAGATCTATCGCCACGAAATATTTTCGTTCTCAGATAGCGGGGCGCCGTCGACATAGGATGCAAGAACGAGTGAAGGGCACCCCGAGGTTCGGTTTGGTTAGGTTACTTTAAACCCTTTACACAGAAATAGGGGCCCCGCGAAGCGGGGCTCCGTCGACATAGGATGCAAGAGCGAGCGAAGGGCACCCCGAGGTTCGGTTTGGTTAGGTCACTTGCTTTGTTTGGTGACTACATTTTGGTGACAGATCTACTATTTGGAGGACAAACCCTATTATTTAAGAAACACAAAACTAATTAAATTGGTGATAGCTTAAATGATACCCCTTAGGAAACCATAGCGTTAGGGTGCGTTCACATTCATGCCAAACGAGAAGATTCAAAAAGCACGAGAATCGTTTACAGCTACGCCAAAGATGAAATGAATATACGCGACGTGTACGCACCCTAACACTTTTCTTTTATAGTAATGTTTTTTTTTTAAATTGGAGCATTGGTATTGTATGTCGTAAAATATGCAATACAATACAACGCGTTACAATCACAATTGAAGCGACCATGTTTTATTAATTTATACACAGACAGATCTATTAATACCAATTTATATGCAACTACTAATAAATTTTTATTACCCCATATTAAAATTTTAACAACGATAATAGTTTAACAAGAAGTTTTCGATTACGGTTTTTATTAGACGTAAAGATAGAAGTAAAATTCCATACGAAAATATTCAAAAATGATTCTTTTTTTAATATGTGTAAGACTGATTTCATATTATCAAGTATTTTCATTCGATTGAAATATTTCTAAAGTTAATAGTTGCGAACATTTTATTTACAAAAGTATCCCAGTTGCTGTATTAGAAATTTCTTTTCTGTATACTAGGTCCGTCTATAGTTCAAAATGGAGAGGGTATGTAATATTATACATTCGTGAAAAAAGATCAAAGAATGAGGCTAACTGATGAAAAATGAAAAAATGTTTATTAGTTTTAACAAGTTTCCTTACATAATTAGGTAGTGATTGGAGCCTCCTTTTAAGCTAATAAAGCCTGTATTAGGAGACTCCGCTCTTCCAAACATTGTTGGTATTAACTATAAACTTGTTTATTTAAAACAATAATAAACTCCGGCCAAAAAAAAGACCAAACTAATGTCAGTACATTAGTTTGGTCTTTTTTTAATGATTAAAGATAACTTTTGGATACCAAATGCTTTTTATCATGTATAGCTTTGATGTTATGACCCGTAGTAATGACCATTTAGTGTTAAAATATGTCTACAAAAGAGGAAGACAGAAACATTTGAGAAACGGTACTAAAAGTTCAAGAAACACGTTAAACACATAAAAACTATCTATTTCTAAGAACCTGTCTTGATACACTCCTAAGGAGACAAATATTTATACAATAACTGCTTCAATTCAAACACTTTCCTTCGTTGTTCTCTTTTTGTGACAAATATACACGGAGTAAGAAATCAATGGAGTGCTAAGCGCGCTCAAAACAAGAGGCCAGTTTGCCGTCTAACTGATGAGGCTGGAAGCACTCAAATACGCACATTCAATTTGTGTGATTTTATCACATCATTTTTTTTTCCTTTAGCCTGTACTGTCCCAATGCTGGGCAAAGGCCTCCCCCATTTTCTTCCACATTTCCTTGTGCTGTGCCTTCTCTGTCCAGTCGGTTAGGAATGAGTCTAAATCGTCACGCCAGCGTTTCTTAGGCCTGCCTCGTTACAGATTTTTGGGAGCCGAACGTCATCCGATCGTCAACGCGTTACGATGATGCGTTATAATTACTTGAATAAGGACTATCGCGACACAATGATGTTATTATAAAACCTTTCAGCATACATACGTCAGAAGAAAACGTCCCACACATTAGCACTCCATGTAGTTACTTATCCGTGTTTCATAGCAAACTTGTCCATAATACTTCAACCTCTTAAATTCTCACCAAAGAGGTATATATTAAGCATTATAGATGCTTCTAGAATATAAATATCAGTCGTAGTCGCTGTCTTCCTCCGCTGATGACTCTGATTCCGAGCTGTCTGGGTGATTCTTCGTGATTTCTATGCAATTGTCCACATCTGTCAGTCTTTTGAGCGATCGGCCTGGCAGGAAAAGAGATGAACGTATGATTATACGAGGAAATTGGGAAAGAGATTTTTGTTACAACTGGAAAAGTGCCTTGGCAGATTTTCAATAACTTAAGGTATATTGGGTCCATAGCTTAAGGTGTCTTAGTCAATTATACTAACATAGTTTAAGTAATACTACTAGGCGTAATGTGCCCGAATTAAAGATTAATAAATATTGTGCGAACAGCCAAAGAAGGCAGTTAATTCTGATAGCTTAGAGTTTACAAATTGAGTTTCTAAAACAAGAAAAGTTATAAATTGCAACTTTTCCTTTCTTATGATATTGTAATGCAGTAGACGGTCATCCTGATAGTAAGTAATTGAACAAATCAATAGCCACCTATGGACATCAGAAACACCAAAGTCTTTGCTCATGCAACCTTATTACTAAGGGAATAAACATCACTGTTGAGATGCAAAATCAAAGGTTAAATAAATAACTGTAATTGTTAGTAAGTTTTTTAATGTTACCTGTCAATGTAGTAAGCAATCTATTCTCATTGCCAGGTGGCATATTGATCGGGCCCAGCTTCTTAGCGAGCTCCCGAGCCCTGTCCGCACCTGGAACTATAGAACACCATGAACATTAACTCTTTGATTAACATAACATAACGACTATTTTCCCCGAAGGACTGGGCAGAGGTGTATTTTTTTATTGCTGAATGGGCTCGCTCTTGACCTCGATCACGCCTGATGGAAAGCGATGGATGAGTTCTATGATGGAACGAGCGTGCCCAGAAGCTGCCTAAGGCACTGGAACTCCCATACATCGACGAAACACAGCAGGCTGCGTGACGCCAGACTCCGGTGGGAGGATGGTCGCAAACCAGGCGGGCGTTAGCCTTACCACCGCAAGGGAAGAACTGGCCAGTCAAATAAGGTGTTGGGTGTGACTGTCCAGGATGCGCAGAGCGCTCGGTTCAGTTGAGTACTGGCGGAACAAACTGCGCTACACGAGGAGATCCTTTCTTCATGCATCCCAAAATAAATCTAACAACATGTACACCCACGTTTCGCCAGTTATAGTTATATCATTTGATTAGTTGATTATTATTCAAGGTTTTAAATAGGACATGAGGAAAAGCATTGAGAAAGGTCATATTGTTGATAAAAAAGTAACATTACATTGACATTGGTGCAGACCTTGCATATTTTTTTTTTCTAAACCTATTCTTGGCTGCAGTTTACATATTATTATGTTAGCTCCTATATCTATTTACCGCGAACAAAAAATGCAATGAATGTTGTTCTAATGTCAAAACTAGAGGTAAGGGTCTTTAAGACCTCTACTTGTTTCGCCTGTATTGTTTCACTGCAGGGCAAAAGCATTCCTCTACCTTTTCCACACACTCCTGTTCACTGTAACGCGGATCCGTCGTTTGCTACGATTCAAGGTCGTCCGCCATCTTTGCTTTGGTAAAGATCAATTTAAAATTTTTATTAAAATACGAAGGCTTATTACCTCTGCTGCAGTCCTGACTGGAGTCTTCTGTCATGGAAACTCTCTCAGTTCGGTAAACGCCGCTCACTAGGTCCCATACGAATAAGCACTGCGGACAAAAAAGTATTTCGACTAATCTAAACAAAAATTTTATAACAGACTGTCAAACATATATTACGTTTAACGTTTCTGATTTGCCAATAATCACGCAAGATCTGAAGGCCAATTCTCGTAATATAATACGTTCAAAATCTAGTCGCAATCTCATCTCAGCGACAAACAAATGTCAAAAACTTGTCAAAAATGTAGGGAAATGAGAGGTATTTTTGAAAGATTGAGACTGAGATCATACTGTGAACGTTCTTAAAATTATGAGAATTGCCCCTCAGTTTATTAGTCAATTGTTTAATGGTTTGCTTGACTATGCCCGGGAGAATAGAGCGCAATAAAACTCGAAAGAAATCAAACAACATTCTACCATGATAACCAACTATTCATCATCATTTTCTTGCCTTATTCCAATTAATTTGGGTTCGGCGCAGCATGTCTTCTTCTTGCATACCTCTCTATTAGTCGTCATCTCAATAGACACCCCTTTCTAGCCATATCATCTTTCACACCGTCCATCCATCGTTTCTTTGATCTTACGAGCAACTTACTTTTACATTCACAAACACCTCGCACCACTCTCTCTATCATAGTCAATTAACTCAGCCTATAGCAGTCCACTGCTAGATATAGGTCTCTCCCAGGTTGCGCTACTACACGCTGTCCTCCGCCTTCCGCATCCAGTCTACCCCAGCCACCTTCTTTAGGTCGTCCGTCCATCTAGCTGGAGGGTGTCCCACACTACACTTGCCGATATGCGGTCTCCACTCTAGGACTCGTCTGCTCCACCGGCCATCGGTCCTCATTATTATCAATTACCATGATAGAGAGCATGGGGGCCCAGTGGTATCGGCCGCGACTTACGAGTTGTAAGTTGAGTGTATTGTTGATTATAGACTTGGTCTTACCTCAGCGGCATACTGCTGCCGGTGTACGAGACAGCCCGCGCTGATATCTTTACAAGGTTGGCACTCCTCCGTGGAGGTGTTCTTGTCGCTAGCCCACATCCACATAGCACACAACTGGAAAGAGAATTAGTAACGTAAGTATATCTTAGAGGATATTTGGTTAGATGCACATATTGCACATATCAAAACGTTCATAATCTAATCGGAGTCTCATCTCGGCGACAAACTAATGTCAAAATGTAGGGAATTTAGAGGTATTTTTGACAGATTGAGACTGAGATCAGAAGGCCAATTCTCTTAATTTATAACGCTCAAAGTCTAGTCGCAGTGTCATCTCGGCGATAAACAAATGTCAAAAACTTGTTAAAATGTAGGGAAATTAGAGGTATTTTCGACAGATTGAGACCGAGATGAGACTGTGAATGTTCTTAAAACTACGAGAATTGCCCCTCAGATAGCTTGATGTAAAGAAATCCTTTTAACAAACTATCGACTGCAGATAAATACCTACGTCTAGACTACATAAGAAAAACAAGAAACTCATAACTTACCCCAGACAAGCATCCACTGGACTGACAAACATCAATAACGTGGCACCCCCAGTCGAAGCAATAAATAAACTTCTTCCCATTTATATTGCACAGTCGTTCGCAGACTTCGTTACATAATAGCTCGGTGTCTAACGATCGCTGGTGTGCGCGCAGTGTGAGGGGAGGTAAGGGCTGGGCTGCGCCACAGAGGCGCTCCCATGCTCCGGAGCCCACTCCCTGGAGGCCTGCGTACCCGGCGCCCTGCGCTGACAGGGGCAGCGCTACGTGGTAGCCCGAGATGCAGTCGTCTGTGTCAAGAATAAAAAAAATTATACGGTGACTAGCTTCTGCCCGCAACTTCACCCGCGTGAAATTTCTTATTCCCCTAACCCACCCCGTCGCGTCGCATCGCCTGCCCGCGCTATTACTTCGTTCCCGCTTTAACGTTCTTTCTGATTTTTTTCTTTCTGCTCGGCTCCGAAGAGTCGTAGCGTAATGTTAAATAGTGTATAGCCTTCCTCAACAATTGGGCTATCAAATGCAAAAATATTTTTTCAAATACAACGGGTAGTTCTAGAGATTAGCGCATTCAAACTAACAGACAAACTCTTAAGCTTTATTGTTATAGGCCGACCTCTTAACTGAGACGTTACCTGAGGTAGCTGCGCGGTGCGGGAGGGGTGATAGTTGTCACAAGTTGACGAATCACTGAGCTCTCGCATCACGGCACCACACCCCTCCCGCACCGCGCTGCTACCTCAGGCAACGTTTCAGTTAAGCGGTCGGCCTATAGTATAGATACACATAACACCACGCCAGTGTAATCCCCGCAGGGTAGGCAGGGTAAGTGTAACTATAGTATTTACTTACAGTGTACCTACACACACATTTCGGCAGTTATGTGAGCAATATTGTCTGTAATTTATATAGTGTATGTAATATAGAGTATTCTATCCATGGAGGTATAATTATGAACATCGGTTGTTCGAATAGTGGTTGCATAATTTGTGACCTTGACAATATCCTGCGCTGGAATCTATTAAGATTGATACAGAATCCATCTCGCTGTTAACGAGATGAATTATGTATCAATCTATTACTATGGGTTTGAGAGTATCAATCCATATTAATATTATAAATTCGAAAGTAACTCTGTCTGTCTATCTGTCTGTATGTTACCTTTTCACGCCTAAGCCGCTGAACCGATTTAGATGAAATTTGGTATAGATATAGTTTGAGTCCCGAGAAAGGACATAGGATACTTTTTATCCCGATATTCCCACGGGATCGAGACTTATGCGGGTGAAACCGCGGGGAGCAGCTAGTGATGCTATAACGCGGCGTTGGTCTATACAGGGTGCAGAGACATCGACGGGCAACCTGTTACCATGGTACATGATTCAGACCCCCATGCGTTAAAAATTTTTCGTCGGTTATTATAAAAAAAATCTTCTGTTTCATAGCAAATAGCAATATCTACGCGGTCAAAATATATGGAACAGCTATTTTTCTTTAAATTTCTGTGTTAAGTGTGCTGATGTCACCCATGCCACCCTGTATGCTTTTCTTTAAAATCAACGCTTTTACATCTTAAAACATTCGATTGATAATAATAGAAAATGAAAATATAGTATTTTTATAAACATAAAAACTAACAGCAAAATTAAACAGGCCACGCGATAACTGAGTGTGCTATCATAATACATCAACTCGTCCAAATATGTACAAAGATAAAATTATCTCTAAAAAATATACCTAACTAGCTGCGCCCCGCGGTTTCACCCGCGTAAATGTCGATCCCGTGGGAATATCGGGATAAAAACTATCCTATGTCCTTTCCCGGGACTCAAACTATCTCTATACCAAATTTCATCGAAATCGGTCCAGCCGTTTTCATGTTATGTCGTGACAACGGAAAACGGGTTTCATTTTTATATATATAGATTACGGAAAATTCACTCACCCTCCGAATCCGTGATGATCGAAGTAATCTCGTCGTCACTCTCGACAAAGTATCGAGTAAAGAATTTACTACATTTGGAGTTCTCAGAGTGTACCAAGTAAGGATCTTGCGCGTTCACGGGGCAGTCGGAAAGAGTTTTTGAGGTATTATCGTGCACAGCTATAGTTTTGAGAGAGCCATCGTCTAGCATTTCTGTCACCCTGTATTCTGATTCGCTGTTGTGGTCAGACTCCAAGGTCGAAAGTCCAGGGTTCTTTAGATCCGAACTAGTGGTCGGAGAAGGTGGTCTACTGATCTGATTATGAGCCCTTAACACCACACTCTCACCAGGAGACTTCGCACGTTTCCCTTGAGTTTTACTAGCCGAGCCAATGAAGTATTTCCTATTACTCCTCAGTACCCTAAACGGGACGATATTCTCGTTGTTGTCTTCAGAAAATTCGTACTTCTTATCAGCCAACCTTCGTTTCCTAAACATGCTGAGTTTCTCGCACTTTGTCTCCGCTTCTTCGACGAATTCGTAGGCTTTCTCGGCTATTATCCTGTGTGTCTCGTTGAAACGCGACATGCTTTCAGCAGGGCGTCGCCTTGGGGAACGTAATGGTGGACTGATTAACGTCCTTATAGACGGAGATGGTCCCTCCCATTCCTCTACCAAGTTATGGGAGATAGAAGACGCTTGAATGCATAATTCTTGCCCCATTACATCAGGAACGCGGACAGGCTTAGACATTTGATACGGCTCCATTTCTAAGTCTGAGAAATCTGCTAGAATATTCTGGACGACGTTGTTCTGATATTTAGGTGATTGAAAAGCTGCCGAAACGTCTGAAGCCGGGGTACCAGGGTTCGTATATATAGAATTAACTTCCTCCCTATCTAAATAATTCTTGGTATCTTCAGCCTCCCTCTCAGTTTTCTCCTGGTCTGGTTTCACGAAGTCGATCTCGAGTATGTGAATGAAGTCTGTGTATATTATGATTTGGTTTGAGTAAGCGAGCTGGACCACTGGCTCGTACATACTAGAGTCGGAAGTGCAGAAGAACTTTGTGTGTATCGCGAAGTTGTGTTCGAGGCATCTTTTGCCCCAATTTAGATCTTCTGAAAAAGGAGTTTTTTTTTTTTGGTAACATTGTGGGAGTAAAGAGTTAAGGTTTATAGACCTTAAATATGGCATATCAAGTCTTAGTTTTAGAAAAAAAAGAGAAGAAATAAAGAGGATAGGAAAAGAAACGTTCAGCTTTGTACACTGTCGTCGTGACCTCTCATAGCTGTGACATTGCGCGGTTTTATAATCTCTAACGTGTCGGTATTATAGTGGACGGCCACGTCACGTTATCACAATAACACGGAAAGTAAAATGTATGGAAAATTATGAAGACGCACGTCACCGTTTTAAAATTTCTGTCCACGATAACGTCGATACGTGCACGTATTCCCATACATTTTATGGACGTGGACGTTCACGACAATATCGTCACATTAGAAATTGGACCCTGTTAAGCAGAAAAGATACAACCAACATTTTGTTACTTTTTTGGATCTTATTTGCGTATATAAAGTTCGATGTGTAGATTCTAACTATCCATACTAATATTATAAATTCGAAAGTAACTCTGTCTGTCTGTCTGTATGTTACCTTTTCACGCCTAAACCGCTGAACCGATTTAGATGAAAGGTATAGAGATAGTTTGAGTCCCGGGAAAGGACATAGGATACTTTTTATCCCGATATTCCCACGGGATCGAGACTTATGCGGGTGAAACCGCGGGGCGCAGCTAGTATTATATAGCTCGATTTTCGACAAATTGCTGGTTGGATCTTTTCTGCTTAACAGGGTCCATTATAAAAGCGCCCAATTTCTTTCTAACGCTCGATGTGTTTTTACGCCCGGGTACTGTAGATTATTAGGTTCTTACCTTCATCCCGAGGGAAAGCTGCGCATTTCCTACACCCTAAACGAGGAACTCCAATTACACTGAGGTGGGAGCGTTCTGAACAGGAATCTCTGCGAACAATAGTAAGATATTATGTAGGTAATGTTTGTACACAGAGGAGTGTGCCGGTCTAACGTCACAATTCAACTTCATGATCTGTTTGGAAAATATTGTGATGAGAAGAATAACAACCTTTTATTCTTGTAGTATTTGAGTGAAAGTGAAAAGACCATACACAATTCTTAGTACTGTCAAGTTAGTATGAACACCACAAAAATATGTAATTAACTTCGTCCTCACACGAGTCACACACACGTCATTTTGTATACATATACATAGGTACCGTAATTTTCCCACTAAATAATACCTCATTAGATGCAATACCATCCTTCATTGTACATCATCAAATTACAGTCCATAGTAATCAATGTGACATCCATACTAATATTTTAAATGCGAATGTGTGTCTGTCTGTTACCTCTTCACGCTTAAACCGCTGAACCGATTTAAATGAAATTTGGTATAGAGATAGTTTGAGTCCCTGGAAAGGAAATAGGGTAGTTTTTATCCCGATATTCCCACGGGATCGAAACTTATGCGGGTGAAACCGTGGGGCGCTGCTAGTAATACATAAACTCACTTCTTCCCATGATGGTGGGTAGAAACTACAGAACGCCAACTGCTAAGATCCTTACATAATCCTTTTGCCTCGTTTACGTTCAGACATCAGCGGGGCAATTGTGTAACACTTTATCAATCGGAATCGGTTTCATTTTGACAGTTCGACATCATTCATTGACAAATTTTTCGAACTTATGAAGCAATGGATTAGCAATTGGCTTCAAAATGATTCAAATTCCGATTGATAGTGTGTTACGCAATTAGGGTGCTGGTTATAAACACGCACGTCAGTTGCGAGTACTACGCACCTGACCTTTCTGAAGAACATCGATCACCAATAATGTCCTCCTAGGGCTCCCGGCGTTTCCACTTACATCTGCCTTGTAAATATCTTTCGTTAGTCGCCTTTCATTCATCCTCTCAACATGACCAAACCATCTAAGCATGCTCTTCTCAATTTTTGTCACTACATACATGCCTTATCAAATCATTTCACAACACACTTCGCGGTGACTTGGAATTCGGTAACTGTGATGTACATATGTATACAGGTTGAAATTGAAAACATGCGACAAAATGAAATGGGAGATTGTACTCATCATTATGAACAACTTTTATTATAGGACCAAACCTGAAATCGCGAAAAAAAAATCAGCTGTTCCCTACATTTTGACGAGTTATGCGAACATAAATGTAGGGAACAGCTGATTTTTTTTTCACGATTTCAGGTTTGGTGCCATAGTAAAAGTTGTTCATAATGATGAGTAAAATCTCCCATTTCGTTTTGTCGCATGTTTTCAATTCACCCTGTATAAGTACCTATGGTTTAATTTAAGCCTTGAATCCACAGGACAAAAGAAAAGGAGGTTTAATAAATGAGTTTAGTTTAATACTTACGCAATACCATAGACAACTAAGACGCCGGGATTGTGCTTCCACTGCGCCATGGATATTGTGACCTTGCTGTCAACGCAGTCATCGCCAAACAGAGGCACGCTATGCACCGGACGCACGATGCGGCCAGGCACCCACGACAGAAAGTGCAGGCTGCAAGGGAATAGGACCTTTAGTTTATATACAATAAGGAGTATAAAGTATTCTAATGTCTTCACGTGGAACTTGGATGAGACTGGCACAGTAACGTGGATATTGGCACAAGAAAATAGGCTTAACGGCTGACGCACATTTGGGCAGGCCGCACCGCAACGCAAAAATCCTCCTATATAACTTCCTGACATTTTGTATGAACCATCGCACACTATAAGCGGGCCACACCGCGGTTTTTGTATTAAAATGCTATGCGCTGCGGCCCGGTGTGGCTGTAATGTGCGCTTAGCTTAATATAGATGTATTTTTACCTACTAAATTCGTATTACATCCCAGGTTGTCTGGCAGAAGTCGCTGATTGCAATATTAACACCCACCCTTGATTTATAATACATATTTCTGTTTTTCTTCTACTTTATTTGGTTTTCAAAAAAACTTTTTTGCAAAAACAATAGACTTCGACGTAATTCAAGCTAACTCAAAAACTACCCAGGCAAAGTTAATAAAAACTTTATTGGATCACCTCTATCCATTAAAAATTAGAATTCATTTGAATTTTTTTGAATCGATCTACAATTGCCAGAGACATCGCGTAAAATACATACAAAAAAATATAGTCGAATTGTAAATATCCTCCTTTTTGAAGTCGGTTAAAAGGCGTATTCTTTCTACCTACTGCAAGTTTACAAGCAAGCAATCAATTTCAATTGCTTACATTTTTATCACTTGAACAGATTGCTGTAGGCACCCACTAGTTTTTATCTGATTATTAATTACTTCGTATCTACACACAAATCATTGGTAATGATTATATTATACTGTTCATTAGTAAATACAGTAATCCATACTTGCATTTCCAGTGTTTTAACAGAGGTATATTGATGTATACTATAGTCAATTTAGATGGCGCAAGAAATTAAATTAAATTGAACATAATTATAATTAACTCTAATTATAATGTTATGATGACTAAAAGTTCGCAGTAGCTGCAACATATGAAATTGCATAATGGGAAGGCATGCTTTAAAGTTAAACAAACATGAATTAATAGCAACTGCAAAAGATATTTACGTGAACTTGGAACTGTCTCTGAAGTACAGCTGCGTGTTACAGCTATATGTGAAACTGAGCAGGAACTGGCCGCACTGAGAGAAGCCCATGAACACATGCTCTGTGAGGTAGCGAACAGGCACAATGTCCATGAGGCAGAAGCGGAGACGCGGTGGGATCCGCTCAAAGACTTTGCGGGCCCTTTCATTGGTTTTTCTGGATGTGCCACCAAAAGTCTGGAATAAAAAATGTTTTTTTTATAGTTAAGTATATAAAAGCTCATGATAACATAAATAAATTGTATGTTTTCTCAGAGGCACAAATATATCAGATAATTTGTAAGTATAACTGACAGATGCATCCGCCATTATACTAATAATAAACTGCAATAACCACTTGATGCATGAGTGATTATGGCAATTTCCCGCTTCAAAGATTTAATATAATTCCTTAAAAGAAAAGATTAAAAGATTAAATTAGGCTTCCTGGGACATTATGCATTATAAATATTTGGAATATCAAATACATGCCAACTTTATTACAAGTAAATTTACTTTTGTTGGAGCAGATAGCAGACTACAAGAGGCCCCACCGTTTTGCTTAAAAATATAGGCCCACAAAATTGACCTTAGGCCCTCAGCCCTAAGGTAATTGGTATTGGCACATTAATTCAATGAGAGAGGAGAGCAGTGGTGGCCCAAGGGTAACAGTCTCAACTTATATAAGTTGTGGTTTCAAGTCAACCCAAAGCAGGCGCATTACTTTGTGTAAAAACTTCATTACCGCTGCTCTCAAAACTTTGTAGGAAAACATGTGACATCCACCAACCTACACTGGGCCTACATGGGGGATTATGGCCCACTTCCTCTCACAGAAAAAGGAGGCCTATGTCCCAGCAGTGGGAACATTATAGACAACTATGCTAATGTGAATCAATCACATGATTCTTTTTCCAATATCTTTCTATGTTCAAGTTTTCTTAGACAAGGGTGGGGATAGTGGGGAGTGTAATATTATCTAGTAGTGGTGGTTTATAGGCTTACATGATGAAAGAAAATTATTCTTTGGATTATTTATATACAGGGTTGTTGGAAAAACACTAACAACCTCTTAACAGGTCATTGTACTCATCATTATGAACAACTTTTATTATGGGACCAAACCTGAAATCGCGAAAAAAGAATCAGCTGTTCTCTACATTTATGTTCATATAACCCGTCAAAAAGGTAGGGAACAGCTGAGTTTTTTTGGTAGCGGTTGGAGGTGGCGTAGGATACAAGAGCGAGCGAAGGGCACTCCGAGGTTAGGTGTGGTTAGATTACTTTAAACCCTTTACACAAAAATAGGAGCCCCGTCGACATAGGATGCACCTAGTTGTACCCAGCTAAAACTAGGTGTAGATGCACTTTGGCTATTAGCCGCAACATATTTAAAATTCAAAGTCCTGACTGACTGATATATCAACGCACAGCCTAAACCGCTGGTCCTAGAGACATGAAATTTGGAGGGTGTGTTCTTTGTGAAGAGTAGGTATCCAGTAAGAAAGGGTTTTTCGAAATTCCACCCCTAAGATGGTGAAATTGCACACGGATGAAGTTGCGAGCAGAAGCTAGTTATAATATATTCTTTGACCTATTGCCGAGGCCTGGTTTGCTTCCATAACACGTTATATTATGCTTCAAATTGAGAGAGAGCAAAACTTGATATTTATTTTTAGTACATTATTTTTATCATCTGTAGCACAACAAAACTGATCTGAGTAAGAGCTAACATTAGTAGTAGGTTGTGAATGGTGTGCCTACCAGAACTTAAATAACCATGAACATATAATATCATGATAGAGGCATAGAAGGATTAGCCCTCTTCTTAGTCAGTTAGGATTCCCCATACATAAAGGTAATTTTAAATGGCATTTTTTGTCAGATTTTTTTAAGCAGTTCATTCAATGCCTGGTGGCCAATAATTATGATGCATGACCACAAGTCCACCCAAAACCATTAGAAATATATATTTCTAATGGTTTTGGGTGAACTTGTGGTGCCCATTACTGCATATAACAAGCTACAATAATTCAAAGAAGCTTAAAATAACAGCTGACCACTTTTTATAAAAAGTGGTTCTTAATGAATTTTAAGGGCAAAAACCTTTCTAAGGTCATCTCATTTTTAAGCCAAAACTAAAATGCCTACACTAAAGATGATTTATTATGAAACAGTTGGATGTAATATGCTGTTTACACTCAAAAAAGATACTGAACAAAAGTAATCGAGATAGCATAATCTACCCAATATTATTTAATTTTGTCGCGAATGATTATAGCATTCATGTAGATTTATCTTAATTAGAATAAATCACAATTAAACTCAGTATAATCATAGTTAAAAGATAAAAAGTTATCTCCTGTGAAATGATTGTATCCGCTTAATCAGCCATACATTTAATAGACTAGAAACATAGTCGAGAAAAAAAATAAAGCATAAGCACAGGATCAAGCTTCCGAACTTTGTGTTATTTTAGAGTTTTAACTTACCTCTCTATTAAATAACTTATGAACAATATTACTACTATTAGCTGACATGTTTCTGGGAGTATTTGATATTACTTTATCGAATGCATATCTACTAAACGCATTAAACTTCTCAGGCTTTGCAGCCAAAGAATCCATGTTCGTTTGTTTGACTGAAATTTATTTTGACAACAGACAAATATCAATCAATGTTGCCAATGATAGCGAATGTATTGAGTGATTCGTTCAAGAACAGCATAAAAATGTTCAGAACACCTGACACTAAGTCAACCGAGAATATCGTCGGTGTTTAACCCTTCAACGTAGTCGGTAGCCTCATCACTGCGATGCTTAAAAAAAAATGCCGGTCTTTTGACTTTACTTTTTTTAATTACCGTAAACGTCATTCTGACATTTTATTAATTTTTGTTTTTTACTGTCAACCAACAGAAAGAAAGCGTGTCAGCCGTTAAAAAAAGTGATATATAAAATTACCAACGGCTATTTAGTTCGAAATAAGTGATAAGATATATTAGAGTGCACAAATATAAGCATAAAATGGAGCCAATGACTTTAGGCAGTCCGACACACTCTCCTTCTAACAGCCCAAACGTGGGATATTTGCCGCCTTTCCTTCTGGGTGAAATAAATCCTCCGACGACTCCGCGTACCAACAGCCTGTCTCCTACAAAGGGCAGAAGTCTTGCTTTTGGTAAGTTATAATAATAGGATCTTTATATAATAATGATATTGTATCACTTACTAGGGCTAGTCCCAAGAATCCTTGTTTTCCCCTTCCACTACTGTACAATTTGTCAAATCTTCTCCAGAATTTCGCCATTGGAGCCCTGGAAAGCCCAATGTTTTTTGTGCTCTTTGCCCAGAGGTGCCAGAGCTTTAAACATTTTTCTTAGTAAAAAAAAAACTATTTTCTGTAAAACAGCCACAATTAAACATTAACATCCACATAAAATCCTGCCCTCGATATAATCACCATACTTCTATTCAGGTTTTTATATGCAATCCCTTGCAAGATATTCACCCAATTAACTTGAACTAATTACTTTAATCTTTCATACAGGTTCCCCAACAAGTCCCAGTCAAACATCAACACCGGATCAAAAGGCGTACCGTCATAATTTGTCCATGCACCAGCAGGCACTATACAATCAGCAGAACATGTACCCAAACATGCCTATGCCCCCAAACATCTACCCAAACATGCCAACCACCCCAAACATGTCCTACACTAGCAAACCTAGCGGACCACCCATAGATGACCTATTTGACACTATAAAAAGCAACGAGCCATCTATGAATAAATCCCTTTTCCAGGATAGTTTTTATGGCAATAATAATTCAATGATCCAGAATGGTTATGGGAATAATACTTCAGTAAATAATCACTCGTTGGCAACACCATGGCAAGACAGTTGCCATGAACATGATGAGTACTGGGTGACTGTGTTTGGATTTCCACCAAATGCTGCTAATACAGTTTTGGCTAGGTTCAGCAACTGTGGTGCTATTTTAGGTAAGATTTATGTTGTTTCCTGAATTGGTTGATTTATCAAATGTGTGTCAAATTCTGTTACTTAATATTTAGTTTTTGCTTGGTTGTTTTCTTTCCACGGTCTCGGAAAAAGAGTAAAGTTTCTTAGAATACGTTACTTTAGAATTGCTCCTTTAGAGATGGCAGCGAAACGGCAAGCAGTTTCAGTGCCATATAATTTTAAACTTCATCTTCATTACTATATTACATAGTATCGCTTGAGAAAATTGAGTCGTCGGAGTGCTCGCGGCGTCGCGAGCGGCCGCGCATCCTTTTCAAGACCAGTCAACCAAGAGTGGTGAAGAGATTAGGTGACATTGAATTTGAAATAAGTAATTTTTTCGTGCCTGTTTCCAGATAAACAATACCCGACTCAAGGCAACTGGGCTCACGTACGGTACGCAACTCGGGCTGAAAAGGAGCGCGCTATGTCGCTCAGCGGTCGGCAAGTACTGCCTGGAGTGATGGTCGGCGTCGTTGAATGCAAGGAACCCCCAAGGATCGGTGTCACGAGTCCTGGCATCTCGTCGCCTGAGAGGTAATATATCATTTTACATTCTGCTAGCTCGCGCCCCGCGGTTACACCCGCATAAGTTTCGATCCCGTGGGAATCTCACCCCGGATTAACATATTATGTTAATCCAGGGTGTCACCTCCATACAAAATTGATCCAGCCGTTTCAGTGTGAAGAAGTAACAAACATATAAACACAAACTCACAAACTTTCGCCTTTATAATATTAATTATTGTGACTAGTGACCTGAGTAGGGTAAAATTGGGGGACCTGGATCAAGGAAATCCAGGTCACCCCAATTTTATCATTCATTTCATCAACATTCAAATATTATTTCATACTTTCTATTCTAATTGATTATTTTTATATTCATTAAACTCAATCATTTACACATGTGCTTAGTTTCGAGTATCTAATATTATTTTAGCTAGCAAAAATTTGATACTTGATCTGCTCAATGCAACTATGATCTCGTGAATGGACGAGCATTGTTGCTACGTGATATTTATAACACACTGTTATGACTAATAGATTTTTTTTCAATGAACATTATTTGCTGAATGACATTAAAATAATGAGAATATACTTAGATTCTTACGGATGATTTAATTTTACAGCTTTTGAAATGAAACTACATTATTGTAATGAATAAGCAAGTATTTATTAGTTCATATAATTACAAATTAAATAAACAATATAATTACAATTAATTAAACAAAATAATTAGGAATTAACAGATGCCGTAGGTGATCTAGGTGCTTGTAGGTGAGGTCTGTTTTTCTTTTTACAAGGATTGATAAAAAGTATTGTTTAAATATGGTAGCATGTCTTTGACACGTAAGTAGATGTTATCAGTGTAAATGTTCTTAACAACATGCTGAACACATATTTCAGCACTGCACTGGCACATAGAATTACTTTCAAATTGGTTTGCATCGTAAATTTCGATCCGTATAACTTTAGTGCCACCGGTCGAGACCGTTTTGTAAAAACTTATCAACTCCTTATTATTAGTTGTATTTGGAACACATGGGGTTCGTTGTCGTTCTTCCTCATCCAAATAATTTACGACTTTATCAATCACGTCAGGTTCTATCATTAACGGAGGTGAAGTTGGTGAATAAACCCAACTCGGTATCTGAAACAGAATACATACATTATTTTTTATTTTCACTGGTTTAACACATTCTATATAATTATTATTATTATAATTAAAAGTAAAATATTTTGTAAAATTAGGTACTTACAGACATTGTAGAATATAACAGTAGCACACTAAAGGAATGGAAGAACTGAAGTGAATTTGTTTCTTATTTTATCCCGATTTATATATAAAATATTTTGTTGCTGATAGAGTTCAAAATAACGTAATGCTGAGTTGAATATATTTATGACTAGGAATTGCCCGCGGCTATGCTCAAAAAAAAATATTGTTTTTAGCAGTAAAAAGTCATAGTTAACACAAAAGAAACATCTAAGTAATCTGCTGTAATGTGGAAGCAAACCATGGGGAATTTGTTAGTATGTATCATCAAAATTAAGGTGGTCACTGGTCAACCGTACTTATTAATTTATTATACACGTATAATGTAATACAATAAAATATGATTAAAATAAAGTGTAGCAAACAATGTGCCCTTACCCTAATGAATCTATATTTGGATAAAATGCTGACAGAGTTCTACTATTACTTGATGCTAAAAGTAAGTCACTATATTGATTATGGTGTCGGTTGATTTGTTTGTTTGTTGAAGTTTTTTATTGTATGAAAAAATGCAGGTACGATAAGTAATTAGAATGAGTGAAGCCATGGTATTTGCATAGTATAACATAATCAATAACTAATATATTTTTTTTGGATTGGTTAATATGATATCTTGTTTTGCAATATAAGCATTACATCTTCTCGATGACATATTTGGTAGTACAACGTCATAATTTTGCTGTATATAAAGTGCATCGATGCCAGACAAAATCACAAACTGCTCTCCCGAGGGAAACAATCATCACCTTCAACCTTCAACGCTATCGCATCTACGCTTCAACCAGAATCCAGAATCTTCAAAATGTAAGTAGATCATAATTAATATTTTATTTATTATATGTGTATAAATGTGTCATCACAAGGTTTATTCTATGAATGAGTGAATGATCGAATGTATGTATGAATGAATGAATGAATGATTGAATGAATGCATGTATGTATGAATGAATTAATGAATAATTGAATGATTGCATATATTAATGAATGAATGAATGCACAAATTATTGAATAAATAATTGAATGAACTTATAAATGAATTATTGAATGTAGGACAGAACGAACGTATAGATTGAATGAATGCATAAAAGAATGAATGATACAAAATATTTTCTTCCTATCCGACCATAAATAAATCCCACCATTAATTTATTTTTGTATTCAGGTTAATATAATATTTCAAATAATATTGTTTCAGGTCCAAGCCAACTTCATCTACGTTGCCTCAGCTGTTTTCTTCGGATGAAGAGTCAGAAATTGAGACGCAGACAAAGCAGAAATCGACTTATTCTTCGACCCGACTCGAAAAATCGACAGCAAACAAGCGGCCCAAAACCGATCGAATCGATGGATCTAAGACGCACGGATCTAAGAAGCCTAGGATACAACCGGTGCCGTTAACCAACAACAAGCTAACTGCACGGGACCTATTCGGTAGTGAGAGCGATGAAGAGGATTCGTCTGTGAAGCCGTCCACATCAACTGGTAAAACACCGTCTCCTCTTCATTCTTATTTTACTAAGAGGGTTAACAAAGGCTATGCCAGAAAAATAAGTGAGACAAAGCAGGGGCCGTATTACGTAGAAGTAAAAGTTTACAATTGTGATGAAATCGCAGACATACCACCAGTAAATAGGTGGCGCCATTCAATAGTTACAATTAAAAGAAAAGTTGATACGGACACGGAGATGTGGCGCCATCTAAAAGGATTTACGTCCTCAGTTGAACAAGATTTTCGTAATTGTCCAACTACCCTTATAAATTCTTACTATTAGTACTTACTATGTATTCTTGCTAGTTTTTATACAAATATATGTAAAACATTTAATCATTACAGAATAATACCTATACATACATTATATTATAAGTAATCTTTATAATATCTAAATACTTGTACCTAAATAGCCAATTGATAAATAAAATATTATGCTATTTAAATCTAATGTATTATTTCACAGTTATACAGTCCAGAGATCGCAGAACACCATTAACAAGACCTCGTAGTAAAATTGTGAAGTGTACCAAATGTGAAACTGAAATACCACGAAACCAATATGCATATCATAAGAGAACTAATATACACAAGACAAATAGCTTATTGAGTACTGAATTCAAAAATGTTTTTATTGTGGCAACAGCATTTAAAAATAGAATAGTAACTTTTCGTCTGAACTTAGCTCAGGATGACGAGCACCTCACTCGTGAGGCGATCCCGAGTAATAGTCAGACATGTATACCTCAGGATGACGAGCACCTCACTCGTGAGGCGATCCCGAGTAATAGTCAGACATGTATACCTCAGGATGACGAGCACCTCACTCGTGAGGCGATCCCGAGTAATAGTCAGACATGTATACCTCAGGATGACGAGCACCTCACTCGTGAGGCGATCCCGAGTAATATTCAGACATGTATACCTCAGGATGACGAGCACCTCACTCGTGAGGCGATCCCGAGTAATATTCAGACATGTATACCACAGGATGACGAGCACCTCACTCCTGAGGCGATCCTGAATTCTGTACATCCAGATATTGATAAATTAATAACTATGATATTGAAAAAGTATGATTGCATAAAAGTAAATTTTGAGCTTTTTGCTAAGTTTCTTCTGCTAAAATCTGACGACGAACAAGTAGAACTGAAATCATTTAACACTAAGTATGATATTATCTATAAAAATACTGATATACACGAGTTCTTTTTGAATAAAATACATGTACTTATGCGCAAAATGTCTGAATTTGAACATGTACAGTCAGGTTGGACATATCTTTCGCTAAGTCATATTGAGATTAACATATGTAAATATTGCCCCATGAGAGGCGGCACGTACATAGAGTTGCCCTCAGTAATAAAAAATACTAAAAGTTGTTTGAATTTACGTAATGATGACGAGTATTGTTTCTTATGGTGCGTCGTAGCCGCATTATTTCCTCGTGAAAATAATGTGTGCAGAACGACATCCTATCCTCATTATAGCCAAGTTCTCAATATTCAAGGAATGTTATTTCCTCTTTCACAGAATGACATCCAACTTTTTGAACGGTTAAATCCTACAATAAGCGTTACCATTTATGGGCTAGATAGCAAATACGTTGTTACTGGCCCGTTATACATGACGAATAAGAAAAAAGAAAAACACGTTAATTTATTATACTTTGAACGGAATGGTAAAGGACATTACTGTTTGATAAAAGATCTTATACGATTAGTGCGACGCCAGGTTACTCATCATCATGGCAAAGTTTTTTTATGCGAATCATGTTTACAATTTTTTACGAATGAAAAGAAATATGTTTCTCACACTTGTTCTAAAATACTAACTATACTACCGGAAAAAGATACCATATTGAAATTTAAACATTATGAAAGAAAACTAAAAATTAATTTTATTATTTATGCTGATTTTGAGAGTTTGCTAATAAATTGCAATGAAAATAGTTCTAAAAATACTAAGACACTAAAAATGCATCAACCTTCAAGTTTTGCATATTACATATGTTGTTGTCACGACAGCAAACTTAACAAGTTTGTCACGTACAGAGGCATAGATTGCGTCGAAGTCTTTATTAAACGTTTAGTAAAAGATGTAAAGCGGATAAACAAAGTTTTGTCTACTCATTTATCAATGAAAACTTTAACTTATAATCAAGAACGAGAATATCGAAATACAACTAAGTGTCATATATGTAATCAGTCATTGTCTGGAGATAAAGTTCGAGATCATGATCATATTACTTCCGAGTATAGAGGGGCAGCGCACTCACATTGTAATTTGATGTATAAAGTGTGTCCATTCATACCGGTAGTATTTCATAATCTAAGTGGTTATGATTCGCATATATTTATAAGAGAGTTGGCTAAGTATGAAGGCTCAATTAAAATAATACCAAAAACTAAAGAAAAATATCTTACAATAACTAAGCTAATTGAGACAAAAAAAGGTACTCGTTCAGTACAGATTAAGTTTATTGATTCATTTCATTTTCTTAGCTCAAGCTTAGATTCTTTAAGTAAAAGCTTGTCAGAAAAAGACTTTGTTCATTTGTCAAGAGAATTTACGGATAAAACTAAACTTAATTTATTACGTAAGAAAGGTATTTATCCATATGATTATATGGACGACTGGTCAAAATTTGATGAAAATCAACTACCCTCAAAGTCCAGTTTTTATAATAGTTTAACTATGGAATCTCTATCAGATGACGAATATGCTCACGCCCAAGATATTTGGAACAATTTTGAGATAACAACGCTTGGCGAATACAGTGATTTGTATTTGAAATGCGATGTTTTGCTGTTATGCGACATATTTGAAAAATTTAGAGAGACAAGTTTACATTTTTACAAATTGGATCCTGCTCACTATGTGACTTCACCTAGTTTGAGCTGGGATGCTATGCTTCTGTACACTAACGCTGAATTAGAGCTCATTAGTGACTTAGAAATGTATACATTTATTGAAAAAGGTATACGAGGGGGCTTGGCACAATGTTTCCTCCGTCATGCTAAGGCAAATAATAAGTATTTACCTCATTATAATCATTTAAAACCCTCGAGTTATTTGACATATTTAGATTGCAATAATCTTTATGGTTATGCAATGACTAAAAAATTGCCTGTTTCGGAGTTCAGATTTTTAACTCAAGATGAAATTGACAACTTTAATGTATTGCATGTTTCAGATGACAGTCCGTATGGTTTTATTTTAGAAGTAGATTTATATTACCCGGATTGTATTCATGATCAGCATAAAGACTTACCATTTGCTGCAGAGAAATTTGTACCCCTAGGAGCGAAATCAGCTAAGTTGATTGCTAATCTGTATGATAAATCAAATTATGTTATTCATTACGTACATTTAAAACAATGCATAAAAAATGGTTTGGTGTTAAAAAAAATTCATCGCATACTAACCTTTAGACAAGATGATTTCTTAAAGAAATATATAGATCTTAATACCAATCGGCGTATGGAATCTAAAACTTCTTTTGAAAAAGATTTTTTTAAACTTTTAAATAATGCGATATTTGGCAAAACTATAGAAAATAAAAGGAAACAAGTTGAGATAAAACTGGTAACCAAATGGGATGATAAGAAAAACTTCACGAATAAGAAACTTTGTGCACAGAAATTGATTTCAAAACCTAATTTAAAAAGTGTGTCAATATTCGCAGAGGATTTTGTAGCTATACAATTGAATCGTGAAAAAATAATATTAGACCGACCAATTTACATCGGATTTACAGTTCTGGAGTACGCCAAAGAACATCTATATCAGTTTCATTATGATTTTATAAAACAGAAATATGGAGATAAAGTTGAATTATGTTATACAGATACTGATAGTTTACTTTACTTAATTCATACAGATGACTTTTATCGTGATATGTACGATAATTTAACATATTTTGATACTAGCAATTTTTCAATAGATAATCAATATAACATACCAAGAATTAACTCAAAAATCCCTGGCCTATTTAAGGACGAAATGGGGGGTGATGTAATTACAGAATTTACAGGTTTACGAGCAAAACTGTATTGCATTAGCAGTTTAAACACACGGATAACAAAAGCGAAAGGTTTGTCTAAATCTGTTACTAAGCATTTAAAACAAAGTAATTACAACGATTCTTTGATATTAGATAAAAGTCAATCTTTTAAAATGAATATTATAAGATCTATCAAGCATATATTGTACTCACAACAAGTTAGTAAGCAAGTACTAAATAGAAACGATGACAAAGTTCAGATACTTTCAGATCAAATTCACACTTTGCCTTGGGGATTTTATGATGCGATGATCTAAACCAATGTTCGTTTCACTTTTTATTCAACTTATTACGTTTAAATTGAGCACCAATTAAATATAATCCACATCTTGAGAGCCACTGTTCTAAATTATATTCATTTGAAGTATATGATTTAAAATACTAAAATAAGAATAAATTAATGTATTATAAAGAAATGATGTATGATAATTATTTTAGAATAAGTTATGTACTATTATTTGAACTTATAATAAAATGATATGTCTAAAACAATGGACTTTTATTCAAACGTATTCAACTTCCTAAACGTCATCATCAAGTTCACGCTTGTTGTATGATGAGGTTCATGTAGTAACGACTATATAAGTGTATGTTAAGCGGTAATTAGATTAATATGCACTATGAAGTTGATCAAACAACCCATATCTCTCAATGTTAATAATATAAGATTAAGTGACTCTGTTCACCGCATCAGACATAGCGCTTTATTGCCAAATACCATTCGTTGTATAATATGCGGTCCATCAAGCTGTGGTAAAACGAATGTTATGATTAGTTTACTGCTGCATGAAAATGGGCTCAAATTTAAAAATCTGTATCTTTACTCTAAAACTTCTTTTCAACCAAAATACCGTTTCTTGACCGAAGTATTAAAAAGAGTGCCACAGATAAACTTTTACGAGTTCAATGATGATAAAGATGTCATTTCTCCGAGTGAAGCTTTAACAAATTCTGTTTTTATTTTTGATGATGTTGCGTGTGAAAATCAAATAAATATCCGCAATTATTTCTGTATGGGTAGGCATAAGCAAATAGACTGTTTCTATTTATCTCAAACCTATTCTAAAATTCCGAAGCAATTGTTACGTGATAATGTTAATTTTCTTATTATATTTAAACAAGATGATGTGAATTTAAAACATATTTATGAAGAGCATGTTAGTTCTGATTTACAATGGAAAGAGTTCAGAAACATTTGTCGAACTGTTTGGAGTAAACCTTATAATTTTCTACTTATTAATAAGGAATCGTCATTAAATAACGGAAGGTACAGACAGAACTTTGATATGTTTTTTAAATTCGACTGACTGTTTATAAGTACATATAAGTAATTAACATGCAAAATAAAATTCAGTATAATTTGTACTATAGCTGGACGCAGTTGTTATAATATAAAATGGAAAAAAACATTAAAATAGAATTAATGAAGTCTGTAGACTCCATAAAGAATAAAATAAAACAAATGAAGGATCAGGAACACTCAATGAACTTGTCACTCGATAAAATGCTAAAACCTGTCACAGACCCCCTTAAAACTCTAGTTGATTCGAATATAACTATGGAAAAAATAAAACATTTAGAAAATACAACACTTACTAATTCAGGAGGTATTGAATTGGATGAAATGGATACTAGCTCATCTACAAAGTTTGTGGACTGTTACGAACCAAAACCTAATTCTACACAATTGGTTAAAGAGTCTCCTGAAATGGTATTGCCAGATGATTTAGAGATATCATTAGAGGGTCAGGATATCTATGATATTTATGACGGTGTAAATATACCGTTTGGAATAAGAAGTGAAAACCAAACTTTATTGATGGGGAATTCAGTAGTAACATTTTCTAAAATTGACGGTTTGAATAATGAAAATGTCATTTTGATTAAAATCGGTGATAAATCCTACAATTTAACTCCTGGGCTGAAAGAACTTTTACTTCGAAAAAAACCTGATTTAAAAGTAATATCCAACAAAGATAAACTTGTTTACAAGGATATATTGTATTATACAAATGTTCATAAGAGAGACTTCAATCCTAGAGGTCAAATAAAAGGTGATAAAGGAATAAAATATCGTGAAATAATCAGACCATTGTTTTCCGAAACATCAAACGATAATATTCACACTAAACTTGGGGGATACTTGCCAATGTTAAAGAAATATAAAAAAAATACTGACCTGGTATATTGGGATGACCCAAACGAATTAGTTGAGAGATTAAAACTATTAGTTGCTTCAAAAGATGCTGGCAATACGAACCATGATAATGAAATACTATCGATAATTGAAGAATTAAAAGAAGCTAACATAATTAAAGAATAAATAGTAGCAATAACATAATTTTCATTCAGTATCATTTCTGGATTCACTACAAATGTTTATATACTGAGTTTTGAATATGAGTAAAGCTGATGTGGTAAACGAAATTCATAAAAATGCGAGGGTAAACTTTCCACGAAGACATGTTATTATGAAAGATATAGATGACCTTTGGCAAGCAGACTTAATTGATATGCAATCAATTTCCAAAGAAAATAAAAATTACAGATTTATTCTTACTGTTATTGATACATTTTCGAAATACGCTTGGACCTTTCCTTTGAAAAATAAGACAAAAGATGTTGTATGCAACTCTTTCAAGATTTTGTTGGATAAAGGGCGTGTCCCCCAAAATCTACAAACGGATAATGGAACAGAATTTTATAATAATAAATTCCAAAAACTTATGAAATCTTATTGTATAAACCATTATTCAACTTTCTCAACAAAAAAGGCATCAATAGTTGAGCGTTTTATCAGAACATTAAAATCTAAACTATATAAGGAATTCAGTTTAAAAGGTGACTATAATTGGATAGATAATACCCTCAATAATGTTATCTATAAATACAATCACACCTATCATCGGACAATTAATGAAATCCCGGCAAACGTGGACAATACTAATAAAACACGCATATTAGGGAGATATTTCAGGTTGATAAAAACCGATACTACAAAAAGCAAGTTTAAAGTGGGTGATTATGTACGTATCAGTAAATACAAAGGAACATTTGAAAAGGGGTATACTCCCAACTGGTCGACAGAAATATTTAAAATTAGAAACATACAAAATACAACTCCTATTACCTACTTAATTGAAGATGCAATCAGAGGCCAACCCATTTTAGGTGCATTTTATGTGCAAGAGCTGCAAAAGACGAAACATCCCAATTTATATCTAGTCGAGAAAGTTCTTAGAAGTAAAGGAAATAGAGTTTTAGTAAAATGGTTAGGTTTGTCTTCATCTGAAAACAGTTGGATTGATAAATCGAATATTTATTAAATGTTCAACTCATGATACATCAGTCTTATGATGGGTATTGGAGAGAGCAGTATTCTCAATTGGCTTATAAATAATTTACCAATTGAATTACATTTACCAGGATACAATTATTGTGGGCCTGGCACTAAATTAATTAAAAGGCTTACTCGTGGGGATAAAGGTGTTAATAAATTAGACGAATATTGTAAACAACACGACATTGCCTATCACAAGTCTTCAAACTTAAAGGATCGCCACAAGGCTGATTTAGTTTTGTTAAATATGGCTAAAGAGCGAGCACTTGCCTCAGATGCGAGTGTAGGGGAAAAATTGGCAGCGTGCTTAGTAAGCAGCGCTATGTCAACAAAAGTTAAAACTGGGTTTGGCCTAAAAAAAAAAAATAGCAAAAAGTGTTCTCCTAAAATTAAACCTGGAAAAGGGTTGAAAAATAAATTTAAAAATGTTATTAACAAAACGAAGAGACAGATGGAAAAATTAAAACCGAAATGCAAGAAAATGGCAATCGAATTAGCTATGGCCGCTGTCAGAGAATTAGCTGATGATTCGTCTATAAAACTTCCTCGTGTAATTCCTATACCAAAAACTGGTGGAGTATTGCCTTTGATTCCAATTTTTGCGGGATTATCGGCCGCAGGGGCACTAGCAGGCGGTGCAGCTGGTATTGCTAAAACCATAAATGAATTCAAGATGGCTAAAAAGTTATTGACTGAATCGAAGAGACACAACGAAAAGATGGAAGCTCTGTGCATCGGAAAAGGACTACACCTTAAACCACATAAAGCTGGGCTTGGAATTTTTGTATCGAAAGAAAAAAACTAAGATATCGGCTACCCAAACGAGCCTTGAGTAATTTAGACATTTTGAAGTATGGAAATAATATTCCCTATTTCAGAGGTGTCTTTATGAGAGATAAGCTCCCTAAACACCCTTTTAAAAAAGAATGTGGAGTTATAAATTTAGATAGCTCTAAAAATCCTGGTTCTCATTGGGTAGCCTATGCAAAATGCAACGATTATATTGAGTATTTTGATAGTTACGGAAATCTTAAGCCTCCAAAGGAATTTATTAAATACTTGGGATCCAAAATTAACTATAATTATGATAATCTTCAGCGTGATCACCCTTTTAATTGCGGACATCTTTGTTTAAACTTTTTGAAGAATTTTTGGTGTAGTGAAGGAATAAAATAAACAGGATCTTCCGAAAGAGGCCAGTATTGAAGCATGTCTGCTACGGTTACCATCTCTGGAAATAAATCGGAATTGGTTTCATACTTTCAACCACCACTGCATTTGTCAGATCAATACGAGTGCGGTTTGATATATTTTTCAGTATTAAAATCAAGACCAAATATTCCCATTATTAACAGAGGTCTGTCTGTAATCAGAATCGAATGTGATCTTGTTCACGGTTCGTACTGCAACGGATTACCAACTCATTTTATTCATGAATTTGTGTCTGATACTACTCCAGGTCATCAGTGCATGGAAATACCACAAAATGTTATTTACTTTCCAGTAAATAAAAATATAATTTCATCGGTATCTGTTAAGATTGTAGATCAATTTGGTCACTGTATTAACTTTGGAGAGGAACAAGTTCAGTTACGTCTTCATTTAAGAAAAACAAAATGATAGTGTATTATAAAAACACCCAAGGGAATGAAAAACGTCTTAGTTCTTCTGCGATTGCTAAGGTGCAAAGACGTAAGAAAAAAGTTAAGAAATTGACTAAAGCAAATAAAGATTTTCTTAAAGCCCTAGGGTTTAAAGTATGAATATACTACAGATTACTGAATTACCGCACTACGACACTTCGATTGAAAGTTATGAAGTCCATTCATACAATCCCTACAATAACAGCTTTAGAGAAAACGATGAAATCAGAATTCCCATCCACCAGCAAGACATATACGTGCTACCATCAGCCAGTTCAATTTACGTCGAAGGACAAGCGAAGCTCTTCGGTAAAGATGGGAATCCAATCAAGAAAACTGTTACGTTCACTAATAACCCTGTTATGTATTTGTTTCAAGACATCAGATACGAAATGAATGGTATTGAAATAGACCGCATAAAAAATTCTGGAATAACATCAACAATAAAATCATACATCTCATTAAATGAAGCAGAAAATAAAGTTGCTGCCCTATGGGGTTGGAGTTTAAAAGGATTTCAAAGTGATGGGCGTTTTAGTGCTGTGATACCATTAAATAAGGTTTTAGGGTTTGCAGAAGATTACAATAAAATAGTGATAAATTGCAAACATGAACTTATATTGAACAGAAGTAACAGTAACTTAAATAGCGTTATCCTTACTGATGATATTGTTCATTTTCAAATAGATATACAAAGAGTCCAGTGGAGGGTGCCACACATAAAAGTATCAGACCGAGAACGACTGACACTTTTAAAACATTTAGAAAGAGATAAACCTATTCAGATGGCGTTCAGAAATTGGGATTTATATGAGTATCCGTTACTGCCTAAAACCACAAAGCATTCTTGGTCAGTTAAAACTGCTTCACAGTTGGAAAAACCCAGATATGTAATTTTTTGTTTACAAACCAATCGAAAAAATAATAAAACTAAAGACAGTTCAGTATTCGATCATTGTGAAGTAACAAACCTTACGCTCTTTTTGAATTCACAATATTATCCATATGAACCTTTAGGCTTAAAGTTTTCTGAGAACAAATATAGTATATTATACGAAATGTTTGTGAAATTTCGTCAGTCGTATTACAACTGTCCAGTAGACCCGTTGCTTGACCTAAAAGAGTTCAAAGAAAAAGCCCCTCTCTTTATCTTAGACTGCTCAAGACAAAATGATAGCCTAAAAACAGGTCCAGTGGACGTGAGGTTGGAAATTGAATGTTCTACAGAAATACCAGATAATACGACTGCATATTGTTTGATTATAAACGATCGACTTGTGGAATACAAACCTCTCAGCAACATTGTGCGCAGGTTATCATGATTGCTATTGTGGATGTTCAAGGCTTCAAAACAGAAACAAATGAATTTATAATAAAAGAAATCGCTATATTGTATAATAAAACATTACAAGTGTTTTTAATTAAGCCACCATTTTCATTTGGAAAATTAACGAAACAAGAAAAAAAACAAGTTAGTTGGATTGAACGTAACAGAAAGATACACTGGCGTGAAGGATTTGTACCCTATTCTAATTATCAGAATTTGGTTATAGATATTTTAAGAGATAAATGTATCTACGTCAAAGGTTCAGAAAAAGTGTTGTGGTTAAAGCATATTTTAGAAAATAGTAATTGTAATGTATTCAATTTAGAAGATAAAGGTTGTCCTAGTTTGATAAGTTTATACGATGAATATAAATATTCTCAAGATTTATATAACTGTATTTATCATGACTCTGTATGTGCTTTAAAAAATGTATTGTGTTTAAATAAGTGGTGCTTTGATAATAAAATTTTAAAATAAATATTTTCTTGTTTTCTTTCTTTATTTAGTTAAAACACATCTTAGCGTTTTTTATCCCCACCTCTGTCCGGTCTTTATAAGTTGTTGACAACAGCGGGACGATATCATTATACGTTTATAATTGAATAAGAAGTAAATAGAACATGTCTCAAAATGAATACAAACCTCGATATGACATGTATAACACGTTTAAAATGCGTGAATTTTCATTTAATTATTACTGGAGGACGTTTAATAAAAAGAAAAGATTAGTGAGGGAAATGGCTGACGCAGGATTTTTTTATTATGGAAATAGTATAAATGATATTGCAGCATGTTTCTCATGTGGAGGTGTTATCGAAGATTGGGAGATTTATGATGATCCTTGGATGCAACATGCTATACATTATCCTGAGTGTTTTTATTTGAACGCTGTGAAAGGAAAGGAGTATATAATTAAATACGCATATCTCCATCACAGCATTAAACTTTTAGCATTGTAGTGTGATGGTTCGATCTTAATCAACGCTTGCTTCATCATGAGAGAATAAATTAATATTATTCACATTATGCTCCATTCATCGAAATTTGATTTGGAGGGCATTTCTAAACTTATTTTCAAGAATGCTAGTGGTGAGATTCTATTTAGTCAAGACATAGCTGACCAGAAAATAATTAACACCAGTTCATCAAAACTTCAGGATAATACAAACAACACAGAGCAAAACTCAGCAAATTCCACCTTTGAAAATATGCAATATCTTACACTCAAGAGTTGTCACAATGAGTTCCTTACATTTGCTCGAGTTGGCAACGCACATCCTGGTCCTGAAAAATCCTCATTAGAAGTCGTTTCATGTGAATGAAAAGAGCAGTCAGTGTAGTTGATAGAGCAGTTAATCATCAACACTTATAGCGACAACATGTATCAGTTTATACAACCATCATATACTCCATCGATTCCACTCTTGCATTTTGAACTTTGCAAGTATATGTATCAAGTTTCCAGCTCCACGATTCCATATATTAAAACATATTTGAAGCCATCAAATCAAATCAATGGATTACTGGAAGAGTGCATTGATATTGCTAATAGGATAACATTAAGTAAAGACGAGTGGGGCATGATATTTATGGAAAACGCCTCTGACATATCAGGATTCTTCACATCTGGTTCAATTCCTTTACCAAAGCAGCAGCCGCAACGAGAACGACAAGTGATCAAGTATATAAACCTGCCTGAACATGAAGAAGGAAGCAAAAAATTCGTCACAATTGACATTGGAACCAAATCGATCGTCATCTGTTGTGAAGAGTGGTGGTGTCTGAATCATTTACTGAATTGCCTTGATTCACGTTTACGTCACTTAACTAGGGTAAAGGGTTACTATGAGAACCGTATTAATTTCTTTAGAAAACGATTCAAGCTCGCCCAACCGAAATCAATGTCTGAAGCCTATGCAATTATGGAAAATGTCTATGATGAAATGTCAACAGTGGATCAAGAAATCAAATGTTTTGTAATCGATTATTTATTCTTCTCATGCTTTTTATGAATAATGATAATAAAATGTGTTACTTAGTTGACAGCATACTTTGTTTCTTTTTTCACGATACCAACCACAAACCAACCACAAAAAGTAAAAAAATATTATAAATTGATTATTCAAATCATTCAGTTCCTAATACAAAATAACACTAGATCAGTCTTTCGAATAGAATGTTGAATAGAAAGTATGAAATAATATTTGAATGATGAAATGAATAGTAAAATTGGGGTGACCTGGATCTCCCTGATCCAGGTCCCCCAATTTTACCCTACTGACCTGCCCTTTCTGCTTCGCACGGTTGTTACGACTTGACTTACATCGAGATTTCTTTATTATGTTTAAGACTAGCTTCTGCCCGCGACTTCGTCCGCGAGAAATTTCCTGTTCCCCCGACACACCCCTTCGCAACGCATCGCCTGCCCGCGCGATTACTTCGCTTTCGTTTAGCGTTCTTTTTGATTTTTTTTCCTTTTTTCGGCTCCTTAAGGCGGGCCGCCTACGTCCGGTTTCCTGATTCGGGACCCTGAATGCACGCATTTCATACAAAATTTTCTCTTTACGCTCTTATATTTTCGGTCAGGGTTTCCGAACGGAAAATATAAGAACGTGTGCGATAAAGAGATTTTGTATGAAATGCGTGCATTCAAGGTCTCCGAATCAGGAAACCGGACGTATGCGGCCGGTCTAAAAGTCCATTATATTGATAAATTAATTTTGTTTCTTTCTTATTTCAGACAAACAGGTGTTCGCTCACTCTGCCCTACGCCTATCGCGAACGCACCCGTTCCGCAGCGGTCGAGCGGCCTTATCTCCAAAGCGTTGGATTATGTACTGGGTTGGTGACATTCACATAACGCTTTGATGCGCAGCGTCAGGCCAATCTACCGCAGACTCAAGCAGGCACCCGACGCCCTCTCGCGCGTCCCATACGTAGGGCGGTTGCGGAATAGGAACAGAGACTTTTTTACAATGCTAGATGAGATGAATCAATCACAAATGTATTTACATAATCATTCTGAGTTATTTCATCATTGTAACGAAATGTAGACTGAACTTCTTTAATAATTGTGCAGTCAACGACGTTTAGTTAGGTCGTTTCTGATACATACAATTTTTATATAATGAGTGTGATATAATTAATCCAATAGACATTGTAAGTTATGCCACCGAGGGCTAATTTTACCTATGTCAGATCTTTTATGCATGGAATAAAATTGAAGCCTTGACAGTTCTTGTATGGAAAACTGTTAAAAATTCAAAATTTATTCTCAGGATTAGACTTATTCTAAGTATAAAAGTTTGGTGAAATTCGCCCTTAATATAATACACATATTATTCTTCTGAATACCGATATAAATTTAAGAGCAGAACAAGTACAGTAGGAGTAAACGTCGCGTTGACGCGGCGCTTGCGCAGGATGAGAAGGGTGCCTAAGGCCCGCTAAGGTTAAGGCTAGGGTAAGGTATGCAAACAATGAATATTACAACATTATAATTTATTATACTATTTGCATGCAATATTCTAGAAATAAAATTCAAACTGATGATACTTTTCATTTGTAAATCATGATGAAAACTTTCAGCATTTTAGACCTGAAAGTTTTCCAACCTGTAGGTCTTTTATAAACTGTGTTGCTATATCCCATATACAGGGTGGCAGGGGCCTCGACGCTGTAACTGTAACCATGGATTCAGTACATGATTCTAAAACCCCTACTTTAGATGTTTTTGTTAGTTATAAAAAAAGACATTAGCTGTTCCAAATGTTTTGATCGCGTAGGTTTTTTTTTATTGCTGAGTGGGCCCGCTCTTGACCTCTCGATCACGCCTGATGGAAAGCGATGGATGACGTCTATGATGGAACGAGCGTGCCCAGAAGATGCCTAAGGCACTGGAAATTGCACGCATCGACAAAAACAGCAGGCTGCTTGACGCTGGACTCCGGTGGGAGGAGGGTGGTCGCAAACCAGGCGGGCGTTAGCCTTACCATCGTAAGGAAAGAATTGGCCAGTCAAATAAGGTGTTGGGTGTGACGGTCCAGAATGCGCTGAGCGCTCGGTTCAGTTAAAAAATGTCTACTCTAGGAATCATGTGCTGAATTCATGGATTCTGTCCCTGCCACCCTGTATTCTAAGAAAGACAGCTTTTATATCTATAAAAACAGACTTGCAAGATTTTCGTAGTGTATTGTCGTTGACTGTGCAAATAATATACCTAAAAAAAAGAATGAAATTCTTATTTAATCTGTAATAAAATTGTGAGCAAATTATTTTAATTAAGGTTGTTGTTTTATGTAACGAAATAAAATAACTTTGATATTTCTTAATAATTAATATTTTTATTTCTAAATATTACATATAAAATACTTAAAATTACAGAGATTTTTTTTGCTGTTAATTCATGTTTGTTCAATTTTAAAACTTTTACAATAGCAAAGTTGAAAGTGGAGGCAACTGCGCGATTATGAAAAAAATACCGACAACTGTATGAAGAACGTGGTATGGTGTGCTGTGGTAGATTGTTCGGAAACACACGCAAGTGAAACGCAATAAAATCTATAAAATATCTATTACTCCTCCTATTAAGAGTTAAAATATAATTTTACGTCTAACCTTAGCATCATAAATATTTTAGTTTTATTTTCGTCTGACCCGTAAAACAAGATGTCTATCCAAATCTTACAATTGATAAAATGCTAGTTGTGTAATTGTCTTACAGTTTGATTGTCCTGTCTTATTCGGTTGCAGTCATCGGCGGTGGAAGCAGCAGATCACAGTCTCCGGCCATGCCTAAAATTGTCCAATATCTACAATACATTAATTCTTTCTGGATAGTTGTTAATTGAAATAAATTCTAGTCTTAAAAATGTCTTCAAACTTTGTACATTGACTAAGGAGTCGTGCTTATTCTGTGTCATTAAATCCATTTTATTGAATTTGTCTATCTACAGCAGGACATTCAAGTTGATAGATTGATTAAAATAATTCATCACAGAATCTATGACTAAGTACATTTATTTTCATTTAAGTATAATATTGATTAAATCTTCACAAATGTGATGAAGATATACTCGTAAATAGAAGGAGATTTTCTCCAAAACATTTCAATTACACCTTACTGATCTAGATCAAAATTGAATACAACTACTAGTAACACAGATAAATTAAAAACGTCTTAAATATTATCGATAACGAAACTTTATAAAACAAACATAATACAACACTGATTGGCTACGACATGAATGGATTGAAAGACACCATAAGCGTAAGGTGATATAATAACCATTTGGATCTACACATTACTTTGTCTTTTCTATAGTGGCGTTGGCGAGGTCTGTCATCTTGGGATACTTGATGTTGTGTTTGTCAAGCTCGCTCTGCGACCACAGGATCATGCGGAGGAGGCTGCATAGTTTCGGGTTTGTGTACTCTTGGTTCTCCATCTTTAGTATCGCGGCGTTGAGTTCACTTGCGATCTGTTTGGGAGAAAGAGCATTGTAACAACAGATTACACTGTTTCAGAAATCATTCTACAAGTTTATCAAATCTTGTTATTATAACAGAGGTATCAATATGAGAAATAACCCTTTATTTTAAAGCCAGCGCACATCTGCCAAAACGCGGTTATCATTGCCAATAATGCCAATAAAATATCAATACTATGCACGTTAAAACATAGTCGAAAGTAAAAACTACAAAAAAAAACAGCAGAGGCAATGGCAACCGTCCACGCGTGTCGATGGCTGCATTTGCCTCTACCGTTGACGCTCGTGAAGAAACTTGACGAATAGTTATTGTTTCGCTGCAATGCTAACCCTTTTCTGTTCAGAACCAAGTACTGTTTACCCACTGATTTAGGTTTCCTGGCCACCTAAAGTCAAACAGCAACCAAAAACCCTCACCTTTTGACTATGCGACGGCAATAACAAATCGGCGAAGGGCGACGCATGGGGATCAGGGAAAGCTAACAGGGCCAGCGACCGCTCCAACTCGGTCAGGGCATTAGGATCGTTAGCACCAGCTTCGGCGAGTGTCGCGCTGGCGAATGCCAGAGCTTCCTCGGCTCGACCCCCGCGAATCAGCTCGAGGAGTTGCAGTTGCTGTTGGAAAATGTAATTTAGATGTAGAGATGCTGCATTCATACAGGTCAAGAAATGGTGTTTGCCATTTTATTAACCGACTTCAAAAAAGGAGGAGGTTCTCAATTCGGATGTTTATACAGGTTTATTGGAAAAACACTGTATATATAATTTTTTGAGTGCGATACTCTATTAAATATAGCTGTTTTAGCAAGTAGGCCGTGATTACTTAGGCACCATCTCCACGGCAGAAAGAGCCGCGGCGGCGATAGTCTCGCCGCGCCATCAAATTCTCGCCGCAATGATGTCGCAGTGTGGAGATTGCTTCATACTGTTTCTATAGAATTTGATGGTATCGCCGCGATACTTTCGCCCGTGTAGGTGGCGCCTTAGTTTATCTAGGATAAATTAAAAACAAAAAAAAATTCAAAGGTCATGCAAGTTATTACAGGAGAAAAGGCTTAAGTTTATGTATGTATTACCTGTAAATGGAAATACAAATATCTGTCATTATCCAATAGTTCTGGATGCAAGGCATTGACCATGGCAATGGCATCAGGGATGCGTCCAGTCTGAACTGCCTCACGAATCATGATCCTCTCGTCAAGTGAGCTGCAAAGTGCTGGCTCTTGTAACCCAGCCTCTTGTTGGAACTTGATTGCAGCCTCTTTGAACCCCTCTGAAATATGTTGGTAAGGTTCAGGTTTGGTTGCCTAAACATGGGATGTCAACATTAAGGTCATTGGTAGATATGTCCCAGCCAACTGGTTAAATTAGCCATTTAGTCAAACTCAAACTCAAAGCATTTATTTCAATTAAACCATTTACAGGCACTTTTGAATTGTCAAGAAGTCAGTCAGTCAGAAAAAATGAAGCTAGTTGCCCATTCCAAAGCGTAGGTACCTATGGAGAAGAACGGGCAAGAAACTCCATGGACACTCTTTTAAATCAAAATAATGTGGTTACAAAGTCTTGGTTACATCATTCATGTTAAAAATTATACATGTGAGAACGATGCAGAACGTTAAAAGCGTCCATAATGAAAAGATGAGAAAAAAACAACAATAGTTAATTGCCTGGCCTTTGGAAGTAGTGCTTGCTTCGCATCCCTCTCTTTGCTTGCACGCTGTTGATCACAGTTCTAACCTAACCCAATTGATTGGGATGCCCTGGCTTAGTTACTGGGACCAATTCGGCTCGCACGTGATTGGTTACAGACTTCCAACCTAAACTATAATTTAATATCATTCAGGCTGTTAGTTGAAAGGCCACCGTTTGGTTAAGATGCTATGCGGTTAACTGATTATATTGTGTATGGGTTACACAAATATACAATTAATATGATGATCAGTTCAAGTAGTAAGTAATAACTGTAATTTTTTATGATAAGGATGGTATCTGAGAAGAACAAAGTTTATCAGTTATATCACCCAATTTACTAGTTTATTGATAAGCAAAATGTGCACCCAATTTTGCTGATGGATATTGAGAACAGTATCTGTAAGTAGTGTTATGTTATTTTTTTAAACAACAAGTTTTTTATGTTTGTCAAAACAAACTAACTCAGGCCATGAATGCCTAACAATCATGTTGTGAGAAGGTGCAACTACTAGGTGCTACAAAGAGTGCAGATCTAGTAGAGTGAACATTTTGTTAACCTTATTTTCATTTCATACAAATGTGTGTCTAGAATTCCTCCTTATAGTTACTATGTTCTGTGAAAAGAAACTTAAAAACCACATCAAGTATCGATCACGATTCTTTTTTCAGTTTATTTACTAAAGGGACGTGTCGTGGTTTTTTCTTTGTTGCGATAGATCCACCTTGGAATCGATAGTGATTATACGTACACGCCTTTCACGATATTTTCGAGGATTATTGCAGAAACAGTTACATATACACGTAATGCAATCTAATATTGTGCTTTTATTAGTTACCTGTTACCAAATAATTCATTATCAACATATTCATATCAGTTCTGGATATTTGCAAGTCGTCCCCTTTATTACGATCGTAATATTTGCGATCCTCCTTTTCTTGGCCACTTATAGCGTAGTCGAAACTCATTTTATCTGCTTTACAAGAACGCACACAGTAGAAATTAGACAAATTACAAAAATATTTTCACTAACACCTTTGGAATACAAATGACAATGACAAAATAAATCGTTCATAGAATGAACAAATGAATGTCTCAGAATAGAATGGAAATTGGAACGAATGGTAAATATAAGGGCTAATTAATTTTTAATTGGCAACAAATAAAAATGGCATTGGGTCTTGATCAAGGACGTTTTTGGTTATAACGTCCTTGGTCTTGATAATAAAAGCTTACACAATTTTGGGCTCCTCTGGCTCTCTCTCTCCTCTCAGGCCAAAAATATTTTTGCCTTGAGCAAAAATATTTCAATTTCTTACAGAAAAGCTTGTTTTTTTATAACAAAAACACGAGCCCCTAAAGCCGGCTCCACATGCTTGGCTCTTGCTGCAAACCTCTCAAAATGCAAACTTGTGATCAACGCATCGTGTCGTGAACTTCATTTGATTTGAGCATATAAACGATGAAAACCGACACATAGATCGGTAGCAAGTGCTTGTGAGTTGTAAACCCATCACAAGCCAAGCCAAACACGTGTCGAGCGTGTGAATCCAGCATTAGGCCCTGTCTCGAATGTGGGTTCCGGTTAGGCTTTATCTTCGACTCATCTAATATTATCTTAGAGCATTTTAATGCTCTAAGAATATTATGTACGATTCAAAATAATGTTTCATTCTCATCTAACTGAAGTACGAGAAATCAAAACAGTAATTTTAACATAATACTCTCGGCTCGGTCCTTGGCAGCAAAAGGAGGAGGAAAGCAGCTTAGGGAAGCCTGTGATGTATATTGTCCCATTTGCTTTCCCCTAGAGATTGAAAATTTTTGATTGTCGCCTACACAGCAGTAAAAATCTTGGAATTATCATTCTGTAATTTTCTGCTTACCTATATGGCAATAAGAATTTATAAAGCAACTTCATAAAGTCGTTTGCAGATTTGCTCGATAAGTATGCTATATTATTGCATTAATATAAATATGAGGGTTAAAATAGATATAATGATCGACAATAACGATCTTCCAGTGGAGAACGACAAAAAATTCGATGTCGATCGTCTGTTGCCTACACATTTACTCAATTTTGTTTGATCAGAAGAATCGAGCTAGTCGGTAAGCACCACAAATCAACAAATGTGTTTACACGTCTCTGTGGAACTTATAGATAGGCAACAGTAATCTGTATGATAACAGAATCTTACTGATAGTAGAAACATGTTTCAAACACATCAACATTATCCACAGCCCGACTACACCCACTGCTGGGCCTTATGTCTTTCACGCTTCTGTACAGGGCTAATCCAGGTTTTGACCGTGATGGCAACAATGTGTCATCCACCCATCTCGCCGCCGGACGATCGTCAAAAATCGAGTCAATCTGTAGGAAGGAGATTTCAGTTCTGCAGCTGCTTATCCTGCATAGCTATTCACAACCACCCGACAGACTACCGTATCGAAAATGATAAATTTCGAATTTGCCTTGCCCACGACAGCAAACAACCTGTCGGAAGAATAGCGGTCGTCTATTAATTTGACTAAGGGCTGATTTCTCAATAGTCAGATAAGAGCGGTTTCGCATTGTACAGACGCCAGCACATCAACCTACACCTAACTGTCACATTTTCCCAATCCACTTTGAACCTTATGTTTCAGTGATAAAGTTGAAAATCTATTAAAGAAACTTGACAGATTGTAGTAGGTTGATGTGCTGGCGTCTGTACATCTGACTCGAATCCGAGAAATGCCGGACTGAAGTGACCATTGTCCTATTTGTATGAGGGGTTGCGCACTAGATCCGAACAAATAGGACTATGGACTATTTCTCGGATTCGGATCGGACGTAGTGCGAAACCGCCCTAACTCTGACACGTCATGTTGAAAATTAAAAAAAAAAAAACTTTTAAAAAGTTTCGTGGCGGGAATTACAATAGCTATGCTTTGCAACATTTTTAACCGACTTCAAAAAAAGAGGTTCTGGATTCGACCCGTATGTATGTCCGCGATTTTCTCAAAAACTAATGAACCCATTTTGATAATTCTTTCACTAATGTGATCTATATACTTTCATGAAGGTTTTAGTATATAATACATTAGGTAATTATTCTTATGTACGAAGTTATATGCATAAATGTACTGCATCTCCGGCATTTCTATGCGAATTTTGACGATTCTTCTAGTCGGTGTCAATTCTTCAATGCACTAGTGTTAATTGAATTTGTGTGGGGTAGGTACTATCACAGTCAGAAGTCGACTTGCAATCTCACAAAACTATGGCATAAGACTATTAGTTGTACTTATGACCTTCTTCTATAAGAACGTTTGACAACACTACACATTGGAAACTTGTTGCCCGCTTATGATTGTTATTACAAATTTCAATAAGTTAAGTAAGTGTTACGGTGGCCAAAGTGGTTAGCACTATGCCTCGCACGGCGAACGTTCGGGTTCGAGTCTCACATCAAACATTAAAAATATTTTTTAAGTATTACATGTGAAATAAGAATGCCGAGTTGCTAACAAATATTTTAAAATATTCCACAACTAAACGAAGATTCTTTCGTTTTACAATTATTTTCAATCTTAGCGTCGTTATTAAAATATGAGGGTAGATTTGAAACAAAGTGATAAGTTCACTTTGTAAATCTACCCTCATATTTTAACTACTTTACTAGTTTACATAAATTATTTCACTATTCGCTGTTGTTGGTTGGTGAACATAGTATTTAGTAAAGGATTTCTTTTGTCGTTGATATCAAAATTTGATTCATTTATTATCATATTATAATAATAAATTACCTTTTCAACACACTTGCTCGTAAAATGGCTCTTAATGCACCGCTTTTAGGACCATAATGCAGTGTATTACAAACGCGTGCTTTTTCTTTACGTTACGGTACTTGTGCTTTATTTCCACAGATAACTATTTAATACTAGTCGGAGGTCGGAGAAGTGCGTTTTTTTTTTAATCTTTTCATAGTGACTTCATGCCAAAAGGATTCCGCGAGCCATATTTCACTTTTTTTTTAGTCTGAATTGTCTTTGGTCCCAAAATGAACTAAAATGTATTTACCTGATTAATGCGCAGTTGTAGCCCGCGAAATTCAATTTTTCTAACGTTTTTTGCAATTTTCAGGTCAGTGTCAGGTTGTATCTTGATCAAAATATGATTCGCGACTATAACAGATACATATTTACAGAATTATAATCATTAGAATCATTAAATACATCTTTCTAAGTTAGATTTGTTCCATAAGAACAAATCTCTTATGGAAAAGTTCTTACGGAACAAATCTAACTTAAATATATACAACATTATTTTTAGTATATGCGAAACCCGAAACACGTGTCTAGTATTTTTATGTAAAGAATCTATGTACAAAATTTCAAAACTGTATCATGAATAATCACAAAGTTATAAGCTTGTTATGTTACCTGTTTGTCCTTACAAAAACATGGTCATCTCATCCACGCCGCCGCCGCGTGCGTTCGGGCGATTGTATTGTAATTAACTGGTGATAACATTTTCCATCACACTTGCAGGCTTTGGACTGTCGTAATGGTCAAGTGTAGGTAGTTATTATAATGTACTTTATTCGTAAATAAATGCAGCCGTAAGCTACGAATAAGTAATTACTTATTCGTAAGCCGTAAGTGATACAATGTAGTCAATGCGATTTGTTGCACCTTATGTTAACCACTTAAAGTTCAAAGTGGATGAAAAGTGTTAAACATCGTATTACTTAACCACAGCAGGCTGTAGGTACAAATAATAACTTTCTACAATTAACTATCTTGGCGTGTTTAAAAATGTTACACGACACTTTTTACATACGATAGGTACACGATCAACCGAAACACAACTTGTAAGGCCCGCGGCGGCCGCGCGCTCGCGATTATGCAGTTGGACGGGAACGCGAACACGTGCGCGCCTACCTGTGGTACCCGGGCGACTGAAGGGGTTGCTGCACCCCCGCCCCGGTCGCCCCGCTCGCTGTGCGCCCGCGCCGCTATTGTTGTACCTACTTAGTGTCGCTCCTCGAACACAGAGTACACTATAATATACCTCCTCGAACGCGTCGCTCTCGTGGTGTCCAAGCTTTAACCTTTTTTAAATATTTTTGGGCCAAAATATAACATGGGGTAAAAATTATTGGAATCGATTCAGTTACTTATTCTGAACAAACTATATTCAGGTTTCGCATATACTAAAAATAATGTTGTATTCTAATGACTATAATTCTGTAAATACATATCTATTATATAAATATACATTTTGATCAAGATATAACCTGATACTGACCTGCGAATTGTAAAAAAACTTAAAAAAATATTAAATTTCGCGGTCTACCACTGCGCATTCACCTAAGGCCTCATTTACGGAGACGCGGGGCGTCGCGGTTTGCGTTGAGCGGCGCGGCCCGCACTGAATTCAAATATATGGCGTTGTATGAGTGCGTTTACGGAGAAGCGATTTTAGACGCGTTTGTTTGAATTAGGACGTTTTTTGCGGCCGAGCCCGCGGATGGCACCGACGCGTCCCACGCGGCGTTTATCGCGGCGGCGCACGCAGCGGCAATTCTCGATGAAGCTATGTCCGAGGCGAAATCTTCTGTCAGTCTTTTTTAGAAATCGCGCAACACAGACGTAGTCACCGTCGCAATGGAGTATGATATGATCGACATTTTTTTTCGTCGTTGTTTTTCGTCTTTTTTTTTATCGAGGCGAGCGTGCGCCGCCGCGATGCCCGCCGCGTGCTTCGCTACACGCTAGAGGACTCGCCGCGGGCGCCGCGGCGGGCACCGCCACGCTTCCCGTCTCGCTACTCTATGAACATGGTCGTATATTGCTATAAGTTTGTGTTTACGCGTGCGATGATGCGTGCCGCTTCACGCGCCGCCCCACCGTAAACAGAAAAAACGTCCGACGCGCCGCGAGACGCCACGCTACACGCGACGCGCGACGCCCCGCGCCGCGTCTCCGTAAATGAGGCCTAAGGGTGCATCCACACATAGCGAGGCATGTGCCGCAAATGATTTTTTTATATGTATGGTTGCCTCAGGCTGAGGCATCTAACATACAAAAAAAGCACTTGCGGCGCATGGCTCGCTCTGTCTGGATGCACCTTATAATTTTCCGTCGTCCCTCCCGTAACCAAACGGAAAAGACCACTGGCGTTCTATTATTGCGGATTCTCACTGAGTATATTTCTCTATGCAAATAGTACTTTCTAATTCCATACTAACTAAACTACAATTTGACATACGACAACACTACGATCAGTCTTAACATTATTTTGTGTTTACTATATTTTTTCTATAGGCTGTATATCGGTATTGTCTTTGCCTTTAAGTAAGTAAATGCGCGCCGCGCGCCGCGCTAGCAATGCGCGCGCAGGTGTAGGAATGACCATTACTTACTCTATGGGTAAACCTGCGCGCGCACGTCAGCGCGGCGCGCGGAATGACAAACCAAGCCCGCCATTATCCATACAAGTTAATATTTAACAATACAAGTCTGTTTTTTTTCCTCACAAGTGTGTTGAAAATCGTCGTATGATACGCGTGTGCATTGACTCTCGGCTACCTTATCGCGCTCGCCTACGGCTCGCGCGAATAATACCGCCTCGAGTTTAATGATCATCATAGCACACATGTATCATAATGTACTATTATTACAATATCTATTTGTTCAAAGTAATTTAATAAAATAAATTACTAAAACATACAAATAATAATAATTATATAAAACATAAAAAAACTGGCCCAACTAGGATTCGAACCCGCATCTATCCCGATCACATTAGCGAGTGCAGCCTCATTACCGATCCAGCTATTGTTAACTTATATTCACCTGTTGAAATTTTGCATTACTATTAAAAAAATAATCAGACTGCGACAAAAAAAACAAGTTACTGATATTGTCATCCTTGTCTAGCATTGACCACATCTATGACTATATACTCGTAGTGCGATGCAACACGACGTTAATTTGTTAGCGTTGGATACATGACTCACACGGATTAAAATATGCGTATGTGTGTATAGGCGCCGAAGCTCGTATAGCGCAGGCGATAATGGTCATTGCGGTGTAAGTGGACTTCTTGCTGTGATAGTACAACTAAAAAGAGAAAAATAAAAACTTTTTTACAAAAAAAAAAACAACCGACTTCAAAAAAAAACACTTCAAAGTGATAAATAACTAATGTCGGAAGTCGGTGTCAAAAATCGAAAATGCGGAACCAACGACACCGACTTCCGAAATTAGTTATTTATTAAAACTTTCTGCACAAGTAAAAACTGTACAAAGGCGGACTTAATGCCTTGGGCATTTTCTACCAGTCTACCTTAGGGTAGGGTTTGGGGGTCCTTATGGTTTATCACTTTGTAGTGCGTTTTTTTGAAGTCGGTTGTTTTTTTTGTAATTGATTAATTATGTACTGTATGTATACTTTATGCCCGTTTCATTTTCTCGCAAACGAAGTGAAAAGCAGAGTAACTCAGGCATAAACGAGCCATTTTACCCCTCGACTTAACTATCCACCCTCGCCTGCGGCTCGGGTTAAAATTGCTTCTTTTATGCATTAGGTAGTTGTACAATCTACTATTTTTTTTTGTAATGTACTACACAATTTCGGTTTTTGGATTTTTTTTTTATTTATCTTGCTAATTTTCGTGATTCTAGGTCAACGGGAACATAAACGCCCGTATCTTTTGATTGCGTTGACATTTTCACTGCTTCAAGGGATTGCAGCCCTGAGTATTTGATAGTAATTTCAACTTGATAACTCCACGCGTTCCTGAGAAAATGGGGCTTGACTGACGGACAACGAAGTGATTTTATATGGGTTCCGTTTATCCTTTTGAGGTACGGAACTCTAAAATCAGCCCAGACTGACAACATTTTTGGGTTTTGGACTTGTGCACAGCGTTTAGAGGACTTGTACGATAACAGTGGTCGTGAGCTATGTTGATAATAATTGAACCTGAAGATTCGAATCTTTTATCGACTTGAGTATGTATATATTGAAGTATATTGAAGAAATAAATAAAAATCGGATAATGGGTGTTTAGCTAATTTATTTTCAGTTCTTAATCGCCAATAACCTACAATAAAGAGCTGATAATACAATTTAAAAAAAGTCCTATCCTATTTTTTATTGAATAATGCTTGGTAACAAATATCGTTTTTTGTATTCAATAAAAAATTACTAACTAAACAATTATTATAAAACAAACCCAATAATGTTTCGTCGAGTGCATGTCTCGGTTACAGTGTTCGTCGAAAGCGACGCAGTATCATCAATACATTATTGAGAAAAAAAAAGTAATAACTTAAAAATTTAAATAAAGCTAATTAATCATTCTCTAAAAGCCATGTATCAGTGAGTTAATTTCGAGGAAATAAGTTCAGTAGTAGTTAAATATTGGCTAGAGATTGCCGCTATAGATAGAACAAGAATACATTTTATATAGATAGAGTACTAAAGGTATCCCGAACTGTCTGATACAAGAGGCCGTCTCTCATAAGAGCTAGGGGCGGGCCTACGCCGCGCCCTGTACATACAATCAAATTAAATATAATTTACGAACTACAACTATAATTCGACAACACTATAAAGAAAAGTACAGTAAAAATTATTATTACTCAAAAATAATTATGGCTAACTAATTCGCACTTTCGAGGACAATGATTAAGAGGCACTCTGCGTGAATTTATTACTCGTGTAGATTATAACTTACTACAGGTTCCGTAATGTTACTTTAGAAAATATACAAAATACATGTGTATACTTGCCTTCCGTATCTGTTATATCGACATAATTCTGTTAACAAACCCGTTTATTAATACGAACACTCGGCCAGAGCTAAATAGTGTTTTGGCTGTAAGTGGTTCGACTCAGCGTCATCAATCCTCAGTCTATGAACACAATTATCCAGCGTACCTTACCTAAAGCATTAAAAGCTAATTATGTGTATGTGGCATGAACTAAACTGTGGAATCTCACGCGGGCAATATTGCCATGTTTAAGGCTATTAAGGCTATTGGACAAACTTGAAACTGAAAACTAAACAAATGTGGTGGGAAATTGCAATTTATAGATGTACATTAATACTGTACTGTTGAGTGAAAATGTTTCGCAATATTAGCCAGCGTCAAATTCCACTAGCAATCACAATGTCTTGATTCGTTAGGATACTTTACTCCCGCATATAATATTCACATATACCAAAATATGTTTGTCTTGATATAGTTGCAGTATTATACCGCATTGCCGACTCCGTTGTATTAGGACAGATCTGAAAATAGATAAACATATTGTTAGAATCTAATAAATTATTTCCGCATATGCTTTTATCAATGGTGTCATCAACATGAATAAGCAATTTCACAACATACTGACTGGTCTACATAAATAACCTAGAAGATGTGATCACTGTTAGGGTAAATATTAATCAATAGTGACACTTTTCCTTCATCAAACTTTTTTTAAGTCTTTATGGACGGCCAGTGTATAAAAAGGTATGTGTTTGTACTCACAGCTGGGGACAAGGTCCTGATGCATGTGGTGCTCGGCGTCCATGCCGAGGGGCATGCAGGTCGCGGGAGGGGGTCGGCGCTGCACCTGTTACACAAATGTTACACGTTCAAATGTATTCCGATTTACATGAATATAATTTTTGAAATCTTTAGACTCTTCTTTCTTTAAACATACAACATGATATTCAGTGACGGGCAGACTTATTCCTTCTTTTTTTGGTGCGCGGTGAATATCCTCATGGACTTCCTCCATCGTGGGGGTGAAAGAGGGGCATGCCGGACTCTTACCGGCTAAAACCACCGTGGTGTTCCACCTCTACCTATGGCCGGGGGTGCGGGATTCGCATCAACATTCACCGCTCCCCCGACAGGCCTCGACCCGCTGAGAAACAGCGGGTCCCACCTCTCCGTGCGTCCATTCCTATAATGGCCGCACCCACTCTCGAGTGGCGCGCGTGGAACACTGCAGCGCCAACTCGGGCCTGTCTGGTCGGACGACAGACGCCCCTAGTCTGCCGACCGCAGGCCACCTCTCATGGAGGTCGCAGATCTTCTCGGGCGCCCGGTGCGTCTCCTGCGGGAGGGAAGAGAGGATGCGGCTTCTCTCTCCCGATCGGCCGCCTCCTTTGCAGATATGACATCCTCGCAAAAGGAGGCAACTCCATCCCATGCGCTCCCGTTCTCGACCATCGATTGAACGACGGCCGGGAGCGAAAGATCGCTTCCGCCTATTGCCGCGATGAGGTCACGGCGCAGCCCTGCTCAAGCTGGGCACTCCTCTAACGTGTGCTGCGCCGTATCCTCAGGCGGCGGAGTTAATCCTTAAGCCTTTTCATGTTTTTATATTGCGCTAGGTAGCGAAACATCAAAAAGAAAGGACTACATAAATCCGACATAATGCGAGTTATTTCTTAATAGTTTTCAAACATGAGTACGAAAGCCTGCGGTCTATTTAAATTGATAAGGAGTGTGTGAAAGTAGCTCAATGTTATCGTCAATCAGCATCCGTTGCCGATATCGGTTCAAATAACATATCAGCTACAGTATGTGGCCCCATTGATAAGGCACATACATGTTTTTGACACAGGACGACTATGGACACTTTACAAAGTCAAACTTTTCCTTAGTCCGTGTGTCATATCAACAGTACCTACTGTACTTATTTTTGGTTCATGATTGCGAAAGTCGCGAATGGGTTTTTTCTTCTTCAACGATCGCCATTTTATTAGTTTCTGTCTTGTCACTCATTTATTGGGAATAGAAAAAAAAAACTTTGCAAAGTTTTTATAAGTAAACTAAAAACTTCGCCTCTAATAGTAGATTGTACAACTAAGGCATAAAAGAAGCTATTTTACTCCGAGACGTTTATATCCACGCGAGCCGCAGGCGAGGGTGGATAGTTAAGTCGAGGGGTAAAATGGCTCGTTTATGCCTGAGTTATACACTCTGCTTTTCACTTCGATTGCGAGAAAATGAAACAGGCATAAAGTATACAGTATATAATTAATCAAAAATGTTGCAAAGCATAGCTAATTCCCGCCACCACAGATAATACCGCCACGAAACTTTTTAAGTTTTTTTTTTTTTTCAACACTTGTCATTCGACTTGGGTACTTCATACTGCCAAGTCATAAAAACGTTTAGTAAAAAAGTCATAAATGACAACTATTTTACCTGATTTTATTAAATTAACGATAGAAAACACGGAAGTGGTATTAATTAAAGATAATGAAATAAATCACGACTTTAATCTGCGAAGTTTTATTGCGCGTGTGGCTGTTGGGCCTGATTACCTTAGTCTCAGAAAAAAAATTACTTTATGCACTAGAACATAAAAAGCGATTTTATGTCGCCTAAGCACAACATAAAGACGAACTTTTAGAGCATGAGAAGTGAAAAATAACATTAATACTATACTTCCGTTTTTGTTGAGTAAGCTGCTAATAAAAATGATGATGTTTTCATGTTATGTTTACTTTTTTTTTACACACCTTGGTGTTTTTTCTTTTAGAAGATGGTTGTTGATGTTAAATTGATGACGTGATTATTTGTTTTTTGTTGTCTGCACAACACAACACCACATAAAGCAAAATGTAGGCTGCCTAAATGCATAGATAATACTAGAATAGCACAAACAGGGCCCAGGAATCAACTTAAATTTTCTAGCTGTCTAATAAGCTTCAACATCCATAATACCTAACTTATTTTGTAAATAGATATGTCTGTTAATACAGGAACAATTACGAAACAAGTTATTTTGCTGCTTGAGCTGATGAAAGATAGTATTTATTTTTCTTTCATTGTAGACCGCTGCAACGAACTTGGGAGCAACATGGCATTATCGGGACATATAACAGACAGTTTGATAATAATTTAAAGTGCATTTTCCTTGCATACAATTCTCATTCGCGACTTAGAAGAATATAATCTATACTAATACTATAAATGCGAAAGTTACTCTTGTCTCTGTTACCTTTTCAGGCGTTAACCGCTGAAAAGATTTTATTGAAAGGAGATTGTTCTACGCCCATACATTGTTCGCCCTGGAGCCAACAGCATAGAAAAAATCATTTTCTATTTTGTAAACTGCCCTTAGTAGCCCATAAGAACAAAGTTTCTTGACGGACACTTTAGAGAACCGATTTATTTAAAAAAAGGAACAGATTTTGAGGTTATTTTTAATCAAAGAAAACTTAAGTATAATTCCTTCTAAAATCGCTATTTCTGGTTTCTACAAACCATTAAACTTCAAATACAGTAAAATATTACTGTAATTACAGTTTTATTATGCCTTTTTGGTACAGTTATTATTTATTGGTTGAACAAAATCAAAAACGCCAAATAGGTAGGTAGTCACAACAACACAACACAACCACAGCCAGCGCGTGAGACGAACCGACCACAGAACATTAATACTCAAGAGGAACCGACTGACGTAGTGACGTAGAGATGCTCTCTCGATGATCGATCATTGTATATCGATTATCAATGACCACCTATTTAATCTGTGGTTTTAATTTAGTAGACCAAAATGACAGATCAATATGTCAAATGTAAATTAATTTGTTCCGTTTCAAACATAAAAACGTTGTTGCTATGATTCTACTTCACATTAAATTAATGCTAAAATAAAATATTTTGTTCCCAACGAACAATGTGAAACGTTTTAGTTTGCGACATTTAAAAATAGAGTTTAAGTACTTAAAAAAGTAAAAATATGGCCATTGAAGTCCTGGAATCGTTATGAAAACAATTCACTAGAGTTGCGTCGTAAATGACATTTCAATCGTTCAATGAGAGATTTTCTGACAAGTGAAAAAACATAGTTCAATAGATGGCGTGGGTAAAAAATACGTCTTTGTTTTACTGGCTACTGATAACAAAAATAAGATCCGTTAATAAGAAAGCTTATTTGATGTCAAAAACCAGAGACAGTGACGTAATTTTTACCAACGCCTCTTTTGAACTAATATTTTCTCACTTGTCAGAAAATCCCTCATTCGACTAGTAAGTACATTTTGTGAGTTTGTGTTGTTCATTTTATTTTCATCATAATCGTGCTAGGCCATATTCATGTTCACGGAACTAATTCCATGAAAAAAATATGCATGAAAAACTTTTATGTTGCACATTTTCAATGTTTTGGAAGTGATAAATATCGAACATCCATTATTTATTTATCACTAGATATTATGGACATCGTCGTCGATATCGATATTTATGTAATATGAGCGAGAGCGACACCGTACACGTCAAATGTTTGTTGGTTATAGGGCGGTCTAGAACAATCTCCTTTGGCATACAGGCCAACTATGACTAGACTATGGTCTGGGTTAGGACATATGACGAAGCCGCAGACAAACGCAAGTAATAGGTAAAAAAAAAGCCTTACCTGGTCGAGATTGAAGCGAACAAACGCCTCGTACTGTTCGGCAAGCTTGGTGCTGAGCGCAGACTCGTACTCAGAGCGAAGAGCTACCTCCTGCTCGCGTAGCATCCGCTCGCAAATCATGCGCACCTGGGGACATCATAGAATTGAATACTCTCTTATGTACACCATATGAATTACCTACAGACATGACTGTAGAAATAATATGTTTGTGTTGTTTTTTAGTAATAGAATATGTATTTATGTTAATTGTAGTCAACTAAGCCCTAATCAAAGAAATAACAGCTCCTTTAAGGAAGAAGAAAATGTGTTACGCCAACCGAAAATACAGAGTATACACACTATACACCCTACGAAATCTACAAAAAAATCCATTCCTATTACATACGGAAGAGCTGTTAAGTTGCCAATGCCTATTGTAATTGAAAATTGCACTTATACGAAACTGCGCACGGTAGAACGCCGTATGCGCCGACGACGTTTGTATGAGACTTTGCAAAGCTGTACCAATAGCGACATAAACTTACCTGTTTGAAAGTGAAGAGGGCACGGTTGTGAACCTTCTGGCTGCTGCTGTGTGAAGAGTGATGTGGCGGTGAGCAGTCGCCTTCAGATCCACTTGATGAGGAACAGGACGCTGCAGCGGTGGTCAGCCGGAGTTGGCGACGACGGTGCAGGCGTTTGATCTCGTCACATATCTCCTGGGCCATGCGCTCTGAAGATAGAACACGGTTTCAAAAGTTAGGGGTGAAATGACAATGAATATTGCATAGACGAGACATAAACCTCTTTCTGACTGGCCCAAGTATCTACCACCCTAATTCACGTAATTTCAAGAAACGCCGATCATATTGCGGTGCAGTTAAGTTCAAGTTTAAGTGCCAAACCGTATCCTCGAAACCTTTGTACTAAGGGCTCCCGCGCACTTGGCAGCCTGGCTGCGGCAGCCAGTCGAACATAAAGCCGGCTGTACACATGGGGCCAAGGTGTTGGGCCAACGTGTAGAGAGCTACCTGGCGGTATGTTGGCTTAATTGGTCTAGTTGGCGCCAACATTGGCAGGCCATCCGAATAGTGTCGGTTTTTTGTTCACACATCAAAGGATCTTGGCGCGCTCCGCAAACAGCGTTCACACGTTGGTGTCTTGTTCAGTTCGTTGTTACTCGTCAGCGGAGACAGTATCGTTGCGCGTGATTGAAATTTACGTTCCCATGTTCCGATAGCGATGGCGGCGCCGGTGTGGACAAGCAATGATGTTTTACAAATTGCCGCGGCTGCAAAAACTTCTACGTCCATCTTTGAAACGCCAATGCAGAATTATCAGTAAGCCAATGTGTGAACAGCAATCTTGGTTATCCATCATTTTTGCCCAACACGTTGGCCCAATACCTTGGCCCCATGTGTACAGCCGGCATAATGACGGTGTATGGGAGTCCGCGCACTAAGCAGCCACGAAGCGTCATTGTTCGACTGGCTGCCGCAGCCAGGCTGCCTATAAAAGCAGTAGAAAGAAGCACTTGCGTGATGAACTTGACGCGAGCGTATTTCTGACAACGATGGAGAAAACGAAAAGCGTTGTTTTTAATCGAAGCTTAACTGCAACCGATTTTCTTTAGTTACGTGAATTAACTTCTTCGTCATGTCGATGACACGACATTGAAAACAGTACAATTATTATCAATACTCAATATCTTTATTGCTTTACCATAATGTGTACTTAGGTGGTAACTATACAGGGTGAAATTGAAAACATGCGACAAAAAATGGGAGATTGTACTCACCATTATGAACAACTTTTACTATGGGACCAAACAAGAAATCGCGAAAAAAAAATCAGCTGTTCCCTACATTTATGTTCGCATAACTCGTCAAAATTTAGGGAACAGCTGTTTTTTTTTTTTGCGATTTCAGTGTGTGTTCCATAGTAAAAGTTGTTCATAATGATGAGTACAATCTCCCATTTCGATTTGTCGCATGTTTTCAATTTCAACCTGTATAATTTAGATAATTATGGACCCTGTAGGGGACAGCAAAAAGGTTAGGAGGTAGGTATCAATTAGCCTATTGAAGGGTGAGCTGATTTAATTCTAAAAGATGGGCTAGAACTTTTTGTAGCTAGAAAATACTAAAGTCAAATCAGCATTGCCTTTAGTTAGCATGACTAGTAATAGTCACATTAACTCATCCTCTTAAAATCTCAGATGTGGTAGCTGGAAAAGGACTAACAAAGACTTTAAAATATGCAGCAACAATAATATAATATTATAGTGTGTTGTTGCCAATTAATGATTTCTTTGTACCTGCAGAATTTGTTCAGAAATAGTTTGAATGCTTTTTCTGAAACAATATTAATAATCTGACATAGCTATGCTAAATAAATAGGTAACAGTCTTACATGTATAAAGTTATGCTGTAAGTATGATAAGACAAAACTTGGATAAATGGTGCTTATTTTTAATCTAAATTATCACACTAATATTATAAAGGCGACAGTTTGTGAGTGTGTGTGTTTAAACAGGGTGAAATTGAAAACATGCGACAAATTGAAATGGGAGATTGTACTCATCATTATGAAGAAAATGTAGGGAACAGCTGATTTTTTTTCGCGATTTTAGGTTTGGTCCCATAGTAAAAGTTCTTCATAATGATGAGTAGGTACAATCTCCCATTTCGATTTGTCGCATGTTTTCAATTTCAACCTGTATGTTTGTTACTTCTTCACATTCAAACGGCTGGACAAATTTTTATAAAACTTTGTATGGAGGTAGCTGACACCCAGGATTAACATATAGACTATTTTTTATCCCGATATTCGCACGGGGTCGAAACTTATGCGGGTGAAACCGAGGGGGGCAGCTAGTTTAAATATAATTTTCTTTTAAGACACCTGCAATTAGCCAGAATGGTCTTAAGACTGAACAGTATGACTCATGTAAAAGAATAGTACTACTCAATTACCAGTATACATTTCACTGAAAAACTATTCAGTCATTACTTTTTATGAAAGCTAATAACTATGAAATACCTACCCTATAACAATTTTTCATTTATGAGTGCTCAGAATAGAAATAAATTACATTAATTGAAGTAATGCATTAACTTTGGCAAAACAAAAAAACCTATTCAACTATCCCAGTCTATGAACCAAATCATGGTAATACAATAAACTAATGGCTTGGGCACAAAGTAAAATATTCATGTGAAAACAAAATATTCCTGAAATGTACTCAATTACACTTTATGGTAGCATAAATATTCATGACCAATAACTGTGAAATATGAAGGCTCAGGTAGAAAATATTCAGTACAGATCTGATGGTCATGGTAAAAAAAAAGGTTAAGGGTATAGAGAACTGAAGAGCACAAAAAAAACTTAAGTTTGTTTATGATTATAAAGTTTTTTTTTTTGTATCTTGTTCCAACTTGATTGTTGAATAAATAATGAGCATGATTGAGTAATATTATTTTGTTTACAAATCAAATGACCTTAAAAATGAATGCAAGCTTACTTTTGTTGAGGTGATTAATAATTTTACCATACAAAATCGTTAATCACAAGAGATTTAATCAATTATCATTTTTTGTGTTAATTTATTCACTAGTATTTTTATATTTTATCTTAATTGCAGTTATTCATTTTAACACTTTTGATTATTTCTCAAATACAAAATACAAAACCAGCTGTTAATTTTTTAAACACATTCTGTCATTATTTACATTCTTACCTTCAGTATAACCTTCATACTGAAATGAAGATTAGTGTCATATACCTACATGTAGGCTCTTTGTAATAATTCTATATGAGCCTATGTTATGTTTTGATATGAATTTATGCAATAATTATTGCCAACTTATATATAAAACAGCCCACATATGCATTTTGCTTTGTTTGAATCTGTCCAGTCAAGTCATTTAGTTAATTATTATTAGTAATTTGCTGAAACGTAGAAAAAGCAGACAGCGCTGCGTGTAATGTCCATATTTCAGCTGATTAAGCACCATCTGAGTCAGAGGAACTGCATGAAACGGACAAAAAACTCGGATTTCAGTAAAAACGACCTACAATTTATTACCACAAAGACTTCGGAGTTGGGAATTGAACACAAAAACCAACAAAAGGACGTGAAAAAATCCACGCAACGGTCTTCATGCATCACTCATCTCGCTCTAACCCGATAAAAATATTCATGATGCAGTGGAAACAATGGCGTTAGATAATACAGCTGATTAAATATACAAATAACTTATTGTTGCGTATTATTTATAGAAACTAGAAAACTAGCAAGGCCTTATTGCATTCCTGAAGCCATAATAAAAAAAATAAACAAACCTGGGGTCAATTTCACAGGTGCAATAACGGATTCTCCAAATGACGATGGTTTACTTTCAGAAACTTTTATTCCAGGACTTGTGCTAGAACTGGCTGCAAATGGTGAGCACCTTCGCCTTTTAGCAGGCATTTGCGCCATGGACTCCCAGTCCAAATTTCTTTTGAGAGTAGCACACGCCATTTTCTTTTTACGCCCAGCGAATGTCCTCTACCTATCCGATCCGATACTGTTTGGAATTTCTGCTTTTGTCACGAATCAAGCAATAAACGAAAATAATATTAAAACTTTAACAGCGGAAGCACTACAATTATTATACAGTTATTTATAAATTATTTTATTGCAGGATTTCTATAAATATTAAAGATTATTTGACGCTGTCCGATTCTCTCACTTCCAAATAAAATCAGACAGACAGCGAACACTTTTCACTCTATTCAATTTTATTTTGACATTTTGTTTTTGTAATCAGGTATACCAACTTTGAAAAATCCAAACCATAGACAAATTCTTAAATTTCCTAGACGAACTAGATGAGAATATCAGCTTTTACCAGTAATTGGAAAATGTACCGTACACTCGTATTTGTAGTGCCGGGGCCACACCAACAGGAAACGCCGATGATTATTATCGCGATAAGTTGTGGTTGCACCTTCGAATAACGCCCGTCATCGCGATAATTATCGGCGTTTCCCGTTGGTGTGACCCGGCCATGGATAAAATAAAATATTCGATAAAAAAAAAATCAATAAAAAGTTGAATATTTAATTAAAATCATTTTTCTCAGTCACAACACTAATTTGACCACAGAGTATGTAACACTTTACTTTGACAGATAAAGTACAGAGTACTTTTTGATAGACAAAAAAATTGTTTTGACGACTGATTGTGAGTCATCGTCCAATTAATTAATTTTGCAACCTCAGTTTGCAACTCCATAATCATTTTATAATATTAAAGGCTGTGCCTAACCTAGTGCTAATCTGATAGGTCCACGAGCCTATTGTTTTTGTGTTAAAAGTTTCTTATAAGCCGTCAAACTGGGGAACGAAATGTCGTCATCTGCTATGGAAAGTATCCTTTTTAAGTTTTTGACACTGCGCTATTCAGGATTTTCAGCTGTACAGGATTAAAATCTCTTTGTAAATTATTCAGCATAAAATTTCATTCAAAACGCCTGGAACTAAATCGTCATTTACAATCATACATGGAGCCCATGGATATTCTCTTAGGTATTCCCCAATAATTTATCACTGGCCTTGTGATCGGTACCTAAATGTAGTTTTTAGGGCCTACTTTGTTCTTTGGTGTAGTTTGCAATTGATTTACCAATCATAACAAAGCTTACAATTTGAAATATACCTTTACTCATTCAAGTAGTGAGAATATAGTAAAGTGACTCTGTATTTTTAGTATAAATACTAGGTATAAACAATCGTTAGTCAGAATATGAGTCACAATAGTGAAGTAAGTTTTTTTACCAGAACCACTTTATTTCTTTTCATATTAACAAATTACGAAAATCAACATTTTGTTCTATAGATTTACAGTAGGTACAGTATGTTTATTAAGTTTTATTTGCAGCATTGTTTTTATAAAAATAGAATCTTTTTAACCGACTTTAAAAAAGGAGGTTCTGTATTCGACCCGTATGTATTATGTATGTATGTATGTATGTATGTATGTTTGTATGTCCGCGATTATCTCAAAAACTACTGAACCGATTTTGATAATTCTTTCATTAGTGTGATCTACATACTTTCAGGAAGGTTTTAGTATATAATACATTAGGTAATTATTCTTATGTACGAAGTTATATGCATAAATGTACTGCATCTCCGGCATTTCTATGGGAATTTTGATGATTCTTCGAGTCGTGTCTTCAATTCTTCAATGCACTCTAGTGTTAATTGAATTGGTGTGGGGTAGGTACAACTAAAAAGTGAAAAATAAAAACTTTTTTACAAAAAAAAAACAACAGACTTCAAAAAAAAACACTACAAAGTGAAAAATAACTTTAATTTCGGAAGTCGGTGTCAAAAAACGAAAATGCGGAACCAACGACACCAACTTCCGAAATTAAAGTTATTTTTCACTTTGTAGTGTTTTTTTTTGAAGTCGGTTGTTTTTTTTTATATTAATAATCCAACTTAAAAATGAATCCTTAACTCACTTTTATCAGAACACCTATTTAATTTAAAATTTGCTGTAAAAGAGTTAGAGAGAAACTCAAAAAAATGTGAAAAAGAAGAAAAGCTTGAGAAGGAAAAAGCTAAGAAGGCGATACAGAAGGGTAACTTAGAAGGAGCAAGAATACATGCAGAAAATGCCATAAGACAGAAGAATCAGGCCCTCAATTATCTTAGAATGTCGGCGCGAGTTGATGCAGTATCAAGTAGAGTGCAGACAGCACTAACAACTAGGAAGGTGAGTTCTCCAATAATCATTGGTCATTTTCAGGGACAATTATTCAAGAAATAATTGTGTTATTTATAGCAAAGTTGTTTGTTCTGTACCAATTCTGTCCGAAAAAGGAATAGTAAGTTGTGATCAACTGAATCAAGCAATGTATGGTCCTACATTTAATAATCTAAAAACTTGGAGATACAAGTGTAATGATGGAATTAATTTTATGTCTTTCAAACAAAGTATACAATTATGTATTCAATGATATGATTCATTACTTATCAGTTATCATTCTTATCTTAAAAAAAACACCTCATTTCCAAACATCCTGACTTTTATGTGGCTTAGAAATAAAAGCCTTCTCCAACTCTTCAATGCTCTCCATCTTTTTCAATGTACTTACTGCTGCAAACAGGCTGTTAACAACATGACTCGGTACTGTCCCACTGCAGGCCAAATTCATCATTTAACAACATGTGCATAGCTAATTTACCAATAAACTGATTCCAGGTCACAAACTCCATGGCGGGTGTAGTAAAGGCAATGGATGCAGCAATGAAATCCATGAATCTTGAGAAGATATCTACACTTATGGACAAGTTCGAGAGTCAGTTTGAAGACCTGGACGTGCAGTCTTCATACATGGAGAATGCAATGTCACAGACTACCACCACCACAGTGCCTCAGGGTGATGTTGATAATCTGTTGCAACAAGTTGCGGATGAAGCTGGGTATGTATTGTTTTATTATTATAACCATTTTTTTAGACTGGCTTTTTCTACAACTGGGATAGAAAGTATCCTATGTTTACTCAGTCATGTTCTACCTGGGTGACAAATTGCATCAAAATTAAGCTGTTAAGGCATGAAAAGGTAACAGATAGACAGCTACTTTTGCATTTATAACATGAGTATTTATTGCTGTTGCTAAACTGATAAATGTTCCACTTGCCAGTTTTCCTTTACTGAGTAGTTGGTTGACCTAAGGGTATCTTGAATGTTGCTGGGCACTTACATGCTCCTATTTTCCAAACCAAATCAAACTTTATTTTGCCTACAGTTCACATAAATTATTTACTAGTTATGTGAATAACAGTTGAAGTTGTTTCACCTTACACTTATGTAAGATTCAAGAGATTTTGTCCCTAAAGTAATGATAAAATCTATACTATAATAATATAATATTATAAAGAGGTAAAGTTTGTAAGTTTGTATGTAGGGGGTAATCTCTGGAACTACCAGTCGGATTTGAAAAATTCTTCTTGCATTTGATAGCCCAATTCTTGAGGAAGGCTATAGGCTATGTAACATCACGCTATGACCCTTAGGAGCCGAGCAAAAAGAAAAAAAGTAAAAAAGAACGTTAAGTGATAGCGCGGGCGGGTGATGCGATACGACGGGGTGGCTCGGGGGAAACAAGAAGTTTCACGCGAACGAAGTCGCGGGCTGAAGCTAGTATTTTATAGAATTAATAACATAGTTGTATCGAAACCATAATAACAATGAAATAGTTCTGTATAAGTTGCAATTTTTATTTCACGAGAGAAACGCCTTTTCATTTTGCGTAACTAATGTTGCAGTACGCTATGCAATGTTACGCAAAATTAAAATGAGTTTTTCTCGTGAAATACAAACTTTACAGTCATCATTAATTATACAGTATAGGGTATTTATGCTCTTGACTTACTTACTGCTTACCTTTAACTGTCTACCTTTTCTTCCCAGTTTGGAACTCAACATGGAGCTGCCTTCAGGTGTACCAAGCACTTCAGTGGGCACCGCGACCGTCGTCTCTCAGGAACAAGACGAACTCACGCAGAGGCTCGCAAGATTACGACAAGCGGAGTAGCTACCGTTGTACAGATATTATATGTTACGTATTATTATCGTATGCACACGATTCTGAAGTAAGATCTAAATGAGGCATATTTGTTAAAGTTTTTTTTTTCTTTACTTGACTTATCTGTTAAACAAATATGGTGTATGTACTGCAATTTTAATTAAGAAAAGTTGTTAATTACTAAATGTACGATGTGATTCATACTGTATGTGAGTTTTACTAAGATTAAGACGTTCATGCTTTACATAAAGTATGAAAATGATGCAAAAGCTCCTCATTTTCGAACCATGTTTGTTGATCAAATAGGACACGTAGGGAAAAACAAACTAGACGTTTTGCGCAGTTCATGCTTTTTTGTAAGTACAAGATAAGTTATCCGGAATGTCCTATTTTACATTTTCTAACAATAACATAACATCATGCCTGTAATTCCCGGAGGGTTAGGCAGATATGTTTCTATAGTACACCTACATTTCGCCACCAACAAACAACAATAATTTTTTTTATCAACTGAAGTACAAAGTTGCTGGTCAAGTGACACGTCAGCCGAACGTCCCGGTTGTCGGCGGGGACTTAGCAACTGATGATGTCATCCTATAACGTTTTATTGTATGAGTTTATAAAGACAACATTAATTTGGTGTTATTTTCTTGACCTGACCCAATTGTTCATATCTCAATATTGAAATAATCGTCCAATGATCAATTTTATTTTATCTGTTATATGTGGGCTAAACTAAATTTAAAAAAATAGTGTCATCATTTACTTGCAAAATATACCAGAGATGGATATTAATAATAATAATAAGGGCTGTTAATCTTATTAAAACTATCTACACGATCGGACTATCACTAAAGAGATAGTACGGAGCGATCCATACATTAATGTTCAAATAACTCGAGAAAATGTGAGGAAAAATTTGTTCACCACACAACGTGTTGGTGAACACCACTTTTCGAGTTTTCAGTTAACCTTTTATAAAATGTTTCGTTTTTGTGAGACAAAGCTATTTAGTTTAGCTTAGTCCTTGCCCTACAGAATCGGCGTAGATTCAATAGTTACGGGCATAAACTGCGCAATATACTTCTGTAAATGAAAATGTAGCTTTCAGTTAACTTCGACAATAAAAAAATGTTATTTCTGTTGCAAGTTATAGTCAGCTAATTTAGGTCCAGAAGAATACAGAAGATATTACAGCTCTTAAATGTTTGATAAGAAATGTATTTTCAAGTTATTTTATTTCGCGTCATTTCCACTTATGCTAATATTGTACTGTGATCACAAAATATATAGAAACAGGCATATAATTAAGTATCTAAGGTAAAATATAAATGTCTTGTAATTTTTTGTAAATGTTCTTTATAAAGTTATAAATAATGAAGTTATTTTGTTTTTGATTCATTTCGATGTTTTACTAATATAACCCTCATAGATCTAGTTAACCCCATAATAGCACCGTTTGACAAAGCTATTTTGAAATCTAGGTCAGATAGAAAACTATGAATTAAAGTTTATACATCCCTAACAGTTATTTTGTAAAGTATAAAAATAAATTCACTACCTACTGCAGAACGCCGAAGTGCGTTGACGGCACAGCATATATTTTTTATTTAGTATTGCAGTATTTGTAAATAATCAAAGGACATTAAAGTTATAATAAACACGAAACTTTGTCAAAATACTTTTATTATCCATAAAACAATTAAAGGAACAAGCATGTATTAATACAAATAACAGTAAACTTCCAACTAATACTAATAATACGGAAAAATCTGTAGTGTGACTACATTTCTTACAACCTACCGTACAAGCTACCTCAATACCGTATGGTGTGCCAACTCCGCACAACTTACCCACTACGGAGCTGCTAAAACGTATATCACATCTAACAATCAGGAAAACATTAGTTTTAATAATACAAAATAACTTCTCAACAAAGTGGTAGTCAATTTCTTCCATAGAAATCGTCTGCCGTATCCGTATTAGGGCACAAGTGGCGCAAAATGTTCTGAAACGTGTGTCGGGGAGTTGTTTCTGAAACATTTTTGTTTTATTCAATATAGTTACGGCGAGTTTGCGCCAAGACTTTGTACCATAAATGTGCCCTAGTCCAGATATAGTTTTACACTTATTATGTGTGGTGTTTAAACCTAGGAATATGGCATTAATATGACTTAGTAAAAATGTGAATACTGTGTTGTCTTTGGTGTAGTGTTAAGCGTCCCCGTTGTCGGTGGTTTCGAAGGCTATATGGTAGAAGTACCAGTCTTCGAGGAAGGACGGCACGAAGGCTTTGCTCTTCGTGTACCTGACCGGCGGCTTCAATTTGGCGAGCTCTTGTTCGTAGAGCTCCAAAGATTCAGGGGAAGTGGCGCCGTTGCCCTGGAACAGAAATGTGAGATGCATATCTTTTCTTCCCTACAATTATTGTAAGCTATTTAACACTATTCTGTTGGTAAATAGCCTTCATGGCCTTTACAAAAAGTTTCTATAAAATTACCTTTAAGTAATTTGATTCTTGCTAACCCATTGAATTTATCGAAGCTGACCAATAAAGTAGGTAGCATACAGTGTTGGGTGAATTTATGCTTAGCAGTCGAGGGTCAACCTAGTCCAAGGTTCGGTACTTGGTAATATCCAACTTGCTACCAAAAATACAGCAGTTGCTAAAAATTTTAAAAACACTGGACGTTGACGCCGCAACAAAGATACGGCGTACTTACGAAAAGCGCACGCCGCGACAAGGATATACGCCTCTGTCAGAGCAATTGTACAGCAACATAAGCAGAAGTAGACATTATGGTTTTTTATTATTTTGTTTTCTTCTATGTTATTGTACGTTAGTAAACTATACACATAGGCGCTGGCAAGTTTATTTTCAAGCGGGTGTATCTTCAGCTCCAAGAAGTGAGCTTGATCATTTTTGCACTCCAACCCGGATTTCGGGTATTTTCTCCTGGTCCTACTATTTTGTCCTACCAGTTAAGTAGGTCCACGAGGGTATGTTATATCATTCATTAGGTTATTGTTTGTCCATTCATACAAAGAATAACTTTGTCGACTTATGCATTGCATCTTGCCTCGAATGGGATAGGTTTTATTTTATCCATGCATATGTTACCGGCCAAACCCGATTTCAGGACAAACTAGTTTAGCCTAGGCTAAACTAGTTCTTCCTATACGCGATAGGGGGTGCCCTTCCCTCGCCCTTGGATCTTATGTCGACGGAGCCCCGCTTCGCGGGGCCCCTATTTCTGTGTAAAGGGTTTAAAGTAACCTAACCAAACCGAACCTCGGGGTGCCCTTCGCTCGCCCTTGCATCCTATGTCGACGGAACTAGTTTAGCCTAGGCTAAACTAGTTTGTCCTGAAATCGGGTTTGGCCGGTAACACATACATAAAGTGGACTAACTATAGTAACTATATATTTTATTTTGAAACCAGGGAGGTAGAAGTGCACCCTCTTGCACCCAGCTCCCAGGAGATACATGTTTCATTGGATAAACCCATGAAAAACCAACACCAGAAAAGATAAGAAAACGAACATACATGAGTCATAAACTTCCCGTTAGGCTTGAGAATCTTGAATGAAGAGTTCAGGATAGTGATCATGAACTCCCACAGCTCGCCGCACGCTGACTCCGAGATGGGAATGTCCGTCAGATCTCCGAAAATATAGTCCACCTTCTTGCCTTCAGTGATGAACTTGTTCACAGTCAACATGCAATCTTCTACGATCACCTGGAAAATAGATTATTTTAGGATTAGATGAAAATGTATGGACATGGAATATTCTGTAGTAAGTTTTTAGGATTGCTTTGTTTCGATTCGAGTGTCGAGAGTGCGTGACCCGCCCCTGCTTCGCACGCCAAAGCTTTTTAGTACCTATAACGTATTATACGATCCACTCCAAATAGCTCCTTCTAGATTAAATTCTCTAAACGATTTTGTAGTTTAGGTGAACATCGCGGTCGCACGGACACACGACAAGCGACTTTAGGCGTTCCACACACTGCACCGCGCTCCGTCGCGGTGAGCAGATGTTTACATACAAATTCAACTCCGCGCGCGTGAGCGCGGGAGTTGAATTTGTATGTAAAAATCTATCGCGACGGAGCGCGGTGCAGTGTGTGGAGCGCCTTAGTCCATACTAATATTATAAATGCGAAAGTGTGTCTCTGTCTGTTATCTCTTCACGCTTAAACCGCTGAACCGCACCCTAATTGCGTAACACACTATCAATCGGAATCAGAATCATTTTGAAGCAAATTGCTAATCCATTGCTTCATAAGTTCGAAAAATTTGTTTGCTCAACCCGTAAATAACGCAATGAATGTTGTTGAACTGTCAAAATAAAAACCGATTCCGATTGATAACGTGTTACGCAATTGCCCTGCAGATTTAGATAAAATTTGGTATAGAGATAGTCGAGTCCCGGGAAAGGACATAGGATAATTTTTATTCGAATATTCCCACGGGATCGACAATTATGCGGGTGAAACCGCGGGGCGCTGCTAGTTTACAATGTGTAAGTATAGATATCGATAGATGTCAACAAAATCCATTACAGATTATCGTGACCGCCAAACTTGTATGACGCTCGCGAGTATTGAAAACCTGATTTACGTCAAATGTATATTACCGAAAGAGTTGACACAGGCTAAAAATAGCGGAGTATATTTACAAAATTGTCTAGCCAGTGAGTGACAGTAATTTGGCCCATTCCGCCCATCGCATGCAACACTGAAATGACTCACAATCTTGATATAGTAACTAGGTGAGCTTATTTCCTCACGTTATAACGCTAGTAACTATATTTTATATGAAACAATATTATTTTGAACTGTAATAAAAGTTAAGCAATAAGTAAAAACATATTTTTATGGTTTCATAGCTAGTTATAGTATTTTCCAGATAAATTGCAGATCCCATGATTAGTTACTGCTTCCAACATGCCGTGCAAACCATGTTTTATTTATTTATTTGGGATAAACAAACAGTTACACATAAAATTAGTTCATAAGATCTAAGATCTTATGAACTAATTAGTTCATAAGATCTAAGATCTTATGAACTAATTTACAAAAGAAATACAAAAATGTGCATTTATTTTCCCGGGTTTGAATATTCGGGTTGTTCCACTGCGCTCCAGGAACGCATTCCACTGCGCTGTAAAATAAAATATGTAGAATCAGCATAAAAGGCAAACCATAAGTTAGTAGTATATTTTTACCGTGGATCCATCTCGTGTGTCAAAAATGCTCAAGGCCATTTCGCACTTTATGGCCCAAGTGTGACTGAATAAACATATTTGATATGCATTGCATTCTTTTTTTATGATATTTAATATAATTTTTCATGCTTAATTTATTTTTTTGCTAACTCTACTGAATATTTCTTGGAGCGCAGTGGAATCAATGTATGAACATTAAAATTATGAGAACAATGGGTTTTGGCGCGCAGTAGAACAACCCGAATATTCGCCCGAACTTTTGTTTACGCATTGTTATAGCGTATGTGAATATCATGGAATTAGTTTGTACGCACGACGTCACATCAAGCTATACATTTATAGAGGTATGAGGAACAGGGTGTAAAGTTCACTCATACTCTATAGAAAAGGGAGGATCCTCCGACCAGACGGGTGTTGTGTCTGGCGGGCAACTGCCCAATGAGTCATGTCGGGCTGTTGTATATATGCTAGTTGCGTGGTAAACTCTGCTTGCGCGATGCAGGATTTGCGTGACGTCAGTATGACGCGTTGTTCGCATGTGGCGTTGTAGATACCGCTACATCACTCCCCCCCGGAGACCGGAGGTCGATAGTGGGCTGAGTCTTGAATCTTGCGATGCTTGCCAGGCCAGCTGAGGTTCCAGTGAGTCGGAACCGGTTGCCGCATAGTTCACGGTGAGTCGGAACTGTCTGCGAAGATGTCCCCAGTGAGTCGGGGTGGCGCTGCATTATGCTCCAGTGCGTCGGATGTAGTACAGCGCCGGGTTGAGGCTGACTGCTGGCGTCGACCAGGAGAGAAAGGCTCTGCTTGTAGACCGGCCGAAGGTGCAGTGTGCTGTGCCGAGGTTGCTGATGAGGCTGAGGGTGATGACCAGGTATGCGCGGTCGCTGCATGCTGGTGGTCAGGATACCCGTTGAAGCCGTGGGTGCTGGCTGGCTGGGTGACTCGCCGCTCTAAAGCTTGCGGGAGTGATGATGACGTCACGCTGAAGTAGGTGCACGAAGGCTGCGCTGACGTTCATGTTCGGGGTCACCAGTATAGAGGTATGAGGAACAGGGTGTAAAGTTCACTCATACTCTATAGAAAAGGGAGGATCCTCCGACCAGACGGGTGTTGTGTCTGGCGGGCAACTGCCCAATGAGTCATGTCGGGCTGTTGTATATATGCTAGTTGCGTGGTAAACTCTGCTTGCGCGATGCAGGATTTGTGTGACGACAGTATGACGCGTTGTTCGCATGTGGCGTTGTAGATACCGCTACACATTTGTAGTTTTAGCTGACCTCGCATTGCATAGATTTTTCGTACAGTGAGAAGTCAGCTTTTACTGGAAATGTATAGCTTAATATGTCGGTGTGCGTACTATCTCTTTAGTGAATTAAACATACAGGGTGGCGGGGAAATTGCCGCGCAATCACATGATTCTAGATGAAAGTTTGAGATGAATATTCCGGGTCACACATACTCTTTGAAAACAAAATAGTCACTGATACTGTTAGGTTAGCTTGCATCCCACTGCTAGGCAAAAGTACATAGTAAAAGTAGAAAGTACAGTCGAACAAGCTATTTGGTATATAGGCAGTTAACTTGCTACTTTTAAACAACGTTGTGAGTGTGCTGAATAGTCAATTTTTCAAATTACTCTCTCAAGTATGCAATCCAAACTAATATTATAAATTCGAAAGTAACTCTTGTCTGTTTGTATGTTACCTTTTCACACCTAAACCGCTGAACCAATTTAGATGAAATTTGGTATAGAGATAGTTTGAGTCCCAGGAAAGGACATATGATAGTTTTTATCCCGATATTCCCACGGGATTGAAACTTATGCGGGTGAAACCGCGGGGCGCAGCTAGTTAGCATATAAAGTTATAAGACACACGGCATTTTAAAAGAATAACTATGGAGTTTCTTGACCTTTCTTCTTCATACGAAACTAACGTTTAGAGGGGGTAACTAGAATCAATTCATTTTCTTATAAATTTTGACGTTAAAAGTACCTCGTGATGTAACCTACGTAAAAAAAAAACTGACAGTATAGAAAGTAAAAATGAATATTGCACTGCCAATTTTCGAAAAGCATATAGCGAAAAGATTCAAAAGATGAATAATGTGCCTGTATACCATACCATAGCTTGCTCGACTGTAAATATAGGGGTTTATTTATAAACGTTGCTCAAAGTTAAGAGACATTTAAACGTCAAAAATGTACGGTTAAACAGTCGGTAATCACTACTTAACTTTAAGCAACGTTTATGAATAAAGGGTTATTATATTAATTTACTTCATAATTAGGCCCCTTTCTTCTCTCCAGCACGTCCCCGCATATGGGCCGCAGGTACTTATTACAGGCGGACATGACGACCTCGTCAATCTCCAACATCCACACGTACTTAGGTTTCTCCTTCAAGAGCTCGTATAACAGAGCGCCGTCGCCGCCACCTTGAAATAATTAGTCCCCTGTTAGAATATAAGCGATTATGCATGCATGGGGTTAGAGTAGACCTCGTAAGTTTTTTACCACCGTTGAATGTCACTTAGATGTCAATCTAGATAATGAAAATCTTAAATTTACTGACAGATAACGCAGTCTAAACCAGCACCCCAATCGCGTAAGATACTATCAATCGGAATCTGAATCATTTTGAAGCAAATTGCTAATCCATTGCTTCATAAGTTCGAATTTTTTTTCTGCTCAACACGTAAATAACGCAATGAATGTTGTTGAACTGTTAAAATCAAACCGATTCCGATTGATAATGTGTTACGCAATTGCCCCGCAGGGTCTAGAAGCGAGAATTTTTGTGACAGTTCGATACGTTTAGCGTAGTGAGGGACGCCCCTCCGCTAGATGGACGACGACCTTAAGAAGGTGGCTGGGACAGATTGGATGCAGAACAGAATGCGGGGTGTTGTGACGCAGCCTGGGAGTCTATGTCCAGTAGTGGACTGCGAAAAATTGAGTTGATTGATTGAGATACGTTTCTACTTTAGTGAAGTTTCAATTTTCTGGCAATTTTTGTCAAAAGTGGTAAAACTATTAAGAGGTTGACTATACGAATTAATGATTCTGTACTCTCCACAGGTCGAAGAGTCCTATAACTGTCTGATCGAAGTTAATGCGAGTGAAACCGCGAGCAACCGTTAGTGACCTTGACCCTGGTAGTTTCCCCTTTTTGAATAAAATATACGAGGGCGCTAAGTATAACTGGCTTCTTCAATAGCGTCCGCTTTTAACGTAATAATCATCGGTATTACGCGACCACTATATAAAAGGGATGGGTTGAAAAGAAACAAGTTCAATAATAAATGGACCAAAATAAAACACGTTTAACGGACCTCTTTAAATTGAGATGTTAACAGATTTCTTTATATCGAGATGAAAAGGACAAAGAGAATAAGATGTATGATATAATTTTGAAAGAGATTCCCTGGATTATCCTCTGAAACGAGTTCCAGTAAAGAAAAGAAAATGTTTTAGTAAGATATTTTGTTGCGATTACAAAAAGTAAGCAGACGCGGTGTCCGTTATCAAGAAACATGTAACTCGTAGGCTTATTAAAAATATATATTTACAAGGTCGAGTAACTGAATATTGCATGAACGACGGATAAAATGGAATTATTCAACGGAGCCTTGTTACGATTGTAAGATTAGCTCAAGCATAGCATCTACAGTGCTTTCGCGCAATCGAGAAGTATGGAAGAAAAATACATGTTACGCCGACCCCATAAAATTGGAATAAGGGCTGAGAGCAGTGGCGGCCCAGTGGTATCAGCCGCGACTTACAAGTTGTAGGTCGTAGGTTCGAACCCCGACAGGCGCTTTACTTTGTGTAAATTATTTCATCACCACTGCTCTCAAAACGGTGAACGAAAACATCGTGAGGAAACCGACATGTCCTAGAACCAAAAATTCGAAGACATGTGACATCCACCAACCCGCACTGGGCCCGCGTGGTGGATTACGGCCCACTCCCTCTCACAGAGAGGAGGCCTGTGTCCCAGCAGTGGGAACGTTATAGGCTGATTATGTATGTATGTTATGTAAGGGCTGGAGAATTATGATGTTTTAATCCCTATGGTAACAAGGGGCAAGAATAATTAACAGGTAATACTAATGAGAAGACATAATATCACGACTGTTTTGCACGAAGGATAAGGCAGAGGCGCGCCTATAGTAGGTACACCCACATTTCGCCAATTATGTAATAGGGGGCGAGCCTACTTTCAACCGGGCGCAAATCTAGACTACCAATATCACTTTGCTCGACCTGCGAATCAAACCCGGGTACGTATGTAAGCATAAGGTCCTGGGTTCGATTCCCAGGCAGTAGCACTTGCGACTAATAGACCAACGATGCAGTCACATTAATAAAAAAAATATAATTTCCAAAAACAAAGTCGGGTTAGTTACTTACACTATTTATAACGTAAGAATGGCTGGACCGATTTTTATTATCTTTGATTCGTTGGATTTGTTTCCGTCCCGAATAGCAGAATAACTATTAAAACATGGATAAAAATCACAAAACAACTAAAAAAAACGAAGAAAATTTATTTTCTCATACATTCCTTCATATTGATTCTGAAGCGGTACGAAGTGCGCCGGGTCCGCTAGTATGTCAATAAAGAGAACTCTATTGATGCTTTCTGTTTCAAATAATTGATAGGCGTATGAGTGACAAATTGGTGTGTAACAAAACGGTCAAATGGGTTAATAAGACAATTTACGCATGCATTACCAATACAAAGATGTCCCATTAGTCAATGTTTTGGTTAGCAACCAACCCACTAAAGCAACTGCGCGCTGCGTCATTAGCCGATATTACCTTCCAAATGTTGCGGACATTTAGCATAAATGGAGGCGTGTAATTCGCGTGCAGAAAGTACTTGGCCATATCCGTGACATTTTATGAGGCAGTTAAAATTTGGCAGAGGATGGGTAAGCTTTAAAACAGAGGTGTTTACCTAAGATCACGATTTCTTTCCCTTCATAGCTCTCCTTGCCCCTTTGCATCAAAGTTTCAGTATAAATGAGATCAGCCTCTGAGATATCTGAAAGCAAACAAAATAGGTGTTATATCATATCTGTTGGTGTACAAGTATTTGAACAAATATTCTGGTTAATTTGCTATTACAAAATTAACTTTACCAGCATAGAAATAGGGTATATTTTGTATTGGCTAAATAAAACGAATATTTGAACAAATACGCCAAGAGTTATGACAACTTAAATGTTTGTTCAGTAAACTTACTTTGTAAATCATCTAGCACCAACATATTGCCAAGAGTTTTGGAATGGACAATCTGGACTCTTTGGAAAGGGGATTGCTCGTCGAAAATGACCGCATCGATGTCGTACTCTAGTAGGCGTTCGTCTGTGAATTTCAAAATTATGTTAGCAGATATACAAATCTGATAAAAAGTTTGTATTTAAGTTTCTGTGTAAAATGTTTGTATTTAAATAAATGCGTTGTAGAACTGGATAGGGAGAAAGGTTTATAGTTAACACAAACATAAGTAACTTGACAATGTTAAGTGTGGAGGAAAAATCTTAGTTCCATCTTTTAGAATTCCAGTTTTGATTTTACTAAGTTTCATATAACATGGGGCTTCTAAGCGAATGGATAGGAGCAGGTGGAGGCCCAGTGGTAACGTCCCGACTTACGAGTTGTTGGTCGTGGGTTCGAACCCAGGCAGGCTATACTTTGTGTAAATAATTTCATCACCACTGCTCTCAAAACGATAAAAGGAAAACATCGTGAGGAAACCGGCATGTCTTAGAACCAAAAATTCAATGACATGTGACATCTACCAACCCGCACTGGGCCTGCGTGGTAGATTACAGCCTAATCCCTCTCGAAGAGAGGGCAGATGAGACATTTTATTTTAACTTTCAAATCAAATTTTCAATTATATGGATTACTTATTTACATTACATTAAAATGACTACTTTATGTAACTTTCTAAGTAAAGTGCATTTGGTATGATAAAAAAAAAACTTTGCAAAAAATAAAATAAATTGACCACTGACCTGAGGTTGGGTAATACCTGCCGAAGAGGCATCGCTTTAGCGGCGCGTAAGCTTGAGATTTTATAATATTGATGTATTTTTTCAGTTGACTTTCCAATACTCTCGCCGACTATTGAAAAAATAAACCATAAAGAAGGAAAACAAAAAAAAATGAATGCAGGTAGTCTAACATGCATAGTTTTATAATTTTTAGGCCAAAAATGTTAGGTTGAGCGTCTCCTAGGGTACTGGAAGATTCGTTAGTTTGCTACTAGTAGGGACTAATTAGAAAATGTGGAGAACATGCATTGAATTGTTAGTTGTCGAAGTTGGATGGGAGTACAAAGCATAGTTTTATTCTATGATTATTAAAATATTAAAGTGTTTATGCATTTTTATGATTACCTAGTTATGAAAAGAGTGGTAAAAGTTGGAAGTAACTTAGTTAATAAGATGATGTAGACAAAGACATGTATGATGTAGTGCATGAAGCTTCTATGATTTTTACGCTGTGAAATATTAGGTCCTTACATATGAAATTGGCGTTTTTCGTACTGGCCACTTTAATCACGAATTTCTCCTCTTTGGTAAGGAATTCCAAATTCAAATTTGTACAGCTATTTACTCATGTATTTGTGCTTCGATGACCGTCATTCATTTGTTTTTTTTCTTCTGTTTTTTCTGTTTGCGTCACTCATTTTACAAAATGGAAAATTTAAAATATCGCATTATTTACGAGTACGAGTTCCGCCGTGGCACTAGTGCTGCGGAAACGACTCGAAGGGTGAATGATGTGTATGGCGGTCATGTTGCAAAAGAAAACAGAGTTCGTTTTTGGTTCCAACGTTTTCGTTCTGGAAATTTCGACCTGCAGAACAAGCCCCGTGGACGGCCTGAGACCCAAGTTGATAATGGAGAATTGAAGGCTATTGTGGAAGCGGACCCATCGCAAACCACGTCCGAGTTAGCTGCAGGCTTCGATGTTAGTGATAAAACTGTTTTAATTCACTTGAAGCAAATTGGGAAGATTAAAAAGCTTGAAAGGTGGGTACCTCACGAATTGACTGAAGCAAACCGGCAAACGCGCGTCGACTGCTGCGTTACATTACTGAACCGGCACAACAATGAAGGTATTTTAAACCGAATCATTACCTGTGATGAAAAATGGATTCTTTACGATAATCGGAAGCGCTCAGCGCAATGGTTGGATCCTGGCCAGCCAGCCAAATCCTGCCCCAAGCGAAAATTAACCCCAAAAAAGTTACTTGTAAGCGTTTGGTGGACTAGTGCCGGTATTGTTCATTACAGTTTTCTCAAATCTGGCCAGACTATTACAGCTGATGTCTATTGTCAGCAATTACAAACCATGATGGAAAAGCTAGCGGCTAAACAACCAAGGCTGGTCAATCGCTCCACGCCACTGCTGCTTCACGACAACGCCAGACCACACACTGCGCAACAGACGGCTACCAAATTAGAAGAGCTTGAATTGGAATGTCTTAGACATCCTCCGTACTCCCCGGACCTTGCTCCAACAGATTACCATTTTTTTCGCAATTTGGATAACTTTTTGCAAGGGAAAAAATTCAACTCCGATGGGGCAGTCCAAATCGCCTTCAAAGATTTTATTGATTCCCGTCCGACTGGTTTTTTTAGTAAAGGGATCAATGAACTACCTATAAGATGGCAAAAGTGCATTGAAAACAATGGTTCATACTTTGATTAATTAAATATATTATATTAAAAAATATTCGACTTTTTGTTCCTTCCATACAAAACGCCAATTTCATATGTAAGGACCTAATATCTGCAAATGTGTTGAATGCTTGTTTCCTTTCTTACGAGTCTTGGAGTAAGCAATCAATGATGTGATTTATGGTCATTCACAGACCAGGATTAGGGGTGTTACAAATGCAATTTTCACATTAGTGGGGTAATTGCGTAACACATATAAAATTTATCATAATGCTTTTCATTTTGACATGTTTTGCTTCTTAGGTTTGTTTTTTCTGCTCAACAATTTAAATAACACAGTGAACAGGGTTGAACTGTCAAAATGAAAGGCATTGCGATTGATTGCCATTTTATGAGTGTTACACAATTACTCCGCTGATTGAAATAGCAAACATTATTATTATCATTCATCAAATAGCGGTAAGACATTTTTTTTTTCATTAATAATTTTCCATACACAGGTCTTTGAATGAAAACATAAATCATATTGAATATTTTAGATACAAATTTCATCAAGAAGAAAAAGATTGCTATGAAAACGAAATTAAATCCTGTAAATGAAAATTTAATGGGTGCTAGAAGACTGATTAAAGTGATGCTTATGTAAACTAACCGGTCAAGCGGCGCGCGTCGCCCATTGGCGACGAAACAATAGAAAATCAATCAATCAATTGTGTCTCATAAGCGGAGCTTGTCAGATTAATAAATATAATATTACATGCTTTGTGCTCCTATTAATAATAATTCAAAATTTAAATAAACATAATAATATGGGTGTAGAATTTGAAAGCTGTACTTGTAATAAAAGAACAACATAAAGTATAGCTAAATCCAAAAGTAAGTGTACGTAAGGGTAATGTCATCAAACTAAGTTAAATAAAAGGGTAATAAATAGAACAGGTAAGTACAGTAGCTAACCTGAACTAGTGAGATAAACATCAAATTTATAACCCCGTTTGATTGCCGGGAATAATTTTACCCTTTCGCAGTCCAATGACATTCTTACCGAACTTTCCAGTAGTTTAGAGCACTAGAAAATAAATTTATACGCTCAACCTTCACACTACGATCTTTATTTATTTATTATTATGATTATGTCAGCAACCCTTTGAAGGCTAATAAATGTGAAGTTTCTGGCCGTCAATCAATTTTAGAAGGGCCAATGCATAGCAACAATAAATGAGCAGCAAATGAATAAGTTTTTCTGAACCATTGTTCAACATTTTATAACTCGGTACTTTTACTGAACAATATTTATAATTTATTTTTGTATAATTTTAGACTGCTAGGAATTTCAGGATTTACTAAATTGTAATGTTATTCAGTAAGGGCAGCATAGTAATCAGTTGTTTAGTCAGTAACAACAATAACTAAATAAATGGCACTATTAACTTCAGTCTTTTTTCTGCAATATTATTAGCATTCATAGGGAAAAATATTTGTTAAAATAAATATTAAATTAGTTCTTGTACATCCTAAAATTAGTTTGATATTTTTAATCTTTGAAAATTATCAATAATTTTGTTCACATTATTTACAAACTTTAGCTGGTGGTCATACTATTGATCCTATGATAACAACTATAATTACAATGTTCAGAAATATTAGTAAGTAAACAAAAATCAATTGATTTTGGAAGCTGAGAATATAATATTTGACTTCCAACCCTATTTGAAATTAGGATCAAAGATCGCTCAGCGTCGTACGTAATTGAAATAGACCAGTCCTGTAATTTATGAACACTTGGTTCGATATAGTGCTATACTATCACATATTTCGCTAATGTAGCGCGCTTACCTTGAGGTTAATTAATGGTTCCTCGTTCTCTTCCTTATAATATTCAATGTTTACAGTGACAAGGCCACGGTCGAACAGTCTGACGGACACCGTAGTACCCTTCTTGCCAGTCAAAAGCTTCAGCGAACCTCCTTCCAGTTTTAACTCAGCGGCTAAAATAAGATTCGGTATGTATTCTTTCAGCACGGTTTCCAATTGCCCAAATATTGTTTTTTGGCCGTTTTCGTCTCCCAGGCGGGCGGGGTCGACCGAGAAGTCTAGCAGAAGCGTTTGGACAGACATTTTCAACTATTCAACGTTAATTGCAATGTTTATTGAGAATATCTAGCTGGACGGGACCGGTAAATCCAAGAGTATGATAAGAACGAAGCCGCTCGCTCTCTTGAAATTGAAGGAAATGGCAAATTGATTTGAAGTTGAAGGATCTATTTTGATATTACGGCAGAGTTGCCAATGTAAACTATTTGTATCGATTAAAATACTCATCTAATGGAGGAATTAGTCTATAATGTCTATGCAATTAGTTGATTTTGTTGAGTTGGGAATTTCGGACGTCTAAGATTTTGAAGCAACCGATATTGAAGAATATTAACTTTTCCCATTCGAGTCGCTGAAATAAACGATAAAGTATTTTTCCTCTGGCATCTGTGGTAAATCATGGTTGACTGAATTTTTATTTGTGGGTTGCAATACGTAAATATTGAAAACGATTTTCATTTTATATTCGACTTGAGGGTTCAGGCTCATCTGTTTTACCACTATTATTTTAGTAATTTTTATTGATAATAATGCCTAAAAATTAATGACAGCAATGAACCTAATAAAAATTACCAAAAAAAAACAGAGTAATGATGGCTTGTAATATTGGGCTTGTCAAAACACTATAAACTAGAAAAAAAAACATAAGCCTGCAGGCTTGCAACATTTTATCCGTCTGTCTTTCTTTTTTGTAAAAAAAATTGCATCGTGAGATTCTTGTGAGTTGTGACATGGCTGGAAATACTACTGAAGAAGTAGAGGTGGGTAGTTATAATTAATAGTGATGTAAATTGCACCGTCCACCCGTATTAGGCATTATTTAAATCGTACTTCCTTTACTTTTTACGGAATATGCTGATGTGGCTGGACTAACTTTCACTGTTGCATTTGTTTCCCGTTTGTAGTGTTTCCAGCTAATTTACTAGTTTTACATAACCTTACAGTGGTTATACATGCTTATTTATACTCAAAAATAAATATTTTGCATATTTATCAGGTTTTCTGATAAGTTTTTTTTAGGTTAGGATTAGAGTATAAAGTATAATGACTTGTGTATTCAAGGGGTCTGCGACGACAGAGACCAAAGGCACCACTAATGCTGAGGTCCCGCCGGAGTTCCTGATCAAGCACCCTCTGCAGAACACTTGGAGTCTTTGGTTTTATGACAACGACAGGAACAAGACATGGGAGGAGAACCTAATTGAATTAACAACATTCGATACGGTGGAGGATTTCTGGAGGTAAGTTGCTAAAGATGAGGTACAGTAACCTGTGCAGAAATTTCCTATCTATGTATATTATATTTGTATTGATATCATGTTATTTGCTGATACTGTAGATGACAGTTGATAATATAGTTGAGACCTCTACAAGTAAATCCCACCTCCTTAACATTTTTTGGTTGTTCAGATAAACAGTTTTTAATTAATAATAATGATTGTATTTATCTCAGATTGATACTTTTGTAGACTGGCATCAGACAAACAACGAATTTGTCAACTGGCATGTTTTGACTGCTAATGGTCTAGATGCAAATCTGAAAAATAATAATAAAGAATAATCATCATTCATCCAAATAGCACGGATAGCCCAGTAGTATGAGTCAAAGGTCATAGGTTCGAACCCTGACAGGCGCTTTACTTTCCACTGCTCTCAAAATGGTGAAGGGAAAACATTGTGAAGGTAGAACCAAAAATTGGCAAACATGTGACATTACCAACCTGCACTGGGCCCATGTGGTAGTTTATGGCGCCCTCCCTCTCACATATAGGAGGACTGTTTCCCAGCAGTAAGAACATTATAGGCTGATTATGCTTATGCAAAACATAGCCACTGCTGGGCAAAGGCCTTTTCAAACATCACCACAAAGGCTGGTGCCAATGGATAATGTAGAACAATAAATAATTTATTCAATCACTTTATTTCCAGACTGTATCACCACATCAAGCTACCGTCAGAGCTGCGCCAAGGCCACGACTATGCTGTCTTCAAGCAAGGGATCCGCCCCATGTGGGAGGACGATGCAAACAAGATGGGAGGCAGGTGGCTCATCAGTCTCGAGAAGAAGCAGCGCAACTCTGATTTGGACCGCTTTTGGTTAGATGTGGTATGTGCTCATAAACTTATGCTCTTATACATATAATTTACCTTTTAAAATTTCTTAACTGGACTAAAAGTACAGATGTTCTGTGTTCACTGACCACTGAATAAAACAAAAGATAAACATTAAAATGAACTAATTATTAAAGAAACTTTAGCTTTACCTTGAGTTTGTTTTACTAATTTGACCTTGACCCAGTTTGGCAGCAGTAAAAGTTGAATCGGAATCAACATGGAGCTGAGATAATTATGTTGTCCAATAGTAAAGTATTTCAGTATAAACAAAAGGCATTTCATTTTTGACATTACTTAAAGTACTCTAACTCTCTTCATTGAGAATTACCTGGTATTGTTTTTTTAATCTTGCTCTTTATCTAATTTTTTTTTTCATTGTATTTGCAGTTTTATTCTAGTTGTCTGAATAATTAAAAATAATTAAGTTTAATTTGAATTAATTAGGCAATTCAACTGTTCACAGGTTCTCCTCCTTATTGGCGAAAACTTCGATCACTCTGAAGAAATTTGCGGCGCCGTCGTTAACGTTAGAGCGAAACTCGATAAAATTGGTGAGAACCTTTTAAGATATTACTCCTCTTTTTTATAAAACTTTGCTGACAGTGATCAAATGCATAGTGATCTGAATGTCTTCGGAAAACATAAGTGATCAGCCTATAATGTTCCCACTGATGGGACAGAGGCCTCTTCTCTTCGGGGCAGTGGGCTGTAATCTACCACGCGGACAGAGTGGGTTGGTAGATGTCGCATGTCTTCGAATTTTTGGTTCTAGGACATGCTGGTTTTCTCACAATGTTTTCCTTCACCATTTTGAGAGCAGTGGTGGATTTACACAAAGTAAAGCGCCTGCCTGGGTTTGTACCCACGAGCTACAGCTCAAAAGCCAGAGACTATTGGTATGGGCCCTCACCACTGCTAAGTGATGACTTGATGAGCAAAAAATGTGTTATAATCACAGCATAACATAATGCTCCATAGTCGCCTACTATTTTGTGAATAGAACTGTGATTCTATGAATAAAGTTCATTCTGGTATAGGAACAGCTACAAATATTGCTTTTTCTCCAAAATTCAGTAGTACCAACTGAAGCTAATTGACTTTTTAAAGCATTATCTGATTTAAATCTAGTTTAAAAAAATCTATCATGAATATATTTTTTCGCCTTTCAGGAGTTTGGACAGCCGACACTTCGAAGCAGCACGCTAACATCGAAATCGGCAGGAAAATCAAAGAGCAACTGGGTATCCACGGGAAAATAGGCTTCCAAGTCCATCGCGACACCATGGTCAAACATAGTTCGGCAACTAAGAATCTATACACTGTTTAGTTGCTACTCAACGTTTGTGCACTCGATATAAACAGTGGTATGGGGTGGCTAGGTAAAATGTCTTTAGAATGTTGTTTATGACAGGCGAGTGCTACACGGCTGACAAATCGACTAAAACAATCGATTGTAGCGTTGCATTTAGTCGATTTGTCATCCGTCATTGAGCACTCTTGAGTTGTCCTCCTTTTCAGTTAATTCAATTTTCTGAATTCGAGAAAAGGAATAGTGAGTAAAAACAATATTTGTGAGTAAGAGGAGATGTTTTAGCAATACAGTGAGCTGTCTCATACATTGTTGTTGTTGTTTTCTAACCATTGATATGATATTTAGGTTTGATGTTAAGGAGTTGTCTCACATAATTTATCTTAATATAACGTGCATGTTACGTCTGTGGCTAGAAAACGTTAAATTTTAAGTCTGACTTTTGTACTAAAGTGTGCATTAGTTGTAATCTATAGATGTAATTGTGTCGAAATGTGCTAGCTTGGTTGCAGGATATAAATTATTAGTATTATAATAACATATTTTTACATTTAGCACTACTATGTTATTCTGAAACACTTGGCTTGATTTAACACTGCCTACTGTCGGTCATATTGTAACAGCATTTCAACGATGCAAGTATATACCATAAAACATTAAATACCATTTTATATGAAAATTTTAATATGTGTTGTTATTTTCCTTTTCCAGTTATAAATTATTGATTCTGTTTTTAATTTGAAGATATCGCCAATGGCTGAAAATATCTAAGGCTTGTTTCACACGTGCAACAACCACACCACAACACGTGGGCGGGCGCTAATCTATACTAATATTTTAAAAGTTTGTAAGTTTGTATGTAGGGGGTAATCTCTGGAACTACCAGTCGGATTTGATAAATTCTTCTTGCATTTGATAGCCCAATTCTTGAGGAAGGCTATAGGCTATTTAACGTCACGCTATGACCCTTAGGAGCCGAGCAAAAGCGCAATGGGGAAACGAAGTGATAGAGCAGGAGACGCTGGCAAGTGATGCAATACGACGAGATGGTCGAGGGAATAAGAAATTTCACGCGAACGAAGTCGCGGGCAGAAGCTAGTTTGTATGAAAATTAATAGTTAAATTCACGCGGACCACATCGCAACCACTTGCGACATCGCGAATTAGTGGCTGGCCACAACGCAAACAACGTTGACAAATATTTTTTGGGATGCATGAAGAAGCCTCCTCGTGTAACGCAGTTTGTCCCGCCATTTACTCAACTGGATTGAGCGTTCGGCGCATCCTGGACAGTCGCACCCAACACCTTATTTGATTGGCCAATAATGAATTCTTTGCTCCTTTAGCTATCCAAAGGTGTAATTGAATTTAGGATGGAGATGATATATGATGTTACAACACCAAACTGTATCCCCCGATTTTGTTATCGTTGTTTTTTTTTTTACTTTCCTCCCACTATGGAAGCAATTTTAAAGACGTATTCACGTCAAAAAATGGCCAATGTGACGAATGGTCATCAGATCCAATATTTTAGGTACACTATTCGCACGTAACCGCAGCAACCGCGTTTTGTCACTGCGATGTGGTGTGGTTGTGGTACGTGTGAATGGGCCCTAAGGGAGCCCACGAGCAACTTTTGTCTCTCACATCAAGTCTACGGGTTGGTATGAAAGTGAACTGAACTCACATAACGACGCGACAGCTGGGAGACATTTTTGTCCGCGGGTTTGAACGTAAAACTGTCGCTCGTCTATTGGTTGGACAAAAATTTGCCGGTTAGCCAGTTGCCGATATCCCGAAAATTTAACAAAACAGTAGCGTTGCTGTCGCTTCCTTGTGCGCATCGTCCAAATCTCTGAGAGGAGACAGCGACGGAGACAAAAAAGTTGCTGGGCAACTATGTTGCTCGTGGGCGCCCTCCCTAAGTGCTCATACAAACGATCGACACGCGTCAACGGCAGAAACAACTTTACATTGATCGCGCTATGTCGTAAGGGTAATTGCATGATGAAGATGCCTCACTGCGCTACTGCGCGTGCTGCTTGGGGGCTTACGAAATCGACCTTTCATCTTAGAATACCAGATTCTCAATATAAGAGTTCGAACAGTCGTAATCGAAATATTTTTAGAATATTATGAAAAAACCTAGCAATTTTTTGCAGCAAATAGATTGCATATTGTGTAGCGAGCTAAACCATGATTGCAAAGTATCGCAGAGAGGCATCTTCTTCGGCATGTAATTATAATTACCCTAACAGTAAACGCTAAGATTTCTCCGACGCATATCAATGGCCGCGCAGTGACCGCGCCTGTATTGCCTCGCTACCTCCGCAGGCTGCGGGACAGTCCCCGTCATCCTGCAGTTAATAGCCGTCCGGGCAGACAGTACGCTAGTGTGGGCACTTATAAACCGGGCTTGGTCTGTTTTAGTTACTATCGTAGGGTGAGTTACTTTGTAACCAACACTGTGGACCTCATTATAATCTGCCTAAAAATGTTTACTACCATCGCACATTACAGGCAGGCCTGTGGGCAGGTCGCTCCGGGCTTTTTGTTTTGGAATTCAAAGGGTTACTAACCACTGACTTTCGGTAGAGTGTACCAAGAAATAAATACTACCAAACTATTATTATCAATTTATTACCTACCATACTAAGTATTTTTCTACGCTTGCAACACTGATCATACGTACTCGGGGCTTCTGAATGCATGTGATTCATACAAGAAGTAAACACTAGAACTTATAAATTGTGTGCATTTGAATCATGTTATTGTGAGTGAAGCAACAGATACGGACACACTTACATCGGTAAGTACTTAAACCAAATTCTATCTTCTGATAACTAAAGATCTTTAGAATATTCATAACTTCTCTGTTATTTATGTACGTTCGCAACAGGGCAGTTGATAGTCTCCTATCAATACCATTGCATATTATTGGCCAATAATTTCCTATATTTACTATAAGCTAACGTTACAAGTAATTTTACGATTTCTTATTCCTTATCTAACCCGTTGCATAATAGAGGTAATGTTATTCACGTAATCCATCTTTCGCGACAATGGTTTATGGCTTTACTTTCGTCAGTTATTTTTTTGAAACATGTCATAAATACATAAACTTTTTCATAAATAAAAAAATTACTTGCATATTAAAAAAATTAGCGCAAGGGCTGAGTGGATAACTGTTGTATGTTGGTCGTGGGTTCGATTCCTATATTGATTTATTTTATGTTGTAAATATCGTGATAGCCAGAGATCGCACAAGACCATTGTCTTCCAAACCACCCTAGGTTTGGAAGAAAAAAGGGAAGGCCTTTGCCCAGCAGTGGGACACAAAATAGGCTAACAAAAAAAAGAAATCGTGATGTGACATAGCCAAATATTTAACTTTATTAGATAACTAGCTTCTGCCCGCGACTTCGTCCGCGTGAAATTCGTACTTTCCTCTAAAAATTTCGAAAATGTATGTAGGTATGATCTTTATCATTTATTTAGATAAATAAGTATTCAGGCCAGTTTTTAAGTTTATAGAACAAAGGAATCAGATTTTTCAAATAAACTGTATCCTCGCTTTTCACCCCCACAGGGGTGGAATTTTGAAAAATCGTTCGTGATGTGTTCATAACTTGACTCAAAGACCCATAACCATTTTCGAGTTAATGGAAGCAAGCAGATCCACCCCTTAAACTTTGTTACTTACCCTTTTCCACCTTATTAGGAGTCGATTTTTGAAAAACCCTAAAACACATACTTGTTTTATTTTTTGTTTTAGTAGTACAGACTTTCGAGTTAATTCGACAGCGGGTTACATATTTTTCTAACCTATCAACTTTGTCACCCCCTAAATCCTCTGTATGGAGTTTTTTTTAACTAAAAGTGACAATCTTTATTATTTACTGACACAAATATTACCAAGTTTCATATTTATTAACCAAATCAATAAGATTTTTCATATAAACTGTATCCCCGCTTTCACGCCCACAGGGGTGGAATTTCGTAAAATCGTTTGGGATGTATTCATTACTTGACTCAAAGATTATTTAAACGAATTGTTGAGTTAATCAAGCCACGCATTAAAATCTTCCCTTGTATAATTAACTACCCCTTTTCACCCAGTTAGGGGCAGATTTTCGGAAAACCCTGATACACGTTATTCATTATTTTTGGTCTTAAGTATTAATACCGAGTTTCGAGGTAATCGGACCGCGCGTTAAAATTCTTCCATACAAATTTTGACGCCCCCGATCCCCCTTTTAGAAAAGTTTAGAAAAACAAAAAATGCCAAACTTCATAATTTACTTAGATAAGTATTCGTGTCAAGTTTCATGTTTATTAACCAAATTATTATTATTATTATAAGCCTGTATTGTCCCACTGCAGGGCAAAGGCCTCCCTTCCCTCTTTCCACGTTTCCCGGTCTACCGCGATTGTGGGCCAATCCTTTAATAAGGAGTCCAGTTCAATAACCAAATATATAAGATTTTTCGTATACACTGTATTCCCGCTTTTCACCCCCACAGGGGTGGAATTATGAATAATCGTTTAAGATGTGTTCATAACTTGTCTCAAAGATTATTTATACCAATTTTCGAGCTAATCAAGCTACGCAGTAAATTCCTCTCCTGTAAAATTAACTACCCCTTTTCAAACCGTTAGGGGTAGATTTTCGAAAAACCCTAATACACGTTATTCTTTATTTTTAGTCCTCAATATAAATACTGAGTTTCGAGTTAATCGGACAGCGCATTAAAATTCTTCCATACAAATTTTGACACCCCCCAATACCTCTTTAGGGGGTAGTTTAGAAAAACGAAAAATGCCAAACTTCATAATTTACTATAAATATTCGCGCCAAGTTTCAAGTTAATTACCAAATGAATAAGATTTTTCATACAAACTGTATTTCCGCTTTTCACCCCTACATGGGTGGAATTATGAAAAATCGTTTAAGATGTGTTCATAACTTGACTCACAAATTATTTACACCAATTATCGAGCTAATCAAGCTACGCAGTAAAATCCTTTCCTGTAAAATTAACTACCTCTTTTCACCCCGTTAAGGGTAGATTTTCGAAAAACCCTGATACACGTTATTCTTAATTATTGGTCTTAAGTATAAATACCGAATTTCGAGTTAATCGGACCACGTGTTAAAATTCTTCCATACAAATTTTGACACCCCCAATACCTCTTTAGAGGGTAGTTTAGAAAAACGAAAAATGCCAAACTTCATAATTTACTAAGATATGTATTCTTGCCAAGTTTCAAGGTTATTAACTCAAGAAATAAGATTTTTCATACAAACAAAACCCCCCCTTTTCACACCCTTAAAGGTTGAATTTCCTAATACCCCTTCTTATTCGATACCTACTCTTCACAAAGAACACACCCTCCAAAATTTATGTCCCTAGGATCAGCGGTTTAGGCTGTGCGTTGATATTTCAGTCAGGTGTTCATCCCCCTTTGGGGGTGAAATTATCAAAAACGCTGAGACACGTATAAATTAATTTTCAATCGTCATTCTAAATACAAAATTTGAAGATCCTAACTTTTAAATTGACGGACTTTCATACACAACTTCATCCCCATTTTTAACCCTTTGGGGGATGGAATTCTCAAAAACGCTGAGATACGTATAAATTAATTTTCAATCGTCAGCTTGAACACAAAGTTTGAAGATCCTAACTTTAAAACTGACGGACTTTCATACAAACTTTCATCCCCTATTTAACTCTCTTAGGGGTTGAATTTCGAAAAATCCTTCCTTATTCCTTGTCTACATTATAAAGGGAACCATTGTGTAAAATGTCAGCTTTCTAGGTCCAAGGGTTTGGGCTGGGCGTTGATGAGTCAGTCAGTCAGTCAGTCAGTCAGGCCTTTTGTTTTTATTTATATAGATAAAGTTAAATATTTGGCCAAGGTCCGCCAAGTTTCGCCATAAGTAAGCTATTTAACTACATTGTCGCTCGGTGTTAGTGTGTCAGCGTCCTGTTTATCAGAACCCTAGCAGGCCGAGATCTATAAATGTTACGTAGCTCTTTGGCATGTTCTCTTCTCTATCATGCACTTGTGTGACAGTGACAGGAATAACGCTAAGCTAAAGAAGGAGCTATCGTGCTAAACAACGTTTATAGATCTCGGCCTAAAACCTCTGTTACATTACATGATAATTAGGTGATGTGTTTTTTTAATACGTACCCTTCCTTCCTCCGTTTCTATTATTACAACATCCCAATTTAGGGAAATGGTCCCGCTTATTGTAATAGGGGTTTTAGTGTGCGGATCCGACTTGGAGTTGGCCACTTGAACAGAGCTCTCAAACAGTTGCCTTAGATACTATACGTTTTTTTTTAATAATTTTAGACCTACAACAGCTACCGACAAAATGTTGATCCCAGCTCATAATGTAAAGCATCCTCTACAAAACGAGTGGAGTTTCTGGATGTTCACAAATCGCGAAAAGAATTGGAAGGCCAACTTAGTTGAGCTGACCTCTTTTGACACAGTTGAAGACTATTGGTGGTAAGTGTATCTGAATTGATAACGATGTGATGAACCGTAATTCATCTGCTGTTATCTAAAAAAATAAGGTCGGTGCAGCAAGAATTTTTCATTCATCAAACCTGTAGTTTCTGCAACTTTCATTCATGTAATTTTTGCATAAGTAACTAAGTATATTTTCTTGCACAAGTACAACGCCACAGAATACCTACATAATAATAGGTAGGTACAAGTAACAACGCTAAAAGAAAGGTTTAATGCTTGTTTAATATTTAAAGCCTATAATATGTCTGTCCGTGGCATCGTAGCTCCCAAACGGATAAACCGATTTCAATGCATATTTTTGTTTAAGATTGATGTTTTTTTTACTATAAGATGATGATTGTTCCTACAGTTTGTATCACCACATGAAGGTACCTTCCGAGCTGAGGCTAGGGCAAGACTACTTGGTGTTTAAAAAGGGAATCAAGCCGATGTGGGAGGACGAAGCGAACAAGTATGGTGGTCGGTTGTTAATCATGCTGGATGGCGTGCAGGCTGTGTATATGGATTCGATTTGGTCAGACGCGGTAAGTAAACGGGGGATACCCTTTATCTATAATATTAGCTTCTGCCCGCGACTTTATCTGCGTGAAATTTCTTGGCCCCCTACCTACCTCGTCGCATCACGTCGTCTACCCGCGCTATTACCTACATTGTTTTTATTTTTACTTGGCTCCTAAAGGTACAAGTTCGTAGCCGACTGCAGACGACAGCAGCAGGCAACATGTCACCGCGACACTACTGGTTTCTATGTATTCCTATGAAATACCTTTCGTAGCTAGCGACACGTCGTCTGCCACGTATTTGTGTCTGGGTTTAAACCCGGTTGATGGCAATAGGCTCGCCCCCTGTTACAAGGATTTTAAACATTACTGGCGAAATGTGGGTGTACTATAATAGGTGCACTACTGCCTAACCCTTTGAGGAATGTAGTCGTGATGTTATGCTATAGGCATATATTTCCAGGAAAAAATGTTAGGTTAGGTTAATAATAATGTAACTATAACTAACCTTAGTTACATCATTACATTAATATATAGGCACCTACTGACATTGTTTCAGCCCACTTGTAAATGCGCGCCACTCGGCGGCGCTCTTCTTGAAACAGTATTGATAGCGTAATCATTGTGTTATTACCTAGGTACTTCATTTATATGATGTCACTACGGGCAGAGAGTTATTATGATACCTAAAGTCATGAGCCATCAAGTGTATCTATAGGTATAATAGGTATGAATAATATTAAGCATTTTCAAAGTTAATGCTTTTGAGCTGAAATTTTGTACAGAGATTCTAGACCAGTCACCAGATACACTCTTCAACCCGTTAGTATTGATATACCCTTTCTGTAACACCCTGTATAAATATCGGTATAGTATAGTTAAAATCTCGCTGCAGACTCGGTCATAAATCATTCGTGTTTCGCTCTCTTTCCCACTCACGGGCCTTATGGGCAGGCTACGCCCACACGTAGTCCTGTGCATTACTGCAGTCGATGAGTGATACCGATAGTTTTATATATTTATAAAATGGGTGATAGAAATAAATACACATTTTTTTTTATTTTATTACCAAATTTACTACAAAGCATATTAAATATATAAACAAAAGAACGTATATATAAAAGTAAAAATAGAAAATTAAAATTCTTCGTCTGAGTCATCGTCATCATCATCCACATGAATGATGAACTCTTCGCATAAATGTGCTTTTCTTAAGCCTTCATCTTGCAGCAATTCTGCATGTTCCACACATTTTTGCCAATTTTCAATCGAGACATTGGAAATGGCTTCAACGACTAACTTCTCGACATCAGCAATCTTGAAGGTTTTGTTTTTCGTTGCAACTTCATTTTTTACTTGAGCCCACACCAACTCGATGGGATTGTACTGACAGTGGTAAGGCGGCAAGCACATTAGTACTCATTATTTACCTACCCACTCACTATTTTATTACTACTCATTATTTTATTTACCCTGCATGCTTAATGAGTGCAGTATGTTTACGTGATAACCTTAATGATTCTGTTATCGATAATGGCCTTGCGCGCGCGCAACTAGCGCACATACCTACTCCGATTATGATTTATGACCGAGTCTGCAGCGAGATTTTAACTGTACTTATAGTATTTTTTTACTGTGAATTCATTTCGTGTGTCAAAATGTGTGTGTGTCGTGTTTATGGCCCCATAAAGTGTGAAATGACCTTGAGCATTTACAAAATATTTAATATGCATTGTTTTCTTTTTTTATGATATTTAATATAATGTTTCATGCTTAATTTATTTTTTTGCTAACTCTACTCAACATTTCTTGGAGCGCAGTGGAACAACCCCTTTATTTATGCAACGATATACCCAAGTAGAGTACTACAAGGAACTTTTGGCGCCTGAATGACATTGACAGGGCGTTGTTGGTAAACATTTTTGTGAAATTGCATTGTCACAGATATTTTATTGAGAAAACAAGAATGCGGAATATGTTCCGATTTGGTCTGGTCGCTAAGAATAGAACTGTACTGTTTTTAGGGATGTGAAAAGTGTAACACCGAATAACACGTCCCCGTAAGTTTACGAATACGAAACACTTAACAACGAATGCACGCTACCACGAAAAACTTAACGCCGTAGCAATGCGATCTCGAATAACTAAATCTCTAATTCACTTTTTCGAAACACTTAACAACGAATGCACGCTACCACGAAAAACTTAACGCCGTAGCAATGCGATCTCGAATAACTAAATCTCTAATTCACTTTTTCGAAACACTTAACAACGAATGCACGCTACCTCGAAAAACTTAACGCCGTAGCCATGCGATCTCGAATAACTAAATCTCTAATTCACCTATTCGAAACACTTAACAAAGAATGCACGCTACCACTAAAAACTGAACACTGTAGCCATGTGATCTCGAATAACTAAACCTCTAAAATTCATCGTAAAAAGTCTTTATTCATATAACAATCAACTAAATAGAGAAAAAAAAAGTCATAATTATGTGTCAATCCACCAAATCAACCATTTTTCCATGAGAAGACAATCAACCAAATCGAACATTAAAAATAATCAGTTAACGTTTAAAATAACACAAGTATGCAAGACCATCTAAAAATGTGGTTAAGTCCATTGTTTCCTTTTTTTAAATGTTTATTTTTTTATTTTTTCTTCCCTATTTTCTTTGCTCTTTTGGTTTCTTAAGACTGAATTTCTGCACATTCCCGTAACAAGTTTTGTAGGAACGGGTAATACAGCTAATATTTTTTCCCATATAAGGAACCCCACATATGCACCTGCGGTTCCATGGTGGAGGCCGATGGCTATCACGCACTGAGTTGTCGGCGTTGCACAGGGAGGTTCCCGCGTCACCATGCCCTGAGTGACATAGTCCGTAGAGCCCTTATATCGGCAAACGTCCCCTGCGTGCTTGAGCCTACAGGTTTTAGCAGGTGTGATGGTAAGAGGCCGGATGGGCTGACTCTAGTGCCATGGAAGAACGGGAAGTGTCTGATCTGGGACGCAACTTGCGTCAGCACTGTCGCTGCCAGTCACCTGAGTCGCACCACGCACACTGCCTCTGCCGCAGGCTCAAGGCTCAAGGACGCTTCCTTGAAGCAGCCTTACTATTTTGTGCCGGTAGCTGTCGAGACCCTGGGTAGTTGAAGTAGGGCAGCGAAGGTTTTTGTGGCGGAATTGGGCCGTAAGCTCAGGGAGGCAACCGGTGACTCCCGCTCTGGGTCATTCTTGGTGCAAAGGTTGGCCATCGCTATTCAGCGAGGCAATGCGGCGAGTGTTATGGGCACCTTTGCGCCGGGAACGATCAGGGGCGGGTTGTTTTGTTACCTGTGACTGTGTATTTATTTAATTTACTCTATCCTTTTATGTTTAGGAATTTATATGTATTAATTATTAGTTATTATTTGTGTTAATTAAATTGTATAATTATGTAGGAAAAATATAATTATTTGGTTGATTGACACATAATATGACATTTTTTTCTCAAATGTTTGATTTTGTTGATTGTTTTAATTATGAATAAAGACTTTTTACGATGACTTTTAGAGGTTTAGTTATTCGAGATCACATGGCTACGGTGTTCAGTTTTTAGTGGTAGCGTGCATTCTTTGTTAAGTGTTTCGAATAGGTGAATTAGAGATTTAGTTATTCGAGATCGCATGGCTACGGCGTTAAGTTTTTCGAGGTAGCGTGCATTCGTTGTTAAGTGTTTCGAAAAAGTGAATTAGAGATTTAGTTATTCAAGATCGCATTGCTACGGCGTTAAGTTTTTCGTGGTAGCGTGCATTCGTTGTTAAGTGTTTCGTATTCGTAAACTTACGGGGACGTGTTATTAGGTGTTACACTTTTCTAAGTCACGTATCACACTCTCTTCTAACTGCGTGGTAAGAATGTAGAGAGTGACATAAAGGTAGGACGCATCTTTCAGGGTGCGTCCACATCTGGCGAATGTGCCGCGAATGTGCAGCTCGCGAGCCGTTTGCGAGCTGCGCGCGTGCATTCACGGCAATGCTTTGGTGCGCCTCTTTAGCGCAACTCACGCAAGGCTCGTATAAAGGCGTGCGCGCACTCAATTCTCGTACGGCTTAAGGCGCGGGCGGAAGGAAGACGCGAGCCGCTAGCGCGCCGCCCGCGCGCTGATCGCGTACGGCGCTTAGGTCGCGCGCGAACTGCGCGCGGGCGGCGCAGGTGCGGCGCACGAACAAAAATGCACGCGCGCGTCGCGGGAAGCTTGCAAACGGCTCGCGAGCTGCACATTCGCGGCACATTCGCCAGATGTGGACGCAACCTTAGAAGTTATAAGCCAAAAACTGAAACAATGTCCGACGAGGTTTTTCGAGCACAGTTAATCTTTCGAAGCTGCAAACTTGGTTTTACACTATTGCTAAGTATCTATCCTAACAACATCCCAAAAAATATAGTAGATGCGGTGCGATTCTTTGCAACCTAAGTGCTCATACACATGATCGACATGCGTCAACGACAGAGGCAACTGCAGCCGTCGACACGTCTGCGGCTGCCGTCGACGGAGGCCGACGGCAGCGTTGACGCGTATCTCTCGTGTGTATGCGCACGAAGATGTTTCAAACGACTGGTCTATTTGGATATAGAGAATTAATAAACTCAAAATAAAAGTATATTTACAGGTGCTGCTTTTGATCGGGGAGACCTTCGAATATGCGGACGAAATCACCGGAGTTGTCGTCAATGTTAGAGACAAGAACAAAATCTGTGAGTCTCAATTATTTACATTTTTTTTTTGTTTAGCCTGTACTGTCCCACTGCTGGGCAAAGGCCTCCCCCAAGTCCTTCCAGGAACTCCTTTCCCGCGCCACCTCAAACCAGCCCTCGTGGTATTTACATACTATTTACATTAAATTTTTAGAATTCGATTTTGACACACACCATTACACTCACACCATGGATATTCACTGAAGTCAGCTTCCCTACGACCTTGCTACAGGCTGGCAAGCACATCAACGCGCAACCAGTTACCATGGATTCAGCATGGTTCTGAACGATTCCATCATCTCCCTAGCCAGATGCAGCTGTATTTTACATGGAGCGACTGCCTATCTGATTTCCACAACCCACCTGGGTAATACGAAACCCCTTGGTAAGACTGGTTGTTAGACCTTCGGGCTTCTGACGACCCGTAACGACTGTCAAAGATTCACGAATGACAGTCGGGACCAACGGATTAACGTGTTTTCCGAGACACGGAGGAGTCTTGGTGTGTAAAGATGGTCACCCATCCACGGATCAACCGTGGCAAGCGTAGCTTAACCTGATCGATCGACCCGTGCGGCTGTTATTACTTAGTCTCAGCCCCTCAAAGAAAGGCTCTGAAAGATTATAAAAAATAAAAAAAATTGCTGTCCCATACCTTTTTACCGCGTAGGTTTTCTATTGTAGCGGTATCTACAACGCCACATGCAAACAACGCGTCATACTGAACTGACGTCACGCAAATCCTGCATCTCGCAAGCAGAGTTTACCGCGTAACTAGCATAGATGCAACAGCCCGACATGAATCATCAGGCAGTTGCTCGCCAGACACAACACCTGTCTGGTCGGAGGAGCCTCCCTGTTCTATGGAGGTTGAGTGAACTTTACACCCTGTTCCTCATACCTCTATACTATAAACCAGCTGATTCTTTTTTGATATCGGTTTTTGGTATTCTCTCATATTGTTCCTGGCAATACGGGAGAAGACCACAAACCCACAAGGAACTTCTCATCGTCCATATTGTATATCCACGCCTGTCTGATACCTTTTCGCGCCATTACGACTGAGCGGATTTCGATGTAATTTGGCTCATAGTAGACCATGACCTGGGTTAAGACATAGAATATTTTTTATCCCGGTACTACGTTCCCGTGGGATAATTTCCTACCACCACGGGAGCGAAACTGCGGGCAAAATTTAGTACTTATTCTATAATCAAATACCTTTTAACTTTTTCAGCTATTTGGATGCGCAGTGCCAAGCGTAAAGCAGTCTTCGAGATCGGCAAGAAGTTGAGGGCACTGTTTCGAATACCTTGCAGGATTCACTTTTATAAACACAACTCGTCCGCATCTTTGTTCTCTTTTTAAGTTTGGTATTACGAATATATTATAGGTATAGATAAGTTTAGAATAGATAGGTTTATGGGTAGGTACAGTCAGCGATCACTCAGTTTTTGAAATCTTAGTTATAGAGCTAAATATTTAATTTTAATCGGAATTGATGTAAAATTTTGTGTCAATTAGGAAGTGTAAAAGACTTCGTCGACCGTACCACTATAATTACAGTGCGACCGACGCGACGAGGGAATGCGTTCTTGACAACTGCCAGATTCATACGAACTAATAAGTACGTATTTTGCAAATGCGATCTTTATTAGAGTGCGTTTCAACAAATAGTTCCTATGCCGTTATGTTGGCAACAATGTATGCCACTTCTTATTCTTCACCATTCCTTAATGTTTTGGGCATGATTCTAACAGGGACACCTTATAAATCTTTAAAAAAAACCGCAGAATCGTCTTCCCATATCTACTATCTTGACAGACATGGGCACAAAACACATAATCTCCTAGCGGAGGACAGGAGAGCCAACATTAGAACATAGGAACTATTTGTTGAAACGCACTTTAGTTATGGATTAGAATTGTCGCACTGACAGGTTCCTCTATGCTGACAGGTGTCAGGAACGCAGTCTCACGACCACAGAATACTTTTTGATAGACTCATGGATAGACTGAAACTCACGACAGCCGGACTGTGTGTTATCTAAATAACACACAGTCCGGCTGTCGTGAGTTTCAGGATTAGTCCTGAAGCATTATGTATTATTTAATTAACGTAGCGATTACAGTATTTCTGTGATACCTATTCGAGAGTTTATGTGCCATAAAGTACAAAGTTTAGTTAAGTAATAAATAATCACAATATTTTTTTATTACTTCAGGTTGTTTTCCTTTTTTTTTTGTAATAATTCCAAACCAGAATGTTTAAATCTCTGAACCAAAACCTATCACCAAAATTGCCAGAGTGTGCATACACGGGCGACACCCATTGACGGTTGCAGCTGCCTCTGTCGTAGACGCTTTAGCAGGAATTCATAAACTGATAGAAAATCTCAATAACATTGCCCCATCTGGATTGAAACATATGTTCAGCAGTATCGCTTGCTTCACTTTTCATCATCATCATTTTAACCGAAAGTTGTCCAATGCTGAACATAAGCCTCCCCCAAGGGTCGTCACATCGAACGGTCCTGTGCTTCTCGCATTCAGTGGATACCTGCGGCCCGAAAGGTCATTGGTTTATCTTGTGGGCCTCATAACGTTGCGACTTTCGGTACGCGGTCGCCGCTCCATAACCTTTCGACCCCATCGGCCATCCTTTATGCGAACAATGTGCTTACATCACGCTTACACTAGAACAATGAAGCAGTCAGGATATCATCACCAATTCACCATCATCTCATCATCTACAGCCAGACTTTCCCCACTGCTGGGCATATGCCTCTTTTCATCTGACAATCCCCACGTTCCTGCGCCAGGCTCATCCAGGTTCTACCCGCGATGGTAACAATGCCGTCCGCCCATCTCGACGCCGGACGACCAACACTTGGATGCCACTCGGTCTTACTCAGAATAATAAATCGAGTGAAATAATAGCAATAATAAAAACGTTTATTGTTAAGCTAAACATAGGAGAAGACAAAATATTTATAATATCGTGCACGTTCTGGAGCTGGTCTGGTTTCTGATCTCCGTCTCAACGGTTTCTTCCACCTTGTGGATACTGTCCTCTGCTGTGTCGAGGCCTTTGTGGACGTTTTCTGGAAAGAAATGGTTTCACTGTTATTACTGCCGGTCTGTAAAAATCTCACCGTAAAAACTTCGATGAAGTGAGCTTGAAGTGAACTGTCATACCACCTAACGTGAGACGATCTAGTCTATAAAAATATCGTCGTGAAAACTTAGACGAAGTGAGCTGTCAATAGTGTCAATCCCTAGCATCTTTTGTTCTCTCATGTTTTTCTTTTACAGAATAGGTCGGCGGCGTGTAATGACAGCTCAGTTCACCCAAGATTTCACGGTGAGACTTTTACAGAATAGTTCTGCTGCCTTCTAAATAAACTGAAACGGTGTGAATTTTATTGTGACGGGTGGGATTAGTTTATATCTATGACACATACAGGGCGCTCGGTAATAACTGTATAACCTTGAAATGGCTTATACGAGTATAAAAACGAATGAAGTCATTAAAATACTATATATTTTTTATTTGTTAGTAATGAAAGTTGAAACTAATACAACCTATCTAGGCATAATTCGTTCATTATTGGGTATTGTGTACAGACGCCAGCGCATCAAGCTACCCGAAACTGTCAAATTTTCCCAATGAACTTTGAACCTTATGCTGTAGTGATAAAGTTGAAAATCTATTAAAGAAATTTGACAGATTGTAGTAGCTTGATGTGCTGGCGTCTGTACAAGAATTTAAAATAAAGTGAATGTCTATTAATAAATACATACATAAAAACATGTCTGTTAATCCTGCTTAACATCAAATTGTTTTTGTTTTTTTTTTAAAGAAATTATAATGTCTCCATTATGTAATTACCGGATAGTCTGTACTCTATGGGTATTTCATTTATTTGGTGAAGAACAAGTAAATAAGGTTTCTCATCTGTTGCGCCTTTTTGAAAGCCGTTTCAGAAGTCTTTTCCATCCACATGTCCTTGATGTCTTAAATGAACGTACACGGGCAATAATGATAAAATATTGCCTTATATGCACCTATTTGAAAAAAAAAAACAATTTATTTTAAGCAGAAAAAGGTCACCAAATAGGGCAGTTGAAACCTAAGTAGGTTTATTATGCAGCGACAAAAGCTGTAAACAACTTAAAATAAACAAACATAAATGTAAACAACTTACCAACAACATTTTCTTCGATGACTTTCCCTTTCCCCATACAAGAATTTTCTTTGTCTCTGATCGTCTGAAACATACGCGCGAAGCGTCCTTTCTCTGGAGTTTTTTGAACTACAACGTCACTTTCCTCGTTATGCTCTGCGTCTTCAGGAATATCAATATGGTCTTCACTCCGGACAATAGGCATCACAGCTTGCGTCTTAGTTTTACCTGCCTGCGGACTAGACTTATCTGATCCACAGGGTATAGTCTCATTCTCAGATTGTCCCGCTTCGCTTTTTTGCCCATCGTCACTGTGTTTACTGAGAACCGGACTTATCTGACTTAAGTCGGGAATGTGGAGCAGTTCTGGTAATATTGGCGTCTTCGGCGGAGGTGAATTTGCTACCTCTATCATTTTGTTCGGTATGTCAAGAATTTTCTTCGCTTCATCGTGCACTATGGGGGAAACCACTGCAGCTTTCTTCACGAACTCCTCAACAACTTCCACTTTCTCATTCACTTTGTCAGTAACAGTCGTAACGACTTCTTCCACTTTACTTTCAGCCTTGTCGGCCATCGTGTCCATATTCTCGATAACCTCCATAACTTTTGTTTCTCCATTAGAGGCAAGCGTATCAATCGCGTCTGTGTTTATATCGGGAGCGTCATGCGTGCTTCCGTTTTCGTTCTCAAGGTCGTTTATGTTTACTATGTGGGAACCGCTGACGTTGGCCTCTAATGAATCTATCGATCCGGACTCTTCGTTCACATTTCCATTCACGTTATCGGTATTGTGCACGTCAACGTTAGAGTTCGTGATGTCCTCGATTACATGCGAGTGCTCTTCGGATTTGTTCATGGTTGGTACTTTCTGTAGCGGCGGGAGTTCGGTTAAGGAGATCTGTCTAGATTGTTCGTCGATTACGTTGAAGTCGTTGTTTGTGAAGTCCGCGTTGGAGCCCTTGGTGGCGGTGAGTAAGGTGTGGCACCCTCCGCAGGCCACATTGTCTACGATGTGCCCATTCATAGCGGTGACCCGCTTAGGTGTGTATTGATTGGGGACTGCCTCGTTCGCGTTGTCAGCATCGTCGATTTCCTCCAAACAAAGTTTATTGTGCCGGGACTCGCCGCAGGCGTAAAGCAATCCGTTGTCTGCAACGTAAAACGAAGTTTTATACGACCAGCGACGACAAATGGTAATCGAATACTGATCATACCACCCGCCGAGGGCAATTTAGACACGATATTTACGTTGACGTGACAATGAAAATGAGCCAATTACATTAGGTACATTAGGTATCGAATGTGTGTCAGTAATAAATATCCGCTTTTGATGAGCTGGAAGGAGCTTTTAAACAAATGAAATGTGTGTCATTTCCTTAATATTCAGTGAATGCAAAGTGTCTAAATAAATATTAGACACGTACGTACGTAATTGTGTTTACGAAAAGGTCTGAGGTCAAACTGTAACTGTCGCACTTTTATTTGTTTACTGTTCACCCGTTGTTTAGAGTATTTTGTTACAAAACTTGGTAAAAAGTGAAAGTTATGCATTTTTATGACTATATTCTATCACTGATTTAAAAACACATCATAATGATATGTTCTCGAACTACGAGGACACATGAATGAAGGGCTTGCTGCTCACAGCGTGTCTGCCGACTACTAACAGTGACAGGCTTGTGGAAACTTTTCCACAACAAAATCAATATTACCTATTTACCTGTCACAAACGCAGTGTGCATCGCTCCACATGCGACCAGTTTCAGCTGATACCCATCGAACATCTTCTCCATGTCAATCTCGGTTGGTTCTGTCACATGTTCGACCTCCTTTGGAAGGCCTAGCTGTCCTTTCTCGTTGGACCCGAAGGTCAGGATCTTGGACTCGTCCATGGAGAGGAGGAAGGTGTGGGCAGCGCCACAGCATGCGCTTTTTATCGGGATGCTTAGTGGTAAGACTGTTGGGACGTACAATGTGGTGGGCTTGTCTGGTATACCCAGTTTCTGGTTCTCATTGTCGCCGGTGACGAAGACTGCGCCTATTGCTGTTGGACATACAGTTAATTTAAATATAAATTGTTGTTTATGTTGAAATTCGTGAAAACAGAAAATTATGTAACCTATAAAATCGTCTAGAGCGCCAGTAATTAATAAACAGATGAAAATAAGGAATAAAGCAGAAACAGTACGAAGTACTGTGTTTTCATTCATGATCGTCGTTAGCAATAAGATTTAACAACATGTATCGCTGTTGTGTAGTTTTGCTAACGACTCAGAACAATAATAAAATCAAAGGGGAAACTAGAGTAACCGAACGTGTTCAAAGGCAATACTAAAATTAAGTTTATAAAATATCATAAGAAATAAGTGTAAAATACTCATTCTTAATTTAATGAATGAGCTAACAGGTTGCTAGTCGTAGAAATAAATAATTTGAATGTGGTTAGCGCTTGTGATTTGCGCAACTATCTCTATGTATATTGAATAATGTAAACGAGCTCGTAGCTAAGTGCTACGGCGTAGACCAACCGCGTGCTACGACGTTTAGTCTGTCGATGATTGCATCACCGCGGCACCGCTGTGATTTATTTCTTTTGTATTATTGTAATATGACAGGTTTCAATGCTTTTACCTGAAGAAGTTTTACAAATTATCATGTAAAGGATGATTAATTGTATAATAATGATTAAAACCAATTTACAAAATTAATGATATTGTTTTTGTAAATTGGTTAAGAGGTGTATCATGCATGATTTCGTCGTTGAAATTGAATACTATTCGTTGGTTGATATAAATTACAGTTAATTGGTAAATATAGTTAATTTTCTCTTCTACAATAATAATAAAGCGATTTTTTGTTTATACTTTATCTATTTATTTAGCAATATTCGTTCTCCTGATGCATGTTTAGGCAAAAACTCAAGAGAGGATTTGAGAGCTCTAATTTGCAGATTCTGTTGAATATAATCCATCAAATCAATTTTTCTCATATCACAAATATCATATACTTTTATAATAATAGAATACATTTTTGTTATATGCTTTATAAATAAAGAAAAAAACGACTGGACCTAATTCAATTTTCTACTGGAAATAAGTCTGAATATCTCCGAATTTCTACATCATTTTCACGTAGTATTTATACCAAAATAGTCTCCAATAATTGCTTAAACAAAATCAATAAAAAAAAAATAGATTTTTTTGTAAATAAAATAAAAGAACTTATATTTCAATGCACCGGCGATGCGCGCTCGCCCTGGCTGGAGGCCTTAATTTATTGAGGCATCGACAGGCAAGCCCGGTTTAGCAGACGATAACCTCATAGGTCGAACTGCGAGATGCCATTTATAAAAAAAAAGATGCGCGCTCAGTACCGAAATGTATGAGGGTTCTTAAAAGAACACTTTTAACTCGTAATTATTAACTAGAGGTCCGTGTTAGCAGAGCAGTGGTGGCCCGACAGGCGCTTTATTTTGTGTAAGTTATGTTTTCCTTCACCTTTTGTTTTCAAAGCCGTGGTGATGAACCACGGCTTTGAAAACAAAAGGTGAAGGAAAACATCGTGACGAAGCCGGCATGTCTTAGAACAAAAAATTCGAAGACATGTGACATCTACCAACCCGCACTGGGCCTGCGTGGTGGATAACGGTCGTCTCACCGAGAGGAGGCCTGACTCCTAGCAGTGGGAAACTGGGAACATTATAGGTTGCTTATGATATGTGTGTTACGAGGTCCGTGTTTCCTAGCCGACTACTTTATTTGTGCCCAACACGACTGTCATTAATGGACAATAGACGACGAGTGAGTATTATACTTTTTTTTTCCTATAAGTATGGCATCTCGTAGTTGACCTAGAGAGGTCGTGACTACTTAACCGGACTATCCTGTGGTTGCCTTAAGTAAACTCAAAGCCTCCAGCCAGGGGCGTATATCTAGTATGCTAAGCGACGAACCTCGGCTTAGGGCGTCGCTGGGGGAGGGCAGCAAGGTGGATCAGATTAATATTATTTAAGCTTGATGAGATCGGCGTTTCCTATCTGACTACTCTGAGAAGAAACGCCGAAACAAACTCAGAGATCACGGTCGGGGATTTAAGTCTACAGGCTCAGCTGCGGCGCGGGCTGGCACTTCTTCGAGCAAGGGTCGGGGGAGGAGGGGGGGTGAGTATTATACGATAAGGACAATTACTTTAAAAGAAAACGGAACCTTCATAAGATCTCTTTCTTGTCCATCTGTCACACAGGTTGTTCTCAAGGTCGATCTCTTTTGGCATGGTGTTACTTGTTTAGTCTCAATGATGAGCATACTGATCGCCAGTGAAAGACCAAATACACATGACTTTATTCTCCAAATACTAAATGGTTGTACAGTCACGTCTAAAAGTATGTATACACTTGGCTTTATTCAAAGGCGATTTCCTCCTTTATTTTTGAATGAAATTTTATGTTATTACGAAAATAGTATTTTCGAACCCATAGGTTTATGTTAAGTGTCGTATTTCAACGTTGCATTCGGTATTTCACGAAAAAATCGCAATTGAAAATTGCCAAGTGCATACTTTTAGACGTGACTGTACACTACTCACTATAATCTACGGTGGTAATGTTTAGAGATGTTTGTTTAGTGGCTTGTGACTAAGTAATAACAGCCGCACAGATCGATCGATCAGGTTAAACCACGCTTGCCGCGGTTGGTCCGTGGATGGAGGACTATCTTTACATACCAAGACCCTTCCTTTTCTCGAAAAGCACGTTAAGCTATTGGTCCTGGCTGTCATTCGTGGATCTTTGACAGTCGTTACGGGTCGTCAGAAGCCCGAGCGTCTGATAACCAGTCTTACTAACAGCCCCTGGCCGAATTCTGGGCCGAGTACATTTAGATTGCCATCGACACGCTAAGAAGAAGACTAACAGCCCCGCAGTTACTGGGTATCATATTAACCAGTAATCTGGTTGTGGACGTCAAGTAGGCAGTCGCTCTATGTAAAATACTGGTATTCAGATGCATCCGGTTTGACTGGACGCTGACCTCGACATAGTTGGGAAAACGCTAGGCTTGGCTTCAACCATAAGGTTGCATATAAATGCTTGCACTACTGACCAGTAATAAACACAGTATGGTAGTATCCGCACTCGACGAAGGCGATCTTCTCCATAAACTTGAGCTCGGTGAACTTGACGCACGACCGGGTGTCCTCGCCCAGTCCTAGCTGACCTTCAGTGTTGGATCCGGTCACGAATACCCGCCCGTCGTCTGATGGAGAAGGAAAAGGTCATACTAGCAAATTATTATATTCCTTTACAAATAAAGTTAAGAGACGGACACCGGAATCGGAAACCGAAACCGATTCCGATTACAGAAATTATATGAGAATTTATACTTACATAGATATTAGAAAAAACCCGTAGATGATAGGTAGGTACAGTCAGCATCAAAAGTCGATTAACACTATCATTTTTACATGTTATTAAATTGACAACAACTTTTTTCAATAAACTGATTTTTAGCTTTTCACATAATAGGCAAGAGTATATATTCTAAAAAAATTATTCTGCTACTATTTTGAACAAATATTTTGCTCAATAACTAAGATTAAAAAAACTGAAGTGTTAATCAACTTTTGATGCTGACCGTACTATAGTTAAGAAGATTGATATGTTAAGTTTGAAAGCTTCCTCTCTCCTATTTTGCTGTGCCCGACAAGTGCGAAGACTGAATCGGGCCTAAAAATGTTCGTGGGTTTTTCTGTTAAGGGATCGTTAAAAGCGATTGAACTTAGGAAGTTGGCAGTGTGATTTTCCCGTGTCACAGAGAGTACTTAAAGCCTCCTGAGCCTGATCTTTGTCCTGTCGTGTCTGTGCCGTTCTATCGGACTATGAGACTGGGAAAAGAGTGAATGGTTCTGTGTTTACGCACACAGTTGTGCACTCCTTGCACAACAACTACGCAGGAGATACACTCATAATTGTATCTCCTGCGTAGCTGTTCTGACAGTAAAAGGGAGATCGGTTACAATAGAAAAAGTAATTGTGTCTCATTAGTGGCTTATAGCGGTATCTACAACGCCACATATGAACTGACGTCACGCGAATCCTGCATCTCGCAAGCAGAGTTAACGCAACTAGCATAGATACTCAACGGCCCGACATGAATCATTGGGCAGTTGCCCGCCAGACACAACAGCCGTCTGGTCGGAGGATCCTCCCTTTTCTATGGAGGTTGAGTGAACTATACACCCTGTTCCTCACACCTCTATAGGCTAATATGGAAGCAACAAGAATAGAATATCCAGGATTTTGTAATATTTTGATTTAAAACAGTTTCTTGAGAGATTTACGTTTTAGACGGGCGACTAGCTTCAACCCAACAGACCCTCGTGGTTGTTTTAATAAAGTGGTTTACCGGTAAGTATAGCGGTGTGGTTGCTGCCAGCTGACAGCTGTTTGATGGGCCCGATGTCTCCCTCCAACTCTATGAACTGTGGCACGGTGTGGTGCTCCAGGTCACCGGTGCCCAGCTGACCCTCGTCATTACAGCCCACCGTGTAGACCGCGTTCGAATCTGGTGAGACAGAAATTATTTTATGATTGTGTAGAGTTTAACCCCCTTATTCATAATCCTATTTTATCTCTATTTTAGCTAAAATAGGTTTATAGAACGTTTGTCTTTATCTGTCACGTTGTCATTTCTGTGTGTAAGAAAGAGACAAACCCCATTTTAACTAAAATAGGTTTGATAAGTTTTATGAATAAGGGGGTACGTATTTAGTGTAGTGTAGATATGATTGACTTAATTACCTACACTAGAAACAGAAAAGATCATTTAAAGCGCAATATTAATTTCTATGTGTTAAAAGCATATCCGTGGTTAAAAGAGATAAGTATGCAGGATCGTCGGATATAGTTGAAGTTTAATAAGAAACCGATGGATGTTCATCACACTTGTTTACAATTTCATCACACTTTTGGAACAGACCGTAAGTATTCTTATTGCATTCAACAGGCAATTGTAACTACATTGTCACCTGTGACGAACACAGTGTGTGCTCTCCCGCAAGCCACGAAGAGTGTTCTGTGCGGCTTCAGCCACTTGACGCAGCTTGGACGGGTGACTTCGTCCTTGTGGCCGAGGCCCAGCTGGCCCCACGCGTTGCCCCCAAACACGAACACGCGGCCATTCTCTAGAACAATAAATGAAATTATTAGTGGGTGTTGTAGACGATAAATTCTTTTAGCGAAATAATAACATAAAAAGGTGAAGGGACAAAGGATAAGGCTAAAAACTCGGAAGATATCATTGAACTTGGTGTAGGTATTCTTCGGGTTTAATATAATCTTTCTAATTAATTATTATTAATATTAATCAACAAGAATTGTCAATAGTGTTCCATACTGGAGGCGATAGGAATGGAGCATTCATTTCTGAATTAGACCTTTACTTTTTACAAATAAGGTATCGACTCTTTAATATTAGTAGGTATTTTAAACACAGTGATTAGTGTCGTAAACCTAATGATTCTTACGGCGGCTGGACGTCTTAAGTCTGACATTGGCATGCTAGCCGGACTGGCGACCTGATAATTGATCCTGATAACTAGGTACTGTAATTCAATTAACAGTTGGCATTAAGATTGTAATTACAATAGAACCAAAACACGCAATGTCACAAGAGGCAGCAGACGCAATGGTGGCCGATCCGTTTTCAGAGTCTCTACCGCCGACATTTGCAGGGCAGGTCAAGGTGACAACTAACAGTAACATACTTATTTGTATGACACTTTTTTTTATGGATGGGAAATCATCAAATGACCCCTCCCGCTCTAGGTGGAGCGGAAGGGACTGTCAGACTCTTACTGACCAAAACCCATCCGTCTTCCTTCCTTAGCCCTTTATGTTCCGGGGCAGCGGTAACCCTTTCGGACAATCCCGCACCCCCGGCAGGCTTCGGCCCTGGTAGGCCCCTTCCTTTTTGCTGACATCTCTTTGAGGCGCACGTGGAACACGTACGCGCGGTCCGGCACAGGCCTGGTCCTGATCGGACGGTGAGCTACCCATTACTCTCCATCCGCAGGCCCGCGCCTACGGTGGCCGGGAGTCGTCCCACGGCTCCCGACGCCTGCAGCGTCTCCCGCGATTTGTATGACACTTAACTTCGACTAATATTAAACTGCTGTAAGAGTGTATGAAATCTCTCTAAGAAACTTAACCACCCATTATGTGCTCTAGACTAACCCCCTTACTAGTAAACGTTGTATAGCGTCTGTATAGTTACACAACGTTTTGTCTTCTTCTTTCGAAAGTCAAATTACTGACGACTGAAAGAGAGAAATCGACGTGTAACTATTCATTTGATATAATACGTTTATTAGTAAGGGGGTAACTTCCTTTGAACTTTACCTTATAGCTTTTTGCACCGGCTACACGCACAGCTTGCATACGAGTACACCAATGAGTATTTAGCGCATGAAGACAGCTGCAGCTTCAAGCGGTTTGCTGAGGACGCCAAACCTCTTTTGTTTTGTGTTTGCATAAATTGCGCATCGCATCACGCATGCAAGTGGCAGCTTGTACCCAGAGCTTTATAGTAGTAGCAAGAGTGACAGCCAGTAGTTGATTTCTATAAAATATTACAAAGGTGTAGGTAAAGGCATGTACAACTTACGGCATATGACAGCGCTGTGTTCATCACCGCAGGAGATAGCGACAATAGGGTCGTTCTTGATGAAGAAGTGGCTCGGCTCATTGTCGGCGAAGTGGGACTTGCCGAATGTGAACACCGCACCTGTCTCTGTGGAAAATATATTTAAACTTTAGTACCATTTTAGGGCCGATTTTTCAATCTTCAGATAACTTTTAGCTAAGGAATCAAATTGCAATTTGACAGTTTCGTATAGAAAACATGTCAAAACGACATATTTATTCTACAGAGATAAAAGTTATCTGACTATTAAATTGCTCGTGTTTATAGTGCCAAAGGGTCGCGGTCGACTCGAACTCACGACCTCTCTGGCGCCAGAAAATCAACATATTATAGACTATTCTTTTCTACAAATATACCAGTTTAATAATGTATACGGTTACGGTGCATGTTTTAGATCAGCCCGTGGACATTTATTCCTATTTGTTTTTTTTTCGTAGGCCGCTACGCGCGTCGTAGACGTCTGCTACGAGCTACAATTTTCATAATCTTCGTAGCCCCAACTTGTAACAACATGTGGATTGTTGTGTGGTGCTGTTAATCCATTAAAACAATACAAATATTATGCGAATACAACTGATAAATTTTGTTTTTTACGCTACAGTAGCTATGAATTGAGTAAGGTACTTGATTTATCGCTATAAAACAATAATCATATTACGCTTATCAAGAAATCAAATGAAGACATAATCAATACACTGCCCCTTCAACAATTATGGCCACTTGAGTCACTGTTATGATAATAACATAAGTGCAGTCTTTACCTTAGCCTTATGTAAATACTAGAACACAGGAAATAGTTATGTACCTACTTATATTACGTATTTCCTACTCGTGGCTAAATAATAACCGTCCGTGTCGGTAGAAGTTTATATGCTTACCACTGTCGGTTCGTGGATGGGTGACATCGAGACCCCTACGTGGCTTGGAAAGCCAAGTTACCCATTGGTCCCAGCTGTCATTCGTAAATCTTTGACAGTCGTTACGGGAAGTCCAGATGGCCAGAAGCCCGAAAGTCAGATAGCCAGTCTTACCAACGGGTTTCGTATTACCCAGTAACTGGGTTGTGGAGGTCAGATAGGCAGTCGCGGAGGTCAGATAGACAGTCGCTCCATGTAAAATACTGGTACTAAGCCGACCCCAATATAGTTGGGAAAAGGCTAGGCAGATTGATTTTTTATGATAAGTACTGACTATTTGCGTATCATAATTATTGTGTGATGCAACAGCTGTGGCTCAGACATTATAGCCATGGAAACGATGTATTAAAAAAAAAACAAATTGTAAAATCATTTGGAAACTATCTAAATGCTTTTTGTAAAACTAAATATCCAGTGTTGAAATATTAATTACTAGCTTCAGCCCGCGACTTCGTTCGCGTGAAACTTCTTGTTTCCCCGGAGCCACCCCGTCGTATCGCATCACCCGCCCGCGCTATCACTTAACGTTCTTTTTTACTTTTTTTCTTTTTGCTCGGCTCCTAAGGGTCATAGCGTGATGTTAAATAGCCTATAGCCTTCCTCAAGAATTGGGCTATCAAATGCAAGAAGAATTTTTCAAATCCGACTGGTAGTTCCAGAGATTACCCCCTACATACAAACTTACAAATTTTACCTCTTTATAATATTAGTATAGATTGCAATTAATAATCAACATTTTAGTGCACTTCAGTGCCAACCATGATTTAATTTATTAATATTGACAAATTATTAATGAAAACAGCGAAGTATTTGGCAGCTATTTGCGACGACGACTACAATCACACGAGTCCAGTTGATCTATTCTGTAAAAATTGCACCGTGAATTAATCTTTTAAGTGAAAGGATCTTGCAATGTTGTCTATAGTGTTAATCCCTAAAATCTGGCGATGCATTCATACAGATTTTATGAGATTTTTAAGAATCACAGTTCACTTCACCCAAGTTTTCACATTGAGATTTTTACAGAATAATGTCTGTGTATGAATCCAGTGGGGTAATTCCGTAACACATGTAACAGTAGCAATGGCTTTCATTTTGACAGTTTAACAATATTCCTTGCGTTATTATGTTGTTGAGCAGACAAATTTTTCGCAATGGATAGGATAGAATACTCTTTATCATGTACATCATATAAATTACAGACATAAATATAGAAATTTTACAAAGGGTGACACAATGGGCGGTCTTATCGCTAAGAGCGATGGATTAGCAATATCCCTCAAAATGATTGATTGATTATTTTTTGGTTGTCATTGAAAGTGTGTTACGCAAGTCAGGAAAAGTGTTATTGGATTAATTTATTGAATGAATAGGTACCCAATAATAGAATAGAATAGAATACTCTTTATTATGTACACTTTATTATGTATTGTATTTTAAGCATAATTTACATCAAGCTACTACAATCTGTCGAATTTCTTTAATAAATTTTCAACTTTATCGCTAAATTATAAGGTTCAAAGTTCATTGGGAAAATTTGACAGTTTCGGGTAGTTTGACATGCTGACGTCTGGACATTAGTGCCTATATCTGATTACTGAAATAAAATATTACCTTAATTACCCTTCTAACCTCGAGAGCTATGGAAAATAGGTCAAAGTTCAGTTACCAAGGTTTATTACAGCTGATGACAGGTATAAGTGAACAATATCATGGTATTTGATGTCATCAATAATTGAGCACACATCAATTATTTAGTGACCTTACTAAATTAAACTGGACTTAAATATCACAATTTTTTCATCATACAAAAAAATCTTGAATTTCGCGAATGCTAAAATAAACCTAGGTATATTTGCAAATTATGCGGCGTTGGTATAATAATAATATTCCACAACTATCACACAACGCCATCTAGTCCCAAGCTAAGCAGAGCTTGTGTTATGGGTACTAGACAACTGATAAACATACTTATATATTGCTAAATACATACATATTATAGATAAATTACACCCAGACACAGAACAAATGATCGTGCTCATCACACAAACATTTGTCCTGGGTGGGAATCGAACCCACGACCTCCGGCATAGCAGTCAGGGTCACTAACCACTAGACCATCAGGCCTGTCATGTATGCCAACTTCGTTTGTCCCAAGGGCGACTGCTGATGCTGAAAGCATAATTGATTTGTATAAAACACACTCACACTTTACACTTTTTACAGTTAAAGTTTATTAACAGCTTGTTTGTAATCTGTGGAAAATGTTGTGGGTAGTATATTTGTTAAGTATAATTTGAAGACAACACTGTTTATACTTAATATACTACCGTTTAGTTTTCCCAAATGTAATAAATAATTAAAATTCTCAGCAATTTCCTGGAGTCTTAAAAATGTTGGTATTCAAGTAAGTAGCTTTTCAGGCATTACCGCACTCATAAAATGTTCAAGCTTTTTATAGGTTAATTTATACACATGTAAAGCACATACCTAGTGTTAATAAGTAATATTTTACAATAAAAATCGCGTCACTATTTTTAGAAAGTGCCGTGTACACGGTGTATATTAATCATGACGAATGACGTCACCGCAAAGCCAAATGATGTAGTACCTAGGTTCGTTACTGGGGTTACTGGTATCGAAAGTAAAACCGCCCTAGTGCGTGTCGAATCACGCACCGTTTTGGGTTTCGTGCTTTGAATTTAGTGGTCAATAAAGTTCTAACAAATCTAAGTTTGTGAGCATTTTATCATCCTTTGTGCTCACTGGTTCCTTTAGTAGTTCCTTTGAAGGAACTACTGAAAATTTTTGGATCAGATGATGTGTTCATGATATATTGTAAAGTTCATTATTGTTTTTGAGGTCATCTGAAAATTGCGGACAATTTAAAAATTTTGTACCTACCTATCGTAAATCTCGCTTCATTTTTTTTCCCTTGAATTTGTTAAAAAAAAAATCAGAAATACCAAGCTTGTAGCATAGCTTAGTTTTTTGTAAATTTTTTGATGATACGATTGAAAAGTTTAAAATAAAGACGTTATATGACGAAACTACTTAGGTTCCTAGTACTACGGAACCCTGAAATGTAAAAGAGCCATTAGCACTGGGCACGTAACTTCCGACGTATGCCCTTGGGTCAGTCCTTAGATTTGATTGGAGGAGATTAGTTCCATTGTACCACAATGACGCAAGTTATGAAAAGGAGTTTGGTATCGGCGCTTGAATTTGGAACACGAATAAAAATTTTACAAACGAAAACCCGACTACGGGAGAAAATTGAAGGATATTCGTGGTGCAATTATATATTGAATGGAAAGACGATTTTTTAAATAAAAGTGTATTATTCATAAGCAAAAATCACGTTACTTACATAGACATAAGTACATGTTTTTTTGTTGGTGCAGGTAACAAAAAAACATGCACCAACAAAATGTTTAGGTAACTTTTGCTGCGCTCTAGTCGTTGCATGAAACCCTTTTTGAAGTTTTCTGATAATGACTCTACCTTTCAGGGATTACATAGTAGTAGAACAGCCGACGAAAGTATGCGTTCCTGACGCCTGTCAGCTTCATACAAACGAATACTTGTTTTGCGAATTTGATCTTTATTAGCTACTAGAATTATCGCACTGACAGGTGGCTTATTCCCAGGAGCTCCAAATCTATTGTTTTTCAAACAATTTCACTCCATACATTGATTCCCAACAGCTCCATAATTTTATTAAAATACCTACTAAAATTGTTCCCATTGCTTTTTTAAGTTGGAGCCGCCGGGAATACAATTATGGAGCGCCTGGGAATAAACCTGACAGGGCCGGACTATAGTTTATAGTGTTAGGTACTAGGAAACGGTAAGTGAAGCGGATAGCTTTGGCAATTGCTTTAGTGTTATTTTTTTAAGGTCGACTCCCTAGTATTGACTATTTAAATTATTAAGGAGTCAACTGGAATACCTTGCTACCGAGCTTTACAAGTAATCAATAAAGGGTTTTATTCATAAACGATGATTAAAGTTAAGTGACGTTCAAGCGTCATAAATGTATGGTTAAAATGTTGCTAAACACTGACTAAGCAACGTTTATGTATATAGGGGTAAACCTTTTAGCAAAGCGTGACTACTTAAGGCGCAGATATACGACTTCTAATGATTTTAAATTCAACATCACGTCTAATCGACCGGACTGATTTCTTTGAAAAAAATAAATGTTATACTAGACCATTTGCTTCGTAATTTGATATGTGAATATTTGCAATTATATTTTTTTAACATAGTGTAATTAATTTGTAAAGTAATGTCTACCGCGGACATAAAAACGATAATCGCGCAAACACTATCGGGTGTATTTTCATAAAACTTTCACCATCTAAAAGACAATTTCATTCCCCGAATTTTAGTATACGGTTTTTATTTGTTTGGTGTTTGAGAGTTTTTGTAAATAGATAATTGCTTCATATTTGCAATAAATTACCACGGTTGTGTCATCGCGCTTCTCTTTCTTTTCTATGCAGTCCGACAGTGACCGCGCTTTAGGTCGTGTAGTCGCCTTAAATCAGTGTACACCGCACCGAGACATTACAACTAGCAATAGTTATGTAAATTTCGGCCTTCGAATAAAACACTTAGCTGACAGGCCAGGCCAAGTAATTATACTCTTATCAGATCCAGAATTTCGTGAGCCTTGGAAATGGCCTGACGTCTATTTACCACCCACAGAGAGCTAAAATTACCAACGCTTTGCAAATTGCGTAGGTACACGAAGAATTGGTACCTACGTGTATTTCTTTCACCTTGAATTTTATTTCGTTAATGATAAATTGCCTCCGGTTTCTAAAAGCGCGATTAAGCTTCATCAGAAAATGTGTTGTTGAATTTTACTGACCAGAATAATAACAGCCAATCATTTTTATTGACCTTGATATGAGATCTAACAACACTCGAAAATCTAAAATCCTCGAAAACCCACTAAGCGAGCGAAAGTGATGCAATTACTTTTAAAACGCAAAAGAAGAGTGATGGCTATAATGTGCGTGCGCTCGGAATAAAACGACGTATGTGCGAAGCCGACTTTACTCCTTTTTTAACAAAATATATGAATTAATTTAAAACTACTTTGATTAAACTTTGATATGATAATTCTCTATGTTTTAAAGTAAATTCCATTGAATCGAAAAAGTAAAAGAATAGATATAACTTTGCAATTTTTTTTTGTATCGAGAAATATTCATTGAATCGTGTATTTGTTTCACATGATACTAGACCAAAGATTCAAAAAACATATACAAAAATGTTAAATCCCTATTCCACATACCTACTTAACAAGTTACACGAAATAGAAAAACCACATTTTTTCAATATACCGCCTTCACCTATCGCGCAAACTGTAACCATGAATTTTATTCAGGTCACGATTCCAGACTCCCTAATTTTTTTTTTTTATAACCGACGACGATCTACGCTCGTTGAAATTTTTCACCGGTTATAAAAAAAAAACAACTTTTTCATAGACGAGTACAAACTTACGCGGTCAAAGTCTATGGGGCAGCAAATTTTTTTTTAAACCGACTAAGTATTTCAATGCAGGTGGGTTCAGAATCATAGACAAAATCAAACTGGTTGCTAATTTAATTTATATTTTTTAAATTTTTATGACATTAAGTTTTACATTCTGTGACTATAGTAACCATGTAACTCACACACTTGTTAAGATTCTAGGAAAATCATCTACTTTTACAATATTTGTAAATATGTGAGCACCGTGTATCTATCACATAATTGATTTACCTGTGGTTGCTTTATTTTTAACAAGTTGACCCGGCGAACTTCGTATCGCCCCGCCAGCCGTTTTGCCCCCGCTTTTTAAACCTTTGATCATATCTTCTGAGATAACCAATTTAATGATATGCTGTAAAAGGCGATTTTAATCTACATTAAATGTACAACGTATCTAATGTATTTAATTAGATAAGGAATACTACTTTATTGTTTAAAATAGCTTGGTAAATAAGCCATATTTTTTTTTGTAATATGTAAAAGATAAAAATGGTTACTGTGGGTTATCCTTAGGAGATAAACATATGCCATCGCGGACTTTTTTATCGATATTTTTAAGATATACAATTCCGTAGTCCATTAATTTGATATAAGTATCTCGTAAGGTTTACTCAGCGTTTACAAAGTAAGCGCACAAAAATATGTTTGTTACGACATCACATTACAAATCTTTGAATTTCTCGGAATTTCTCTACTATAATATGCATGTATTATACATAATATAAACCCTATTGAATCACTTTATCTATTGCTGAAAACTAAATTAAAATCCGTTGCGGAGTTTAAAAGATCCAAGCTTACAGACAGCGGGAGCGACTTTGTTTTATAGATACTATGTAAAGATTCTTCGTACCTTTTGTAGGTAGACTAATTTTATTCTAGGCGCATCGTCTTCACATATAATTATATAATGAATGTATAAAAAACCTTGTAAAACTTTTTAAAAGAGTAACGGTGGAATTTCTTGTCCATTCTTCTCCACACGAACCTTTCCTTCTTTTCAGGTTACATGCTTTGTGTTTCTTTCCTTTTGGAAGGGGCGACTAGAATCATTTCTATTTTATTCTACATATTACCTCGGTGATTTTATTGTAATTTTTGACCACAGAGTACTTTTTGATAGACTGAAATCTGTGACTGAAATTTTTGACGTGCAAAAGTGCCTTTAGTGTGCCTATTTGAAATAAATGATTTGACTTTGACATGTACAGATTGCGCGACGATATCCTTGCAACCCTGGATATTTGAATACTCTTTTAGAAAATCGGGGTAAATGGTTAGTTTAGAAGGTGTGCAAATGTGCCTGTAGGTAAATACGAGCTTCCAGCGTGCGGCTTTACCCGGTTGAATGCCGTAATTACAGACACAATTATAATGCCATTGTGTCTCGCGTGGATCCACGCTTAAGCATACGAAGGGTTAACCGTAGGGTTGTCGCGTGGTCTACATATGTAATCCATTGATACAAAATTGCAATGGTTCTAAAAACCTAATAGTGCCAGTTATTTCATCCTTCGTGTATTCGAAGTTGCATAATTATTGCCGCATGCGCTCAGTGCAGCGCGAGCATTGGGTGCGCGTGGTTGTGCAACGGGAGCTCCGCAAATTTCGCGGTCTACGTCACTTTTAGATACGCGACTACCGAAGGGTTAAAGTATCATTTGGAAACACCGACACACATAAACGATAGGAACTTCAGCATCCTAATTGCGAAACACTATCAGCCACAATCTGAATAATTTTGAAGGATACTTATTGATAATCCATTGCTTCATATGTTCGAAGAATTTGTTTGCTCAACAACTTTAATGACGCAATGAATGTTGTTGAACTGTCAAAAAGAAAGTCACTCCTACTGTTAGTGTGTTACGCAATTACCCCGATGGTTTTGGTAATAGTTTTTTTTTTATCGCCATGGTCATATAAATCAAAATTTTGTTACAATATATTGGTTACATCATTCATGTTGAAATTATACATGCGAGAACGATGTAGAAAGACCTGCACGTTAAAAGCATTTATAGAGGTATGAGGAACAGGGTGTAAAGTTCACTCATACTCTATAGAAACAGACTACCTACAGTATTTGTCTTTCCTTCCCGTTTTTAATCCATCCAAAGGTTGTCTTTAGAAGATCGCTCTTAGCGATAAGACCGCCCATTGTGTCACCCATTGTAAAGTTTTCTATATTTATGTCTGTAATTTATATGGTGTACATAATAAAGAGTATTCTATTCTATTCTATAGAAAAGGGAGGATCCTCCGACCAGACGGATGTTGTGTTTGGCTGACAACTATGTCGGGCCGTTGGATCTATGCTAGTTGCGCGGTAAACTCTGCTTGCGAGATGCAGATTTTTATTTTTGTTTTGTCAGTATGACGCGTTGATTTACATGTGACGTTCTAGATACCGCTACACATTAATAGTAAACAATTTCATAATAAAAATAAACTATGTGATTTAGTAATAAAAATCAAGAGCGAGTCGCACTCGCGCACCGAGGGTTCCGTATCATGTTTTTTTTTTTAATTTTTATCGGCGAGGCCTATATTCGTCAGTGAATTTTAACACTGCAATGTAGAATATTGCAGTTTTAGGTCAGTGTCATCTCTTGACCGATAGTGGAACTAATGTAACTATTGTTGATGTTTTCTGAAAAAGCGTGCTATTTAGAGACATCGTTTTATTTTTCCTGTTATCTTTACATGAACTTCTATCACATAGAATAATTTCAGATTTTTCTCTGTGTAAACTTCGGGATGGAACGGTATTTTTTTTACATTTTTATTAAAGGTCGAAAACTATGCGGCCTAAAAAAGAAAGAAAAAATGTTTGAGAATGTGCATACTGCGCTCTTTTATGATACACCATATGCCCTAGTAGCCCCATTTCGAATTTTTAAGACAACCTTTCAGTCCATGTTACAAAAAAAAAAAAAAAAAAAATTTATTTCTTTCTTATTTGAAAAATAGTTGGACATACGTCATCTAAAACTATTCCAAATTTCAAGTTGATAGCATTAGTAGTTCTTGTGATATCCAGCTGTGACAGACAGACAGTCAGACTGAGTCGCACCATAAGGGTTCCTTTTACCACTTTCGTACGGAACCCTGATAAACTAAGAGATGACCAGCATTCCCTACTGACGGCGCCCGTTCACGAATAGGTACGTCGTATGGATCAGCACCATTCAGCTCAACCGTTTTGAAGGGAACTATGTAAAATGATCCAACACACACACCACCATCAGCGAGACATTTGAGTGATCATGATATACTACCAGCCGCCAGGGCACATTCAAGTCAATGAAAGACGTAACCAGTAAATGGTAGCTCTATAGTATGTACATACTACTCACAATATGTCGTCGCTAATTTAACTAAGGCGGTGTTCTGCGTGAGCGACGAATACGACGCGACGCGACGCAACACGACGCGACGTAATGCGACGCGATGCTACACGCGACAAATGTCCTACGTGATTTTGGTCATTACTTCTCTAATTATGGAGAAGTACAGTACAATTTTAACAGGAAACCGTCAATGGGGACAACGGGAATACATTTTAATTATTTTTATTGAGTTCCGAATGGGGACAATGGGAACAGACGGAAAGTTCATATGTAGTGAGACCGATGTCTCACTACATGCTGTGGAAACTAAAAATGGCGTTTTAGCACTCGGTAACATACAAATACATTACTAACATTATATAGGAAATACTCATACAAATAGATAGCTACATGTACTGAGGTATCAGAGTGCAGTGCACCAGTTATGCGTACCTGCACATGCAAGGCTGGCATAGCGTGACGTCACTGTATTTTTATTATTTTATGGTAATTACTCAGAATGCACGCCGCGTCAACGTCGCTGCATTACTTTACATGGCAGCGGAAAAATTGTACATTTTTTAATATGGTGATTTTAGTGATATGTTGTGTACTGTTTGTAACAAAGTTTATTTAGATTTATACTCCATTTACTATAGCATTAGACAGAAGTTAAAAAAGGCTCTTTTAGGGGCACACTTTGTAATAAAAGTACAACAAACGTTATTACAGTCAAGATTGATGTGGAGTTAAATATAATCAATTTAAATAACATCAGTCACACTTAATTGTACTTATTTAACCTATCTAGCTTCTGAAATTACAAGGCTTTCATTTAATATTATATAGTTTTTACATAAAATTTTGTCGTGTCAAGGTTTAAAATCTAAAAGAAGCAGGGGCGGACAGCACCGGGAACGTTTTTACTAAAAACTGATTGTTACTAAAAATTGTTTCATTTCATGTACCTATCCAAGTATCGTCGTAACGAGTAGATAGATAGAATAGAATATGCTTTATTGTATGCCATACATTGTTACTTACAAAAAAAGCACATACATTATTTATTAAAATTGTTTGAACTTAACCTGAAAGTAAAAGATTTCGTACTCCTGCTTCTGCGAGCCTCTTTTTTCTAATGTTATAATAAATGGTGTATAGAAGGTTTAGCAAGGCGGCTTGTAAGTGAGGATATGTTATACCCAGAGAATACGGGAAGCAATGAAGATGGTGAAGGATGATTGATAAGAAGTAAAGACATTTAGATTTGTTAGGAGAACAATGCATCGTAAACAGTCATGTAGAAATGTTCTGGTTTGAAGGATGAGTGACGGTGAAAACAGCCGTTTCAGTTTTTCCTATGCCTCCAGCACCCTAATTGCGTAACACACTATCAATCAGAATCTGAATCATTTTGAGGGACATTGCTAATCAATTGCTTCATATGTTTGAACTATGTCTCTGCTCAACAACGTAAATAACGCAATGAATGTTATTGAACTGTCAAAATGTTGTGTGTTACGCAATTAGGGCACTGATGCTGATAACTGCATTCGTACTTCTCCTCTTAAGTCACGTCCAACTAGGATCCATAATGCAATTCCACAAACCCTAAGGCCTTGTGAATTTGCATTGTGGAACCTAGGTGGATGTGTGTGACTTAAGAGCAGAAGTAAGAATGCAGTTATCAGTTGTTGTAGAAGTAACTACCCCTAAAGTCGACCATAATATGACAGATCAAACACACAATTAAAAATATTAACATATAAGCAATTAAAACCCGACTACACCCACCGCAGTGTAACCTATTATGACCCAGAAAAACGTTTAAATCGATATAATTTGTATTGCCATACACATGTCTATACTAATATTATAAAGAGGTAAAATTTGTAAGTTTGTAAGTTTGTAAGTTTGTAAGTTTGTAAGTTTGTATGTAATGGGTAATCTCTGGAACTCATAATCCAATTCTAAAAATTTTTTAACTGGCAGAAAGCTACATTATTCCTGAGTGCTATAGGCTATAAATTGTTTCTATAGCATGTATATTAACCGAGCTATCACAACTTTTGTCTAGCAAGTCGGAAAAAAATACCACATAAAACAGAATTATTTGCGTGCGCTGCCTAAACAGTTGCTTAAAATTAAAAACAATGTATGGCTACCTGGTTCGTCTTCATTATTTCTACAAAAAAGTCCGCGATACCATATCTCTATCTTTTATATTTTATCTTTTATACTTCTTTTATTGCATTAAAAAAATTTTTTTTCGGTATACTTACGTTTGGTTGATTATTTGAGCAACAAAATATTAATTCTTATGACAATAAATTATTTCAGTATCACAAGAACATCATACAGATAAGATTTGCCATTTACAGTATATCAATTGGTCATACAGTTTCGGAGATAATATAAAATTACTAAAACGCAAAATGCCCCTAGCATAACTTTCATTGTGCAGACGTTTTACCTATTTGCCCATAGATGGCGTTCTGCAATTACGTCATTTTTCTGAATCGCGGTGTTAAGACTTTCCGTAGATTGATGACCCTCTCGAATTTTTATGCCCACGTTAGTTGGATTGGAGTTCCATACGAACGATTCGATTATGAGCACGGAGATTATGAGGTATCTATTAGACTATTAGATACCTCATATTCGAAAATATCGTAATTTCGTTGTACGTTTGTTTTCATTGTTTTGTATGTTCGTAGTTTCGTACTTCGTTCTATCGTAATAATCGATACGAGTTAAAGTTATTTGATATTACCGATTACGATTGTTTTGTTTTGTAAAGGCGGACGGTGTTCGAGTCGCTCTCCCTTTGTTCGTAATTGTTTTCAAGTCTGTGCGTAGTTTGTCGAGAGCATGCCTAAAAGGAAATCTCAACTGTCCCGGCAGACATCACAGACAAGAGCCGCTCGAGTACGCCGTACGGAAGAATCTGCCCCTGAAAATGAAAATGAGCAGCGCCTCTCGAGAAATAGAGAAAATATTTCGCAAGCACGCGCTAGAGAATCTAGCTCCGAGCGCTCACAGGGCCTCGCTAGCCAAAATGTGAGGACGTCGCGGGCCCGTGCTCGAGAATCTAGCGCTGAACGTGCGCAGCGTCTATCTGAGTTAAGGCAGCATGTCTCTGAGAAAAGGGATAGGGAGACTAGCGCTGAGCGCTCGCAGCGGCTCGCTAGGCAAAATGCCATAACATCACAGGCCCGCGCTCGAGAATCCAGCGATGAACGTGCACAGCGTCTATCTGTTTTAAGGCAGCATGTCTCTGAAACAAGGGATAGGGAGACTAGCGCTGAGCGCTCGCTGCGGCTCGCTAGGCAAAATGCCATAACATCACAGGCCCGCGCTCGAGAATCCAGCGATGAACGTGCACAGCGTCTATCTGTTTTAAGGCAGCATGTCTCTGAAACAAGGGATAGGGAGACTAGCGCTGAGCGCTCGCAGCGGCTCGCTAGGCAAAATGCCATAACATCGCAGGCCCGCGCTCGAGAATCCAGCGATGAACGTGCACAGCGTCTATCTGTTTTAAGGCAGCATGTCTCTGAAACAAGGGATAGGGAGACTAGCGCTGAGCGCTCGCAGCGGCTCGCTAGGCAAAATGCCATAACATCGCAGGCCCGCGCTCGAGAATCCAGCGATGAACGTGCACAGCGTCTATCTGAGTTTCCAATAAAAACATCATTTGCCCTGACTATTAACAAGTCCCAGTGATAAACATTCTCTTTGGTTGGCTACGAAAAGAATGTTTTTCCCATGGGCAATTATATGTTGGTCTATCAAGAGTGGGATCATCCGAAAAGCAGATTATTCTGTTACCGGAAAATAAAACAACCTCAAACATTGTATATAGAGAAGCTTTAAATTAAATAGATACCTAACTTAAATAAATAAAATAAGTAAAAGGCGACCAAGGGTTAAGTTACCTTGAGCAGAAAAGAGAACTTAGGTAATCTTTGAAGTTACTGATCTGATTCCAAACAATATTTTACTAATAAAATTAAATACAGTAATATCAATCGAGTGTTATCCTATGTTAAAACAAGAAATTTTCCGCGGACGAAGTCGCGGGCAGAAGCTAGTATTTAAATAAAACACGTTGGACCAATGAGAAGTATTCCGTAATTATATGGCAAGGCACGTCAACCTGGTACTAAAATATGCTATAATTCCAAAATTGGGGTGAACCTTGAACCTACTACTGAATTCTTAGACGACATTTTAATAGAGGCTTGGGTTGTAGAACTTGTAGAATTAGGTAAAAGGGTAACAACATTTGAAAAGAAAGAAATAAAGCGTGTGTTAGGTCGTGAGGCAGATTAAAACTTAGGGTCCTTTAGGAGGTTCAATCACAGAGCACAAAACTTTTATTGTAAAGTCGAAGAGGCATAGGAAAAGTGACATTTTATTACATTATCATTGAGGGCAGTGGCGGATTTACACATTTGCCACCAGTAGGCTATTAAAATTTTGCCACCCCTACCGACCTCTACAATGTCCCATGTCTTTTGTATACTGCTTCGCCTTTTCTTCTAAATACTTAAAATGTTCTCGTTCATCAGCTACGAAAAACTTGCAAAGGGATTTGTAAAGATCGGCAACTGTGATAAAATCTACGGTAGAAGCCTGAATTTGAGCATCACTTTGTGATTCTTTCCAAAAAAACATGGTAGGTATATAAATATTAATCTTTTTAATTTCAGTAAGACATTAAAAAAAAATGTTAGCCCCAAATTTGCCGCCCCTAAAATCTGCTGCTATAAGCTCCAGCCTACTCAGCCTATTGGTAAATCCGCCACTGATTGAGGGCCCTTAACACTAACTTTCAAGGAATACTGGCTTGATGTAATGTGAATCCTGTAGGTAAACGCTTAGGATTGAATTTTGGACGGAGTCGCTGACCAAAGGATACTGTTGTATGAGGAAAAGGAATCTTTGATACGAGTACGTCTTGAGGAAAAAATAAAGTAAAACCAAAAAAAAGTCTGCCTCAATACTTGCAAGATGGCTTCACTCATTTAGTACGCTTACGGTTAATGACTGGATCCTTTGAGCCTTGCCAAAGAGCTGTTATCATTAAGTACACTTTTAGAGCTTCCTCAGCAGGTTCGTGTGTATATGATCTGATTGACCAGTCATGGAAATAGATGAATTTCAATTTCAATATGAAAAGGCTTCTTGACCATTCATCTTCGCTGTACAGACAGAGTACGGTCAGCATCAAAAGTTGATTAACACTGCAGTTTTTTTAATCTTAGTTATTGAGCTAAATATTTGTTCAAAATTGCAGCAGAAGAATTTTTTTTAGAATAAGTATATACTCTTGTCTATTATGTGAAAAGCTAAAAATCATCAGTTTATTGAAAAAAGTTGTTGTCAATTTAATAACATGTAAAAATGATAGTGTTAATCGACTTTTGATGCTGACTGTACAATGAAGTGTAAGTATAATTAAATGCATTTCGGCGTTCCTTTGCTCTTAGCTATGCAAGATTCTGAATCAGCACTCTAATCAACGAGATATGTATGTTGAAGATACGCCAGCATTAAGACTTGCGAAACCCATAAGGTCAGATAAAGATACAATCAGTTGTTTGAGAGAGGAAAGAGCCAAATCTATTTGGCATGTAAACATGTATGGGTAAAAACGAGATTTTATACAAGAAGAGCAATTAGGTGACATTTACATGGACTTAACAGTGCACTGAAATAGATGGAATTAAATTAAGGGGAAGCGCCAGTGTAGCCCGCGAAATTCAACGTTTTTTATAATTGACAGGTCAGTGTCAGTTGTATGTTGAACAAAATATTATTCGTGAGCTTAACAAGTATGTATTTACAAAATTATAATCATTAAAATCATTAATACAACCCTCTAAGTTTATATAATTAAAAAAAAATAAAGGACTTGCAATTATTACACGTCAAGAAGGCGGCAGTAAGATTTCGAGACCTTTGCCAGTTTCAACAAGAAATTTTTGTAAGAATGTTGGAGACGTACCTATGTACACGTATTTGCCATAATAAGGAACAAAAACGAATAGAGCCAAACACTATTTCAACCTGCCTGTTTCCCGACCTAAAATATTGAAAAACCCTGAACCAAACCAATACATAAAATCACAATAAATCCATAGATTGCCACATACCATCAAGTTCCCGCCATCCAAACAATGATGGCGTCGTTCAATTTTTCAAAATAAGAACACAGTCACCTGGAATGTCGTCCGTCATGTTGGTAGCGGTCAGTGGTGTATCATGGCGTGCACCGGTCGGCCGCGGGGCGAATACTGACCGCTGGCCACGTGCCACCCTCGGTAACCACCGCGGTTGAACGAGGAGCGTGGAAAACTGGAATTGACTTGATGGGTGTGGAAATTGTAGTATTGTGGTTCGATTGTAAGGAGACATAACAACTAGCAAGAATACCTTCGATCAAGAGGAATACCAACATTTTCATAGAGTAAGTAATGAATTTTGAATTCTTTCACAATGGTCACTCATGGGTAACTTTGCGTCTTTATTAATTGAAATCATGGATTGAAAGATTGGTTTTGATTTCCACTCAATTTTCCAATGAAAATAAAAACTATTTAGCCTCTATTAGACACTTAATTATACTGAAATGTTATCAAGAAAATAATAATTCTATTCCATTAAAACTAAATCGTCGACCAATGTTATTGTCGTGCAGACCACTGGTAACCAAAACAACTTAACCCCCTCTGTCCCGCGCTAACCCTTTAAACTTCCCCTATTTTGAGGTCAGCGGTAATTTTCCATGGGTCTTGTTATACTGGCTATCAATTTAGTGAAATAGTTTTTTTCCTGTTGCAATAAATATCGCCTATTGGTTTGTTTACAAAGTACATTATTGTTTACCGTGTGCATCGAACTGTTGGTTATGAGGTTTCATATAAACTGTCATGTTCGATAAAGGCTGTGTGAAGTTAGTGGCAAATAGGGGGTTTTCTTTCAACTTCCTATAAAGTGTTAGGACTTGTCATGAAGTAGGGGTGCAAAATATCGATAAATGTTAAAATAAAACCCCCTATGTTCTGTATTCCTAATCTTCAACAGGCTAGGTAGGTGTCAATGTCAGTGTATCTACCTACTGTTTTCATGTTAATGAAGGTTCCTCGAGTTTCTCATATTTGATTGGTATCCGCGTTGTAAACAGAAAATTAAAAGCTTGTAAGAACAGCGTGTTCTGTGCTTTTTATGTAGGTATTAGTAAACCGTACATACAGATAAATATGATACGGTCCACGCGTAAATTTTTATTGCTGTATCGTTTGTGTTACACTCATAAAACACGTCATACACAAATAATATGTATTTCAAGCAAACATTAGGTACACTATACCAAGGCCATACAAACATGTGGGTAGCAGAAAATTTCTGCTTGGAAAACCTGAAAAGTGTCCTTTGTGCTGAGGCGTTTGTTATGCATAAGCGCCGTAGGCTTGGTGACTGCCTACGCATTGTCCTGTTGCGTTTACGACTGCAGTTGCATGCACAGACGCCGCGTGGACGCTGCTAGAACGCTGCGTGAACGCCGCATAAACGTGGCGTAGCTCATGTTGAAAAAATTATCTGATTACTAGATACGTCTTCATCGTACCTCATGGTGCTGATACAGTCACTCGACCTTATACGATAAATTATCCAACGTACTTTAAAAAATCTTAGCTATCGAAACACTTTCGTATAAAATATTCGTCGAGTTGGATCAGACGATCGATCTCTGTTTCAAGAACAAGCAAAACCGTTTCGTTTATCGTATCATTTCTTTAGTCATTTCCTTGTCTCGTTTAATGTTTTAACCCATAGAAAATAAACTATAGTTCCTGCCCCCGACATCGTCCGCATGAAATTTCATAAATCCTATGACAATCGCCTGTGCCATACTGTAGCTTCCCACTAGTGAAAGAATTTTCCGAAGATCACCGCTTACATACCAGCCAACTTTTACTTCTTTATTATATTAATAGATTTGATGGATGCACCACAGAGACCATGCTACTAGTACCTAACTGCAAACTGCATTCAAGTGCTCGCGCACAATTCGCAAGGAAACTCAATAAATTGTCTTTGAAGCAATCATCGCGGCATAGCAATTTCGTGCGTTGAAGTTTCATCAATAGTCAAAAGTCAAACGAAGCTAAAAAATGATGTTGAAAACGTTCCGTTTCATTTCGCCATCTTAGAAAAAAAAAAAAAAAATTAAATCTACTGAAATGGAATTCAGTAGATTTAATTTTTTTTTTTTCTACATAATGTTTTTGATTATTAAGAAGAAAAAGCTTTATCAACTTGACAAAAAAGGATTCACCCGAACTTGACGTTATCTACTCAAACATTATCTACGTTCAAGGGAAAGTGAGTCATCTCTTACCCCACTAGCAGAGTCATAACTTACCCTACTATTACTGGCAGGGTTCACATAGTTCTATTTTTACTTTAATTGATTATGCTCACGGCTAAAATGCGCCGTCATTATCAATAATACCACAATCAATCAATCAACGGTAGCCTGTAATCATCTTTGTATTCGCGATCGTAATTCTTATGAAGAACAACCTTGACCCTCTCATACCGTACTTCTGTATCGATTTAGAGCGAATTTCACTGATAAATCTGAACGCGATCGGCACTTCTAAACTGAGTTCAATACTGTCAGTGTCAATATTCCATGCTAATAATGACACTGACCGATGGCCGGTGGAGCAGACGAGTCCTCGAGTGGAGACCGCGTATCGGCAAGCGTAGTGTTGGACGCCCCCCAGCTAGATGGACGGACGACCTAAAGAAAGTGGCTGGGACGGAATGGATGCGGAAGGCGGAGGACAGGGTGTTGTGGGGCAGCCTGGGAGAGGCCTAAGTCCAGCAGTGGACTGCAATAGGCTGAGTTGATTGAATGACACTAACGGCTCTTGAACGTGGTTCAGTTTAAATGGTGTAATTCGCCCTTAGTCATAAAATCGGTAATAAAACATGATTATTTAATTTTATCCTTGATTATATTTTGATTAATTACTTAAAGTACTGTCTGCCTCATTGGGATAGTGGTCGCAATCGCGAGCTGCTAAGTGTGGGGCCGTGGACTGCCAAACGCACCAATGCATCGATCTTAACCCAGCTTCGAATAAAGACCCGTTTGTCGACCATATGTCAACAACGCATTCTCTCCTATTTCGGCCACATATTACGCAGAGGCGATGAAAGTTTGGAAAAACTGATTGTGGTTGGGAACACCGAAGGCAAACGATCGCGCGGTCGTTCACTAACACGAAGGACCGATCAGGTGAAGAAATCATCGTCCTCTAAATTCTACACGGTGGTAAGAGATGCGCTGGACAGAAACCGGTGGAGGCAGATCATCCGCTCCAGATGCAACTCCGAAGCTGACCACGATCCTCAGACATGAGGGACCAACTACAGAGAGAGAAGTGTGGGGCGCTTGGTTTTTTTTCCAGGTCGGGCAGCATTATAGGATGATCCTAGTAAGTATTTCTAAGTAACAGCCCGGAGTCTGGATCTTTGCCCAGTAAAGGCCAAGGTAAAAGGCTCGCCCCCTAGTCGCCCTATTATATCGGAATTTAACATAACTGGCGAAATATGGGGGTACGGCCACCAAAGGAGTTAAGTAACCAGTTTAGAAGTTTAGTAAGAAACCGATGGATGTTGTCGAATAAAATTTAATTTTATTAATAGAAAACAAACAGCTTATTTATCAAATTAAATTTCAGTTGACAACATCCATCGGATTCTTACTAAACTTCAACTATATCCGATGACCCTGGTAACTTATCTCTTTTGGTGACTGTACCTACTGTGAATTCAGTTCGACAGTCTAAGTGAGAAAATAACTTTTTGCACAAATACAAATATGTAGGTTAGACAAAGTTTTTCTCGGGGTCGCCTCAGACGTCTGCCAATAAAGTTTGCGACTCTGTGGTAATCTTGTCAATTTCCGGATAGATTTTGGCTCGAGTTCTGTTTAAAAGTGTTGTTTCGACAAGTTTTTTGGTGTATTTGCAGAATGGAGCCATTGGTTTGATTTATTCTTTTGCTCATTGTTATTGGCCAACAGGAAATGCAAAATAATTGACAAAAAATCTATCAATGCGAAAAATGACATATTTTCACGAAATGCGTTGTTTAATAAAGTAGAAAACTATGAAAGTTTCTGGTAAAACTGTCGGATTTTCGCCTATCGCCTTTTTATTAAAAAATAGACTAATGGCCCCCTTCTAAAAATGACATCTTTCGTTTTGCCTAGACGGAGGTCAGTTATCGGAGGTTACGCCACAGTGTGGTTACGCCATCAATTTAATTCGCAACTTTGGTCTGATTATAAACTGATCGTGTGAAGATATGTCCAGACTTGTATCATTAACCGACTTCTTTTAGTGAATCAGATGTCCGTCGCGTAGCATCGACGTGTATCATTGTCGCTAGTTTGGGCGCAAAATGATACGCGTTTATGCCACGCGCCGTAGCTGATTCACCCCGATCCGTATGTAGCTGATTCACCCCGATGCGTACCTGATACGTATTACGTGTTACAGTATGGACATGGTTCAGTATGGACGTGGTTTTAGGCCCAATCAGCGAGCATTAGGATTGTGATACGATGCGGTCGAAATGGGCGTCTATACTTATAATACGAATCCCTACTCGATACAGGAAATCTCGACCGCCCGAACTGCCCAAAGCAACGTCGATTGTCAACTATTTCTCCTGACAGCTTGGTGAATCACGTTGATTCGATTACGCTTGTAGGGTAAAAGGTACGATTCAGTTGAATTATCATTCGATAGTGGACCTTGACTCTTATCGATTGTACCGAGCAGATGTTACCGCCTGTGATTGCATGATGTGTTGCATTTCACTCTTGTATTTGTATGCAAATATGTTCTTTGAAGTCGGTATTTGGGTGAGCAATTCCAAAGCGACAGCTTTGTGTTAGGTTCAAGGGCTTGCAGCTGTTGGAGAACACGTGTACCTATTGGTAATACAACACAACATAACATCATGCCTGTAATACCGAAAGAGTTAGACAGAGTTGTAACAATATTAGAATGTCATAATGCACCAGAACGAGTACCCAACGGTATCTACCCGCAACACAGTGACACTGCAATGGATAAAAGGACACAGCGGATTGCTAAGTAACGATGCAGCTGACGAACTGGCCAGAAAAGCATCCAGCGCGTCAGTCTATGGACCCGAACCTACCGTGCCCATCCTCTTCAACCAGCTACGCAGGTGGGTATAGGAGTTCACCTACACACAAGCGGAGAGCTGTTGGACATCTACACCGGACTGCAGGCAGTCCAAGGAAGCTATGCCTTCAGTAGATGGCAGGCTAACCAGAAGTTTACTAACAAGCATTCTAACATAGAGAGAGAGGTGCAACAATAGTAAGTACACCACGTTTTTCCAGTAATGTTTGAGGGAACTACATAACCTAAAGCGCGGTCTCTGTCGGACTGTATAGAAAAGAAAGAGAAGCGCGATGACACAACGCTGGCAATTTATTGCAACATATGAAGCAATTATCTATTTACAAAAAATCTATTTTCTGATTTTGTTTACTGTAGTCGATCATATACTTTTAGTACGTCTAAACTTGCGTTTTTTGCGTATAAGTCCTGTAATCCCCTTAAAGATAATTAAGTACTTATTTTAAATTACCTACTATATTTTTATGTAAATTAAACACATTTTAATATGGGTGTTTTTGTTCGCAAGAATAATATCCTGTCAAAAGAATAAAAATCAAGAAAAGAAAGCCAGCCCAGAAAGTTCTTTATGTAAAAACTGAATCACAAATAGGTAACTTAAGTATACATTAACATATCCACTTCCAGTGCTAAGTACAAGTTTAAGTTAAGTAAAGGTAATTATACAGCTTGGAACAGCCACAAAGACCTTCATCATATCGCGGCGTTCATCTAAGTTCAGGCACCTTCAATATCACAAGTTCATTACCACGAGGGTAAACAGCGATGTTCAAGCTTTGATTACTACAGTAAATTAATTATTAGTACCTTCCTGTATAAATCTTTAAATGCTTACTATCAGTAAATAATCTAATATGTTTAATAGGAAAACATACCTACAGGAATCTACAAACGACGAAAATTATCATAGATATCCGAGTGTCGATGGTAATCTAAATGTGACCTATATGGAGTCGGTCCAGAATCAGGCTAGGAGTTTGGTGCCATCGTAGCGTCCATCAGTTCCTGTAACGTGCAGGCGACAGGTCACGCTGGACACCATATCGAGTGTCTCATCGTTTGTGGAACAGCCGCAGCACCACACCAGCAGCACACTAGCAGTACAACACCTGATAACTGGTCACTGGTTGAATTCCAGTCTGACTGTCAGACGGAGTATCCTTGTTGAAGGTCAACATCTGACACCGAATACAACACAATGAAAACTAAAGATACTCGTTATTTTGTGTTAGTAACAACTTCTTCAAGATTTCAGCATCCTTTTTTACTACCACTGAATATGGCTACGACGGCTAGAACAGATTTATTTATGTACAGTAGCTCCAGTACACAATATATCATAAGTAAAACTGTTAACCTAAGGGTCGATTCCCACTGAAAGAGCAGCGGCCGGCAGCGGCCATTATCCATAGTCATTTGAAGGCAAAGGTGGGGCAGCGCGGCGCTGCGAGGATGCACGAGCCTTCTAGCGACTAGTCAAAAGAGGAAAGTCACTTGCTCTTACGGCCTCTGCGCGCCGCTGCTCTTTCAGTGGGATTGACCCTAAGACTTACACATTCGCCAATTACAGGTTAACCAGCATTCTCAAAAATAGTTAATTGATATCGCAGAAATATAACAATATATTACTTACTAGCTGCGCCCCGCGGTTTCACCCGCATAAGTTTCGATCCTGTGGGAATATCGGGATAAAAACTATCCAATGTCCTTTCCTGGGACTCAAACTATCTCTATACCAAATTTCATCTAAATCGGTTCAGTGGTTTAGACGTGAAAAGGTAACATACAGACAGACAGACAGACAGAGTTACTTTTGAATTTATAATATTAGCATGGATGGCAAAATTAAAACATAAAAAATTTACAAAAAAAAGAGACAAATCACATTGCAATTCGGCCAATTATTTAAAATCTGGGCCTCTAGGTCACTGAAGATCACACACACATTGAAAAGGAACGTAGGTCGCTGGCTGTCCGTTGTAACATGCTGGGCCAAAGGTTTGCGCGATGTACGAAGCCAGTTAAAGTAACGCTATCCAAAGCTTACTGTCAGTCCTTCTTTCTACACGTGCAGTCTGTGGGTCAGCTTCACTCAGCGGGCATACAGCGACCTACGGGTTCAATATAAAAGAGCACTGCTGCGGCTGCCGTGGCGTTGGAGTGCATCAGGGATATTTGCGGATAATGATGTGAATGGTTTTGTCTCCATTATTAGGAATAGATATGCATCCCTGATGACGCGTGTTCGCGGCAGCACCAATAGTATTCTCAGTGTGTTCGCAGATCAGTGGGATTACCCGATGTTGCAGAGTTGGATGCAGCTCCACGCTGAATTTTAATTGTTTATATCTGTGTCTGTAATCTACTAACACTAGAAGTTAAGAAAAATTGTTACTTACCCTATGGACTCCTGTCTGAAATAAAATATTTCTATGCTTTACTATTCTATTAAAAAAAAAAACTAAACCCTCTCACAGAGAGGAGGCCTGTGTCCCAGCAGTGGGAACATTATAGGCTGATTATTCTTACCATAAACTAAGACGAAAAAAATATACATTGTAATAAAAAGAGACCAAAATAAAAAGATTCCATGTGTTAAAGTTTGAGGAGCGTTCACCGATTTCGACTTGAGGGCTTTCTTCGATCGGTGATTGTCACTCCAATACGTAGGTAGGTACTACAGCATTTAAAACAATAGGTTTGAGTACCATTGACCTGTAGGTTTCTTCAAAGCGTTCGTGGCAACGTTCACGATAGCTCACAACAGCCCCTATGCATACTTAATCAGTTGCGTGGAACATTCTAATGCCATTGAACTGAATTTGCGTCAGTTCAGTGAAAAATTGGTCTTTAAGTCTTTCTTGTATTTCCTTTTGTTAGATTGATGTAAGTAGGTACATGTATTTTTTTGGGTGGCGTGTTTGTTGAACTAATAGGCGGTTTGCACGATGGACTTCGGTGGTTTATGTTCATACTAGCTGTACCGTTTCGATCCCGTGATAATATCGGGATAAAAACTATCCTATGTCCTTTCCCGGGACTCAAACTATCTCTATACCTAATTTCATCGAAATCGGTTCAGCGGTTTAGGCGTAAAACGGTAACATACAGACAGACAGAGTTACTTTCGAATTTATAATATTAAGTATGGATTCCGGATCAAAGAAAATTTTTTTCTTCGATCAATTCAGTCTGTAGCTGGATGTATATTTCTTTCCAAAGTTGACTTGTCTCTGAAACATAAACCTTCTTCTTATCTCCTTAAATTATCATAGTTATGGTAAAAAGTAGGTTTTATTCCATTAAATTTCACAACAGAAACATAGCTATTCAGAGAGTCAAAAATTGACACGCCTAAAGAAATTAAGCTGTCAAAAGTTTCCAGAAAGGAACAGTTCCCAGAAGGCGTAAATCATAACTCCAAAGGTTAGCGATCAAAACATCAGAAGGTAGGCCCTATGACCTTAGTTAAACAATGGCATAATACCACATTAACACTATGTTCCAGTTCCCAGAACAATTATGGTTGTAAAACCTTTTACCCCCTTTCAATCTGAATTCTTCGTTTGTTCTTTTCAAACTCAAACTCAAAACATTTATTTCAATTAAACCAATTACAGGCATGAGGCACTTTTGAATTGTCAAGGGGTTGGTCAGTCAGAAAGATGAGGATATGGAGAAGAACGGGCAAGAAACTCCATGGACACTAAAATAATATGGTTACAAAGTCTTGGTTACATCATTCATGTTAAAAATGATGCATGTGAGAACGATGCAGAACGTTAAAAGCATCAATAATGAAAAGACAAGAAAAAAAGTAATTCAAATATTAAATTAAAATAAGCCATGGCAGCAAAGAGATGACCAGTCCCTACTGACGGCGCCCGTTCACGTACATGACTTTTCTCAAAAGACTACCTCAAACAATAACGTGCATAGTCCTCATATGATCAGAGACAATGTCTGGAATATAAAAGAGAATCTCTTTTAAAGTCCTGACATAATCATGGTCACAGGACCTCTTAGTTTGTTTCGATCTTTCTTCTCAAAGTAAGTGTAAAAGTTTATTTTTGAACCAATTTACAGAAATAAATATCGTATAACGACGACCTATCCATAGAGTAAAGGCAGCACTATCTTGAGGTGTGATATCTAAGAAAAACACAGCAAACACTCACTCGTTCGCCAAACAGTGTTCATGCAATACCTTCTTATGGTATAGGTTTGATTATGTCTTGCGCAAGATAAGGTGAATCCCAACACATCTCTTGTTGAGCGTGCTCAAAGATATCAAGAACCTGTTTTCTAATGTGGATAGGTCCTATCAATCAGATAAAAACACACTGTACGTTCGCATTAAATTATGTGCCAGATAATTTAATGGAAGTATAGAGATATGAGGAACAGGGTGTAAAGTTCACTCATACTCTATAGAAAAGGGAGGATCCTCCGACCAGACGGGTGTTGTGTCTGGTGGGCAACTGCCCAATGATTCATGTCGGGCCGTTGTGTATCTATGCTAGTTGCGCGGTAAACTCTGCTTGCGAGATGCAGGATTTGCGTGACGTCAGTATGACGCGTTGTTCGCATGTGGCGTTGTAGATACCGCTACAGAAGCTTATCCGGAAGTGGTAAAACAGGATATTAAAATATTAAACATATAGTTTTACTAACTACCTACCTACTGATGTCTTTCACAAAATCTCCTTCTCCTGCTTTTCTTTTCAGAAGTGGGATTCTTTATGCGCAGTGAACACACAGCAGCATTAGTAAAAGGTAAGGTAGGTATAGCCTAGGTAGGTATAGTATTTTATGGGATAATGATATGGTCCTAGGACTACGACTACCCTGTAGGTGTATCACGCGAGATCTGTATCGGGCACGAAGCGATAATAGAATAAAATGCTACCGTTCTTGTTTATGCAAAAACGCTGACACGTTCTATGGTGCTGATAGTACTTTATTACTAGTGATTTAGTATAGGACGTCTTGAAGCACCCAACTAAACAATTTTAATAGAAATTTTGAATGAAAACTCAGCTGAAAGTCCTTTATTTGATATCCCACATGGTAATAATACAGTTTTTTCTTTCAATAGGTTTCTTATTGACGTTTTAAATCCGCCATGTTTTACTTTTTTCTGTGCCCTTCAGGGTCCGTAATTATAACACATTAAATGAAAATAAAGATATGAATATAAAATCCGCCATTTTAATTTTATAAAAACAAAACCTAGCCTATACAACTCTTAGGGTGTGACGAGAGTAAAAAGGATACCACATACAAAGAAACATATATACTTACGCGTAAAAAACATAGGTAACACTGTTTTTTAATATCACGCAGTCGGTTAAAAACAATTTTAAATTGCGGAATATGACACCCAACTATCATGAGATCGCCCGTTGTGTCATCCATTGTAAAGTTTCTATATTTATGTCTGTAATTTATATGGTGTACATAATAAAGAGTATTCTGTTCTATTCTTTGAAACTACTGAAACTAAAGCTTTTGAAAATAAGGCATTGGCTTTCGTAGCTTGTAAATTTATTATAGGAATGGAGGTAATTATCTTGTTTCTACTTCAATGTGTTGGATCATTTAGCTCCCTTCAAAATGGTTTGAGCTGAATGGTGCTAATACATGCGTCATGTTCGTGAACGGGCGCCGTCAGTAGGGACTGGTCATCTCTTTGCTGCCATGGCTTATTTTATTTTAATTTAATATTTGAATTGTTGTTTTTTCTCATCTTTGCGTTATGGACGCTTTTAACGTTCTGCATCGTTCTCTTGTGTATAATTTTTAGATAACAAGAATGATGTAACCAAGACTTTGTTGCCATATTATTTTGATTTAAAAGAGTGTCCATGGAGTTTCTTGCCCGTTCTTCTCCATAGGTACCTACGCTTTGGAATGGGCAACTAGCTTCATCTTTCTGACTGACCGACCCCTTGACAATTCAAAAGTGCCTGTAATTAATAAATGCTTTGAGTTTGAGTTAAGTTCACAAAGTAAAAGTTAAAAGTTTCGCTGAGCTACATTCCATGCATAAATCAGAATTTCCCAACAGTTTTATCGACGAAGTCGGCCATGAATCAACGTTCTACATACACTACGCAGTTTTCACACGCGTATTTGGGTCAGAGCTGCCCCTACGTCTATGTTAAGGCTAATCGCTGGCGTTTTGTGCGAAGTAACCTACATATCGCTCCGTTATAAGGTCATGTTTGTGGTGCAATTAGTGAGTAGGGTACAGAAGAACGTCTTGCGTGTGAGGAACTTGACGTAAGGTACCTGGCTGGTAATAATTGATAGCGGTTGATCGAAGGAGGTCAAATAGAAGAAAAAATAGAAGATCGGAATTTAAAATAGACGAAAATATTCTCAGAAGAAGTTGAGTTTTGCGTGAAAGTAAATCTAGTCAAGTAGTCACAGTAAAACACAGTTTTTAGAGTAGGCAAGCGCTTTGTAGCAAAGTGCTGGTTATTTCTGAAAAAGGACCGATGGCCTTTGGATCCTGTGGATGGTGCGTCGGCCTCGAGAGGCGTGGTAACATGAGTAAATTCTGGCGCGGCCTGTCAGCTAACGGGCCGTGGGACCGCGGCATTTGACGTATGAATGTACCGAATCTGACGTATATGTGTATGTGTGACGGATGCGACTTTTGCGTCATGATTTTAATCACATGCTTAAAAAAAATAATCCATTCTTTTGGCTTTGTCATATTCAAGTAAAAATGGAAGTTATTTTTTTAAAATTTCATTTGTCATTAGGTACTGTCAACAAAAGAGATAAGTATGCAGGATCGTCGGATATAGTTGACGTTTAGTAAGAAACCGATGGATGTTCTCGAATAACATTTAATTTTATTAATAGTAAACTAACAGCTCATTTATCAAATTAAATTTCAGTCGACAACATCCATCGGTTTCTTACTAAACTTCAACCATATCCGACGATCCTGCATACTCAACTCTTTTTAACCGACTTCAAAAAAGGAGGAGGTTCTCAATTCGACGGTATGTTTTTTTTTGTATGTTTGTTACGCGATTACACCGTCAATTGTGGACCGATTTTCAAAATTATTTTTTTTTTTTCGAAAGGAGATACTTCTGAAGTGGTCCCGTAGTCACCAAGTCAGGATCTGATGATTGGATCCTGGAGAAATCGAAAGAACTCTTCAAATATTATAGGCACACCTATAGCGATTTGGGTATTTTTTATAGTAACTCGTGCATTTGCTCTTGGAAAGCAGCTTGGTGAAGTGGAACTGCTGATGAAGACCACAGATGGACACCGGAACTACTCAATAATATCTAAGTATTTCACGGATTGCTCTTCGATTACTTTAATATGGTTGCTAAGCAATTTATGCTCGCCACGATGTGAATGGTAATATGGAGCTGATGGTGGACCAGGAGAACTCCTCCACAATTAACTTCCCTGCATCGGGAAAGGCAATATTATGTAAAAGGCGATGAGCATGTTGACACTGGCTATTGTAACTTAGATAAATTATAAGCAGACCCACTAAAAATCGTGAAATAAAAACTTTTTAGCAAAAATACAACCGACTTTTAAAAAGAAACACTACAAAGTGAAAAATAACTTTAATTTAGGATGTCGGTGGCGAAAAACGTAAATACAAAACCAAAGATACCGACTTCCGAAATTAAAGTTATTTTCACTTTGTAGTGTTTCTTTTGGAAGTCGGTTGTATTTTTGTTAAAAAGTTTTTATGTTGACTGTACATGTGTGACGGATGCAACTTTTGCGTCATGATTTTAATCAAAACCTTAAAAAACATAATCCTTTCTTTTGGCTTTGCCGTAGTCGAGTAAAAACGGAAGTTTTTTTTTATTCCATTTGTCTTTACCTAATTTTCTTGCGTGACTAAACAAGGTGTTAGGTAAAAGCACACTAATCGCAGTCGGCAGGAGTTATACGATGAATGACCAAGATAGCTCGTTGCTCGTACACTTGTGGACGGCATTATGCAGAACGTACTGAAATAGTCTTGTCTATGTCGTGTCGAGGTTACAAGTGTCATGTTGTGTAAGTTCTGCTTTTGAATGGCATGGTAACAAGGATTTGATTGTGTTTTGTTTTCGTTTGTAGATTTTGTAAGGAAGTCTTTTGTTCACTAGTTTGCAGGTTCAAAACTTGGCTTAACGTTTTGAATGTTACATGTATTTAATTTTGGATACCATAAACTTATAAAAATACCGATTTAGATTTTGATTAGCAGGCCCATGTTCAGCTGTTGACTGAAAGTTCAAACGAATTTAATTTAAAAGTAGATAAGGTACAGCTAAAATATATTTAACCCTTCGTATGCTTAAACGTGGATCCACGCGAGACACAATGGCTTTTTAATTGTGTCTGTAATTACGGCTTTCAACCGGTTAAAGATATTAAAACGAGTAGCGTGGTTGATGTGATCATTTCACAATAAAAGCAATCAATTTGACCACATCAGTTCTCTTTCCTATTTAAAGCGTTACTCGTTAGAATATTATATTGATTATATCGTAACCCTTAATACAATGACTGAAAATATATTTTCGCGTGTTATGATGCTTAACTAGATTCACATCTATACTGTGAAAAGAAAATGCGACGTTCGAAATTCTCGTTTGAAATCCATTGCGTTTTATTACTGTCGCTTTCGTGGAAAAATTGGAAAAAAGACAGCAATGGATATGGAACAATACGGATTATTGAAACACAAGTTTCTTTGGAAGCAATAGGTATCATGGCAGCTGTATTGTTTGTCCACGGTGACCATGGCAACGGTATCGTAACATCTCGCCAACGGAGGTGGAAACTACGCTGATTCGGTCAATGGGTCGTTGATCCGCAAGGATTTATGATGTTTTTTGGTTATTAGGCTACTTTTTAGGCTATTTGGCTATTTTTTATGTAAACCCTGTGAATTATGGCCCGTATAATTGTATGATATGTTATCAGTAGCGTTTGTGTTAGAGGACCTAGTTCTGGTGTAATAAAGCGGTTTGAATGTAGTTGGAGTTAATGTATTTAAAATCAAATAAAAAAAATCAAAAGTTATTTATTCAAATTAGGCTGCGTATCAGCACTTTTCGAACGTCAAAATTACATAAGACAGACCCCCAAAACGCCCTTCACTTTTATTTCACTTTATTGTGGGACTTACCCACAAACTGGGTAGGTATTGAACCTGAATTTTAATATTCAGAAAACGTAAAATATTATTATCTAAGTAAGTATAAACCTTCCGGAGTTTTCTGAAGTTCTGCACAGATCTAAAACCGGTCTCTCTCTGCAAAATTACCAACTTTTTATAACTCCCATAGAAATTCATAGGCATAAAGCCTATTTCTACAGCATCACGCTGCAAAGCTTAACCAATCTCGTTTTAGAAACAAATGTAAACAAGCTGGAATAGTCGCTTCACGTTCACATGAAACGCATGTAGTGCCAACTCTATCAAGTTTTTACTTGGATATTATTATTTCAACAACTTTTTACCACAGTACCTTTAGTACAGGTAGCGCCATCTGTAGAGTAAAACAAAAACTACATCGGCGGTACTTTTGTTCAGAATACTGAAACTGAAATGATGTGACCATTTCAGTTTCAGTATTTTTTTACTGTGGTTAAGTTGTGACGTTGGCGTGACTAGCAAGGTGTTCATGCAGTTGAGTAATCCAAACAGTTTTATAAGAATTGACAAATATTTTAATAATTTTAGTTCTGCTACTCGGCACTAGATGGCAGTGTACTAATCAAAGTTCCAGGCTATGATTTTACATGAGTGTATAAGTACAGGAATGAAAGACGAACGAGTATAATATAGCTGTTGTATGTCGCTTAATTAGTGTACCTACTACCACAGATAATATAATACTCTACTACTACTAAGTATTGCGATTTCAAAGTGAGATTTCCAGGATGCGACAGTATTTACCTAAATAAGGTGTTTTAACTGAGCTTTCTCCAGAAAACATTAGTTTTTGTACAGATTAAGATTCAAGCCATAGAGATATATAGGGTTTTTCACATGTTGTTTTTCGAATTTATAATAGCATTTACAATTTGGAATCTCGAAGAGTACTTTAATTTATTTATCACTATCAGAATGGACAGAATGTGCTGCGTTACTATGTTAAAAATAAAACTAATAAATACTGATGATTCTTTATTTCCTTATAGTTATAATGTAAATATTAATACTTAAGATACAGAAGTTATTTTGTTCCTATAAATAAGTTCTCCACTTGCTTAAAAAGAATTCACAGTACCTCGGTGTCGCTACTACTAAATTTACAATTAAGTAGTATTTACAGATCAAAATATAGAATTTGACGTTTTTGTAAGTACATATCTACTTTCTACAAAAATATTAGATAGAGATGTTAAAGATTTTTATAACTTAATTTTTATTTCAAGAAAACGTGTTTTGAGGTATGATAGTAATACTATAATAAGCACGTCACTAGTAACTAGTAGACTAGTTTTTCGAAATCTAAGAACATAAGTTACTACAGCTATGCACGATCCAACACGCACATAATATGTTGGGTGCAATGTTGTGTCGATTTGATGTATGTTGGTAAATCTAAAATGTGACTAACATTAAGTATCCAGAATTCGATCCTAATCACCGGCTTGTAGCTTGTGCGAAATATTTTTTAAAGGTATTTTGGGTACTAAAAACATATTTTTCAAATAATCCCAATGTTTATTTGCAAGTTCTTGGCCATAATGGCAAATTGCACTTTCAAAGATTGCGCGAATTGGGAAAAATAAAGTTCGAATCTTTACGGTAATGACAATCTTCCACGCTCCAATTTAGAAAATGAAATAGAACATAAGAGCTGCACTAAGCCGACGATATTGATTTTAAATTACAATCAAAGAGTGTTGAATATATCCATAAATAAGTTTTTATACGACTGCTTAAAAATATTTCACAAAAACTTACACGAAGTGTGATTTTTACTTCATAAATGCGAGGACTACAATAACTGGCAGTTTAGTAAAAAAAAAATATTAATTTATTAGGTTTTAACTAAAATAACAAACATATTGGAACGTAAACTTACTTAGCTAATTAAACACGAAATGCCAATCATGATGTACGACACTTTTCTTGTTAATTTCTTATTCTTTAATAAATATACTTAAAAATCAGTGAGAAAATGTTAATAATTATTTTAGTATTTAATTCAATTTTATGTAATGTTCCAACAAGTCATGTTGGTAGTGCCTACATCGAAATTATTTTTATAAGTAGTATTGATATTTTCAATATTTTTGAAACTGGATAAGATTAAACATTTTAGTTATCTAGAATTATATTTTCTCATAAAACTTACTGACTAGTACATTATAAATACAAAAAATAAAACAGATTACCACGACGCACTTAATTCAAAAGCACAGCATTAGAAACCATAATATTAAAAACGTGTGGAATATAAACAAACGAAATAATAATAAAATAAAAATAGATGTTGTGACATCTAAAAACTTTAAGATAATAATCGTTTAACTTACTGACTTACATAGTTAGATCTATCAACATTTAACTCTACCTACGATCGCAGTAACATGTTTTATGTTGTCTCGTGTATTAGTGTCCTAATACTTCGTATCCATTAAAGAGTCAAAGATTGTAAAAAACAAATGACCAATAAACGGTCACTTTGTCAAACAGATTTTAATTAAATCTGGAGAAAAATAGAAGCGTCTGTTGCACATTTACGACTAGTCATAAATGTGATTATTGTATATTACAATATTGAAAATGAAGTATTTAATAATGACTACAAGTTAACAGATGCAATAGAATGGTAACTACAGCTACATTGACAAGACTCACACTGGATTGCAGTTATTTAAAGTATGGATAAATAGCTGAATTTGTAAAATTCGAGTAGAAAAGGTCGTAAGTTCTGACTACTCTAGAAAGAAGAGAAGAAGAGCAAGGATATGACACTTTGCGATGTAGGTTTTCAACAATGATGAAATGATTAGCAGAAAACTATGTTACTGAAACTACTTATACGCTATGAGTTTCTACTGCGTCCGAACATCTTATGATATTGATCCCTCTATCAATAGGTGCCGAATCCTCACTCAATTGATATTAATAGTCAATTAGCAAATGAGTAACACGCTAATGATAGGAATCAGAACAATCGTAAAGTGTCAGCAATAAATATTAATAAAAGCGAAGTCGGAAATAGTTCGGAAAAATCGCGAGGAACTTAAATTAACATCGAGGAATAATCGATTCTTGAATGATCGAAACAAACGATCATTGGAATCGAATCGATTAGTTGCGGTTCGCTTTGGGTGGACCGGCAGCGTTATGTGGGAACGCCATCATGTTGAACTCTTCGACGATGGTTTTGGGATGAAGAGCGCTGATATTGTTGTCGACAGTGTATGTCCTGGCGTGTGTTTGAGCGAGGGCTTGTCTCGGTTCGTTCTCCAGCCAGTCGTCGTCGCGCAGTCGCTTGCGTCGTGCGACTTGTTTGTCGCGCAGATGTCGCAGCCGGGCGAGGTGGGCGTTGACCTGTTGCGGAGTAAGCCCGGTGTGGCCGGAGCGGAGAAGCTGAGCGTTGCGCTGGAATGAGCCTTCGGGGTCGCGGCGATTCCATGTGTAACTGGAATAAAAAGAAAAACAATTCATTAGCTTCTACTTGTTCACTTTTGCTCTTATTCCACGGCCAGATCTTAAAAGGTCTTAAGATCGTTCCCTGTGGCACTCCTAAGAAAATGTTTACATTTTCGTCTTCCAACTAAATAGTAACTGTTGGATATTAGGTTTGCATATAACGCCGGTGAACGTCTAAACAGGCGAGAGTGCGAGACCAGTCCACCTGTTGAAAACCGATTAGCAACGCACATGTACAATGTACTGCGAGTGCCAAGCTTTCAACGATCCACATAGTTGGCGGTACAATACTATCGACAAGAGGAAAGCTCTGTTTTCCATCTCTTTCACCGATATTGGCATAGCAATAGCCAATTATTCGTCCATTCCAAACATTGGTAGATAAGGGAGAAACGATTGCAGTTAATTTGATCTATGTTTGCCATAAACGTACATTTAATGTGTTTTTGTTCGAAAGTACGTGCTCTGAGAAATTGATTGCCGCTGGTCTAGTAATGGAGAAAGTTGGCCAAACATTATGTATTATTAATGGGCCATGTATTTATTTTACGTGAAAACTTTTTATTTTTTGATACACGTGCGATGTAGGCCGTTAACTTGTCTTACTTATTGAGGAAATAGTTGATAGTACTGAAGTTGAAAACTTGGGACGAGCTTAGTACAAACTTGTGTTTGAAAAGCTCTTGTAAGTTTAATTGCTTTAGTAAATCCTAGCTATTTAAGATTCTTATGATAAACTTACCCTGGGAACGGTCTCTTGAGCCGCCTATGTACTAAAGGCCTCGATCTCTTCTTTAACTCATTCGGTCTCAGATCGTACTTCGAATTTGGAATCGCATTCGACCTCGAGCCGTGTCTCTTCTGACTTATTCGGGGATGTTGTGGGTTCGGGCGCAGATCGTACGACTTTGGGTTAGGAATAGGGTTGACAGTGACGTCATTGAACATCATGGGGTCGTTGACCTCCCTGCTGACGCTTGGTGCAGTGATTTCGTTGATCTTGCCCATTCGTTGCCAGCGACGACGTAGGTCCTTCACTTTTTCCTTTGGCAGCTTCTGGAGTTTGGTTTGGCAGATGTAGTGACGAGCTTCGATGCAGCTGCGCGGCGACCACCTGAAGCAATTAGCATTGATAATGATTAAATGAATCAATAATAGTAGATAGTTAGTGAAGAATGTTTGGATTATCAAACTGTGAAGGGTCGTGGAAGAAACTGTAATATTGTTATTTATATGCTACGGCCCGGCTGGAGGAAGTATAATTGAAGTTGATTCAACTTCACTGAATACAATGCGAATAAAAAAAGGGTAACTGGAAAACACTATGAATAATTTAGGGCAAAAGTAGCTACAACCGTGGTTATAATTCGAAACAAACACATTACGATTTTATGACAGTACCTAAGTGTCCCAATTACATTCATCATGATTCTGACCTACATACTGTAATAAACAGCTACTTTTGTTCCCATGTGAAACCAATGATCACTCCATAAGGCGTCAACACCATGGCCTCCGAAATTTAAACCGACCATAAAACTGACTGCAAAAAATAGTAGGTATACTGTGTGGTGACGTCACACACCAGGGACAAAAGACCAACACAAGCGGAATCGTTAAACTTATTGCTTTTCTCAGGAACGCTCTATGGTTAGTCCGTTTCGGGTTTGGCGTCTTATGGTACAAGGCATAAGAGAGTGTAGAAATGGAAAATACAGGGTGGCAGGGACAGCGTCGCACACCTGTTACCATGGACTCAGTATATTATGATTCTGAACTAAATTACAAAGCAGGACGCGTTGAATTTTTTTTAAATTAAAATACAAATTTGCTATTCCATACAATTTGACCGCATAGGTATTGCTCTTTTCTATGAAAAAGCAGTTTTTTTTTTTATAACATAAGATAAATTTCTACGCTAGGGGGTGTAAAATCATGTGCCGAATTCATGGTTACAATTTACGCGTAGATGTCCCCGCCACCGTGTATAGCTGTCAACTAACTAATAGATTGGCTAAATGAAGTTGAAGTACGATTTATTGAAACAATTTAGGTCTATATTAGTGACTAATAGAAAATAAAGCGTAATGTACGTCAATGTATTATTGATGTCGACAGATTGGCAATAAGTGTTAATATTAACATGATTTGCCTCGTGTTTTTAAAGGCAGGATCAATGGCCTCTACGCTTACTAGTCCATAAATTTTCTATGGATATGTCTGTATAAAGTCTGACTGATTTATGATACGGCTTAGGAAGCTATCGCATTTTATGAGAATATAATTTGCAAGACTAATGAAATAATGATTATGAACAATGCAAAGAACGAAAAGAATTTGTAAAAGTAGTCAATATAGAGAAAAGTGTAGGATATAAGAGGCGTCTTGACAAAAACGGAACATTAGGTTTCCTAAATAAAGAAGTATGAATTGAATACTATAAATCGCTGACAGAACATAACTTGAATATGTCCTAAACGGCTATTGTGGATAGAAATGAATGATCAAATTCTTCCGACACCCCTTTGTGAGATGTATATGTGTTTATTCAGAATTATAAAAAAAATTCACGATCATCGGGTACAGACGCCAGCACATCAACCTACTACAATCTGTCAAATTTCTTCAATAGATTTTCAACTTTATCACTGAATAATAAGGTTCAAAGTTGATTGGGAAAATGTGACAGTTAGGTGTAGCTTGATGTGCTGGCGTCTGTACAATCAACTAGCAAATACACAATGTCAGTAAATGAGTGAGAACGCTTTCTAAACACACGTGCAACGTTGTTCCATAAAAAAACCGCGATCTGAAAAATTGTTGGTTGCAACGTTGTTCGAGCGTAACCTTCAATTGATATCGAGGGTGGTATGGTACCTAAATAAAAGATACCTATAAAGTTATTTTAGCTTAGGTATTGGCTGAAACTCTAACATACAACTCTACTACCTTAAGCCTATTTTTATTGTAAACCATATTATGTCTCCTTACGTGAAGGAGCAAATTAACTTTTTTATTTTAAAAGAAATAACCAATTATACCTAAATAAAAATAACAGTCAAACCTCGTTTACATGAATATTTTATCATTCATTTCTCTTTTACCGTCCTCGCCACTTCGCCAGTTATAGCGAGATTCAGCTGAAACAAGCATTATGTGTATGATACAACCAGCTTTTAAATACTCGAATAACAAAGAAAAAAAGACGGGTTGCACTCCGGGAGTGCCGGCAGAAGTGAAAACTTGAATATTAACGTTGAAATAAATCAATTATTAATTTAATTAATATAACTCATTTTTTTTCACTATTTCTGCGTCACTTTTTTCATTAATAGATGCACTTTGTTCAATTTCCATATTCTAAACACTTTATATAAACGAATTTTACGAATACACAGCAGTGTGGCTACTACACAGACGGTCGAGCCATCAGCTGTCCATCCATCCATCCATCCACTTCCACTTCCACTTTGACTTCCACTTCGACTTCCACTTCGACTTCCACTTCGACTTCGACTTCCACTTCGACTTCCACTTCGACTTCCACTTCGACTTCCACTTCGACTTCCACTTCGACTTCCACTTCGACTTCCACTTCGACTTCCACTTCGACTTCGACTTCTACTTCGACTTCCACTTCGACATCCACTTCGACTTCCACTTCGACTTCGACTTCCACTTCGACTTCCACTTCGACATCCACTTCGACTTCCACTTCGACTTCCACTTCGACTTCCACTTCGACTTCCACTTTCACTTCCACTTCCACTTCGACTTCCACTTCGACTTTCACTTCCACTTCCACTTCCACTTCCATCCATCCATCCATCCATCCATCCATCCATCCATTGTGTCCGTGTGTCACTTCACTTCGGTTGGCGCCGCCGTAGAAAGAGGGGGGGGGAAATCTCTCCTGACGGTCACGTGTCCTGACGCGATGTCCTGACGCGAGTTTAACATTTTTTACCCATTATAAAAAGTGTGTGCAACGCCGCTAAAGAAGTTTACACTTCAAAAGTTATTCATATTTTGATCACCGAAGTAAAGCACCCACCGGCCACCGAGTACAAATAGATACGAATTGGAAATCACCTCTAGAAAATAAAAACAATTAGTGTCTATTGTTTATTTCTGGAAAATGCAAATCAATTCAAAGATGAACATTAAGTCGAATTCCAGAGCTTTAGGCTCTAACCAAAATCCCGGCGGCATCCTTGAGTGGCCACACTCTTATGTTTGTCACGATTCAATATTGCTTCTCGAAACCTAATAAATATTATACTACTTTTCAATGGCTTATTGTATTTGGCAGTTTTTTGTTACCTAGGAAGATAATAATAGGCTTGGCCAGAATTAGGAACGTGCCAAAAACTTTATTCATGATCAAAAATAACACGTCTTCTGTTCTACTACAGCTTTCTGTTCTTTGTTTTATTCTGATTAAGTGTTTAATAGGTATTTTAATTTATCCTTACATTGGCATCCTAGTCTATCTTTTCCAATATTTCCAGAATCCAGTAGTTCACCCAAAACAATCCCGCTATTGAAACTTTTTATTCAAGTCCATTTCGATTTGAAATTTAATTCAAAGCTTACCTATATAGCAACTCTGGCATCATAGCGATGCAGTGCCACTTCAGGTCCTCCGCGCTCATCTTCTTCATCTTGGAGAACGATTGGTAGTGCATCTTGCGCAGGTCACCGCCCCAGCGCCAGGACTTGACACCGTAGTCGAAGATGCCTCCGATCCATCGGCTTGCCTTGACTGTTGGCAGAATTCATAAGAGGGTTTGAAAATGTATTCTCTAAATCAAAATGTTCTCGAAGAGGCTGATTAAGGGAGCAATGTTAGAAGCAGACGAAGCAGTTGAACTGGTCTGACCTACAATTCCTGAAACTCATGATGGAAAGGCATCTGCCTCATCTATAAATGCAGAATCTTAGCAGGTAAGGTGTTAAATAAATATTAAAAGTCCAAATAACAAGTTTATGAAATTATGGAAACTGTGGCGATTCAAGGCAGTAAGTCCTCCAGAATTTCATATTATGTAAGCAAAAGTTTATATCATTTGACTTTCATAAAGATCTTAGCAGTTTAAGTGTGTCATCGAGGGGATCAAGAACTTTATTATTATCAAACTTTATCTTCTTACCATTTTTTTGTGCAAGTGGAAATGTATTGGATACTCTGACGTGAATTAAATATGGTTGGTTTTGGTTGGTATACGTACCGACGTCAGGTTGGTTGAGGTATTTGCGAAGATTCCTGTCCTCCCACCGCGCTGGTACTGTCAGGTTGCTATCTCGATCCTGTAATAAAAGATTAACTATTAATACCAGATTATTTGCCATGTGAACGAGGCTTTATGACTGCTACGCACTTAAAGACCATAGAACTAACTTGAGTTTTTGAACAATAGATTCTGTTTCCAATAGTATAAGGTATATTAACCAACTAGGTTAACCCACTAGTTTATTGCCTATTAATCTCCCAGATCCTTCTTGTGAAATCCATGGAAGGTAACTAGGTCTTTTATTCGTAATCTTGACAGTCTTGATTATTATCTGTCATACAATTTAAACTCCGATTGTATCATTTCTTACCAACACCTACGTCATTGTTAAAGCTTTAATTAACTCTAGAAGTTTTCGCAAGGAGTGGCACGAAATAATCTGATATCACCTCACTGTGTCAGCCACGATGTCTTACTGACACGTCACTTAGTGATGATATTTTGTCATCTATATGCTTATATGATATAACTTTGATTGTTATTCAGGCAAAGTATTGTACAAGTCATGTATTAAGCATATCAATCAAGGGTCTAGGTCTAGGAAATATTTTTATGATCTATATAGTACCTACCTCGTACTGTTGGGATTTCCTAAATTTATTGTCATTTGTATTTGTATTCATTATGAGGGCTGTGCGAAATTGCTTGTAAGGTTGTAGGCAGGAATGAATTAAATTAGGGACACTTCTGTGAAATAATAATGAAGTGTGGCTATTGGTGACTGCTATTTGGCGACGTGCCAAGTACTTAGCGGTAATTTAGAGAGGCTTGGTGTATATGGTTCTTTTCAAGGAAGTTTGAGGTTTGGCACTTTCTGTAGAGCTATCTAATGTAATGTTGTATTTTATGGGCGCATCTTAACAGCTGTTAGTTCAGATTCATTTTATTGCAATTGCCATGAATAATAGGGTTAATCTGTCAAGCTCCGCTAATGAGACACAATTGATTTTCTATTGTTTCGTCGCCAATGGGCGGCGCGCGCCGCTTCACCGGTTAAATAGTTTGTGATTGCCATCGACACGCTAAGAAAAAGAAGAAGGGTTTGTTTGCTATTTCATATAGATACATCAAATTTTTCCAGTGAAAAAATCGAATTAAAATCTCAACATGAGTTAATATGTTGACTCGTATGTGTTTGTAGGTATAGGCCTACACATAAATCTTCATTTCATTATAAGTGTTTGCGGAATTTCCAGAAACCGCCTTCAAGGCCTTGAAACGTCAAGCATGTTTGATCAGCCGTGACTGATAGATTCCGACCTAAATCTCAACAATTTTGGAAACAAGTGTGTGGTCTTAAAATAAATATGTTATTGTAGCAATGTTTTCAAACAGTATTGTTTATTGTTGTTTTAGCAATTCTTGAGTATTTGCCAGCTGAACATGAAATGGAGCAATTAACGATGAACCTATAATTGTAACTAGAACGAATGCAATTCTTCTACGAAAGTAGAGCAATGTATCATGATAATATAAATAAATATATAAGCCTCTGGTTGTCCCACCATAGGTCAAAGGCCACATCTCACATAGACAAGGAATGAGAACTCATTAGAGAAGGTAATGAAGATCAATACGAAAGGAGAGCAGTGAGGGCCAGTACCCGTATTTTTTAAGAACGTTCGCATTTCAATCTCTATCTTAATCTGTCAATAATTAAGCGTTTTTGAATTAGGGAAATTGGCATTCAAGACGACTAATTCCAGTATCTACTCGTCAATAAAAGCTTGCACATATTTTTCTTTAATTAAGCAAATGTGTACTTAACTAAGTCCTGTCTTCCTTATCCTAGCAACAACCTGGTTGTAAAGTGATCCAATATGTTTAGTTAAAACAACAGTTGCTATTGTATCAAAAGCTTTACATTCTAAAACTGTTGCTCGTGTTTTCTGCTGCTTCTAGTATTACACGAGAGGAAACAATATAAATCATATTTGACACAAGAAGTATTGTTGAAGAGATTTTGGCAAAGCGTTTGGTGAGTATTCAATTAGTTTTGACTTTCAGGTCGATCTCAGTTTCTTGCAAAATGATTCGCATGTTGTAAAGCTGTCTATCTATAAGTGCAAGTTTGACGTTCAAAAGCGCCTTTGAGACTTTAATTAAAGTAATGTTCACATAACTAACAAAAATAAAACCTAACTTAACTAAAACTATACACATAACCAGCCTATAACGTTCCCACTGCTGGGACACAGGCCTCCTCTCTGTGAGAGGGAGTGGGCCGTAATCCACCACGCGGGCCCAGTGCGGGTTGGTGGATGTCACATGTCTTCGAATTTTTGGTTCTAGGACATGCCGGTTTCCTCACGATGTTTTCCTTCACCGTTTTGAGAGCAGTGGTGATGAAATAATTTACACAAAGTAAAGCGCCTGTCGGGGTTTGAACCTACGACCTACAACTTGTAAGTCGCGGCTGAACTAAAACTATACCATAACTAAAATATAGCGTCGAAAAATTCATCCGCATCGCTGTCGACTGGTAATGTACCCAAGAGACTGGCGGCATTGCCACGTTGTATGGCAATGCTTAGCCTTTGGCCAAGGTAAAAGCCAGCCCTTGGGTCACGGGAAGTGTCAACCAGCCGTTTTGAAATTTCCTTAAAAAGACCATGAGCACTCGGACCCCACGGCCCGAGGGTTTCAACCAAAAACGGCTCGAAAATATAATTTCCGATAAGGTTATTATATTTCCGCCGCTTAAGGTTTTCCGCAGCCGCAGCAGCAGCGCCAGCACAGCATGCCGATACAGGAAGGTGGGATGGCGCAAGAGTATCGACACAAGTTGCGTCCCACACTAAAGGCCTACCCACCTTCCAAAGAAATAAAGACATACCGTCCGGTCTCTTGCCATCGTCGCGTGCCAAGCCATTGGGTTCTAATACAGCTGTGTGCTAAAGTGCCTTTTATGTGCCTATTTGAAATAATGACATAATCTTTTTGGTTAACGCTATTATGCATTATGCAATTTTGATTAATGTGTGGCCATCTTCCTCTAAATCATTCATATTTACTGTGAGTATAAATACCGTGTATAAATCTGCCTTGTTTAACTGCTTGGTTTCACCGAAGCGATTGTGGTTTATTGTTAGCAGTTCTTTGAAGCCAAATTTTTGAATCACAGTGCAAATGACACATGACTTTAGGCTATTTAACAATTGTAATAACCGTTTGATCATCAAGTCCGATGACTGATCTTAATCTTCTTGATCGTCATACATCCCCAAAATTATAGAATTGTCCTATATATCAGGGTTGTCACTCTTAATGTATCAAAGTCATTAGTGAATTTTCCGAACGCAATTACCACACGTCAAGCTGTTGACAATGAAGTCATCAGCCCAGCAGTTTATTGTCAATTGTGCCAGTTCGCAAATAGTGTACATATCTAAGGAGCCGCTCTTACAACTGTGTTCACTTACTATTCTGGGAACGTGATAAAGTTTGCATGTTTATTCGCGGTATACCGTTGGGTCATGGGTGATCTTTACGACTGTGGTTTATTAAATACCAGAAACAAGAATTCTTTTGATGAAGGTAACGTTGTTTGTATAAACAATGGGACCCTAGGCTAGGAAAGGTATTGGTTGGGAGAGGGGGTATTGGGTTGTATACTGCAAGTGCAGCAATCAATTGTTTCGGGAAGTTTGGAGTTCATACATACATAGTTTCAATGATAATAGTTTGACTGTAACAATCCGCTCAAGCTTCACAGATGATAATTGTTTTCCAAATATCATCCCTACAGTTAATCCTGCTTATAAAGTAATTTGACAAGTACACATATAACACTATCTCAATAAATTAATAATGTAGCAACATCATAAGGATTCCATGAACCATCATAAATACTATGACGTAAGATTAGCTCATAATTGATCTCTAATAGTTATAATCTAAGTTATTACCTAGCCCTATTTATTGCCTACATTCCGTGCTAAATTAACACGTTCACGCGGGAAAGAGCACAAGGTTTGCAGTAAAAAGGTTGCAATAAGTTGTTAGCGCCTCGGAACTTTTTTATATACAACGATATAAAACTCTAGGATTTTCTCTATGGTAGTTTATTTTAGAAATGCTTTCAAATTGCGGATATTAAATTTGTTTTTTTTTTTTTTTATATCAAGGTGCCTATATAGAAAAAATTGTACAACTAAGGCATAAAATAAGCTATTTTACCCCGAGACGTTTATATCCACGCGAGCCACAGGCGAGGGTGGATAGTTAAGTCGAGGGGTAAAATGGCTCGTTTATGCCTGAGTTATACACTCTGCTTTTCACTTCGATTGTGAGAAAATGAAACAGGCATAAAGTATACAGTACATAATTAAACAAAAATGTTGCAAAGCATAGCTAATTCCCGCCACCACAGATAATACCGCCACGAAACTTTTTAAAAGTTTTTTTTTTTAATTTCAACATTTGTGATTCGACTTGGGTACTTCATACTGCCAAGTTATAAAAACGTTTCTTTGCGTTTTTAAATGATAAGTGACAACTATTTTACCTGATTTTATTAAATTAACGATAGAAAACACGGAAGTGGTATAAATTAAAGAAAATGAAATAAATCACGACTTTAATCTGCGAAGTTTTATTGTGCGTGTGGCTGTTGGGCCTGATTACCTTAGTCTCAGAAAAAAAAATACTTTATGCACTAGAACATAAAAAAGCGATTTTATGTCGCCTAAGCACAACATAAAGACGAACTTTTAGAGCATGAGAAGTGAAAAGAAAATTAATTAATTAATTGAATATTACTTTACTGCTAAAAGACGGCAATAATTTTTAGTTATTTTAATCGATGACTAGAAAATTGGGGCACATGAAAGCTATAGTGGCAGCTATAGTGGCGGAACTGTTAGGAATTATTAAAAGTTATCATAGTAGACTGAAAACTACAGCCATATTGGGTAGATAAAATAGCTAAACGATTCATGACTATGAAACACTAATGTTATGAATTTGACTGCGTTTTACAATCAAACGGTGGCCATTTTATTGGCAATCAAATTAGGTGCTTTGAATATAGAATAGGAATATTAGAGAAGAGTTCAATGACCTCTCATTTTTTTTAACAGTTTGTATTAGGAATGCTGTTCGCACATTGCCAATAACGATATACGTGTTATTGAAAATCGATTTGAAATTAATTTGCGTGCGCCTGTTATTGAAATCAATATGATTGTGGTACCTCTTTTATGCCTCCATAAACGTTTACCTATAGCTGGACATAGGCCTAATGGCCCCTAAAATCAACTGTTAAAGGGTCAAATTATCCATAACTGTTTGTATGCTATTATCAGAAGGACAAAAGCACACCACCGCGTTATATTAGGCGCGATTGTTACGCACATATGATCCTGTACTTTAATTTTATGTTAGTTTTTAATTTGTTCAAATGTGGTCCTTTCTTAAAGTACCTACTGTGCCAAATTTTAATCGTGTTTCTTTCTTTCTTTATGGATGCTTGATCAAAACCCAATAAATCCATAGTGTATACTTATCTATATAATCATTGATTTCATTGTCAGGCAATATAAACACCACAGCCAAGAACATGATCATAAATAGCAATGTTATTGCAATAAATATTGAAGGGAAAACAAACCAAGTAGTGACTAATTCACGTTTCTTTTACGATAGATCGTTTTTACAATATCGGTAATAATTTAAGTTACAGTATCGTTTTGTAACTGTCAGTCCGTCATGATCTTTTTTGAATTCAGCATCGACAATATGGAAGCTATCTTGATCGCTAAGGTAATACCATAAATATTGCAACTTATTTTGTTTGCGCTTCATGTAGTCATGACACTGGCAATGCTTAGAAGGGAGTTCGTTATTTGAAATATTTGAAAAAGAAGAAGTGTATACATATACGAAGAAGGTTTAACTTATTGGAGACAAATGAATGTCGATTTACTCTTAAAAAAATTGATTGCATTCATTTGTCGGCCATGGCTCATTTTACTATCCCTACTGTAGGAAAACAGTTGTAATAAGTATAAGTAATATTTCTATTATCCGTTTCCAATATACCGTATACCATTTGAAGTTTACTATAACCCTTTGCAATTACGATCCAATTTACCAGAAGCCGTTAACCGTTATTTAAATAAAAAAAAAAAAAAAAGTTTTATTGACACAAAAATATTTTACAAAATATTTTAGCAAACAGTAGGTACAATTCTGCAATTGACACAATTCGATTGACCACTAACACCTAAACTAGGCCGAGCCTGTACCTTAGGCGTTAGATCTTCCCGTGTAACTATCTACAGACGTGTACATTAAGATCCAATTGTATATTGTAAACAACTTTTGCACATTAAACCAATACAATAAATAATACTAACTAACATAATAAAATACAGATTAAACTGCGGGTACTCTAACTGCGGGTATAATGTAATAGAAATATTATAACTAACTTGTTGACATATTCATTGTACAATTTTTCTAAATACCGTCAACTTAAAAAAACAAATAGTTACAACAGTCATAATGTGAAAAAATACGTTAAAATACCATGATGACAGTTTGGAACGCAAACTAGACAGATTGACGACACTTAGTATTACAAATAATTTAAAAAAAACCATCGTCTAAACCACCAATCTAAAGAAACTGGTCTTAATCATCATGGAACGCATCCAAAAAGGTCAAGGATTAGCTCGCTACTCTAATTCTTTCCTTTGTGTTCTAAAGCGCATTTAAAATAAGAATACCATATGGTTAGCTCTAAATTATTGCTGTTTCTTCTTTTATTGGCCATTCGAGCTTGTTGCCAGGCGATGCATCGAGTAGAGGCTCGTTTGCACGTTCCAATTTGGGAGAGTGCGAGTTTTCGGCCACGTAAATAGAAGTTCGCCATTATTTAGTGAACGTTTAAACGTTTTCGGTAAAGTAAAATTGCTGCACTTTAGGTGATTAAAAAACTTTGGGTGTACATATAGGAGGGTCGATTGTTTCGATACCTACCGATTAGAATAGAAAACTATTTCCACAATTAAAAAAAAATGGAATTGTTTGTGAAATATCAAGTTAGACTAATAAGTTAATAACTAAGGGTTAGTACTGATTCCCCCCAAAAGTTAGAATAAAAATATCGTTTAATTACGAGTACATTCTCGATTTCTCCCGAAATTTAAAAATTATCTACAGTGAAGCGAGAAAGGCACTCACCGAAATATTATTTTTAGGAACCAAAATCGATGAATAAATTAATGATTCCTGCAAGAAATCAGCTCAATGATAACTATGCACACCAAAATATAATTATTTATGTATTTTTACTCTAAGTTGTTGATTTTTATTATTTATTCATTTGTGTTTAAAATATTATGTATATTAATATTATATTGTAATTATATGTTTATACTCAGTAACTGGGTTGTGGAGGTCAGATAGGCTGTCCCTCCATGGAAAATACTGGTACTCAGCTGCATCCGGTTAGTCTGGAAACAGACCCCAACATAGTTGGGAAAAGGCTAGGCAGATTGTAATTATTATAAAATTTATGTTACACTAGTAGATTGTTGATTTATACATACAGGGTGAAATTAAACACATGCGACAAATCGAAATGGGAGATTATACTCATCATTATGAACAACTTTTACTATGGGACCAAACCTGAAATCGCGAAAAAAAAATCAGCTGTTCCCTACATTTATGTTCGCATAACTCGCAAAAATGTAGGGAACAGCTGATTTTTTTTTCGCGATTTCAGGTTTGGTCCCATAGTAAAAGTTGTTCATAATGACGAGTACAATCTCCCATTTCGATTTGTCGCATGTGTTCAATTTCACCCTGTATATTTAAGAATTATTAAAACGTGTTTTATATTTTTAAAGGTAAAGTTTTTAGTAGGTTTATTTAAGTAAATAGTTTTTTATTCTAAGAAAGTTTTTCTTAATATAGAAAAATATTACTTATATTTTTTTTTTTTTTTAAATCTGTGATTTTTGTAATTGTGAAGAAACTACTTGTAAAATAATTGACGATAGCTGCGATTTGATTTGTGTTAATGTAGAATAAATTGATCTGGATTAAAAGATGATGATTAATACGCAGATGATGATTAATGATCGCTTAGTACTTTTTCTTTGACTGTACCTCCTCGATTTCGTCTGATAAAACGAGATTATAAACTATATAACTTTTCGGGTGGAAACAAGAACGGGGGAATCAGTACTAACCTATAGCTAAACAAATGCTTGTGCTACTTACCTGAATCATAAAAATAGCGAAACTATAGACCCGCACTCTACTAATTACTTGACTGGACTTCATCTAAAGGAATCTTAAAGCTTCTATTCTAAGCAATTTAAAAAACGTCTACGTCCGTTTGCGGTTCGGCCAACCTTGGCTTTGAAGATATTTGTGTTACAAAAACAATGTAAGTGAGTTAACGTGTTTGGAGGTTAGTACAATGTTTTGAAAAGTGAAATAATAACAAATGAAGTGCAGCCCGGAAGAATTTACGTATCTTTAGATAAATTTATCGCTTGCCGCTTGGCGGTTTGAATTAAGAATGTTTTATTGAATAAACGTCTTGATATTCAAAAACTACGTGCTTTTTATTTTTAATTCTTTTAGCATTCCAATAAGTTTTATCGTTTTTTTTATAGGTTTGATGTAAGTATCCTCTCTGTAAGTCCTATATTTTTATGACGTTTCTGAAAATGTAATTGATGTTTACGAATTTGAATTTACAGCTTTACCGCATCTTGAGACTGTCCAGCTTTTATGACTATTCGTTGGTTACTGCGGTAGTTAATCACCTTTAAGATAAGTGCACGTTTTATTTCATGATCACTCGTTTTATTAGCTGAGCCTAGTATCTATCTACAAGTATACTCTATACTAATTTAATAAAGCTGATGAGTTTGTTTGTTTGAACGTGCTAATCTCTAGAACTACCTGTCGGATTAAAAAAAAAAAACGAGTATGCTTATGACCACACGACTGAAATGAAACTTCAAACGTATTTGACTATGAGAGGAAGAGAGCAAGAAAATGTGCGCGCGCACTGCTTTCTCTTGCTTATATCCCCCACTCAACTCCCGTTCGCCTCGCCCGATTACACTTTTCGTAACGCTTACGTCACACGTTCGCCAGCTTACTCCCCAAGTCAAGCGTGCGTAAAGAAGTTTCACTTCAAAAAATATTTTTGCATTTGATAGCCCAATACTTTAGAAGTCACGCTAAGACCCTTAGGAGCCGAGCAAAAAGAAGTCAGAAAGAACGCTAAACCAAAACGAAGTTCTTACGAGCGCGGGCGGGCGATGCGACGCGACGCGGTGGGTCGGAGGCCAAAATTTTACGCGGACGAAGTCACGGGCAGAAGCAAGTTAGGTGCACTCATCTGTGATTAAGTGACGAAAAGCTAAAAAAAGCGAAAAGCTAAGAGCGAGTTGCCGGGTAAACTGTATAATTTTTTATATCATTTACGAAGATGTTGCTTTGTTGTATCGTGTACCTACTCAATATATAATTGATATATAAATAAGAAACTATACTTCCCTTTTTATATTTTGTAAGTATATATCGCACGCCCAGATCAACACTGCACTAAGTCAAAATAGCTAATTTTTCAGAATGGACGGAAAAACCATTATTTCATGTTATGTCAAAGTTATTGCGAATGTCCTGAATATTGCATGTGAAGAATCCAATGCGTATCAGTATTATATAAATACGCCTGTCTTCGTGGTTACCGCGGAAAATTTTTGGCTATTCTATTAAATAAAAAACTCGATTATAAGATTTTTCGACATAATACAGTGTTGTTCTGGGTGTGCGATATATGGCGTACATATTTTTAAATGACGAAAATCTTAAAAAGTCAACAATGTCTTTAACCAGTATAAGGATAAAGAGAGAAACAGTTTAGCTAGGTAACAGCAGGTATCGAATGCAATGCCTGCTGCTTATAAATTCTACGGCCATCAATGTCTGAACGCACCTGCAGCTAAAACTGGTTAGAAGCAGGATTAGTTATAAACTTATACCTAATATAAAACAGCTGTAGTATATAGAACTATCCGTACGTAAGAATAACTTATTGAAGTTAGTAATTAGCTATGGTTATGAAGCCATTGATGTGGTCTAGGGTATGACTAAAATGGGTGACAGGGATATTGACGCGAAACCTGAAGGCCAATTCTCGTAATTTAATACGTTCAAAATCTAGTCTCATCTTGGCGACAAACAAATGTCAAAAACTTGTCAAAAATTTAGGGAATTGGAGGTAATTTTGACAGATTGAGACTACAGATTGTGAATGTTCTTATAAATTACGACAATTGCCCCTCTGTTGCCATGGATACAGTACATGATCCTGAGTAGAAAATTTTCGTCGATAACAAAAAAAATTGTTATTTTACAGACAAGAGCAACACGTACTCGGTCAAATGGACGATACATATTCAACGCAGGGGGTTCAGAATCATATACTGTTACTGAATCCTTGGTAACAGGTTGCGCTTCGACGTCCCTGCTACCCTGTACAGCTGTACGTGTTAGTTATTCCTATGTATGAAGACATTTTTGGGATGTAGGAGATGGGTACTGATGGCTACCTATGTAGTGAATATCTAAGGTACTTAAAAAAAACCAGATGAAACTAAAAGTTGAATAAAAACATTATTGGGTACTTATTAAAACCTTCAATTGCTATATGTTACTAGTCTATATGTTACTCCAGGGTGTCAGCTACCTCCATACAAAATTTTATCAAAATAGGTCCAGCCGTTTGAGCGTGAAGAAGTAACAAACATATAAACACACACACACACTCACAAACTTTCGCCTTTATAATATTAGTGTGATTATAACGATAATCTTGCTACCACATCTGGCAACACTCAAAAACCCCACTTTCGCGTTGCCAGCGCTAAAATTGAGTGGATTACATCTCGCATCCTTTCAGACATATAACAAAAGTCTGGAATAGTCCGTATATTTCACCCGGAGAGACTAATGTTCAGCAGCCATCTTTGTCGTCTTACCGCTGGGTTTCAGTAAGGATTGGGGGACAGGAACGGAGATAAAAAGGAGGATTGCTAGATGATGAATGATGCAATGTCAAAATCTGTGTAAAGCTGTAGACGTGAGAGTTTGAAATCGCCAGCAAGTCTCCGGCGATTAAAGTGCCGTGTGTTTGTATATACCTACCTACGTAGCATAAACCCAACATAAAAAAAATGTTCATAACTAAAATTAAAAAAAAAAAAAAAACAGTTTCTTAAATATCAAATCCAAAAAAGTAGGTAGGTATCAGCGAAATACTAGATCGGTACTAAGAATGTTGAAATATTAACGACGGAAAAATTAATAATAACTTCGCAACACCTTCATTATATTTTTCCTCTCGTAATTAATGTTGAAACTATAAGAAATGTTCACAGTTCACCAAATAATAATAAAGCCCACAATAATGATGTCTACAATCGCCCACAGGCCACAATATATGTTAAATTAGCCAACTAGTCATGCATTTTTTAACACGGCACTAAAATTTAATCTATACAATAAGCCTTGTAATCGATACAATAAGATTATTGTTGGTATAATATTTATTGAAGTCTATATTTTATTTAATCGAATCGATAATAGGCTGGTGTAATACTGAGAAGAAGAAGAACTATAAGAAGAAGAAGGAATATTTGCAGCCTAGGTTGATGGTTGGTTAGTTGGTTGGTTGTTGGTTGGTTGGTTGTTGGTTGGTTGGTTGTTGGTTGGTTGGTTGTTGTGGCTGGTTTGATTTTCAGTGCCCTGGAGGACTCATATTTTTCAGTCTTCTGAGAGGTTTTTCTTGTATTTTTAAGAATGATCGCATTTTAATTTGACAAGTTTTTGACATTGATTGTCGATCCTAATGAGATTGAGACTTGAATTTTACCGCTTTAATAAGTACGAGAATTCATGCTGGCAGAATAGTCGACATCGGCTAAGTTGCCAAAGAAAAAAAAAAGTAAGAGAATTGGACTTCTGCTCTTACTGAGTTACCTATACTTATAGACTCAGTAGGTACCAATTTGTTTTTGGAAGGATTTTGAAGTGACCCATGTAAGTCCAAAACTTGAAATCAAAAGATTTCACTTCTTAGTCACGTCAATAAAACTTTTTGTGATTTCATCCTTGTATGGCATAAGCATGTGGTCCAGTTGCGCATTTGTAGCACCTACGAGTTTAAAACATGATTGAACGTTTGACTTGTATGAAGGTGTTTAGCGGTCGTGACTACTTTTTGCTACTACTACATTATTGCAATTTTTCAATGCAATTTATTGGCACGTGCGTCGCAATAAATATTTACTGACATTACGTTGGATAAAAATTATATACCTAATCACAATGTAATTTCAATTGCCATTTTTATTTTTTTTAAGTATTGATTAGAGCACAGAAAACGGGTTGAATTTACGAAGTAGCTAGGAGCCTAGTACAGACGCCAGCACATCTAGCTTGATGTGCTGGCGTCTGTACTAGGCTCATCAAGCTACTACAATCTGTCAAGTGTCTTTAATAGATTTTCAACTTTATCTCTAAATTATAAGGTTCAAAGTTGATTGAGAAAATTTGACAGTTTCGGGTAACTTAATGTGCTGGCGTCTGCACCTATGTTAAGTATGTGTGACGTGTAATCAATTACTTTTAAAAAAAGCATAATTATTAGAAAAGAATATAAACCGTTAATTTTGAAGAAAAAAAAAAAACAAAAGCCAGTAAATCCTAGTTCTTCATTTAAAATCGAATCTGACCTATATTTAAAAAAGAAATAAGTAATAAATAAAGTCCCACGCGTGCAGTTTTCGCCTGATTTTCTCAAGGGTACTCTGCCATTCAGACACTGAGCAGACCATCCATTTTTCTCTGCAGAAGTTTAACATCATCTATTTATTGAAGTAAGCAGATTGAATTATAACAATGAGTCTAGTCATGTGAAAATGGTCGACGAATCAAAATTTATTTGGCGTATACGTATGTAATAAAATTGGAAATTATAGGCACACAAATGGTGCAGCGATGAAACTTACGTTGTCGTGTTCTACGTTTTTTTTTTTTTATTATTTTGGGCGTATTCAACAATTTACGTAGTTTCAATTTTCAGTCAATAATTAATTTTTTGTTATAAAGCAATGGAAGTTTTGTAACCACTCCCGGTGGATTGCTTTTTGACCTTTTACTAAATTTTTCGGACTACTTCAAGTTCTATGTAATCTTTTATGTAATTTGCGTTAGGTTCATACGAGTATATTGTTAAATTGTGTAATAACTTCACCATTTACTGCTGCGTCTTTGTTGTAACACCATCTCCATTTTGTAAGATGCTTACCTGAAAATAACAGAAAAATATATTTAAAAAATGCGATTCGATTTACCTAAATTCCATGACATTATCGACACACGAAACGTTAAATATTTTCCATTTTCAATATTTATTTTCGACATCTGTCCTCAAAAGACGCACAGAGCTATTAAAAATGAATATATTTATTTTATTAAACGCGCGGATACCATTACTAAGATAAAGTGCGCATAAACGTCGGAAACAGCGTTTAGGAAAGTTTACTGATTACATTCGTGTGCGTTCGGAATTATTGATTTGTGGCTATATGCGTCGTCGGTGAGAAATTGAGAATGTCCATCAATTCAGACATTTCCTTGTTTTGACAGTTTAATTCCTGTGCCGCACGCATAGGGATTAGGGAAATAGGATTGGCTTTAGATAGATGGAGCTCGGAAAGCTCCGTATTAGTATGAAGTTTACAAATCCAATTTCCGATTTCTTATAACTGGCACACATTCCGAGGGGCAATTCTCGTAATTATAAGAACGTTCGCAGTCTGATCTCAGTCTCAATCTGTCAAAAAATACCTCTAATTTCCCAACATTTTGACAAGTTTTTTACATTTTTTTATCGCCGAGATGAGACTGTGACTGGATTTTGAACGTTTTAAATTACGAGATTTGGCCTTTCTATTTATTATAAGGTTTTTTTAACTTGCCTAGTTTGTATGTATGGGTCAAATCTTACAAGCTGAATTAAAACCACTTCCTCTTATCCTACGGAGTTGATATTTTACATGTTGGTTCGGTTTTGAAGACAATGCATTTTTTTTTAAAGTCGTTTGCATAAAGTACCTTTTTATACTACCCAAAATTGAAATTGAAAATTCAAAGAAAAGAAAATAGAAAATATCTTACACGTAATGCACCTAATCACCATTGCTCTTGAAACGGTAAAGGAGTGTAACTTAAACATTGTGAGGGAGCCAGCATGTCTTAGAACCAAAAATTCGAAGACATATGACATCCACCAACCCGAACTAGGCTCGCGTGGTGGATTATGGCCCACTCTCATAGAAAGGAGGCCTGTGTCCCAGCAATGGGAACATTATAGACTGATTATGTATGTGTGTGTAGATTTTAAGAAAGAAAAAATGATAGATAATTTTGCCCATTGGAATTGATACAACCTATGCTAGATACAAAACATTACATGGGGCACGGACGTTACTAACTTAATCACCATTGAGTAGGTATATCTTTAACAGTGTAAAATCATTTGAACTCCAGTCTCAGGTTATTTCGAGGGATTAGTTAGCCGTCTAGACACTGACGTGGGTCTGGGTTAATGCGTTGCAGTGTGGGTTGTACATATACAGGGTGTTACGGAAAGGGTATATCAATACAAACGGGTTGAAGAGTGTATCTGGTCTAGAATCTCTGTACAAAATTTCAGCTCAAAAGCATTAACTTTGAAAATGCTTAATATTTTTGAAGTGAAAACTTCTTTAGCGGCGTTGAACACTTTTTGTAATGGGTAAAAAATGTTAAACTCGCGTCAGGGCATCGCGTCAGGACACGTGACCGTCAGGAGAGATTTCCCCTCCCCCCCCCCATCTCTTTCTACGGCGGCGCCAACCGAAGTGAACCAAGTGAGACACGACAAAGATGGCCGAAGAAAATGACATTTGACGTACAAATGTTTGAAAAGTCAGTTTCGTAAACAATAGTACTTCGAGGAGCCGCAGTTGTATTTAATTTATTTTGAACTTCTGTTTAACCAATTTAGTTTAGTATTATATACCTACCTACAATACAAAATAGAAGCGACGAAAAATATAACGAAGCACATTATAGCAACAAGAAATACTGTGGGACATTGCTGCTTTTGTGTGAAAACAATGCTTCCGTGTCGACCACGGAAGTTTACACCCTGCAGGGAGATGCTCCAGTAGGGTGTGGCTGTGAAGCAATGTTGCAAAACATGCTCCACGTCCTATCCTGCCTTATTTGTCCTACCCAAAACATGCAGTCAAAGTGACCTCTGCGCTGCCACCGACGACAACGTGGAAGTGGCAATATTTTGAGCCAACAAGACCTAAAGTAAAAGAGAAGAAATTTAGGGAGTAGTTCATTAATAAAAAGCTTGTATACAAATATCAGTTTATTTTAATATTACTTGTACGCACCGGGACTTACAGCTTAGTACGGCTGTTATTCCAAATGCATACAGTGTGGCTAAGTTTGTAACAATTGAGCCTGGTACCTATGGTTACCTCACCCTACTGATTATAAACCTACAGCAACTACTTAACACCGTAGTTATCCTAACACCCTAACCTATCATACAAGCCTACGGGAGACCTACGGGAACAGACAGAATTTGGGTAGGAATAGGGGTTTGTGTACGTCGTGCAATGTGTACACAGGAAATAGTTTTGTCATTGCCGGTCCCACAGACTCATAGAACTGGTGATGGCTAATGGTGTCTTGGCCATAGTGAGAGGAATTATGGAAGATGAATCAAACTCTACTCCAGCTTGATGACTAATTTATTCATTTACTAATTACTAATTTATGTGGAACGAATGTATGTCGCTCTTGATGCTGACGCTGGCGTATGTAACTCTTGCCTGTTCACGGCTGAACAATACTCTAAACTCTAATTTGGCTTCTAAAACTTGTGCAAGCAGAACAACATTTTTAAAATGTTTGCTTTTCATTTGCCATCTGTGCCATCTCTTGTGTAGGCCGTTTCATTTTCTGCTATTCGTAGTGAAGCACCATCCTTACTAGTCCTATTGACCTGAAATACAAAACTAATGTTATAAATTCTTTCTCTTCATTATCTTATTTATACTGATTTAATAATCAGTAGCGGCATCAAAATAACAGTCATTATTATTCTTATGGCGGGTTTTTTTTTTTGTCACAATGAGTTTTGTACAGGCAAACGAAGTTCTTCGTAAAATTGTAAATTGGATAGGCACCTAATTCGTAAATCATGCCAGGCTGCCCCTGTTTAGCGTTAGTGCTTGTGTCAGTGTTTTTATTTTCTATTATGGAGACCTCTCCCTGACCAATTCTTCCAAAAAATCTAAGGATTAGAAGCAAAAGCAAGCATAAGTATAAGAAATTGAGAATATTTACAAAACATAACTTACTTTGAACACATTTTAGCTGTAACAGTAGGTACACACCTTATCCTCCTCCAACCAATATTCAATTCTTTGCCCTTTATTGCAACTAGTCTCCGGTCTTAATTTCATTTAGTTTAAATACAAAAAAAAATATTCAAAAGTTTTTTAGTTTGACACATACAATATCAAATTCATTCATTGACATATTCTTATTCATATTGTTTCCATGACGACCATGACGTTGTCGCGTCAAAACTGTTGAAACTGTAGACAATAAATTAGTTTTTCATACGTAATAATGTCTATGGACACAAATATTCGGTTCGTAGACAGATATTCTCGTATGCCGATTTAATGTGTTGGCCAATTTGTTGGATGACTTCATTATAATGGCAACATATAGAAGTTGTAGGACATTCTAGTTATAGAACGTTTATGAATACAAAATTTTATCGAATGTTTTAAAAGCCTATTGAGCATTTTGACTAATGAATGGTTTAAACCTTCAATAGGCTTTTTTTATGAATAAGACCGAAAGTGTTTAAAATATGGAAATTGAACAAAGTGCATTCTATTAATGAAAAAAGTGACGCAGAAATATTGAAAAAAAATTAGTAATATTAATTAAATTAATAATTGATTTATTTCAACGTTAATATTCAAGTTTTCACTTCTGCCGGCACTCCCGGAGTGCAACCCGTCTTTTTTATTTCGACATCACGGGCGCTGCACTGGCGCGCGGCGGCGTGATGTGCGTGTACTAGGCGCACAGACACACTACAGATAATGGATTATGACCCTCGTAGTGCGGTGATACGTTTGTTATGATTTCAATTTAATAAACTATCAAAATAAAAAAATATTAAGCATTTTCAAAGTTACTGCTTTTGAGCTGAAATTTTGAACAGAGATTCTAGACCAGATACACTCCTCAACCCGTTTGTATTGATATACCCTTTCCGTAACACCCTGTATAGCCCGCAGGTTACTGAACATGGTGTGTGTTGACCATAAAGTGGGGAGAAATGCTTTTGAACGTATTGTCTGACTGTTAGGCGTTTTGATTTTGCCATCCGGCTGTGCTGAATCATGCCGACCCGAACGTGTTTGTAGTGTGTCCCATAGTTTTGGAATAGGTCTTTCATTCGTTACTGTAAATAGGTTATACTGCGTTGTAGGTAGATAGTACTTACTTTTGATTTAATTTTAACTCGATTGGTTGCAGTGAAACCAAAATAAATAAAAACCATTCCGATCTAACTTTAGCTAAAGTAAACCGTCTATTTATCATAATGCGTCACCAACACCACATAAAATGAATAGCTATTCAAGAAGCCCTATTTCTGTTTTCCTTGACTATCCTTATTAAGAATCCCGCAGACAGGCACGCATTAGAACAATTTCCATGAAGTTTTCATAGAAATTGTTCTAGGTATTATAGAATCGCCAATCGCAATCGACTGCGCTACAGCAAAGACAGAATAATGTTTTTATTACGGATGATTTGAATTATCATTCTTATTTCAAAAAGTAAACAATGCAGTGCACAACTGCTAATTATAACCAACAGTCACTTTTTCCCCAAATACCAACAAACTCACGAGTTGACCATCGAATTCCTTCACGTACTAGTTACAATAAATTTATAGAAACATAAGAGATGCAGCCAAGTTCAGTGTTCTGAAGCCTGGCAGCTGTCCAACGAATTTCATGTAGCTCTGCTGATCCTCAGATTAACTAGCGATATCTAATGTGATCGGTAAGGTTTGTCACTAATTGAGATCTTAATTTAGAGTCTGAAGGACAGCTTGATTTCCTTGTTGCTAAACTTAGATCTATATTGGATGGTCTATTGGAACTGAAGATAATAGTTTTGTACTTATAGTTTTGTTATTCTTAAGGTTACTTAGCATACCGTTTGTAGCTTTGCGATATAGTACAAGATAGTTGCTATGGAAATTTTACTTTTCTACTCAGGAATGAACAAGATTTTTGTATTAAAAACTATCTACAATATAAAATTCAAAGTCTGCTGACTGATATATCAACGCACAGCGACCGCTGGTACTAGACACATGAAATTTGGAGGGTGTGTTCTTTGTGAAGAGTAGGTATCCACTAAGAAAGGGCTTTTCAAAATTCTATCCCTAAGAGGGTGAATGGGGAGGGTGTTTGACGCGGACGAAGTCGCGGGCAGAAGCTAGTATATTATATTCGGCGAAATTTCGCGGGGTTTTGCACTGTATTTTCCTTATTAACTATTCAACATTCAAGATTCTTTAGGCCGCTATCCCACTGGCGTTTTACGAGGGTCGGCGTCTCTCGAACGTCGCGTCGTCGCGTGACAAGCATGAACGCCCGCTGAACGCGACGTCAACGTCGCGTCTGCGCAACGTTAACGTCGCGTTTGTTGGCAACAGGTACAATCACGACGTGTCTAAATATTGTATGTCACTTTGAATCACTTGTAAAAGTTCGTCAAATGTAGTCTTTGCCATTCGCAAATATTTATAAAATTCCGATTCATTATTTTTAATATTATTAGAGTACAGTGCAAAATATTCACTTTCTTGTGATCGATTGGACTATAAAGGGTTTTCCTAAAATTGACGATGAGATTTTCTTTTTCTTTTACGTAATTTTCGTCGAAGTAGTAAAGCCAACAGTAGTCCTCGTCGGAATCCATTATGTTTCTGATTGTACGCCTCAAATAGTATCATGTGCGCGACGTTAACGTCGCGTTCAGCGGACGTTAATGCTTGTTACGCGCAGACGCGACGTTGACGTCAACGCTTGTAAAACGCCAGTGGGATAGCGGCCTTATTTGTGGAAACATGAGTACCTATACATTGCATTATTAGATCTTTCATGTTTGGCCTTAATGGCGTACAAATATTTAAATGTCAGCAAATAACATAATAATTGGATAAAATAGTTAAATGACAATATTAAAAACAATAAAAAAAAAATAGAAATAGTCATACTTAAATACAATTATAAAATGATCATTCATGTGTATATCGTTTGTTATTTAAAATCGTCCACGAATTACTCATACAAATTTAAAAACCACAAAATCGAATCCGTTCTCTAGTGACGGCTCCGTTTACCGAGATCTAGCGTGGGAAATAATATATTACGATGATATAAACTGTGACAGGCATCCTCTGCCAACTAGGTTACACGTACTGAAATGCAATCTTTTTTTACACCACGAACTAATGTTTATTCACCCGAATCATTCCAAAAGCTAAATAATACAATGTTTTGGTAATTATCAAGTAAGATGTATAAATGTTGATTTGTTTTTTGTCAGTTGTGATTTTAATTTTCGCGAGTGAAATATCTTTAATGGCAGCCCAGACCTTGAATTCGGAACATTTTCCTGATGTTTTCAGATGAAAATTAGAAGTTGATTTTAAAATAACCTTCATTAATGTTTAAGTGTTCTTAGAAAATTATTTTGATCAAATGAATGGCGCTGCCGAGGCCGCCGGCCCAGGAAGAGGTGGCGAGTCGACCTAGACGCGTACCGCAAGGGACCAAGGGTTGGATCGAGGTGGCTCTGGACAAGGATGCCCGGAAGAATTTTGGGAAAGCCTTTGTTCAGCAGTGGGACAGTATAGGCGAACTAATAAAAACATCTTTAGGTTTACATGAGTGCTTTTTTGTTTTAAGACTAGGTATTTTGATTGCTCGGAGCATATTATTATTATTTGTTTTGATTTCACATATTGAAATAAGCATTTGCACGATAGCTTGTCTATATTTGTAACTCATTGTAGAAGTCTAGATTACCATAAATATGAAACCATTTGAATTGATATTAGCAGTTAATATTTTTATGGATAAATAATGTTGTTTGTTGATCATACAAACAACATTATTTATCCATATAAATATTAACTGCTCGCAACGTAATTACAAGCCTCGTGTCAATAACTCAATAGCGATAAACCTTAGAACATACACGACGAACTACTTATGTTTCTCGTTCATTTTAATAATAAAGTTCGACATGAAACGATGCAGGAAATGTAATTACAACCTTATCTCGAAGAAAATCCAATATTTAAGGCAGCTCCTAACTACGTGCTCCTAACTTTATGATTTAGCATAGATGCGTATTTCCTTTTCAGTTTTATAGGTTCACGTCCTTGCTTTGTCCTTCTAAAGCACTTACAACTTTATCGTTATGTGCTAAGGTTGGTATTTAAGTGTACGGCTTTTGGTACTTAAGGTTATATTATATGTTTTGGAAGTTAGGTCATCGCAGTAAGGAGAGCTGAAATGGACGTTTCTTATTACTGGGCTAAGAGCATGTAAGTGCTTTCTAACACTACGTTCTTGTTATGGGCTAGTAGGAAATATTATAATGGAATAAAAGCTCGTATTATTATAGCTCCATTGAGAAGACGTTGTGTGGCGCAATGAATGAAGCATTTTTATTGTGAAAACCTTAATAAGCGACCGAGTGTGGTATAATAAGGTTGAGCTGGGGTGGTCTAGACTCTAGATAGATACTCAAGAAATTTTTATACATTAAAGAAGCATAAAAATACTTAGAAGAACAGTATCTAGATACTAACCGTAAGCGATTTTCATCCAGAAAACCTTAAAATGCCGAAGTTGATAATAAATTTGGAAGACGTATCTTCGTGTATCTCCTTGAACATAAAACGTCTTTTCCGCCGCAAATACGGCAAATAGCAGAGATTCCGATCCATATATTCAACGAGCAACTAATACCTACAACCACGTACACCTAACCACGTTTGTCTTATATAATATAACATTTCTATTTTAATGTGTGATTACATGTAAATACATTGCAGACATATTTCAGAATGATTCAATCTATGAACAAGAAGGTGACTCATGAATGTTGTTTTAATTTCGTCACAAACCGTAATATTTATTTTGAACTAGCAAAAGCCCACGGCTTTACCTGCGTGGATGAAATCAAAATCAAAAGTTGTTTATTCAAACTAGGCTGAGAATCAGCACTTTTCGAACGTCAAAATTACGAAAGACAGTCCCCCAAAACGCCCGCCCTTCACTATGTCAAAAATATCTCACGGACTTCGATCACTCACGGGAACGAACTACCGGGACTTTTGCGCCAATCCGGAACATATATCCAGACAAACGGACAAAAATTCAAAAAACTTTATTTCGGCATCAGACTCGTATTCGACTCGACCTCGTAGTAATTACTTTTTCCAAAAATATGCAATAAACAGTTTTGACTTCGTCACTGTTTTATTATAAATGTATAGATTGTCAATAATTTCTATGGAATACTTTTAAATGTTTTAGAAGAGACATTCTTAGACATTATCTTAAAAATACAAAAGACCGGAGAAACGGGAAACGAAGTTGGAAAGCTACACCTTGATAAAAATGTTGCGATAACATTAAATTGAAGAAATTTATCAAAGAAGAACCTTTCCCTGTGTTCTCAAAATGTAAATTCAGAAGTCTCCAAATTCTATTAAAACATTCCTTTACAAAATATTCTAAAAATGAGGAACGAAATGGCTGCAACAAAATACAGTGAAGTAATTCATAAGTCCATGTCATATTGCTAAGATATGAACACACAAGAACCAGAACAGCTTACTGCAGATGACTGACGACATTCCTCAATTACAATTTGTGTTATCATAAATTCGCACATCACATAACATTTAATCCTATTACGTCCTTTAACACGATCCCGCTTTCCACTGTGAAAGTACAAAAAGAGAGCAGTTTCTCATACAGCAGACAGATCCGTCGCTGTCTTGCGTCTGCTTAATTCCTCACATAGGCTGCCGAGACAGCTACTTATCTCTTTGATGTACCGTCATTCTGATACCACTCCTTTGAAGTCCGCCTACTTATATGGACCATAAATATATTCAGTGATGCCCTGTTTCCCATTCACGATAATATATCGATATCTCGCGTTTAGGATCATTATCATCGATTCAGTTGATAAAACTATTCGTTTTTATGGATATCGGATATGCTAAACCGATTTCGTTTTACATTTATTAGCATCGGCGGATTTTGATATTGGATTTTAAATGGCGTTATGTAATGTTTGAGGATCCTTGGAATTATATTACTAAAATTGCATTTCCGTTTATGCTAATCTCCTTATTTGTATTATTTAGATAACTGGTTTCTGGGTTTATTCAAAGCGAATACCGCCTCAGGTGCATAAACACTGACATTTTCGTACTCTTTTGTATTATCAGAGTATAATATTATCTGTGGTATTGTGAATATTAATTAGTTCAGCTCCCAAATCTTACGACACTCGTGGGTTTATTATTATTATTACACGCCCTATTAAAATCAAGGACCACACATCATATCCAATTCAATGAGCATATAAATTATCCAGTTGAGTTTCTTACACGATCAATCTCATTCTGACCCTTCATATACTGCTAAATCAAGTCTTAATAGAGGCTCCTCCTAACGCCGATTACAATTATTAAGAGGATCGCAGATGTCATCTTTTAATTTGTTCAATTGGCTGTGAATTTCCATAGTATTACCTTGGTGTTGTTCACTTGTTGAATGATGATGTGACCTATTTATCATGATTATCGCTGTTTGCCCATGATGGCGTCAACTTTGGCGCCTCTCGTGGGTGTTTGTAGGGCTATGTAGGTTAGCGCGTGGTGTAAGATTAATTAGTTTTTGTCGCAATAGTGACTTCAACGTTTCTTTCTTCTCTATTACTTATTGATGATCAACTATTAGTGAAAAAACCATCATACAGTTTGAATATTAAAATGATGTCTACAAGTACGACGTATTCTTGTATTGTTTGGTCATTTAGTTTTTCTAATTTTCGAGAGATCATTTTCTTTTGTAAGTCTATTCCATGAGTGTGCGAATCATTCTTTTATAAAGCCACTATAATAGCTGCCTTATTTCTCAAAGCTTACTGCTATTTGATTAATTATTAAGTACCTAACACTTTAAAGAAAAATCGTAACGATTTTTCAAGTGTAGTCCGGTAGGGAATCCCGGAAGTCTGATAAACAGTCTTGCCGGGGGGTATCTTGTTACCCAGTAAATGAGAGGTGGAGGTTAGACGGGCAGTCGCTTCATGCAAAATACTGGAATTCAGCCGCATCCGGTTAGACTGGAAGCCGACCCCAACATAGGGAAAAGGCTAGGCAGATGATGATGATGACTCAAGGAAAATTACCAAACGATTTCAAGCAACCCCGCTACTCGCATATGATCCACACCATACAATTCTTGACATTGCGTCCAGTTTTCAATGAGCTTGCCCTATTGCTATTACACACACAATTTGCGAGCTCGTCCCGTCCATTGACTGCGATGACCTCATTTTCCTATTGATTTCGCGACACAACAGCGATATGCTAATCAGATGATAATTACCTACGTCTTGCCTATGATCTTATTCTTATATCAAGGTGGATTAGTGGTATTTGATTATGTATTTGAGATACAGGGTTGGGTTTGTCGGTTTTAAATGAAATATGAAAATGTTTTCGGCAGTGTCGACATCACCGACAGCTTTTTTGCTATTATTGTGTTAGCAATATACATATTTCTGTATCACTTTATTGTCCAGTAACACCCCGGACTTCAGAGCCTCGGGAGTTATTTCGCTTAACTTCAGTAGTTCTTCCTATAAACATAGTAGGACTAAATTAGTATGCGGCACTACACTACAATGCTCTCTGATAAATCTAAAGTTAGTGTTTACGTTAAAACAGCCGGCTTTTGCCAGTAATACTACCACGATTATAATTTTATGGCTGCACGAAGTGGGCCGCTTGAATCTTAAATCCTAGATCCTTTAGACCTGTCGTTCAAACAAACCACTATTTTATTAGAGACAGCCGCTGTCACGGCAAATCTAGATCTGTAATGTTTAATTCAGGAGTCTAAATTAAAATTCAATCTAGTTTTTTTCCAGTAAACTAAATAATATACATCTTAAAATGTAGCGTATAAAGTCGTAGTTCGCGTTTATTTATTTTTGCAGATGAATATCTATGTTTGCAAATAGGACATTAACATCTACTTGACATTAACCGATTTTGAGGTCGTGCAAGACTTTATTTAAATATATGTAAGTAATGTTGTGACAGATCTTGCTTTGTGAGAATGGCATCTTAATTTCTAGTCCCTATATCATAGACACAGTAACCACTATGTAAGTTCTATATTTATGTTTTTGTCGAACACCCACTATGAGATTAGTCAAGCCTTCATTCACAAAAGTCTAGTTTCTACACTCACCGGCACGGAAACTTGGCCACTCGTGATTTTGCTGATTATTTGCATTAAAAAATTTGGATTTGCATTTATGACAATAAATTAAGGGTAAGTGGCTTTAATACGTGTCTCTTATGCTTTAAGAACTTAGAAATTAAAAGATTACCTCACCAATAAATCAGTTTTTAAAATCACGCACTTTCACTGAAATTAGGAATTTTTCACTATAAATTTAAAAACACTACAAAATAAAAAATAAGGACTTTTTCGTTACTGTCTATACGTTTTAATATCGGGTGTTTCCTCCTCTAGTCCTGATAACTGGCTGCATTCGATCTGGCAAACTTTGGATGATGTTTCGGACATCAACTTGCAGTATACTGCGCCAAGCGGCCAGCGCTGCAGTTCGGAGCTGGTTTAGAGTTTCCGGCGGGTTGGAGCTGGACTTTATCTTTCTTTTGAGCATGTCCCAGATATGCTCAATTGGGTTTAAGTCTGGGCTACGAGCTGGCCATTGCAATTTTTGTATGCCAACCTCTTCCAGATATTCTTCAACGCAATGTGCAACGTGTGGGCGTGCATTATCGTGCATTAGGAGGAATTGGTCGTGTCCAATGAACCCCGAATTTGGCATTACGTGTTCCTGAAGAACTTCCTCGATGTATCGAACAGCTGTTAGCCGATTTTCGACGATAACCAACTCTGTACGTGCGTCGGAACTTATACCTCCCCATACCATTATTGAGCCTCCATGGAAACTCACTGTTTGAGTGGTAGTAACGGGTTTCATATCTCCGCTCAGACACATCATAGACATTGCGATATCAATCTAGGGCATCTTCACAACGACTTAGGCAAATCTTGTGATTGCTTGCCACCAATTGTTCACTATAAATCATTGACCACAATCAGGACACGCATTGTGTTTTATTAACTATTATATTTGATGTAAGTACTTGCGGCTTTCCCGTTTTAGATTGGAAATTATTTGAATTGGCCCATGTTGGGCCGGGTTTAATGTGTTTCCATTATGTTTCATTAATTACTCATCATAATTTCTTTATCTTTGGACTCAGTTATATACCTATTTATACCTATTCGGAATATGATGTATTTTCGTCTTATCAAGTGCATGCTCACATATCGAAATGTTATGCGATCCCATTCAATAACTCCCCGTAACCAGCATATTGAGATATTTTAAATGTGACTATCTTCAAATTTCCTCAGTAAAAATACCCGACACTTCACTCAATGCCTGTTCGTCGAATTACACCTTAATGTGCATTTTTACCAACGTACTTTTCCATCAGCCCCACTAACCATCATCTTAATCGGTATAATTATAAGGTTCAAATTCCTGTGCTACTCATTTCTGTAGATGAATACGTGTTTGTAAGTTTCAGCCGCTTGTAATCTCGGATTACACGAACACAACGTCTAAAGTGACATACGTTGGAGTATTATCATGCGCAGAGTCTATTGTGATAGCAAAGTGATAGACAGCCATGGTTGTCATGTAAATAGGAACAGTTTTGGTATTAGATCGTAATGAATATTTATAAGCTGAAGAAGTTGTGGTGCAATCAAAATGTATGGGTTTGATTGGGGAAAATTGACGGTGGCGCAAGACATTCTTTCTATTGACATATTATTTGAGTTGATAGTACCTTGTGATTTGTGAATGATTGGAAGTAACTGTTTGTTTGATTATGCTATCATTATCTCGGTGCGGTATACGTTTAGTCAAGTTCTGAATTATAGTAGTTACCTTCAGAAATGGGGTTCCCATTGAATAACAGACCGTTATTGGTTGCAGCTATGATGTTCGCATCTTTTATCCGTAATTGGAGACTGTATCTAAGCTGGTTTACCAAAGGGCATTTTTAAAAAGTATTTTACCATCTTACGAACATCTTGTACTAGATAATACTAACAATACATACATTCGTACCCCATTTCCGCTTACAATTCTATCTGCATCGTTCCTATGTCAGTATGGTGAATTTAAATAGTGAGTTTTACATGATAATACGGTACAGACAATACATCATACATACGGTTGTGAATGGCAATGCGAAATGAGATAAAGCAAGATCATGGCAAACCAGCATCTTCACTTTCATACATATGGATCAGTTCTTGTAAGTGGATGTTGATGTCAATCAGATGGAGTGGGTTTTTTTACGCTTGGTGAACTGTAGAGGTTAAGTAAGGCAAAGAGGTGGTTCAATTGAGGTACAATTTGTCCTGATGCCTTGCATATTGATTTTACGTAGCCGTAAGGACTTTTTCGTAGCGAAGGACCATAATTTCGTCAAACTATGAATGCTTTTTGCGAGAATGCTTGACATACATAATTATTGTCAATCGAGCAGATTGAATCTAGTGCCACTTAACGACAACATGTATCTGGTATAAACAGTTCATCATCTGCCTAGCCTTTTTCCCAACTTGGGTCGACTTCCAGTCTAACTGGGTGCAGCTGAATACCAGTATTTTACATGGAGCGACTGGGTAATAAGACATCCTTTGGTAAGACTAGTTGTCAGACTTTTGGGCTTCTGCCGATTCGTAACGACTGTTAAAGATCCACGAATGACAGCCGGGACAAAACGTCTTGACGTGCTTTCCGAGGCACGGAGGGGTCTTGGTATGTAAAGATTGTGACCCATCCACGAACCAACCGCGGCAAGTGTAGCTAAACCTAATCAATATTGAACCGTGCGGCTGTTATTACTTAGCCACAAGCCCCTCCTGGTATGAGAAAATATCAAATGAAATCGAAAGCAAAATTCAAGCACGCGCGGCCTAATCTCCTTACGCATAAAATATGTACCTACTACAATGAAAATACCACACATACCAGAAAGAATCGATTCACTACATATTGGAGAACATTTCAAAACATCGATAAACCATCATCGAATAATGACATACCGAACAATGGTCCGATAAACAAGCAATAAGAATCGATTGATCGAATCGGACATGTGATCGTCATTGACAGTGTAATCGAATCGAATGAGATCAAGATCAATGTCGAATCCATCGACTATAATTGCATAACGATTGTTGGTACATGTTGCAGACGGAGCGCGTGGGCGGAAAACGATTTTAGGAGTTTCTTTTTTTAGATGACATTTTTGTCCTTGCCTTTTAGGGAGTACACACAGCTACACGTCAAGCTATATACTTCCAGTTTTAGCTGACCATTGCATAGGCAATGAAATACATAGTGAAGTGTAATTTGATATTACTGTTGACAATGTTAATGCAAGCGCCAATGTTAGATTTTACGAGTTATTTTCTCTCTCATATCCATGTGATCCACTTCAAAATCGTTTCCAACTAGCCAATATTCTTCTATTGTAAGTAAATATTAATGCCCATTTTGTTCTTCTTTGATTATCGATTTGTTTTTATTCTTCCTCTCTATCTTCCTCGTCTCTTGTTGCCTTATCGCCATTCGCACATGCCTTGAACACCATAATCACTGGCATGGAAACAAAATCAATTTCTCAGCGATCATTGCGCTGGTTTTTACTTCTATACTTATATGTATATGCTCTTAGCAACTCCGATACTATTTATTTTTATCAATGAGTATTTTCTTTGCCTTTGGTATCGGATTCGGATTGGTTACGTCTATACAATTATTTATGTTGGTTATTGTAATTATGATAAACGTTTCCTTTATGTTTTTAACTATGGAATACAGGATTTTAGTTACAGTAATCTACATAAATGATCGGAATCAAAGTTACTCCTTGAGATTTTAACAAACTGTTGTTTGATCATGAAATGCATGTATATACTCTAAAATTACATCTACCAGTAATTAATAACTTTCACTCTATCAACAACAGTCAAATCGAACTCACAAATGACGTCATCATAATTTCAAATCTTAATTATGACGTACCGTAAAATTGTACATCATTATAACGCTGGACAGTAGATTAATTAAGCGTTAATTGACGCGTTAATGATAAATTGATTTAGTGCACCCAGAATGAAATATCACTTCACTTGACTGAAGTTAAATGAACTAATTCAAATTACATTAAGATTGTGTGAAATTTTAATTGTTACTAATAGGAATGCAATGAAGCAGATTGTTACAATAGATGACGAATCAAAATAAGAGATGAAATAACTATTTTCATGAGAGACGTACAAACATTGAGATAAATAGATAGGTAGATCGAATACTCTTTATAATGTTCACCATAAAATTACTGATATAAATGTAGACATTTTACAAGGGTTGACACAATGGCCGGACAGGTTCGCAGAAAACCTTGCCGAATGCCAAAGAAATTAAAATATAGGTATAGAGATAGGGCTCTGCCTGAGAGGAAAATGGTAGTTCCTAGACATGAAACGGAAATTAAGAAAGTTGCTAATAATGATGATAAAGAGATTCAGAAAAAAAGTTACCATACAGAAGATACCCAAAACATAACACAAGTGAATTTTCTCCCCCGTAACGACATACCACCTAAGAAATAAATTTACGATCAACTACTGGCTATATTTAATGAAGCAACTATAAAATAACGTACCAATAAAGACATAGGTGAACGTACCCAAGTTAAAATAAATCAATGGCTAACTAAACGCTATATTTAGTCCCAATTAATAACAACATGGTTCAGAAGCTTCCGTGTGATACGTTTATGATTTATTGTTGTATACTCCTATATGATTATTAAGTCTATATTTATTTCGGTAGTTTTTGTCGGTACCAATTACTTGTGGGTGTTTATTAATTGAGGATGATAGAAGTTATGTTGAGTTATTTATCACAGAATTGGAACTGGCAGGATGCGATCGAAGTTTCAAAAACTTGGTCGGGATTCTATAATTATTGGTAATCTCTGTTGTTGTTAGAGGAAACGGTCCCGACCGAGTGCATTGTTAGATGCTATATTTTGTTTTTTTATATATTTTCATCTATAGTAGGTATAGGTGAATGTGCCTGCCATTATCATGCAATTATTAGGGTTATGATAGCCACATAACATAATTTTCTAATCACTGCATAGAAACAGTTGCAGAATACATGTTTCTATTCTAACCGATGCATCACTTTCTTAGAAACACGTGCTGCATTAAGCAATAGATGCATGAGCCACTTTGAAATCAACATCTGAATTAATATCCTCATCCTTTACCCCGGTACACCTGACATGATTATATCTGGGTGGCCACGAATAGCCACAGAGCACTCACTATCAGTGTAACAATTCAGACATTTAAGCTGGCATGCCAATGCCATCGGTCATTGTGTACTGGCGAACGCAACTCGGTTCTAGGAATGAGTGTAAAGCAAAAGATTTGTGACGAGACGTGTGACTGCGTAGATGTCACATATTCAGGTGGGTAGTTCATGAGATAATTATGCAAAAGACGAGTTGAGTATAGGGCCGTGGATTAGTAGGTGAAACCTCTTTTTGAGATTTGATATGTGCCGCCTAATAAGCTATGTAAATAAACTTGTTCTTAATAATTAATTACAGTATAAAACCTATAAGACTAATGAGCAATTTTAATCTTACTTAATATTTTACGTGATAATTATTTTTAAACTTGGTTGATTGCATTTTACAAAAGTCCGTTCTACTTTCTTAGAGTCTGATTTAATGAATGAATTATGAATTGAAAATTATGAATTTTTCAAGGTTTATTGGAAGTGATAAAGGTCAGAAAGCGAACTTGTAAGTTTCTTAATGAAACAATACGCGTCATTATTAGTTTCTTCTGTGCGGTGGATGGAAGCATCAATGAATGATCGTCACACAAAATGTTGGATTTTTAAGTAAGCTGTGTTTATGTCATTCCCTATTATGGTTTGAATAAAGTAACTGACGTTGTTTTTGCATCTATTAGAAGGAAATTCATTACAGCATGTATGTACGTTTTCAAAAGAATTGCTGCTTTTGTTTGATTTTTTCTTATATTGATGAGACTGCGTGTGGCCACAATCGTATTTCTAAAATTCTATACTCATTCCCTTATAACTTGCACCAAACACTGTCTAGTCGGTTTGTCTGTTTCTCATTTGTAACTAGTATTTGCATCTTGTAGCCGTAGACGCATTGAGCAACATACGATATATTTTAGTTTAATAGCCCAATAAATTTTAGAAAATATGTTACCAAGGTTCGCAAAGCACTCGTTATGATCTAGAATCTAGATATTAGTACGTAGCTCTATTAAAAATGTCAATAGTACGTAATTATGTAGGTGAATGATGGAAAGTCGTTTAAGGCTTGTTTTAACTTAACTAAAAGATGAGTCGATTAGCCTTTAACGATCGTCTGAGAGCTAAGTGAGTAAGTGATCTGCGTAGGCGTTTGTTGATCAAGCAATATACTGAGAAGATAAAATCGTTGAGAAAAAGTAGCCTTTACAATTTGGATGCGGCAAAATGTTAAGACAGCTCCAATAAATGTATTTTTGAACTACATTACAAGAAACTTTTTTCTGTCTAGCTGCTACACGCATGGGCGTGATGTTATTATTACAAAATCCCATACGTCATCTTCAGATCATACGTCAGTTGAGAAACATTTTTCTCATTATAGAACATTCTGAAGTATTAATACAAGCATTCCTCTCAGTATTGCGAATGCAGTCTATTGTTAGAACTTGGAACACACGTCATTATAAGGAAACCTGTTAACGAGTCCTCAGTCAATACATTCACTGTCGCTGACTAACGCGGTCACATACAAATAACTACCATGTAAAGAGTCATTAAAAAGATAAACACTGCAATACTTACATGCGTCTCTATCTTTCTTACGAATCTACGAAAACTCTAGAAAGAGTAACTGATACCTTTAACCCTATTGCTTTTTCAATAGTAACACTGGTTATCCCATAACTCAATTCAACTCAAAGCATTTATTTCAATTAAACCATGTACAGGCACTTTTGAATTGTCAAAATTAAATAGTCGGTCAGTTTGTCAGAAAGTTGAAGCTAGTTGCCGATTCCATAGGAACCAATGGACATAATCTATAACATATAAATTTTTCATTTCTCATACTCGGAAAGTAGTGTTTGTTTGATCCAAATAGCGGGTGGAAGACGCTGCTTCCCACCACAGGACGGGAAAGACTCATAGTAATTACTTCCCTCTTTAGGGTGGGAATGAATTTTAAAAATAGAACTGTAGTCAGCTACGAAATTTTTTACATAAATTAAGAAAAATGCTGCAGTCTTGTGCGTGTAGAAACAGCCAGTGTGAATTAAAAAAAAACCTATTAAGCTGGACAGCCCGCGGCGATGACGCGGTTTGTTCCATATTTAAAATAAAAAAAGACAATAGTATTATTTGGCGGGATACTAACCCTGTAAGCTGTAACGAAATTCAAAAACTGCATGTTATTGTTATCAATAAATATTTTAGAAAAACTACTACTTTTTACTTTCCTTATATTCGAAATGAAAAGTAGAGTGTTTAACACGGGTGAAAGTCATCAATTCCTACTCGGGCTATAGCCGCCCTCGCTGCGCTCGGGCGTCTAAATGCCTCGTATAGGAATTGATTCCTTTCGACCCTTGCATAACAATCTACTATAATGTTTGATGGTTCCTGTACCATGAGCTGGTCACCAAACTTGACAAGTTGACATTAGCTTAGTATACTGTATCTATGGAAGTTGTTATTCTGTGAGCGTTATACTGGTCTAGATAGCTTTTGTTTTTATACCTTCTCTTATGTGTAAGTTGGTCTTCAATTAGAAGCCGTAGCTTTAATTAGAAGCGCTCAGTTCACTGGGCGTTGCAAAAAGAGTAGCAAATGAACTGTGAAGTGATTTAGAATAAGGTTTCCAAAAGTACGAGTTAGTCATTATAGGGTCTATTTTAGTGTTTTCTCGATAGACATCGGATTTGGTTTCTTTATTGTTAATTCAATACGCAGCTCCGTTTGACGTGCCTTGTTACCATGGAGCTTTAGATATATTAACTAACTTATGAAAACTTTTATCACTTTGAAAACGTAGTTCCGAAATCCAGTTTGCTCTGCTTAATTTCAATCCAACGAACTTATTGTATTGTTAAAATTAATGTAGGGATGAAACTCAATTTAGCATCAATTTATATCCAACAACGTGTTCGACCATAGGACCGTCGCAAATTGCGAATATTATTAACACTGGACAGAAGATGAACGAGATTTATAGGCTTTTCATGAACTTATAAATTAAAGTCAAATGGTATTCCATATTTCATTCAGAAGTCCATGCGTCAGATCCTGCGGCCTTCGCACTTCATCAGCGAACCTTGGATGAATAAAATTAGATATTGGGTGCAATTGACTAAACCGTAAGCTGGCCCAGATATTATTTTTATTTAGTTTAAGCTTTGTGACGACGAGGTCGTATTAATTGCAGGCGTCTGAACAAGCAATAAAATGTCAATATTCGTTTAGCCAATTTATATTATTTATTACTGCCATTTGTTATAGTTAATTATTTTGGTAGACTAAGTTAAATATATTGAGTGGGTCGAGTCTAGATGCAACTTTTTAAATGTGGGAAATTAGGTATGTAGGTATAACGGAGATCACGCGCCGCAGGCTCTTGTGATATTTTGTATTCCCCTGTGAGTTTTTTGATAATTAAAACCTTATATTATAGAAAAGAAAGATGATACTATCTTTTCCAATATAGTGCTTAAAGCACAAACGCAACCGCAAGCTTAATGCTTAAAGTATCCCTCAGATGACCACCACAGAGCCAATAGAACAGTACTCAGTATTCGGACGGTTGCGGACAAAAAAAAACTTACAAAAGAGACAAAACAGCACCCTAATTGCGTAACAAACTATCGATCTCAATCGGGATCATTTTAAAGGAAATTAATCCATTGCTTCTTATGTTCGAAAAATGTGTCTGCTCAACAACGTAAATAACGCAATGAATGTTGTTGAACTGTCAAAATGAAACTCATTGCTACTGATAGTGATTTACGCAATTACCCCGCTGGTTCTATCTGGAAAAATCGACGCATACATCAACGAAAATAGATTAAAAAAAAAAAACAAGAACAGTGGCAGACAATAAAATGCCTTTAAACATAAAATCATGTGAAAATAATGGCCGATCAATTTTATGAACCACTTAACGACTGAGAATTGACGAGAGCCAATATTGAAATTAAATGCCACATTAAAATTTTAGGAACAAAAGAGATGAATATACTCATTTGTATGATGAAAGAGAAAGATAACAATAAGGACTGTTGTGATATAATTTGATATCTTTTTTTAGAACCGAACAGGTTAATAAATGACTTAATAGCGACCGTAAATATATTAAGGATAAGGTTAATAACCGCTTACACAATGTTTTTTGAGTAAGGATCAAATTATTATTCAAACAAAAGATAATTTTAGTGACCTTATTCTAAGTTCTAATCACGTGAATTTTATCAGAATCGTCATATTATCAAGTCGAATTGAAAGTATAAATGACGACAACACGCAGTCACCTATGAGTAAGTAAAGAAGAAAGAAAGAAATAAATAAAATACGTTTATAGTGTATCTCATGCATAATCTTTGGTAGTGAGTGTGGTTCTTTTCTCAAAAGAATATTTCAGACACCAATCTACATGGTCCTCACATGATCTGACCAAGATTTTGTTTGGACTTTAAAAGAGACCTTGAGCCCTGAGTTTGTTTCGCCATTTCTTCTAAAAGGGAGTCAGATAGGAAAAGTGATTCCGATTTCATTTTATTTCATCACTGTTTGATCTTTCTTTTTAAGAAAAGAGGCTTTTGCCCTGCAGTGGAACTGTTACAGGCAGTTATAATGATTGATCTATTAGCATAGGCATTTGGCAACACTTACCCTGAAGTAAAATAAAACACCTTTAAATATTAACGCAACAGAAATGAAATAAAGCACGACCTCTACCTTATGTCAACAAAAGCTTGATACAATGGTATACAATCGTCCATCGGATAAGTCCAATGTCGCGAATGTGGGTCGAAGCGGTGCGCCGCCGGCACATCTGTGCAATCAGCGAGGTGTGCGGTGCGGTGACGTCAGCGGACACAGTGGAATGTGTGTGATTAGTAAGATAAACTTGTATTTTAATTTAAGTTTTATCATATAACACTACGTCTGTAATCACCAAAGGGTTCAACGGAGGTGTACCTATAGTGCACAATTTAAGCTATTGGGTATAATTTATATCTAAAATACTAGCAGGAAAAAATGAAAAGTATTTGAGTATATGGCTTCTTAGTTCTTAGACAATATTTTCACGTGTCTTGGGGTTTGGATTCGGGCCTTTCCGCACGCAATAGAACATTGTTCCAATTCTACGATACAAAGTCATCAAAATTTCTCAGCAATTATATTTATTCTGGTGGTCCTGATAATTGATTCTTCGGGGAATCCCCTGATTAAATATGTAGAGAAAATCCTGTCATTTCTATCTTACCATATTATTGCAAGCACTTGCAACGAGGGATTTTGATAACAGGCGTCGTTATATACCATACCTACTTATTAAGTGTCCGTTCTTCTGTAGCGTATCTTTATGATTTTTAAGCAACGTTAACTGCGGTATCCAAGTAAATTGCACAGCAACATTGAATCCGATACTTTCATTCAAAAGTGTATCTTTGCACGGTTCGCGAATGTCTTGAATATTTGCAGAACATCTGTTTCTGCTGGAGACATTTTAATGTTTATTATAAATTGTGTAAGTGGTAAATGTAGTTAGTGTGTTATAAAATTAGTTTAAATTATTTATACAGTTGCAGTTTCCACGATAGTTAAATAAAGTTAATAATATTATCGTACGATGACACCGAAGCCTTGATGTAGAACCTACACCACAGTCACCACACACACACCATCACACCTACTCACACATCACATAACAACACAAGCCCAACAAAAAGTAAACTATTTTTACTTTTCTTTAGTCTGTCAAGCTCCGCTAATAAGACACAATTGATTTTCTACTGTTTTGTCGCCGATAGGCAATGAGTCTTTGGTCAACTGGACCCGAGCTTGACCGGTTTATATGTCTAGAATTTAACAAATGTTTTTATTGTTATATTTTTCTCAATCTTGTCTTTAATGATACCCTCAAACTGGAAGATAACCATAGCACTCCTGAGCCATAAGATACAAGCAACGCGCGCTTTTTTTGTGGTTCACCGAATTTGGCTAATTTGTATTGATACTTTTTAATTGATAAACTTTATTATTATAAACTTTATTATTAGTTATGTATACTAAAAACATAACGATCAAATCGACTGAAACTTTGCATATAAATTGTGTGAAACACTTTAAAATGAATATCAAATTACCCCCAAAAATCTTGAATTCGGCGGCTTGAACCGAACTTCGAATTCAAATGCCGAAAATTTCAATACAAATAAAGCTTTAAAAGTTGCAGCCTATATAGAGCACAAAAGTGAAGAGCGAAACTGATCTTTAATTGCAATGCGTCACGATCATCAAGGATGTAACTTCACATAAAGGATTTCCCATAATTATGAAAATCTCTCATAAATTAACAGAATTAAAATTCTGAAGAACTTAATATAATTAAGCTCCACAAATTCAGAGTTAAGGCCAACGAAGTTACCAGTCTTATAAAAATCGAATTAACGATTGCAAAGGCAAATACTATCAAGTACATTGCGTATGAATATGGCCTCACAGTGGCAATTGGAAAAGCATGTCCGCACTAATAGGTGTTGAGCAAGCACCGGCAGATGATGTCAGCATTGAATTGATCTCAATGGGACAAGTCAGGAATGTGACACGTTCATGGCACAAGTGTGAGATGAACGAGTAGAGGCTGGGAAATGAATTGCTGATGACAGCCATTGATGGAATAGTTTCATTGATGATAGACTTGATGAAGTTGCTCGTGATAAACAATTGACTGTCGATTTGCATTTGTTTTCTGAATGTGGAGTCGTTGACGAATAAACCAGCATCTTTAGGGTGCTAGATACAGCCCGATTCAAACTTTATTGCGGCTCGGAACATGAGGCAAGTCGCTGCCCAACAACAAGTATTCTCTTCTGTTCTATTCAAAACTTTTAATTATATGTACATACAAATTTATTTCATAGTGAAGAATGGTGTATTTTTTTTTAGTTCTTTTCAAGGTGTCGATAGTCTAGCCAAAAAATGCGAGAAAAGTTGGCATCTATTTGTACTGAGCGCGGGATTCCCATATACATCTTCGGAGTTTCCAGTTATGGAAGTAAATTGCAATTTAACCAATACGGAATTGGCGCGAATTTACAATAACTTTCGTTTAATATGGTGAATATGGTGATGTCCTAAAATTCGTATCATTTGGCAGAGGATGCGAGTGTCACAAAATAACTAACGTGCTATGCAATTAATAATTATTTCTAACGACCATTTTGTATTAGTAAGTTGTACTATAGTTAATTTGGCTGAGGTTCTATCTAGATAGCGAATAGCGATACACTATGACGGATATATGCTAAGATGGGCGAATTGCCATCCTTTGTACTTTCGCCTTTTCTATTATTATGGAGCCAAATATGTTTATTTAGTACTGTTTTGTTTGATAATTATGAATAGAATGGCAGTACTTGATGATTTTCAAATCGAGTATTATACAAGAGGTGTAGAAGCTCAGACAGTTTTTAAGAGAGAAATAATTATGAATGGTTGTAATTAAGTTTTTTACGTTACCATGTCGCAGCGTAGGGTTTATCGAGAGGCTTACCTGAAAATAATATAAGCAAATCAGTTAGTAACATGAAATAAAAATAATATTATCGATTGTTAAGGTAAAATCAAGCCCGATGGATGTTTTTTTCTAAGACACGGAAAGCTAGACTGATCTCTTGCCTCCCGTCTCTGATGAGATCCTAACATATCACACTATCACACTAATATTATAAAGGCGAAAGTTTGTAAGTGTGTGTGTGTGTGTGTGTTTATATGTTTGTTACTTCTTCACGCCTAAACCACTGAACCGATTTAGATGAAATTTGGTATAGAGATAGTTTGAGTCCCGGAAAAGGACATAGGATAGTTTTTATCCCGATATTCCCACGGGATCGAGACTTATGCGGGTGAAACCGCGGGGCGCAGCTAGTCACACTAATATTATAAAGGCGAAAGTTTGTGAGTGTGTGTGTGTGTGTGTTTATATGTTTGTTACTTCTTCACGCCTAAACCACTGAACCGATTTAGATGAAATTTGGTATAGAGATAGTTTGAGTCCCGGAAAAGGACATAGGATAGTTTTTATCCCGATATTCCCACGGGATCGAGACTTATGCGGGTGAAACCGCGGGGCGCAGCTAGTCACACTAATATTATAAAGGCGAAAGTTTGTGAGTGTGTGTGTGTGTGTGTTTATATGTTTGTTATTTCTTCACGCTCAAACGGCTGGACCGATTTCGATGAAATTTGGTATAGAGATAGTTTGAGTCCCGGGAAAGGACATAGGATAGTTTTTATCCCGATATTCCCCCGGGATCGACATTTACGCGGGTGAAACCGCGGGGAGCAGCTAGCGCTAGCTAAATGCGAAAGTAAGTTTGTTTGTTACCTTTTCACGCCTAAACCACTGAACCGATCATCCTGAAATGTGGCATATACGTTGTCAGGTGTACAGAAACGGACATAGGGTACCTTTCATCCCGAAAAAAAGTGCTGTTCCCGAGGAAAACAACAATAATGTTATTATGATAATAGATAGCGCCACGTGTCTATTGAACTTTGTCACATTATTTAATTCTGAGGCGGTACGAAGTTCGTCGGGGTAGCTAGTACAGTCAGCATCAAAAGTCGATTAACACTGTCATTTTTACGTTATCAAATTGACAACAATTTTTCTCAATAAACTGCTTTTTAGCTTGTCACATAATAGCAGAGTTTATATTCTAAAAAAATTTCTTCTGCTGCAATTTTGAACAAATATTTTGCTCAATAACTAAGATTAAAAAAACTGAAGTGTTAATCGACTTTTGCTGCTGGCCGTACCTACATAAAATTAAAAGACTGCAGTTTGAAATATTGATTAGATGAAAACTAGGCTATTTTTACCGCTATATCTCACACCTTGCACCAAGCCAATCCACACTGTATAATTTTATGTGTTTCAATTAGATAGCGAAGGTCACCACTGACTAATGTCAGTGAAAATAGTATAAGTGACGCGCTTTCTGCGTGGGCGATTATACGGTTTTCAAAGAAAACATCGGTTTTGCATTTATGTATCGTTTATTTCATGTGTGACGTATGTCGGATGGGAGATGTTATGTGCGATGTGTCATATGTGGGAGATTCTGGAGAATTCGCGCCATTTTTTGTGACGTCATTGTGGAACGTGCTTTTTGAAAGTCTGCTGAAATGACCGTGAAACCATTGGAACTGACAAAACCAGTAGAGATAGTTTGTGATTGCATATTGACACTTGGTGCTTTGAGTTTAAAGTTCATCCTGCGTTTTAGAGAACTCATAGTTTTCTACGTTATAGGGTAGTCAACAAGCTGTTGATAGGCCACTCGCCTAAGGAAGAGTGGTTACCTCCGCATATGGCCATCTAGCCTCAAGAATATTGGCAACACTTTTTACTAAGATTGGAGTTGAAGTCATGTGTCTATAATTTCACCAACACCCATGCACTTCAAACCAGAGGGGCAATTCTGGTAATTTTAAGAACGTTCACAGTCTGATCTCAGTCTCAATCTGTCAAAAATACTTCTAATATCCCAAAATTTTTGACAAGTTTTTAACATTGATTGAGGATGAGATGAGATTGCGACTATATTTTTAACGTTTTAAATTACGGGAATTGACCTTCTGGACACAGTAATTCTTCGAAAGAACTCAAGAAGATTTACCACGAAGTAGGAGTTTTAAGAAAATTACTAGAAGCTAATATCACAAGTGGATTCAATAAAAATTGTCACTAGGTCAATATAATTGACTCTAGGCTAGTAAACGTCGCAACACATTATTGAGTTTAATGTTAATTCTCGAGCACCGATTACCATTGAACATTAAATAATAAACATTACGTAACGTAACGTTTAATATAAACATTACGTAATTCTGAGTGGTCGTGAGGAAAATGAATGTCAGTTTGTTTGTATTCATTTTCATTACTGATTGTTACTAGTTCATGACCATCTCGTTGGTAAACGTCTTACTCTAGTGGTCACGAGAGCAACTGCTGAGTGAGAGGTCCTGGGATCGTTCTCCGAGTCGAGCAAAGTGTTAATTATAAAACAGGATCTGCGTGCTTACTCTTGAATTTAATTCCGATAGATCGACATTAGAATTGTGACGTTTCGTACTTTTGAGTTCGGTTTAATTAAACTAAAAGGTAAAATTGGGTGTCCATTTTGGTGAACTAAGTGGAAATTAGGGCCGGGCTCCAAAATCAATCATCCAATTTTACCTTTTAGTTTAATTAAACCGAACTCAAAAGTACGAAACGTCATAATTCTAATGTCGATCTATCGGAATTAAATTCAAGAGTAAGCACGCTGGACTGCTGTAAAATCACCCGATTTTACAGCAGTCCATAGCCTGTGTTTTTACCCGATTATGAACAGATCTGTGACCAGTTTTGTGAAGGACTTGATGAAATATCATCACGGATAATTGTTATTTTAATAACTGTATTAAATTAATAACAATATCTAGACCATCTGCCAACTGCAGGAAGTAGGTAAGTATGACAATATTTCATTACCATTATGGCCGTTTATTATAGCTGTCATTTAAAGGATAACACTAATGTACTGAACTTTTATGGTATATTTAATGACGGCAAAGAGGAACGTAATATGTTTTTAGAATAGGTATTATTATCTCTATAAAATAAATCTATTGGTTAGTCAGAGAAACAAAAAGATATATCACCGATCCGTGATATTTTGAAGTGAGACCAGCACCAGCACCCTATTTGCGTAACAAACTTTCAATCACAATTTTGAAGGATATTGGTAATCCATTGCTTCATATGTTCGAAAAATAGGTCTGCTCAACAACGTAAATAACGCAATGAATGTTGTTGAACTGTCAAAATGACAGCCATTGCTACTGTTAGTGTGTTATGCAGTTACCCCGCAGGTGCTACTTATAACTCGCGAACCGTAGTTCATAATTAACAAAACAGTCCAAATCGATGAATATTATGCAAGCAAAACTCGTTCAAAAAGCTAGTACACTTCAGCATAACAGAATCGTGCGTAAGCCATAAACTATTAGATCATATATACGTTGACATTTTGCCGTTCACACTAACAATATAATAAAAAACCTATTACCAGAAGCTGTTTATAAAGAACTAATCGCTGCTTTATCGCAATGTATTCATCAATTTAATGTCAAAATAATCATTACAACAGTGACATTCCTTAAGCATACAACTGTTTGTAAAAACGCGTTGTTATTTTGACCTCCAATGTTTTGTATGGCTGTTGTAAATGTATGTGAATGATTTCTCGGATTTTGTATATTTTGCAGTTTTATTTTGCTTGCCGAGTACTTTAGAACTGTAAACGGTTCGACATCCTGCAATTTTTTAATGCTGTAATGTTCATGCCTTTTTCTGAACTTTGTATTTTCTGTCCATGAAAATATGCACATTGTGTTCGGAATTATATGATATTTTGTTTACATGACAATCTTCATCCTACTCGTATCAACTCTTAAACGTTCATAGTATTTAACTTGAACTTCTTTTCTACTGTTCATCGAGAGTAGTGAAAGTTCGGGGAAAATATTCACAAACTTGACATATAAATTGGCAACGGGGATGCTCATATTTGCTGGGGATGCTCTCATTTGCTGGGAATGCTGTTGCCCACTCCTTCTAGCCATTGTTTACTGTTAGCAAAACGGCTGAATAAAATTGGTGCCAATCTAGGATTCAAAATCCACATTTCCCCTAAGGTACCAGGAAACCATGACGCCCTGTAACTAGATCCACCTCAAACCTAAACATTCCTACCACGGCTCGTTTAAGGAAGCTGACGCCTCCATGACTTGGCTCGCTCCCATATTGGTACCTGGAACCACCATGCTTTTGGCACGTACCACATATCGATAAAACTTTACGACTCTTCCTGTTGTTTGTGGGGCAGAGCTAACCAGATCATACGGTTCCCACTAATTGGGGCGGCGGTTGATGATGAAATGAAAGTTATGCATAGAATTTCTTTGACGGTTTGTTCTTTGTTAGTTTTGGGTTTATCAAAAGGAGCCTTTGTTAGTGACGATTCCTTATTATGTATGTCTGGGCGGTCGACCTCATTTAGACAACCTAATTGCTTGTACTAACTACAATACTTTGAAAGTAACGTGACAGATACAATATTATGATAGGAGTTGTGGATCTGCGCCCTAATTGCGTAACACACTATCCATCGGAATCTGAATCATTTTGTAGCAAATTGCTAATCCATTACTTCTCAAGTTCGAAAAATTTGTCTGCTCAACACGTTAACAACGCAATGAATGTTGTTGAACTGTCAGTGTGATTGATAAAGTGACATAGGCAAGGACCATAGGCACATAAAATATATCATCAAGTAGTGTTTATAAGTATTTCCGAGGCTGATGACAATGATAATGAGATGCTAACACCTAGTGTTATATGTATCCTCACACTACTAATTACAAACACTGGCATCAAGCATTTTCTCTCTGTACTATCTTTAAGAATAAGCACAAACGTTTAACTGTTGTTTAATAGTTGTTTCGGCAGTTGGTTACTCATTATAATTCTTCGCGGTGTTAAATCAGTAGTGTAGCATATACACAACTAATTTGACGAGGGTTTAAACGTCTGGGCAAAATTATAGAGGGGCGTTCAGGCGTTCACATTAGGTTTATTTGTCAGGAGAACTAGTCTGAGACGGTTTTTGATATTTTCTCACCTTAAAATTATGCGACATACTGTTCGAAGCACACACGTGTGGATAGAGAGAACAACTGAGCATGATACAGGTTGTGCTTAGTTTAGAACCACAGATCATATAAATTTCTATGATCTGTGTTTAGAACCCACAGCTAAGTATTTTGCCGCTGTTCTCTGCATGTTTTCATAGTCCCAATCCCTATTTATTTATTGTTAGGGACGTATTTTGGAACAGGTTCACTAGTAACGTGCAACTTTTGCGTTTACACTCAAATTCAAGGAGAGTCAATTTAAAAACCTGTTTTACGTATTTAAAGGAATTTTGCGGAGAAATAAATCCGTACTAATATTATAAATTCAAAAGTAACTCTGTCTGTCTGTATGTTACCTTTTCATGCCTAAACCGCTGAACCGATTTAGATGAAATTTGATATAGAGATAGTTTGAGTCCCGGGAAATGACATAGGATACTTTTTATCCCGATATTCCCACGGGATCGAGACTTATGCGGGTGAAACCGCGGGGCACAGCTAGTACCTAATTCATAAATATTTATTTGCCATACAACGAGGCAATGCTGCCAGCATTTTTGGCACATGACATATACTATTGACAGCATCGATATTATGTACTACGATTGACAGCGATGCGGACGAATTTTGTGATGCCCTTCCTTTTCATAGGTATATACATCATCGCTTTTTAAATTATGTAAATAAAAATAAATAAATTAAATTCAGCAAGCTGCAACTAATCTTCGCACCTACTCGTCCATAAGTTCGTCCTTGATCTCGTCCAAAACAATTATTTGTTACAGCATGCTTGTATCAGCACAACGTAAATAAGACAGAAATAAATTATGGAATTCAGCGATGACGTAGTACATGGTAGGTACTGTGCGTATACGCACGCACCCCGCCTACACGGTGATTATTATGTTTGAATATTTATTATAGCCCGGCCTAGTAACGTCGTTTAGGGTATAATGTAAATGAAACAGAACGTCTTTACACTACGAAGTATTTAATCAGACTAAAGAACAGGCTACAAGTTACTACTACTTATCTTAATTTGTCATTTTTTTATAATAAGTTTAACCTACACATAACTACGTATAAGTGTGGCTGAGTTTAAAGTCATTTCTGGGTCTTGAAATAGGTATCATGATGGATTTACTCCAGCAGATAATCGAAAAAAATGTCAGACTACAACACAAACAGACTTCAGAGTTAAATAATTCTTGATGCTTCACACTTCCAAGAATATTTTCAGGTAGTGGTTACCCCCCATAGGTGTGACTTTAATGACGTAAGTACTACTAATCCATACTAATATTATAAATGCGAAAGTGTGTCTGTTCTGTCTGTTACTTCTTCAAAACCGCTAAACCGATTTAGATGAAATTTGGTATAGAGATAGTTTGAGTCCCGGGAAAGGACATAGGATAGCTTTTATCCCGATATTCCCACTGGAAACTTATGCGGGTAAAACCGCGGGGCATTGCTAGTAATTTATGTATTCGTAGTTGGCCTAGAATCCTAAATCGACATAACTTTCGTTAACTGACTTAAGAAACCCTATTTACGCTGTAAGTGGGAAACTCGAGCGATACAGTATTGCGAGCATTAGATAAGTTACCAAATACCTGAACTCATTAAACTTTGGCTTTTAGTATAATATGGGTATGGAACTTGCGGACGTCGATCGATGGTCGCTAGACTTAGTCAGAGAACTTTTAAAAATATTTATTGAAATATTCGGAATACTATGGTTTGATCAGAATAATGTGCGTAACTTTTAATGTTTCTTGTTATTTAGATTTGTTTTCGATACTAGACTACGATGTGCTTAGTAGATTTATATGTAACGATTTATAGTTTTCTAATAATAAGTACCTAGTCAAACCTATCTGTGCTACGTTATGTTAATTATACAGAAACTAGCTGCGTCCCGCGGTTTTACCGGCATAAATGTCGATCCCGTGGGAATATCGGGATAAAACGTAACCTATATGTTAATCCAGGGTGTCTGCTACCTCCATACAAAATTTTATCAAAATTGGTCCAACCGTTTGGGCGTGAAGAAGTAACAAACACACACACTCACAAACTTTCGCCTTTATGATATTAGTGTGGTAAAATGTTTTGTATATTTTTAGTACTAGGTACAACTTGATCTGTGAAACACTTTGTATAAACAAGGCCACTTTATAATGTACACTATATACTAGACCTAAACACTCAATGCACATAAATGCAGCACATGTTAGTGCCAGCCACCGAAGCACGTGTCTCACCCTGAAATAATCTACTTCGAGATAACGTAAACAAGATCGCTGTAGATCAGGGGCGCTCAACAGTTAACGTACAGGTGGAACTGAGTTACAATAATAATAACTTGACGCTAATTGGGCAAAGATTTCGGTATCTAAATACATTGAATTCAATTAATTCTTTATTGCACCCATAATGTACATTATGCACATTAACTTTTACTCGCGGTTTCACCGCCGTGAGATCGAGATAAAAATTAACTTATGGCCTAACTCAGGTTTACATGATTGTGTGCAAAAATTAACGAAATCCGATTAGCCGTTAAGGCGTGAAAAGGTAACAGACAGCCAGGATTACTTTCGCATTACTAATATACTTAAGTACAATGGATTTCTGAGCATGCAATGCACTTTGCATAAAAGGGAAATTGCACTCAAAATAAATAGGTAACTTACAATCTTAGGTTACTTTTCAATAATTGAATTTAAAAGTTTCCGTTTCCAAAACGCTTTTTGTTTTAAATACTATTGGATTTCAAACTCCGGGAATTGAAAAAAAATCGTATAGGTAAAGCAAACATAGATAATTTAGGTTGGTCATCCCTGGTGTAGACCGTACCTTGCCCACGCGCATTAGGGTGGTCTATCTAAAAGAAAACATTCAATGATACAATCAGCCATTGCCGCTTTAAATAAACCGATACGTGGAATCTCTTGTTTTTCGTTCCGTGATAGTATTTTTCTAAGCGTTTTAAAAATGTCTGTTAATTAAATATTCTTGCCTCGCTTTTGAGTTTTAAATGTTATTTAATGTTCTGAGGTGTAAATTGTTAGATAGTCGGATAGTATTTAGTTCATAATGAAAATTAAAAAAAAAAACATTGTGAAAAAAAAAAAAACTGAAAATAATATTATTTTTATAATATAACTAGCTGCGCCCCGCGGTTTCACCCGCATAAGTTTCGATCCCGTGGGAATATCGGGATAAAAACTATCCTATGTCCTTTCCTATATATCAAATTTCATTTAAATCGGTTCGGTGGTTTAGGCGTGAAACGGCAATATACAGACAGACAGGTAGATAGACATACAGACAGAGTTACTTTCGAATTTATAATATTAGTATGGATAACATTCTGTTTAACTCAACGCGAAGAATGCAAAACATCAATCCAAAAATAAAACAACCGAGGATCGTTCCCTTTAGCAACAAAGAAATGAAAACAACTGAAGACCTTAGCAACAGCCCGAAATAAAACAAAATAATAAAAAAGCCGTAACACTCATAACCCAGAGTCACAATAACTCATCCTGCTAATAGAAACATACGTTTGTATAAAACCAACAAACAACCGTCGAAATTACAGCTGCGTATATCGGTCAGATGAACTTGTTGAAAACACACGTACGAGTATCATTTTCCTAGCGGTTGAATCGATCACGGTATATGACGGAAATATTGGAGGAATTTAGAACGAGGAATTTGGAGGAAGATTGTAGGTAAATATTACTTTTGATAGGCATATATGTATTTTTGGTAGATATGGTTATGTTACAAATGTTATGGGATGCTATAAACAGGCCAATGTATATTTAGCTCAGACCGTTGTTAGAATGGATGAAGGTATTTATCAGAAAGAGTAAGCACTAGTATCCTATCGATTGAGTATTTGATAGTAAAAAGTTCATTGTACCATATCACATTACTAAAATCAAGCTAATTCAGCAAAATTCGCTATTTCGCTGTTAACAAGTGTCTTGCCCTTTTCACATTGCTGATCCGTTTGAGGCTCTGATGAAAAAGACGTGGCCAACAAGCTACAACTACATATAAGGCTTCGTCTTCAAAATTAATTTCCTACTTCCCAAAAAAAAATCGACAATGAAACAAAAAATTGTAGAACCGGAATCCTTCGTTTGCATTTCATCAGTTCCCCCTTGACCATATAAAGCAGGTCACTTTCCATGACCCAATGTGGACAGTTATTACTAAAGTATGCGGGCATTCTTTAAGCTGCATTGTCGGAGCATTGCAAGAGCCGGAGTGTCATTGGTATGTATTATTTATTACCGCTTTTAATTAAATTAATTATTGTTTGTTCAATGGGCTGTTTGATTGATCTTTTTTTTGCTTTGGCGCCATTTATAAGATATGTAGTTAATTTCCAGTTGTATTATGCATGCATGGTATGCAATGCTGTGTTTCTTGAGGAGTGGAATCAGTCATGAATCAGTCATTATTTATGTCGCCAACCTTCGTGGCACCAAGGAGCATACTTCAGTGTCTATACCTATGTGAGATGTTTACTACTCCAAGGACGGGTGAATTTCTGTAGCATTTGGCGAGATAAGACAGAATCTGGTAATACTTTAATGCTTATTCACCATATCAGCCGAAAGACGTCCACTGCTGGACATAGGCCTCCCCCAAGCACCTCCACTTCGCTGCTTCTCGTGTCCAACGAGTTCCTGCGGCCTTCACAAGGTCTTCGGTCCACCCTGTGGGAGGATCCAGACGCTCCAGTAATGCTTATTGCCTAAAGTAAAATGAACCCTATATTGTCGACATACTCCTTTATTTTTCTAAGCCGTGATGAAAATTGTGACAGTTTTATAGTCTCAAACATCGCAAAATAATACAAGCAGACATAGTAAAACAATACAAGCAGACTACCCGAATTTAAAAACACTTGAAACTGACGTCATTCAAGAGTAGGCGCACCTAATGGAGTGCGTATTGGTCTTACTGATAACTAGGCAGTACTGATCGTGACCGGTGGCGTTCGCGCTGGTTATTTGTAGCACAAACAATATATCAATGAGCACAAAGGTGAACGAGGCATGGAATCTATTGCTTACGAATTTGCATCTTATGCTTTAGAGGTTACCATAAAATTGGTCGTTAAACCGTTTGAGATTCTTAAAGTGGAAACTAGTGATAGTTGGCAGTAAAGGATGTGTCATGAATTCATGATCTTGACAATCACAAAAATATGCTGGATGTTTGCACTGCAATATTCTTTATTTATTTGGAAACTCATCAGCTTATAATTAACTTACTTACATGAGTTATGAATGTTTACCCCACTATCAATGAACAGCTCAATGCAGTTGCGTCAAAGTTACAGCATCTTACAGTCTGCATACACTGCTCAGTGATAGCGAGATGACGATGATGATGAGCGATTAAGAATACAAATATGTCTTGGAAATTGTTTTATAATGGAGGATATTAATTACATTAGTAATATCGTCCATTATCAACCAATTCCCAAACTTATTGAAAGAGAATTTGTACAATATTTAACACAACTAACTATTTACGATGCGGTCGAGTAGGTTCTTCGACGTCGAAGTGTTCTCTTTATCTGTATAGTTAGTTAGTCATTTCATTTGGTACGTATTGTAAAGAGAATTTGGTTTCGATATTAATGGATTCTACTAGAATATTTATTTCATTTTGGGTCGGTCAAGATTTTTCTTTTGAATGTGTCTGCACAAATCACTCATCAACCGAATCTTCACAAAAACTGGTTGCGAGACAACCCTACAAAAAAACTGCAGCAAAGATTAAGTTTTGCAGCTTTCTGCGAATGTTGGGGAAAGTTGTCGCGAAAGTCCTCCGCCATTAGTCTGTTGTGTTGTGAATTTACAATATACAGCTCATTATTCTTGAATGATTAATTGTGTATGGAATGAATAGAATAGAAAGGAAAATAATTTTACTCCTGAGTTTCAAAATACTTAACATTCTGCTATAGAACAATAGGAATTGTGAAGACCATTAAGATGTGGCGGAATTTATTGCGTAGACTCATCTTCATCTTCATGCGACGAAATACTAATTAGGAACTACAAATCATAAATACCGAAATATAAAAAAAAGTTTCTAATAAAGTAAGTAATATTAATTAATTAAGGACCCCTCGACGGGTATATGTCTCCTCCAGTAATTTCTAGTTTTGTTTGTTTTTGCTTTCACACGCCATGATTTGCCAATCAACTCCAATATCTCGTCTTGCCAACGTTCTGCTGGTCTGCCTCTTCTTCTCTTTCTGTGTATATTAGTCACTTTGCAAGAATATATTCTGCGGCTGAGATCCAACTTTGAAGGAATCATGGGATTTAGATTATTATCACTGTAACTAATTCAATGTTGCAGTACCTACCTGTACTGTCGAACGTGCGTCCATGGCAACCATTTGACCTTGAACTGGTCTAGTCTAGTATATGGATATGTAAATAGCTTTAATATATAACAAAACCAGAACTAGCTAGCCTCCTATAGGCTAGCTAATTCTGGTTTTGTTACTAATGACGTGTGAGCCTCCTCTTGATTTAATTTTGAATATTTTCCATTGACATTTCAAAAGATAACGTCTTTACCAAGTGTGTCATAGACTTGACATATTTAAACTGAGCTGTAAAAGCCTGCTTCCACCACAGTAGAATGAAAGTCACAAAACAATAATCTTCCTCTACACACAATTCAACAGTAGAATCTTCAACTACAATGAGTTTGTTTGACATTCCGTTTATTCGCACGATATTGTTGTGATTGGTTCCAAGAGGCGTGAAATGAGACGAATTTGCATCATATTGGCAGTTCACGACGACACCTGAGGTGATCGCTCCATTTCTGACACATTCGTATGGAAATATCAAATGTTCCGAACGGTTCCGAACTAAGTCGAGAGTAGGTGTATGGATACATGGCACCGTATGGTCTCTATGGAATAACTGTCACTAAGGTATTGTTTTACTTGTACTAAAAATATTTGGGACACACCTGTGTGTCAGTGTGCATAATTTCGAAAACTAGTGAATGACGGGTGTTAGTAAAGACACCTTTATTTGCTGAAAGTATAAGGTTTCAAGGAGGTTCGTATTCACTAGGCGTCATAATATCCCTTGATGTGTCATATAACACACAACATGGCCATAGCTCGCTCGATATATGCACGAAAACAGTGACGCGAATTCACTCAATGCTAATTCGCGCAACCTCAGACACGAGATTTCTATACGAGTTCAAATGCTTTTTATAACAATAAACAATAATCCTCTCTATTTTCCTTACGACTGACGTGTAGACAATAATGGAGATCGCCACAATATTACTCAAGATAGTGCGACCGCTGAGCTATTGTGCGGGGCCGTCACGATAATGCATTATCCTCGCAGATTCTATGGTTCTAAGGCTATGCACAATAGTTGTACCTAGTCAGGCATGATGAAGTGTTCAAGCCTTTTGTTTAGGTGTTTTAAGTGGTATTTTAAAGAGATGTTATGATTGTGATAGTGTAGACGGTTGTCGACTACATTTGTGGGTAGTCAACAGAATTTGTTATGATTTGTTTTCTTTTTACTATCAAATATTGTCTAATAAATCGAAACATAATTATTGAGTACTCAGTGTACACGCTAATTGATTTTAGCAACTTATTTTGATAATTGTAACCGATGGTTTTGTTCAAACAAATTGATGACGTGTTACTTTGATTTTAAAACGATTTACTTTGTGAAATCACTATTGTTTATTTAAGACAATTGTTCTTGTTGTATTATTCGATTTATAATGCGAGTTATAATGTGAATATATTTGATTTAGCACATTTTAATATTTTGTATCGAGTAAACACGATGACGTATTTCCGTACGCCATTTGGACAGAGTTGTTGTGGGGCGAGTGCGTGGTGGGGACAAACCTTTATAACTGAGCGCACTCGTTTGTGCTGGACAGTCAATAACAGTGAGTGACAGTCAGTCAGACAGTCAGTGAGAGTCAGTCGGTGTTCGGACTTGACTCCTGACAGAGCACTAGCTCCCGACAAACCTGTCGGTTTACTTGGGTCGCTCTGTCACTATACGAACAGTAATCGATCCTACGATTTGTTCGCAATTACTTTGTTACTGTACATAATTATTTTACTGTGTATCTAGTTGTGTCGTGTACCTACAGTGTGTGATTTGCTAGTGTGATTAATTTGTTCGTGATATTATAATTCGATTTGAACTGCAAACGGTTTTTCTATTGCGCAATAACCAACACTACCCACAGTATGCCCACAGTAATTAATCAAATATGCCTGATGATAACTAGATGCCAATAACCTACTCCTGATCCGACATCAGAAGCGGGATGATATAATTCGTGTTGGTTCATGCGCAAAATGAGAACGCTAAAAGTGAAAGTGACCGTTGACATTTGAAAAACAAAGTGTAAACATGTGAACGCCTATTAAATAATCGTGTGGATCTGTGCAAGTTCGACCCAGACAAAGCAGATACAGATGCGCGATCATGGTGCATGTTGTTTTCGGCATAGACTGTATGCAGAAATACGTTTGCCTAGTGACGTGTCTGTTGCGCAAACATAACAGTGCACAACTGGTGATGTGTTTTGCTGAAAATTCACTGCAAGGTGAACAAAGGAGCAGCATCAACGTGGCTACCCATACCAAGGACGTGGCGTGGAGCTACCAGTGACGTGGAGTGACTGAATCGACCCAAGCAGCCACGCAGCAGTCAGCGAAGCCCGTCAAGTGCCGCTAGTGAGGGATTCCAGGACATATCGCTGCCCTCCATGAGCAGTAGCAGCCAAGCAGATGGTGAAGGTGGAGCATGTGCTGGAAGCAGCAATGGCGAGTGGATGTTTGTGTCTTACACCTACCCTCGGACACCTTAGAAAATAAAGGTGAGCTGTATTGTTTTGTTTACCATTCTGGTGCTGAATGCTTGTTAGTAAAGGAGAGGACTTAGAGATGGGCGATTGTACTGATTCCAACAATCGATCGCTAGTTTTCAAATTCGAATAAAGCCGCTAGTTCATTCATTTACTTTACCCTTGCCATACAAAATTGGGCTGTTTACACGTACAATAAAGTCTATTTTCAATTGACATTCGTAGCAACAAGTAACTGTTTTGCGAACCTTTAGTTCATTCGTTCAGTTTGTCATACAAAATTGAGCTTTATTACTCAATTCATAGAGTTTACTTTTAGATGAAGTTACGGATATTCGAATGTATGAACTAGTAATAATAATGAAATTTGAATCGGAAGGAATGACACAACGCAATACATTCTTATTTCTCATTCGTTTTCAAATTCGAATGAATTGTAAGGTTGTTCGAATAATTTGAATGACTTGTACAATTGTATCATTCGAATAATGTCATTCACAATCGCTAATCGCTAGCTGAGAGGTTAAGTAGCAACCGAGTTAATAACGTTGTTGTGTTGAGGTTGTATTTGTCAAACACGTGTACTCAGCACAGAACAAGTCATATGTAGCATTGAGATTAGCGATCAACAAATTAAGATTTTATTACATTTCTACCCAACATTGACTTGCAAAGTATATTATGACAGTAGGTGAAATATTGAACCTAGATTTTTCAAGTTAGACCGGAAGTTCAGAGGTCCGTTTAAAGTAGCGGAAGTTTTGGCAGGTGATCGCTATACGTTAAAAGCTTTAAATTCTAATCGCACTTACTAGTATACGATGGCTATTAGGTCGTACTGTACGCACTTGTCTGTAGTCGTAACTGCAATTCACTTGTGAGCTGTTTAGGGCGCGATGGTCAGCTCATGGTGCAGCGGGGACCCGAGTCTCAAATGAGACTATTGTTGTGTTGGTTTTGTAATGACCTGGGAGTCGTAGACTCTATGTAAAGTGATGTAGTTGGTCGTGTATCACTTGAGGTGATGACGATATGGGTGGCATAAGTGTCACTAGAGCTACTGCGGCTGCCGGGCCATTAGCGTTGTATGTGATCTACTCGTAAGTTGATACAGTTTCTGATCAATTATTACTTAGGCTTAGAGGAATATTTTGTTGTCGATGATTGCTATTGTTTTTATTATGCGTTTTGATAACAATGTGGTCAGAATTGGCCGAGTGGAACAGGCACTGCTGTTGATTTTTTTGGTTACAGATTAACACACAAGAACGTCTTCAAGCAAGATGGCAGTGTCGGACAGTGCTGCACTCTTTGGATCTTCTGTACGAATAATCGCTGATCAAGGACGGTGCTGTTCGAGCAGGGAGTTTAGCGACTTCTGCCAGGGAAGCGGTGGCAGCAAGTGGATGTCTGTGCCATTGGGCCAGCTGCAGATCTATTGTCTACCGAATCTGGTGAGCCGTTTTCATTTTGTTTTGACTCTGGTACTGAGTGCTTTCCTGGTAAACAATAGCAAAAATGGTTATATTGTTAGTTATAGCCTAATCTGGTTTGACGATAAGTTAAGAATGATGCCAGTAAGTCATGTACCAGTCAAAGTAGATGATGATCACAGTGGTGATGAGCAAGCCTAAGTAGTGGTAACCACGCGAGTAGGGATTCTCTATCGACCGTAGTAATGTTGTGTGTAGTCACAGGGTGATGCATACGGATCCATGTGCTGGATGTGTGACAGCAATGTGATTGCTGGTTGGCTAGAGAGCCGTGGCGTTAGAGTGGTTTACTCGTGTTTGGATTCCCAGGTGTCTAAGGCTCTTAGTGAAAAAGATGGTTGTTAATGTGGACAACGATGGTACATGGCTCTGGTTGATGATTTTCGCTTTGATTAGATAGTCAAAGTTGGTTTACATGGCTCTGGTAGATGATTTTTGCTATGATTATCAAAATTTTGTTTATATGGCTCTGGTTAAATCAAGTACGCACATGACCATGTACAAAAATGCCTGAATGTCTAGTTACTGTTAATGATGTCAATGATGACACTGATGATGATTCATCTGCTGCTGACATACTATAGCTGAATTGACAAGTTGTCTATGTTGACTCTTGTTTGGTTGTCTATGTTGACGCCTGTGTTGTTTGACACCTATGTTGGTTGTCTGTTGGTTGTCTATGTTGACGCCTGGATTTGGATGTTGGACATGACACCTAGGCGGGTTGTCTATGTTGACGCCTATGCGGGTTGTCTGTCCAACTCCAAATTACTTGTCAAATCCCATGGGGTGATTTTGGCTGGGAGACTATGTCTCTACTTTTGGTTGTCTATGTTGACGCCTGGATTTGGTTAACTCCAAATTACTTGTCGAATCCCATGGTGTGATTTCGGCTGGGAGACTGTCTCTACTTTTGGTTGTCTATGTTGACGCCTGGATTTGGTTGACTCCAAATTACTTGTCGAATCCCATGGTGTGATTTCGGCTGGGAGACTTTCTCTACTTTTTGGTTGTCTATGTTGACGCCTGGATTTGGTTGACTCCAAATTACTTGTCGAATCCCATGGTGTGATTTCGGCTGGGAGACTATGTCTCTACTTTAATTGAGCTATGTATTGTCTGCAACAGTATGGTCATTTTAAATGGTTGCGATGCAACTGCTTTTGATGATAATTTTATTTGACTAATTCAGGATTTTTATTTTGTGATTTGTGCTTTTGTTGGTCAGAAAGGCCGATCGATATTCACCTAAAGATTTTTTTATCCCAAGATTACACGAGGACGTGTAGAACGTCAGTTCTGGCCGTGTCGGAGACGGTTGTCGACTACATTTGTGGGTAGTCAACAGAATTTGTTATGATTTGTTTTCTTTTTACTATCAAATATTGTCTAATAAATCGAAACATAATTATTGAGTACTCAGTGTACACGCTAATTGATTTTAGCAACTTATTTTGATAATTGTAACCGATGGTTTTGTTCAAACAAATTGATGACGTGTTACTTTGATTTTAAAACGATTTACTTTGTGAAATCACTATTGTTTATTTAAGACAATTGTTCTTGTTGTATTATTCGATTTATAATGCGAGTTATAATGTGAATATATTTGATTTAGCACATTTTAATATTTTGTATCGAGTAAACACGATGACGTATTTCCGTACGCCATTTGGACAGAGTTGTTGTGGGGCGAGTGCGTGGTGGGGACAAACCTTTATAACTGAGCGCACTCGTTTGTGCTGGACAGTCAATAACAGTGAGTGACAGTCAGTCAGACAGTCAGTGAGAGTCAGTCGGTGTTCGGACTTGACTCCTGACAGAGCACTAGCTCCCGACAAACCTGTCGGTTTACTTGGGTCGCTCTGTCACTATACGAACAGTAATCGATCCTACGATTTGTTCGCAATTACTTTGTTACTGTACATAATTATTTTACTGTGTATCTAGTTGTGTCGTGTACCTACAGTGTGTGATTTGCTAGTGTGATTAATTTGTTCGTGATATTATAATTCGATTTGAACTGCAAACGGTTTTTCTATTGCGCAATAACCAACACTACCCACAGTATGCCCACAGTAATTAATCAAATATGCCTGATGATAACTAGATGCCAATAACCTACTCCTGATCCGACATATATTATAAATACTCATTATTTTAAAATAATATTATTATGATTGGTTGTCTTGTCTCTCTCTCTGACTTGCCATTTTTGTTTTTTTTTGAAGTGAAAACTTCTTTAGCGGCGTTGAACACTTTTTGTAATGGGTAAAAAATTTTAAACTCGCGTCAGGGCATCGCGTCAGGACACGTGACCGTCAGGAGAGATTTCCCCCCCCCCATCTCTTTCTACGGCGGCGCCAACCGAATTGAACCAAGTGAGACACGACAAAGATGGCCGAAGAAAATGACATTTGACGTACAAATGTTTGAAAAGTCAGTTTCACATAGTACTTTTTGGTTTCCATGACGACCATGACGTTGTCGCGTCAAAACTGTTGAAACTGTAGACAATAAATTAGTTTTTCGTACGTAATAATGTCTATGGACACAAATATTCGGTTCATAGACAGATATTCTCGTATGCCGATTTAATGTGTTGGCCAATTTGTTGGATGACTTCATTATAATGGCAATATTTAAAAGTTGTAGGACATTCTAGTTATAGAACGTTTATGAAGCGTTCATGAATACAAAATTTTATCGAATGTTTTAAAGGCCTATTGAGCATTTTAACTAATGAATGGTTTAAACCTTCAATAGGCTTTTTTTATGAATAAGACCGAAAGTGTTTAAAATATGGAAATTGAACAAAGTGCATCTATTAATGAAAAAGACGCAGAAATATTGAAAAAAAATGAGTAATATTTATTAAATTAATAATTGATTTATTTCAACGTTAATATTCAAGTTTTCACTTCTGCCGGCACTCCCGGAGTGCAACCCGTCTTTTTTTTTTTATTTATTTTTTTACACTGATACAAATATCAAATTGTGATGTTATTTGGCTGAATGTGAATTCCTTTTTCTTGCAGACTACTAAGTATTCCAGAAAATTATAAACAATAATACATGTAGGTGTACCTACGGCGCTACGAGAGTTTTCTAGTATTTCGGAACACAACTAACTTTACACGTGGGTGTAGCCGCGGCACAGCGTTTTTTACGAGATTTTCTTCATATCTTCCAAAACCCACTTGAAGTTTTGGGTAGGTCTACCCAAAACTTCAAGTGGGTTGACAAACCTTTTCTCTAGTATACTACTATTCCATAACGAGCGTGATGTAAGAGGCTCTAACAAGATGCCACCATTTTGTTTGTTTAATAAGTCGATGTTCTAATAAGTGAGTGTCGAATTGTCGATGCTTGTTAAACACTAGGCCTCAATTTCGTACTTTCTATATACGCAATTTTGTCACCTCGAACCTTACTTTTTTATATTTTAAAGTATTGGCCGACTGCTTAACTGTAAAACTGCCTGAGGTAGCAGCGCGGTGCGGGAGGGGTGTGGTGACGTGATGGCGCTCAGTGATTCGTCAATTTGTGACAACTATCACCCCTCCCGCACCTCGCAGCTACCGCAGGCAACGTCACAGTTAAGCTGTAGGCCTATAGTTTCAAATAGTTTAACCACGACCAATTTATGTGTATGGGAAATTGGGAATTGAACCTATTGCGTCCTAAAGCTAAGGTTTCCGCAGAGATCGCTGTCATGATAATGATGTCGGTCCGGTTTGACTTTACTGTGTCAAAAAACGCTCTTTAGAAAAACACACCAATTTAAGAACGTTCCCGTGACGTCATTCGCCGGTAAATCATCATCTGCCTAGCCTTTTCCCAACTATGTTAGGGTCGGCTTCCAGTCTAACCAGATGCAGCTGAATACCAGTACTTTACATGGAGTGACTGCCTATCCGACCTCCACAACCCAGTTATTGGGTAATACGATACCCCTTGGAAAGACTGATGGTTGTCAGACTTTCAGGCTACTGACGACCCGTAACGAATGTCAAAGATCCACGAATGACAGCCGGGGCCAACGGCTTACGGAAAGCACGTTGCCGAGGCACAGAGGGGTCTCGGTATGTAAAGATGGTGACCCATCCACAGACCAACCATAGCAAGCGTAGCTTAACCTGATCGATCGACCTGTGCGGCTGTTATTATTTTAGCTATGCCGCAAAATGGCCGGTAAATTGCAGACACTATTTGGCAGCCACTACTCTTCTAGAAAACCATACCTTTACCTAGCAGAAGTCTGTCACTCAGGTACTAAGATAATCAAACTGTAAAATTGTAATGTGCTGCAATGCTGAGTAACTATGCAGGCTTTCACTTATGTATGTAAACATATAATGAGTTTTGTTCAAATACTTGAAAAGTAAATATGTAAAACCATTATGTTTATTGACATACCTACTCAATCGGTTCTTTGAAGTGAATTTTTACTATTTGATTTACATTTTTGTAAATTCTAGTAGAACCTTTTTATGCCTCATTACATTAGGAATGAAAGCGTAAAAATATTCAACAATGAATAATGACAAACAAATAATTGTGCTTCGAGTATTTGTTTATTTTTTTAAAGTTAAACGTGAATACATTACACACCTCTTTATTTCTGTATAGGGAGACAATTTTATGAAAACAGTTTTCGTAATTTATCAACAAGAGAGTGACAAGAACAATAGAGAAGTATGGAAGATAGACGAGCAGTGGTGACCCAGTCGTCAAAGCTGCGACTTACGAGTTGAAGGTCGTAGGTTCGATCCCAGACAGGCGCTTCATACTTTGTGAAAATTATTTCATCACCACTACTCTCAAAACGCTGAAGGGCAACATCGTGAGGAAACCGGCATGTCCTAGAACCAAAAATTGGAAGACATCTGACATGATCTACCAACGCACACTGGGCTCGCGTGGTGTTCACAGAGAAGAGACTCGTGTCCTCCCAGCAGTGGGAACATTATAGGCTGATTATGACTATGCTATGGTAGACAACGACGTGTTCAGCTGACCCTAAATAAATTGGTATAAATGGGTACCTATAAGGGTAGGAGAATGATGATCAACAAGAGGAAGCTAAGTCCCCATTGAACATAACGCTTAATGAACAAAAACAATCAATAACAACAATGTACTTAACTAATTCCCATGACAAACCAGTCTGTGGATAGTAGACACCCGCATGAACACAAACGGGTTCAAATCCATCGACCCCGTAAGACCATTGCGGTTAACCCAGATCTAACTAAAGTGTATTATAGTTTGTAGGACAGTTAACTTGAAAATGTATGCGAGGAGTTATACATATGCAGAATCTAGTTCGTATGCTCGGAGACGTAAAGGAAATTCAATATGAATTAACCAGGAAGAATTTATCAAATGCAGGGTGGCAGCCGTGGCAGAGATATCGACATGCAAACTGTATTTCTAATTCAGCAGATGTCAGTACATGATTCTAGACACTCTAGAGTAGAAGCTTACGAGGGCTATCAAAAAAAATTGCTGTTTATAGAAAAGTGCAGTACCTACACAGCCAAAATGTATGGAACTACTTATTTTTATTAAAAGATCGCCCATACAAATTACATCGCCCCTGCGTTGAAATTTACTGTCGCTTCTGTTCAGTTTAGAATCATGTACTGGTAACACGTTGCGCGTCGATGCCACCCTGTACACTTATTTAGTTGACGATGAAAATGAGGAAAGAACTATAAAAAATGTTCGATCATTTTGTATACATTTTGAAAAAAAAAAAAACCATCGTTGTAACTGATCAAGTTGTGAAACAGGTTATTCTACCAGAGTCACAATTGACCAAAACACTCAACTGAAAAGAAAAGATCTCGACAATAACCCGCAAAAAATATTTTAATTAACTGACCTCGAGCCGAATTAAAGCTGTCACATAATACCGACCGATAAAATGTAATGTCAAGGCCTCGGTCGCATCTGCGAGAGCTAGCGCCATCCAAATGCTAAAGATCGTAGTGCTAAGGACACTCCACTTGGTTTTAGAGCTGGCTATAAATTCTAATCAAACAGTTGACAGGTGGCCACTACAGCATTACTATAATTGTCATTCCAAATTAATTACTTTACTAGTTTACTACTTAGTAGTACTTTACTCATATATGCGTCAATGATGATGATGAGATAATATTTGGTTACACGAGTCGTTGAAGACATTTGCATAACGAGGGACAAAAAATTGACGAAGTAATGTATGAGGTTATTAAACTCGGTATTGTGGTTTGTGGTTATCCAGTAGCAGATATACCGTAGCGCCATGAAGATCAACAAAAAAGAAATATGTTAACTGGGAATTTTATAACATCAGCAGAGTCTGTTGTGCTTTTATCAATTACGTCTAAGATCGATAGATCAACTGGCTTTATTTTTCGCGGTGGAAATCCTCATGGACTTCCTCTATCGTGGGGGTGACAGAGCTGCCGGACTCTTACCGGCTAAAACCACCGCGGTGTTCCACCCCTAGCTATGGTCGGAGGTGCGGGATTCGCATAAGCATTCACTGCTCCTAGGTCAATAGTCTAATAAAGAAACACACGAATAACAACGGTTGCAGATATTGCTTTTACTATATGTTCATTAAATGTTTATGCTCTCGCCAATGTAGGTGATGGAATGAATGAACTGATCAAGGAAAACGGCTTAGACAATTTATTATCCTAGACAATAGACTAGCCAGTCGTCTTTATTGTCCCACTATTATTAGTGCAGATTAATATTATTGCTATTTGGTCGTCTGGCCATGGAAATATTCATGTTGTTTGTAGTTTCTTATGTGGCATATATTTGCCAAAGCACCTTAGGATAATGGTGGCGTGGGCCTTATGGGTAGTAAAGCTTTTAAAGTGGTACTAACCGAATGGTTGGAACCCCGCCCCTTGTACTATTGAACATACATATAAGAGTTATATTAAGCGAAGTTTGAAAGCTTAATAAGATTACAAGCCATGATTATGTATGCACATTGTTAATCGTGAATCACGCATGACAGTTAAACCATTGCACATTGGTCCCGGCTGTCATTCTTAGATCTTTGACAGTCGTTACGAGTCGTCAGAAGCATGACAACTAGTCTTACCAAGGGGTATCGTGTTACCCAGTAACTAGGTTGTGTAGGTCAGATAGGCAGTCGCTCCATGTAAATACTGGAATTCAGCTGCTTTTGGTTAGACTGGAAGCCGACCCCAACATAGCTAGGAAAAGGCCAGGCAGATGATGATGATGATTGTTAATCGTATAGAGGTATGAGGAACTCACTCATACTCTATAGAAAAGGGAGGATCCTCCGACCAGACGGGTGTTGTGTCTGGCGGGCAACTGCCTGATGATTCATGTCGGGCTGTTGTATCTATGCTAGTTGCGCGGTAAACTCTGCTTGCGCGATGCAGGATTTACGTGACGTCAGTATGACGCGCTGTTCGCATGTGGCGTTGTAGATACCGCTACAATCATTACTCTGCTATCTACAATCATCATTTCTGTCTAGAAGCTTCTCTAGGAAACAGAAGATCATATTAAATTTAAAACCAATTAAACTTACGAATACGTCTATCAAATTCATACCAACATCCAATGCGCATACCAATACCGCAACAGATATAGCCCATCAAAGGAGATCATCATTCAAATATAGCCGCAGGAATGTAAAAAATTTAATTGATATTACATTCTTCTGGTTTATAACAGCCGTACCTATTCTGAATCTATTTAATGTTGATATTAATGTGTCTTAAATTGGCGATACAATGAATGTTATGGTGATTTAGTCAACGTTAGGTGGTTAGGTGCTATAATATTAATTGATCGTAAAACTCGCCAGGCCGAATTTTTTGAGAGGACATTGGCACTCTTTTTTAAATGAAACCATCATTTAAATTGCATAGCAACTGTATGTTTGACTTAAAATAATTAGTTTTTTTTGGTGATTCTTTTCTGGAGAATTATATATCATATATATTTCTTATAAACAAAAAAGTATCATAAAATCAGGCTGATAAACCTGTTTGGTGATATATACGCGAGAAACATCGACGTTATCATGACGAGTTTTTTATATATCCTTAGTGATTAAGTTAGCTAAATAGAAATTGTGGTCAGGGGTCACATCTAAGTCCGATGTCGCGACTCCAATACTAATTAATATCTTATTCAACACGATGGTATTTGATCGCTACCAGACATGTTTGACTAGGTTTTTTTCTGATTCATATATCCTCAATCTAGACTTCGACTAGCCGCTTCTAAGAATTAAAGTAGAGTTTTTCCTGTAGGATTTTCGTAGGTTATTAAATTATCCTCAGAAAGGCCCTTTTTCTTTGTCTTCGTCGTACCGATGATTCTATTTTGTATGTTTTATATATTATTCTATTAATAATTAATATTATTATATTCTATGTTTAAAATAAGCCTCGACCAGAATTCGGCCACTTCGACAGCGTTATCGTTGGCATATTCACAAAGGCCTATGAGGAGGCCTATGTCCAGCAGTAGACGTCTTTCGGCTGATGATGATTCACAAAGGTCTTCTATAGTGCAGGTGTTAATGCAAAGAGAGCACGAAAAAGGTGGTAATCCGATTAGCCGGAATGCGACTGGAGCCACAACCTATATTATACAATCTACCAAAGAAGGTAACGCAATTTTTAAACCTAATTCACAATGTATGTCAATGGTGTTTGAATGAACTAAATGAACTAGATCCATTGAATGTAAAGCAGTCGCATTTGGAAAGTAATTAACATATTTATCAAGTTATTAAAACTCAGGCACATTATAAAGTTTTAATGGCTGTAATAAAATTATTATGTGATCTACTTAACTTTGTACGATTAAACGGTAATGGGTTTTGGTATAAGTTACGACTGGAAGGTCTTGGGTTCACATTCCGTTTGAGGAATACCAAATTGGAGTATTTTTTAGCATAGCTACGTTGAGATTTTAACAAGTTCTTGTGGATATTACCGATAAAATATTTCGTCGTAATTTAAATGGTTTAAAATTAAGGTATAAGCTATTTTTGTTTAGGAGAGTTAAGTTTAAGTTCTGATATGTTTCTTTAATTTTCTCGTTGTAGATTTAAACGGCTTCGCTCACGTGCGGTATGCTTAACTTTCTTTCAGTTTAAGACAATAGGACGTTTTTTCCCGTAAATATTATGGTCAATGGAATTTATTATGGTCCTAAGTTCCTACTTTCTATTACAAATATCACCTTTCTCTATTCGTACAATATTACCAGCTATATACTCAATCAGGCTATGTTCAATAGTCAGTTTAGTATTTAAACTTACCGTGCATGCGAAGAGTGCGTTCTGCCACGTCGCCTTGTTCTCGCTGAAGAAGTAGCAGCTGTGACCCAGCCTGATGAACTGCGGCGGACACACGTACGACATCTTCGTGGTGTTCCTCTGACCCTCCACACTACTGCCTGGAAGTGGAAAAAAGGATATAGGTATGAGTTCCTTCTGTAAGGCGATTTGTTAAAAGTTATAGGTTACTAAAGGTGAATTTAATAAAGAATTGGCAAACAAATAGAGATAAAAGGTTATCAAAGGTTATTAATAAAAACTACACAATATAACACAGAACACGTCGATTTGCAACACCAATTTTGTTAGGGTTGTCTATGATTTTGATCTCGCCAGCCAGAGAGGGTTGTTCATTGATAAGAACGCAGTTTACTCTAAGTTAAGGTAACTCAATCCAGCCCTAATGAACAACTGAATACCAAAGGGATTAACAGAACATCAGTTTGCTCTTGAATTGCCTACTCTATGGCTTTTACCGTCATTACTTTTCATCAATAACAAGTTACCGTTCGAACATCTTCAACGAAAGCTCTATACATCAATAAATATGTATTTAAATATTTTCTCGTCCAACTTAAAATGTCCTCGATATGACTTTAAACTGTCGTGCATTTAGTATTGAACTAAATGTAGAACGCCACCTGTTGGCTATGGGATAAATACACCCAAATAGGCTCGGGTGGAACAGTCGATATTAGTGCAGGATATCAACTCAGAGCGGCGGCTGATGAACATCTAGCACGTCAAAGGCGGCGCCCACGGACCCAGTCAGGCGGTCCACTGTATACCCACCAGCTCGCACTATACAAGCGCGGTGGGTTAATTTGTCTTAACCCCTACTCTCTCATGAGAAAGTAGGGAGGCCTTTGCCCTGTAGTGGGACGTCACAGGCTAATAATAAATAAATAAAACTTAAAATGCTCTTATAACTAAACAGTAACCATCTTCATTAATGCTCTAGTCTAGTTTTAAACACAACCGCTGCAAACGTTATACGAGCTTGAAATAAGCTGCAGCCACTGCTACTTTCACAGCACTATAAAATTAACATTTCCATCAACTTTAGAACTTCGTCAAACGAGAGACTACTTCATGCATGGATTATTTCTACAAACGAGATGAGATAACTTCTCTGGTTTTTGGTTTAATTTGCAGGCGTTTACAGTTAAAAGTTCCTCCAGCAAGAACCTATATTTGTAATTTCCCTGGTGACTAAAATATTCAATTAGAATACCAATGTTTTGAAGAGGCAAAACATTTGTAAAAATATATACCGAGTTTGTTTTTCGAATGATTCATGGCTTCCTGAATTTCCACTGGGAAATCCTTAGTTCGTTTAACTAATTAATATTGAGCAGGTCTGCCTTATCGCCTGTAGTATTATTAGTATTAGGTACCAATCGAACTAGGACTAAACTGATAAGAAAATATTAAATTCCTACGATGTAGGGCAAGGAATTTCAATGCAATTCTACTACCGTCAAATACTGGGATAATTACCTAGTAAAGTTGTATGGGTTTTTATATCGGTATTTACTATTTATTAAGATAAATACCTACTGATCTTAGTACCTATATTAAACTACTTAAGCAAGTACCTACATAATGTTTCACCTTTTTAAATTTTTACATACGTGTTGCTGTTTGGTGAAAACATATACAGGCTAAAATACAAATATTGCAAATGACCTGCACAAAAAAAAACATTGTGGAAGTGTCCGCAACTTTAGTGAGATATTCACCTCTTGACACGACACATTCCCATCCTATGTATTCCGTATAAACACGAAAATACAAAAACACTCAAAACATTGCTCTCGCCAAATATTACGTAACCTACCAACTTCAAAGTGGTTTGACCATTTTCGGCTCACAAACCACTGACAGCATTACGACAAATCTTGTTAAATATCCTATTGTTATTCTTATCTATCATCGGAACGGTAGCTGGTGCCTTCCATAGTCTAAAGAAGATAGTGGGTGGATTATATTCGCGATCAAGTTCTCGACCAAGGTCGAAAACCAGACGGACTATGTTTTTTTCGGAACGTCATTGGACGATGTGCTTTTGTTTTGTCGGAAGAAATATGCGGTTGGATAAAGGTGTATAGGCGAAGATGTTGATTGTAGATAATGCAAAGCTAATCAATGAAGAATGAAACAATTAAATGACAGCAACATATTTGCGTTTGGAGAAGACTAGAGTCTGATCCGTGCCATGTGTTAAGAATAAAAAGTCGATCTAATTATTCTGTAAAAATCCCACGATCAAAACTTAGGAGAAATGTTGGTCTATTCTGGAAATGTCTCAGCGTGAAAACATAAGTGAAGTGATTCAATCTCTAATAGGTATAAGGTGGAATACCAGCTCACTTCAAGCTCACTATACCCCAGTTTTCAATGTGAGATTTTTACAAGAATAGACCGGATGTAGTCAGGAACAGTAAATAAGACGTTATTAAAAAAAAAAAACCGAGTGTGCTTATGACCACACGACTGAAGTGAAACTTCAAACGTATTTGGCTATGAGAGGATGAGAGAAAGAAAATGTGCGCGCGCACTGCTTTCTCTTGCTTATATCCCCCACTCAACTCCCGTTCGCCTCGCCCGATCACACTTTTCGTAACGCGATCGCACTTTTCGTAACGCGATCGCCAGCTTACTCCCCAAGTCAAGCGTGCGTAAAGAAATTTCACTTAAAAAAAAAATATACAAACAAACTGATAATCAAAACCGCATCACTTTTACAAATTACTGGCTTTAATGGAAAAGAAAATCATACTAATAATATCGAACAAGTTTCTATCCAATAAACGGAAAATTGGCCAAGTATTGGCAGGAAATAAATCTTTATCTTTACCATCAATCTTTCCGACCTCGAGGAGAAAGGAAACGTTCATGAAAGTCGCATCAATCTTAATGTGTATGCTCGTATTTATTACAGCTCTATTAGCATCGTCAAATGGGTGAATCGAGAAGTTTAATATTCATAAACTGTAGAATCAAACAAGTCAGTAATTATAACTAGTGTCTGGCTGAAAATAAATTAAATTTTAGAGCACTTTGTGACCCACACTAATTCACGCCTTTCTGTGGCCATTTTTACACAGAAAATCGTAGTTAGGTCCCATGAGCTATAAAATAGTATATAATACTCGTGACAATTAATGAAATACTTAAGTCACACGTATCGTAATGTACTTATTAATGTAGTGGCCATTTTTTAAACGGTTAAACAAAACTAAATACTTTTCTCAAATATTATCAACTAGTTGCGCCCCGCAGTTTTACCCGTATAGGTCTCGATCCCGTGGGAATAAAAAGTATTCTGTCCTAATCCAAGTCATGATCTACATGGTCACCCATGTGCTAAATTTCATCCAAGTCCGTTCATCCGTTGTAGCATGAAAGCGCAAACAAACATACAAAACAACAAATCTTTTCTCTTTACAATATTCGTTTAAATAATCAAACAATATGATGTTAAATGCGATAAATAGGATTTTTTTCTGCACTTTAACAGTTATTGCGCTTTTAGCTGTCGTAAGTATCGATTTTCTCTAAATTTAAAGCAATGATGATTTTCCGGCCGAAAACGAAACTTGCCGAATTTGGATATTTTGGCCGAAAACCGAAAAAGAAATTCAGTCAGACACTAATTATAACAGATATTATGTTTTTTCTTCTTTTAATTTTCTTGGCGCATTTTCTCGGTTGAATTTGTTACGCGCGCTAAAAAGTTCTCGTTTAATCATACTTTATACTTCCAAAGAGTTTCACCTTTATGGATGGCTTTAGATACTACCGTCTATTTTTCGGGTTTTCTCGAGTAATTTCGGTCTGCACCGGGGGTTTTATTCATGAGTTCTTGAAACGACGAAGACTTTTACGCAAAATGACTATCACCATTCAGTCTTTCGCAGAAAAAATGAATGATGCTGTTCGTCTCAGTGGTTGATATACCTACTTATTCATAAGCTCTGATCATATCTACCAGTCTGAAGTCAAGAAGTGGCTTTTGGTAACATACCTAACATAACATCACCCCTGTATTTAAAGGGTTAGGCAGAGGTTTACCTTTAGTAGGTACATACAGCCATATTTCGCCAGTTCAAGTCCCACTTAAACATAATAACTGGCGACATGCGACTGAATAAGGGGGGGGGGGGGAGCCTACTGCCATCAACCGGGCATAAACCCAGACTTCTAGAAATACCTGAAGGTAAACGCAATAACACTGGCCGATCTGGGCATTGAACCCAGAACCTCATGTTCAGCAATATAGCATGCGACCACTAGACCTTTGAGGCAGAACTGTCGACCTACCAACTAAATAACACGAAAATGGTAATATTGAGGTATGAGGAACAGGGTGTAAAGTTCACTCATACTCTATAGGAAAGGGAGGATCCTCCGACCAGACGGGTGTTGTGTCTGGCGGGTGACTGCCCGATGATTCATTTCGGGCCGTTGTATCTATGCTAGTTGCGCGGTAAACTCTGGTTGCGAGATGCAGGTTTTTGCGTGACGTCAGTATGACGCGGTGTTCGCATGTGGCGTTGTAGATACTAGATACCGCTAGCCGCTACAGTAACAATAACACAGGAGTACCTAAAATCGTACGAGACAAACAGGTCACAATACTAGAACAAGTTTTAACCCCGGTTAAAACTGGAACGGCGCTAAAACTAACGTTCTGCTAAAATAGAGGTCTCGTTAAGCTTAATTGTCGTGAAGCCGGCCAAACGCCGGTTAGCACGGAAGCCGTGAGTTATTGCGGAAGCATGTGACCTAGCGCAGATTCTACTGTAATCTAGATTAGAATTATTCTCATTTTTATTTGCAAAACGGAAGCGGGAATTATATTGCTTGGATGCATGGCCGGGTTATTTAATTATGATTTAAGGCTCCCGCAGACAGGCGCGATGCGACGGTGCGTCTAATTTTCATAGAAATTGCTCTACTTGTCTGAGGGAGCCTTTAGAAGTTTGTTGCAAAGTTATTATTCCTTAGTCTAAATAAGCGGCCAAAAGTGTTTTAGTCCATTGACGTCGAGAATAATTTGGGTTCAATTTGGGTTTGGATTCGGATATTTGGACGTCGCAATAAAAATAAATGTTTCCACTACTTACTGCCACCATTCAAATAAAATGTAATTCATTCCTGGCCACCGATTTTCTTTTTTTATTTATCTCACTTCACAGAAAAAAACGGGTGATTTCCTTTAGGAAGGGACTTAATAGACGTCGAATAGCCTAAAAATGACATATTGTGAAAAGATGAAGTAAATAAGAAATAAAACAGATAGATAATACTCACATTGTGACCAAAACACGATAAAGACGAGCGCACCGATCGCGGCTACCTTTCCTCTCCGTTCCATGGCTTCCATTTTGTTTCAAAGTCACTCTAGTTCACAAACACACACAATCAACACTTTTCACTGGATAGTTCTGCACGAATCCATATTCAAATCACAAAAAAAAAACTATATTTGACAGTTACGACTTATGACATTACGGAATTAAACACTCGTGATTTTATTTCGATTTGAATGTAGAAAATGTCACCTGAAACAAAAGAATAATGACATTATTATTTGGAACAATATTCGTGTGTTGTTTTATGCAAATTCTGTGTTGATTTGAATAACAATATGTGTGTCACGTAATCTTTTTATCTCCGTATCAGAATTCAGAAATAGATATCTTAAATTATTTATTTATCATTCAGCGTATGAGTCAACGAAATGCGAGTAACTACCTATAAATCATGCATCTATTGATACTGAAATCAAAAAGGCAGACTGAGATTTCAAAAAACCGAACCGCAAGAAAGGGTCTCTCGTATCAGTTTATGTACGGTCAGCATCAAAAGTTGATTAACACTTCAGTTTTTTTAATCTTAGTTATTGAGCACAATATTTGTTCCAAATTGCAGCAGAATATTTTTTTTTTTAGAATATATACTCTTGTCTATTATGTGAAAAGCTAAAAATCAGTTTATTGAAAAAAGTTGTTGTCAATTTAATAACATGTAAAAATGATAGTGTTAATTGACTTTTGATGCTGACTGTACTACCCTCTTTAGCTGATAACACCGCAAACCTTAAGTAATTAATTAGCGCTACCTTAAGTGGAATATCAAATTGTATCCTTATTACTGACGCTACAAAACCTGATCATTATTTCCCACTGATTAATATAATTACACTATTATATTAATATAATTACACTGTTTCAAGTTACAATTGTAAATGCTCACTATAGTAATTTGACTACGTTATGTAGGTACGTTGTGTGCACCTGGACGACTAAGTTATGTGCTTAATAAGCACATGTAAGCACTTTATGCTCGGATTACGAGCAGTGACCCTTGAAATATACGTTTTATTATAGTATCAATGGTTGCAAAACAATGCTTGCCTTAGATATCCGGTCTCCATTTGATAAACGATGAGAAAACTTCAGTGTATTATTACACTCTTTGTATAGAGGGTGAAATTGAATTCATGGGCATCCTTTTAAGGGATCATTGTAATCATTATTATGAACAACTTTTACTATGGGACCAAACCTGAAAACGCGAAAAAAAATCAGCTCTTCCCTACATATTGACGAGTTATGTGAACATTTATGCAAAAAACAGCTGATTTTTTTTCGCGATTTTATGTTTATTCCCACAGTAAAAGTTGTTGATAATAATGAGTAGGTACAATGACCCCTTAAAAGGATGCCCATGAATTTAATATCACACAGAACACATACACAAGAAGTTGGCAGATTGGGTTTCTTATTTATGTCTTATAACTATTTTTTTTTCTGTTATTGCACCTACTGTATATTGTCTCTGCATCACCCTAAGGTAGACTGATAGAAAATGCCTAAGGCATTAAGTCCGCCTTTGTACAGTTTTTACTTGTGCATAAAGTTTTAATAAATAAATAAATTTCGCCCTTTAGATTAGACGACAAAATTAAGACCAGGTAGAACACCTTTTACAGTGCCTACATAAGGGCCCTGATTCACTATGACCATACTCAATCATGTCGATTCCATAGCTAATCCCGCCAACCTCGCTTTCATTTCGCGCGGCTTCATTCATTGTGTTATAGAGAACACAACACATATCCTGATTCAAAAAAATTCTCGACCAAGTCTAGTTACGCGGACTTTTCATGTTGTCTTCATTCTACTACAAATGAATTTTCCTCCCAAGGCACACCACAGTTCAAGAGAAAATATTAAAAACAAGGCCAATTAAAAGTTTCCACGTTACAAAAACACTGTAGAAAAATAAAGAAAGAATAGGATGTAATAAAATAGCTAGCCTTGGTTATGAACGGTTCGTTTGTCATTGTTAAATAAGACAAAGCAAGTGTCTAGACTGTTTTGCGAGAAAAACCCTAGCCAGAAGAGCCCTCTGGAGAAATTCTAGCTTTATTTTAATAAACTCTAAGAGAAAAGGAGGATCAAATTAAAACCATTGTACCTAAGTTAGAAAGTAAAATAAAACTAGCCAAGCGCGAGTCGGTCTCGAGTTCTGCGGCACACTTGCCCGTTACGAGTATAGGTTAAAAATATTTACTTGGAGCATAGATATATAGTTCTACTAGCTTCTGCCCGCGACTTCGTCAGCGTGAAATTTCACCCTCGCCCCAAAAATACTCGAAAAAACTCTTTCTTAGTGGATACCTACTCTTCACAAAGAACACCCCCTCCAAATTTCATATCTCTAGGACCAGCGGTTTAGGCTGTGCGTTGATATATCAGTCAGTCAGGACTTTGAATTAAAAAAAAAAAAAAACTGCTGTTCCTTGCATTTACATACATACATACATAATCAGCCTATAACGTTCCCACTGCTGGGACACAGGCCTCCTCTCTGTGAGAGGGAGTGGGCCGTAATCCACCACGCGGGCCCAGTGCGGGTTGGTGGATGTCACATGTCTTCGAATTTTTGGTTCTAGGACATGCCGGTTTCCTCACGATGTTTTCCTTCACCGTTTTGAGAGCAGTGGTGGTGAAATAATTTACACAAAGTAAAGCGCCTGTCGGGGTTCGAACCTACGACCTACAACTCGTAAGTCGCGGCTGATACCACTGGGCCACCACTGCTCTTGCATTTATGTTCACATAACTCGTCAAAATGTAGAGAAGAGCTGATTTTTTTTTCGCGATTTCAGGTTTGTTCCACAGTAAAAGTTGTTTATAAGGATGATTACAATGACCCCTTAAAAGGATGCCCGATATGAATTCAATTTCACCCTGTAGATACTATTAGGTCATGTTGGCACCTTTATGGACCCTGAACAGACAAAATGAAATAAGATTATTTTGAAAACAATTACTCCAATAACGGGACTGTTAATTGATCCGTTTTAATAGATGAAATTATTTTGTTAACACACGCAGCTCAGACTTTTACGACTCGGATCTAGGTTTCATTGCATGACTAGAGAGCAGCATGTGTGCTAACCTAATTACGAAGACTCAGTTAATTTACGAATATCGCTGAGAATTTCATTAAGTGAGGGTATCTAATCTGTTTTATAGAGAGCTTGATTGATGTCTTAATTTTGATGCAGAAGAGGTCAAGTCCGCGGTATTCGCAAACAGGGCATTAAAGTCTAGACAATTTTGTTAGAAATATGACTATGCACAAGCTGTGACAGTGGGCTGGCCATGTTTCCCGAAAGACCGATGCCCGGTAGAAGAGACGAGTCCTAGAGTGGAGACCTCTTTTTTACTTCCTCCATCGTGGGAGTGACAGAGGGGCATGAGGGGGGGGGAGTCAATTCTCGTAATTTTAAGAACGTTTACAGCCTGATCTCAGTCTCGATCTGTCAAAAATACCTCTAATTTTTCTACAAATTTTTGACATTTGTTTGTCGCCGAGATGAGAGTGCGACTAGATTTTGAACTTTTTAAATTACGAGAGTAATATTCGTCTTCTCGTATCGGGGCGGAAGGTGGAGGACAGGGTGTTGTGGCGCAGCCTGGGAGTGGCCTATGTCCAGCACTGGACTGCGATAGATTAAGTTGATTGTTTGATTGAATGTCAGCCATAAAAATAGAAAAAGAGGGCCTTTTTCTATTGTACTGTTTTTCTTTCCGCACACCACACCGCTCCTACCGGTACACCTCTGCTTATTCCTTCAAAACTGCCGTGGTTGGCATGTTATTCTTTCCGTACAAATATTGTCTGTCAGTCATCGCTATTAATAAACCGTCTCATTGTTCTGTTTCATGTGGAAAGATGTAAAAACTTTTTGCGTTTGCATAAAATTACACTGGCTGTAATAAATCCTAGAAAACCTTATAAAAAAAAGTAGAACCAGAAGATATTACAGAACGGACTAAAGCAACCCACACGTTTTTGTCTTGTGTTTAGTCCGCGTTTACGAAGCTAACTGACCTAGTGCGCTAATTTCATAACTGTTACACGTTTAATGGCTAGAACTAGATAATTATAGACATCCTATATACATTCGTCCTTTGCGTAATACTATTGAAGACAGGTCACAGACAATTTACCAGCTCGGGATATATATTTTACGGGAAATTACTACCGGGACAAAAAGTATCCTATGTCCTAATCCAAATCATAGCCTGCCTATGTGCTTTTCATCGAAATCCTACTATGCTACTTCTTACTAATTCCTATTCCTACTTCCTACTATATTATAAATTCGAAAGTTTGTGAGGACGATTGGATGGATGTTTGTTACTTTTTCACGCAAAGACTACTGAACGGATTTTGATGAAACTATACAGTAATATAGCTTATATATCAGAATAACACAAAGGATACTTTTTATCCCGATATTCCCACGGGATCTACACTAAGGGGCCGTCTTCACGAGCGAGAGAATCGCGGCGATATTATCGTCGTGTCAAGTATTTCTCTACACTCCCTTAGAATGTCTCCACACGGAGATATCATTGCGGCGAAAATTTGATGGCACGGCGAGACTATCGCCGCGCTCTCGCTCGTGGAGACGGCCCCTTATGCGGGTGAAACCGCGGGGCACTGCTAGTTCGTTCATAAGCGTTGAAAGGTAACAGACAATATTAGTATAACCAGGTAATTTCTACAGTCAGATTTGTTTAAATGATAAGATTGCTTTTTATCTGTATGACGTTCACGTGATTGTAAGCAATGATGCACTCGACCAAGGTGCAGTATTTGCCTAGAAGTGGCTCATTCACTCGACTCTTGAGGCCTCACAGGTGCTATCGGGAAATTGTTTTTGCGTGGATTTTCAAGACAAGTATAGTTTAAATCAGAAGGACTTCATTTCCTTCATTCGAGGCTTAATTTATCGTTTTGCCATGACATATTTGGCCTTGATTCAATGCTACTATTTCTCATTTAGATTCTTTATTTAAATATTTACATAATATAGACAGCGATGCGGATGAATTCTTTGATGCCCTATAATGATTGTGTATTTTTTCATATAATTGTACATATTATTATAGTTTATATTTTATGCTACTATTGATTTCAATGAAAATATAGACACGATTCATACATAACATGCATTGGCTACCAATTAATAACAGTACCTTTCATAGCTAAAATTATAAGATTAAAATTAATCACCACTCACGTACATACAAGTTATTATTTAGATTAGCCGGGTTTAGTCCTGAGGCTAAACGATCATAATGTTTAGATTAAGTTGATTGTTTGATTGAATGTCAGCCATAAAAATAGAAAAAGAGGGCCTTTTTCTATTGTACTGTTTTTCTTTCCGCACACCACACCGCTCCTACCGGTACACCTCTGCTTATTCCTTCAAAACTGCCGTGGTTGGCATGTTATTCTTTCCGTACAAATATTGTCTGTCAGTCATCGCTATTAATAAACCGTCTCATTGTTCTGTTTCATGTGGAAAGATGTAAAAACTTTTTGCGTTTGCATAAAATTACACTGGCTGTAATAAATCCTAGAAAACCTTATAAAAAAAAGTAGAACCAGAAGATATTACAGAACGGACTAAAGCAACCCACACGTTTTTGTCTTGTGTTTAGTCCGCGTTTACGAAGCTAACTGACCTAGTGCGCTAATTTCATAACTGTTACACGTTTAATGGCTAGAACTAGATAATTATAGACATCCTATATACATTCGTCCTTTGCGTAATACTATTGAAGACAGGTCACAGACAATTTACCAGCTCGGGATATATATTTTACGGGAAATTACTACCGGGACAAAAAGTATCCTATGTCCTAATCCAAATCATAGCCTGCCTATGTGCTTTTCATCGAAATCCTACTATGCTACTTCTTACTAATTCCTATTCCTACTTCCTACTATATTATAAATTCGAAAGTTTGTGAGGACGATTGGATGGATGTTTGTTACTTTTTCACGCAAAGACTACTGAACGGATTTTGATGAAACTATACAGTAATATAGCTTATATATCAGAATAACACAAAGGATACTTTTTATCCCGATATTCCCACGGGATCGACACTAAGGGGCCGTCTTCACGAGCGAGAGAATCGCGGCGATATTATCGTCGTGTCAAGTATTTCTCTACACTCCCTTAGAATGTCTCCACACGGAGATATCATTGCGGCGAAAATTTGATGGCACGGCGAGACTATCGCCGCGCTCTCGCTCGTGGAGACGGCCCCTTATGCGGGTGAAACCGCGGGGCACTGCTAGTTCGTTCATAAGCGTTGAAAGGTAACAGACAATATTAGTATAACCAGGTAATTTCTACAGTCAGATTTGTTTAAATGATAAGATTGCTTTTTATCTGTATGACGTTCACGTGATTGTAAGCAATGATGCACTCGACCAAGGTGCAGTATTTGCCTAGAAGTGGCTCATTCACTCGACTCTTGAGGCCTCACAGGTGCTATCGGGAAATTGTTTTTGCGTGGATTTTCAAGACAAGTATAGTTTAAATCAGAAGGACTTCATTTCCTTCATTCGAGGCTTAATTTATCGTTTTGCCATGACATATTTGGCCTTGATTCAATGCTACTATTTCTCATTTAGATTCTTTATTTAAATATTTACATAATATAGACAGCGATGCGGATGAATTCTTTGATGCCCTATAATGATTGTGTATTTTTTCATATAATTGTACATATTATTATAGTTTATATTTTATGCTACTATTGATTTCAATGAAAATATAGACACGATTCATACATAACATGCATTGGCTACCAATTAATAACAGTACCTTTCATAGCTAAAATTATAAGATTAAAATTAATCACCACTCACGTACATACAAGTTATTATTTAGATTAGCCGGGTTTAGTCCTGAGGCTAAACGATCATAATGTTTCGCATGAAATTGTAATGCCTTAGCTTTGAAGTTACCGCTGTAATGTTATGCCTTAGTTCAGTTGGCTTATTAGTCGATTCGCACGAATTTACTCGCCCGAATCGTTATTTTTACATAATATTATTTTTTCTATAGGTGAGTCGCACGAATTGGCACATTTTGAATTTTATGCAATGAATTTTCTAACAGTATACGTTTTATAATATTCAACTCTTATAATATCTGTGCGCCAGTGTCCTTTTTTCTACACTTGCATACAATTCAAAATGTGCCAATTCATGCGAGAAGCTTATAGAAAAAATAAATTAAAAGTGACGATTCGCCCGTTTCGGGCGAGTAAATTCGTGCGAATATTATTAAGCCATATGCTTTAAGTTTAGTCTGAGTTCAATAACGTTGAGCTAAGAATAATAATTATCTATCGCAATTTATGTGTTAATGAGGTTCGACCTTCGTCGCTTCTAACGTGTTATTATTCAATTTGCTAGTCATTAATCTATTGGATAAACAAATGTTTGTTGACAAATAGCTGTCGCCTCGGTATTCATTACGAAGCCTTTTTTTATAAGTAATTAATTCTTGTCCATTTTGTATTCATACTAATCTTATCGTTTAACATTTAACGTCCATTACATAATTTATTGGTGGAGTGGAGAATAGGGTTTAAGCTCAGGCTTTAGCCAACCCTTTTTACGTATTTATTAATTGCGATGAATATTGTGGTGTGTGCCCGGATTGTAGCATTAACATTAATTTGATTTATTTTTATTTTTTCCTGGGGATATACTCCTCTGTGTAAGGAGAACGGAGGGTTTTGTCGGACTCCTACCGAATAAAACCCAACTAGGTTCCTTCTAATACCATGAGTCGAGGGCCCGGCAGATACCTACTTGTACATTCGTCGCATCCCCGATCAGCCCACCATGCCTAGCGACCCCTCCAGCCATTCCTCCATAACAGGCCTTACCGCCACTATAAACTGTGGCGAGTTGTATTGGGCTATGATGTTTTTTAACTGAGTTAAGCAAACCTTATTGCTCCTTCTAAAGAAGAACAAAATAAATAAGATACGATGAAAATACTGCGGTTTCATATTCGTGATAGTAAAAGAGTTTCTTTAGCTTACTGGTCGATTAAATATAGGAACCTTCATGAATGCAGCGTTAACTTACAAAGTTTGAACGCATCTTGATCTTCAGTCAGCAAAAAAGATAAAGCATAGATTTCGCTATTTTACGAAAACACAATACTCTTAACTATATCGTCAAATAAAACATATAAATCAACTTAGATACGCAAGTCCTAACAATTGAAGCCTTTGTTCAACCATTCCTATACATATAATTTAGCTAGACTTTCTAAGAGAAATGCTCTATTGCAGTCTCCTATAGATTTGTGTAGCCTTGCTTCGGGTAATGTATAGTCTCATTTTACTGTCAAAGTGCACGATAAATCATTGGCATAGGGCTGTAAGGTGCGGGTGTAATCAAATAGAGACGCGAGTTTAATGAGATGACGTTTATTGTAAAAGAAAGTTTTGTTAATTTACTAGATGGAGTAATAGATTTTTGTACGAGTGGCGACTGTGGCGAGCGAGACAGTTCAATCCTATCTCAGCTGGAGCGAGTGTGTGCAGAGATAATGCAGACTAAGAATGTGTACGTGGAAGACCTGAGGCAGGTTGTGAGGTCATTTTGATTATCTATACATATAAAATTCAAAGTCCTGACTGACTGACTGATATATCAACGCACAGCTTCAACCGCTGGTCCAAGAGACATGAAATTTGGAGGGTGTGTTCTTTGTAAAGAGTAAGTATCCAATAAGAAAGGGTTTTTCGAAATTCCACCCCTAAGAGGGTGAATGGGGGGAGGGTGAAATTTTAAGCGGACGAAGTCGCGGGCAGAAGCTAGTTTTAATCATAGAAAAAAAGAAAGAAAATACATTTATTTAGCACAGACTAAAAGACACAATACACACCAGATACATACATCAGTTAAAAAACAAAAAATAAAGATCAAATAAAAAGCGTAAAGTCCGATGTAAGAAATTAGCAGGAAAGTGTGCCTCACGGCTGTGTCAAAAAGGCCCAGTTCAGCAAAAAATGCCAGACAACTAGTACCTGGCGCTGGTTTTCATAGGGCCTAAGTATAGCCTAATGTGGAGTATCAGGCTTCTGGAAACACTGATCAGTTCAGTTTTTTTTTTAATTCGTATTGGCATGAGTTTTACGCGAAAGAAGAGATGAAAAGATTAGACAGTCAGCGTTCAGGTAACTAAAGAAAAGAGAAAAGTCCTTTGATTTAAAAAATATCCTAATTTAGTTTCGTGGTTTCAAAATTTATTTCCCACGAAGAATGCCACTTGAGCAAGATAAGGGTAAAAATAAGTTTTTTATGTGACAAAGCAATGTTTATCACTTGTGGATCTCACTGTTCACTCCAATGTGGCGATTACGTCAAGAGGATGTCATGTGCAGTAGCGTTCTCTGTTTATAGCTGCGACCTGAAGACAGATCGTCGGATATAGTTGAACTGTTGAAGTTTAGTAAGAATCCAATGGATGTTCTCGAATAAAATTTAATTTTTATTAATAGAAAAACAAACAGCGCATTTATCAAATTAAATTTCAGTCGACAACATCCATCGGTTTCTTACTAAACTTCAACTATATCCGACGATCCTACATACTTTTCTCTTTCGTTGACTGTATCTAAATCTAAGGGCTGTAGAAAAATCTATCTTTTAATTATAGTGGTAATACATTCCTGTTTTCCAAGGATGGCAACCCTTAACCGCGTCCTATTCGTCGCTAGATAGTTCGTGACCACCGAACGTCGAGGTGCGTTGTGTGAAAGCGCGAATATCTTGAACATTAGTTTAGACATACATATAACTTGGCATATGTGGGTTATCATTTGTTTAGGATTGTGAGTGATTGGGCAAAATTGTTCAGATCACACTAATATTATAAAGGCGAAAGTTTTTGAGTGTGTGTGTTTTTCTTCTTTTTCTTCTTCACGCTCAAACGGCTGGACCAATTTTGATAAAATTTTGTATGGAGGTAGCAGACACCCTTTTTTTATGGATGGGAAATCATCAAATGACCCCTCCCGCTCTGGGTGGAGCGAAGGGAGTGTCAGACTCTTACTGACTAAAACCCATCCGTGTTCCTTCCTTAGCCCTTTATGTTCCGGGGTAGCGGTAACCCTTTCGGACAATCCCGCACCCCCGGCAGGCTTCGGCCCTGGCAGGCCCCTTCCTTTATGCTGACATCTCTTTGAGGCGCGCGTGGAACACGTACGCGCCGTCCGGCACGGGCCTGGTCCTGATCAGACGGTGAGCTAGTAGCAGACACCCTGGATTAACATATAGGCTACTTTTTATCCTGATATTCCCGACACTTATGCGGGTGAAACCGCGCGACGCAGCTAGTATGTTATATGACTATGAGTACAGCAAAATGATCCGTAGTTCTGGACATATTTCTGAAGCGTCAAAAAAAAATACGATATTTACGTTTCGCTGCATTTGCAATTATGAGTCCACCATTTCAGCCGAAAGATGTCCACTGCTAGAGATAGACCTCCCCAATATAGGCCTCTCGTCAACATCTAAAATCTATGGTAATATAATAATTGATAATTGCAGAACATAATAGATAAAATAAACTAGCTTAGAGTATTTTATCCATTACATCATGTCACAGGTGGGTGATTAGCTGACGCAGTGATTTGAGTCCTTCATGTAACATTACACGCATAGAAAACCGCAGGTGTGGTGAGCTTTTAATGGCGTAAGGAATATTTTTAGAAATAATTTTCTTAGACTCTCATAGCTGCATAATAATAGACGAGGTGTATTTTTAATGTCGCATTCTTTGAAAGAAATATGCAGTACTAGTTAACCACAATGCTGCGGTGAGGTTCAAGGATATTAAAAGAAATGATTTTACTTAGGAATATTATTTTTCTTACTGTTTCTTTGATGCTTAGTTCTTTGTGGGATATGTTTTTATTTATGTCGCACTTTTGTTTTGTGACAAATATCAGACAGCAATGGGACGTGTTTTTATCGTGTAAATTATTTTAATTAAAAGGTTCTACTATTTAAAGGCCACAGTGGGCGCGGGCCTCCGGACGGAGAGTAATGGGTAGCTGACCGTCCGAACAGGACCAGGCCCGTGCCGGATGGCGGCGCGTACGTGTTCCACGCGCGCCTCAAAGAGATGTCAGCAAAAAGGAAGGAGCCTGCCAGGGCCGAAGCCTACCGAGGGTGCGGGATTGCCCGAAAGGGTTACCGCTACCCCGGAACATAAAGGGCTAAGGAAGGAACACGGATGGATTTTAGTCAGTAAGAGTCTGACACTCTCTTCCGCTCCACCCAGAGCGGGAGGGATCTTTTGATGAATTCCCATCCTTAAAAAAAGGCCAGCGAATTTTTCCTACCTATGAAGCAATGCATTAGAAATTTCCTCAAAAATCCTTCAGATTGTTATTCAAAGTATGCAAGACAGTGGGGATGCTGGCTACCACTCGAATAATCCAGAGGTGTAGGAGTTATAAAAACCTTCGTGTCATAAACTACATTAGGCACAAACTACCATGATTGGTTAAATCGTCGAGGAGTGAGAGCAGAGTACAATAACAACCAAAGTCACTTTAGCAATAAGTAATTACGAAAGCTTGTGATTTCTAAGGATTTTGTTGCGTGCGGGATTGTCCGAAAGGGTTACCGCTACCCCGGAACATAAAGGGCTAAGGAAGGAACACGGATGGGTTTTAGTCAGTAAGAGTATGACACTCCCTTCCGCTCCACCCAGAGCGGGGGGGGGGTCATTTGATGATTTCCCATCCATAAAAAAAAAAGGATTTTGTTGCAAGTAATATCCATATGAGCACTTCAATGAATATTACAAGATGTTGCTCACAAAAAAGGTAAAGCCAAAGCAGATTAACAATCAGACTTATTGCGCACTGGCTCATACCACATGTTACAAGATGTAGCACTTGATAGCAATTCATTTCAAGTAAGCTTGGCTTAAGCATATGAACGGGCTTAGTTGGAATTTAAGCCGCAATTCACACTGACACTGCTAGGGTTTAGTTATATGCGAACAAGACCGCGACTTTCATTACCTTATTTGTCTAGAGGCAATCTTGGTGGGAATTGTTTATTCCTGTGTAATTTATTTTTCCGTTTGAGATATTAACATAGGTTAGATGCTAGAGTATCGTGCCGTTCAGAATTTTTTGGGTTATTGAATATTTCACATTTGGCAAATAGTTAATAGACACTTTCACAAGCATCAAACTCAGGAAACCCCAATTTCTAGATTCAGTCCCAACAGATGAATGAATGAATTAATTAATTGCACCGATCCCAGCATGGTTAAACCAGACGCGATTAATCGAATGAACCCCGAGATTCGCACTAGCTCCTGTAGCCTCATGTTCATGGTGCTACAGCGACCATTGCATATCAAGGAATAGACCGGATAAAAATTGAATCATCATTGTTTTGTCTTTATCCTAATTTATTTGGGGACGTCGCAACATGTCTTCATCCAAAAAAATTATGACAGCAAACATCGACTTTCTTTAAATACAACTTTGTAATTATTTATAATATGTATGTATTTAGAAATATATAAGTATGTTTATCAGTTGTCTAGTACCCATAACACAAGCTCTGCTTAGCTTGGGACTAGATGGCGTTGTGTGATAGTTGTGGAATATTATTATTATTATATTATTATTATTTAAGAATGACATAGATACTAGAGCACTTTATACTGGATGGGACCACAAATAAATGCGAAAAATTTCCTAAACAATGTCCTTAAGGCATACTTCTTTCCTAAAATATGTCCCTCGATCATATTATCATAATTATGTTCAGATATGATAGATGCCTAGCCCTTTATCCGGATCAGAGGATCCCGGATCAGAGGCGTGACGCTAATGATACCCTCATTAGCGTCACGCCTCTGATCCGGTTATGTAAGCACAAGTAATTTACTTCTAAGGATAGGCACAAGGATACAACTTTCAAGTTTTCGCAATTTCTATTCACGCATAATATTAATATTGGATACACTTAGGTTATGTTGTGGCACGAACGGTACTTGTTTAAATTTTGTAATCTTAAAACAATATTGTAAATAATTTCGTTTTACGTGGAACCGTGAGGTGTGGAAATGAGCTTAGCATTTGTTTTTGAATTTCTTGGATTTAGCTTAAGTTGTGTAAGGAAGTGCACTCTGGGACATTTATTTTTAAGTATTTTGACAGTGTACTTCAATTTGCCGTATTATGGCCATTTTATACAACTGTCAAAGATGACAGTTGTGATTGAAATATACGGGCAATTTAAGTTGGTGGTATTTTTCTTTGACTTTACTTAACGATTTACGTTTGCACTTATAGACTTTAGTTTTGTTGTGATGCCGGAGCTTTCATCGATTGCAGCTCTTGTAAGCTCAAATACAAAAATAACGACCATTATAATTATATGAAGAGATTCAAATAAGAAAAACAGTACCTCTATTAATTGCATAACACACAATCCGAATGATTTTGAAGGAAATTTCTAATCCTAGAAATATTGCTTCATAATGTTTGAAAAATTGGTCGGCTCGACAATGTAAATGACACAATGAATGTTGTCGAATTGTCTAAACGAAAAGCACTGCAGGAGTAGGTGGATTAACTAAATTGCGAGGCAAGATATACTTAGATACGCTATATTATGCATATTGTTAACTTTCTTACCGAAGTTAGACGTTACTGAGTGCTAATAAAGGAAACCCACGGACAAAATTATCGAAAAAGTTTATTACTAAGATCGTAAAATAATTTATTTTTGCCAATTAGTTGGGCCTTTTTAGTATAATTATAATATTGCAATGGTTAGCTTTTGTAGGTCATTAAAAACGTGTGGGATTGGCACATCCGTAATTAATTAATTATTCGTAAACATATTGATTGTTTAATCAGAAACATATGGACATGATTGTTTTTATTGACGTTTAACCTCTCTGCTCGACAAAATTTTGACATTTGACACACCAGCTGACTCGACGGGGTGTTGCGAATTACGTCATGATAATCAGAAATTTACTTTAACTTTCAGCATTCGAATTTATTAAGAAAACTGTGTTACCGCGCCTATTTTGTATTATAAGTTTGTGGCAAATATCTCTAACTATATGCTGAGGTCGGTAAAACCGCGTCATTCTACTGTGAAAGTTGTATAAAATAGATATTACCACACCTATCCAAAAGGTAGACACCTCAAAATCGCTGAAAATATGTACATAAACCATCTAATCTCATGATGAAAATATGCAAAAGGGAAAAATAAAGATATTGTCATTCTCTCTGCATTCTTACTTTTACCATTTTTCATACATAAACTACATAAAAAACATGATCAAATCTTGATAAAAATTACTAAAAATTGTGTTTGTGTGTGTTGCGACGTGACACCTCTTAGTGCTGACCATCCACCCAATTTTCTTATTCCGATTCAAAAATGTCATAAAGCCTAATCGATAATCGGTATTTAAAAAAAATAAAAAAATTGTAGAGACTGAATAAAAACTCTTTGGTATATTTTATCATGAATTAATAGTTTTTTGAAATATAATCATTTTAATAAGTACAAACACGTACAGTGTGCATAGGGGTGTAACTTTTTATGGTTCCCTACGTCCGAATGAAAAAACGGAACCCTTATACCCTCACTCGTGTGTCTGTCTATAGGTTTGTTACAATCGATTTGTTTCGAATCTACTGGACCGATTAAGTTGAAATTTGGTACACATATAAATTTCTGTGACTCAAATACGGACGTGTAACATGAATAAATTAATTATGAATATGGGGTCACTTTTTGGGGTCACATTAGATAAAAAAAATACCATTATTATAATTTCAAACTCAAATGGGTCCCGTCTGCTTCCAAATTTTATTTTATTTAAAATGGGCTTGTTTTTAGCTTTTCAGTTAGTTTTAGTACAAGGATGCAGTCGGTTTTTTAAATTTTTCTAATTACTTTTTTTTATTTCCAGCTTTTTAGGTTACAAATGTGAAAGATGTGTTTCGCAGACGATTTAGTTCTTGATACGTGTTTTTTACGATTTGTCACTTTGAACTATTTTTAAACCATATAAGTTGTATATATTTTTGTAATCACCTTTTAAAACCCTTTATTTTGATACCCCAATCGATAGGTATTGAGAGAAAAAAAATGATTGAAGGCCAAAAATCCGCCATTTTGTTTTTTTCTATTTTGATATGCCCAGTGTCACTCTCACAGTAAATACGAATCTAACGACACCTCTCAAGCTAAAATCCATCGAGCCGTTCAGGCCGCAGAGCGTGCCAAACAATTATACATACTTACATACTCTCGAAAAACATAACCCTCCTTCTGGTGCAGTCGGGTAAATAGTAGATTGTTATACAAGGGTTGAAAGGAATCTATTCCCATACGAGGTATTTAGACTATAGTCCGAGTAGGAATTGATGACTTTCACCCGTGTTAAATACTCTACTTTTCATTTCGAATATAAGGAAAGTAAAAAATAGTGTTTTTCCTAAAATATTTATTGATAAGAATAACATGAATAATAGGTACCTATTTAAAATTAATTGAAATATTAGAACAATTTGTGTGCTATTTTAAATATGGAACACACCGCGTCACTGCCGCGGGCCGTCCCGCTTGATAGCTATTTTTTTTCACACTGGCTGTTTATACACTCACAAGACCGCAACATTTTTCTTAATTATGTAAAAATTTCGTAGCTGACTACTTCCAACCAATTTAGTTCTATTTTTTAATTCATTCCCGACCTAGAGAGGGAAGCAATTACTATGAGCCTTTCCCGCCTTAAAGTGGGAAGCAACGTCTTCCACCCGCTATTCGGATCAAACAAATACTACTTTCCGAGTATGAGAAATGAAAAAGCTTTGCTTACTGTAAGTACCGTGTGATATATCAAATGAAAGGGTTTGTCGTGAGGGTCACAAACATATTTTTTAATAACTAAAAAAAAGTTATTTAGAAACAATATATCTGAAACCACAGCCTAAAATAAAAAGAACTACAAAATATAGTTCTGTGATTATTCTAGATTCCAAGAGATCCTATCAGACGTCTGGTCTTCAAATAATATAGCAAATCTCTCATTCTATACTGCGTACATACTTACATTTGGTCACAGTCAAAATATGTTCGGGACGTTATATTTAATTTGAAGTTGGTATTTTTAAATGTTATGCTTAAAACACTTGTTATAAGAAGTCGGTTAAAAATAAGATTTTTGGCATTTTCAATCTCAATAGTAAGAAATGCTCAAGATGTTATTCCCCATAAGAAAACAGTACCTAGGACTTTGCTTTTCTGGCTGGCACTTTAATTTTTGAGTAGGTACCTTATGAATGATGGGTTTATGAAAAACAAACGGATTTTTGCAGTCGATCAAATTAATGATGATGTACATTGTGCATGCGTGAATATTCAACCCTAACGGAACCTTTCACTGTGCGTGGTCCGACATAAACATGGAAAGATTTTTTTTAAATTTCGTTGGGAAACTACCACAAAAACAAACAATTACCTTTACTCAAGTAAATTAATAGAAACAAAAACTACCAAGCTCATAAAACTAACAACACATATTAAAATGTAAAGTGATTGCGGAATACGCAATTTATACAATTAATTTATCATCATTCCCAAACTTCTGCTCAGCCTACCTAAAAAATGTATACTGGGCATTCTGTAGCAAACTATTAGAAAAGTATCAAAAATAAATACTTAATTGTAAAATACATAAAAATAATTTTATACGGCGAGCGCATTCGAAGATAAATTCAAATATAGAAACAAATTCGGCGCGAAATTCAATAAATGACTATGGTCTAAGGTCCTCAGTGTTATTGACTCAGTTCAATTGAATGTCCAAAAAACTATTAAAATTACATTAGAAAAGCATAAATCATTATTATAAACAATGCTTATTGTATTTAATGCTTAAAATAATTTTATTTCAATTTCTGAGTATCGATTTCCGATATTCGACATATTAATTACCCGAGTCAATCGAAATTAAAAAAAAATCGTTTTGCATAATCGCTTTCGCACATCATTACGATAAAAAAAACAATCATGGACGGCGATTTTGAACACAAATTGAGTAGTGGTAATGAATAATACGTGTTATTCGACCTGTGTTTCAATATTACGTTAAGATTTGGGCATTTTCGTGTTGTTAATAACATTTACAATAATATTTGTCACATTTTAAATCTTATCTACTTGTGTGTGTGTGATATTTGTGAAAAGTAAAAATGTAAACACGCAATATTGGCGCGAAACTTCGACATTAGATATAAAAAAACTTCATTACCACTACTTATTTTAACTTGAACAACGTATGAATTCGTCAAATAATTAAATTATGTAGTATTCACTGCCCCTGTGGTGGAGTTTGGATGTTCGAAATCCCCAATTTTTATGTTTTTTAGCCTCGACCACCACTGACAACAAAATGGCGATTATCGCATTTACAGACTTGAATTTTATAAAGGTAAAGTAATAAGCTTGCGCTCTAAATATGAAATATTTAATGGCGTTAACATATGAGTTTTTTATCCAACTCTCTTAATTAACGCACATTCATAAGATTTGATGGGTAGCTTAATAAATATTTACATAATCAATGTAGGGTGTCGTATGTCGTAATTCTTGGGTCCTAAAGGGGTCATTACCGAGCCGGCGGAGGTTTGTGTGTTCGGGTCCTAAAGGGGGCGCTACCGAACTATACGGTTAATTTGAATTTTGAATGTATTTGATTATGATGAATATAGCATTGACTATAAGAATGTATGGGAGTGGTCGTCATTTTGTACTATGGCATTGAACATGGCTTACTCGTAAATCGTATTGTATGACATAAGCAGAATGTGTTGTTTATATTCGATGCGAAATAGTTCAAAATTATAGGTAAATCGCACCACAGAGCAGGATAAGAAAGACCAGTAGTTCAACATTATCACTAAGAAAATACAGATTTCCGAACGTTTGGATAACGAGACTTTTTGTAATATTTGTAGGTGTATGTGAGCACCAGATATGATCTATCACATAATAAATGTATTGTAATTGCTTCATATTTAATTCCATTTACCTATTGTGGTATAGTCATTGTAGTCTGGGCACATCGTCTTCACATAACTATATATGTAGGTAATTAATGGATGCCAAATATTGTAAAACATTATAAAAGAGTTATTGTGGAATATCTTGCCCATTCTTCCCCAAACGAAACTACCTTTTGGAAAGGGCGATTAGAAATTACTACTATTTTCTTTGTCATTTTTGATATTCAAAAGCACCTTTTATGTGTCTATTTTAGATATATGATTTGACTGTTGAACATTGAGTAGAATTTAAGAAACTAAAACGAGATAAAGTAGAAAGAAATCATCCTAACGGTAACTTGTATGTAAAATGTAGTCATTTCAATACAATGCAGAGCAAATCTGCGCGTGAATTCAATTTATCGGTTGAATCTTCTGCATTTATTTATTCAGTAGGTAATGTCAATATCAATGACTGGTAGAAGACGCCTACGCTGACAGATGAGCCGACTGTCATGTCAGTTTAATGCCTACGATTAGATACTAAAGAGGCGTTACCTACAAAAAAACGACGGCAAAAAATAATTGCAAACTTTTTTAGTCTGTGGCAATGACCGACCTATATCACGAGCTATATTTGTGAGCGCGGTTTATGATTAAATGTAAGTATATATATTTTTTTTAGTTGCAAGTATATTTAAGAAGATAGTTGTGTAGAGCTAAGATAACCTAATAGTTAAGTTGATAACTGGCAATCGAGGGGTCATTGATTGCACATTTTAGTGATTTATGCTATGCGAAATTAATTACAGCGCTTAAAATAATACGTAGAAACAATTAAAAAAATAATCCAGTTTCTCACCTTCAAACATTACCAGCGTTAAAAAATAAACATAGAAACGAAAAAAAAAACGAACGACTCACCAAAAAATAAAATAAAAAAAAAAACACAAAAATATTCTTTTAAAAAATCACTAAATATTCATCTGAAAATATGTAGGCGCCACTTCAGAACCACCTATTTCTGTTCCCCAGATCACTCGAGATTAAAAGATCACTTGAATCACTCGTAACTGGAGAGGTGCGCTCGGTCCTCACTTGTAACGGCAACTGGCGCTTCCAGCCGGCCTGCGTTGCGTTACATCTCTGTTATGCGGATGATAAAATAAAACAGACTTCAAAGACACTACGGAACCCATCTAGGTCCCATCTGGGCAGTTTTTTCTTGTAAACAGTGTTTGAAAAATGTTTAAGAACAATGAGCATCTGTGGTGACGTCTTTATAGTTTTCTTTTTCCATCGGTCTGCGATACTTTCTGCCAATACCTTTTTATAATACGTAATAATTTTTTTGCCTTATTTTTTCTGAGAGAAAATATTAGGTATATTTATATTAATTTTACTAAAGTACCGTATCGTTATTTGAAACTACATAATGCATGCAAGTTTACCGCGTCCGTAAGATTACCCCATTAATATTTCAGCAAACTTTTAATTAAAAAAAAAAATAATGAACGTACTTTAGACCATATTACCGTTTGAATGCCGTAATTACAGTTACAATTTAAAAAGCCATTGTGTCTCGCGCGGATCCACATCTTCTCGTCATACGAAGGGTTAAAAGCCCGTTTCATAGGTATAATATGAACTTTTTAACGTATAGATTGAAGGTACAGTACAAGCAATCCTTTCATTATTAAATAAGTATCGTTTGCGATACTTGACCTAATTCTCAAGGGTACGTACGTAAATCGCGATGATGAGAGCACTTCAGTTATCTGAAGAAAGTGCCATTATTGTTGCACTGATTACGTTATGAAATTATCTGCGTGTTTGATCAATTATGTATTATATGAGTAATGTTTCATATAAAAACCTGTGATTTGATATGTTGCCTCATGGGCGTGCTCTTGACCTCGATCTCCTGACGGAATGCGTTGGATTAGGTCTACAATAAGACCTCATCTATGTAGTTTTAATAGTACATTATGATACATGTGTGCTATGTTGATCATTAAACTCGAGGCGGTATTATTCGCGCGAGCCGTAGGCGAGCGCGATAAGGTAGCCGAGAGTTTAATTATCAATGCACACGCGTATCATACGACGTTTTTCAACACACTTGTGAGGAAAAAAACAGACTTGTATTCTTAAATATTAACTTGTATGGAAAATGGCGGGCTTGGTTTGTCATTCCGCGCGCCGCGCTGACGTGCGCGCGCAGGTTTACCCATAGAGTAAGTAATGGTCATTCCTACACCTGCGCGCGCATTGCTAGCGCGGCGCGCGTTTTTTTTCTTAAAGGCAAACACAAAACCGATATACAGCCTATAGAAAAAATATAATAAACACAAAATAATGTTAAGACTGATCGTAGTGTTGTCGTATGTCAAATTGTAGTTTAGTTAGTATGGAATTAGAAAGTACTATTTGCATAGAGAAATATACATTAATTCAGTGAGAATCCGCAATAATAGAACGCCAGTGGTCTTTTCCGTTTGGTTACGGGAGGGACGACGGAAAATTTATAAGGTGCATCCAGACAGAGCGAGCCATGCGCCGCAAGTGCTTATTTTTGTATGTTAGATGCCTCAGCCTGAGGCAACCATACATATAAAAAAATCATTTGCGGCACATGCCTCGATATGTGTGGATGCACCCTTAGGTGAATGCGCAGTGGTAGACCGCGAAATTTTTTTTTTTAAGTTTTTTACAATTCGCAGGTCAGTATCAGGTTGTATCTTGATCAAAATGTATATTTATATAATAGATATGTATTTAAAGAATTATAGTCATTAGAATCATTAATATATAAATTTAAGTTAGATTTATTCCCTAAGAACTTTTCCATAAGAGATTTGTTGTTATGGAACAAATCTAACTTAGAAAGATGTATTTAATGATTCTAATGATTATAATTCTGTAAATACGTATCTGTTATAGTCGCGAATCATATTTTGATCAAGATACAACCTGACACTGACCTGAAAATTGCAAAAAACGTTAGAAAAATTTAATTTCGTGGGCTACAACTGCGCATTCATCTTAAGGTAAATAAATTTTAGTTCATCTTCGGACCAAGGACAATTCAGACTATTTAAAAAAAAAAGTAAAATTGGCTCGCGGATTCTTTTTGGCATGAAGTCTCTCTGAAGAGATTTAAAAAAAAAACGCACTTCTCCGACCTCCGACTAGTAAATTAAATAGTTATCTGTGGAAATAAAGCACAAGTACCGTAACGTAAAGAAAAAGCACGCGTTTGTAATACACTGCATTATGGATCTAAAAGCTGTGCATTAAGAGCCATTTTACGAGCAAGTGTGTTGAAAAAATATGTACTTACTTAGAAATAAAATCATTTATGAACAAGGAACGAACGTGCCCTGAAGATGCCTGTTCACTCTTAGTATAATCAGCCTCTTAGCATAACGTTCCCACTGCTGGGACACAGGTCTCCTCTTAAGAAGTGGGCTGTAATCCACCACACAAGCCCAGTGCGCATTGTTAGATATGTCTTCAAATTTTTGGTTGTACGACATGCCGATTTCCTCACGATGTTTTCCTCAACCGTTTTGAGGGCAGTGGTGATGAAATATATATTACACAAAGTAAAGCGTCTGCCTGGGTTCGGACTTACGATCTACAATCGTATCCATATCATCGTAAGTCGGCGTGATTACTGGGCCACCACTGTTTGCTCACTCAGTGCACTGCTGGTTCACTTTTCCTTTTGCATATTTCAATTTGAGTACCTACGCTGAACGCTTTTATTTGATTAGGTATGCATTTATCAGCTTCGCTTTGCATTTTGATAATGCTATGTTTATTAGAGCATCTTTAGACGACACATATATTAGCTTACTTCCCATGGGGTAAGCAGAAACTACAGAACGCTATCTTCTACGATCCTTGCATACTCGTTTTGCTTCGTTTACGTTCACCTTCCCGGAGAACATCCCCAATAAGGTCACTATGTGTCCTTTAAGGAGTCCCCTTCCGGTTTTTTATTCACATCTGCTTTATAACTCCCTTTTGTTAGGCCTATCGCCTTTTTCTTTGTGGCATCGTGCAATATTGCACCAATTAACTATTCAGCTATATTTATCTCAAAGCTAAATCTATACTAATATTATAAAGAGGTAAAATTTGTTTATAAGTTTGTATGTAGGGGGTAATCTCTGGAACTACCTGTCGGATTTGAAAAATTCTTCTTGCATTTGATAGCCCAATTCTTGAGGAAGGCTATAGGCTATTTAACATCACGCTATGGCCCTTAGGAGCCGAGCGAAAAGAAAAAAAGGCAAAAAGAACGTTAAGTGATAGTGCGGGCGGGTGATGCGATACGGCGGGGTGGCTCGGGGGAAACAAGAAGTTTCACGCGAACGAAGTCGCGGGCTGAAGGTAGTACCTTATGAACCTACTAAAGTTTATTAATAGGTTCCTATGCAATTTTGGCTATTTCTGTCTCTGAGCTGTATTGATACAATTTCCTTCTGCAATATTCCGTTACTGTTTACCACATTGCCATTACACATCCGCCCAGAATAAAATACACAAAAATAATATACCATGATGTATTTGTGAACATTACCAGTTGACCAGTACATCCGAAATTACACACGACACGACCTTCAAGGGCATGACATGACTTTTATTTTAGGGTCTATCATAAAATGTTGGCACATGACGTCATTGTTGTCCACACGTAGGTATGTGGTGTCAGTTTACTGACGAATTATTGACTGGTTGGTTTTGAGTTCGTCTTTACAATGTAAGATTTGTGATTTTTTGGAGCTGAGTTCTTGGAGACTGATGATTTGATGTTTCGTTTGGTTAGTCAGCTAATAATATGTCCTTCAGAGGACTCTGCGAACTGGCGAATAGCGAGACTGTTTTGAACCAATCGGCTAGGTATAATGATAGCAAAATGTGTAATGCCTTAAAGCTGTCTAGTCGCTAGATAGACTTAAACCCTAATTGAGAAACACACTATCAATCAAAATCTGAATCATTTTGAAGGATACTTCTAGTCCATTGCTTCATGTGTTAAAAAATTTGTCTGCTCAACAACGTAAATAACGCAATGAATGTTGTTGAACTGTCAAAACGAAAACTATTCCTACTTTTACTGTGAATGTGTTCCACACCTACCTCTCTGAAACACACATTCTTGCAATGGGATTAGGTACGTTATTGGTTTCGAGATGAAGTTCTTACTTAGCCGTTGATCTTAGAAGGCTGAATGAAATCTTATCATGAGCATCAGCTGCCAAAACATAAACCTCTTATCCAAAGCCAATCTATTTGCACATTCATTTTCATTGAAGCATAGCCTTTTCATGGCACCGACTTTTTACGCTAGAAATAAAACATCGGATTCGAAAAAATCCTTCAAATAATAATATTTCAAATTACCTTTAATCGGATTCTGAAACATTAATATTGATATCCCGTATTATCCTCGTTTTACTGGCGGAAAAATCCGAAGTGATTCGTTTTGCTCCCTTTACAAAAAACGCCATACTTATAAGTATTTTGCTTTTATACACACGAAATAGTACATTCATTTTATGTTTACAGAGAATATGTCTCATTTCTTTTTGGTATAATTAACTTTGTAGGTATTTACATATTTTATGCTTTTTACATTTCCTTCCAAGATTTAAGGAATCTTTTTAGCGTGATTTGTATTTTCTGAGTGGTATTTCAGCAGTAAGTGCTAATATGGCGTTTAGTCGACTTTGGGTGTCTTCAAAAATAAAGAGCGGCTTACGAATTTTAGCGATAGGATAATTAGCAAAGTCAAAGCATTTATTTCAAATAGGCACATAAAAGGCACTTTTGAACGTCAAAAATTATCTTAAAATAGAATTGATTCTAGTCGCCCGTGTTCTATGCTATTACGTCCGGAAAGATTTGTGCTTTTTAGCATTTTTTTCAGCAATTGTTGACAACTTCACCTTGCCCGTTTTGAAATTATTATTTTCGAAGCATTATTGTAGACATGTGTATTCTTCCCGTCTTAACCTATGGTGCACAAACTTGGTTTTTGACTAACATCCAGAAGTCCAAACTCAAGGTCTGCCAACGAGCAATGGAGCGCAGTATACTAGGCGTTAAATTAACGGATCGTGTTCGAAACACAATACTGCGCTCCAAAACAAAGATAGCTGACGTGGCTGAAAAGGCTGCTCAACTTAAATGGGATTGGGCAGGACATGCCTGACGCATGCCGGACAAACTGTGGGCCCAAACAGTGCAGAATTGGTGCCCTGAGACAGTAAGGCGGGGTCGCGGCAGACCACGTAGGAGATGGCGGGACGAGCCGAGACGAGGGGATAGGTTCCGTCAAAACTGGAGGGAGGACGCGCAGGCTCGCGAAAAATGGAAGGAGTGGAGGGAGGCCTTTGCCCAGGAGTGAGACAGCGCAGGCTAGATAAATAAATATTGTAGATTTAACATTACATAACATACCATCACGCGTTGTTTCCCTGAAGGGTTCACATTTCCGCACAAGTTCGCCAGTTATGTTTCGTGTTTGGTTATTTTACATTTCATTCACCGTTTTAACTTTAACACTACCCACTATGCTAAATACCAGTGACCTTTCTAATTAGTATTTAGCCGAATTAATTGACATCTCCTTAAATTGCTCAAACCACGCAACCTTTCATAATGTCAAAATTTAAATAACGTCAATTTGATTTATTTGTTTTAGACGACGTATCTGCTGTAAGCTGTCTGTATTTATCATCTTAAATGGTCAGCTAATCAACTATGATGAAACTGTTTATGATGATTTGCGTTTCGTGGCCAGTTGGTCTTTTGGTTCGAATTTGGTGTTACGTATGAAAAGTATGTTTTTGGTTACAAGTGTAGGTGGCAAGGATAATTAATGGGTAGAGACCAGCGGTGGTCCAGTGGTAACAGAACCGACTTACGAGTTGTAGGCCGTGGGTTCTAATCCAGGTAGGCGCTTTACTTTGTTTAAATAATTTCATCACCACTGCTCTCAGAATGGTGAAGGAATGCATCGAACCATGGCATGTCTTTCAACATTCTTAATAAAGGATTGCTTGTCAGCTTTAGAAGAGCCTTTACTATATATATATAATCTTTCGCTTAGACAATGTTTATACCCTGGTAAGTGGAAAGTGTCCAGAGTGACTCCAATACCTAAATGTGGGTCGTCCACAGATATAACAAACTTCAGACCTATTGCTATATTGTGTGTATTTGGGAAGATATTTGAATCTATTCTTAATAACGCCATTTGTAAACAAATCAAAGGTCAATTAAGTGATTGCCAGCATGGGTTTCGTCCTGGGCGCTCCACAGTGACTAATCATATAGAATTTGTTGATTATATAAATATTAGAATTAAGTCTGGTTGTCAGGTGGACGCCGCCTACTTCGATTTTAAGAAAGCCTTTGATCTTGTAGATAATGATGTGCTTTTAAATAAATTTGCATTACTAGGATTCTCAACTTCTCTCTTAAAATTTATGGCCCACTACTTAAAAGATCGCAAACAGTTTGTTAAGGTAGAAGGATATAAGTCGGAAGAGTATTTTACTAGATCAGGGGTAAGTCAAGGTAGTACCATTGGTCCTACACAATTCATAATAGTGATCAATGATTTACCTACTGTTATCTCGAACGCAAAATGCCTTATGTTTGCTGATGATTTAAAATTGTACCTCTCTGTAACCGACGCAAAGGATTGTGAGGCGCTACAACATGATATTGATGCTGTGGTTGAATGGAGTATAAAAAATAAACTGTCATTTAATATTTCTAAGTGTAAAACAATAACTTTTTCCCGATCCCGCAATCCGATTAGAAATGATTATAATCTTGCTGGCGCGTCAATGGAACGTGTTTTCTCGATTCGGGATTTGGGAGTAATAATGGATAGCAAATTAAATTTTCACGAGCATATTCTTAAAACTTGCAAGGATGCTAATAAATGTCTTGGTTTCGTCATTAGATTATCGTATCAGTTTAAGAATACTCAAGTTATAAAACAAATATACAATGCCTATGTCCGTAGTAAATTAGAATATAATGCAATAGTTTGGAGTCCTCAAGAGTCATTGTACACTAGTATGATAGAAAAAATTCAGCGTAAATTCTGTAGATACCTATACAAACGTCAATATGGATACTACCCCTTTCTATATCCTTCTTTGTTTGTGTCAGGAATGGTGGGTTTAGACACACTCAAACTCAGGCGAGAATCCACACATATAATTAATTATTATCTAATATTAGTAGATAAGATAGATAGCCCCGTTCTACGAGAGTCAATAAATTTTTATGTTCCTGACCAGTATATGCGTGGCGTTGTAAGACGACAACATAGACTCCTCTGCTACCCGCCTACATGGCGTGCTCCCCGAACCAACAACACTCCCACTGTTAGAGCAATTAAGTTATTAAATGACTTTATAAAATATATTCCTGAGGCAGATTTATTTTTTGATTCTCAATGGACAATAGCTAAACATGTGTATGTATACTTAAATATGAAATAATAAGTGTTTAGTTTCTAATTAAATTTTATGTATGAGGTTGTTTTGTTTACAAATTTTATGTTACTCCGTTTTTTATTGTATTTATTTTATTTTAATAGTCTAAGAAGTTCCCAACTAGCACAAACTGCTGCTTAAGAGCTTTGGAGCTAATCCGATTATTCCCAAAGGCGCCAAGCTCTAGCGCCAGAGCGTGCACTGCAGACCTTATGCAGCTGCTTTGGAGCCAAAGGGGCACAACTTTTTGCAATCTATAGTTCCATTAGAACTTCATAATAGTGGCATAAAAGCACTACATGAGCTACAGCTAATAATTAACACCACACTAAAGCTCTTGTGGCGCTTATTGATTGAATGAATGACAGGTTTAACTGAACGAATAAAGGATCACTGATCATTCACCTTGTCTCTCATTTATTAAATACATTTGTTGTTCCTGAGTCAGACATTACTGAATACAAATAAATAATAAGTGAAGTATAGTGTCTTTGAGCTATATTTTGTATTGTATGCAAGTGGCTACAAACGCAGATCAGTTTATCGTGCATATAGTTGATATTATTGGAGTATTTTTAACGCGCCTCAATAATTACCTCAGAATATCGTAAAATATGTAAAATATTAGGTCCTTACATATGAAATTGGCGTTTTTCGTACTGGCCACTTTAATCACGAATTTCTCCTCTTTGGTAAGGAATTCCAAATTCAAATTTGTACAGCTATTTACTCATGTATTTGTGCTTCGATGACCGTCATTCATTTGTTTTTTTTCTTCTGTTTTTTCTGTTTGCGTCACTCATTTTACAAAATGGAAAATTTAAAATATCGCATTATTTACGAGTACGAGTTCCGCCGTGGCACTAGTGCTGCGGAAACGACTCGAAGGGTGAATGATGTGTATGGCGGTCATGTTGCAAAAGAAAACACAGTTCGTTTTTGGTTCCAACGTTTTCGTTCTGGAAATTTCGACCTGCAGAACAAGCCCCGTGGACGGCCTGAGACCCAAGTTGATAATGGAGAATTGAAGGCTATTGTGGAAGCGGACCCATCGCAAACCACGTCCGAGTTAGCTGCAGGCTTCGATGTTAGTGATAAAACTGTTTTAATTCACTTGAAGCAAATTGGGAAGATTAAAAAGCTTGAAAGGTGGGTACCTCACGAATTGACTGAAGCAAACCGGCAAACGCGCGTCGACTGCTGCGTTACATTACTTGAATTGGAATGTCTTAGACATCCTCCGTACTCCCCGGACCTTGCTCCAACAGATTACCATTTTTTTCGCAATTTGGATAACTTTTTGCAAGGGAAAAAATTCAACTCCGATGGGGCAGTCCAAATCGCCTTCAAAGATTTTATTGATTCCCGTCCGACTGGTTTTTTTAGTAAAGGGATCAATGAACTACCTATAAGATGGCAAAAGTGCATTGAAAACAATGGTTCATACTTTGATTAATTAAATATATTATATTAAAAAATATTCGACTTTTTGTTCCTTCCATACAAAACGCCAATTTCATATGTAAGGACCTAATATTATTATATAAATATTATAATATCACATACCTACACGATATTGAAATTACATACTTGACTACATTTGTATTTAGTAAGTTGCTGGTTCTATATTTAGTTATATTTTACTACAAATTGCGATAAAAACCTATAAATTTCTCAAGTAATGACACATATTTGTCTTGTAAACATGTCGTCTATGAGAAGCAGCTTTAACTTGCAACTTCAACCTTAATACTTCCTCTCTGCGCGTCAAAACGCTAAGTTTCACTCTTCTGAAGGTCCAAGTAATACCTGTACCACTAATGCAGTTCAAGTCTTTACAATCACTTTTATTTCGTACTTACTGCAGATATCGAACCACACTAATAGTTATTTGTGTAGAGATCCGTAGAACTCGTTGAAAACCCTAAAATACGATGATAATTTGTAGCTGCTTCTATATTTTTCGCTCTTTCAATTGTTTAACACTTACTATGTCTTACCATGTTTTCAGAATGCCTTTCTAAATAATTCAAACTTATAATGAACAACAAAATAAACAAGAACATTGCATCTGTCCATCTAAGTGGGAAAAACATGGAGTGTTACACTGGCCGAACAAAAAAAGTAAAAAATTATGTAAAATAGAAGATTCGACTCCTGCTGCTAGTATTCACCTGGATCGACGAAGTTTATTGTAATTTCTCTTGGTGTACCAAGTAGTGAGCGTGGATCTTTAGGCATAGCGTTAGGAGTAATTTGGTTTAAAATTTGAAATAAGTCTTTTAAAGCCACTTGACTACATTTGTGTTTCAGCGCCCAAATTCGTATTTGCTCGCGATAGATCCATTTTATTTCACATTCGACATACTCTAGTTTATATTCAGTTTCGCTGTCCGAGTTCAGTCTACAAAAAAGAAACAATAAATTAAGCAAAGAAGGTTATTTTACTTTATTTTTATAATATGCCACACCAAGCTATAACTTTAATTACCAACCCGCACTGGGCCCGCGTGGTAGATTACGGCCCGCTCCCTCTCACAGAGAGGAGGCCTGTGTCCCAGCAGTGGGAACATTATAGGCTGATTATGTAAGCTATAACTTACTTTTCCTCTGTAACTGGCCCGTTATCAGTAATTGAGAAAAAAAAAAATCTACGGGACCCTCGCTTGTGTTTGTTGAACTCGAACTTGGCGCATTATTTTTGTTTGTTTCCAATGAATCCCTTAAAGAATAAATTAAATGAATAGTTTTATAAATAAAAGCTAAATTACTCTCACGTAATTGAGTTAAAAAAAACTTAACACACAGTTGCCTTTTTAATTTCTGCATATTCTGATAAACTCTCCGTACTTTCTTGCGATATCCACCAGTTCTTTGTTTGAACTTCCATGCATTCAGATCCATATTTCTTTTAAACTGACTTAATATTTTATAAAATCTGATTTCTCTAATAAAAATAGCAGAATTATCCAAATGAGTAGGGAATGTCCATTACTCTCTTGCTTCTATTGTGAAGCCTTAATGTCGCTATTAGTAAAACAGTCGATCAAATTCCTACTTAAATCTGCGCAAAAGAACAAATCACTTCTGCAAAGAAACTTTCAGTGGCAGAACAGTGATAAATATATCTTTTATACAGTTCCGTTAAAAAGTCTGTAATTAAAGTCTTTATGCAGTTCTGAAGCGTACAGCAGCGGCAATAGAAGCTTTTTAGCAGCTTTAAGCTTTAACATACGTGTTTTAACTCTCTTTTAAAGCTATAGACGGCAAATGGGTTGTAAAATTAACTCTTATAAAACCTAGAGTGGCATTTGGTTCAGTTTCTGCTACCCCTAGTGATATTTACAGCTATGAGCAGTTACGGAAGCAATAGTAGAACTTAAAACCACTTTCTGAACCCCTAAAGCGCTACTGTACAGCTAAAAGTTGCAAAATATGCTGCTATTTCCACTAGTGTGCTAGTTGGGTTTTAATTAAGAAATTTTATTGTAATTTTGTAGAATTAGCATAGATATAAGCGATTTGGTGTAAACTGTTAGCTTATATCTGATGAATAAATAAATTGAATTGAATGTCCTAGAACCAAAAATTCGAAGACATGTGACATGTACCAACCCGCACTGGGCCCGCGTGGTAGATTACAGCCCACTCCCTCTCACAGAGAGGAGGCCTGTGTCCCAGCAGTGGGAACATTGTAGGCTGATCATGGGTTTCGTATTGTGTACTTATTTCTTAGTTACAGGTTATTAGTAACTCTTTTATGATTTAATACTAACTTTATATCGTTATCAATATGTCACCAGGGATTTAATAATAATGGCCAGTTTCTGTCCTCGAAATGTGCTGAAATCGGGTCGGTTAGATACTTGTCAACCAGGATCATAAAACCGTTAAAAGGTTAAAACTACTTACAATGTAAATCCGAAGATTTAACGCTAGTAAAAAGTAGTTTCTCGCTGAATGCCATCGACATCATAAAAATAATTCGCTATAACGACTTCTGCGAAGGTCTAGTGTTTGAACTCGTATAACGTTTCTAAGCAATCATAGCCACTCCCGCGCAGAGTCTTATAACGATAGATATTTAAAAATGCCTACTGATGACTGAATGACTGATGCCTAATGGAAGTCGGAATCTCGAGAACGTGCTTGAAAACTTGGATGACGTTTACGAATCAGGTTCAGGAGTGAAAAGAAAATTATTTTTCGAATCATACGACGTTATTATAAAGGATAATAGTACAGATTTTTAGGATCCCAATTTCAAACATTTACCTTTACAAATTATAGTTTAAAAAATGCTCTTTCAAATTAATTCATCGTATTATTCTATATTTTTATTGTAAGTACACTAGAAAAATACATTACAAAGAAAATAAATTAGATTTTCTACGATCTATGCTACAACTTTTTTTGAGTCTGAAGTAAAGTTTTGCATGATAAAACCACGTCCCACTTTTCTTAACAATTTCTGTCATTTTAGCAATAAACTTTTGAAATAAAATACGTCGTAAATTATTTGATTAAGAAACTTTTACTTACATAACGAGAACTTTCTCGTGTGTTGTGTCGTGGCAGTAAAATAAACAAATTCAGGACGTTGCGTGTATCATTAAGAATTTACAAGACTCCTTCGGAGAAACCAAGTACTTAACTGCAATTTGAATGTCTTCAGACATCTTTTGAGTTACTTTTCGAGCTTTCTTTATGTTTCTTTTGTAATTAGGTCATTACGTAAATACTGCTGTAGCTCATTTGCATAGCTTTTTCCTGACTATTGATATTCTAATGACGTCTAAAGAGCGGTGTTACGTAAAGAAGCGTAGAAATATACACATAACATTATCAGCACACTGCTGGGACACAGGCCTCCTCTCGTCGAGAGGGAGTGGACTAATAATCTACCACGCGGGCCCAGTGCGGGTTAGTAGATGTCACATGTCTTCGAATTTTTGGTTCTAGAACATGCCGGTTTCCTTACGATGTTTTCCTTCACCGTTTTGAGAGCAGTGGTGGTGAAATTATTTACACTAAGTGCCTACTTGGGTTCAAACCACGACCTACAACTCGTAAGTCGTGGCCGTTACTAGGCTGTTAGATAGAGCCACATTCTAAATAAGGCCCAATGTTTATGCACAGATTTTTATTAGCTTAATACAACTTTTTACTTCATTGGTCAACCTCGAGACACATCTAATGTATCAGCCCGAGTGCCGATATTAAGCGAGCTCCGATTGGGAAACCTTACAAACTATCTCTTCAAGAATAGATAAGCAGCATTCCTGATCCCGTGTTTGTTGAAGTAATTACTTACGATTTCTTAACTTGATTCCCTTTTACAGACATTGCACACTGTTGATTTTAATCGATAGAAATTGCCAATTGGTTGGAAGATAATTATGTATAGTAAGATGAAAAGTATGATGAAAATTTATAAAATTAATTAAACTTTCGTAATTAGGGTGCATCCGGACAGATGGGTCAGAGTAGTCAGGCAATGGGTGCCAGAAAACAGGCGTCGTCGCCGAGGGAGGCTGAGGAAACGCTGGCGTGATGACTTAGAGGCGTTTATGGGAGATGGGACAGAGAAGGCAACACACAGGGAACAGTGGGAAGCTGTGCGGTAGACCTTTGGCCAGCAGTGAGACAACAAAGGCTAAAAGAAGTACTAATGAAGAGGCTGCCTTGAATATAACAACCAGTCGGTATATTCACAAACAACGTATGGTTCAATTTGAACAGTAGAATAATAATCATAGCAATGGCATAATCAAACCTATAATGTTCCCACTACAGGCCTCCCCTCGGTGCGAGGGACTGGGCCGTAATCCATCAGACGGACAGTGCGAGTTCGTAGATATCACATGTCTTCGATTTAATTTTTGGTTCTCGGACATGCCGGTTTCCTCACGATGTTTTCCTTCAAAGCTATGGACTGTCAGTAAAAATGTTATACCTACCTCATTATGCCTTCAAGTAATTATTATTCCAAAGCCATTCTTCAATGTTTCCAATACGTAAAGTAGTCATTTTCAAAGCAAGACACATCTCAGTGAATTACATAATTATACATAACCTTTGTGTAGGGATTTCCATATGAATTTCCCGAGAATGATGACAAACCATTAGACCTCCTTGTTTAAAATCTTCGCTGTTTAAATAGTCCCTTCTGTGAATTTTATATACTTTGTTTGAAGACAAAAACTTTACATATGACTGATCCAGAGAAATTCCTGTCTGTTTGGTGACTAGTCCGCCAGTCTCTCTGTGAGATTGTCAGTAACACCAAGTCGTTGTTGGTCTTCCTTGAGGAGCCGTGGTGGGTCGAATAAGCGATGTTCCCACCCGCACGCAAAATACGTGCATTGTCGTGGAGTTACGGACACCAGCTCGTATTACCTATGGTGACCAGTCGTCAGGATTTTGTTTTTTTTTTAAATTTGGGATTACACATTTTAAAGGAAAAAAAGGTTAACTTGCCTTGTTTATTTTTTTCGTCAATATTTGGGGTAATTCTGAGTTTATCTTGTAATATTTAGTTCATTGACATACAAGTCACAGTTTGATTCATTTCAAGCGATCCAAGAGGATTCTAGCATAACGTAACATCACGCCTATAATCCCCAGAGAGGGTTAGACTAGAGGTGTATCTATAGTACAGCCACATTTTGTTTATTTTATTTTTAAGTCCCACGTAACGGTGGCGTTGCAACTTTTGAGTCTTTCCAAAGCACCATTAGGACTCGTAAACTTCAACACTTCGTAACATAAAAGTCACCGTAAACTGGCAATAATAAAAACGGCGCTTGCCTCATAGGCTTGTTTAATTTATGTTGTTTACATATTTACACATAATTACTCAGTGGACCACATAATTCAGCGGGACCATTAGCACGCGGGAAATTAGAGAGAGAGCCCGCTTGTGGTCACTTTATTTATTACCGCAGCGTTTTAGGGTTTACGCTGCAGAGATTATAGGGTTGATGCTCGATTGAGTAGCTGGGATTACAAGTAAGATTCTGTGTGATGTGATATTTCTCTACGATTAATTGAATGATTAAGGATCCACTATTTGAGAGGAAATTCCGGTACCTATTTATAAGAACGTTCGCGTTCTTAACCTGCGTTTCAATCTGTCAAAAATACCTATAATTTTTATGCATAATTGACAAGTTTTTAATATTGATTGTCTCTGCGACGACGTGTGAGACAAGGAATTAGTAGGTATGTATTAGGTATATTTTTGAAACTCCTTGGAGTGAGATTTAGAACGTCTTTAATTATGGGAATTGGACTTCTGATATCCTTCAGTTCCGCAAATCTTGTTATAGATTTAGGTCACTGAGTTTCAGTTATGTAATTTTTACGTATCTTTTTTTTTAACTCTTGGTACTTCTTTCGGCTGGTTACCCATAATACTATGAGCTACGTTTTAAAAAAACCTTTGAGACATTTCCAAGTTGAAAATTATGAAGCTCGCCTAGCCTTGTATCATTAAATTAGTTCCAGAAGGCAAATATGAGGTGCATCATATAATGACGGGTCATTACTGAACGATTTTCTCCAGTGTCAAGCTCGCACTTTCTCAGGCCACAACCACACTGTTTTCTAATGCGTTACTGATGTGAAGATTGTTGCCTCCATGGCCCCCAGAGCACGGTGAGACTTGTTCGGAATAAGACAAAAAAAATAACAATTTGTCATTTGTCAAATCCGATATGGAAGTTGTAGATATGACAGTGGAGTATTACGCCTTCCTTGTTTTAAAAGATTGTGTTTTTAAGCTCCAAGCATTACCTAATCTGCAATCGCGATTAGTTTGCCAAAAAAATTAGTTTCTGGAAAAATAACTTTAAATCCTACACAATAAAGTTCAGTTTACGCTACCACTTAAAAAAAAAACGTTTCAATAGTGCTAGTCACTCTGAAATCAACTTAATTAACATTAAAATATAGTTGGTATTTGTTTAACTTGAAATAATATTAATTTGAAACATTAAGTTTGAATAGACTTTAAATACCGTTACGCCTCTATTTTCCGAAGGGTTAGTCAGAGGTGTAGGTACCTATAAACCCTATAGTACGGACAGCGTCAGAGAAAAGGAACCCCCTTTGGTAATGAGTCCCCTTTGGTAAGTAACCAAAGGGGGTTCCTTTTCTCTGACGCTGTCCGTACATCCACCAGGTACGTTTAACTCCCATGTGATAGGGGGCGAGCCTATTGCCATCAACCAGGCACAAATCCACACTCCGGGCTACTACTAATAGAAAAACCCAATAAAACTTTGGCCGGCCTGGGAATAGGCTAGTTTCCTAAAAAATTCTAATTAGTCCCGTCAGTTAGATTATCGAAAAATAATGGACCCTTATTTTTTCTTTTGTCAATCAAACAAAAAATGACAAAGATAAAGCGCGTCAAAATTTGGGAGTGGGGGGTCATGACGTCACGCCGTGCTAAAAAGTGTCGCACGGCGTGACGTCACGACCCCTCACTCCCAAATTTTGACGCGCTTTATCTTTGTCATTTTTTGTTTGATTGACAAAAGAAAAAATAAGGGTCCATTATTTTTCGATAATCTAACTGACGGACTAATTAGAATTATTATTTTTTTACCCAGGAAACTACCCTATTGAACCCAGAGCAGTAGCGCTTGCGACCAGTAGGTAAACCAACGAGGCAGTCTAAACTCAAACTCAAAGCATTTATTTCAATTAAACCAATTACAGGCACTTTTGAATTGTCAAGCTGTCAGTCAGTCAGAAAGATGAAGCTAGTTGCCCATTCCAAAGCGTAGGTACCTATGGAGGAGAACGGGCAAGAAACTCTATGGACACTCTTTTAAATCAAAATAATATGGTTACAAAGTCTTGGTTACATCATTCATGTTAAAAATTATACATGTGAGAACGATGCGAAACGTTAAAAGCGTCCATAATGAAGAGACGAGAAAAAAAGCAATCCAAATATTAAATTAAAATAAGCCATGGCAGCAAAGAGATGAACAGTCCCTACTGACGGCGCCCGCTCACGAAAATGACGCATGTATTATCATAATTAACAAGTACAAAAGCTTCTCCTTTATTAAAGTCAGTTGAAAACTGCTTTAGTTCAAGGTACATTTTCTAGATGTTCTTCTGTTATTTACAAACTCTTTTTTCAGTTGCCAAACTTTTAAATGTGACATTCTCGCCCTTCTCGCTAAAGACATAAGCATCGTTGTTAGAAGAAAATAATTTTTTCGTAAGCTTATTAAACTTTGTTTTGGCAGAAGTGGGTGCTCAGTAGAATATAATGTCTACAACTTTATGGTTTGCGGGCGTAAACGTAAGTGATGTAAGATTGACGATATTTTTATTGTCTATGCGTAAATCACGAAACGTAAGCTAAGTATATTTTATGAGGGATTTTATTCGAATTGCCTTTTTCATTGGGTTTTCATCTCCTAATTTAAATAGCATAATCAGTGAGATCTCTCTGTGAGATGGTACGAGCCGTAATCCACCAGGCGGGCCCAATGCGAGTTGGTAGATGTCACATGTCTTCGAATGTTTGGTTCTAGAACATCCTAGTTTCGTCGCGATGTTTTTCTTTACCGTTTTTGAGAGCAGTGGTGATGAAATAATTTACACAAAGGTAAGGTAAGCTGCCTGTTCGAACACACGACCTAGAACTCGTAAGTTGGTGCCGTTACCACTGGGCCTCCACTCACTGCTCATCTTTCTTCCATAATTCTCTATTATTCTTGGCACTCTCTTGTTGATAAAATACGAAAACTGTTTTCATAAAATTGTCACCCTATACAGAAATAAACAGGTGTGTAATATACTCACGTTTAACTTTAAACAAAAAACAAATACTCGAAGCAATCTCATATTTGTTTCAATTATTTGTTTGTCATTATTCATTGTTGATGATGTCAACATCAACAATGACCCACTGCTCCCTAATTAAAATACTTCAGGATATGCAAAACTTCTTGATACTTTGCAAGCAACTTGCTGCACAAACTGCCTAATGGTCTATTTATATGACCATGCAGTTAAGAAACAAATTCTTTTATTTATTTTAACTCTTAGCCACTACTAAACAGAAGATTCTTTGTTGCACCTTAAAAACTATAATGTCTAGACCTTCGCTAATGAATGGCTATCAATTTCAATGTTCTAACGTTATTAGCAAGTCTTCAAACTCCATCATTTTCCCACGCAATCTTAAAGTAAGGCCATTTACTAATTCACACATACTTTATTTTTACTCATTCTTTATAGGTGAGTAGGTATAGACTAGAGCATTTTCTTGTAACAGAACATCGACATTCGCTGTTTTTAAATTTTATCGAACCGCATTTCGAACACGACACTCGATGTTTTGTTACAACCAGATTTTAAAAACCAACGAGCGTATTGGTGAATCATTTCATCCATCAAAGATACGAGCGGTTATACCTGTAGGTTTAACATTTCAACAAGGAACGCACACGGTAGAAAGAAATGTTACAGGTAAATGCTCACTCGCCGTGAGCATTACGTCGAACGCAGCGTCGAGCATTCGCAGAAACGTTACATTACATGGAAATGCTTTTGGAAACTGAGCTTTTGCCTGTATTGTACCATTCGTAAAAACGTTACATTATATGGAAATGCTCGAGAAAATGCTCTAGTGTAGGTATACTCACCTTATAAGCAAGGCCTTTACTAATTTAGGTGCGCACAGTTTATTTTCACTCAATTATTTATAACTACGAGTTTTCAACGGCACGTTGCGAAATTATAAGTTTGGTCCGAAATTTATTTTGATTCGCGATAAAATAAACTATGTATTACATTGATTTATAGCATATATTTTTATTTAAGAAATTGTTTGATATTTTACAGAAATATGAAAGATGGTATTAGAGTAATATGTTTGTGTAAGCTGTCCAATTGGCTATCAGCTGAAAAGAAGCCCTTGAAATAACTTATTCTGAGCTTTGAATGATAGTGGAAACCTGTGAAAACATATAAAAATATGATTTGCGGCAAATTGTTAGTTTTTGTAGTAAATGTTTATTTTTTTTCGCTCATAAAACCCACCAGGGCTTACGGATTGGCCAAAGTTCGGTTCGATGTTTGAGTAATAAAATTGCAATATAAACTACGTTGACGTGGACACAGTGCTGGGCTTATCGCCGAAATCGGGACACGGCAGTTTCGACTTGAGTTTCACGCCTATTTATACTCACATCATTCGCGTATCAAGACTATATTTCGCAGTAGCATGTACCGGTACTAAAGCCGATGCCAAATACAATGTTTTTGATGTTCCTTTCGAAGAATGTCAAAGTCAAAGTCAAAGTCAAAGCATTTATTTCAAATAGGCACATAAAAGGCACTTTTGAACGTCAAAATGTGTCACTGAGTATTAATTTTCTTTACTCAATATTTATCTTGCATAGGTCATCGCTTTATTAAAACTACTACTTGGCTGTCGTGCCAATTGGATAGTAATAATGGTAGATCTTTGAGGAGAGTCTTTCAGGAGAGCAGTGGTGGCCCAGTGGTATCGGCCGCGACTTACGAGTTGTAGGTCGTAGGTTCGAACCCAGACAGGCGCTTTACTTTGTGTAAATTATTTTATCACCAATGCTCTTAAAACGGTGAAGGAAAACATCGTGAGGAAACCGGCATGTCCTGGAACCAAAAATTCGAAGACATGTGACATCTACCAACCCGCACTGGGCCCGCGTGGTGGATATACGGCCCACTCTCTCTTACAGAGAAGAGGCCTATGTCCCAGCAGTGGGAACATTATAGGCTGATTATGACTATGATGAATGGTAGTCCTTTAGCACCTTCACCATCCGACGGTTTCGAAGAAAATTCCAAATTCATTGCTTTATAGGTTTGAAAAATCCATGTGCTCAACAATATAAATAACGTAATGAACGTGACTGTACTGTCAAAATGTTGCTATTGTATGTATGTTACGCAATAACCCAGCCGCGGAGCTGAACAAAACAAAAGATTATTTAAAAATCTACGAAACATCAGTACGTACCTAATCACGTGTAACCGACATTACTGCTGAAAAAACTATTTACTGTAACACTATGGTACCCCATCATGGGTGGTCTATTAGATTTATTATAGTAGTCGATCCAATAAAATGGCGTCACGTCATTTGGAAGCCTAGTAATAAATAGCGCCAAATTACTGGCGCCGAGTCGATTGCTACCTATTGTGTTGTGGCCAGACATATTACAGACAGCAGGATAAGTAGCAATTTTTTTTTTGTGTCGTGACGTGTCGTGTCGGTAAGAGTTTTACGAAAGATGACGTAACGTAAAGATTAGCTGTTTAGGAAGCTTGGTAGCGAGGCTGCCTGCTGAGTGTGCGCCAGAGTTATTTTTTTTTGAGTGACGTCGCTGGGGAAGGCTCCTTTAGTGCATCGCCTTTTTAAAGTCACGACAGGGATTAAGTTGTTGGCCTATTTGTGAATTAACATAGGGGAGGTGGCAGTAAATTGTAACGTGTTGGCGGCATCTATATTGCCGCAGGTGAACTCGTACATCATACTAACCTCAGGCAAAATCCTGCATCACACAAGCAGTATTAACCGCGCAACTAGCAATTATACAAAGTCCCGACAGCAATCGTCGGCTAATAGCCCACCAAGCACAACACCCGTCTGGTCAGAGGATCCTCCCTTTTCTATGGAGAATGTGTGAACAATATGAAATCCTGTCTAAGCATACTTCTTACATAAATTGTAGAGCAAACAGTTCCAAAATGGTTCAAAATGCTCTCTCAAAAGATAATGACATTAGTTTGACATTATACGTCAGCCTTCAATGTTAGCTAAATTACTCACATTTGTTTGAATGCGTAATTGTTTCTAGTGTTGTTTGTCTTATCTAAGTGTGATTTTTAATAAGAAGCTGTTAATGTATGATTGTTTCTTAGTAATCAGACATCATTGGTTTACCCATATTTGCGACTCATAAAGGACAGTGTTGTCATGTATGGTACAAGGTAATTATTTATTTGATTCTAACGTTTTTTTTCAATTATGACGGTCATTAGGTACATCATTCACTGACTAAACCATGACCATAATTTTGGGTTGGTAAAGTTTGTGTGTTAAATTATTAACTATTATTATTGATAGTATAACTGTATTGATAAAATATTTAATGCTAATTATTTCCTAAAAATTAACAAGTAATAAGTCAGGGTGTGAGCAATGAATGTAAATCAATGCAAAAAAATAATAAAATTTTACAATTAAAATGGCAACCAGTTTGAAGCAGTCTTCTAAGCACGTTTCCGGATCACAGCGAAGCTGAAATAGAGACGTCTTCAAAAAATCTAAACAGCTGGCTACATTACAACCAAGCAATTGTATATTTATTTAAATTAATACGAAAATAGTATCCAATGTTCCCGACCTTGGTGGGAATCATGTGTAGCATGGCCACCTTGGATCAACAAGCCATCGGCTCGTGCACATCCACAGAATGCATGTAACTGCTGAGGTACTGTCGTTCATTTTCACGCAATTATATTAATTATTATATTAATTATTAATACTTATTTATTTCTCACTTTTATTTCTTATTCGCCGGATACTGCGTTTTATTTATTTCAAATAGAAATAGCGGTGATAGGAATATAGGTAGCGGTAAATGATTGAGAGTATATTTTTTGCTAGATAAACAAACTGCAGATCAGCTTCTGGTGCAGTTTATTATACTGTGTTTACGGGTTTTTAACACGTCTCAAGGAAATTATCGCGGCCTTCATTGGGCCTGTCTGGAGTAAGAATTTATTGCCGTGATAGAAAATAATCGGAAAGTAATTGTGTTATCTGCTCAAAACTTTAGTTTCGCATAAAAATACCAGAGAGGTAATTGCGTAACACACTATCAGTAGCAATGGCTTTCATTTTGACAGTTCAACCACATTCATTGCGTTATTTACGTTATTGAGCAGACACATTTTTGGAACATATGGAGCAATGGATTAGCAATATCATTCAAAATCAATCAGATTGTGATTGATAGAAGATTGATTGTTACGCAATTCGGGTGCTGCTTCTACTAATATTATCACGCCTGCATTCCCTGAGAGGTAAGGCAGAGATGCACATAAACATAGTACCCCCACATTTCACCAGTTATGGGCTGTTCATTTATTACGTAAGACGAATTGAGGGGGGAGGGGGTCCATACAAGTCATATTTTTTTACATGGACCCGTGGGAGGGGTCTAGATTACTCTTACGTAAGATCACAAAAGTAAGCAAAAATTATAAGTTTAAAAGAAAAATCTAATTTTTATTTGTAATTTTGGTAGATACAGATCTTACGTAAGATTCAAAAGGGGGGGGGGGGGGGGGGATTCAAGTCTTATTTTTTCTTACGTAGGGGGGGTCAGATATTGGTTAAAAAAAAAGTCTTACGTAATAAATGAACAGCCCCTTAGGTATGTTCTAAGTCCCATGTAACAGGGGGTGAGCCTATTGATTGCCATCAACCTGGCACAAATCCAGATTCCGGGCAGCTGAAAGCCCAATAAAACTTTGCCCATCCCACGAATTGAACATAGGACTATTAGCTCTTGCGACCACTAGACCAACGAGGCAGTTAGCTAATTAATACTAAAAAATTAAAGAATCACAGCACAGTTGTTGCTAAGCAAAAAATATAATACATTACTTTTTTGAAAGGTTTTCTATTTCCTGAAAGGTTAGAAGGGCCTTCAATGGATAGGTTTATCAAGCTACATGCCAGACATGGGGCTTGATAAACCTTCCTGTAATTGGGTGTTGTTTGTTATGTTTAAAAAAAATTAGATTGTAATTGTGTGCCTTTTTTTGAAGTGAAAACTTCTTTAGCGGCGTTGCACACTTTTTGTACTGGGGAAAAAATGTTAAACTCGCGTCAGGACACGTGACCGTCAGGAGAGATTTCCCCCCCACCCCCCACCCCTCTTTCTACGGCGGCGCCAACCGAAGTGAACCAAGTGAGACACGATAGTGGATGGATGGATGGACGGACGGACGGATGGACGGACGGACGGACGGACTGACGGACTGACGGACGGACGGACGGTGACGGTGACGGTGACGGTGACGGTGACTGTGACGGTGACGGTGACTGTGACGGTGACGGTGACGGTGACGATGACGGTGACGGTGTCGGTGACGGTGACGGTTACGGTGACGGTGACGGTGAGACGGTGATAACGGTGACGGTGACGGTGACGGTGACGGTGACGGTGACGGTGACTGTGACGGTGACGGTGACGGTGACGGTGACGGTGACGATGACGGTGACGGTGTCGGTGACGGTGACGGTTACGGTGACGGTGACGGTGACGGTGTGACGGTGATAACGGTGACGGTGACGGTGATGGTGACGGCGACGGTGTCGGTGACGGTGACGGTGACGATGTCGGTGACGGTGACGGTGACGGTGACGGTGACGTTGTCGGTGACGGTGACGGTGACGGTGACGGTGACGGTGACGGAGTCGGTGACGGTGACGGTGTCGGTGACGGTGACGGTGACGGTGTCGGTGACGGCGACGGTGACGGTGACGGTGACGGTGACGGTGACGGTGTGACGGTGATGACGGTGACGGTGACGGTGACGGTGATGGCGACGGTGACGGTGACGGTGACGGTGACGGTGACGGTGACGGTGACGGTGACGGTGACGGGGACGGGGACGGGGACGGTGACAGTGACGGTGACGGTAACGGTGACGGTGATGGTGGACGTGGATGTGGATGGATGGATGGACCGCTGATGGCTCGACCGTCTGTGTAGCCACACTGCTGTGTATTCGTAAAATTCGTGTATACAGGGTGAAATTGAAAACATGCGACAAATCGAAATGGGAGATTGTACTCATCATTATGAACAACTTTTACTATGGGACCAAACCTGTAATCGCGAAAAAAAATCAGCTGTTCCCTACATTTATGTTCGCATAACTCGTCAAAATGTAGGGAACAGCTGATTTTTTTTTTCGCGATTTCAGGTTTGATCCCATAGTAAAAGTTGTTCATAATGATGAGTACAATCTCACATTTCGATTTGTCGCATGTTTTCAATTTCAACCTGTATAAAGTGTTTCAAATATGGAAATTGAACAAAGTGCATCGATTAATGAAAAAAGTGACGCAGAAATAGTGAAAAAAATTAGTTATATTAATTCAATTCATAATTGATTTATTTCAACGTTAATATTCAAGTTTTCACTTCTGCCGGCACTCCCGGAGTGCAACCCGTCTTTTTTTTTTTTCTTCTACCTACTAACATAGATTTTTAAGTTATTTGTAATACTAACACGCTATGGGCCTACGATGCCTGCCAATAAAAGATTTCTTTTATTTTTAGTATTTTATTACTGCTAAAAGATTATTTGATATTTTATTAATACTTACGAATCAAACTAAGATACGATCTCGAAGACACAATCATGAACACTAAAGAGTTATTTTTAACACTAATAAAGGTGATTTATGGCAAGACTACAGCAACTATATATTTCACACTAGCAACACCACAAACTGGATTACTTTCAACAAAAAATCCATCGATTTATCTCCACAAATAAAATAATTAACACACGTTCCAAATACACGCGTCCGGCTACCGGACACACCGGTTTACAATAAATACAAATCGATTTCTTTCAATTAATTAAATATCCGATTGAAATCGATAAGTCAGTTAGCAGCTTGTCAAGGCAATTGTAATCCGCGAAAGTTAGTCCGCTAATGAAAGAAACTTCCACTTTTTTAATGGCGATGGAAAATTAGTAGCAGTTTATTTAAGAAGTGCCCCATATCGATCGTGAGATCCGATTAAGTCCATAATCGATTTGAAATCGACTTTTAATGACGTATAATTTAATCGAGTAAACTGATTTGTTTTCTCAGCATAATATTTTAATAAATTATTTTATATTTATGGGTGTATCACGTGGATAAAGATATTATACGTAATGTTTATAGAATTATGATGACGTAAAGTGATCTAGAAACAGTAGAAAAATCTAGAGTAGGTGCCCGTTATTATCAATTCGCTGAAGCAGTAAATGTCAAGTGAGAAAGATTAGAATTTATTAATATAATCAGTCAACATTGACTTTCTTTTTATGGCTATTGTCACCTGAAAAATGTGTTACGCAGGTAACTACACTACCAAGATTTTGCGTATGAATAATGAAATGACACTCGAGATGAAAAATCCGTGTAATTTTTTATCATTAAGAAGGCTAGGTTGGCCGCTATTATATACCGGTGACAAGCTGTAAATAAATGAGCAACACAGTACTGCAGCTTGTATATTATGTCAATTTAAATTTACGCTCGCATAAATAATAGCCGCGTAAAGGTCGGCTTTCTGGGCCAGGTGACGTAACCACCCTAAAATATTTTTATAAATCGAATCGTGTCGATCGTTCACTGAACGATAACGATCGTTCATTGTTAACCAATAGCAACATTAGCATCAAACTAATCGATTATCGAATCAAATTGATTGGCTTATTAGTGAATGAATGATTTCCATCATTTTTTATTAATACGCAGCATAATTTAGGTCATTCTTGCGGTCGATTTCCGGTGATATTAATGTCTTGATTTACAGATTCTTTTGCCTTGAAGAATGAAAAAAAGATGATTATCAAGGCGTTGGTCATAAATTAATTTGTACAATGCTGTTGCTAAATATTTATGTTTGATGTTCGCGTTGTTCTGCGAATTTTACGATGTATATGTGAATGGCGGACGGGGGCCGTAAAATTAATTAGCCGGACGAAGAGCCTGTGAATGGAGCCTGCAATGATCCTAATTTATGTGTGATGAGCACTAATCTTGACTCAAGGATCGACGGGTAAGATGACGGGATTCATAAATTGTCGCGCAATAATAAAGGCTCCCGCAGACAGGCGCGACCCGACTCTAGTAGAACAATTTCTGTGAAGTTTTCATATAAATTGTTCGACTAGGCACGTGTCGCGCCTGTCTGTGGGAGCCTTAAAGTGTTGCCTGTCTACGTCTTAATATTTTTACACGAGTCATCAAAAGCAACATAAAACAGATTTAATTAAGGCTATTTATACCTAAAATATTTATAAAGCAAACATTCCTCAGCTTTTATGTTAAAAAGTATAATTTATTACTACATACTTATTTAAAAATAATTCACATTAATATTGTAATAACCATATCAAATGTTTCAGATATACATATTTATGTAAAATTTAATCTTTTTTGTAGGAAATGATGACCTCATGTAGCCTTTTTATTTTCAACAAATCAACGCCACGGTCAGTAGTTCTGACGTAATTCTAAATGTTTAATTGCAACATTTTAGGGCTCATAAACTATTACAGACAAGTATCAAGACTGTTATTTCACAATACAATTCGCAGTAATATTTTTGTCAATAGAAATAGTACTCTTGGCAAAATACTTGACACTTTTGTGAGTCACATTTTAGATTTAGCTGTTGCACACTTTTTGTGTAACAGACGAAAAACTATGTAATTGATTATTCAGTAGTCGAATGGACATCACTACTCGTTCAAAACATAAAATATATCGAATAAAAAACGAACATCAATCTGTGATCGATTGTATGAATAAAACATCTGACAAATGACAAACAAAATATTAAAACAAAAAGCTTGAGTTTTTACAATCGCTGTATATTATATCCAAACTTTTTGACAGCCTATCATTTTCGTGCACTGCAATATTATTTACAAATGGATTTTGCAATCTGTAGGTAATGCGTATATTTAATGCCCGGGCCACACCAACGGGAAACGCCGATAATTATCGCCATAAGTTGTAGCTGCACCTACGATTAACGCCCGTCATCGCGATAATTATCGGCGTTTCCCAATGGTGTGGCCCGGGCATAAAATATACACATCGCGCGATGCGATTTGCGTTCTCGTTTGGTAAACGTGGTCTTTTTTCCATAGAAACGCTCTCGCCTGTTTTCTTTCTGGTTAATGACCATAAAGCAATTATTTTTTACAGAATAATAAAGATTACCTACCTGTATGTTCCTATGTTTTCCTTTTTGATGATAGATACATTATTTTTATAAGCACTAGAACTCTTAAAAAATGCCGATTTAAACCGCTTTCAACCGATGCCTAGTGTACAAACTTGACAACTATTAATGAAAACTATAGTCTAACCAAAGAAATCCATGTCTTTAGTTAAACTATAGTCTGTCTTTCGGGGACAGAAAACCGTTTTATATTTTTATTTATAGATACAGTCGTCAGTAGTTAAATTGTGTTGCAAAATAAACTGTAATTCATCTTAATATCCTTCAGATTAAAACCAAACAGATCTAAATACTTCGTCATTGAATCACTTTCTTTTCATGCAAAAGGATTAAGGTTGTGGTTTCACCACCCAAAATAGGCAACACACAATGTGTGAATCAAACCATACCTTAAATGGATGCTGATTACATTTGCGAGGATTTAAATAAGCAATTATGAGCTTATTATTGTGTAATGTGATTTGTTGGTATTAGGTATGCATGAGATGTTTTCGCTCGTATGGAAAGGATTAATAATTTAATGAGCTTTGTTATGCTTTCATAATTACATGTCAGGATAAAAGCATTATCTGCTAAACAAACATACGTAAGGACATTCGAGTAAAGAAAATATCTTCGCTGTTAATTAGCTATTAAATTCTACGTCTGTAATTAGCTGTCTACGATTATTTATTATGCGATTCAGGTGAAAACTGTTAGGTTTAAAGGAGGACACCAAAGGAAAGGATGTTCTAAGGATTAGAATAGTATACGTTTATTATCCTTTTATTTATACAGGGTTATTGGTAAAACATTAACAACCTCTCGGGACTATATTATTATTAACATCATAAACAACAACTTTAGTTCTATGACTTTTATTAATTCATCAGATTTTAATTTATCAGACTTTCACACAAAAATAAAAATATTTCAATTGGTTGAATTGAAATAATCGATTTTCTGTTACGAATTCTACGCGAAGCAAAAGAAAGCGCTAGTTAGGTAAACAAGCTGCCGTGTCTAGTACAAAATTCAGCGGAGGGGAGCGGGGGTTAGATATTATAACATCGAAATCTTAAAGGTTTGTTTTTGGTCAATTTCTTATGTTTTATAAATAGTCATAGAACAAAAGTTGTTGTTTATGATGTTAGTAATCCAGTCCTGCAAGGTTGGTAGTTACCAATAACCCTGTATATTGGAAGGTGTGTTTTCTAATATTACGTGAAACGTGTGATCCCACACAAGGTAAAAAAGCAAGGCAAAAAGAATAGTACAGTCACTACGAGAAAGTGAGGATTTTATTCTAGTGGCACAGAATATATAATAGTACTAGACGTACAGAAGTTGCACTCCTTTGATCTCGAAGAAAGCCGCCTAGTCATTGCCTACGACGCATCTTACTACTACACTCACAAGAGCACAATTCCTTTGTGTTCAGAATTTACAGAAGTTTCAAGCAAAGTAAAATAAAAACAACATCATTTTAAGAAGCATTTATTGTACCTATTTACAATTGTTTAACTTTTATTATCTCATCCTTTCTCATATCATAATACAATGTGATAGGGGTGGGACTTCTAACCCGTTAAGGCTGAGTACTACATCTAATTTTATCGACAAAAAAAATAATATGGGGGGTAATATCGACAAAAAAAATAATATGAAAATATTGAAAAATAGCGATTTTTTCGGTCAAAATAATTCAGAAATGATTTTTTTTTTGTCACCAAAACATTATCAAACATATGAAAAAAGTAATGAATTAGTTAGCCAAGGTTATTAGCTACCGTTTGTCGTTTTTTTTTGTTTCTACGACGCATACAACCTTTGATATCACATAAAGTATCAAGCGCGCCGTAGTACATATTAAAATAGCCATAATTTTTAGGGGAAGGGGGTTCAACCCCCCATATTATTTTTTTTGTCGATAAAATTAGATGTAGTACTCAGCCTTAACGGGTTAGAAGTCTCACCCCTATCACATTGTATAAATGTCGTTTTAAAACCATTTCATCTGCACATACTGTACAATATTTAGCAGCGTCTGGTGAATACTGTATTTTTTTATAAATTGTATTTAAAATTCAGTCATCTTGTTCAGGTCGAACACTTAACTTGAATCTTGAAAAGGTGCTTTCACTTGGTAGTTTTAACAATGATTTTAAGCTTCGGTAACACTGCGGGCTGGAAAAATGTAAATTAAGAGCAAAAAAATTTGAATTCTGGATTGTAGCAATTTCCCGTACATTTGTTCCTTAGGTACGCTGTTCTGCCATTGTATTAGTTTATTAAACTCTTCAGTAATTTCTTCAATATTGTTATCCGACTGAGTTGGTATAAGTGAGTTCTTGATTTCGGTTTCTTTTTTTATTTTATCTAGCTCATATTCTAGCATTTCTAGCATCCTTTTTTTTCTTTTCAGATGTCTGTGATTTGCTAAGAAGTTTCCTTTTTCTTGGCGTACTTGATGAAGGAGCTTGTGCCGTTTGTACTACTTGCTCTTTTTCTGGTTTGGAAGTTTGTGTATCAACCTTGTTCATAGAAGCATTTTTAGCCTTAACTACAGATAATTTATATAAATATGAATCCTTGGTTTGTGTTGATACGTCGTTTTCACATTTTGAAGTGCTCGGTTGGGGTTGGTTCGAAAGAAATTTAGTGGGTACGGCACCCGGCAGTAATTTCCGCGTAAGTACTTCAGACATCACTGAACTTTCGAAATGTATGGAGCAAACTTTATAACTGTTTGGCTTTATATCAGCTCTATTTAATAAGTCAGATCTCCCAATTTTTTTTAACCATTCATTCCTCCTGGAAGGCAAACATAAAATATCAGTAACACACTGTGTGAAAGACATTTCAAAATCACTAAATGTATTACCTACTAGATGTCTGCCCGCGCAAATTCTCGACTTTTTCCGTGGGAACGAGGTATTTTTTCGCAGTAAAAAGTGACCTAACTCAGTACAATGCTGAAGTACCTACCTACGTCATTATGCGAGTGAAGCAATGAGTTTGGAAGAGAAAGTTCGTCACAATCCCACGAAAGATGTTGTACGAAAAAAATGCCAAATCGACGCATTTTTATTTACTTCAGTTCGCATTCGAAATAGCGGAAAACATACATGCGAAATCCTTAAATCTTTGTCCGATTTCGTAGGACATTTGACTTAAGGCGATTATAGCCTCGAATGTCCTTGAGCGTTTGGGCGGAGCATAGGCGAACCCAGTGCCTCACCCCGCGCGCCCGCTTACCTCCCCAATGTCAAAGAGTGTCGTACTCGTACGTAGCGCATGCAGATGCGGCGTGGGATGCATTTTGTCTTAGGCAGTTTTATGATGCTACCTACTTACTGAGTGTAGATGGATCGAGAATACGTACAATATTTATGTTGTGAGTATGAATGCTATTGTACTTACAGTAAAAATACTGCTTTCTTAGAGACAAATAAAAAATAATAATAATATCAATAAAAAACGTTTATTCAGTATACAGTTCGTTTTTTCACGTATACAGATTATAAAAAAATACAATTATGAAAAAAAAAACTTACTTATGACTAATACCGCTTTTAACAGTGGTAGTTTTTAGGGTTCCGTACCCAAAGGGTAAAAACGGGACCTTATTACTAAGACTCCTCTGTCCGTCTGTCTGTCTGTCACCGGGCTGTATCTCACGAACCGTGATTGCCAGAAGAATACCATTATTATAGTTACAAACTCAAATGGGTCCCGCCTGCTTCCAACTTTTATTTAATTTAAAATGGGCTTGTTTTTAGCTTTTCAGTTAGTTTTAGTATAAGGTTGCAGTCGGGTTTTGTAATTTTTTTATTTCCTGCTTTTTAGTTTACAAATGTGAAAGATTTCGCTGACGATTTAGTTCTTGGTAGGTGTTTTTTACGATTTGTCACTTTGAATTAGTTTTTACCATATTATAAATTGTATATATTTTTGTAATCACCTTTTAAAACCTTTTATTTTGATACCCCACTCGATAGGTTATGAGAAAAAAAAAGACGGGTTGCACTCCGGGAGTGCCGGCAGAAGTGAAAACTTGAATATTAACGTTGAAATAAATCAATTATTAATCGAATTAATATAACTCATTTTTTTCACTATTTCTGCGTCACTTTTTTCATTAATAGATGCACTTTGTTCAATTTCCATATTTTAAACACTATACGAGTATACACGAATTTTACGAATACACAGCAGTGTAGGTACTATACAGACGGTCGAGCCATCAGCTGTCCATCCATCCATCCGTACATCCACACCCACACACACACCCACACACACCCCCACACCCACACCCACACACACGCCCACACCCACACCCACACACCCACACCCACACCCACAGCCACACACACACCCACACCCACACCCATACCCACACCCATACTCACACCCACATCCACACACACACCCCACACCCACACCCACACCCACATCCACACCCACACCCACACCCATCCATCCATCCATCCATCCATCCATCCATTGTCGTGTGTCACTTGGTTCACTTCGGTTGGCGCCGCCGTAGAAAGAGAGGGGGATACTTAGTAGTTAGGAGTAGTAGTTCTCCCTGTGAAATCTCTCCTGACGGTCACGTGTCCTGACGCGACCATTGTTTTCAATACATAGCTGGATTCGACGTCTCAAGGATTGTACTGCCATTCAGCATTACAATATTAGTGATTCCATTAGAATATTTTCCAAAGATCGTAAAAGAAATTTGAATTTGGAACATAATGTTGTGAAGGTGACTGCGCTGCGGGTGTGTTAGTAAAATAAAAATATTGAGCATCATTTCGAACAAGGTACGTAATCGAGGTATGAATACTTTAAAATAAGAAGCAGTTTATTAAGATTCAACATTTTCCTTAAGTTTGCCGTATGTCATTACTTCCCAGAATTTGATCCTTATTAGGGACACTATCGAATGGTGTAATAATACAGTGTGTGTTTTTTTTTCAAAATCAACAGGTTCGATTCCTGGCTAGAAATATTGATTTTTCAAAAATCCAATGATTCAGTTTTAGTTTTCATCAAAATCGAGCCCGCGACTCCTTTGAGTATTTTTCGCTATTCCTCATAGTATAGAATTTGGCCATCCACGCCCACTTGAAAAATTCACCCTGTATATTATATACTCTCGAAAAACATAACCCTTCTTCTGGCTATCACGGTTCGTGAGATACAGCCTGGTGACAGACAGACAGACGGAGAGAGGACTCTTAGTAATAAGGTCCCGTTTTTACCCTTTGGGTACGGAACCCTAAAAACTACCACTGTTAAGAGCGGTATTAGTCATAAGTTAGTTTTAATTTTTTTTTTTGTAATTGTATTTTTTATAGTTTGTATACGTGAATAAACGATCTGTATACTGAATAAACGTGTTTTATTGATATTATTATTATATTAGTATTCAATAGACAATAATATATCGTCCACTCGCAAACAAACTATCACTACTACTAATACTATCAACGTCCAAGCGTAAACGAACAGTCCGAGTGTACTATCTGCGCTATTTAGTCTTTGCTACAAAAATGCAGATCGGAGCGAGCCGACATGCGACACAACCTCCCCGTGCGAACGCTACAGCGAGACTGACCGGGCGGCTGCTGCCCGCGCCCGTATAGGTAAAACCATGGTGTTACTGATTTTTTCCCACTTAAATAATAATTATTAAAAAAAACAAACTTAATTTTTATAAACCATTAAATTTGCTATAATTTGGTGAAAGAATCATCAAAATCGCTTCAGGCGTTTGGAAGTAGAAAGAAAATTCTTGCGTAAAATAAGAGGATGGATATGATTTTTTATTGTTAAAACTAACAGTAATATTAAAAAAATCAAACTTAAATTATATTTGTAAACATATGTCACATATCATATATTTTTTTTAATATATTTGGGCTATCCATTTGGGAGAAGTAGGCCTTCAAAGAGAGGTCTACTTTGAAGTTTGGCGTAACCATTCGCCTTAATCGAATGATTTAAAAATGCGGAAAAACGCCACCACACGAAAATAAATTTCGTATTCAAAAGTTTTTCGAATGCAGATTGCCAAAACACCACGAGCGAATCAAAAATGCGTCGAAGCGCCGCCGCCGCTGCCGCGCCCTAGCCACAGTAAACATACAGTAAAACATCTTCATACAAACGTGCCGCTCTCGGTTTGAATGTGTGCGTGCGCGCCGCGCGCCATGTCGGCACGCGATTTCACGCACACGCTAGCATAATATATGAGGGAATAAGGTGGTGGCAGTGCGGGCTGTGCAGCGCGACTGTGAGCACACGCGTACGCTTCATGACCGCTTGCGTTCGTCAACTCTCGCCGGCGTTATCATAGCTATGCTTACAAAAATGCGTTTTGCGGAAATGACAATCAAATAGAATTTTAAAATAAAATGTTAATACTTTTTCAAACATTAAAGTTATATAATCCATAAAACGGTAGCGACGTTACGAAAACAGTCAAGTTTATTGATGGTTTTCAAATTACTATCAAATCTATATTACAGTTGTTTGATGATCTTAAACAAGAAGGGTTTGAATATTTATTGACAAGACGCCTTATCAAGATGTTATTGAAAATTTTTTTGGAAAAATTCGGTCAAAAAACGGGATGGCTACAGAGCCAACCAGTAGGCAATTCATATCTGCATATAGAAAGATTTATTTTACAAATATTACAAAGCCTCCAATAGATGGTAATTGTTCTGAAGATATCACAGAATTTTTGATTAGTTTGAAAAATCACAAACATTTCGAAACAAGTGCCTCAGTAATCGACAAACATCTGACCAGTAGCAATCAAACACAAGGAAATGAAAATATTTTGTCGGAAATCTTACGTTCTGACTATGTACCAATACAACATGAGCTACCGGAAAAAAATGAATTTTTTGATGTTTGTGGCGCTTTGTTAAAAAAATGTGTTGATTACCATAAGAACTGCGATTTTTTAAATAATTACGTCGACGTTAATCAACGAGCGTGTAATTTAAGTGTAGAATCTAGATACACCCATTACAGGAATTACGGCAAAGATCGAAATTTACTCATGATCCCACCTGATGATTTTGTCGATAATGTAGAAAGGATGGAGCAGGTGTTTCGCAAAGCGTTCGAAAAGGACCACATCAACATTAAAATTGGCCGGTCAATTTACGATCAACTGAATGATATAGAATTTAAGATGCCCTGTCCATGCTTTCCCAAAAGCTTTTTACAAAAACTTTACATAAGAATGAGAATTTACTTTACATTAACAAATAATAATAAAGCGTTCCGGACGTGCAGAAACAGGAGAAAAATTTTCTCGGTATCAAATTTGTAACTTAGTATAATAAATGTTATGTGAATAAAGGCTTTTTATTTTTTACTAAATTTATAAGTAAATTGGTAAAATATTCAATCATAATATGCTTTTTATTTCATAAATTTAGATCAAGTGCTGCTTGTTCGAAAATATTAACTAAAAGTAAAAGTGACAACCCTGGGGATCAACGCAAGAGTAGGCTAATAACTCGGCGGGCGGCCTTAGATAACTTACTGTATATTATATTACTGTGCCCTAGCGCTCGACCCGGCGACCGGCCGCCGCCGCCGATGCGTTGTTGCCGCTCTTACGTAAAATAGTAATCAAACATTTCTTACGTTCACGCGCGCGAGCACCGGAACGTTACTTTTCTTGTTTAATAGAAACTACCTACATATTTTTTTTAAATGATAATTAATGTTAAAATTGAAAATTACAATTTTGAAGTTCGACTTGACTGAAGGCAAAGGAGCTACGAGCCACCACGGCCAGAGCTTGCGTTGACGCAAATAATATGTGGTACAGACGCCAGCACATCAAGCTACCCGAAACTGTCAAATTTTCCCAATCAACTTTGAACCTTATTCTTTATTAATAAAGTTGAATAATCTATTACAGATATTTGACAGATTGTAGTAGCCTGATGTGCTGGCGTCTGTACAAAAACATAATAGGTAAGGTTATAAAGATGATACTTGACACACCACGTGGTTTGACTTGCGCAGTACACGATTTTAGGTCTCTTTAGCGGTATGAGGTCTGAGCGCGGGACGGGACTTGCCGTCATAGGGGTGGCGGAAAGAGCGCGGGAGGCGGGGTCAAGTTTTATCTTTCGTGGCGCGCATTGTACACGTGTTTTTAAACCTGAAGAGTTATTTGCAATCTCGAATTCCGAAATCCCGAAATGTAGGTAATAGGGAGGTGTAATTTGCTCAAAAAAAGAATGAAGAAGAAATTTGAGCGAATTAGGTACCCACGAAAAAATGGAGTATTCCCGTTTGAGCACCTATTTTTAGAGCACCTAGGAGAGACCCTATCAATGGAAGAAAAAATATATACGATTTGAAATAGGTGCTCTAAAAATAGGTGCTCAAACGGAATTACTCCGAAAAAATAGTTACGACTCGCCTCTGAATATATATAACTACACACCTATAGTAGTTACTATAGATGCTGGCGGGAAAAATTCCGAATCATTCCCGTCGAATACTTCGGAAGTATTCCGAAATATTCCGAAACTTTGGGAATATTTCCCAATTATTCGGGCGAAATATTCGGCGGAAACATTCGATTGCGGGGTACGAATCTTTCTCGCGGGGGGAAAACTTCTCCAGGGAGCATCTCCCCTCTTACCGCACCTCGCACCGCCATCGCCTGCACGCACGACTCGTGCAGCCGGGCGCGCGCGGCACGCACGACTCGTGCTGTCGGGCGTGCACAGAGGGGTAGCGCGGCGGCGATCGACGAGCGATGCAAAATACGATTTTCACGAAAAAAAAATAAAAATCTTAATTAAATTCATTTTGAATAATTCTGATTTAAAGAAACTTTCCCAGAAGTATTCCGGAATTATTCAGAATTTTTCAGAAGTTTTGCAACTATAGTAGTTACACGTACTTATCAAAAATATTCATAAAATTACGAGTAAAATAAACAAAATATAAATATTTCTTACCTTTCAGAATCTTTCGGTAAAGTAAAAAAAGACAACGTTGAATCCTTCTGTTTATTGAGACAGCCGTCAACGCAACAATTATTAGTATTACGATTCTCCATTATAGAGAAGAATATTACTGTTGGAGCAATAAACGTTGCGTTGCGACGATAATCGACTAACCGTCGTCGTATATAACGTAAGCGCGTATACCTACTCACAAGCGCGGAGCGGCGCCGACTGATTTGCAACTTCAAGTTGTCACGCGCAGCGCGCTGTTGGTACTTATCGCGGTAGGTATAGGCGAGTGACGGAGGCCTGCTAGTGTAAGGGCGCGCTTGGTTGGATAGTAAAAAATAATATTTATGAGTTAGAATGAGAAAGACGATAGTGTCAACACTATCGTCTTTCTCTAGTAGGTTAGTTGTTTCTATATAGGATCGGTTTTTGAAGTGAAAATTCTTTACGCACGCTTGACTTGGGGAGTAAGCTGGCGAACGCGTGACGTAAGTGTTACGAAAAGTGTGATCGGCCGAGGCGAACGGGAGTTGAGTGGGGGATATAAGCAAGAGAAAGCAGTGCGCGCGCACATTTTCTTTCTCTCTTCCTCTCATAGCCAAATACGTTTGAAGTTTCACTTCAGTCGTGTGGTCATAAGCACACTCGGTTTTTATTGCGATACTCCAACAAAAACTTGATTATAGATTAGTTCTGAAATAATGTGAGTGTTTAGTTAAAAGTGATCTACTTTCTATTCTAGATTTGTTCTAAAAAAATATAAACATTTTCACGGGCAAAATCACGGACGTCGTAAAATAGAAAATACGAAACTGAAAATCTTCGCTAAACGAAAAATAAATAAAACAAAAAAGAAATTCTCTCTAAAGAAATTCTCACGAAATGTGGATTAGCGGTTCTTGATAAATGTGAACAAAAACAAACACACTGTGGCTTATGTAACGTCGGCGAGGATCTATGTGAGCTTATAAATAAGTCTGTGGCTCCAAATAACATGTTTTGACTTCTCAAGGCCGCCTTGGGTGGGCAGTTTTCTTAATAAATATTTATTTTTGGCAACAAAAGTTGGAGAACCATCATCGTTTTGAGAAATTGAGTTATTTTTGGGGCGTGTCGTGACCGAATGAGGGATTCTTTGCGGTTCTATTTTTGGACACCGATTGTGTTTTTTTATACTAAATGATTATTGCCTTTTATGAGAATCTGTGGGTTCAGTGATAATCAATAGGTCTCACATAATAATGTGAGATGGGCATTAATTATGCATATCCATACGAGGCTATCATGTTCTTAAAATCTTTATTTTCTCTAAGAAGTTGTTGAAAGAATTCAATAAGCAGACATACATAACTATTATACATGCTACAAGGAGACGTCATTGACAATATTATTAGCTTTAATAAATAAAGAATGAAGAGTTCTCTTCGCATTTTTACCTCGCAGAAACAATTGCGAGGCAGTAAAAACGCCCAAGAAATGAAAAACTAGGTCATCTTAGTAGGCATCGTTAATTTTGTCGGCTCTTGTTTTATCTCGTACCAGATCTTGATTACCTATCTTCAAGTATACGATAGACCGATTGATTTAATCGATGCTCAAATGAAATTATCTGATGGTCACGGCCGAATTCGCAATTGTTTTATTGATAAACATCAGTGACCTAGATTAACGATATCTTGTCACTTTTAAACATTGTTCCGCCGGTTGAGTTTTGTGTGTCTTTTTTGGTGTGGCAATTTTCATGTATGGCAGTGTTGTTATCGTAAAAGTCTGAGCTGCCGTATGTCACAGCCTGGTTTGACGTATTTTATCTATTCGTCTATTCCTCATTTGTTTCTCGTTTCTCATGTTTATCTAGAGCATACTTGTCCTTGCTTCTCATTTTGTCGCATCGTGGACTGCCGTATAATACGGCAACTGCCGTATCAATAACAACGTTGATGTGTGGATACTTTAGCTTTTTGGACTAACGAAATAGTGACTGTTTACTGCACATTAAGTTCCAGGATCTGTAAATCAGACTACAGAGTTTAGTAAATCTATTTCAGAAATCCAAAAGTCAAACGATTAGTTGGTGCGGGATTGTCCGAAAGGGTTACCGCTACCCCGGAACATAAAGGGCTAAGGAAGGAACACGGATGGGTTTTAGTCAGTAAGAGTCTGACACTCCCTTCCGCTCCACCTAGAGCGGGAGGAGTCATTTGATGATTTTCCATCCATAAAAAAAAAACGATTAGTTAATGTCCGATGGAATGGCTCTTTCTACAAACTACTACAATTAGGTAGGACTTGTAACATGTTTTCCAACAAAAGGGAAGCGCAGAAAAGATGAGAATGGCAAAACGAATACCTACCTACCTCAAATTCTCCGGGAGGGAACGGAAAAGGGAAGTACCTATTCATAAGTAGTGTCACTAGGAAACCTAATAAACAGTATTTACGAAGATAAAGTACAGTTTGCAGCAGTAAGGAATGCTGCGCACGATTGATTCAACCGAGCTGTTGTATTGCCTACAAATGACAGTTGTAAGTTGCGCCATTGCATTGGCACAAATTAGATGTCTGTCTACAAAGGTCTTATTGTTGTGCTAGACAACTACGAGTGTCCACGATTTGTAGTGTATTGTGATTTGCGGTTAACCAACCAACTAGCTGAAGTGCCGGTTCTAAAGATGGCGTTTGGAATACCGAAGAAAAGCTGTCATCACGTAAACGTCCCACAACATGTTTACATAATCATCATATAAAGTTTCCACTGGTGGGACACAGGCCTCCTCTCTGTTAGAGGCCCCGTGAAGCATAATCCACCTCGCGGGCCTTGTATAAGTCCAATAATTTAAATAGATCTAAAAAATGCCAGCAATGTAAGACCAGTACCTATTTAAAAATCCTTTAATAATCAAATACTTGATTAGTTTCACCATGGTTAAAGAATAGAATAGGATACTCTTTATTATGTACACCATATAAATTACAGACATAAATATAGAAACTTTACAATGGGTGACACAATAGGCGGTCTTAACGCTAAGTCCTTTGGATGGATTAAAAAGGGGAAGGACATACAAATACTGTAGGTAGTCTGTGGTGTAACATTTACACAAAACAATAAATACATACATAAAGTATATTATACTAATCTAAAAAGATAACAATCTTAAAATAATAATATGTACAAGTATATAAAAAGGGAGGGAAAATAATTAATCAGAGGGCATCAAAAAATTCGTCCGCATCACTGTCAACGGGAAACGTGCCCAAAAGGCTGGCAGCATTGCCACGTTGTATGGCAATGCGGATTCTTTGGCCAAAAAATAGGCCAGCCCTCTGGTCACGTGATGAGTTGACCAACCGCTTGGCGATGTCTCGGAAGTAGTTATACTAATCTAAATAAATATGCGTGGTAATATGCGTGTAGATGAGTCAATCTAGTGGTAGTTTATGGGTAGCTTATCTTAATTAGATTTACTCTACAACCTTACTAACTGCCCTAGATACGTGAAACCAAAAGAATCGTTATTCTCGGAGGCACTTTTAATGTACATACTTACCCGAGTATGGTTGAAAGAGACCCTTGTAATCGTGTTCTCGGACAGAGGGCATTTTATTTTTGAGTAATTCATCAACCCGTCCTACATGCCTACGGCCCATTTAGGACGACTTGCAGGAAATCAAAATAAATTATATTTTCATTCCGCAAGTCGTCCCACGTTACTATCAAAATGAGGAAAGGTACAATCACCAGGTCCAGTTGAAAACCAGCGTCAGGCACTAGTTGTCTAGCATTTTTGCTGAACTGGCCCTTTTTTACCGCAGCCGTGAGGCACACTTTCCTGCTTAAAAAAGTATTCCCGTTTGAGCACCTATTTTTAGAGCACCTATTTCAAATCATATATATTTTTTCCTCCATTGATAGGGTCTCTCCTAGGTGCTCTAAAAATAGGTGCTCAAACGGGAATACTCCATTTTTTTTTACATCGGACTTTATCCTTTTTTTTAATTTAACGATTGCTTTTTGTTTTTTTTTATGTATGTATCTTGTGTATTGTGTGTCTTTTAGTCTGTGCTAAATAAATGTATTTTCTTTCTTTCTTCTTTCAATCAGTAGCAAAAATGTTACTGTGGAAATAATGAAAAAAAGAATTTGTGCAAGCCTATAATAATAATAATAATTTAATTTCAAGCAACAAAGACTCATAGTGTTAGTAACAATATACTTACAAACTAAGTTAGTAATACACTTACAAAACACAGAAAACAGATTGCGACATCACTGCTGCACGGTGACAGGCCCAGCCGAAACCCTGCAGCAGTGGTTCACAAACGCACAATCAAGCCTGCTCGCTATCATAGACAGGATGCTGTTGGCGCTGCCCCGCACCCTACGGACTAAGGATGCGCACCGCTTCCGCATCACGGTATAAAAACAGTCCACGCGAGCTTCAGCGAACATCCCTGACGCGCTACAGTACCGGGGCAACCCCATCAACACCCTTAATGCATTATTGTATTGGATGCGAAGGGCGCCGTATGATGATTAGGTGTTGAAAGTCGCCATATTATATATAAACTAAGCCATGAACTATTATTGTTGACTATTATTATAAACAAACATTCCTTATTATTTGGTCACTCATTTCAACGTTACCATTGTTTTCATTTCCAATACGCGTGTCCGTAATTCCTTGCCCAGCGTAATTCGAGGCGCATTGCCCAAAATTAGATTAGCTGATTGCCCAGTACTTTGCTCTGGTGTAAATTGATCTAAATGCATTATTTGTTTTGCGTGAGCTGTTGCATACTGTTTTGGCATATTGCTGACTTTAGATATTTGATGGCGGAGCTAAAAGGAATACAAGGTAACGTGTGTGCTGGGGGATATTCGACGAAGATTATGCAGTTTTCAGCTGAGTTTAAATAGCCTTTACTAGGAACATACAACAAATTCACCGGATGGACAAAAAGTTTTACAACACATATGCGTTTTTTGTGCGTTTTTAGATAATGAGCGTGTGCGCAATGATAAGTCTGACAACCAGGCTTACCGAGAGGTGGTTGTGTTACCCAGTAACTGGGTTGTGGAGGTCAGATAAGCAGTCACTCCATGAAAATTATTGATATTCAGCTGCACCCGGTTAGACTGGAAGCCGACCCCAAAACAGTTGGCTTAAAAGATTTCAGATAATGATGCGCTTGGGTACACTACAATAATACGAAAAACTTTATTCCGAAAGTCACAAATACGAATTTCAAAATACCGATTTTCATAATTCCGAATGGTTCAAAATTCCTTTTATAACAACTCCGATTTATCATTCATCCTATTTTAATAATTCCGAAATTTCAATATCCCTAACGTTTATAATTACTATTCTCAAAATACAGAGTTTCAATAGATCGAATAACAAAAAGTCCGACTTAATGATAATTCGAAACATCAAAAATACGAATTCCGATTATTAAAATACCGATTAATTAGAATTCCGAAATAATAACGCTTTGTAAAACTGAATAGCAAGACAAATAAACACATATTTCCGATTGTAAGAATATAGATGGCACAAAACGAACAATAGAGCCCCTATTCCTGTGTAAAGGGTTTAAAGTAACCTAAAGAAACCGAAACGTTCGAAAAAATCTACATCTTTTTAGTAAGATAAGTGACAGGCATAATTTTAACACAAGAAATAGGAACAAATTAGATCAACCGCGTTTCAGATTGTCTAAAGTAAAAACTTCTTTTATGGGTTACTGTGTAAAATGTTATAATAAAATACCACTCGATATTCTTCAACTAAATGAGAAGAAATTTAAAACATGCATTAAACGCACACTATGTGGACAAGCATATTATAAGTTGGATGATTATATTGCAGATAAAAATGCTTGGCTAAATGCTGGTCCTGCTCCACAGGCACTTGAGCTTACTAGTTAAAATTTCAATATTTGGAAGAGGTGCTTCCCTTTTTCTTTTTTAGTGTTTCTGACATTACGATCTTAATATTTATTTTTATTTTATTCAATCATGTTTTAATTGCTAATGCTGCAATACTAAACACCTTTTCCTGTTTGGTATTAAAAATTTTATTCATCTCTTAAATAAATTGCAATCTATAGTTTTGTATAATTTAGAAGCATTTTTTCAATTTTGTAAATGTAAGAACCATGGATCCGTTTATTATGATTTTTTGATGTTGACTTGAAAGAGCATGGCAGTTGAGAATGTGTCATGCTCACTTAAATGTCTCACTGATGGTGGCGCGTGTGTTGGATCATTCGGTTCCCTACAAAATGGTTGAGCTGGATGGTGCTGATCCATGCGTCATGTTCGTGAACGGACGCCGTCGGTTGAGACTGGTCATCTCTTAACTGCCAAGGCTTATTTTTAATCTTATTTCTTGTATTGTTTCTTCATTTGTGTGTTTTTTTACATTGTTCTCACATATAGAAGCAACAAGAATAATGTACCCAGGATTTTGTAATATCTTGATTTAAAAAGAGTGTCCATGGAGTTTCTTGCCCGTTCTTCTCCATAGAGATCTACGCTTTGGAATGGGCACCTAGCTTCAACTTTCTGACCAACTGACCGACTACTTAATTTTGACAATTCAAAAGTGCCTGTAATGGTTTAATTGAAATAAATGCTTTGAGTTTGAGTTTGAGAGTTTGAGTTCGAACCTCGGGGTGCCCTTTGCTCGTTCTTGCATCCTATGACGACGAAGCCCCGCTGCGCGGGGCCCCTATTTCTGTATAAAGGGTTTAAAGTAACCTAACCAAACCAAACCTCGGGCTGCCCTTCGCTCGCTCTTGCATCCTACGTCGTCTATTACGTTCGTTGAGTTCGGGTGCGGTAATGGTAACGGAAATAATTCGGAGTATTGAAAATCGGAATGTCGTTTTTCGGACCGAGAACCCATCGAGCATTTGATTCTTCGAATATATGAAAATCGGAAAACAAACAAGTCGCACTTATGACTTTCGGTAAAATAAATTTCGTGATTTTTAATAATAGATATTATGATTCTTAGGTATTATGAAATTCGGACTTTTGAAAATCGGAACATCGAAATTCGGAGTAAAATATTTCGGAGTATTTGGGTGTTCCCGATGCGCTTGCACAACCTTCGGGAAAGTGAACCGTAAATAATAGCCGAGTAATTTCAATGCCAATTTTCATATTATTATTAGAACTAAGCTTTATAGTATTTAAATGCGTAATAATTCCTAGAAACCATTATGTAAGTAAGTGATAAATATCTTTGCATAAATTATAAACTATATCGTGATCACCATTGCCCTTAGCACTTGACTTTTACGGACATTTATAGATAGAAAACAATCGAATGCCTACGTTAATCCATTATTGAAATTAGGTCTTAAATTAATCAGTAATGTTGCCATCTAAAAAACCGAAGTCCAGTGTTTACGTCAGCCGGTATCTATATCTATACTGAAAGAGGAACTCAGTAATCAAAGTTTTATTGTTTGCACTCGCGAGACGGACCGTTGTGATTGAAAAGGGGCGTGCTCTCGCCAGTAATCGCGTTTCTGGACTACGGAAGTGCGGACCGGAACGAAGGCGGCGCGCTCGCAGTGCAGCGGGCGCCGTCCCTCACCCCTCTCCCCGCGCGCGCCCGCGCAACGGGAGAACTGTCCCTTCGCTCTTTCAGTCGGCCTTTCCTGATGAAGCTGCCCGCCCCGGGTAGCCTATCCTGGAACTAATAATACCGACTCTCGAGGTCAACTGGTTAAGGTGAGTTCTTAATCTCACAAAAAAAAAGGATTGGGGAGTGTAGGTATATCGATGCGCCTGTTAGACAGCCACACCATGAGACACTGTCGTGACACTTCTGAATGTGTCTGGCACCATAAAATAATGAGGACACTTATGAATGTGTCTGTCAGACGACGACGAGCTGAGCATCTATCGTGATTATATCAGACGACACCTTATGAATGTGTCTATCAGATGATGACACTGGATGTGCCGTCCCTGTTGTCTATCATCTGCGGATGACACTTTACCAATGTGTCTATCGACGGTGACGACACTGCGTGTCTGTTGCAAGTGACTGACACTTTATAAATGCGCCCGTCGACAAGAACGACACCCTGTATCTACCACCAGTCTGAGGAGGCCTTCGTTCAAACGACGACACCAATGCGGTATCTGTCTTTCATGCATGTTCATTTTAGCGCTTTATTTAGTAGGGTACCCTTGTGTTATAAGTAGATCATCGACTGTAGTGGCCACAGTTTAGTGACTCACAATTAATAACAAAATTCGCATTAAACAAATGAATAATATATTATATTAAGTGAACAGTTACAGCGGCCACAGAGTAGTGGCTCACAACATTAACATCAATACTTAAGAGGTATGTCTGTTATTAATTAAGTTGCTTATTATAATAATAAGTAATAATTGAAAAATAAGTACTGTAAACATTTCAACATCCACCACTAACAACTGTCAATACACATTTTACACACGGTTACACACATATGCGTTTAATAGTAACAATTAATGAACTACCTGTTATAGTGACATTAAGGCACGCATATCAATACGTTTAACATGCAACCCGGTACGTGGGTTATTATTTAACGTTAGTTAACCATGGTCTATATGTTAGTCTTATAATGATAATTGAAACGATTAGCTACACACTTAATTTAAAAAAAAGTAATAATAATAAACATACAATAATCTAAACAACTTCCACCCTGTTATCAATCAGTATCGGAAGTTGACTCGTTAGGGTATTGTAAAGGCTTGAGCTTATCTCTGGCAAGGACGTTTTCGTAAGGACGACCACGAGAGGTGGTACTTTTGATTAAATAACGGTCATGAGGTAAAACCTTACGCACGACAAATGGACCATCGAAACGAGGCATAAGCTTGCCGCTGCGTAACCCTTTCTTAAATACCTTACGTTCAGCCAGGACGAGATCGCCTTCCTTAAATGGAGCACCCTCACGTCTCTTTTTATCAAAATTGGTCTTTGACCTCTGGGCAGCTTCTCGAGAGCGAGTGATAGCGCCAGCCCGAAGAGAGCTGATATCAGACCTCGTAGGTACAACTATGTCTCCCGACAGTCGTGGTCGGAAACCGTATAGTAGCTCTAGTGGTGACTTCCCTGTACTATTATTGGTATTGGAATTAATCCCGAGCTGTACCTTGGGCAAATATTCCTCCCAACGGTTCTGATCCTCTTCTCCGAGGTAGGCGACCAGAGCATCCAATATTGTGCGATTGAACCGCTCAATTTGCCCATTGGCCCTTGGACTTGCCACCGCGGTTAGTACGTGTTTGATTTGCCTATCACGACAATACCTTTTGAACTCATGACAGTCAAAGGCTTTACCGCGATCACTGATTATACGGCTCGGCAATCCGAACGTTTTAATGTACTGATCAAATGTCTTTAATACGTTGTCACAACCAGCATCGCGTACCGCCTCAATCCAGATGAAACGCGTGAACGCGTCTATAATGGCGAGTATGTACATTTTACCTGATGGGCTTTTACAGAATGGACCGAGGTGGTCCACGTGAACGGTGTGGAACGGTACAGCTACCTTCTCTATAGGATGTAATAGTCCTATTTTACGACCGGTCGGTTTCTTTGCGTACTGACATGGTATGCAACCACCGACGTACTTCTGCACAAACCGCCTCATACCACTAAACCAATACTTTTCCTTCATGGCGTCATAGGTTTTATTATGGTTGGCATGACCGTTGTTATCGTGAAAAGTTTGCATGATTGACCGCGAGACTGACGTGGTACTACAACTTTGTTTTGACCGTTCACTTTTCTAAATAAAATGTTATTCTCTAAAACGTAATCCCGTCCTAGGCCGTTGTTATTGCCCACGGATGTTTCGTCCTTCAACTGCCCTATAGTGGATCGGATTGAGTCGTCAGCGTGCTGCATGCTTTCAATAAGATCTCCGTCTGTGCAACGCATAACGGATTCAACTGGGTTACGACTCAATGCATCCACATGAGCCATGGCCTTGCCCGGTCGATATTCCACGTCAAAGTTAAATCCCTGAACTTCGAGCCACCATCTAGCGATGCGCGGGTTCAGGTCCCGCTTTGACCACGTCCACCGCAGAGCATTGCAATCAGTTACAATGGTGAATTTTAAACCCGTTAAGTAGACCTTGAACTTCTGTAATGACATGACAACAGCTAATGTCTCAAGTTCGAAACTATGGTAGTGTTGCTCTGCGGTGGTCGTCTGGCGGCTAGCGTAAGCGACTGGTTGGTAAGTACCATTAGGCGGTTTTTGAAGCAGAATACCTCCCAGACCGATTTTAGAGGCATCGGTGTGCACTTGTGTTTCATACTCCGGGTGAAATAATAATAGTACCGGACGACTTTTTTTTTTTTTTTTTTTTTTTTTTTTATGGATGGGAAATCATCAAATGACCCCTCCCGCTCTGGGTGGAGCGAAGGGAGTGTCAGACTCTTACTGACTAAAACCCATCCGTGTTCCTTCCTTAGCCCTTTATGTTCCGGGGTAGCGGTAACCCTTTCGGACAATCCCGCACCCCCGGCAGGCTTCGGCCCTGGCAGGCCCCTTCCTTTATGCTGACATCTCTTTGAGGCGCGCGTGGAACACGTACGCGCCGTCCGGCACGGGCCTGGTCCTGATCGGACGGTGAGCTACCCATTACTCTCCGTCCGCAGGCCCGCGCCTACGGTGGCCGGGAGTCGTCACGCGGCTCCCGACGCCCGGAGCGTCTCCCGCGGCGGCTGGGGTGTGAGGCTCTCTCCCTTAGCCGTTCCGCCACCTCCTTCGCTAGCATGACTGCTTCGCAGAAGGAGGTGACGGCCTCCCACTCCCTCTCGCCCCGGACCATGGCTTGAACCAGGGCCGGACGCGAGAGGTCGCCGCCGCTATCGATCGCCTCTACGAGGGCACGGCGGTGCTCCGCCCATGCGGGGCATACCTCCACCGTATGCTCCACCGTGTCCTCTGGGCGATCCTCACCGGACGACTTACTAGTATGTTCTTAATGCTATCAAAGGCCTGCTGTTGTGCAGTGCCCCAGACCCATGGTTGGTCTTTTTTAGTCAATAGCGTGATAGGTCGAGCTAGCGAAGCAAAGTTACGTACGTACTTACGAAAGTAGTTCGCTAGACCCATGAATTGTCTTGCGTGGTGTACGTTCTCGGGTTGCTTAAAATCGTGCACAGCATTCAGTTTATGTTGAGCCGGTTTTACTTCGCCATTACACACTTCGTGGCCCAAATACTCGACACGAGACACTAAAAATGAGCACTTATCAAGTCTCAGTGTAACGTTGGCTTCTCGAATCCGCTCTAAAATTGCTCTTAAATGGTCTAACGCGTCATTTTCCGAGTTCGAGTAAATTAAAATATCGTCTAAGTAAGCCGTGCTAAATTTAAATTTTAACGGCCCGAGGATTTCGTCTATAGCGCGTTGGAACACCGCTGGCGCATTAACTAACCCGAAGCTCATGCGAGTGTACTGATAAAGACCGTCCGGTGTGATGAACGCGGTATAGTGTTTACTCTCGTCATCGATTTGGATGCAATGGTAAGCCGATAAAATGTCCAAGCACGAGAAAACACGCGCATTCGAAAGTCGATCTAGTTGGTCCTGTATCAGCGGTAAAGGGTAGCGCTCCTTTTTGGTAATTTTATTAAGCGCGCGGTAATCGACGACCATGCGCGGCTCTCCCGTCCTTTTGGTCACGAGAATGACAGGGCTCGCGTATGGTGAAGTGGACTCCTCCACAATACCTTTACTCCTTAAATCACTAACGATATTGCGGACCTTGTCACGATCACTCGCGGACATGCGATATGGTCGGTAATATACGACCTTTTCCTTATCCGTCAACTCAATATGCATCTTAACAGAACATTTTCCTATTCTACTGTCGTCTACTCCCGAGAAACATTCCGAGTATTCTTGCAAAATCGACTCGAGTTTCGATAACACGTCCGATTCGAGATCGTCACCTATTTTGTACGTATTCCCACTATCGTTTATCGCGGCGCGTGCTACGCATCGATTAACAGGTAAGTCAAATGAACTATTACTCGTATTTATTATATTCATTACTGCCTTTCCGTCAATAAACTCGATATCGCTCTGTGGAATAACGCACTCAGCCCTCGGAGCTTGATGTTCGGTGTGACGTACGGACGCATGTCCGAATAGTAGTTGGTCGCATGAAACTATTATTTTGTTTACTCCTGGCGACAACGCGACTGAACTATCCGTGACCAACTTCACATGCTCGATATCCTCACAAACGGCGGGTAACTCGCGTAAATTATTAGCGTTATACATTTTTAAACACGTAGGTGTCTTAATGACGTACACGTCTGGATAATCTGTGAATGGTTGACCTATAATCACACCGATATCTTGTGCGCTGTCTGGCACAATATAAGCGCTCGCGTCGCACGAAGCTTCGTCCGCACACACCTTTACATACGCTTCACCAATAGGTATTATCTTCGAACCACCAAAACCACTAATAACGCTATTCGATTGACAGGGTTGCACTTCGAGATTTAATTTTTGTGACATAGAGTTAGTAATAGTTATACACGAACTACCGAAGTCAATAAAAGCTTTTACGGGGTGGTCATTGACCCTTGCGTTTAAATAATATTTCGAGCTTGATGACTGGTTTTTTATAGCATATACCGACTGGGATGCGCCAGCGTTCGAATTATTATTATTATTGATGTGCGACTTTCGAGCCTTAAGTTTAAAACATTCATCCTTACTATGGCCCGATTTACCACAATACGTGCATTTTCTTGCTTTGCGGAAACATTTGTCTTCCGTATGGCCCGATTTACGGCAAAAAGCGCAAATAGTTGCTTTATCACGCGCCTTGTAATTGCAATTCGTTGCAATATGACCGCGCTTTTTACAAAGATTGCATCTTATCTTTTTAAAAGAGGAATTTACACTTGGCACAATATGACTTGTTCCTTCGGCGGTACGAAGTGCGGATAGGTATTTCAACAACTTAGTGGGGTCATTACAAGCCGCGGAAACCGCGCCGACCTCTACGATCTGACTACCAATCGTGCCAATTATAATTTCCGTGGTGAGCGATGGCGGAAGGCCACAAGCATTGCCCAAAGCCAATTTATCATAATAAAATTGCATGTAGTCATCGTCGGGTTTCCGTACGACATTAACTAAATCACGTAACATATTCAATTTACTTTTCTGGGACGGAAAAGCCACCATTAACTTTGACTTAAAATCCGACCAAGTCACATTCACGTCTATTAAATTATCAAACCACTGACGAGCGTAGCCCTTTAGTTTTGACGAAGTATTGAAAATAGTAGTCTTTTCGTCCCAGCCATACATGTTAGATATACCTTCGATTTTACGAATCCAAAGTTCCATCGTAATTAGAGTTTTCTGGGGGTCAAATTCCGGTATAGGGTCGCTACGACCTACATATCGCAGTGATGATGGAGGTGCAACATACCCCGTATTTGTAGGCGTCAAAGTCGTGAAATTCAGTTGCGACGGCGTACCGGCGGCAGGTAACGTGTTAATAACACGTGAAAGCTCTTCGGCGCGCGTGGCTGATAACCCGCACTCGCCGACCGTGCTATGGACGCCAAGCGACGGGGCGCCCGGCATCGCTAACTGAGAAATACCTGAATCCAGTTGTGGGGCTGACATATTCGGTGTCGGGTCCGCCGGTAATGACGCGACTGGTCCAGTGGTTACCGGAACCGCCCGGTGACCGTTACCGGTAGTGGCAGGCGTCCACGAACTCGTGAAGTAGCCATGTTGGTGCGTCGTGGCAGGAACAGAGGTACAGGATGCACTCCCATGCGCTGCTTGATGACCACAGCCTCGCCCGGCCGGTGTCACATGTCCGATGGTCAATGGTGTAGGTATTGGTGGTGTCAAAGAGCCTTCTTCATCGATATCACGAGAAACCGGCGCGCCGTAAACTTCCGTTTCCAGTTTACGCACGCGGTGTTTTAATTGTTCTTCTAAATTTGTTAAGAGCTCGCGACGAATACGGCTAATTTCTTCTTTTATTGTGTTATCCGCGCTCATTTTCGCGCTCTTTTTCGCGCACACGCACGTTTACACAATTCACACAACAAAAACACTCACGTAATACTAATAATATACGACGTTTATATTCATTCGAGTTCACATTTATTAATTAGTGGGCGTTTATGGAATCGAATCCCACTTACTGAGCTGAAAGAGGAACTCAGTAATCAAAGTTTTATTGTTTGCACTCGCGAGACGGACCGTTGTGATTGAAAAGGGGCGTGCTCTCGCCAGTAATCGCGTTTCTGGACTACGGAAGTGCGGACCGGAACGAGGGACGGCGCCCACTGCACTGCGAGCGCGCCGCCTTCGTTCCGGTCCGCACTTCCGTAGTCCAGAAACGCGATTACTGGCGAGAGCACGCCCCTTTTCAATCACAACGGTCCGTCTCGCGAGTGCAAACAATAAAACTTTGATTACTGAGTTCCTCTTTCAATACTAATAAAGCTGAAAAGTTTGTTTGTTTGAACGTGCTAATCTCTGGAACTGCCAGTGGAATTTGAAGAATTCTTTTCGCATTTGATAGCCCAATTCTTGAGGATAGACTATAGACATAGCTCACCGTCCAATCAGGAACAGGCCCGTGCCGGACGGTGTATACGTGTTCCACGCGCGCCTCAAAGAGATGTCAGCATAAATGGAAGGGGCCTGCCAGGGCCGAAGCCTGCCGGGGGTACGGGATTGTCCGAAAGGGTTACCGCTACCCCGAAACATAAAGGTAGCCCTGTATGTTTCGGGGTAGATAGTGACTAGGTAAATAGTGACTGTTTACTGCACATTAAGTTCCAGGATCTGTAAATCAGACTACAGAGTTTAGTAAATCTATTTCAGAAATCCAAAAGTCAAACGATTAGTTGGTGCGGGATTGTCCGAAAGGGTTACCGCTACCCCGGAACATAAAGGGCTAAGGAAGGAACACGGATGGGTTTTAGTCAGTAAGGGTCTGACACTCCCTTCCGCTCCACCCAGAGCGGGAGGGGTCACTTGATGATTTCTCATCCATAAAAAAAAGACTATAGACATAAATATCACGGTAGGGCTCTTAGAGGTTGAGCAAAGAGAAAAAGGCCAAAAAGAACGCTAAGCGAAATCGAAGCAATATCGCGGGCGATTACACCACGGGGTGGATCGGGGGAAAGTCACACGGATGAAGGCGCGGGCACAAGTTAGTTTACGGTATTTATACAAAGTAAAGTAAAGTTGACATTTTAACACAGCTACTAAAGACTTCTAAGAAACCCGTAAACATTATTATTCTTATCATAATATCTAAGTGGACGCGTGTTACATTCTAACTGTTCCAAAGGGCAGGTAAAGAATTTTAAGTAAAGTTATCAACTTGCTTACTTTATTGCAGATGGTGAGATTGTGTCTCCGGTAGACACCGGGATTCTTAGGAAATGGCGGAATATCCGGCACGGTAGAAGGATTGATAGGAATATCAAAGATGGGGTAGGATGGCGTGAGATAAGTGACAATACAGGGAAATGCGAAAGAAATGAGCAGTGACAGACTAAATGGGCGATCATAATCAGACTATAATGTTCCCACTGCTGGGACACAGGCCTCCTCTTTGTGAGAGGGATGGGCCGAAATCCACCACGCGGGCCCAGTACGGGTTGGTAGATGTCACATGTCTTCGAATTTTTGGTTCTAGGACATGCCGGTTTCCTCACGATGTTTTCCTTGACCGTTTTGAAAGCAGTGATGATGAAATAATTTACACAAAGTAAGGCGCCTGTCTGGGTTCGAACCTACGACTTACAACTCGTAAGTCGCGGCCGATACCACTAGGCTACCACTGCTCTCAAAAATGGGCGATGCATGGTGATAATGGTGAAGATGATGAAAGGGAGAAAGAGTATGTCCGTCTTGCAGTGGATGATAACCGACTAGGGGAGAAGAATAGCAGGTAGAATAGTGATGGATAACTTCTACTGCACTAACAGTAATGTTTAATCTAATCTAACTAGCCTGTATTGTCCCACCCAGGGCAAAGGCCTTCCTCTCCCTTTTCCACACAATTCTGTCTTTTGCGAGTGCCGACCAGTCCCTACCAGTAGGAGTCAAGCTCGTCCCGCCATCTTCGTCTTGGCCTACCGCGATGGCGTCGTGCGTTGGCGTGGCGACGGTAATGTGCGTTTTTATAATTTCTACCGTGGCGATATTTATTGTGGATGTCGTCAAACTCACGGTAGGTATCATGAGAACACAAAGAAGTAAAATGTATGGAAGTATAAATGTAAGAAAGTAAAATGTGTATATGAAGACGCTTTTAAATTTCCGTCCACGATAATGTTACAGCGTGCACATATTTATGTATTTCGCACCTTCAGAACAGTAGTGACGTATCTCAAAAAATCTTTTTTTTGGGAAAACGAAAACAAAATTTTGAAACTGCAAACTTTCAACTATCAATCAATACCTAACATAAAAAAAGAATTAATTAAATCAGTTCAAAGTTGAAAGTTTGCAGTTTCAAAACTTTGTTTTCGTTTTCCCAAAAAAAAGATTTTTTGAGATACGTCACTACTGTTCTGAAGGTGCGATTTATGTACATAAATTTTATGGAGTTGAAAGAAAGAAAGAAAGAAAGAAAATACGTTTATTTAGCACAGACTAAAGGACACACAATACACTAGATATATCAGATAAAAAAACAAAACAAAGATCAAATAAAAAGCGTAAAGTCCGATGTAAGTAATTAGCAGGAAAGTGTGCCTCACGGCTGCGCCAAAAAGGCCCAGTTCAGCAATAATGCCAGACAACAGACTAGTGCCTGACGCTGGTTTTCAACTGGACCTATTTGAAAACCAGCGTGTGGTTTTCAGTTGGACGTAGACTTCCACGCTGTCATTCGTGGACCTTTGTCAGTCATTACGGGTAGTCAGAAGCCCGAAAGTCTGACAACCAGTCTTACCAAGGGGTTTCGTATTACCCAGTAACTGGGTTGTGGAGGTCAGATAGGCTGTCGCTGTAATACTGGTACTCAGCTGCATCCGGTTAGACTGGAAGCCGACCCCAACATAGTTGGGAAAAGGCTAGGCAGTTGATGATGACGTAGGTGTCCACTGTCCACGATACAATTTTTGACACGTTACAAATAATAAAAGTGCACAATGGGTGGAAATAGCGATGAAGAAGCAGGGACACAATAAGACCCTTACGTCAACCTTTCCGCAGTGTTGCCAGGGAAAATTCAGACTGCAATCATTCCTATTTTTGCTTTCATTACTACCACACCGTAATTCAAAATTTAGTTGGCGACAACCTCATTATGTTGCTTGTGATTCGTAAATGCAATACAGTTGATTCACTGTTTTCCTTTGATACCCAGAATAGAGGGGAAATCATTTAACTGTGCAGTAAATATTGCAATACTGTGCTAAATGCATTCAAGGAGAGATTAGATCATTTAGGTGTTTGATGTGAAATCAACTGTGGAAAGTGAGGGAAGCGAGGAGAAGAGCAGGGATATTGGGAACTGGGAAGCCTGTAGAGCCTGAAATAGGCAATAAATATATTAAACTATTTAATGACATAAAACAAGATGTATGCAAAAAATTGAATTCTCTGACTCCTGCACTAGTTGTAACTGTGTAGACTGGTTACGGAAGGTAGGGAACTAAGAGGTGTGGCCCAACTTTGGAAAGGCCTATGCCCAGAAATAGATAGACGGCATAATCAGCCTATAATTTTCCCACTGCTGGGACACAGGCCTCCTCTCTATGAGAGGGAGTGGGTCATACATGATCCACTACGCGGGCCCAGTGCGGGTTGCTGGATGTCACGTGTTCGAATTTTTGGTTATAGGACATAACGTTTTTCTCACGATGTTTTCCTTCACCGTTTTGTGAGCAGTAAAATACACAATGTATAGCCTGTCTGGGTTTGAACTCACGACCTACAATTTAGGACCGATACCAATGGGCCACCACTGTTCAAGGAAGACGGCAATAAACATAATTGAGCAATATGTTTGTAAAAAAAATATGTTGGCACGAGGTTTTCTCGCGAAATAATAAGATAAATCGTTATTAGGTACTTAACATAGATAAGTGTATAAAAGAACTACTTAACCTACGCTTTTAAGAGAGGCATTCATAAAAAACTATTCGTCATAAAATCGGAAGGAAAAAACTACTTCAATCAGTGTTTTTTTTTTTTTTAATAAGCAGTCAGTTAAATATGACTCAGAGAAACAAACCGTTTTTGTTCACAAATATTTATGACTTTAACAAAACTACAGAGATTCTATTGTAAGCCACTCGTAACATTGGATATTATTATGTTACACGAGTCAAGGCCAATAGTGTTACTAACCGCTTAAAATATTTCATTTGCAAAGTTACAACAGTATTAAAATTATAAACATGAGTATTTTTAAATAAAAGACGCACCAAGTAATCTTTGCATAACGGTTTCACTGGAAAATTATATTAGCGCTGGCAACATATCCGATGCTTTATTCAAAAATTTAATTTTGTAATTCCGTTACCGCATTCTATGTAAATAAACACTTCAGTTTTGAGCGCTCGCGTTTGGTGCGATATATTTTTGGAATGACGTCACAATTTTTTTTCTATTTTAGTTCGGCCATGTTTTTTTAAGGTAAAAAATGAAAGCGGTTGTCTTGTCACTTGTCACATCACAGGTTGACGGTGAAAGCTCACCGTCCGATCAGGACCAGGCCCGTGCCGGACGGCGCGTACGTGTTCCACGCGCGCCTCAAAGAGATGTCAGCAGAAAGGAAGGGGCCTGCCAGGGCCGAAGCCTGCCGGGGGTGCGGGATTGTCCGAAAGGGTTACCGCTACCCCGGAACAGAAAGGGCTAAGGAAGGAACACGGATGGGTTTTAGTCAGTAAGAGTCTGACACTCCCTTCGCTCCACCCAGAGCGGGAGGGGTCATTTGATGATTTCCCATCCATAAAAAAAAAAAAAAAAAAAAGGTTGACGGTGAAAGTGAAAACGTAAACAAGTTTTGTTTTTCTTTTTGTAACGCGTTTTCACGAGACTCGTCTGCTCAAGTTTTTAGGCATCCCTCTCTGAAACTGGTGATAAATACTTCTATTAGATAAAAGTAAGTATCACATCACATTATGTTATCTCAGTCTTGTCTTTCTAGTTAGCAATATTTTTTTTTTGTAGTTTAGTTCTCAACTAAACTAAAATGAGTCTACTCCCAAGTTCCCAAGAAATAAAATCGGATAGTTCTGTAGATCATATCATAATATTCATAACTATAGGTAGAATGTCTACTACCTATCTAAACAACCCCTTATCACATTTTCTCAAACACCAATCTCCGAAAGACATTCCGGAAATATGAAAAATACGTGAGAGAAGTCGCGACGGGCCGTCTACAAAGAAAAGTGTGGGCGCAGACAGTTTGACCTACCGACCGACCGCCTACGCCCGGCTAGATCGTCTTCGCTTCCCCGATGGTACATTTCCGGTGTCAAAACCGCTAAATGTTTCGCTAAGTTCTATTGCAGTCATGGTTTTCTAATAAATTGAACAATTTTATCGCAAAATTTAACATTTTGAATTTTATTTGTCTAGTCAAGAGACTACATTATTTAAACTAAAGTTTCCACTAGAAAACTTGGAGCATAAACTACCATTTAATCTAGTAAAATTATATCTCCTGTATTGATGAGAATTTCTAAACAATTTACCGTCTTTCACTTTTATTATTTCAATTAGCAATCTCACTTCGCGAAGTAATTAAAACAATAAACTGTGGATCCTTACCGCCGTAAAGCTGTTTGGATTCGCGATATAAGTGTGAAATACTGCAGCCGAGTTAAACCAGTATAGCGGTGAAAGCCCATGGATATGGGGCAGTGTCTCTGCCACAGATGCAGCGATAACTACGGTCCTTTGTTTTCAAAAGCGAAAATACACGGTGCAAAGTTCTGCGCGCGACAGCAGCTGTTGGTAACTAGGTATGTTACAGTAAAATGTTGGTGAAAGCTGTGCATAGTTATTGTAGTAATAATGCGCATTAGTTTTCCGTGTTGAAAGTATTTTTAAAAGAAAAATATTTTATTTTTTATTGCATTTGGACGCATTCGTAAGAGATATAGAGCAAGGCTGCTGCGAAATGGCATCCTAGAATAAATGCGCTTGAATGTCCACTGACAGATGGTTTGATGTCAGAAACAAAGTTGCACTAAATAAATACAGACCTATTTAAAACAAGAAACAGATATTTGTAGGAAGAAGGCTTATACTTTGGCTGCCATCATTGATCAAAAATATATAAATATGCCTTTTTGTATTAGTTTTGCGTTATCAACAAGCAGTTGCATAGTGCAAAGTGATAAGATAGACGTTTGAAGTCTTCTGGGAATGACTATCGCGATTTTAAAAACGAGGTCATGATAAAGAAATAAAAACACTTATACCTAAAGTTACTATCCCTTGGTATCATATGTATTGATCTCCCGCATCAACTTATTTAAGTATACCTAATAAATATCGACACGATGTAAAATAACTAAAAAAAACCTTAAGTGAACATTTGAAGTTTTTTTTTGTTTGTTTTGAGACTTACCTAGATCACATGATCTAGCCGTGTCGCGTCATGTCGTGTCGGGGGTTCAGGTCAGCCACAATATTCTACTCAAAATTATTCACTTTTATGCTGTATTAATATTTCCGTTTTACGACTGAATTTCGTTACAATGTAATTCAAGGTCTTAGAGCGGGACCGAACGCAATTATTCCCCGTATAACAACACCATTATGATGTAGGGTTTATGTCCATGTTGATCAAGTTTATAATATTGCATTTTAATAGACATGTTTTGACGCCATTGCATTTTATGGGTTTCAAACGACTGACCGTAATGTGCAATGGCCAATGACACTTTATAGACAGTCTTAATTGGACTCCACTTAACAGCGTGGAGCTAGTAAAATGCTTTGGAATGAGGTGCCTCGTCTAAGAGACACCAATTTCAAAGCTTTCTTAGAGTGGTGTGTAGGTATAGTGAAGAAATGAAGCCTGATTTACATGGTGCAATTTGATTGCCTGTGGCATACCATAAGCTGAAGCAACAATAAAAGTTGCACCGTCCAAAGATGAGGTCTATGATCGAACGAGCGAGCCTAAAAGATGCCAAAGGCACTGGAACTCGCACACATTGACGAAACACAGCAGGCTGCTTGACGCCGGACTCCGGTGGGAGGGTGGTCGCAAACCGGGCAGGCGTTAGCCCTACCACCGCAAGAGAAGAATTGGCCAGTCAAATAAGGTGTTAGGTGTGACTGTTCAGGATGCGCCGAACGCTCGGTTCAGTTTTACTATGTGCGCCCCTCTAGCTTTCTATTAAAATCGCTAGGTCCCCCGAATTACTTGTCAATGTATGCAGAAAAGCGAATGTAGAATGCAAAGGTAAGAAAACTGCATCGTGTAAATGGGGCTTAACTGTAGAAGATAACACGTACTCGTAGTTTATATGCAGAATGATCTCATAGGTTTTCATGCACCTACAATAAATGACGATGCTATTATGAAGTCACCGGGAAAATCAGCAGGGTAATTGCAGTACACACTATCAGTAGCAATGGCTTTCATTTTGACAGTTGAACAACATTCATTGCGTTTTTTACATTGTTGAGCAAACACATTTTTCGAACATATGGAGCAATAGATTAGCAATATGCTTCAAAATTATTCAAATTGAGAGGTTACGCAATGTATTAAGGTGCTGGATAGTTACCTCCGCTACCAACGTTGCTGACTGTCTAGTCTGTTCAGCATCTTTGCACGAGCATTCAATCTATACTAACTAATAATATATATCACACTAATATTGTAAAGGCGAAAGTTTGTGAGTGTGTGTGTGTGTTTATATGTTTGTTACTTCTTCACGCCTAAACCACTGAACCGACTTAGATGAAATTTGGTATAGAGATTGTTGGAGTCCCGGAAAAGGACATAGGATGGTTATCCCGATATTCCCACGGGATCGACACTTATGCGGGTAAAACCGCGGGGCGCAGCTAGTATTTAATATTATAAATTCGAAAGTAAGTTTGTTTGTTACGTTTTCACGCCTAAACCACTGAACCGATCATCCTGAAATTTTGCATATACGTTGTCAGGTGTACAGAAACGGACATAGGGTACCTTTCATCCCGAAAAAAAGTGTTGTTCCCGAGGAAAACAACAATAAAGTTATTATGATAATAGATGGCGCCACTTGTCTATTGAACTTTGTCACATTATTTAATTCTGAGGCGGTGCGAAGTTCGCCGGGTCAGCTAAGTTCCAACCCCCTTATTCATAATCCTATTTTATCTCTATTTTAGCTAAAATAGGTTTATAGAACGTTTGTCTTTATCTGTCACGTTGTCATTTCTGTGCGTAAGAAAGAGACAAACCCCATTTTAACTAAAATAGGTTTGATAAGTTTTATGAATAAGGGGGTAAGTATATAAATTTCACCGTGAAAACCACTATCAAAAAGTACTCTGTGGTGAAAACTCAAGTGTGCTTGAAGTGAGTTGTCAATAGTGTCAATCTCCTAGCATCAGGTGGCATGACAGCTTACTTCACCTAAGTTTTTATGATAAGATTTTTATAGAATAGATCGGATGTTCACATTATCTCGTACTAACAGGAGAAGAATCCCAAAGATTGTTAGCTCTTTGTTGATATCGTCGGTGATGTATTTATCTTACTATTCATCTACTAATCCCCTTTTTCACTTTCGAATTGATCAGTAAATCGCGTCATGTGTATGCGCAGCGTCTTCGAAATTTCGGACTATTTGTATGCAGCAAGCGAACGATTAGAAGGCGATTTCGGGAAATTAAAGATTAAGTGGCAGGTGAATAGGCCATTTGCCTATAAAATTGCAGTTATCTGTGATTTGCGTGTGAAGAGCATCAGATTACATTATTTTTATTTTTATTTTATGCCAGTTACAAGTGAGCTTTTAATTTTTACCTTATCTGTGTTATGTCAACGTAACGTTAACATCTGCGTACTATGGCAAATGTTGACGTTGTGATGATTTTCAAAAACATCGGCCGATTCTTACCTGCAAACAAGAAAAAACGATTATTGAGTTTCTTGATCTGTAAAGTCGAGTTGAAATTAGAGAAACACATACTATGAGATTTCTATTGAGAAGACGAAGCGCCAGGAGTTGCCCGTGAAATTCAAAATTTCTTACGTTTTTTTTTTTGCAATTTGCAGGTTGCAGGTCAGTGCTGTCACTGATCTGCAACCTGCAAAGAACGTAAGTTTGTATGTTGAACAAAATATGATTCGCGACCATAACAAGTATGTATTTACAGAATTATAACCATTAAAATCATAAATACAACCCTTTAAGTTCATATAAAGTTATTGATCAGGCCCAGGGCCAACGGCTCAACGTGCTTTCCGACCATATATTATACTAGCTGCACCCCGCGGTTTCGCCCGCATAAGTGTCGATCCCTTGGGGATATCGGGATAAAAAGTATCCTGTGTATTTCATACCGCAAACTTCCAAACTCCGGGCTGTAACTAAGAAATTCCCAATGGCAACCCAATAACACTTTGCCCGACCCTGGAATAGAATCCAGGACCCCACGCTCAGCAGTCGCGCTTGCAACCACGAGACCAACGGGGCAGTCAACAACTTATATATAAAGCAATGGTCGTTGTCTCGTCCTTTAAGACTCCTTCTAAGACTCGTACACCAACTGCCTTGCTGGGTATCGTATTACTCAGTAACTGGGTTGTGGAGGTCAGATAGGCAGTCGCTCCATGTAAAATACTGGTATTCAGCTGCATCCGGTTAGACTGGAAGCCGACCCAAACATAGTTGGGAAAAGGCTAGCCAGATAAACTGCATTGCTATCAGTAGACTAAAGATATGGAGATAAGGGTCAAGAAAAGTGTCAAAACATGACAAGCACTGCTATTCTCGATGCGGATGCACCGTATCCTATTATCTAAGTTTACACTAAGCCGTAAACAAAACATTGCGGTATCTTTATTAGTGTACTATATCGAGTTTATCTGTTCGTGTTAATTACTGTTTTAATAGTCGCTACGCTAATTGTTCTTGTTAGTGTTCAGATATGCATATAATGTTGCGTTAGGTCTAGATTCAGAAATGTTGTTATTGCATTTAGCTTTATTCAGTTCAGGAATATTTTCCTTGGCTTTGTTTTGACTACTAGTCATTTAGATGAGACGGAAAGGTATATTTTAAAAGAGAGAAGAGGGAGCATTTGTCTGTTTCATTCTTCTCTAAATACTTTAAGGCATTAATATCTACTTAAAACTTAATACGCTCAAAATAAATGTTCATTCTCTATAATATTATTCAATCAAACAATCAACTCAGCCTATCGCAGTCCACTGCTGGACATAAGCCTCTTCCAGGCTGCGCTATAACACTCTGTCCTCCGCTTTCCAAATCCAATATGTCCCAGCCACAAGATCGTCGGTCCATCTAGCTGGGGGCGTCCCACCTACACTACGCTTGTCGATACGCAGTGTCCACTCCATGACTATTATTATTATAAAACCAACCAACCAAAGGGTTATAAATCTTGTCTACTATATCAATAAATTAATTAGATAATTCTTAATCGACATTTTATCACGTGTAATTTGAAGCCGTCTCAATAATTATTCAAACTTTCCAAGAAAGCATAGTTTTATTAGAATAAAGCTCGGTTTAGCTTGTAAAGCTTCTCATCAGTGTTATGTAAGTAGTTACGTGTGACACAAATCGATTGTGATTCAAATGGTTTATTGATTTTAAACTCATGCGCACGTGTATGTAATATAACGAGCAGCATATTTAACTAATATGTCATAACATTACCTATTGGTGTTTTGGTTTGTTGGCAATTCATTGACTGTTTATTGAATAAATTGTTAATGTTCCAAAAACGGGTGAAGATATTGACTCCTGTAACACAGGTACCATCTAGATCAGGAGTCAGGGCTTTAATTGGGCTTTTATTATTATTGATAGCTCTGTGTGCCATTCTTGCCAAACAAGAAATAAAAGCAAGAAATATAATTATGTGCTACAATAAATGAACATCACAGAAAACACTACTAAAATTCATTGAGTTTGGAGCCGGATAAAGAGGAGGAGATAGGACTGGTATACCTAGGCTAAAGTAAAAGATAATGAGTGTTATGAAACATTTAAGAACGAAGTATTCGATAAACACTTGAGAAATATCTTACAAATTCGAACAGAAGAACTGAAGAAGGATCCAGCTTAAGACGCTAACAATCCAACTCAATTCATCAATGATCAAAGCACGACTAATTACAACCGCATAACTCATATTAATTACTAAAGTTCTTAATTAACATTACTTTACGCATGTTTACATAACCGACTGACCTCTATATACTAACGAGACGGACGATGTCACTGATGAATGAAATATTATCAGTGTCCGTGCATGCGTCCGCGCCGACGACGTGAATGAATGATGAAGAGATAGTGAATGGAACTGACGTAGGTCTGGATTGACTGGTGTTGGGAGAGATGTAGGGAATGTATGGAAGTATAATTGGGATAACGGTACACTTTAAGAGGTGAATGAAACTGATACTTTTGACAATAATAAGTTTATTTTTGTAGATGAAAGTATGTTGTAGAATCAGCAATCAATTGCTGATGATACCACAACATACTTTATATAAGTACACAATATAAGGTTATTTTTTTTTAATTACTCCTAAAATATTTACAAGTATTTTTGTAAATTCTATTCTCAAAAACTGTTGATGTCTCAATAGCAACAACATATTTAGTTTTCTTTTAAATATCTTATTACTATAATCAATCTTGACTTGATAGAACGAGCTCTGTTTAGTAAAGATCACTGAACCTATGGAAACAATGCGGTTCTTAGAAACAGTCTAGGGACGAAATAGAAGACTTATCAATGGTATGTGAGTCATGTGTGCCAATTTCCTAAGAACATTAAGTTGTTTATAGCAAAATACAATAGGCGTAACGCCGATAAACTTTGATAAGGGAATCGATTTTTCGCTACACACATCGAACCATTTGGCCGAGGACTAAATACAACCGGTCTTTTTTGTAAAAACTTTGTCTCACTGTGAAAACTTAGGTCAAGTGAGCTTGAAGTGACCTGTCATTCCATCTGATATATGTATATAGGGATTGACACTATTGACAGCTCACTTCACTTAAATTTTCACGGTGATATTTTCACAGAATACATTGGCAGAATAAGCATAATATAGAATAAGGATTTAAAGAAAGATTTTTATAATTTTTTGCGTTTATGGATAACAGATTTTCGGAATTTATTTTTAACCTTAGTGATCAAGCTTGAACACGGTGCTACTGAACATTTTGAAAAGTCAAACTCAAATCATTTATTTCAAAAAGGCACTTCTGAACGTCGAATAGGCACTTTTGAACGTTAAAAGTGCTAAAGGTTTGGTTGTAAAAGGTGGCTAAAATATGACGTCTGAAATATTGGGTGGGCAACTACTTCTTCCTGCCTGTAAACAACAATTCACCAAATCAGCCGTTAAGCATGATTATTCCAAATATCCCAATTTTTTTTTTAAATTCTGTTTCTAATGGGTCCCTTAGGTCTTTATGACGCCTTTGATGTCATGCCCCACCCACAGCACTCATTCATGTGTCGTTTTCCAACTACAAATTAAGTGGTACACATTATGGCACCAGAACACACAAACTTCGCAGTGAGTAACACATTTGTGCACATAGTCTGTTCAGAACAACGCCTCTAAGTACATAGAACAGGTATGTACGAGCACGTCGGTGATATTAACTCAGTCTGCCGTGTTTAGAATATGTGCTGTTTGTCTTATAGTTCAGAACTCATTGAGAATGTGGGTCAAGAGTAGAGCATTTTGTTTTACCCATTGTGTCGTTTGCAGTCATCCAAATAGATTGTCTAAATGTTTTAGACAAATATCTGTAAAATGGTGAAGGAAGAATGAAGGACGTGTGAACACTTTTGATGATCCAGAAATAGTAAGAATTGTCTCTCGTGGAGGCATATATTCTCATAGTATATGTAGACCGTCCAATGTAATCCGTCCAATGTAATTGTTCTAAAAATAATAATGCAATTTTTAGTTGTATATACTTCGTGAATTAAGACTCTTCTTCTATCGTCTATGGAAATTCTATGTGGATAGCGTTTTATTTATTAAGAAGATCCATTAGGTAATAAGAAGTAAAACACGAATACGTAGGCATTAAGTCCGCCTTTGTACCTTTTTGTGCGAAAAGTTAAAATAAATAAATAATATGTAGAATAGGTACGTTAAAAAGATTATATTCTGATACTTTTCAACGATTGTGTGCTCTAGGCGCTAGTCTAGGAGCACGATGCAGAGCCGTTATGTTGTATGCAGTATTAGCATTTTCTTCGTTATTATTCTACCTGTTATTCCAACTTAAATGTATCTATTTACTATAAAAGGCCTCTAAGTCTATGTAAAATTCCTGTCAGGTATCACTTAATGGCTCTTTGTAATTCTACAATATTATTCTTGCTAGTATTCTCAATATTATCTTTTCTCTTGCGCTTTATTCAGAAGTTACGAAGCGTGGTCTCAATAGATCCGAAGTTTGCCGAGTTCCAGCCGAAGTTTGTCTTTTCTGAGACAATATTGTGGAACTTGATTCAAGTTCTTAACACCTTCCTATTGTAAGTCAGTCAACAGCGGTCTTTAAACGCCTCCGGCATCTCACCTGAACAATTTAAGTAGACCACTTTTATATAGGTAAAGTACCAGCTTTGCGGAACTTTTAAATTCGGTGGTCTTACCATATTGGGAGAATTTCCTTGACCGTTATAGTGGAGTGTGCTATCAGATGTACGTAATTGGTCGTTTGTATGATAATGCTGATGATTGAAAGATAAGATTATGCGAAATAACAAATATTATGAAGCTGTCTAACTTAATTGATTTTGTATCAAGAGTTATTACTGTGTTGGTGGGCCAATACCTAATTAACGACTTTTTAAGAAGAGTTCACGTTTTTTTTGTTAAACGCTTGTGTATCGGTTTTCTAGATTATAACCCCTTACACTAAATTGTGCAAATTAAACACTATCTATGTCAGGTTTTTTATGAGCACCAATTGGTATTTGACCTGCGAAGCGAAATGTTTAAAGTCTAAGCGAAATTGGCAGACTGACTTTCAAATCACTCGAACTTTATTGGACAAGTGTCCAATAAATGTGAATAATGATTGATTCTTTCAATTGATGATTTGCAAGAACTGGATCATGTGTCAATTTCTTTAATTTATTTTTACCCATGGTTGCGTGTAACGACTTTTTGTAATAAGTCAGAGGAATTATCTTCAACTCTCATTAAAAACCTATTTGTAGTATTTTTCTTTAGTACTTAATATTGGTAGAGATTGTTATAAAGCTTTGGATGACACTCATTTTTGTCTTCATTGGCATCAGGAGTTCCTCACGTCGCTTTTCCGCTACACAGGTCATTTTGCGTGTTCGTTTAGATGCTTTCGATCGTTTTCTACTTCTAAAGCAACATTAACTACCTGTTTTACTTTATCTACAATAATTTATTCATCTTCGATTGCATTTCTTGTAATATGAGGTAATACAAATCCGGAACCAATAGAACAACATTCAACATTTACATAAACAACCAGAATTCAAAATCGTTTTGCGAAACGGTTCAAAGAGGTTGCCGGTCGTTCTAAAGATCCATATTTAGTAGTCTAAGTGGGCGGGGACTGTGACTAAGAGCATTTTTCTGTCATCTCAATAACATTAGCATAATTACTGTGTCGCTTACATAATTATTATTTGCTGAATTATAGTGTGGCCATACATGGAAATAATTGGTTTCATTTCTACATTTGTTATGCCGGAAAATATTAATTACATGTTTGTGTAGTTTTGGGGCTATTAAGAGATTCTTTGGTGGAATCGGTCTTATATTTTGGTGCTTCACATATTTGACTTAAGTGATATTTATTGCTTTTGCCGTGTGTGTGGTCTTGACTGGAAATATTCTCACAAATAACTGTTCTACCTAATAGAGGATTTAATTTGCTATTTGAGTTAGTATCATCCATCTGTGCCGTGGTCAACCAATTGCCTATGATTAGGACAATTTCCCTCAGGGCAACCATTAAAGTATTGAGGTATCTATTACGTCCGAGGGAGTGTTCTACAATAACAGTTTACTGATTAGTCATGACGATGATGCATATGCAGATATAGAAACTGCAATAATGCAGAGTCCTTGAATTATTTTAATTGATTCTTCCATATAATTGTATGGGGTATTGCCTCATCACATTCATGTTAGGCACAATTACATCGATCCTGCTTTATCCAAATGCTAGCTCTAAGTACTTACTAGTTTTTAACAGTACCAGGTAGACTATTCTTTTTAGAACTACTGGCTGTTACCCGCGACTGTCTGCATGTATTTTGTATTTCATAATATTTTGATACCGGATGATAAATAGCCTATGGCCCTGCAGGTCTCAGGCTTCCCATCTGTCAAATTTCACAACGATCGGTTTAGGCGTGAAAAGGTAATACAGGGTGTTACAGAAAGGGTATATCAATACAAACGGGTTGAAGAGTGTATCTGGTCTAGAATCTCTGTACAAAATTTCAGCTCAAAAGCAGTAACTTTGAAAATGCTTAATATTTTTTTTATTTCGATAGTTTATTAAATTGAAATCACAACAAACGTGTCACCGCACTACGAGGGTCATTATCCAATATCTGTAGTGTGTCTGTGCGCCTAGTACACGCACATCACGCCGCCGCGCGCCAGTGCAGCGCCGTGATGTCGAAATAAAAAAATATTAAGCATTTTCAAAGTTAATGCTTTTGAGCTGAAATTTTGTACAGAGATTCTAGACCAGATACACTCTTCAACCCGTTTGTATTGATATACCCTTTCCGTAACACCCTGTATACCGACAGACAGAGTAACTCAGAGTGAATTAGTATAGTTGAATGGATATAGATAGAGATACTATGCAATTGAAGGTTAAACTTACTATAGAAACATTGACATTGTCGATTGTTTGTTGTTCTAGTCAGTAGTAGCGACCGTGAATATGTAGATTGGAGAATCTATTATCAGTTACATGAATATCAAATACTATCTATATGCTTCAGTTATATTGTGCAGCGTTTGAAACAGTTGAGTCAATGTCAAGAGTAATGTCTTGTAGAACTATTGAGTGCAGTTTTTTTAACCGGTTTAATGTCGTAATTACAGACACAATTAAAAAGCCTTTGTGTCTCGCGTGGATCCACGTTTAAGCATACGAAGGGTATTAAGCTGAAAAGAACAGATACTACACTTTGATTTCAGCCAAAAGGCCGAGAAGCGATAGCATACGAAGGGTTAAACATATATTATTTGAGCGTAGATTTTAGTCCATGTGACTGATGTGTAATGGAAAATTGCAAAAGGACAGTTTTATTGAATACAAAATAGAGGTATCTAAAGCTTAGGCAATTAGCAGTTTAGTATTGTCCATCTATGTACAAACAAAAACGATTTTCACAGAAAGTAAATTGAACCCTAATTGCGTAACAAACTATCAATCACAGTCTGAACATTTTGAAGGATATTGCTATTCCATTGCTTCATATGTATGAAAATAATTGTCTGTTCAACAACGTAAATAACGCAATGAATACTGTTGAACTGTCAAAATGAAAGCCATTGCTACTGTTAGTGTTTTTTTACATCCCTAAGCAATGTTGTCAGTGACGCCACCCACACACAGGGTTTCATACAGTACCAATCCCTTTACAATCCAATTTTAGACAATTAACTTCACCTAAAGTGCATTTCCATTCATTTCACAAACACATGCATACATTCCCATATCCCTTGTCTATTTAGTCTGAATGACTAATCTTCCTTACTTACGTGAATGTTTGTGTTTATGTGTGTGTGTGTGAACAATTTGCATATTATAATTACTAGCAGTGTGCTTGAGATAGCTGGATCATAATTATCGTTTATCTTTATTACATATTCAGATATGGCGGTTGCTAGCAGCCTTTGGTAGATTTAATATCTTGTGTGTCGACCTGACCATACTGTAAATGTTACTGAGAATCGGAATATTACCGTTTGCCTCTCTTTATACAATGTTTTTTATCACACGAGGTGACGCGCGCTTTAGTTATGGTTACTGAGTTTATAAACACGCAGTGAATGTGTGTGTAAACGCATGAGACACTGCCGAATTCGGAAGTGTGTGTATGTGTGCGTGCGTGTGTTATGTGCTGACGCTAGTCGTCTTTACGCACACTTTCACAGCGTGTTTGTAAGCTAGGTTACCACAAGTAAATCGCGCGTCGGTTCGTGAGATAAAAATACTATACCACTCTTATATCACTGACTGGTTAATGTTATTTTGCCGCGTTATAGGTAAGTTACTAGCTGCGCCCCGCGGTTTCACCCGCGTAAATGTCGATCCCGTGGGAATATCGGAATAAAAAGTAGCCTAATGTTAATCCAGAGTGTCAGCTACCTCCATACAAAATTTTATCAAAATTGGTTTAGCCGTTTGAGCGCGAAGAAGTAACAAACATATAAACACACACACACACACTAACAAACTTTCGCCTTAATAATATTAATGTGATTTCCGTTTTAAATATAAGACGATGATGGCTTGTTGTGATGACCCAGTGGTTAAAGCCTCGCCTCTAATGAACTACGTAGTAGGTTCAAATCCAGGCAAGTACTAATGTGACTTTTCAATTCATATGTGCATCTGAGTTTATCTTGGACATTACTGACATCAGTGAAGGAAAAACATTGTGAGGAGACCTGGACTCAATATAAGTCTGAACTAGCCAACCCGTCTTGAGCAAGCGTGGTGCTAGAGAAGGCATGAGCGTTGATAACCAAAAAGCCTCTTCTCAAACATTGAGAAGACGATTTTCTTTTGCACTGGGACAATATACAGCACTACATCATCTATTATTTAAGTATAAGATATCGATATATAAAACTCTTCCCCTCTCTATATAAAAACAAGGCCTAAGCTCTGCCTGCAGTGGGACAGTTAGGATACCGGCTCATCATTTCAGCCGAAAGACGTCCACTGCTGGACATAGGCCTCCCCCAAGCACCTCCACTTCGACCGGTTCTGTGGTTCTCGCATCCAACCGGTTCTTGCGGCCTTCATAAGGATACCGGCTACTATAATTATAATAATATACCTCTAGCATTAATATATTATGCTGTTTCCACACAACAGCATCCATTATAAATGTTTAAACGAATTTCATTCATCATACTAAACAATGGTTTTATACCATCTCTACGTCATGCGAATAAAGCCAGCTTAGCTCATGGCTAAGCTGCAGTTAGGATAAACTTGCTCACATTAAGCCATGCACAAGGTCTTTAGAGTCTAGACAAATGACGTGTCACATACTTGCATACAATGGCGTTCAGGATTCGTCAAGGATGTTATTATATGGGGAGGCAAATTAGGTATCAAGTATTCAAATCCCATTAGATATGACGAACCAGAAAAACACTATTAAAAATATTTTTTAATAGTGCTAGCCTTTTGGGCACGTTTCCTGTCGACAGCGATGCGGCCGAATTTTTTGATGCCCTTTGATTAGGTATTTCCCCTCCCTTTTTATACAGGATGAAATTGAACACATACGACAAATCGAAATGGGAGATTGTACTCATCATTATGAACAACTTTTACTATGGGACCAAACCTGAAATCGCGAAAAAAAAATCAGTTGTTCCCTACATTTTGATGAGTTATGCGAACATAAATGTAGGGAACAGCTGATTTTTTTTTCGCGATTTCAGGTTTGGTCCCATAGTACAAGTTGTTCATAATGATGAGTACAATCTCCCATTTCGATTTGTCGTATGTGTTCAATTTCATCCTGTATACTTGTACATTTATTATTTTTTATTAAAAAAAAAAAACTTAATTAATTGATGTTTTCGCAAGCTACAATGTTTTCAAGATTCACTCGTGATTGACGGGAAAATTTTTAGAAATATTTTGATGTCTTTTTCGTTTCTACTGCTTTACATTATGAGTCGTGCAATAACTAGCGAAATTTGGGTGTTACTGCAGGTACACCACTGCCTAACCTTTCGTGGATTACAAGCGTAATGTTATGTTAAATACCTTAATACAAATCAGAATACGGAAACCAGTCGCAGATCAACCGCACTTACACAAAATTCCTCGCAATGTCGTAACAGCTCGTTAACGCAATCCTATCGTGTATCTAGTAGGCGACTGATAAGCTCTTATCTTGTTTGCCGACACATAACCGTGTAACTAGTCACCTACATTGTCCTGCAGATTGCTCGTAATCGTGTCAAGATGGGAGGTAATTTTGTTGGTTAATTAAGTACTATTAATATTAATGGGAATAATTAACAAACATCACGCTTGCTGTAATTCTTATCCTTACTAACCCCCTTACTAATAAACGTATAGCCAGTATAATAATAATGCTGGCCAGTATAAATCACGTTTTTAACCGACTTCAAAAAAAGGAGGAGGTACTCAATTCGGTGGAATATTTTTAGGGTTCCGTACCTCAAAAGGAAAAAACGGAACCCTTATAGGATCACTTTGTTGTCCGTCTGTCCGTCCGTCCGTCTGTCAAGACCCTTTTTCTCAGGAACGCGTGGAGGTATCAGACTGAAATTTATATCTAATACTCAGGTCTACTGTCCCTTGAAGCTGTGAAAAAATCAAACTTCTAAGCCAAAGCAATCAAAAGATACAGCCGTTTATGCCGCAAATTTCTGCAAATTTTCGAAACTCGCACGGGAATCAAAACCTACAGGGTACTTCCCGTGAACTTAGAATCTTGAAATTTGGTACTAAGTAACGTCTTATAGTACAGATAAAGGAAAAATTGCGAAAACCGTAAATTTTTAGTTACATCATATAATAAAAAATATTTTTGAAAATTTTAAAGTTACTTCTTTTCTCATGAACGCGTATAGGTATTAAATTGAAATTAATATCAAATACTCAGGTCTATAATACCTTGAAGCTGTAACAAAATGAAACTTCTATGTCAACGCAATCAAAAGAAACGGCAATTTAAGCCGCATATTTTCAAACTCGCAACTACTCGCAAGGGAATCAAAACCTAAAGGGTACTTCCAGTCGACCTAGAATCTTGAAATTTGGCATGAAGCAATGTTTTATAGCACACATAAAGGAAAAATTCCGAAAATCTTAAATTTTTATACGGAACCCTCGGTGCGCGAGTCCGACTCGCACTTGGCCGGTTTTTTTTTATGTTTGTTACTTCAGAATTCCGTTATTTATAAGCCGATTTGCCCAATTCTTTTTTTATTTGAAAGGATATATTTTCAGATTAGTCCCATAGAAATTTCATTTAAATCTCTATCTGTGGAAGCTTGTCATTAGCAATTTAGTTATATATTATGTTATTCCTTCCGAATATAATAAAAATAATAAAATAAATAAATAAATACAATCGGTTCTAAAATTACTGGTGAAATTTCAAGTAAACGAAATTGCGTCGTTTGCTTTCCTATGACTTTTTTTGAAGTGAAAACTTCTTTAGCGGCGTTGAACACTTTTTGTAATGGGTAAAAAATGTTAAACTCGCGTCAGGGCATCGCGTCAGGACACGTGACCGTCAGGAGAGATTTTCCCCCCCCCCCCCCCCATCTCTTTCTACGGCGGCGCCAACCGAATTGAACCAAGTGAGACACGACAAAGATGGCCGAAGAAAATGACATTTGACGTACAAATGTTTGAAAAGTCAGTTTCACAGAGTACTTTTTGGTTTCCATGACGACCATGACGTTGTCGCGTCAAAACTGTTGAAACTGTAGACAATAAATTAGTTTTTCATACGTAATAATGTCTATGGACACAAATATTCCGTTCGTAGACAGATATTCTCGTATGCCGATTTAATGTGTTGGCCAATTTGTTGGATGACTTCATTATAATGGCAACATTTAGAAGTTGTAGGACATTCTAGTTATAGAACGTTTATGAAGCGTTTATGAATACAAAATTTTATCGAATGTTTTAAAGGCCAATTGAGCATTTTAACTAATGAATGGTTTAAGCCTTCAATAGGCTTTTTTTATGAATAAGACCGAAAGTGTTTAAAATATGGAAATTGAACAAAGTGCATCTATTAATGAAAAAAGTGACGCAGAAATATTGAAAAAAAATGAGTAATGTTAATTAAATTAATAATTGATTTATTTCAACGTTAATATTCAAGTTTTCACTTCTGCCGGCACTCCCGGAGTGCAACCCGTCTTTTTTTTTTTTATATAATATGTTTCGCGATATCTCCGGAAATTGTTAAATCGATTTGGGGTCAGTTTCCAGTCTAACCTGCATGCAGCTGAATACCAGTTTTTTACTTGGAGCGACTGCCTATCTGACCTCTACCACCCAGTTGCTGGGTACTTAATACGATACGCCTTGGTGAGACTGGTTGTCAGTTTCGGGCTTTTGGCGACCCGTAACGACTGTCAAAGATCCAAGAATGACAGCCGGGACTAACGGCTTAACGTGCTTTCCGAGGCACGGAGGGGTCTCGGTATGTTAAGATGGTCACCCATCCAAGTTTCGACCGCGGCAAGCGTAGCTTAACCTTATCGATCGAACCGGGCGGCTGTTTTCGTATAACTATAGTTGCAAAACTTCTGAAAAATTCTGAATAATTCCGGAATACTTCTGGGAAAGTTTCTTTAAATCAGAATTATTCAAAATGAATTTTATTGAAATTTTTTTTTTTTTTTTGCTGAAATATCGTATTTTGCATCGATACTAGCATACAGATGCCTCATCCCATACAAAGAAATGTCCCGACGTAAAGAGCAGATTTCATCTGGCAATTATTCTAGCTATATTAAAGGGTTACATTATACTTTTATTCCGAATAGATGACGTTAAAAGCACAATGTACTTTTGTACTGCTGCTACGTACTCCTATTAATTATCAGTGATATTATTAAACAAAACAAAATCAACAAAATTTAAAAAATCGAGATGTTAACCTTTGAAATTTAATACAGCGCCATCTACTGGTATAATTATTAATTGTGCATTCCAATCATCTTTGAAATTTGAAATAAAAGCTTATTGTTACATCATTTGGTGTGTATAAGAGTTGATTATGTATGAATAAACCTTATAAAAGTCAATAAAAACTTGAAAATTACACTTCAACCATTAATCAATAAATGTCGTGCCATCTAGTGACATTTATTTGAAACTCTTTGTTAGCGGTGATGCAGGCGATGGCGGTGCGGGGTGCGGTAAGAGGGGAGATGCTCCCCGGTGAAGTTTTCGCCCCCGGTGAAAGATTCATACCCCGCAATCGAATGTTTCCGCGGAATATTTCGCCCGAATTATTCAGGAATAAACGTGTTTATTTGTTGTGTGGTGGGTGAATTTATTTTTCAGTGGCACATAAGTAAGTAAAATATAAATGTTTATTTTATTATAAATATGATTGATTAAGTATAATATATTATGTTGATATTTTTATAGGTAAATATGTTATCCTGCGATTAACAGGATTTTTATTTCTTTGTGCTATTTTTGCAAATGCTATTTTTCTAAATGTTAGGTACAGTCACGTCTAAAAGTATGTATACACTTGGCTTTATTCAAAGGCAATTTTCTCCTTTATTTTTGAATGAAATTTTATGTTATTACGAAAATAGTATTTTCGAACCCATAGGTTTATGTTAAGTGTCGTATTTCAACGTTGTATTCGTTGTTTCACGAAAAAATCGCAATTGAAAATTGCCAAGTGTATACATATTTTTAGACGTGACTGTACTTGGTTGTGGAATAAAAAACCACCGAGCATATTTGATTTGTTTTTTGAAAAAGGGTTACCTATGTTTTTGATTAGTTTGTATATAGCTCTTCTGTTCGCATCCCGAGTATTCGCGAGTCACATAGATAGGTAGGTATTAATCATTACTTATCTACTTAACGCGTATAAAAGTCAATAAAAACAAATAAAGGCAAACCTTGCAAGCAAACACGTTTTGATGCGGTTTTCAGAAAAGTACCTATTTGCTATACTTAGGAGTAGGTTTTGATATATATTAACTGACTTCAAAAAAAAGGAGGTTATGAGTTTGAACCGTATGTAGGTGTGTATATTTTTGATCTTAACCCATTAGAGGTAACTGTACTCAATTGAGTACAGCCTTATCCCGAAGTGTAAATTACAGATCTTGTAAATTTTAAGTGATACACCTTATTATTTTACTTTGTTACGCTGTACTCAATCGAGTACAGTGACTTTTAATAGGTTAATACAATTTTCCCGGTTTTTTTTTTGACAATTGAAATATTCCCAATGTTTCAGAATATTTCGGAATACTTCCGAAGTATTCGACGGGAATGATTCGGAATTTTTCCCGCCAGCATCTATACGTATAACATAATAAATCTGTTACTACTCAAATCTTATTGCTTCGGCGAACAAATAACATTATGTAGGTACGTCTTTCGTACAAATAAATAATTGTAATTCAATTAGATTCATGACTCATTTTATAGAAACGATCGATCTACTAACCTATTGAAACATACCTAAAGATTACATTAAAAATAACCTTTTTATTTAAAACACTGTCTCACACTCACAACTGACATGAAAAACAAGATGGCGTAACATTTTTCACTTTTCCGCATTCTGAAAAGTTTAAAACCAAAATTGAACTTTGTCCCTTTGTATTATGGCTAGTTTTTGTTTACTAACATGTTGTTATTTATCTAGATAAGAATCGAAACGACCGATTACATTTTATCAAGTATTATGCTGAATTATGCCAAGAGATTGTGGGATACTGAAATTAAATGGTTAATAAACAATATCTACTAAGTGGTGTTTATTTTTATAAGTGATACTTGTATTTAAGTGTGAATCTTCGTATTGATAACAAATTATTGTATCTAGGTAAATCCTCGTGATATTTTCCTTGTCTAGCGAAGTGTGTCAACTAATATACGTCGGCGCCGATCAAAAGGATGATGTTACTTATCAGATTTATGCATTATGGCGTCATACCTACATAGAAGATCCTCATCTTCAGAGATAAGTTAGCATTCTTCATTTATCTTAAGAGTGTTTTTTTTTAACTTATTTTCCAAATATCGTAATCTGTGGTGTATTCCATCTACAGGGTTGTTGTGATAAACCAAAAGTTATATTGTAGGTGTTGAATCTTTTGTAGGTATTGCACTTTTAACTTATATGATTGCTTTATGTACTAGAACCTGCTCTACTTAATAAATGATATGGGAAATTGATAAGTCAATCAATTGTATCTACTTATCAGTCAACAAGCCGTATCTGCAATTGTTTTTTTTTAATTCATGATGTTTTAATAGCTTCCTGGCACTGATATTTACATAGCAAGTAGTTTTTTTATTAATTTATGTGGGGTACCAAAAAGTGAAAAAAAAAACGTTTTACAAAAAAAAAATACAACCGAATTCCAAAAAAAAGAACACTACAAAGTGAAAAATAACTTTAATTTCGGAAGTCAGTGTCAAATACGAAAATGCGGAACCAACGACACCGACTTCCGAAATTAAAGTTACTTTTTACGTTCTTGTAAAAAGTTTTTAATGTATAATAAACCATATAGAGTATTTTAAAAGCCTAACTTGCGCTAACACTTAAGACCGCAGGCTATTATTAAATTCAAATTTAATTAAGGATAGAACCTAGGAACTAACTTTACCGTCTAAGTACAATTATCATAATTAACAGCGGGTAGCCAGCCACGATGCTCCCGCGCGGCCTACATACTGTAAGATAAACTTACAGGCGGCTTGCGACATCGTACCGAGGTAATATTAGGTACTTCGCGTAAGTCTAGACCTGTTTACAGATAGTGTCAAGGTAGACCTATATTTTGTAGTTAAAGAAACTACTAATTAAACTTTTGTTTGTGGCAGGGGAGAGTTGTTGTAACCAGTTTCATGGTTTTCAGATCAAACTCAAACTACAACTACTGCATTTATTTCAATTAAACCATTTACAGGCACTTTTGAACTGTCAAGAACGGTCAGGGAGAAAATATGAAGCTAGTTGCCCATTCCAAAGCGTAGGTAACCTATGGAGAAGAACGGGCAAGAAACTCCACGGACACACCTACCTATGGAGAAGAACGGGCAAGAAACTCCACGGACACTCTTTTAAATTAGGTATATTTTTACAAAAATATTAGTTAGGTACATCATTAATGTTGAATTTATAATTATATGTGAGAACAATGTAAAAAAAAGACTTACGATAAAAAATTAGATAAAAATTAAATTATGATTTACTTATCTGGCAGTTTTTTACATTAAGGGCTGTTTTTCAATCGACAAATAATTTTTATTCGTGGAATAAAGTTGACCTCTGATAGTTTTTGGAATGGAAGAATTGTCAATAGCGTAGCATAGCGTGATCCTCCGTTATATCGAAAATACTGCACCATTAATTTTGAAATAAATATATGGTAAAGTTGAGGATTAATGTTAAGTCTTATGTTAGACGAAAACACGATTCCATAAAATTTTCTCGATAGAAAAAAAATCCAAAGTTACCTCTAACCCGAACAATAAACCGCTGGCATTCAAAAAATACTTCAAATTAGATCATGAAACTTTGCATACTAACTGAACTTACTTTAAAGCAGGTCTTATGTTATTTACTTTTTTATAATTACCATTATTTTCACTGTAAAAAGCAAATACATAAACTATTGGCGCTGCCTGCCGCCCAGCACCGCACTCTGTCTCGCTCTCACTCAGTCCGCGAGCAGTATCGTATGAGCGAGATAAAGAGTGAATTTTAGCTGAGGTAGTATAGGCTCTTAATTATGATTAACAGTGTGTCTGTAGACGAAATTGAGAGAATTTGGGTAGGTAATATCCCACAGACACCCACAACCACTATTATCTACAATTTTAATTTGTTGATGGTTATTAAAAAGTTAACTCAAAATAATACTTCTCACTGCTCTTGTTTCCCAAACCCAATCCAAAGACGAGGCTTGCAGTGTCTAATCGGGGTCGAGAGTTCGATTTCCAGAAAAAAATTACGCAACAGTGGATTTCAATACCATAACTCTCGTACTAGCGTAACATTCAAATAGTTTTTCGAATCAGGGTGTTTGCGATAGCGTCATTTTCGATTTTTGCAGCGGTTTTCGATTTATTTTGTTTTCGAAATGGCGTACCACTCGCAAAGTTTTTCGAAACTGCATCCGTCGAATTAACGTCATTCGATTCTTCATATCACTCGTCCCACTTGATTACTCTACTAAGTGAACAAAAATCAATAACCTAACTTCAGCTACTGTTTATCTTTCATCCATGTCTAAATGGTGTCAAAAGTTATGAAATCATCAGGCACTGGTACTCCCGATGCACTTTAATAATTTATGCAAAATAAAGATATTCTAATCTATATCTAACTTGTCTCTTTTCTGAGAAAAAGTGCTAGGTATATCAATACAGAAAGATATCTGAGGAATCTTATCTATGTCTATTTGCATATCTTGTTGGGATCAAAGATTATTACAATAAGTGTTAATTAGGTTGAAGTGGTTCTTGTACTACTTCCTCAGACAACTTCCTAATAAGGCAAGGCTCGTGTAATGTAGTAATTGAGTTATGGTTTGTAATGGGACACAAAACAAGCCGCATGTCTAAGCCTACAGACACTGTTGTAATGTATGGGTTTCCTGTGATACCAGTCATGCTGTCAAGATTGGCAATTCATTATTATAAACGTTAAAGTTATGAACTGTTTTCTGATATGCATCGGAATCATATTCATCGTAGGTACAAGTAATTTTTTTAGTAAGTCTCTTCTTTAAAATTCAAAAACAAAGTATTTTATTTCACATAAATCTACATGGGCACTTCTGAAGCTTCAGAAGCTAGGTGCACGGTTCCAATTGGTCGTTTCGTATAAAGAAGAGCCGACAAGAAACTCCACGGTTAGGTTCTATTTTTAAAGTAAGTAATTAGTTTTCACAACGTTTTCATATTACAGTGTTTGGTTGAGAGGCTTTGAGCAAAAACTTTACGAAGCAATTTTCTTACGGAGGATTGTTATCTAGAAAGTACTTATCAATAATACGTAGGTACTTGATGGATTGCGTAACGATTTAAAGCAATAATTAGCTGTTGAGAGCAACGTACAAATTGCGGATAAGTTTCTCTTAATTACCTGTTAATTCTATATCGTGTCTCACAATGTAAACACTCGAACATTTACCTGAAACGAAAAGAAAAAGATTGATTACACACATATATGCGGTAACGATGGATCAACACGCAAGGATTAACGCGAGAAATCCGAGATTCCGAGTATTCACGAATATAACCGAAGTTATTATTAAAGTTTAATCCCCTGTCCAATTAGTCTCACATGTCATTGACACTTGTGAGAAATGAAATAAGATCATTTATGATGTAACAGATAATTTTTGGCAATCGAATATAGGTCAATGATGACGAATAAATAATGTGAATCGTAAGAAATATGAATTAGACGGTTTTAAATTTAAGTCAACGATGACGTTATAATGATCACGTATTATAAAATACGAACACGTTATAACTTTACCGATGACGTATTCCATACATTTTACTTCCCTGACATGGACGCCCACAATAATATACAATAGACATTATAAAAAGCGCATATTGGACGATAAAATTGGAGAAGTTAACAGTAAAATCTTGTAAAAGATTTGAAAATCTCTCTGTAGGACTTTTTTCAGATTACAATGCAACAGTGTCCTTTATTCTCGGTACCATAAACTGCAATCAATTTCATTTTAACAGTTGTAGAACATAAACAAAATTTGAATATAACTGCCAGAGGTATAAACCAGATGAATTCACTTATAACAAAAACTCATTCACAAGCAAAGAAGACGCTCATAATTTCAATTTAAATACAAAGTACGTTTAAGTTATGCAAAACGATAAACAGAAACTCCAAGTGACTGACAAAACTCATCAAGCCATCCATCCACATGACTGCTCTAACAGGAATGAAATACAATTTTGACGTTTTAACATACGCGCGTGGGCTTTCTGATTCAGTAAAATGCTCCAGAATTTAGTTTAATCACGCATATTACTGGAAATCAACAGTAATTTGATGTTTTGGTGTGTAAATGGCTTTTTGACAAGTATTGTACGGAATGCCACCTTTTTAATAATGATGCAACTGTACATATAACCGTATTCTGAATCTAGAAAACAGTGTAGATTATTTTACCTGATTACCCCAAAAGGAGGTTAAAGATGAGAAGAGGCTATTCTCTGCCGTAGCATAATTAAAAGCTAATAATAACCAAAACTTACCACATAACGTTAATCATAAAACAGTAATTAAGTTTATTCACGCTTATCCAATTTGCGGGAATGAAAATGCCAAAGATTCGAATAAACGCCATTATTCATTTAGCATCAAAGAAATATTGCCAAGTGCATAACTACCAACAAATTGCTACAATTTACCATTGCCAACTTAACAAATAATAATTTACCAAACAATTTATTCCACTATTAATTACTTGGACACCTACACACATAATTGTTTAACACCCACCGCAGGAAAACAGCGATACACATCAGTTTACACGATAATTGACCATAAAACCGAACAAAACTTAGAAGCTTCACCCGCCATAGTTGTGGCTATCATAAAATTTGTGAAGTTAAAAATCCCACTAAGTAGCCATCATTAAAATTAAGGAACGAGGAAGATAAGATCAGTTAAACAACCAGGCGTTAGGATAATTGTGGATCCCCCATGTACTAGTTGTTTCATTATGATCGTCACGCGATCGTGTCGGCCAAGGAAAGCTTATTAGCGTTTACTTTGTAGTGTTGATTAGTGTGATAAGTATGCTAGTTAAGAGAAAGGATAGGTTTAATTATGACATCACAAGCCAACGGACGAGTAAATTGTTTTGACGTTGAATCACATTAGGGAGCACGTTGTGTAGATGAAGATAAAGATAGCCACTGTTCCAGTTTTTAAAGGAATAATAAACGAGTTCTTTGAATCAAGTACAAATGTCAAAGTATCATTTAATTCATTCACGAGATTACCTCATCCAGTAATAAATTTTGATAAAAACGAAAAAATATTGAGACATTCGGCCATGAACTCAAAAGTTACGGTCAAGTATACAACAATTAAGAATACAGCATTATCATTGTTTTTGTTACCGCTAATTCCGCAAACATAATCGGTTTAATGAACTTACATCATATATACATCATGGATAAACATTTTGCAACAAGGACATTTTTTGCTGCATCGCTCTTAGCATATTAGGATTAGACCAAAACTAGATTTGGTTTATCTAGATGACATTATGAATTCTGAATGTGGAATTCCAACGGATTCCGCACAATGGAATTGTTCTGTTTGTGTTCAGAGATATATCTCTGCATAATATTAAAGCTGGAGTGGAATTTGCGACGTTGTTCGTTTCTTTGTCATTTCAAAGGATATTTTGGTTCGCCAAATTATGGTTTATTGCTTTAGCAGCAAAAATCATAAAATAGATCCAGTTTTACATACCAATGCAAATATTATCGTTTACTGAAAGATTCCTCCTATTTTTCGCAACACTTAATTATTATTTTAATGTATTTCGATTTAAATCTAACCTTTAGTCAAGAAATCCTCTATTTGATTTAGCGAAGACATTTCATCAGGTAAACATGCATTTGCATCAACTCCCAGACCATCGTTTACGTAATTCAATCTTGCAACGTCTGGATGTATCATCCGATCGTCCGTACAATTTCCATTCCGTAATCAAAGTAACAGAATGGAACACGTTTTCGCATCACGCCTAAACACTGTTCTTTGGCACACGCCGTATAATCTTCTACCTGGTTCCGGGGTCAGGCTGAACAGTTATCTTTGAGTAATATAAGCATATTGCTAATAATTATTGGTGCTTCACGGCCAATTAGCGATTTGCTTTCGATAATAAATGTTAGCGAAATTATGGTGGAATTTTTACGGCCTATTTTTTTTATAAGATTCTGTTGATATAATTATCATATAGTCGAAGTAGACCTGTCTTCGTTAAAATTTTATGAACTTTTAGTTTTTCATCGAAAGTAAATGGGATATTTCATTACTTGAAGTTTTTTGCCGTGATTTTATAAATGAATATAGACAGTTGTAAATACTTAATAATTAATGATCTTCCAATTCTTCAAAGACCAATAAGGATTAAACTTGCCAATGGAGACTATGGCACGTGGTGACTTATAACAAGTTCAGAGCAATTTTTTTTGCGAATTCATACCTTTCTTGCCTCGGGAGCATTTGCTTAATCTAAAACAGACATTAAATTTAATGGAGTCTCTATTTTTTATTTCAAAGGCTAGAACATTGGTTTCTATTACAGTTATTTGTCCATCGACCTCTTGGCGCCGCCTATCTAATTGCCAACCAGGATGTCTTTTAAAACATTTTTTACAATACCTACTTAAAACGTGTACTGCATTGCCAACGTTAATTCTGTATAGAGTCGAGTGTTTTATTTTTGCGGTTCTATCGTAAAGACTTTGGACTAGATTAAGACTTCACAGTCAGTGTTTTCACTTTCGCATTACCATCGTCACTATGGATAAGGAACAACTGCTAAAACATTGAAAAAATTAAATTCATACGTCAAAGTATGTGAATACCATGTGCATACATTGGTTGTGTGCAAAATTCTAATAATTTAGTCAGTCTTCTGATTTAAAGTGTGTTTTATAAAACTTAATAGGTTTGGAAAAACATTATCAAGAATCAAAAATAATAGTCACAGTATAAATTTAAATCTAGATTTCCTAACATCAACTTAGTGATTGTCTAAATTAGCATAAACTTTACCTGTTTCTATTTTATCTGTTACTGCCTCATTACCTTCTGCTAATTGACCTCCACGAAGTTTTAAAATAGATTTACTACCAGTCTTATAATTATATTCTCATCATTAGGACTACGTTATTTCATACGAGTATATACTAGGTATTCAACTACACACATCAAAAGTGTCTAGGGATCAAGCATCTTTATGCGGATTTCTTGAGATTGAGATGTGGCTTTGTAATAAATTTATGATTTTATAAATTTATATGGATCCTTTTTGGTGCATTTCATAATTTGAATCAGGAACTGTGAATCAAATTCGAGTAAAAGATGAAAATCAGCTGTCAATATTTTCCCTATAAAAACATACAACGCATTGAAGACATTATTAGTGCTACTGTTTCCCTACTACTGATTAAAACCAACGTTATTATGGAGCGGCGACGTCATTTAAGCAGGGAAGAAATGCTCAGAGCCGTGGGAATGATAGAAGCTGGTTCCCGGCAACGTACTGTGGCTTTAGCTCTGAATACAAGTCAGAGTGTTATCAGTCGACTTTGGACACGTTACCGAAGCACTGGTACCGTGGCTGAGCGCCATGGAGGACGGTATCGCTGCACCACACGGAGAAAAGACCGATACATTCAAATCTTAACTCGAAGAGCTCCAACAATAACCGCCATGATGTTAGCCGTGAGGCTTCATCACTCTTCAAGGAACTTAATTAGCGACCAAACAGTCAGAAACCGCTTGCATGAAGTGAACCTTCATTCCCGAAGACCGCTACGGGTACCACCTATAGCAATGCACAATCGTAGGATTCGATATCAATGGGCTCTTGAACACAGAAATTGGGCAGAAGAACAATGGCGTTTCGTGTGCTTTTCTGATGAGTCTCGTTTTGGTATGAGACCGGATACAAGACGTATACGACACTGGAGAACCCCTGGACGCCAACAGCGATTAAAATCCTGCCAGGAAGTCCATCCTTATAGTGGTGGAACCATCATGGTATGGGCGGGTATTTGGATCGGCGAAAGAACTGAGTTGATTTGGATCAGAGGCAACCTCAACGCTCAAATTTATGCTGAGACGATTGTATCAGACGTCATCGTTCCTCTACAAGTGCAAATCGGTCCCTTATTTCAGTTAATGCATGATAATGCACGACCGCACACCGCAAGAGTTGTAAGACAGACTCTCGCCGCAGCTAACATCAATGTCCTGCCCTGGCCTGCTCAGTCGCCAGACTTGAACCCGATTGAGCATGCATGGGATATGCTACAGAGAAGAGCTCTGCCGAATATGGAGGGTATCCAGTCGCAAGAAGACCTTTTTTTGTTGTTGCAACGAACATGGGCGGCCATTCCACAGCGTGATTTGGATGAACTCATTTTGAGTATGCCAAACCGATGTTCTTGTGTTGTTAGTGTTCGCGGTAGAAACACGGATTATTAATTGTTTAAGTTACCCAATAAAATTTTAGAGAAAACTGTTATTTCAGTCTTTTTTTCGAACTTTTGTGTTAGTGGTTCAAATGTCAAAAATCCCTTTATTAGGAAAATGGCAAATTTCTTTATTAATGCAAAGGTGACTTGGTTTATCGTTACTGTGACAAACGAAAACACTTTATTTGATGAATCCTTAAAGAAAATTTTAATTAATATCAATCAGGAGAAAAGTTATTGCAAAAATATATGTTGATCCCTAGACACTTTTGATGTGTGTATTTCATTTCTTATTAATTTGAATTATCTTACCAATGGAATTTTATGAATCGAAATGCTTGTGCTATAATTGTATACTGTTAACTAATTGCATATATGTATAATAATCATCCTATAATGTGCCAACTGCTGGGACACAGGCCTCACTTCGAGAGGGATTGGGCTATAATCTACCACGCCGGCCCAGTGCGGGTTGGTAGATGTCATAATGTTTTCGAATTTATTTCATATTATGTGTAATTATCTACATATATTATTAGATATATACATAAGTAGCATTAAACTAGTGCAGACAACTGCGTAAGACAAATTGATTGATTGATTGATTGAGATATTAAGATAGTGTTAGAATCAACAGATAATTATACGAAGCGTGTTCATATCATCATTTTGATACTTATGTACCTTCCTACCAACATTATTCTGTAGTGCATTTAAATAACTGTACGCTGAACTTTAGCCAAAGCAACCGGTCCCAGATGAAACAGGTAGTGTGTTATCAATCAAATTAATTTTATGTCCAGCTGTACACGTACTAAAGGGCAATGTGTGTTTCTTACATTATTTCAGTCATTTATGATTATCGAAAGCTTTGGTAGTTTATTTTATCTGACAGCCGAATCAAAGGTAAAACCCTCCTTCTCATGTACGTATAATTATGTTTCATCTTTTTCAGATTTCTTATTTATTCTCGGAACGTTCCTCAATGTTACCATTTCCCTTTCAGTATTAACATTGCAACGTATTACATGTTTAAAAGATCAAAGGAACCAAAATATTGACTTCCTTTCGGAAGCTTTAAAGGCAAGACGGATAAATATTTCGTACATGATATAAAGCCTTATTTTCTTTTTGTGAGTAATCTGTTAGCAATTTACTACTCAATCTACGAATATCTAAGCGAAACCTTGAACTTCTTAATAGATCTCAATCATGCAAACAAAAAATATTGTAAAAAAACGTAATAAGTCATTTGTTGATTGATGTTAATGTGATTCGTATATTTGACGTTTTGCTAACTAGTTACGGTAATAGATTTTAAAGGATTATAATTACTATATTTGCCTGGACTAGGTGCTGATACGCTTGAGAAGAAGCTTTCAAAACGAGTTTTTTCTGATCTAATATTATTATGTGTACCTACTTGTGTGCTTACTCCTAGATACTTTGTAGCTCTTAGAACATTGATGTCTAATCTAAATTCGCGCCTGTGAATGATTATGCCAGTCAGATCATTTCAGAAATAGAGAACTTAATTCTGACGCGGTTTCGCAAGTCTTCCTTGAACTATCACAATAATTCAATTGACAACATTTCAAACCTGACACGACCTTAAAACAAAAATACTAATTCTTTATTTTCGTATCCTGAGTTCAAATATATTTTTATTTTATTTTTTTATTTCTAAATTTCTGAGAAAAAAAATAAAAATCAAAAAACATGTGATGACGTCACATGAACGGCGGAATGAGGTAGTTACCTTTGCGCATTCCAATGTCTTTGATTGAAAACATTATATCAAACAAGACATGTCAATGTCACCTAAGAAGTGTAACTAGAAAACAACTAAAAAACTGAATTGAATTCAACAATATTTTTTCCTATCAACTCGACACGCTGCTTACTGTTAATATTATCAATTTTTGATTGATATTTCGCCAATAAAATTGATCTCAATGAAAAATATACGCCAATGACGGAACCAAAACAACGACTGAGACAAGTGACATTAACAGTTTTTTTGACGGGTCACAATAAAGCAAAGGTAATATCGCCATTCTACCGTCATCTGGCACTTACGTCTTTTTAGAATACACCGAATTTCAAAGTTAAAATTATGAATGAAAAGTACATAATTTCGAAAAACGAAAAAATATGGGTGCCCTAGATTTGAATTTACTTTTATATAACGTAATAATACATGCAGGTTAAAAATATGAAATGTTGTCAATTTATTTTCCTTGGTTTTAGGTAGTACTATTAAGTATTCTGTGGTTTTAGTAAGACTACATGAGATAGCTTAGGTGTGGTTTTTGGAGGTAAGCCAACTTAATGACGTGATACTTCGCAAAAACATTGCAAAAGTAGAAAAGAACAGAATAGTTAACGACCACATGTTACCAAAGCACTTAAGGATACAAGGTAACGGAAATCCTATTTCATTGGGTAACCGAGGCTTCTATTTTATAATCAAAATAGCAATAAATGAGATATTTTTGGGTTACCTAAAAATTAAACACTGATGTTTGATGTGTTTAAGACAAATAAGCCAGAAAAGAGAAATGCAACTGAAGAGTGGCAGACTGTGGAAAGACTTTTAACCAGCAGAGAGACAGTACCTACTGATTAAGATTCTAATAATATTCCTAACCAAGATAAAATAAATATTATTACAGAAACTGTATCAGAATCTAACCAAGTTGACGATAAAGAACAAACTATAAAAGCTGCTAGATAACCACCCTTTAGTGCCACAGATTTATCAGAACTTATTATCTTGAACAGAAACTGTAAAATAATCGAGTTCCATACTCAGATCGCTAAAGGCATGTCGTAACTCGAAATATATCCGCGCCAGCACATATTAATCGCACAAATGTGCGAACACGCCAATGGCACTTTCATAATTTATTCGGGTTAACCCGATAAGCCGAAAGGGTAAATTTAATTGGCTTTCCCAACGTAAAGCTGCTTGAAATACTCGAAGGTGCTCACCTTTGCTTAAGAGAAAGGGATTGTTCAATAAATATATCGATTTTGGGAACGGTAAAAGGTGTTGATCTTGTTGGTACTGATATCGTTAATTATTTTGTTATGCAGATAACTGTAGACACTGCAGATTCTCATGGGTGGTCCTACATTGGTTGAGATTCCATTGTATCAGAATGCATGAGTTCTATTTTACCGGAACAGGCAGATGGTCCATTCCAGTGCAATAACTCGTTAGTCACGGGATTATAGCCGCATAAGATGCATCCTTTGCATCGCTTCCATTATCCGAGATAAATTAATATGTGCCTCATCTGTAGTGTGAAATGCTTTCATGTTCAAATCAGCAAATATGAGACCATTTTTAGTAGCAAGGGTCAAAGCCCTTACTGTGTTTGTACAATATTATGTATAAGCCTCCAGTACCAAGGGTAGGAAAATCTTCAAAGATGAAAGGGAAATATTTCGCCAGGATTAGGAAGTAAGAAAGGTTTTACTTTCATACGTTTAGCTCCGGGTAATATCGATCCAATGTGTAGGCAGCGCTTTTCTTTAGGATCAAATACTGGATTAAAAGCTTTAGTCAATATGAGATTTTTTCCATACGTTCGTGTCTGTATAGTACATGGAACAACTAATGTTAGCCATTTGAGTTGTATTAGCAGGCACATCTGCGAATTATAGGGCTTAGTGTCTTTGTCTTGGTTTGTGTTTGATTTGCAGAAATACCGCAGGTTTTTGTACAAAAAAAGACCTCTGATATTGTCGTATAGTTTTCACAAAGTACTGTGTTATTACACTCTAACGTTACGAAAAACCTTAAGTTAAACTAATTGAACTCTATCAATTAGATTATTGATTTAAGAACCGGGTGCATTTATAAATAAAATATTGGTTTGTGCATCGTAATTTCAATTAAGTTGACAAGCAACTTAACTCGATATTAATCCATCAACTGACTACCATGAGAATGACTTAACTCAAACTACATCAAACCTGACCTCAAACATAATTAAATTGATAAACCGATTGACACCCATCAAGTTGATGATGAATGAATGTTGACGGATCATCCGAATGAATGAACATGTTCACTCGTTCATGATACGGTGTGACATCATCACGTCAGTTTAACCGTAGTTATGATTGATCGTAGTAAAAATTAACGCGTCATTTTGTAGTTGATTTCAAAGTAGTTACACTTATATGAATAATCGGATATTCTTTTACCATGATATAAATGATTTTTATTCTAATTTGACTAACTATCATAATTGTATCAATTAAGAAAGTATCGATCAATATTATATTTTCGTAGACCCGGCTGTCATATAATATATATTATATAGATATTTGACAGTCGTTGGGGGTAGTCAGAAGCCCGTAAGTCTGACATCCAGTCTTACCAAGGGGTATCGCATTACCCAGTAACTGGGTTGCGAAGGTCAGAGCATAGTTGGGAAAAGTCTGGGCGGATGAGTATGTGAGATAATACTAGGGATTGATATTACATTCTGTTATGGCGATATAAAGGAAGGTTCAGTGCAGCAGTAAACAATGGAAAATTGTTATGAAATTAATTTCATTCTTGTTTATGACTATAAATATTGTGTAAGAAAACAATAAAATACTATATAACTATTATAATAAGGACTTCTGTATGCATTGGCACGTGGCATCTTTAGTAACACACATGTTCATAATAAAGAATGATGTAGGTATTGACTTCATCAAGTAGTAATATTAAATCTATATATGCATATGTCATAGTGTTTCGCTATACTTTTACTTCGATAAATTCTCTTTCTAAACTCCGTTTTTCTTGAGGAACAATACTCATATTCACACTTTAACCTTTAAACCTTCGCTAGGCCACCAAAATATATAAAAACCCTTGAGCATTTTTCTGTTTTAATTTCGCATATTTATTCAATGCATTGCGTTTTTGTTAGATTTTCATTAGTCGTATAGAAAATTCTCTACCTTTTCTAACATTTGGACTTTCCATTCAAACAATAATTTCTACACAAATCACCAAAAAATACCAACATTCCTATCCGCATCCAGGTCGATCATTCAGATCAAAGGGCCAAACACAAGGTGTTCACGTATCGAGTTACTAGGAAGCGACTCCTGCGCATGTTGCATCACATGGTGTAATAGTGCACCATACACCGCAACTGGGTCAAACGGTAATTATTTATAAATCTCTTGATACGCCCGGAAATTGAAATGTTTAATGTGATTGGTTTTGTAAATAAATGGTGATCATATATTGTTTTAATGTTCATTTGTTTTGGGGAGTCCGCGTATCACTGGTCAGTTTTCTCCGCTCTAGCTCGTCAGTTTCTTTAATTCGCCAGTTTATTTGATACTTAAGTCAGTTTCACTGATTAGACAGTTTTGCGGATTGGACAGTTACGTCAGCTCGACAGTTTGCAGTTTTTGCCAGTTTCCCTCGAATCAAAGCGATAGATAAATGCTTATTGAAGTACTTTAATCGGTCAAGCACCGCGCGTCGCCTATTGGCGATGAAACAATAGAAAATCAATTGTGTCTCGTTAGCGGAGCTTGACAGATTAATGAAGACGTGATTCAATTAAACTAAATTGCTTAGTCGAACCACATTTTTTTTGAAATGATGTTGATCAGGTGGAAATAGGTTAACCTATTAATCACAGAGAGAATACTTTTCATATCTTAACAAAAAACGAAAAATAACAGTCGTGTTATTAAAACAGGTGACGAACTACTTTGTTCTTTTATTCTTTCATCGGTAATAAATTAAAATCGTTCTAAACTAACATTCGATTTTGACATCAATCGATTTCATTAGTAGGTTGTTTAGTTTAATATTTAAGAAGTAACACATTTTCTTCATTCTTTTGAGTTTTTTGGGTATATGAGTTTCGGCTACACATATTTCTAGCAAGATTTTTTTTATCTACTGCTATTGATGGTTTGAAAGATGATTTGGATAGAAAGGAGGTGACTTCTGACATGAACAGCTAAGAGACGTATAAGAAGATGACATGTTGCAAATATATTCAAAGTACAGAGTACAGTTTTGACTTCGCTCTATTTTTTATAATATGTATAGTGCTAACCCGCACTGGGCCCGCGTGTTGGATTACGGCCCACTCCCTCTCACTGAGAGGAGGCCTGTGTCCCAGCAGTGGGAACACTATAGGCTGATTATGTTATTATGTATTGATAATAATTATGTAATAATATAGTACTTTTTCACCTGGGTCACCCAAAAAGATTATCGATATCGACCAACTAAATAAAGTGTCGGCTTCGACTTTCTTATGGAAATTGTCAAAAGATTCTTGATTCCGTATCACACACGTCAGTCGTTAAATGCTCGCAGCTATAAGACATCATGTCTAGGCCCTTTGGTGTTGGGTGCGTCGAACGCGTCATTCGCATCATTGCCAAAGAGATAAAATGCTACTTTACCTTATTTGACATTCTAATGCAATTCACAAATGTCAATTTGGCAGAGACCAGTTTAGCATTTATCTGTTTTATAATTCCTTTGGTACGAGGAAAATCTTGTGCCTTAACCTAACTGACACTAGGTACTGATACTATCTTATTAGCATAATCAGCCTAAAATGTTCCCACTGCTGGGACACAGGATTCCTCTTTTCGAGAGGGAGTGGGCTGTAATTTACCACGCGGGCCCAGTGTGGGTTGGTAGATGTCACATGTCTTCGAATATTTGGTTCTAGGACATACCGGTTTTCTCACTATGTTTTCCTTAACCGTTTCGAGAGCAGAGGTGATGAAAAAAAAATTTAGTTAAAAAACTGAAAAGCTAAAAACAAGCCCATTTTAAATTAAATAAAAGTTGTAAGCAGGCGCGACCCATTTGAGTTTGAAAATATACAAAAAATGGTATGGGTCCCGCCTGCTTCCAACCTGCTTGCTTTCTGCTTGATGACTGACGCTAACGACGGAAAGAAAGCCACAAAGCCTGCATTTTGGTGAGAACCACATAGCAAAGCTTAAAAAAAATGACTCACTCAATTTCACAACGAACTTCGTACTGACACGGATCACGTATCCAACGTAAAATTCAAGTCATACACAAGCTGTGCTGATACAGATCTGCGTCCAGAATTATAAGTTGTTGCGAGCTGGCGTAATCCTGAAGTGCATGAGTCAGTGACACAGTGACTAAGAAGATGTCAAGCCATTTGTCGAAAGGCTAGGTAATGCTTAGTATGTGTCGGCACGGAGTATCCGTAAGCATAAACGGAACTTTAACGATCATGTTCTAAGGTACGTGAATCTAGAAATAGTTGGAATGGTACAGCTAGTTGTTAGGTTAGTGGGATTCGTTGCCGGAGCTGGCCTTTAAACCTGGAGCAATGGGAAGCGGACCTCAAAAGAACCACATGGTGCAACCTTGAGACGCACACCGCACTTTGTATGTTCGTTATTTCATTATTCAATAGTGTTATCACTTATCACAATATGTCTTGTTTTCTCCTTTTATGTTACATTCACGTAGGTAGTTAGTTATTATTTAATCGTGCTTTTCTCTGTTGTCCTGTCTTTTGTGTGCACCAAATAAACGATTTATCTATCTATGGTGGGTACTTATATAAACAGGTATAGAAAAAAAATGTGCCACGAGGTTAGGTAACCCTCATCCAGGGTTATTTCGCTATAAGAATTCAGCACCCTAATTGCGTAACGCACTATCAATCTCAATCTAAATCATATTGAAGGATATTGCTAATCCATTGCTTCATAAATGTTCGAAAAATGTCTGCTCGACAACGTAAATAACGCAATGAATGTTGTTGAACTGTCAAAATGAAACCCATTGCTGCTGATAGTGTGTTACGCAATTACCCCGCAGAACTCTATTTAGACGTTAGGTTTTCGGATCCATCTAAATATTCTGTTGGTTATGTGGCATGCATGTGCTATATCGATTGTTTTACAAAAGTTAAACTATCTGCGATCGCAGATTTTTCGTTGACTTCTGGCTCCCGTTCTTCTTTTATTTAGTTTGCCTTCAACGATACATCTTCGGTGTTCTTTGTAAAATATCTTTAGGTACATTATCTTATTATATCAAGCCCGAAAGTCTGACCACCAGTCTTACTAAGGGGTATAGTGTTACCCAGTAACTGGGTTGTGCAGGTCAGATAGACAGTCACTCCATGTAAAATACTGGTATTCAGTTCAGCTGCATGCGGTTAGACTGGAAACCGAAAAAAACCCAAAATTTTTCGGGATTAGGCAAGGCAGATGCTAACGACCTTTCAATTATCTCAACGATAAACACAAGATATTCAAGTAGTTCATTAACATCACTGATATATTGACATCTACCCAACTCGTGAGAGAAACTTAGTGAGAATATAAAGCGTTGATGTCATTGCTATATGTCATAGAGATGACGTATCCTCTAAGACGATCCTTCTTGATGCCACCTCATCGTCACTAGTACCTACCCAAGGCCACAGACATGTCTTGAATATATAACAAAGGCGGGTTTCTTAAGATTTCCTTTCAAAGCGCGGATTAACGATAAAGTCTTAAGCTGGGTATCCACTACGTTCGCTTATCAACTTGTGGCTGCTCCGGCTTTAAAGGGGTCGTATTGTTTATTTTTATTTTTTAGTTTTCACTGGAATAGAATAGAATAGAAAATGTTTATTTGCCTTTTTGTATAGAATGCATATCCGGTAGGCTCTTAAATCCTTACCTATCCTTCGGGCACGTCTTCCCTACCATTATCGCGCCCCCCGGTCTATTCCTTGATATGCAATGGTCGCTGTAGCACCATGAATATGAGGCTACAGGAGCTAGTACGAATCTTGGGGTTAATTCGATTAATCGAGTCTGGTTTAACCATGCTGGGTCCGGTGCAATTCATTCAGAATGTAGGTACATACAGTTGCGTTGTTACAAAAATTAGTTTGGTTCCAGGTTCTACTTCTACTAGAAACTTGTTTTTAATTACGCAATTTTTTTACGATATTTCAGCCCAGAAATATTTGCCATGATCCGAAATCTTAAAAAAAAAGTCTAAATGATAAATGATTTTATTTTTGTAAGTAGGTTTGTACAAACACGTCAATCATATTTTTTAAAACAAGATGAGGTCGGTGTTTCCTATCTATTTAGTTGATTTCCAGTCGAACTGCGCGTATCTGCATTATGTTTGGTAAAAAATGGCCACAACGACAAAGAAGTTCCGCGGACTTAGTGGACAGGTGAATACCCAGCCTTATGTAAGAGATACGCGTTTCTGATCTTGGCTTACTCTAAGGTAACGTTTCTGTATGTAAGCCTAATCGTGTACTGTGTGTCACTGTTTCTGAGAACCCGTTTCCAAATAGAAGTAGGCATTGGTTTTAAGGTTATGTTCTAGGAAAGACGAAAATATAAAAGACCTTTGTTTGAATTCTCGATTATGTTAGGTTTACTTGTAAAACTAATTTCAATACAATTGTGAATGGGCTTGTAACTTACGCTGAGTGATGTCAACATTTCCACAAAATTATTTTTTGTGGAAATTTTGCGTGAAACTCCACGAAAACAAAAATGGTGGATTGAGCATGTTAGTTTTTGGGTGATAAAGTATCCTTATGCCTTGTTCATTCGTGATTCTGAATTGACTAACACAAAGGTAAAGTCCCATCTTTAAACAGATTTCAAATATTCCAAAACACACTTCTCGTACTGAAGAAAATGCTTCAAAAAATTAACTCCACAAAACCTAGGAACCTCCTTCATACACGAGCAGCGTTGTCGACGGCAGCCGTAGGCGTGTCAACGGCAGTCGCAGGCGTGTTGACGGCTGCAGTTGCCTGTGCTGTTGACGCGTGCCGCTCGTGTGTATGAGTTCCTAGCTTATGTAAAACAACCAAGCTAAAATCCCCTGTCAGACACAGCCTAAAAAGATTGATCACCGTCAAACTTTATTACAGCTAATAAAAAATGCAATAACTGTCGTTTAAACATCCAGACAGATACATTATCGTAGCAAGGGATTTTTTTGTGTCCAATTATTTTTCTTTTGTATGGAAATGCAACTCACATCACGTAATCTTTTGTGAAAATTCTTGGTTTATATGCAATGGGTAGACTGGTAGTTTGTCACGATTTTCTGCACTGTGACGTAAGTGTATGACTTATAGTTTTTTATTTTTTGTTCTGGATCTTGTTTTATTTTAACGAGTCTTTAAAAAGATTTATTCTTCGTTCGTCCCGAAGTTTTGTCCCACATTCCAAAAAATCCTGGTTCTTCCCAAACAATATGCTTCCTTTGTCCCAAAATATAAAAATTGTGACTGAAGATGATGCATAGGTTTCTGACATCAGTTTTGGTGTCACTCTAGTCTAGAGTCTAGGCAGTGAATAGAACGCTGAAGTGTGACATGTTGTGTAAAAATGTGAAAAATAAGATTTATTACCGTTGGATCCCGTTTTTGAATCCCATTTTAATATTTTTGGCGTTGGATCCCGCAAAACATTATTATGTATATCCGTTGGATCCCGAATTTAAAAAATGCAAGATAATTACGTTTTATTGTCGTTGAATCCCGAAAAGTATTTCCGTTGGATCCCGAATGCTTAAAAAAATATGAATGCGGGTACTATCAACAACAAAATTGTTTATAATAAAATGAGGGGTTCACTAATGTTTCACCAAAACTCCATTGACAAATTTTTAGTGTACAACCAACGTTTCGTATACTACACACATCAAAAGTGTCTAGGGATCAAGCATTTTTATGCGGATTTCTTGAGATTGAGATGTGGCTTTGTAATAAATTTATGATTTTATAAATTTATATGGATCCTTTTTGGTGCATTTCATAATTTGAATCAGGAACTGTGAATCAAATTCGAGTAAAAGATGAAAATCAGCTGTCAATATTTTCCCTATAAAAACATACAACGCATTGAAGACATTATTAGTGCTACTGTTTCCCTACTACTGATTAAAACCAACGTTATTATGGAGCGGCGACGTCATTTAAGCAGGGAAGAAATGCTCAGAGCCGTGGGAATGATAGAAGCTGGTTCCCGGCAACGTACTGTGGCTTTATCTCTGAATACAAGTCAGAGTGTTATCAGTCGACTTTGGACACGTTACCGAAGCACTGGTACCGTGGCTGAGCGCCATGGAGGACGGTATCGCTGCACCACACGGAGACAAGACCGATACATTCAAATCTTAACTCGGAGAGCTCCAACAATAACCGCCATGATGTTAGCCGTGAGGCTTCATCACTCTTCAGGGAACTTAATTAGCGACCAAACAGTCAGAAACCGCTTGCATGAAGTGAACCTTCATTCCCGAAGACCGCTACGGGTACCACCTATAGCAATGCACAATCGTAGGATTCGATATCAATGGGCTCTTGAACACAGAAATTGGGCAGAAGAACAATGGCGTTTCGTGTGCTTTTCTGATGAGTCTCGTTTTGGTATGAGACCGGATACAAGACGTATACGACACTGGAGAACCCCTGGACGCCAACAGCGATTAAAATCCTGCCAGGAAGTCCATCCTTATAGTGGTGGAACCATCATGGTATGGGCGGGTATTTGGATCGGCGGAAGAACTGAGTTGATTTGGATCAGAGGCAACCTCAACGCTCAAATTTATGCTGAGACGATTGTATCAGACGTCATCGTTCCTCTACAAGTGCAAATCGGTCCCTTATTTCAGTTAATGCATGATAATGCACGACCGCACACCGCAAGAGTTGTAAGACAGACTCTCGCCGCAGCTAACATCAATGTCCTGCCCTGGCCTGCTCAGTCGCCAGACTTGAACCCGATTGAGCATGCATGGGATATGCTACAGAGAAGAGCTCTGCCGAATATGAAGGGTATCCAGTCGCAAGAAGACCTTTTTTTGTTGTTGCAACGAACATGGGCGGCCATTCCACAGCGTGATTTGGATGAACTCATTTTGAGTATGCCAAACCGATGTTCTTGTGTTGTTAGTGTTCGCGGTAGAAACACGGATTAATTATTAATTGTTTAAGTTACCCAATAAAATTTTAAAGAAAACTGTTATTTCAGTCTTTTTTTCGAACTTTTGTGTTAGTGGTTCAAATGTCAAAAATCCCTTTATTAGGAAAATGGCAAATTTCTTTATTAATGCAAAGGTGACTTGGTTTATCGTTACTGTGACAAACGAAAACACTTTATTTGATGAATCCTTAAAGAAAATTTTAATTAATATCAATCAGGAGAAAAGTTATTGCAAAAATATATGTTGATCCCTAGACACTTTTGATGTGTGTATTTATTTCACAAACAACTCATTTTCTATATAATCTAGTCGTTTCTGGCACTCGCCGGCCGCTGCCGCGGCACCGCTCGCTTCGCTCGCTCGGCTCGTGCGTAGGGGTCACAGTTTTAACCTAACCTAACCTAACATTGTTTTTTTTTTAATAATTAACATAATCTAACTAGTTCGGTTCCGGGTAACCCACTAAAAATAATCTCTTTTTAGTGTTTGATAAAGGTAAATCACTTTTCTTCTGAAATGTACACATGTTGTTATAATATGGGATTCAACGGAAATAGCAAACGGGATCCATCGGTAATACCTAAAAAACGGGATCAAAAAACGGGATCCAACGGTAATAAACGAAAAATAACGTTTCAGTTTTTAAAATCTGCAAATGTTACTTAAGTTATTTTTTCAGTACATCATAACAAAATTAGTGAAATAATAAGTAACAAAAATATATGATACGCGTAGGCAGACGTGTTCTTGAGCGGAGACCGCGATTCGGTAAACGTAATGTAGGACGCCCTCGGGCTAGGTGTAGCGACGATGTCGTAGGGCGGCTTTATAGCAACTGAATGGGAGTTGCCGAGAATCAAGTTGAATGGCGTGCAATAGGCCTGTGTCCAGCAGAGGACTGCTATAGGCTGATGATGACGAAAATTAAAGTTCCGTTTAATTAATATATAAAACACAACACACACTAACACAAAACACAGACACACCACACACTTACAGACACACCACACACTTACACACACACACCCCCACACTTATATGTACAGACGCCAGAACATCAACCTACCTGAAACTGTAAAATTTTCCCAAACAATTTTGAACCTTATGTTTTAGCGATAAAATTGAAAATCTATTAAGATTGTAGTAGCTTGATGTGCTGGCGTCTGTACTTCACTAAACTAAAACTAAACTACTATTCAATTCGGAAGTCACATTCTTAAATGTGTTGCAGAGTATTGACAGGCCTGATGGTCTAGTGGTTAGTGACCCTGACTGCTATGCCGGAGGTCGTGGGTTCGATTCCCACCCAGGACAAATGTTTGTGTGATGAGCACGATCATTTGTTCTGTGTCTGGGTGTAATTTATCTATAATATGTATGTATTTAGAAATATATAAGTATGTTTATCAGTTGTCTAGTACCCATAACACAAGCTCTTCTTAGCTTGGGACTAGATGGCGTTGTGTGATAGTTGTGGAATATTAGTATGCCACAATGTGGCAATTTTAGCATTATCAAATGTCATTTGATAATGCTAAAATGAGGATTGAAAAAAACTTCGATATGTTTTAAAAATCGAGTTTCATTTGTGCACAAAAGAGTGCAGCATGACTTATTGGGAGCCCACGAGGTTGCGAGATGTCCTGGAAGATACGATAATGGTCACAAGGTCGCAGCTGTTTCGGTATCTTGTGAAATGGTCTTATACTGTACACGGCGCTACTTTGCATAGTAATATAGTTCATTAGTCATTTTATTTTCTGAAACATTATCAGAGCATCTGAAGTTTTTGAAGTGAAACTTCTTTACGCACGCTTGACTTGGGGAGTAAGCTAGCGAACGCGTGACGTAAGCGTTACGAAAAGTGTGATCGGGCGAGGCGAACTGGAGTTGAGTGGGGGATATAAGCAAGAGAAAGCAGTGCGCGTGCACATTTTCTTTCTCTCTTCCTCTCATAGCCAAATACGTTTGAAGTTTCACTTCAGTTGTGTGGCACACTCGGTTTTTTAGTTTTCTGATCAATATGAAGAGTTCGTTTGCATTTTTTTCCAACTTTCCTATGGATAGAAGACATTCGATACATAATCAGTCTATCATGTTCCCACTGCTAGGACACAGGCTGTGAGAGGGAGTGGGCCATAATCTACTACGCGGGCCAAGTGCGGGTTGGTAGATGTCACATGTCTTCGAATTTTTGGTTCTAGGATATACCGGTTTCCTCACGATGTTTTCCTTCACCGTTTTGAGAGCAGTGCGGTGATGAAATTATTTACTCGTAGTAAAGCGCCTGTCTGGGTTCGAACCTACGACCTACAACTCGTAAGTCGCGGTCGTTACCACTGCTCTCGCATTCGATACAAATCAGTTAAAAAAGTAGCTTTTTTGAATGTAGACTTTTCCTAAAATACACAATTGTTGCACTTGTAATAATGAATGAATGAAATGCACCGACCACAGCGTGGCTTGACCAGACTCGATTAATCGAATGAACCCCAAGATTCGCAATAGCCCCTGTAGCCTCATGTTTCATGGTGCTACATAGGCCATTGCATATCAAAGAGTAAACCAGAGGGCGCTGTAATGGTAGGGAAGACGTGCCCTTAGGATAGAAAAGGATTCAAGAGCCGTACCGGATATGCATAGACATATACCCTTGGTTGACTGGTAGAGAATGTCTAACGCATTAAGTCCGCCTTTGTACCTTTTAGTGCGAAAAGTTTAAATAAATAAATATGAAAAAATCAGAAATAAAATATAGGTCTGTAAAAAGAATTGCAGAGCAACGATTTTTGAAAAGGACTAACACCATTCTTTCGTTCATTCATAAGATTATATTCCATTCATGTCATTTAGAAACAATTTATTGTAAATCCAACGTCTCGCAAAATTGACAGGAAATCATTAATTTTCTTACAGCAACAAAATCTTCTACATAAATACCATATTCCCAGATTTATAACAATACAAGGATGTTGTAACAAATTGCATGCATCTTATCTTAAGTACCGTGCATCAGCACTTAGTCACAGTTTTACGATATAACCAGACAACTTGTAAATAAGGCTGCGGCCACATGAGTAATGGTTTACAGCTCAACCACGTTTGACGCTATGTAAATTAGGACTCAGACAAATAGAGATGTGGTAACATGTAGCTTTGTCTCGTTTCAGTTTTAGAATATGGTAATAATGTTTGTGCATGGTTAGTGAACATAGAGGTGAGTTTTGAGTTTTTTGTTTTTATTTTGTTTTGTATTTATTTCAGTGCATATTGATTCATAGAAATAGAACATAGTTTCAGTAATTTTAAATGATTTTTGAAGTGAAAACATCTTTAGGCGCACTTTGAGCTATTTCTGAATGAAATGAATCGGCTTCAGTAGGCGGAGACGCTGAATCGCGTACCTATTTCTACTCGGCGCTGAATCGCGTTTATTCGGCTCCACTCGTAAGTTTTCACCTCTATCGTATGGCCATAAGCACACACCCTAATTTTTTTTAAATACATTATAGATTCGGCAGTGAGACTAATTAAAATAATGTTCCCTCTCACAACAAAATCGCGGTATTTCCTTACTGAAATGCTGTTTAATTCTACACACTTTCTCAGAACACTAACAAGCGTGTCCGAACGCAAAATAAAACGATATAACCGAACATTTTTAGCTTCAAACATTTAATAAATTGAAATAGTCAAGAGCAAAACGTTTGTATAAAATTAAATCGATTCTAAGAAACACGCAGCTTGCCAATAAAAACAATCTTTTGTCAGTTAACAAGCATCTCTGTTACGCTATTCGGTTACAAAATGGGCTATTTGACATAATACTGATCGCAAAAAACGACAGCCATATTTTTTTTTTATGAACTCGTGCCTACGACGACGGACGTCACGAACAGTTCATAAAAAAAGCTTTGAGATTTCTCAAATGTCAATTTGATATTTGCAAAAGAAGTCATTAATCTAACTTTTTATTTTTAGGGTGCTCAGCACCTATCGAAATTGGGTTACGAACACGTTTGTAGACAAAGTGATTTATCTAAACTAATTTATTACTACAAAGAGAAAAGATTCGATTTTTTGTATGTTTGTTTGTTGCGCTTTCACGCTAAAACGTCTGAATTGATTTGGATGAAATTTGGCACATGGGTAGACCATGACCTGGCTTAGGTCATAGGATCGACACTTATGCGGGTGAAACAGCGGGGCGTTAGTTAAAAAATATTTTGCCATAATAATTTCAACAAGACATCAGAACAGATGTTTTATTTATAACCACCATTTCACGCTATAAATACTTCATGTAGATTGTTGGATAACAGCTTATAAATTAGGAAAGGCAGACATTTATTATGTACCTACATTACTTTTTATATCTCATCTTTTGCTAAAATAACTTTTCTAGCAGCTGTCAACTAAAACGTCATCTAGGGCTCAGTATTTGACGTTTGTGAAATGTCAAGTAAACTCGAATGGGGTGACGTTTCATTAATATAAACTGACAATTCTGCTCTGCTTATTCTCAAAGGTGCATGAATATGTGAGTAAAGTAGATATTGTATTGTATTCATATCTAAATTATGTCTGAACTGTGGGGGCTGACAGCTGACGCTGACATATAGCTAGTGACAATAATTTACATTCGCAGGTGTAGGGTTAACGTATTACACACCCGACATATTTTATGAATCCTAAAAGATCTGGATAATAAAGTGTTCATAATTCATCCGTGTGTGTTGCCAAATATCTATATACCTAAACGTATACAATTAGAACATTCGCAGATTGACAACTCGAGCACAAACGTAAATCTAAAGCATTTATTTCAATTATTACAGTCCGGCCGACGAGAGAATGCGTTCCTGACACCTGTCAGTGCGAAAATTCTAGTGTAGATAATAAATATCGTAAAACAGGTATTCGTTCGTATGAAACTGACAGTTGTCAAGAACGTATTTTCTCGACGGTCGGACTGTGAACCATTTCAGGCACTTTTGAATTGTCAAATTGTCAATGAAAAATAAAACTTGAAGTGTATTTTTGTCTGAGCGCTGCTGACTGCCTCTCTCTCTCTCTTATTTTTAACCGACTTCAAAAAAAGGAGGAGGTTATCAATTCGACTGTATTTTTTTTTTTTTTTTTTTTTTTTTATGTTTGTTACCTCATAACTTGCGACTGGGTGAACCGATTTTCATGATTCTTTTTTTATTTGAAAGCTGGTGCTTCCCGTGTGGTCCCATTGTCACCATTTCAATATCTGATGATGGGATCTTAGAGAAATCGAGGGCAACCCTCAAATTTTATAGGCTCACTTATTGTTTTTCGCATATTTTATGAAGTATCTTGTGTATTTGCGTATGGTTGTCACCATCTCAGGTAGCTGGGCTGATGATGGAAGGTACAACTCCTTAACAGTAAAAAGTTACTCGAACAGGAAAGGACTGTTTTAGTAAATTGTTTTGATGTTTGATAGGGCATTTGCCACATTTGGTCTCATGATCATCAAGTCATGATCTGATGCTGCAGTCAGGATAGTCTACAGAGTACCTAACTCCTCGACAACTAACAGCAGATATATCGTGTTTAGGCTCATTGAAAAGGGCTCGATGTGTGGATAAACGTACTGTTAATGAGGAACACCGAAGTACATAAAGACCTGACGCTGAAGCCAGGAGCATCAGAAAAAGTACCAACCTTGAAATTACAGCACCGTAGTCGTGTTTGGGCTCATTTTAAACAGGACTAAATTTTAAGTTCAATGTAATGTTGACATAAGTCTGGCCTGATGCTGCAGCCAGGATTATCAGCATCTAGTCTAAAAGCATCAGGTCAAGATTTGATGATGGGATCCTGGAGAAATCGAAGGAACTCTTCAAATATTATAGGCACACCTATAGCGATTTGGGTATTTTTTATAGTAACTCGTGCATTTGCTCTCGGAAAGCACTATTTGGTGAAGTGGAACTGATGATGAAGACCACAGATGGCCATCGGAAGTACTCAATAATATCTAAGTATTGCACGGGTTGCGATTCGATTACTTTAATATGGTTGCTAAGCAATTTATGCTCGTCACAATGTGAATGGTGATATGGAGCTGATGGTGGACCTGGAGAACTCCTCAACAATTAACTTCCCTGCATCGGGAAAAGCAATATTTTGTTTGAAAAAGGCGATAATCACTAGGCTATTGTAACTTAGATAAATTATAAGCAGACCCACTAAAAAGCGTGAAATAAAAACTTTTTAAGAAAAAAAAAACCGACTTCCAAAAAAACACTACAAAGTGAAAAATAACTTTATTTCGGAAGTCGGTGGCAAAAAACTAAAATACAGATCCAAAGACACCGACTTCCGAAATAAAGTTATTTTTCACTTTGTAGTGTTTTTTTGGAAGTCGGTTTTTTTTTTCTTAAAAAGTTTTTGTTCTATTGTCTCTCTATTGCTTCTTCGCTTCTGACATCAGCACCCTAATTAAAACAATTTCAATCACAGTCTGAATCATTTGGAAGGTTAATACTAATCCATTGCTTCATATGTTCGAAATATTTGTCTGCTCAACAAAGTAAATAACGCAATTAATGTGGTGGAACTGTCAAAATGAATACAATTGGTACTGTTAGGCCTCATTTACGGAGACGCGGGGCGTCGCGCGTTGCGTTGAGCGGCGCGGCCCGCACCAAATATATGGCGTTGTATGAGTGCGTTTACGGAGAAGCGATTTTAGACGCGTTTGTTTGAATTAGGGCGTTTTTTGCGGCCGAGCCCGCGGATGGCACCGACGCGTCCCACGCGGCGTTTATCGCGGCGGCGCACGCAGCGGCAATTCTCGATGAAGCTATGTCCGAGACGGAATCTTCTGTCAGTCTTATTTAGAAATCGCGCAACACAGACGTAGTCACCGTCGCAATGGAGTATGATATGATCGACTTTTTTTTTCGTCGTTGTTTTTCGTCTTATTTTTATCGAGGCGAGCGTGCGCCGCCGCGATGCCCGCCGCGTGCTTCGCTACACGCTAGAGGATTCGCCGCGGGCGCCGCGGCGGGCACCGCCACGCTTCCCGTCTCGCTTCTCTATGAACATGGTCGTATATTGCTATAAGTTTGTGTTTACGCGTGCGATGATGCGTGCCGCTTCACGCGCCGCCCCACCGTAAACTGAAAAAACGTCCGACGCGCCGCGAGACGCCACGCCACACGCGACGTGAGACGCCCCGCGTCTCCGTAAATGAGGCCTTAGTGTGTTACGCGTACTCCGCTGCTGCAAGTATACCATTTCAATTAAAAATACACTTTTGGATAGGAAAATAAGAGAGAGCTCTTATTTTCCAATGTTCTCTCTATTGCTTCTTCGCTTCTAACATCAGTTCCACAAAAGCCCTATATTCCATTATCACATCTTATACAGCGTGAAATTAAATTCATGGGCATTCTTTTAAGGGGTCATTGTACTCATCATTATGAACAACTTTTACTATGGGACTAAACCTAAAATCGCGGAAAAAAATCAGCTGTTCCTTGCATTTATATTCACATAACTCGTCAAAATGTAGGGAAGAGCTGATTTTTTTTCGCGATTTCAGGTTTCGTCCCAAAGTACAAGTTGTTCATAATGATGATTACAATGACCTCTTAAAAGAATGCCCATGAATTCAATTTCACCCTGTATTATAAATACTCGCACTAGTGCTTCAATCGTTCATCTGTTCTCGTCACAACACGACGCGACGTGTCCCGGCGGCCCATTGTGAATTATGCGCCCGTTTGTAACACAAATTATACGATAAATAAAACGTTTTAGATATCCATCAGCTTAGACTAGATTCACAATGAGTTAGTGCGTGACATACGGAAGAGTAGTGTGGCCAGCGACCTTTGTTGAGCGTAATGAAGTCATTAGTTTTGCATTAACTTTTATAAATGGATTCGTTGCGATGAATGAGCTTATTTTGTCTAATTTTTGGATGAAATCAAATTTTTCCTTTTGGTTGTAGAATAAATAATAGAAACTGACATTTAAAATTCATTAACATGTAAACTACCGGGTCCTGCCTGCGTAGCATTCTATTTTTTTATCTTACGATTTTTATGAATAAGAATTTTATTTAAATACCGGTATGAAACGTGTTCTGAAAATTTTATTATCTTATTAGTTATTTAATTTTTCGAATAATAACCTAAGTTTAACATACTAAACTTACATATTGGATCGTAAAATAAAATCAATTATTCATTGATTTTAAGATGCATAGTTTTAGCGTTTGGTTCCTAATGTCTGCATAAACTGTTTTAAATGGTTGTGAAATCTGACTCGGAATAATATATAGGTGTTTAAATTAAACAATTTGAAGGTTAGGAAGAGAATATAATGACACAAAGTAATAAAATTTTAATATGTGCTTAAAATAATTTATTATTAGTCACCCAAGTATTATAATTAATTAGTAACAATGACAAACAGAATATTAAGACGCACCTAGTTTACCTCGCAACTAATTTGAGGAAGGAATGTCGTGAGATTCACAATAAAAAAAAAACTTTAATGTTGGCTGATTCTGGTTCAGCAATAAAATGCTACGATAATAAAAAAGAAACATCAAGCACAATATTAATTACACGCGTAAATAAACAAACCACCTGTTAGCACACCATCGAATCTGAACACTAAGTAGATAATAAAAACCCGCAAAAAAAAAAAACAATTCACTTCTTCACCAGTTATTTTAATTAAAAGAAAACCGCGATACACATGACAGAATAAAGATTAAAAAAAAACATTACACCGGTATCTTCCGTCGTCGGTGAAATTGCAAAGATAAATGAGTATGGGACAGGTGTCTCCAACCGTTAGCAAAAAGTTATTTATTCCAGACGACACCGATTCAAATGTTTTATTTATTTAGCACTAGCTTTCGCCCGCGGCTTCGCCCGCTTGGATGCCGAAAAATATCCCACGAGAACGTATTACACCAGGATTAAAAGTACCCTATGTGTTTATCAGATCTGCTGGTCTATTCTGGAAAAATCTCAACTTGAAAACATAAGTGAAGTGAGCTGTCATTACACTTTTGACAGGTCACTTCACCTAAGTTTTCACGAAGAGATTGTTACAGCAAAGAAAGGCTGTACCCTATGAGCTGGACTCCTTTAATAAAGACTGGTCCTTGGCAGCTATGGACAGAGAGAGATAGAAAGAGAGGAGGGAGGCCTTTGCCCAGCAGTGCAATATTTTCGGCGAATATAAAAAAATGTGTTAATCCAGGTTATAAAATATCCGTGTGCCAATTTTCATCCAAATCTGTTCAGTCGTTTTTGCGTTAATCCGGAACATACATCCAAACAAACAGACAAACGGACAAAAGTCTTCGTTACTATAGTATACAGGGGAGACCGATTGAAATGTTTTATTTATTTGGCATTATCGTTCCCGGAAACAGAGTATTTGTGTCTTTCATTTGTGTAAATCGTTTCTCAAGATGAAAATTCGTCTTGGGTGGCATAGTAAAAACTTCCATGATGACATTATGTCACCATGGAAGTTTTTAATGTGGAATTATTGTTTATGGTTTTTTTTTAACATTTGTTTTGGGGAAATGGTCCAGTTAAATCATATTTTATTATGATTAAAACCATAGAAGTAGCCGTAAAACTACGATTAAGAATTAGAACAAATAACAATATCTATCATAGTGTCACATTATTAATTAAATAATAAATGCATTTGAAAAAAAAAACAGTATTAATCTTCTTCCCCTTACATAAACTTAAAATTTACGACAACCACCTGTCTCCTCCACGAAAGCTTGTAAAAACTTAATTTCGCTTGTAATTTGAGCATCAATCATCTCCGCAACAGGTGCAAGTGTGCAAGGCTTGCTGATTTATTCGTCCGTATGTAACATAAGTCATGTGGTCCGTCAGGCCTCCGTGACGTCATCGATTGTAGGTCACGGCTTCGTGTAGGTAGTACCGTCGGATGCAATTACAATTAATAAATCAATCGTGTTATTATTCAAAATGCTCAGTTTTTGTTGAATAATAACTTAAGAATTTAAGGGTAGAGCCTTTTATGAATAGCTAGCTGACCCGGCGAACTTTGTACAGCCTCATATCATTAAAGAAGCCGTTCCATATATAATGTACGAGAAAATGAATTATCTTAATTTCTTTTTTCGTTAAATTTTCCCATGTGTAGTTATTCTGCTGTTCGGGGCGGAGACAAATCCAAAAAATCAAAGATCACAAAAATAAGTCCAGCCGTTCTTGAATTATAAATGGTCTAACTAACCCGACTTTGTTTTATATACCTATATAGAAGATATACATAGATAATTTGGGAATGAATTGAAGTTTTCAGGATCCTTTTCTGTTTTAATTAAGTTGAAGGCATTAGATATCTGCTTAAATATTACATGTTTTTTTTACAGTAGACAAAACAAGCGAAGGAAATTAATTATCCTGATTTAAAAATATTTGACGCTGACTTCTAATAATGTCACGCTGCCATTAAAATACTGAAAATATCAACATAAATCAGCGCGCACTAAATTCACCCATCTATAAATTACACATTATAACCCTAGAACGCCGGTGTCGTAAAATTCGTTCTAAAATTAATGACGTTCATAAAAGTTATCTTTCACAAAGGCCTAATAAGTTTTGACACTGATGCAATATGTCGTCACTTTCACTGGAATACTGACAATCTGTCAGTCGGTTCGTCACCTCGAGACTAATTAGTACAATAGTGACATGTTGACACTAGTTCAATGCGCTGCCGCTGACACACATCTTTTAATAATAGGCAAGGGAAAATATTTGCCTTTCATGGTGACAACGGACATATAACTTTTCGGTTCGGTGTACATTTTCGTAATACATGTTGCTGTCGAGTGTTAGGTGTGATAATGATGTAAAAAACAGCAGTAATTGCTGTAAATAATACCGGTACAACAGCTTTGATGGTAGTAATTAAGTTTGCGCCATTAATTAACTAAAGCGTTACATTTTTTCTGAGTGAATGTTAATGAGTACCCCAGAATATTTCGACTTTTATAAGTACTGAATAATACTAACTGTTGGAACTGAAACTGTAAAACTTAACTGTAAAGCTTTTGAAACGATACTGAGGTTTCCAATCCCGCAGCCTATCTTCAATCTCGGTATTTGCGGGACTGAACATTTTCAAACCTGCGGGATCCCCGGTATTTGCGGGATACAGAAATTAATAATATTTATATAAGATAAATAAAATAATGAAATAATCAACATGACTTCACTTGTATATACGTTTTAATAGTAGCAAGAGATTAAACAAGTTGCACTATTACTTTATAGAGATCATAAATACAGAACAAGATTAAAAAAACAATCATTTATACAATTGATGCTTCATTCTAGTCCCGCAAATCCCGTTCCCGTAATCTCGCAGCACGTGGAACTGGAAATTGACGCGGGATCCCGGGATAAATTCCCCTAAAAGCATAAATAAATTATTATCCATGCTTTAGAAACCCTTTCCCATAAATGTTCAACGAGATCAAAAAACCCTATGTAAAGTAAGATCCTGCATGAATGTAAAACATTTATTACAAATTCTCATTTATTTCCATCTGGAAACCGTTGTGCTAAACGCATGAGTAAAACCTTCATCAATATTCATGACGAACAATTTAAAACGAAAATGGAAACGTTATGCAAATTAAATCATCACAGACCAACTATAAAATCCACGATGACGTGTATTTTATAAATCGAATGTTATTATAAAATGACATAACGCGAATATGACATAAATGACAGCTGACTCATCGATTACGAAATTGACTGAACTTGACATGACGGTGGCAGTCAACGGGTTGACCTTTGCACTTTTATTTTTACTGTCTATCAATTTTGAATAACACCTTAAAATAAAGTTACAAGGATCATATTTGCATGCTTATCAATTCATCAACCGTCGAATTAATGTGGTTTACAAAATTTGACAAGTCCTTCAAAGGTGTCAATGGGTGTTTTTGTGTTTCGTATCTTTGTGCGTATTTTCGTTTACCTTGAAAAGGCGCGTGTAGGCAACTCTTATTTACTAGAATGATGAAACGTGGGTTTGGAAGACAATGCATTACGTTTCAGTAAATATTTTATTATTAACCTTGGAATTTTATATTGACATCATCAATTAGTTGTAAGATTCATCATTTTTTGTTACTTTTATGGACATGGCGTGAGTTGGTAATGAAGTTACGGTTATAAATTTATTTAAACGGTTGGTTCTCATCATGTCCTGTAAGACACCACATAATTATGTCTGTTTCGAGAACTTTAGGCAATAATTTAAAATTTTATTGTTTTCCTAATCCGTTAAAAATTGTATTTTGAATCTCATTCTGAGTGATGTCCAATCTATGAACATCTTTATTAAATCCTCCACAGACAAATTAGTAAGTATTCACAAAAATGATTATTATGGTATGCTTGTTTTTCAAGCATACAAAACTGAATGTCCCAAAATACAACATTAGAATAATATTATTATGCATAGTTTCCCACGTAACGTACAAAGATAGTCCAATCTTTTGTCCCATACGACTGCGTATTGACACAGATGCACTTAGCATTGTAAGGGTTACAAGTTAAATAAAACATTTCACGCTTTGCCTTTTAAGTTAGTTTTAATATTCATTAGGTTTATTCTTTTGGTACCGTTCAGAATTTGGTATTTCGGGTGTTTGACTGTTTTGGTGTGTGGTCCGTGGTGATGATGATAGCGGGAGATAAAAAGGTACCTGTATTCGCGTTTCTGAAGTTTTGCCCAAACTGATAAGAGGAATCCGTATACCAACATGCACTGGGCCTGCGTGGTGGACTATAGCTAACTCCCTCTCACAGAGATCAGGGAGAGAGGATGTTATAATTAGAAAAATATAAATATTTTACGAGTTATTCTGCCATTGACATGCTCAGAAGAAGAATAGGTACAGACGCCAGCACATCAAGCTACCCGAAACTGTCAAATTTTCCCAATCAACTTTGAACCTTATGTTTTAGGGATAAAGTTGAAAATCTATTAAAGAAATTTGACAGATTGTAGTAGCTTGATGTGCTGGCATATGTACCTAAATATTTGGATAGAAAATTAAGACACAAAACATCAGGAGTGGATGAGAGGTTGAAAACAAAAGAAGGGCAAAGAATGACGAAAATTTTCGCGTTTAGAAAGAGCTATATCAATATTTCCGACGACCTTTTTAATTCAAAGAATGAAGTATGGAAGAAATAGTGGCACCGTGGCTTCTTGTGCATGTCTATGTGGGGCAAGGACATCACATAAGGATTTTAATGGCACTGAACTAAAAGCCTAAAATGAGGACACATCATAAACAATAATGGGAGAGTACGTTTTCAGCGTCAACGACAATAATATATGAGAGGTATAGATAAAATAGTTTTAAAACTTGACGGACATCAGCATTGGAAGAAACTGAGGAATGTGGAGCAGGAGCTGCTGGGCTGGGAATCTTAGGAAACATAGACATACTTATATTTGTTAATGACGAGCTTATAGAGGTATATGAGGAATAGGGTGTAAAGTTCACTCGACCTCCATAGAAAAGGGAGGTTCCTCCGACCAAACGGGTGCCGTGTCTGGTGGGCAAGTTGGGTAACTGCCCGACGATTGATGTCGGGACGTTGTATATAATATGCTAGTTGCGCGGTAAACTCTGCTTGCGCGATGCAGGGCTTTGTGTCAAGTCAGTATCATGCGCAGTTCGTATGTGGCGATGTAGCTGCCGCCAAAAACTTGTTGATTTTAAGCGTACCATTAATTTTAAACATAAAAAGTGTCATTCTACGAATAGCCTTAAAAACCCTATATGCAATCAAATGCACAGATAACAATTAAGCTCACCCTTCTACTTATAAAAGACCATGGACATGAACGACCAGAAGTAAATTAACAAGCTTACAAGACCAACAACTAACAGGCACGATCAACCACTCCTTTTCCATGTCCCTAACAGATAAAATGCCGTCCATGATCCGTTATGTGCAATAAACGGAGCTATTTCAATTAAAACCTGCCATAATAATAACAAAGTTGGTAGGTAAAGTGTTGGAAATAGATGATGATAGTGCGAATATGTCACCAGCGACCATTAAATGAGAACATGTGGGGCTTGCTCGTAAATCTGCCGTTGGTGACATTGTACTGACATTAGTTGGTGAGTGGTACAAACTAGAACACGGAAGCGTGGGAAAGAGAATGCTGGTGCTGTGTTGACTGTTTTGATGAATAAGGTTGAGGCCAAACGAGCGTAATTATTTGAGTTGTGAGTCTCGTATTTTGAGTATCGCAATTTAAGTTCAACTGAAATTCGGTTAGGCTGCCAGACGGACGGACGTAACTTCGGTCGCATTCTGTAATATAACTGACGCTTGCCTCGCTAACCTCCCTCACCCCGAGCGCAATTCGGTTGAAATAACGCGCGAGAGTCAGCAGACAACTCATTTTGCGTCGCCGTGTGGTACAAACAGAGCTTTAGTATGAAACCGATTGCAGCGTGAATTCCGCGACTCATTTTACGCGACTCACAGCTCAAAAAATTATGCTCGTTTGGCCTCAGCCTTATGCTGAAAGGGGCTAGTAGCTAAGTAATAACAGCCGCACTGGTCGATCAACCAGGTTAAGCTAAGCTTGCCGCGGTTGGTCCGTGGATGGGTGCTGATGAAGGAAGAAATTTTTGACGGTAAACCACTACCTATCATCTAACAGCGATGCCATTCGCTTTTACATCGCCCGCAACCGCCTCTACCATCGCACCCAACTTTCACACAATTAATTTTCGCCGAATGATCTCACCCAGCCTTGGGGTTGCATTTATTGCAGCTATAAAATCCGCCATTTTTGTGTACCTACGCACGATGAGTTCAACCTTGAGAAGTAAGTGCAGCATGTAATGGTGGTAATAGCGACCGCCGGCGCCGGCGATGTGTGATGTTTTTTATGATGTCGTCTAATGTTATTTGTTTAATGACATGACTATTATCATCAGTGAAGTTTTATGAGCCGTTTATACAGGGTGAAATTGAATTCATTGGCATCCTTTTAAGGGGTCATTGTAATCATCATTATGAACAACTTTTACTATGGGACCAAGCCTGAAATCGCGAAAAAAAAAATCAGCTCTTCCCTACATTTTGTCGAGTTATGTGAACATAAATGCAAGGAACAGCTGATTTTTGAAGTGAAAACTTCTTTAGCGGCGTTGCACACTTTTTGTAATGGGGAAAAAATGTTAAACTCGCGTCAGGACATCGCGTCAGGACACGTGACCGTCAGGAGAGATTCCCCCCCCCCCTTTTTCTACGGCGCCGCCAACCGAAGTGAACCAAGTGAGACATGATAATGGTTGGATGGATGGATGGATGGACGGTGACGGTGACGGTGTCGGTGACGGTGACGGTGACGGTGACGGTGACGGTCACGGTGACGGTGATGGTGACGGTGACGGTGACGGTGACGGTGACGGTGACGGTGACGGTGACGGTGACGGTGACGGTGACGGTGACGGTGACGGTGACGGTGACGGTGACGGTGACGGTGACGGTGACGGTGACGGTGACGATGACGGTGACGGTGACGGTGACGGTGACGGTGACGGTGACGGTGACGGTGACGGTGACGGTGACGGTGACGGTGACGGTGACGGTGACGGTGACGGTGACGGTGACGGTGACGGTGACGGTGACGGTGACGGTGACGGTGTCGGTGACGGTGTCGGTGACGGTGACGGTGACGGTGACGGTGACGGGGATGGTGACGGTGACGGTGACGGTGACGGTGACGGTGACGGTGACGGTGATGGTGGACGTGCATGTGGATGGATGGATGGACAGCTGATGGCTCGACCGTCTGTGTAGTAGCCACACTGCTGTGTATTCGTAAAATTCGTGTATATAAAGTGTTTAAAATATGGAAATTGAACAAAGTTCATCGATTAATGAAAAAAGTGACGCAGAAATAGTGAAAAAAAAATTAGTTATATTAATTCAATTCATAATTGATTTATTTCAACGTTAATATTCAAGTTTTCACTTCTGCCGGCACTCCCGGAGTGCAACCCGTCTTTTTTTTTTTCGCGATTTTATGTTTAGTCACGTAGTAAAAGTTGTTTATAATGATGAGTACAATGACCCCTTAAAAGGATGCCCATGTATTTAATTTCACCCTGTATTGTATTTTAGGTATCAAGAAGCGCCTGTGTATAATATAAAATAGAGACAAAGGGAGCTATTGCCTATTCCAAAAGTATATGACGAAAGTGTAAACAAACCCTGTTTAGGTTAAATACTTACGCAATGACTACACAGTCTGAATCTGTATTCAGAAGGTTATCTTACCAGTTTTTCTAACAAATTTTGTTTGATTTTTCTTAAATGGTACTTAATTGAAAAATCTTCAATGAAAATTTTTGTTTATTACCGTAAACTGAATTTTCAAATGAAAAATATCTTCTAAGTGATTGAAAATTAGAATTTCGCGTTTAAGGAATCAGCTAATCAAATCAAAGCACTCAATTTGTAACTGGCAGGCATTGATATAAATGCTGGCAGGTAACAAATTGGCATTCACAGGTAGGTATATTTTCCGATTCATTTTACTTTTGAAGCAGACCATAGACGTCCAAAGCCGTCTGTCTTACGGACGCGTGACGTGCACGATTACGCCCGAGCCCGAGTGACAGGATTTGTTGACGAGCCTTGGGAAGGTGGCCGGGTTGTTCATATTGCAGAACTATTAGGTATTCTGTGATATTGCGCTCTTTCTTCGCGGTTTCACCCGCGTAAATATCGATCCCGTGGGAATATCGGGATGAAAAGTAGCCTATATGTTAATCCAGGGTGTCGGCTACCTCCATGTAAAATGTTATCACAATTGGTTCAATCGTTTGAACGTGAAGAAGTACCTAACAAACATATAAATACACACACTCACAGACTTTCGCCTTTATAATATGTATTAGTATGATTGCACCGTGTGCGAGTGAATCCTTACTTTCACTGAAATTGATACTTTACTCCGGATTTCTCGCCAATTGGTTTGAGTTTACCTGTAAAAGTAAAAAAAACTTGTTAATAAATTGCCGAAATAAATAACATACGCAAGAAGTAGGTACATAGGTATCTATTTTTTAAAATAAATTTTCAATTTCATACAGGGGCTGAAGTAACTCGTATTTACTATCATTTTTGAAGTGGTATTATCTAAGTAGGTAAAAAAAAAACATGTATTGTACTTTAAAGGTTATCGCGGACAAGCCTCAATATTATAGAAACTCATCGATCATAAAAACATGCAATTTTATCAATATGGCTGACAATTTACACGCTTTCTTTATTTGTATCCATTATCTCTTTGAAGTCGCCGAAACAAGTTTGTTCTGTCACACTGGTCACACGGTACGTACCTACCTACATGAAAACGAGGACTAACCTAGTTTTGTAGTAGGTAATGTGTTTTTCTACCATAATTCGCCGAGTGAAATTGGCGAAAAGCCACAAAATATAGTTGTTTCCCGAATAATTTCTTTAATTTATTTATATCAGCCTGCACAAGCCCTTCATTAATCATGTCAAAACTATTTTCTAAAGAAAAAAAATAAGTATGTTTTTGTCAATGAAAATTTATCAACTATCAAACTTCAAAGATGGCCCAGTGACACATTTAAAGAACATAAATAGCTCGAAAGAATGAATGAAGTTCGACCGAGTCACCGCGTGATTCATTCTCATTCACTGTTCGAAATTAAAATTTTATAATTGGAACAAGTTATGCTGTTTTATTTTTAAAATAAATGAGCGGGCTCATCAAGGTTTGAGTGTGTTCCTTTTGTAACTTTTATTTGTCTACTTATTTACATTTGTATTTTTATAAACTAACGGGCATAAACTAAAGGGCACAATGAGCTGCCATAAAGATTTTACTACAGATTAGTATTTCAAACAAGTGCTAGGTAGGTAATGTAAATAATGTAAGATCTTATTGTTGCTTTTCATTGTGTAAGTAAAAAGTTACCTATAGATCAATCTTGTCTATTGTTAAGATACAATTGACAGAAAAAAGTGTAATTCGTTCCGTCTTCCGTTTCTAAAACTAACGCCGTATCAGTTTGCAGAATCCGCCGCATAGGTACCTAAATATATTTTATTCCATTGCCGGAGCTACGACCTCCGACCGCACATTAGGGATTAAGATTATCACCTCAACTATTATTTCAACCGCCTAAGCCCACAAGCTAAACTAAAGCCTGTCCCCTAAGCTAAGTGTTTGTACACGGAGCTCGGACATGCCTCTCCTCACGGAAGCGATTCAGGTTAAAGATTATTACAATCTTAGCGTAAACACCACGAGAGCTAAATGTACAGTTCTTAAACTCCTTACAAGTGTATTGTAACCAGATCGTTTTCGTTTTATTTATAGTTAGATTTAATGCATTTAAGGAAGGCTTGTCACTCAGAACCTACAAACCTAAAAATATCGTATACTTGTACTGAGATCTATCAAGGAAATATATTTTGGCTTTTTATACTTCAACACTGAAAGCATCTAAAGCTCTTCTTTTCCTTTCCAGAAATCAATTAGTGTTTCTAAAACATGTGCTAAATATTCAATCAATTTCAGACATTTTATAAACAAAAGTTAAACTATTTTACGATTTTCGGCAGTTTTTACATTAATGTTATTAGGTGAGACATTAAGATGACGTTAACGGATGTGCCAGTGACCCGAAAGAGCCCAACGTGTGATCCGGATCATAATCGGATTTGCATTAATTACATTATTTACATTTCATAAATAAATACAATAAAATTGTTGCGAACATTTTTACTAGGATCAAATCATATTGCCTCTTTTATTGAGCCATAAAATGTTGTTCGAAAGGTAAGGAATTGATAAACAAGAATTTTAGCACTCTGTTTTCGGTTCCTAAGATCATAGCTATAAAATTAAATGTGCATACAATTCTTGTGAATGTTGGAGATTTCCAAATAGAAGGGATAAATATTTAAATATTAGATAAATAATTTACCTGAACGAACCGCACGTATTATGATTACAAACCTTAACCTAAAAATGTATAAGCTAAATCGGTTTAACCTTCTCCCGTTTCTTAGCCAAAACACGCAAACCAAAAAAAGAAAACAAAAAAACAGCCAATAAAAACACTACACCTGTTCAAAAATCGAACAACACAGGAAGCAATGAAAAAGGCCAAAGTGGTACACACCAAAGACCCTTTGATGTTTTATTGGCCAAGGAAACAATGGGATTCGTGACCATCGTAAGGCAAAGGCAAGGCATTATACAGCCTTGTGGTCTCCCTCGCATCGACTGTTTTTGGTAACATTCAGTTTTTTCTTGCATCGTTCGCGGTTTTCGGAATTGAAAGGACTTTTTTTTATTATGTTGGTATATTGTTGGTTGTGGTTCAGAAACTTTGAATGAATGATCTTCAATGAGATTGTGGTTAGAAAAAAAAAATACGGAGAGATGTAGTTTCCTTTTGTAAGCTTTTTGAAGACGGTGGTATCTATTACCACATCCTGTTTGCGGAGAAAACTTTCTTTAGTTAGTCATTGTCATTGTTTTGTTGGTATTGGTTGGTTAGTGACGTAACTTAAGCATTTGTTTTGAGTAAACTCATGCTTTTCACAATGATTATACTTTGCAGGCAGGTTTACGTAAGGATGGGAAAGACTTCATTTTCGCTCAGCGTCCTGCAGAGCGAAAATGAAGTCAGAATCATAATTAGGATTAAGTTATGTAGATATTTAAGTTTATAACTATTTCGATATTTGCTTCGATCTTTAATTAGTTTCCAGTTTTTATTGCTACTTTTACAATTAAATCTAATGAATATTTCTTAATAACTACTGAACCATAATTAGATATTAATGTTAAATTAACTCATTAAAATAAGTCCATTACATACCTATTAATGCTAGATTAACATATTAAAATATGTTTTACCTACTAATCCGTCATAAAAGTTAGTACATAGACGATATTCTGAAACTCAATTACCTACTTATCTAAATATACCTATTATTATTGATCAATTAAAAAAAGTCGATTTTTATATCCACTGGTTTTAATTATGAAATACTATCAGCGCTCCGCGGATTCACCCGCGTAAGTTTCGATCCCGTGGGAATATCGGGTTAAAAACTATCCTATGTCCTTTCCCGGGACTCAAACTATCTCTATACCAAATTTTACCTAAATCGGTTGAGCGGTTTAGGCGTGAAAAGGAAACAGACAGACACAGTTTCGCATTTATAATATTATTATAGTACAATAGTACGGATGGATAAATATTAGGTCCTTACATATGAAATTGGCGTTTTTCGTACTGGCCACTTTAATCACGAATTTCTCCTCTTTGGTAAGGAATTCCAAATTCAAATTTGTACAGCTATTTACTCATGTATTTGTGCTTCGATGACCGTCATTCATTTGTTTTTTTTCTTCTGTTTTTTCTGTTTGCGTCACTCATTTTACAAAATGGAAAATTTAAAATATCGCATTATTTACGAGTACGAGTTCCGCCGTGGCACTAGTGCTGCGGAAACGACTCGAAGGGTGAATGATGTGTATGGCGGTCATGTTGCAAAAGAAAACACAGTTCGTTTTTGGTTCCAACGTTTTCGTTCTGGAAATTTCGACCTGCAGAACAAGCCCCGTGGACGGCCTGAGACCCAAGTTGATAATGGAGAATTGAAGGCTATTGTGGAAGCGGACCCATCGCAAACCACGTCCGAGTTAGCTGCAGGCTTCGATGTTAGTGATAAAACTGTTTTAATTCACTTGAAGCAAATTGGGAAGATTAAAAAGCTTGAAAGCACGACAACGCCAGACCACACACTGCGCAACAGACGGCTACCAAATTAGAAGAGCTTGAATTGGAATGTCTTAGACATCCTCCGTACTCCCCGGACCTTGCTCCAACAGATTACCATTTTTTTCGCAATTTGGATAACTTTTTGCAAGGGAAAAAATTCAACTCCGATGGGGCAGTCCAAATCGCCTTCAAAGATTTTATTGATTCCCGTCCGACTGGTTTTTTTAGTAAAGGGATCAATGAACTACCTATAAGATGGCAAAAGTGCATTGAAAACAATGGTTCATACTTTGATTAATTAAATATATTATATTAAAAAATATTCGACTTTTTGTTCCTTCCATACAAAACGCCAATTTCATATGTAAGGACCTAATATAACAATATTTAGAAGCAAAACAAATGCACGCTGTGGAGGTGCTGGTCAGAAGATCTCACAGCTAACCTAAATTTCTTTTTTTTCTGCGTTTGTTTACTATAACTAACAATTGGACCTAGTTGCCATAAATAAACAAAAAACAAATTTAAAAAAAAATTAAAGGGATATTTTTATTAAAAAAATATAAAAAGGTATCCCTATCATTCATACCGTTTAAGTAAAGAAAATCTCAAAATATTGTACCTAATGCGTAGTGTTGGTATAGGTATTAAGTAGGTTTAAGCCGACAAGCGTTTTGCATAATTTCCCAAGTTTAGCACGATAAAGATTTACGGTATATTTGGTCAAATGTTAACTGGTGTACACTTTAGTATTTAAATCCACGAACTTTAATAAAAGGATATCCCGTATTTTATAGCTCCCTGCTAAAGCAATAAGTTTCATTGCTTAATACTTAAATACAGAAAAAAAAACGTACGTAACGTCCGTACCACCGTACAATATTTAACACTAATTATTATGTTATTATGAGCCTGTTATGTCCCACTGCAGGGCAAAGGCCTCCCTTCCTTCCCTTCCTACACTAATTATATAAAAAAATCACGTTTGTTGTATGGGAGCCCCCCTTAATTTATTTTATTTTAATTATTTATTTTTAAATTTAATATACAACTAAGTACCTATTCTGTAAATATTTCAAGCGTCTACCTGTTGCCGTTATTAATATCGAGCAAATAACGGCAAAAACATCACGTTTGTTGTATGGGAGCCCCCCTTGAATATTTATTTTATTCTGTTTTTAGTATTTGTTGTTATAGTGGCAACAGAAATACATCATCTGTGAAAATTTCAACTGTCTAGCTATCACGGTTCATGAGATACAGCCTGGTGACAGACAAACAGACGGACAGACAGACAGACAAGTGGAGTCTTAGTAATAGGGTCCCGTTTTTACCCTTTGGGTACGTTACCCTAAAAAATAACCAGTGCGCAAACTGTAAACACGAATACAGAAAAAAAAATTGTTGTTCCATACATTTTCATTGCGTAGGTACTAGAGTATTATAATTATTATGTGTGGCGTAGGTATTGCACTTTTCTATGAAACAGCTGATGTTTTTTGATAACCGACGAGAAATTTCTACGCTAGGGGGGACTCAATCATATGCTGAATTCATGAGGACAGTTTGCGCTCTGGTTATTTTTTTCCTGTATGTATTAGGTACTACTCTATAGCAAGAGCGATAGTCACATTCCTATTTCTCAAATAAATAATTCGTTCATTATAAAAACAATATTTTTTCCTTGACATAAAATGTTGAGTGACCGCACTCATTCATTTAGGATCTTCATCATCATCATCATCATCATCAGCCTATAATGTTCCCACTGCTGGGACACAGGCCTCCTCTCTGTGAGAGGGAGTGGGCCGTAATCCACCACGCGGGCCCAGTGCGGGTTGGTAGATGTCACATGTCTTTGAATTTTTGGTTCTAGGACATGCCGGTTTCCTCACGATGTTTTCCTTCACCGTTTTGAGAGCAGTGGTGATGAAATAATTTACACAAAGTAAAGCGCCTGTCTGGGTTCGAACCTACGACCTACAACTCGTAAGTCGCGGCCGATACCACTGGGCCACCACTGCTCTCAATTTAGGATCTTAGTACAGAATATTTATCAATATTTTATGTGAAACATACCAACAAAAATAAGTTCCTTTAGACAACCCTTATCAATTTTCATTAATCTTGTGGTGTCTGGCTCAAAATAGGCTTCTAAATTCAATAGAAGATTACCTACTTCATCATCTGCCTAGCATTTTCTCAACTATTTTGGGGTCGGCTTCCAGTCTAACCGGATGCAGCTGAATACCAGTAATTTACACGGAGCGACTGCATGTCCACCCTGCACAAACCAGTTACTAGGTAATAAGATACCCCTTGGTAAGACTGGCTGTCAGACTTTCGGGCTTCTGACAACCCGTGACGACTGTCAAAGATCCAAGAATGGCAGCCATAAAGAAGAAGATTATCTACATCAATAAATTCGGGAACACATGGCATAACATGGACCTCGACAAAACCTACAACTCGCCAACCATGCTTATATCACATAATTCTTCACACACGTCATGACAAGAATAATAAATCAGTTTCATAATTCATTGATAACTTCATCATTGCCCAATTCAGTTTGATATTCTCAATGAAAAAATATTCATTGACTTGCAAAACGCGCCAGACTGTCATTGATTTGTCTCTTCTGAATGTATTAATAACGTAAGATTAGAACATAGTTTAGCGTAAACGATATTTTGTTTCATAACTATGTGCTATTTATACGTTCATTCATGAATAGAAACAAAACACTGCGATTTCTTTTGTTTTATTCTGGGAATATGTCTGAGGGGCAATTCTCGTAAGTTTGAGAACGTTCACTCACAGTCGAAGGGGCAATTCTCATAAGTTTAAGAACATTCACAGTCTGATCTCAGTCTCAATATCTCAAATGTTAAAAATACCTCTAATTACCCTACATTTTTGACAAGTTTCTGACATTGATTGTCGCTGAGATGAGATTGCGACTAGATTTTAAACGTTTTTAATTACGGGAATTTCCTATCAGCATCCTAATTGCGTAACACACAATTTTGTAGGATATTGCTAATCCATTGCTTCATATGTTCGAAAAATTTGTCTGCTCAGCAACGGAAATAACGCAATGAATTCAAATGAAAGCCATTGCTACTGATAATTAAAAACTTTAGCTCGATAGCGGCCCCTTTAAACGCACTAACGAGTACTAGCAAAAAAGCGCCGCCTTTTAAGTGGACGGCTGAGACAGAAACCGCGTTCACAACCTTGAAGGAGGCATTGGTGTCTGCTCCAGTATTGGCTTGTCCAGATTTCTCTCAACCTTTCGAGATTCATTGTGACGCATCTAGTTTTGGGATAGCGGGCACTCTGACTCAGGTCATAAATGGAGAGGAGCACCCAATAGCCTACTGCAGTCGTTCGCTTAATCCGGCCGAACGCAATTATTCAGCAACGGAGCGTGAGGCTCTCGCTGTAGTCTTCGCCGTGGAACACTATCGTCCTTACGTGGAAGGTGGCCCTGCGTTTAAAGTGATAACCGACCACTCGAGTTTAAAATGGTTTTTTAATTTAACCAATCCCTCTGGTCGATTGGCCCGTTGGGGTTGTCGGTTATCACCTTATAACTTTACCATTGAACACCGCAAGGGTAGGGACAATGTGGTTCCAGATGCCTTATCTCGTGGCGTTCCGGTGCTGGAAATTAAAGTGTCTGACACTGACACTTGGTTTAAAGGGTTGTGGGATAAATGTGTCAGCACGCCCAGATCGTGTCCAAATTTTATTATTAAGGAGGATAAACTTTACCGTTATTCGAAAAATAAATTCGGGGTGGCTAGTGAATATGATTGGAAGCAGGTAGTACCGGAGGGCAATCGGCAAGAATTATTAAAGAGTCACCATAGTGGCGAATTATCTCCACATTTCGGGGTGTTTAAAACTTATAAACGACTTGCACTCCGATACTACTGGCCTAACATGTATAAGGATGTGATTAGCTACGTTGGTAAATGTGATACGTGTGCCGCTTATAAACACTCACAGTTACCTCCTCCCGGTCTCTTAGGTGACGCGAAAGAATGTTCCAAGCCATTTGAAACCATAAGCATTGACTTGGTAGGTCCGTTGCCACGGTCTAGAGCGGGATTCACATATCTCTTAGTTGTCGTGTGCTGTTTTACGAAGTACTGTTTACTGTTTCCTTTACGTAGAGCTGTTGGTAAGGCTATAGCACAGAAACTAGAAGACGGCGTTTTCCTCGTACACGGTATACCCCGTACGGTTATAGCAGACAACGGGACGCAATTCACGGGTAATGAGATTCGTTCACTACTGGAGAGGTACAAAATACCTCAAGTTCACTTCACACCTCGTTATTGCCCAAGCGTGAATACCGTGGAACGCTATAATCGTACCATAATGACCGCGGTATCAATTCTCGTGGAGGATGATCATCGATCCTGGGATGTTAACATCTCAAAGATCCAATTCGCTATGAACACCTCCACAAATGAAGTTACTCGTTTCACCCCGTTCTTCCTAGTACATGGCAGAGAGGCAGTTAGTAGTGGTGATGTCTTCGGCAATGATACCGTTGATCAGCCCACTCTAGCTTGCGCTTCCCGCAGTTCATATGCAAATCAGCTAGAGGCATTGGGTGGTATCTTCAATAAAGTAAAGGACGCGCTCGTCAAATCACATAAACGTAGTGCACGTTATTATAATAGTAGTAGGAGGCACGCGGAGTTTGAGGTAGGCGACACTGTGTGGAAGAAAACGTATCCCCAGAGTGACGCCTCCAAATTCTTTATGGCCAAATTAGCCCCTAAATACGAGAGATGTATAATTAGGAAAAAACTTTCTCCTTAGTTTTATAATAATTATTAACTTTTAACTTATACTCATTTCAAACGGAACAGTACAGGGTTTATCTCCAACCCCCCACGACCTTCGCTCTCTATATTTCCTTATTAGCTGGCTGGCAACAATTTTGTTATTTTTTAGTAAACTAATTTATTAGTAATGTTACTTAACGAGTTTTTTTTTAATAAACAGTGTTTGAGATAGTTGTTGTTTCATATTACCATACCCACTAGTTTGTCACTACAGATAAAAAATCATAATTGTAACAGTGGCCGTTCCATACATTTTCATTGCGTAGGTACTATAATTATTATCTGTGGCGTAGGTATTGCACTTTTCTATGAAACAGCTGATGTTTTTTGATAACCGACGAGAAATTTCTACGCTTGGGACTACAATCATATGCTTAATTCATGAGGACAATTTGCGCTCTGGTTATTTTTTTCCTGTATGTATTAGGCACTACTCTTTATCAAGAGTGATAGTCACATTCCTATTTCTCAAATAAATAATTCGTTCATAATAAAAACAATATTTTTTCCTTGACATAAAATGTTGAGTGACCGCACTCGTTCATTTAGGATCTTAGTACAGAATATTTATCAATATTTTATGTGAAACATACCAACAAAAATAAGTTCCTTTAGACAACCCTTATCAATTTTCATTAATCTTGTGGTGTCTGGCTCAAAATAGGCTTCTAAATTCAATAGAAGATTACCTACTTCATCATCTGCCTAGCATTTTCTCAACTATTTTGGGGTCGGCTTCCAGTCTAACCGGATGCAGCTGAATACCAGTAATTTACACGGAGCGGCTGCATGTCCACCCTCCACAAACCAGTTACTAGGTAATAAAATACCCCTTGGTAAGACTGGCTGTCAGACTTTCGGGCTTCTGACAACCCGTGACGACTGTCAAAGATCCAAGAATGGCAGCCATAAAGAAGAAGATTATCTACATCAATAAATTCGGGAACACATGGCATAACATGGACCTCGACAAAACCTACAACTCGCCAACCATGCTTATATCACATAATTCTTCACACACGTCATGACAAGAATAATAAATCAGTTTCATAATTCATTGATAACTTCATCATTGCCCAATTCAGTTTGATATTCTCAATGAAAAAATATTCATTGACTTGCAAAACGCGCCAGACTGTCATTGATTTGTCTCTTCTGAATGTATTAATAACGTAAGATTAGAACATAGTTTAGCGTAAACGATATTTTGTTTCATAACTATGTGCTATTTATACGTTCATTCATGAATAGAAACAAAACACTGCGATTTCTTTTGTTTTATTCTGGGAATATGTCTGAGGGGCAATTCTCGTAAGTTTGAGAACGTTCACTCACAGTCGAAGGGGCAATTCTCATAAGTTTAAGAACATTCACAGTCTGATCTCAGTCTCAATATCTCAAATGTTAAAAATACCTCTAATTACCCTACATTTTTGACAAGTTTCTGACATTGATTGTCGCTGAGATGAGATGGCGACTAGATTTTAAACGTTTTTCATTACGGGAATTAGCCTTCAGGTAGTGTTATTAAATTTTTCTATCAGCATCCTAATTGCGTAACACACAATTTTGTAGGATATTGCTAATCCATTGCTTCATAATGTTCGAAAAATTTGTCTGCTCAGCAACGGAAATAACGCAATGAATTCAAATGAAAGCCATTGCTACTGATAATGTGTTATGCAATTACCCCGCAGGAATTTCTTAATATTAGCAGCCCGGAGTCTGGATTCGTGCGCGATTGACTGAAACATAACTGGTGAACTGTAGGTGTACTATAGGTCACCTCTGCACAACCCTTGATGGAAAACCGGCGTGATTTTATATGTAACTAGCTGCGCCCCGCGGTTTCACCCGCGTAAATGTCGATCCCGTGAGAATATCGGAATAAAAAGTAGCCTATATGTTAATCCAGGGTGTCAGCTACCTCCATACAAATTTTTATCAAAATTGGTCCAGCCGTTTGAGCGTGAAGAAGTAACAAACATATAAACACACACACACACACTCACCAACTTTCGCCTTTATAATATTAGTGTGATAGTGTGATGTGTTCTTTTGTCTCTTGTTTTTTTTTGAAGCACTCACATGCACCGTGGTTGCACCTGTTATACTCGCACCTAAGTTCGGCCCTGCATCCTAAATGCGTAACACACAATCGTTTTCACTGTGACAATAAGTACAACAAAATCCTTCTTTTGACGTAGGTATTATGATTTGCCTAATCGACACCTGCGGGGTGATTGCGTAACAAATTATCAATAGCAATGGGTTTCCATGGCTTTTCTTTGCAGTTTAACAACATTCATTACGTTATTTACGTTGTTGAGCAGACAAATTTTTCCAACATATGAAGCAATCGATTAACGATATCCTTCAATATATTTCAGACTAGCTTCAGCCCGCGACTTCGTTCGCGGGTCATTCCGCGGAAATCCAGTAACGGCGAATATATGCTAATAATAAATTAAATATCATAGCTGCATTCTTTTTTTACTTTATATGACATTTCTTACATGTTTTTACGTATGGCGCCGCTATCTAAAAAAGTATAACACCTTTATTTAATTTATTATTGCAATCAACACGCACCAAATGTCCTTACCATTTCCAAACAAAAGTCGGCCTAATTGCGCGGAATGGCCCTCGCGTGAAACTTCTTGTTTCCCCCGAGCCACCCCGTCGTATCGCATCACCCGCCCGCGCTATCACTTAACGTTCTTTTTTACTTTTTTTCTTTTTGTTCGGCTCCTAAGGGTCATAGCGTGATGTTAAATGGCCTATAGCCTTCCACAAGAATTGGGCTATCAAATGCAAGAAGAATTTTTCAAATCCGACTGGTAGTTCCAGAGATTACCCCCTACATACAAACTTTCAAACATACAAACTTACAAATTTTACCTCTTTATAATATTAGTATAGAAGTATAGATTTGGATTAATAGTGTGTTACGCAGTATCAACGCAATTCGAAACTGAAATAATGAAATCGATTATTATCCTTATCTTCAAGTTTGTTACCTAATTAGGCTACGGGCTCCTCTTGAATTAATATACAGCACTTAGTTAATTAGAAATTTAGCTATGAAATTACGAAACATCTCGTAAGTAAATTCAATAATAAAGACGTAAACTTATGAAGGGACGATACTTCTTGGTGTTAGTAATTGAATATTGTGAGGATTGCGTTTGTAGCTTATTAAGTACTAAGTTTCACAATATAAGCATTATGCTATTTGTATGTTTCAGTGAGATGAAATTATCGCTTTGTAATCCTAAGCTTGAAGATCATGTTACAAGTGTTTCAGATTTTATGCATCGAGTTGTTATAGCAACATGTGCAATTATTAATATTTTATTCATTGCATCTTAGTATAAATGGGACAAGGTATTGTGACGCAGCCTGGGAGAGGCCTATGTCCAGCAGTGGACTGCGATAGGCTGAGTTGATTGATGAATGGTGAATTGATACAAGAGATCCTAAATAATTGATTTTACTATACGAGCCAGTAAATTCCCGAATCGAAATAGGTTCATGAATTCCCCTTATAGACTATAGGTCTTGTCAAATCCAAGAAAACAGTATCAAATGCAAAAAGCTTCTAAATGCTGTCTACATTAAAATAGATAATATTAATGCAGAGAACATAATAAACATGCTTAACGCAATGCAATATTTGGCATTAAACAAATTGTAGGTCAGCGAAGGCAACATCGATGAAGATCCGACAGATATATAAAAAAACAAATGCAACTCGACACTACAAAAAAAAAAGGTAAATAAACAAAAAAGGTTTGCGTGTCAAGTTTACACTGGCAGCTGATCGGAACCGCTTGATTTATGAACAATAGTCAGAAGGACAGATGTCCTGCCAGTAGAGGGGTGCCACGCGTTGATGTTTAGTGACAGTTGGCGGCAAATTGTCTCGACAGATCCGGTCGCGTGAATGGAAGCGGAGGATAATGATTTGTAGGGTGACTCTTTCGCTAAATTGACAGCATTAGAATAGTAATGCTATTATGCTTGAATATTATAATGCTCGATGTCTTCTAAAGATATAAAAGGGCTTTGGAATTTGGAAAGCCCATATTATTAAATACCACAGTTAAAATTGTTTAAAAAATAAGACATATTTTAACTCTTCTAAAGTGTAATTCTGATGAATAACATACATATTATTCATGAATAACATACATAGTATTTATCTTCTTCCCATGGAGGTAAGCAGAAACTATAGAACGCCATCACACAACGAATCTTACATTCATTCCTTTTGATGAATAACACTCTATGACAATAGAGAAAACGAATAAAAAAAAATATGGCAGTAGCACTCCGGGAGTGCCGACAGAAGTGAAAACTTGAACAATTAAATTACGTGTGTATTTTTTGAATCGTCATATAAACAAAACACAAACAGAATACTTTGCCATCACTCACTGACATATGGGAAATACACTAAAATCGAGTACATCCCGAGGACAGCCGAACACATCCGAATGTAGCGCGGTGTCGGTAACAGTGTCGCGAGTTTAATTGTTTTTTCTCATCTCAAAAAATGTCCAGCGCGCCTAAAGAAGTTTTCACTTCAAAAAAAATATATATAAGTATATTAGTTTTAACTAAACATTATCGGCAAGACATCAAACAAGATTGCATTTTCATGTATACGCAGTTATCATACAAACGATGCTAAAGTAGTCTGTCTCTGGGCAAAGAATTGCAAAGTCAGAGGATAAATTAACATTGATCACTACACGACGCTTGCTCACAGCACGTTGCAGAGTTCCGTTTAATTCTTAATGATTTCATTAGCGAGAGGGCCATCTGTAACAGAGGGTGTTAATGGCAGCAACACAAACATTTGGCGACAAATAGTTGCAGCGGTTTTGTTGATGCGGATTACATTTGCAACTAATGGCTTTAGAGGGGCGACGGTTTGGCGAAATTAACAAATTTAACAATAGAAATTCACGTTATTTGGGAGAAGAGTCGCATATTACGTGGTAAATCCGATTTGTCATCATCATCATCATTAATTCTTATGTCTTATTCCCCTTTAAAGGTTTACGGTTCTTTGTTTTCTGGCATTTTATTCGTGACTGTCTGTTTTAGAACATTATAAATATGCAGCCCTATAAAATTTATCCCATTGCATATTAATTTAGTACAATTTGATTACGACAATGTTGCTAAAATTCTGAATCCATGAAATCTTTTTTCAAGAAACTGATAAATTTGCCTCCAACTATGTTTGGGTCGGCTTCCAGTCTAACCATATGCAGCTGAATACTAGTATTTTACATAGATGGATCTACGAACGACAGCCGGGACCCAGACCCGGTGGGGTGTTGATATGTAATGGATGGTCACCCATCCACGAACCGACCGTGGCAAGCGTATTAACCTTAACCTTTGATCGACCCGTGAGGCTGTTACCATTTCGCGAGCATCTTTTAAAGAAACGGATATAGGATATTACATACTTACGTAAAGGGTCCTGCTATTTCAAAGATAAACAAACACAACTAAATGCAGTAAACGGGGCAAATTATCAAAGTCACGCGATAAACTTAATAGCACACGACGCACAAATTACTAAAACAATCGCACGTTTTGTAGGGACAGCAACATCTGTTGGAGCTAGAGGTCCGGATGTCAACATAAACGGGACCTCGGCGACTAATGGCCCACTGTTGAATGGCCCACTCTCTAGGGTGTTGTATTGCAATATTGTTGGTATTGAAACACGAGAAGGGATTTCTATGAAATTAATGGGAGCTGTTAGATTTTATTTGTATGTGGGTTTTATTGTGCGATTGTGCGTGTGTGGCTGTGCTTATTGCGACTTGTGTTCAGAACAGTTTTGTTATTGTTCTGCGTGGCATCTCTTACTTTGCTACGAATAGTAAATAGTAAATGATAATGATAAATGATTTATTTTCTGTAAGCAGGTTTGTACAAACACTTTTACACGTCAATCATATTTTTTAAAGCAAGATGAGGTCGGCGTTTCTTATCTGACTACTCTGAGAAGAAAGGCCGAAACAAACTCAGAGGTCACAGTCTCTTTTAAAGTCCAGACAAAATCTTGGTCAGATCATGTGAAAACCATGTAGATTGGTGTCTGAAATGGTCTTTTGAGGAAAGAACCACACAGATTGAGCGGACCTGTCCAGTCAGTGCACGCATTTGTCAAAAATCGTGCAGCTCAACTCAGAACTTGAGGAGCTCAACAAATCGACGAACAATTACCAAAGAAAGGACATATTTGGGTAGGCCGCGTAAATTACTCAAACTGCCAGATCATGATTAAAACTAACTAAGAAGGAAAACAGAAAAAAGAAATGACCCACATAGTCCTCACATTCACAATAATTAAGTAAAATAAAAATACTTTACAAAGTAAATATTCATGTATTCATAAATGTCAAAGTGTATATAAAAAAATTCGGACATAATCTTTGAGGACCATGTAGATTGGTGTCTGAAATGGTCTTTTGAGGAAAGAACCAGATAAGAGAATCTCAGAAAGTAGACATTCTAGATAAAAGTATTTAGTACTTCTTGGTTTCTTGGGTCCTCCCTATTCTATAGAATATTATGGAATGCAATACGGTCTAAAGAAGTTTGATTTGAATTGCTTTACGTCTGTGCCAGAAAATTAAAAAAAAAAAGATATCTAGGTACCTATTTCGTAAAAAATCCTCTCCATCGGGTTTGAGGATATAATTGCAACAGTCAGTACAAACAACCGCTACACGAGTGTCAAATGAATAAAATCGTTTAAAAAAGTAACCTACTCTCTTTTCAGGACCATCACTCCAAATTCCATCCCTGTTTCTACACAGGACAGTATCATAATCATATATCATAATTACAGTCTCATTTCTCGACAATGGTGTCGCGTCACCAATTGAGGAGGTCAACCAATCAATTGATGTTACTCAGAAATTCAATTGCAACCGTCAAGTGCAGTACAATCGCCTTGACTGTCTATGCAGTCTGTGGAAACTATATCATATAGACAGACAACGCGATTGCATTGTAAACTAGTGACGCGCACCTGCTTCGCATGGTTGTAACGACTTGACAAAATATCGAGATTTCGTTATTGCTTATATGTAAGTTTTATATCAAATTTTTAGTTTTTGAATTTGATTTTGAATTATCTAAATGAAGGCGAAACCATCATTGGGCTGACCATGTTTGTCGAAGGACCGATAGGCGGAGAAGACGAGTCCTGGAGTGGAGATTGCGTATCGGCAAGCGTTGTGTGGGACGCCCCCCAGCTAGATGGATGGACGCACTAAAGAAGGTGGCTGGGAAAGACTGGATGCGGAAGGCGGAGGATAGGTTGTTGTGGTGCAGTCTGGAAGAGGCCTATGTCCAGCAGTGGACTACGATAGGCTGAGTTGAAGGCGAAAACCGCATAAAAATCCGTTACGCAGTTTAAAAAAAATTTGTAATGATGGTATTAACACCTCCATATAACACAACCCACTACCTCGTTAAAGACAGATTTGAATAATTTATAATAAGTTTTTTGGATATATATAAATAAATTCAGAATCAGAATCTTTACTTGTAAACATACTCGTAGACCGTAGAGTTAGACAGTGTGTAAGATATTACAACATTTAAATAGGTTCTCTATGTTACTGAAAAATCTATTACTGCTGTACAAAAATATATTATCTTTATTATATGGGTCATCTTTATTATAATCCTCGGGCATACGACTACTATGAAGCCAACCTTCACTAAATGGTCACCAATGAGTTGATTGGAGTCAATGTCGCAAACAGTCGTAAATCAATTATCCACTTTGACAGTTAACGGTGCTGGAATGATTTTTGGAGTCGTTACATCACTATTGATGACGTCAGTGACAGTACCCTGCTTGCAAATGGGCTGATTTCGGTGCCAGTAACTGTATAGAGGATTGTTAAGGATGTGATGATTCATCATGACTATTGTAGTTTGTGGATTAGTGATGGGATTACCCTTTTGAATTTTATGATATCCTGATACTTTTAACGGTTTCGTCTATGACAAATGTCAATTTTTGAATGACAGACGTTTAGCGATAACGATTTTATTGGCGATTTCAAAATTTGATTAATGTTATTCGGTTTAAAACGTAATATTCGCACAAAATTAGTAAGAGGTTATAATGAAAAAAAAAACAAAAATATAACAAAATGGTATTCATACAAAATTAGTAAAAAAGAATAAACCACGCTAATCTATGAAACGAGTCTTTATTCTAAATGTTAAAAATAATTAACAATTCCAGTCTATTCTTATTTTAATACTAAAAAAAACTCCTTCTACAATTTAATTTGTTTTCTTTCAAGGCTACACTGTGTAAGGCCTTCGATTAAATGGATTCTTTACCACTGGCCATATAATATTATACTCATAATATAGCCCATTTATATATAGTCTCTTTAGCAAACAAAGATTCTGCCTAGATCTATGGTTCATTATACCCAATATATTCTACGCTTTTTCTTTAAAAACATTGAATTCTAAAACGCATAAAACTTAAGGAATTCTCAATGAGCCGTTTAATAAGTAATAGTTCACGGTCGGTTGATCGCGTGGACGGTCACCTACGCTTGAAACGGATTGCACAAAACGGTTGACAACAGTCGCAATTAATAATAATGTAAGTATATTCAATAGAATCTGTGTAGGAAATAATGACCAACTTTCAAGGATGTTTTCAAAGATAGTTGGAATTTATCGACCAGTTTCTTTAACACTTAAGAGGAAATCCGGGTGGTCTTCTCTCCATAGAAACGCTCTCGCCTGTTTTCTTTCTGGTTAATGACCATAAAGCAATGGTTTTTTACAGAATAATAAATATTAACTACTTGTATGTCTCTATGTTTTCCTTTTTGCTGATACATTATTTTTATAAGCATTAGAACCCTCAAAAAATTCTCAAATGTCAACAGAGGCCTAGTGTACAAAATTGACAACTATTGATGAAAAAAGAATAACATAGGGACACTGTATATCCTTCTTATTCAGTTTATGAAATATCTTTTAAATTGTTTCAACATTGGAGGAGGAAATAGGCGAGAGCCAATCCTCCAATTACGACTCTTTACTTAAGCTTTTTCAAAAGTCTCTCCGACCGCATTTTCTCCTAAGGACCAACATAGGGTTAAAAATGAGTTATCGCATGTTAACGAAAGATAGAGCAAGTGTACCAATGGGTTTATGATCAGTCAGTCGGTCAGCATTCTGTATACTGGTCTTATTGATGACGTCCTTCAAAAAGGTCAGGAGCATATGACTAGGTACTACCACAGATATAGATAGACCTAGCTAACGCAAGTATCACGAACTGTATGAAAACTAAGCGTGCCACTTTTTGACTACCTACTATGACGTCACAAGCTCGCGCTCTCGCTCACGCTCAACCAGCCAGCTGCAGTACGCAGGACTGAGCGCGTAAGTGGCGGCTTACGATTTTCGAACGTATAAGCTGGTGCGATTTTTGGCACGCGAAGTAGTTGCTCTTGCGTTATCTAGGTGTATCTATATCTGTGGGTCCTACACATATTCACTAAAACCAACCCGGTGGTCACGGGCATATAGAAGGGGGACTGTTACCTCTCAAAAGACCGATACAAAACCCCTCCTGTGCAATACTTTTAGAGCACATCTCTGGGGAGACTATAAAGGGGTCTCCCTGAAACCTAACTGTGCATGAGTACCTATTAGCTGTACTATGTGCTACATAGTTCTCGCAATTAGGTGCGTGTATAACGAGATAATAATAATATAATAAAAATAATAATATTCCACAACTATCACACAACGCCATCTAGTCCCAAGCTAAGCAGAGCTTGTGTTATGGGTACTAGACAACTGATAAACATACTTATATATTTCTAAATACATACATATTATAGATAAATTACACCCAGACACAGAACAAATGATTGTGCTCATCACACAAACATTTGTCCTGGGTGGGAATCGAACCCACGACCTCCGGCATAGCAGTCAGGGTCACTAACCACTAGACCATCAGGCCTGTCAAATGAATGAATGTAGTGGTCTACAATTTATTCCCAATGGACAAAGCGCGAGCAGCGGCGGCCCAGGTTTAACTGACGCGACTTGCAAGTAGTTCGTAGGTTCGAACCCAGACAGGCACTTCACTTTATGTACCTAAATTATTTAAACACGACTGCTCTCAACGCGGTAAAGGAAAACATCGTGAGGAAATCGGCATGTCCTAGAACCAAAAATTCGAAGACATGTGACATCTACTAACTCTCACTGGGCCCGGGTGGTAGATTATGGCCCACTCCCTTTCACCGAGATGAGGCCTGAGTCCTAGCAGTGGGAACATTATAGGCTGATTATGCTATATTATGCTATGGCCAAAGCGCGTGCGTTTTTACATGTCTCCATATAGGTAAGTATAATCCCAGACTATCAGACATGTCCGATGTTACTCCCGGGATGAGATAGTACATTCTATTTCAATACAAGGACTATCGATCGATGGCATTTATTATCAGCAGACGCAGGATACACTTTCATCCGTTTATCAGACAACCTTGATGTAAAAATAACGCTTACATACCAACATAAAAGCATGGCCCCACCTCAAGTGCTAAATAATCTGATTTCTATGAAAAAAAAATTTTATCAGTTGATGTTTTCACAAGTTCCGATATCATAAAAATTGAGTGTGTTGCTAAGTGATATGTCATAGCGTTATGTTTGATAATATTATTTGCATTTTATTATATCTTGTATTCTTTTTTTCGCTATCTATAGTGGCTGCATTTTATTTCGCTAAAAAAGACGACGTTAGAAGTTCTCGGAGTTGCTATATTGTTGTCAAGCTCGCTAATGCATTTGTGGATACAGTCAAGGCAAATTCACATAAAATTTACCTGACTTGGAATTCCAAAGAATTGCAGTTGTATTTGGCTCTTCTGACCAATTAGTTTTTGATAAGTACATAACTTAGTAGCTTTAGTGGATTTGGACGGGATGTATAAGGACAAAAAGGCCTGAATCACGCAGTGGATGAAAACAAAGTGTCGCATCATTTGTTTGTATATGCTTAGGAAGCACTAGTAAATAAGTATCTTCATGAAGAGCTGATCGAGATGGACACAGAAATAACGGTCTGATAGGCCTATGGTATGGAGACCCTTTCTGAACTGCCAGACACTCTAGATCGCTCTCTCCTTAAACATCATTATATGTATATCATTCATTGCTCTTGTTTCAGGATTATTATTGTACAATGTATGTAGGTATGTATTTATTGTTTATGTAAATGGTAATGATAATAAATGTAGTTTTACACAGGGTGACACATTGGGCGATATTATCGTTGAAAGCGATTTTTTACAAACAACCTTTGAATGGGTTAAAGGTAGAACAAAGAATACTGCAATAGTGTGCAGTTATTGTAATTTATATAGTGTTCATAATAAAGAGTAATATGTATATTCTATTCTAGGCTAAAAGAGTGAAAAATATGAAGAAAAAAACATCACAAATCGTTGAATAGTACATCACGATACATGTGTGTATCGTAAACTATTTTATAGCTCGTGTGAACTAAACCCGCACTTATGTCAAGCTTTTCTGTGTAAAAATGGACTACTTAAGTCACAAATAAGCGTGACATAAGTGCGGGCTTAGGTCGCACAGCGCTATAAAAAAACTTTTTGAATATGACCCCAAAGGTTCACATAAATTACATAAGCAACCTTCACGGTGTTTGTCCTCTTACATTACATAGCGGTTCTATTTAGTCAGTTACATAATTCAAACGCATAATATTGACGACACAGATTATATATGCCCTTTGTTAAAATGTAACCAATATTCTGGGTTATTTCATTATTAATTTAGCTTTTGTAGCAACAAGTTGTGTTTGCTTGTGGTTAATAGAATATTCCAGGGTTGAAATTTAATAGTCCTCTACGCTTACGATGTGGTTATTGATTTCATTGTTTCGGTTATTTGGTTTTTATTTATTTAGCTCAGAGTTTAATTTCTGTGATTATTATGAAGAGGACTTGTAGTATTCAAAAGCCTTACACGCGTCGACCACAAAATGTCAATTTTGCGGTCAACAATAGGGTAGTTTCCTGGGTAAAAAAATAATAATTAGATTTAGTCCGTCAGTTAGATTATCGAAAAATAATGGACCCTTATTTTTTCTTTTGTCAATCAAACAAAAAATGACAAAGATAAAGCGCGTCAAAATTTGGGAGTGGGGGGTCGTGACGTCACGCCGTGCTAATCGCCGTGCTAATCGCCGTGCTAATCGCCGTGCGTATCTTTGTCATTTTTTGTTTGATTGACAAAAGAAAAAATATGGGCCATTATTTTTCGATAATCTAACTGACGGACTAATTAGAATTTTTTAGGAAACTGGCCTATTTGCATAAAGTTTTTGCAATTGCCTAATGAAGCAAAAAGAAAAAAGCTCTATAGTGGGTTAATTAGGAGATTCTACTCATACCTACCAAGTTACCAGGCTCTTTAGGGAGAACAAACAACATTACATAACATCACGCATGAATTCCCCGAAAGGTTAGGCAGGGGTGCCCAGTTAGCTCACCGTCTGATCAGGACCACGCCCGTGCCGGACGGCGCGTACGTGTTCCACGCGCGCTTCAAAAAAGTGTCAGCATAAAGGAAGGGGCCTGTTAGAGCCGAGGCCCGGGGGTGCGCGATTGTCCGAAAGGGTTACCGTTACCCCGGAACATAAAGGGCTAAGGAAGGAACACGGGTGGGTTTTAGTCAGTAAGAGTCTGACACTCCCTTCCGCTCCACCCAGAGCAGGAGGGGTCATTTGATGATTTCCCATACACAAAAAAAAAAGTGTGGTCAGTAGGTACACCCACATTTCGCCAGTTATGTTTAAGTCCAATGTAATAGGAGGCGAGCCTATTGCTATCAACCGGGCACAAATCCAGACTCCAGACTGCTACTGAGAAATTTCAGAAAGAAAAACCCAGTACCTAACACTTTGTGCAACGCAGGAATCGAACCAGTACCTCATGCTCAGCAGTACCTAGCGCTTACGACCACTAGATCAACGAAGCAGACAAAAGGTATTATTTTGACTATATTCATACTAAATTTTACTAAAACAATATTGACTATCGCTAAATTTATAAATACCATTACCTACAAAACTAACATTACGGGAGATTTTGCGCATAATCAAGCCACGCAAATATTCTTCACTACTTAGGTAGGTAAAAATGCGGTACATATTTTCTTATTCAAATTACTGCACACTTTAACGGGACCATTCCGTGACCGTTTCAACAAACAAAATCGTTTATCATCGATTTCTCGCGCTTTTGACGTATGCACGAATATGTCTTAATTATCCGAAGAAATTTTATCGGCGCAAAATATTATTTTCGACTTCGAACACAGGGTGACTATGTTTTCTAACAAACCCACAATGTATTCGAAGTCGTCGATAATATTTTGCACCGTTAAAATCTTACAAATAATTATTTCTTTGAACTAACTAAAGACTATATTGTGAAAATTGGTTCATTATCCTTTGTTCTGCAACATTCAAGCTGAAATAATTACTCATTACTGTCGGTAAATGCCATACTAATTTACAGGTGTCAACATAATTTTCATGCGTCTCATTTTTCTCAGTAAAGTTGTAAAATACAGGACAAAGATTTTACAAATAGACTAGTACCTACTTAGTCTATTTCAAAAATATTTTGCCGATTGACTCTATATCATTTATCAACTATATCATTATTAATCTACATATATCATTCATCACCATTTGCAGCCTTGTTTCACTCACTGCAGTCGCTGCTACGTATAGGCCTCCTCCATTCTGTGCCATGCTTCCCTGGTCTGTGCGAATCTCTGTCACTGCTTTTTGGACAACCTCTAGTAGATAACAATACTGACTATCGCTAAATTTATAAATACCATTACAAAACCAACATTACGGGAGATTTTGCGCATAATCAAGCCACGCAAATGCCACACTATATATATACATATTAAGTGGTTTATTGAGAAAGTCAGTTCTTGCATGAAATTCTCTCATGCAAAAATCCTCGCACCTAACACTTTCAACCAAAAAGAGAGCAACACGGAATGCGTGATCGAAAACTAGAAGACCAAGTCAATACACTTTCTAGACGATACTCAGTAATATTAGTCATGCCAATATAAACTACTATTAGTTACGCGATATGATGTAATGGATTCTTGTGTCATTGCCAGCACAAAGATTAATGTGCGCGAATGTCACAATATTGTCGAGTCCCTCATTTTTACTGCAGCGCGAATGTTGGACGGAACATAACATCACCAGCGGAAGGGAAAACACGACATGACGCAAACGGTAGGCTCTAAAACAAAGCACCCACGGGCATACGATCAATCAATTTTAGTAGCGTGACCTAGTTTTGTACTTTTAGGTGACTACATACCTTAAACCTGGATAGTTAAGTTATTATGGTATACAAGGGACATGAAATTGCAAACGCTAAATCTAGCGTGGTTAAAATTATGATTAGCATCAATGAAAATATTGACAATGCATCGTAATTCGTACGTCTGTAATTGACGTAAACAATAGTCCGTGTCTATGTTCTCTGTTATTTGTAAATGTTTGTGTTTGTGTTGTTGATGTGCCTTAATAATAAATAATAATAACATTTGGAATGTGAGCTCGGCTATCATTGTGCCGATTGTCGTATCGGCCAATGGCCTTATATCCGAAAGCCTCGATCAACATCTATCGAGGCTCTCGTTAGGCGGTTGGATCAAGGGCCTGATTCAGAAGGCAGTACTCCTCGATACGGCTCGCATTGTGAGGAGGTTCCTGTCTTTGGAGCCCTAACCACCGGTAGCTTGGACCCTGCTCCCGACACCGGCGGAATACTATTTTTTTATATTTCTAAATAATATAATGCTTAGATCTTAAATCCACGCACTAATGGTATACGAGTTGCAATTATAAATTGAACCGGACACAAATCACACAAATATTTCCGCGATGAACAAACTATTTAGTCGTGGATCATAAACATTCCTTTGCCTCTCAAGACATAGTATCGTGCTTATAAACTCCAATCATATTTAATCCTTCAGCGCCGGAGTTAAACAACAAACTTGTTTAAAACTCAAAACTCAAAACTCAAAGCATTTATTTCAATTAAACCATTTACAGGCACTTTTGAATTGTCAAGAAGTCAGTCAGTCAGAAAAAGTGAAGCTAGTTGCCCATTCCAAAGCGTAGGTACCTATGGAGAAGAACGGGCAAGAAACTCCATGGACACTCTTTTAAATCAAAATAATGTGGTTACAAAGTCTTGGTTACATCATTCATGTTAAAAATTATACATGTGAGAACGATGCAGAACGTTAAAAGCGTCCATAATGAAAAGATGAGAAAAAACAACAATTCAAATAATAAATTAAAATAAGCCATGGCAGCAAAGAGATGACCAGTCCCTACTGACGGCGCCCGTTCACGAACATGACGCATGCATCAGCACCATTCAGCTCAACCATTTTGAAGGGAGCTAAATGATCCAACACATGCGCCACCATCAGCGAGACATTTGAGTGAGCATGACATACTCTCAGCCGCCAGAGCACATTCAAGTCAATGAAAGACGTACCCAGTAAATGGTAGCTTTATAGTGTGTACATAGTACTCACACATGTGTTATGCAATTATACAATACTAGGAGATTGAATTTATACAATGCAAAGATAGACTTACAATCTTCAGCAGCTCCAACAGTATTTTCAAGTGTTAATCAATTAGTTGTGGTTGAGGAGCAGGACCAGCATTGAGCCAGGCATTTTTATCCGCGATGTAATCCCCTAACTTATAATATGCCTGCCTGCATAGTGTGCGTTTAATACAAGACTTGAATTTTGTCTCATTCAGTTGAAGAATGTGGGGAGGTATTTTATTATAACATTTTAAACAGTACCCCATAAAAGATGAGTCTACTTTAGCTAGTCTGAAACCTGGTTGAACTAATAGGTCCCTATTTCTAGTACTATAATTATGTCTCTCACCTCTTTTACTAAAAAGATGTAAATTTTTCCTTACATACATGATGTTTTCATAGATATATTGACAAGGTACCGTCATGATGTTAATTTCCTTAAACCGTTCCCTTAGAGAATCGCGCCTGCGAAGATTATATATGGCTCTGATGGCTCTTTTCTGCAGAATAAAAATAGAATCGATGTCTGCAGCCCGTCCCCAAAGTAAAATACCGTAAGACATGATACTATGAAAGTAACTAAAATAGACCAGTCTCGCGGTATCTACATCAGTAAACTGACGGATTTTTCTGACAGCATAAGCAGCTGAACTTAGCCGTCCTGCAAGAGATGTTAAATGAGGACCCCATTGTAGCCTTGAGTCGAGCGTGATCCCTAGGAAAACAGTTGTATCGACGAATTCTAGTTTCTCTTGATTCAATATTATCTCGCAATCACTACCTTTGACATTTGGTAAAGAAAATCTTATGCACTTAGTTTTTTTTCCATTTAATACTAAATTATTAGCAGTGAACCAATTTTGGACCTGCAGTAGGGCGTTATTTACGTCGTCAAAATTTGTAGCACGTCTATTTACCTTAAAAATTAAGGAAGTGTCATCAGCAAATAACACCATTTGTGGTTGGTTTTTTAATAAATGGAGTAGATCATTAATATACACTAAAAAGAGGAAAGGACCCAAAATCGAGCCTTGTGGCACACCCATTTTTACTGTTAAACCATGTGAATTGACACCATTTATTTGAACTTGCTGTTGTCTATCATTTAAATAAGAACTAACTAAACTGAGCGCAAGTTTTCCAAGTCCGTAAAGCTCAAGTATCAAAAGCAAGGTTTCGTGATCGACGCAATCAAATGCCTTGGAGAGGTCACAAAAGATCCCTATGGCGTCTTGAGCCTCTTCCCACGCGTTAAAAATGTGTTTTAATAAGGTTACACCGGCGTCGGTCGTACAACGTCCTTTGGTAAAACCATACTGTTGATCGTGAAGGATTTTATTCGTGTTAAAATGATTGAGCATCTGATTAAGCATTATCTTTTCAAACACCTTGCTGAAAACCGGCAACACGGATACGGGTCTATAATTATTGGTGTCTTTACTGTCCCCGGATTTGTAAAGTGGTATTACCTTACTGTATTTCATTAAATCGGGGAAGACTCCTTGATCAACACACGAATTAAATACTAAGGCTAAGTAAGGCGCAATAGACTCAATTATGGAGGTGCACACTTTAATGGACATTCCCCAAAGATCTTCTGTCAATTTGATCTTAATTTGCTTAAAAGCTTTTATTACTACTGCGGGGTTAATATGTTTAAATTGAAATTCAACCGGGCAGGCTTGCACGTTCGCTCGTAATAAATCAATTGATACGTCGGGTGAGGAATTTAAGGCTTCCGTCGTTTTCAATGGTATATTAGTAAAGAAATTTACAAATTCTTGAGCTACTTCTAAGTTAGAGCTTATGGCACCACGTGAAGTCTCCAACGTGTAATCAGTGTTTCGTTTTTTATTCCTACTAGTTTCGTTATTTATAATTTTCCAAACCGTTTTTATTCTATTTTCTGCCGATTCGATTTTGTTGCTAATGTACCGGGCTTTGGCTATTTTGCAAGTATTTCTAAAAATTTTGGAATATGTAGCAACATACTTGCTGAAAGTTTCAGTATTGATGTAAGGCTTAAGACCATACAGTTCGAACAGTCTTGCCCTACTTATCCTAATACCTCTAGTTGCCCAGTCACTAAATATAAAATTAGGGCAAATGGTTTTTGTTTTCTTTTCAAAAGTTTTATTGAATTGAGTCTGCACTACTGAAAAGAAATCCTCGTACAATTTATTTGCATCACCCATATTATCATGGCCCAGATCATTTAACTTATTATTAAGAGTTCTATTGAATATTTTTAGTTTACCCGTCGTTATTGGTCTAAATTGTATTTGCACTTTTTGCAAAGGTATTTTAAACTTAAAAGTTACCGTTTGTCCACTATGATCAGACGGCAGATAATTTACGATGGCTTTATCTAAATAATCACAATCGCAAAAAACATTATCGATACAAGTAGCAGAAGTTGGAGTTACTCTAGTCGGTTCTGTAAAAACATTAGATAAATTGAACGATTTGAAAAGGCTTAATAATCTACTGCAATATATATTATTTTCCAAAATATTAATATTAAAATCACCACAAATAATTGCGGCTTTGTTATTGGATGCCAGTTTCGCTAGGACATCTTCCATTATTGACTCAAATACAGAAAAGTTCTGATAATTAGGGGGTCTGTAAACGCACACTACAACATGCTTATCTAGCTCAACACAAGACAGTTCGATGCAATGTTCAATTGATAAATCCACTATGTCATTTCGTTGCTTACATTTTAAACAATTTTTTATCAAGATTAAAGAACCTCCACGCAGCATAGATTTACGATTAAAACAACTGCCCACACTATAGTTCTCATAATTAATTAACATTTGATAATCCTTTAACCAATGTTCGGTAAAACAAACAATGTCAAACTTGGTTTTTTCTAAAAACATTTCAATTTCTAATAATTTGGAGGAAATGCCTTGAATATTTTGATGAAATAACCTCAAGGTATTCTGCTGATCTCCTTTTTGATATTTAGTACTTATTTTAGAGCAAGAAGATACCTTGTCGCTGTTAGGTATTAGAATATTATTACTGGTACCTTCTGTTGTCTTACAAACTAGTTTAAATGTTTATCCGGAGTTAATTCCAAGACTTCAATGTCATCACCAGGCAGTGAGCTCATAGAGCGTGAGGGAAATGGAACCTCCTTCGTACAATTTGTATACAAATTTATAGCATTTGAGCTACATTCATTTAGGCAAACCACCTTATTATTAGTATTATTACTAATTGTTGTGGTGTTAATAATACAGGACTTCGACATAATACTTATGTCTGTGTTTATATAAAAAGCCAATAGCCTTGCTATTATGTGTCTAAAACTAACAGGCAGATACACAGTACCCCTAGTCGACTTTAAAGTTTCAACAAAATTGTTGGTGTCAAAATAGACAAGCTTGTCACTGTAATGAGTAACTAAAAAGTGCATATGCTTATTAAGCATATGAATATAATTGTTTTGTCTACTTGTCAATTTTTTTAAATATGGGAATGCACACAATATTATTTTATTACAATTTAATTTTAACAACTCAGTTACACAGTCAGTTATTTCATATTTTTTGACTTTAGAACTGTTACCTACAAATACAGTAATGTTGGTTTTAGGATTAAATACATTTCCTGTTACTGATGCCATTATTTGTTTATAGGTTGACCCTGGCATACAATTGTTTTGAGTAGAATAACTCAGGTTGTTACTAATTAATTTACCTAAACCTCTTCCTATACTATCTGAGAACATAACTGAATCATAACAATCATGACTACTGAAAGATGGACAACTACTAACCGCAAGCTGTACCACTGGAGATAGATCCTGTACTATATCAGATACATCTTGGATAAGGATACAGTCTTGAGACAAACACTCAGTCTGGGACGGGTCCTCCGTTGCCTCAGGCTGGACAGCAACAGGGTTTGAAACCTTCTGACAATTACACTGACACATAACTAACTCATTAGCAGCAAGAATATGTTCTTTAATTTGGTTCTGAGAACCCACATATTTAATGTAAAGGGAACTAAGTCTGCCCTCAAGTACCTGTATGTCAGACTGTAAGCGCTGTGTATCAAATTCATATATTTTTTTGCTGTCTTCTAATTTGATTTGATAATTATTTAATTTATTAATTAGATCAACACGTTCTTTCCTCAGTGGAATATTTTTGGAAAAGTGTTGGTTTTGTTTCCTAAATTGATTATATTTTTTAATTATTCTATTCAATCTTGCATATTTTTTCATTTTGTTATGACTAAATTTATAACTATAATTCTGTTTTAGCAAGGAATCTTCAGTAAGGTCAATAGTTGTTTAAATTATAAACCAATAAAGTTAAAACAAGACGAGTTATAATAGCCATCTGTTCTGCCGATCATCAAAATGAAGATAACATAAGTACCAAAGCGATAAATCATGAAAAGCTAGTGATAACCGAAGATGTTTTTAAAAATCTGAATATGGCCTTATAAAAGAACCCACTCATTTGATTCTGAGAATCGTCTTGGAATTTAAACAATAGGTTGTAAATGAGTTGTTGAAATGTAATAAATTATCTTAAACCTGATTCTGAGAAGGAATTTAAAGGTTTTGACTGCTATAAAATGTTGTGTAGTACAAATCGCAAAGATTTTGCTGTAGTGTTCTTGTCACCCATCGCGATCGTAACGATAGATGCTACAAACACTCCTATATCACTATTGTAGTGTAGTGTCCCTAGCTAGCTTCACTTTCAGTTAATAGTCATTTAGTTTTACTGCCCTTCTCTGTTCTACTTTACCCATACTAAAGTAAGTATGTACATATATATACTCTTTCTTCGGTATTTCCATTATTAATATTTTCACTTGCGTTCGCAATTATTTCCACTCGGATGATTTTATTATTAGATTGTTATAATAATACTGTTCCATTTTGTTGCTCCAGACTTTCACAAAGTGTTATCACAATTAATAATGCTCTCGTTAAATTCGTGCCAAGTTTCGGTTTGCACACTCAGTTTGCACTAGCATTCTGGCATTGAATCATTTGGCATTGAAAATGGTGCAAATAGTGTAAAAAGTCCGGAATTGAATCAGATTGGAATTCGTTTATTTTTACCTGAATACGATTTTAGAAACACACTTTACAAAGCTTGTTTTATTTTTTTCTGGTGGACAGTAGGTACTATCATCTAAACTAATATAATAAGGAGAAAAAATTTGATTTTTTTACTTTCACGCTAAAACGGCTCAAGGGATTTGGATGCAATTTGACACATGGGTAGACCATGAGGACAAAAAATACTTTTTATCCGAATTTTCTCATAGGATCGAGACTTATGCGGATGAAACCGCTGGGCGCAGCCAGTAGTGTATAAGGCGATTACCATCTTAAAGCATATACCTAATTGTCAACGTAATCTTTTTAGGTTACAATACTTCTAGGTGCTAATAAAACGTCATTGACAAATCATCTACGAGTAACTTACGCAGTAACATTTCCTTTTTCATAAAAGTAGGAGCTCTAACAATATACGTGTAATAGTAGACGGGATAAACCCATGATTATTAAATAATTAGTCTCGAAAGCGCCGAACAATAACTCGACACTATACCAAGAAACTAGACACATCCTTCATTAATAATGCCTCGGAACTGAACTGTAACTAGAGTATTGTTGAAACCAGTACTCACATGGAGATAACACCGTGTTTACACAATGATACATATTTACATATCCACACAACTGACAATACATAACACATGACATCACCGTCTGAGCGAACTACTTTACCTTAACGTTTAGAAATTCAATTCAACTACGAAAATTCTTGTAGTATATAAAATGTCTCTGGCAAAGAATAGTGCTAAAAGCTTTTCCTCCCGAGAGTGTCTTAAAATGTTATTTCAGAGCTTTTCGGATGGGTGGATAGCAGCAAAGTTTTAAGATAGTATACTTCTACCTTTTCATTTATTATTAGTGTTTTCAGCAGCATCCTAAAGATCGTACGTAAAAACTGTCCATGGGATCTCGTCTTTATGTCTCTAAGTTAATAAATCAACCAATTAAACAGAAATTCCTTAACAGTTTTGATTAAAATTTATATGAAGATTGACCATGACTTCTAGGTCATTGTTAATCTTTGTGACATCAGACTTATCAACACTGATGTCCTAAAATCAAATCTAGCTGTTACTCCACTATTAAATTCTGAAAATATTGTTATTCATTTCATTATTAACGTAGTCAAAGTCACGGTCAAACATCACGAAATTTAGAGCAGTCAAAAAATACGACTTGAAAATAAAACTGTCGATGTAAACCTGAAACCGGTGAGGAACAAACAGAAATATTTTACTGTTACAACAACTATATTTTGCATTTTTAAGTCGCCAGAAAAATTGAGCGATTTCGCCAGTGGCACATTTTTTTAAAAAATATTTATGACACTCAATTTTTATTTTATTTTTATTGTTTTAGTAATATAGCAGTAATTTTTGTTTCTTCAAAGCAGTTTATCTAGAATGCAATATGTTTTCGTCTTTCATATAAATTATTTTTAGTTTCCTTACTGCGTAAACTTACAACTGTCGCTTTAAAATCATCAAATTTGCTATCGGAATCCGCAGACGTATTCGGTGGTACTAATTTGGCATCACACCGCTAAAATTCCTGTACCTACCGGTTCTTGCAAATCAAGTATTGAATCGATCGATTTGTCTCATTCATGCGGGTATTTTGGCGCTCAACATTTTGCATTTACTTTTTCAATGACAGACTTACTCACTAACTAATGTTTCGTATTAATTAATTATTTACTATCATTTATTATATGAAAGAGAAGGTCCGTAGATGCGTGCCCATCTATGCCCGAAAGTCTGACAACCAGTCCTACCAAGGGGTATCTTACTACCCAGTAACTAGGTTGTAGAGGTCAGATGGCAGTCGCTCCATGTAAAATACTGGTATTCAGCTGCATCCGGTTAGACTGGAAGCCGACCCCAATATGGAAAAGGCTAAGCAGATTGAAGAAAAGGGAGTGAATGATAGTGAGAGTTCGAGTGCGAGTGATAGTGGGACTGCGTGATATACAACGTACTATGGGGGGATAGTACAAAATATATGCGAGCGCTGCGTTCGGGATGATGTAATTCGGTTTTTTTTTCGTTTAATTGAGAACGCTCCGGGTTCATTCCGAACCGAACGTCAGGAATTATTTCCGAACTGAAAATATAAGAACGTGTGCGCTAAACAGAACATTTTGTATGAAATGCGTGCATTCGGATCTCCGAATCTGAATTCCGAATCAGAAAACCGGACGTAGGCAGGAAGATGCTGATGATAATATGATAGCACACACAAACGGCATGCATAAAAACAAAACATGCAAATATTTTTGCTACACGGTGATATAAATTAAATTTTTGACAGACCAATGCACAATTAAAGGTGGAAGCACCTTGTGAACCGTTTTTATTAAAATTCCAGCATATCTTTATAGTTTCTGATTATCATAGTTGCTTATATAATATATCTTGTGAATTATTTAGCTGAAGTAAGAACTTGATATGATAAGAAGACTATGATGCAATCAGTCGTGTGCGTAAAATATCAAGGAGTCGGAAATAGAATAACTTAGCTAATTTTATGAAGGCAGCATATAAAATGTAATCAAAGGTTTGGACTTAAAAGAGACCTTTAAGATTTTTTCGGCATTTCTTTTCAGGAATCAGTCAGATAGGAAATGCCGGCGCTATCCAGTTCTAAAAATATTGACGTGTAAAATTGTATTAAAAAGTCTACTTATAAAACATTTCATTTTAATGTTTTAGCGACGGAAATATGGAAAGTTGGAAACTACGTGTCTCATGCCCGGTTTCTGAAGAATTCTTAAACGGAGTTTAAACTTTCAATAGTTGTTGATTCGACATAATTATCTATTTAACCGAATTCCTTCCTTATGAGCATAAGGAAGGAATTCTAATCGAATGAATGGTGAATTATTATCGAGGGTTTATCTGAGAACCTCAAAAACCGAGCGGTTTTTGAGGTTCTCAGATAAACCCTCGATAATAATTCACTCGACTTTTAAGCTAAATTCTTCCTTAATGACATGTTCAGAAACACGATATCGAACCAATAATCACTATCGAATGGATAAACTCCGTTTAAAAACCTCAGAAACCGACCATAACGCAAACAATCACTTGCCACTTGTTCCTTGTAAAAATACAAAAAGTGTAATATATGAATGCTCTAGATTGTCAATTTGAATTTCATAAGATTTGATAAGACCCAGAAGCAAATTCACCAAAACGAGGATTTATTATCAATCGCCTCTGTCCACTGCCGGTTAAAGGCCTTTCAAAAACATAAAACTCATTTCTCATAACCACAAACGCATCTCGTCATCTTTGAAGATATCCTTTCTTCAACGGCTACCACTTATAGATAATACGAGTCTACCACACGGAACATCTCCGTCGCCACATAAATAAAGAAAGAATCCCTCAAAGATATTATAATGCTTGTCATATTTGCTTATACAATCTCCATAACTGCTTGAAGTATTGTACCATCTTTCACCAAGTTGTATGTAACAGGTGGTCTCATCGCTAACTTGTTGTTAGCAGCTCTTGGTTATGCTAATAGTTCCCGATTTGTTCAATAAACATTGTTTATTTACACCGTTTTCGCGTGTTTTAATGAGTTCATCTATTTGTGGGTTCTTGATCGGTATTGTTGTCGTTTCTTATTGTTCTAAGATTTATTTGGACACATGTGGCTTTCTGTGTCAGGTTTGAAATTTTTGAAAAGTCAGATATATTTTCATAACTGAAAAATGTTACGTAATTTTCAGGTTTCAGGTTTTATAACTACGAATAATTCTGTTTTTCCTTATCGGAAACATTGTAGACGTTAAGGAACAACAACGAATTTCAGGTAATCATAATTAGCGTAACTCTTGCTAAAGAAACATGAATGAAACCTATAATTTTCTTTATCAAAAAACATTCTACTGAAACAGAAATTTCAACAGTTTTAAGCATAATTTAAAATAATAGGAAATTCCATCATAAGCGATAACTTAACACACAAAACGTCCGATAACTTGCGGATTAGTGCCGGTTTATTTACCTTAGCAACGCCGAACCTGCCGAAAGCACAGCACAGTAACACTAATGTAACACAATCAGTTGGAAAACTAGGGAACTGTGTCGAAAAATCGTTCGCGAATTTGTTGGATGGTGTATTGTGTCGGGAAGTGTGAGACGGAGCGTGTAGGCACGTGTTCGCGCCGCGGTTGGGTGCTGTCGACTGATGGTTGACTGTTCTGTTAGCACGCGGCGCCAGTCGCCGCGCGGCCGCGAGCTAACCCATGAAATCGCTTTCCACTTCAGGCCATCGTTGTCCCAGTGTAGTGGCATGTGCTGATATCAGCTGTACCTTTAAAAAACATGGGAATTTGTGTCGATTTATGTGTGATATTGTCTTTTTATCGTATTCTTTATAAACAAGATTGTTGACAGGTGTAATTTGCATTTTGGGCAGTTATAATAAGCGTACCCTGATGGCCTGATGCTAAGAAAATACTAACATTAACATAAATATAATAAAAGTATCATAATGGACGCACTGTACTCAGTAGATGATAAGATAGAATATAATCAGTCATTAGGTTTTGTCAACTAGCAAGGATCAGCTGATTCCCAGAAGGCTCTCCTAAAATATGTTTAACCAATTTTTGGTTCAGAAATACTTTTGTAAAGACAGATTTTAGTCTTATCTCCGACTGCGACGGTGACAGGTTGACCTGATTGATTGACATATTTGCCCGCAAAGGAATCACCAAGATTTCTGCCCCTGCAGAAGAGACAGCGATTAAATTAAAGTTAAAAAATATTAACTTCATTGTAAAGGGTCTTCTTTACATGACAGGTTTGGAATGCTTTCTTGTTCTTGAAGAGGATCCTTGAAACTACGGCCCGATTAGACTTGCTTGAACATAGGTAATTAATTAATTAACTGACTTTACGATGTATACAATTCTAATTACTTACCAGAACTTGCATACGTCATATCTAAGCCTTGACGAAGGTATTTTAATAATCAGATAAGGCTATTTATTAGCAGGTAGACGCTATATATGATGTTACATACATGCGGTTGCGGAGGCCCTATACAAGGTTGCCCTTATCTGAACTTATTTCATCAAATCGGTACTCATTCTTTCAATTAGCATTCTCTTAACTTCGTGGTGCAAATATCCTACTTCCTACTATATTTATATTTAATACTAGCTTCTGCCCGCGACTTCGTCCGCGTGAAATTCGTACTTTTACTTTCCTCTAAAAGTTTCGAAAATGTATGATCTTTATAATTTTTTTTTTGTATCATGATAATTTATTTATTTAACCATTTACCATAATTAACAAAATTAAAACCTAACTTAACTAAAACTATATAGAAACTAAAATTTTGCGTCGAAAAATTCATCCGCATCGCTGTCGACTGGTAATGTACCCAAGAGACTGGCGGCATTGCCACGTTGTATGGCAATGCTTAGCCTTTGGCCAAAGTAAAAGATATAATTAATTTAGATAAATAAGCATTCGGGCCAATTTTTAAGTTTATAGAACAAAGGAATCAGATTTTTCAAATAAACTGTATCCCTGCTTTTCACCCCCACAGGGGTGGAATTTTGAAAAATCGTTTAATATGTGTTCGTAACTTGACTCAAAGTTTATTTAAACCAATTTTAGAGCTAATCAAGCCAGGCAGTAAAATCCTCCCCTTTAAAATTAACTACCTCTTTTCACACAGGGGTAGATTTTCGAAAAACCCTGATTCACGTTATTAATTATTATTTTCAGTCCTTAGTATAAATACTGAGTTTCAAGTTAATCGGACAGGGCTTAAAAAAATCTTCCATGCAAATTTTGACACCCCCCAATACCTCCTTAGGGGGTATTTTAGAAAAACGAAAAATTCCAAACTTCATAATTTACTTAGATAAGTATTCGTGCCAAGTTTATTAACTCAAGAAATAAGATTTTTCATACAAACAAAATCCCCCCCTTTTCACCCCCTTAAAGGTTGAATTTCCAAAAACCCCTTCTTATTCGATACCTACTCTTAACTCTTCACAAAGAACACACCCTCCAAAATTCATGTCCCTAGGACCAACGGTTTAGACTGTGCGTTGATATTTCAGTCAGGTCGTTCATCAAGAAAGAAAAAAGAAAGAAAAGGAGAAAGAATGTGGTGCTGTTCCACAAACAATGAGAAGCTTAATAATATCGTATCCAGCGAGTCCTGCACCCTATTTGCGTAAAACACTTTCAATCCCAATCTGAATGATTTTGAAGGATATTGCTAATCCATTGCTTCATCATCATCATCAAGGAACCCAAAAAAAGAGAAAGAGGTAGAGGAACAACCAAGAAGCCAAAACCTCCTTCTTCGCCCTTAGGTATATGGCAGTCCACATATATCAGCTGTTGACTCATTATGCTGTCCAAGATTACTAAACACTACAAACTAAAAAAAAAAAATGTAAAGATTGTACACACAGTAGAGCCATAGTTTTAGTCACGTCTATGATACGACCAAAACCAGCCTCAGTCACCAAAGTAAACAAATGAAATAATAAATCTATCATGATACCCACTATGTCATCTCACAAGCGTCTCGAACGATGGATGGTCTCCATTCGACCTGAATATTTTCACAACAAAAATTGGGCCAACACTTGCCAACTCATGAATGAGTAATTTTTAATTTCAGTTTGATTTCCTAATCACACTTTTATTAATAAACGTGTGTGAATGCGCGAAATTTTGTTGAAGCCGGCGGAAAGTGAATTGCCGAATGCCGTGTGTTATTGTGCAATTTATGTAGTAGAAACTTGTAACATGACGAACAACAAATCAACTCAACTCAAAGCATTTATTTCAATTAAATCATGTACAGGCACTTTTGAATTGTCAAAATTAAGTAGTCGGTCAGTTAGTCAGAAAGTTGAAGCTAGTTTTGCCCATTCCAAAACGTAGATCTCTATGGAGAAGAATTATGATCGATATCTATAGGTAGTTAGGTATACATATTATTATAATAAAATAGTAACAAAGTCAAAATCGCATGTTGAATATTTTTGAAACAAAGTATTTTCTACGAGGTGTATAGTTTTTAGAATTTTTGTCCGTTTGCCTGATTATCTGAATATATGTTCCGGAGTAGCGCAAAAACGGCTAAACGGATTTAGATGGGTACACAGATAGTTTAATGACTTGGATTAAGACATAGGGTACTTTTAATTCCGGTAGTGGGACATTTCCCAAAATCCATGCGAAACCGCGGGAATGCACCTAGCTTCTGACGTTTCAAAAGTGCCCATGTAGGTTTATGTAAAATAAAATATTTTGATTTTGAATGGTTGAAATTTCCCTTTGCTTTCCTGTATGTTGTTTTTATTTAAATGGAAAAGAGTAGGTCTTAGCATTTCACCGGTTGAATGCCGTAATTACAGACAGTTAAAAAGCCATTGTGTCTCGCGTGGATCCACGTTTAAGCATACGAACGGTTAAATAATAGTAATATAATTAGCACTAGGAAGTGATGAAGGGCGGGCGTTTTGGGGGACTGTCTTTTGTAATTTTGACGTTCGAAAAGTGCTGATTCTCAGCCTAATTTGAATAAATGACTTTTGATTTGATTTTGATTTGAGTAGGTACAGTCAGCATCAAAAGTCGATTAACACTATCATTTTTACATGTTATTAAATTGACAACAACTTTTTTCAATTAACTGATTTTTAGCTTTTCACATAATAGACAAGGGTACCTATATATTCTAAAAAAAATTTCTTCTGCTGCAATTTTGAACAAATATTTTGCTCAATAACTAAGATTAAAAAAACTGAAGTGTTAATCAACTTTTGATGCTGACCGTACTTATCAAAACATTTAACATTCTCAGAGCAAAAGTCTTTCTCAACCGTTATCCCCTTTACAAACATGAAGTACAACAAGACTGTCAGCTCTGTATCTATCTGCTTTCCGATATTTTAGTTAGTTACAAGATCTATTTGTGTACCTACATACATTTTTTAAATAAACCCGGATCTATCCTCCATTTTGAAACATATTATCAAAAGTGCAAGAAGAAATCACTCCACATATTAGATCTTCTACAAGAACATTAATATCTTTCAACACCAACGAATTCATGTTGTTACGATTTATACTCACACTATGTATTTTGTTTGCAGCAGTTTTGCTACGCCAGTCTTCGTGCAATTTGTTGAAATATTTTGACTGGATCACATTACTAGCCGCTGGCCGAACCCCCTTGGTCTCATGGTAGCAAGCGCGCAAAAATGAATTGAATGGATTGCTGCATTGTCATTGAAAAAAGCGAATAATACAACAAAAACAACAACCGACTTCAAAAAAAAAGCACTACAAAGTGATAAATAACTTTAATTTCAGAAGTCGGTGTCGTTGGTTTCGCATTTTCGTTTTTTGACACCGACTTCCGAAATTAAAGTTATTTATCACTTTGTAGTGTTTTTTTTTGAAGTCGGTTGTTTTTTTTTTTTTTGTAAAAAGTTTTTATTTTTCACTTTTTAGTTGTACCTACCTCACACAAATTCAATTAACACTAGTGCACTGAAGAATTGAAGACACCGACTTGAAGAATCATCAAAATTCGCATAGAAATGCCGAAGATGCAGTACATTTATGCATATAACTTCGTACATAAGAATAATTACCTAATGTATTGTATACTAAAACCTTCCTGAAAGTATGTAGATCACTTTAGTGAAAGAATTATCAAAATCGGTTCATTAGTTTTTGAGAAAATCGCGGACATACAAACATACATACATACAAACGGATGGAATACAGAACCTCCTTTTTTGAAGTCGGTTAAAAAGAAAACAGTTTGTATTTTGAACGGTGAGTTGTGACCACGACCTTCAGTTAAAAACTAACCTTGGGAATTTTGTGCGTCAGGATAAGGTTTAAAGAGCACTTACTGCACAAATTAGCACAAGCACTACAGCTTCTAAAAAGCCAACATACGCAACTTCGAAACAGTCGTAGACGAAGAACATTAAAGAATCAACAATATTTCTGTTTTTCTTTCACACAGTCAACGTAATTGTAGTATCTACCTATTGTGGAAGTCTGAATTCTTCGACGTCTTCACTTCCTCATAATTGAAATAGAAATTTATTAATTGAGGTGGTATATAAAAAGGATGCAAGCAGTGGTAATGGCCCCGACTTACGAGTTGTAGGTCGTGGGTTCGAACCCAGGCAAGCGCGTTACTTTGCATGAAACATCTCATCAACACTGCTCTCAAAACGGTGAAGGAAAACACCGTGAGGAAACCATGGGCCCGCGTCATGGATTACAGCACGGACTACACTCCTTCTCGAAGAGAGGAGACCTGTGTCCCAGCAATGGGATCATACAGTAAAACGGGGCTACTTTAACTTCCAGGGTTACTTTGACAAGGCCGATCACAACGCTATGACGCGTTCCCCACACCCCGCGCCTCGCGCAATATTAAGCGAGGTCACGCACACTTGCTGAGCAGACGTGAAAACCGATTTTGGCGCTCTGTTAAAGTAGTTCCAACGCCTGTCAAAGTAACCCTGAAAGTCAAAGTAGTCCCTTTTTGCGGTAATAAGCGGATCCTGCTATAAATAGGATATAGAAATTACTTTTACACGTCATGGTTTTCTTTTAACCGACCGATCGCGTCGACCTAATTGGTGTCGACGTTTCCTATCAAAAAAAAAAATTCAGAGGGATTTAAACATTTTTTTCCAATTTCTCCAATGAGGTTAAAGGACAGGTTTGATTTTTAAAACGTTTTATTTGTCTAATGCACTATCTGCTACAGTTTGTACAGACGCCAGCACATCAAACTACCCGAAACTGTCCAATTTTCCCAATCAACTTTGAACCTTATGATTTAACAAATAAAGTTGAAAATCTATTAAAGAAATTTGACAGATTGTAGTAGGTCGATGTGCTAGCGTCTGTACATGCACACTGGCTTATCATATGGTTTGTGTTGTAAGCGTATTATCGCACCTCATAAAAGTTTGAAAGTAACTTAATACAACAAACGTTTGTACACGACACCGATATCACACTATACGTAAGATATGGAGAGCTTGGGTTGCCCCCAAATCAAATCAAATGGGTGCTTGGGGCACTGAGGCCAGGAAGCTCATGAGTGTGATAGGGCACAGGCTCCGGGAAAAAACGGGTGACTCCCGCTCCGGCTCGTTCTTGGTGCAAAGGTTAGCCATTGCCATTCAACGTGGCAATGCAGCAAGTGTATTGGGCACCTTTGCGCCGGGAACAGTTAGGGGCGGGTTATTTGGACTGATTTAGACGTATGAATTTATTGTAAATTAATTAGTGACAATCAAACGTTTGCTTGCTAGAAATACATTGTTTTGGTAAAGGTAAGATCATTATAACCTAAACGTCATTGTATTCTGCCTGCAAGCAAGCGTGCAAATATTATCAAGTTTACATACATTCTTATTATATTACTATTGTTAATGTCCATTATTACCATGCAATTATTCACTATTTAATTTACTAATTTATATTGTTAACATTCTATTATTATTACATTCTCTTCATAAAATTCTATTATATCACTATTATTATTGTCCATTATTACCATGCAATTATTCACTAATTAATTTACTCATTTATATTGTTAACGTTCTAATAAATAGTTATACAAATATTTAATTTTTATGTTCCATAAATTCCTTAATACTATAAAAACAACACTTTAGAAGCCATTCTGTCTTGAACACATTAGAACCCACTATTGTTTGTATACAGAGTGTCAAAGTAAAGAGGAATTTTGGGGGTTAAATCGTTATTTGTATTCATCAAATACATAATAAGAATATAAATAATTGCCTATTTAGGTAAAAGCAGCTATCTTTTATTCCAAAAATATTCAAAATATCACTAGGTACTGTATGGAGGTTTTAACTTGGATGGTTTTCTCATCCGACCTCCACAATTATTTTAGAAGTATTCGTATTTAAAATAGGTACTCCTTTTAGTTATCCGATATAGCAAGTACGCTGAGTTCTTACATTATTTTAAGTACGCGGGACTTAAAATACCGAATGATAACGGAGGGCAAAAGTGGAGAATGAAAGAAAAAGTATTTATTGCGACTCGTATAGAAAGATCACAAACTAAACTAAACACAGTAAAAAAAATCCAAGTTATATAAAAAAGAAGTAATAAAAAAAAAGAAAAATGAACAGAAAGTCCTATACGAGGTCAAAAGGTGCCAAAAGGCTCTAGGCATGATGCTGCAACAATTTAAAAAATAAATGTCACAGCGCTGGTATTCTGATAGGGCCCGCTGTGACGTCACGGGCAGTTACAGAAATAAATAAATATAGGTATAATAATTATTTAAAATACTAGCAAATAATTGGAGAGTTGCAGACTTCACCGTTTTGTCATAAAATAGGTGGTTTAGTTTGCACACACACAACTGATATACACATAAGCCCGAACTGAAACCTGAAGGCTATACAAATACTTCTTCGAGTCGCCTGGCAAGACAATATTTCATGTATAGTTCGCCCAAAACTTCGCCGCTTCCACCGGCGTTGTTGGTGGCAGGGCAGAGGTCACTTTGACTGCATTATTTAGGGCACACGTGCAGGAATCGAACACACTATTCGTAGCGCAACAGAAAAAAATAAAATAAATCGTAAAAAAAAATGGTGTCGGCGCATCTAGAGAATTGGTTCAGCGATGCCAACCTCTTTGATTGATATTGTTTTTTTAAAGATATGTCAACTGTTAATTTGACGTAACGCCAAGTACTGGGGAGTCGGCCCGCCATTATAAAAAATAACAAAGAGAAGCGAGGCATACATTCACAGGGGTTGATCGTAAAAGACGATCTTGATTAGAGGAATTGTGCTATGATAACCAATTGTGTGTAAATTGATTGCGCTCGCGCCCCACGTACTTTGTGGAATGTCGTTCATGCATTATCGTTAATTAAATAATTGTATTAGACATCTTGTGATTGTTCATAAAGACTTTCATATACTTTCAACTCCTCGCCCGCAAACCCACGCAACATGGCTTCTTCTGATAAAGATGATCTATTCCCTTTAAATAGATAAATAAATAAATAATAAAAAATTTACTGTTCAGAAAAACACATTACATTATTTGAATAGCACTAGCCTCCACATCCACACTAGAACTAGGATTCTCTGTGTCTCCTTCGTCTTACAAGATTAATAGGTACATAGTAGCTAGGTTCATAGATAGCGTCAGTCGGTAATATCTGAGGCGACAATAATCGAGTGTGCTTCCAAATATGATGCCACCGTCTGCTGCATAGACCACCGTCTATTTTCGCTGATGATCTCTTTCCTATTAAACTGTAAAGGTTCCTATTAAAATACTCTATTGTAGACCTAACATGCCTATTGTCTTCCGTCATCACACGTGTCAATTATCAATTAATCAGAATAACCACGACATTTAATTCTACATAATTAACATCAATGTAACCACAATGCATCACCGCTTGACTTCATCACTTCGAATAGGTGATCAGCTCCAGAATTAGGTTACTTTATTATCAACTACATTGTAGGCAAGGTCGCTGACTAAGAAATGCAACTGAGCGCAATATTTATGGAGCAAGAGTAGATTTATTTTGGTTCCAATAACAATGGTTACGTATGATGCAATGAAACGTTTTCATTTACGACCCGTGTGAGCGCAGGCGTCTGGAGGTGGCTATGAATTTGGGTGGACAATTTTCTCGCGGATAGATCAAAAGAAGCGCTTATCGACTGAAATTTTGAAAAATATGTTTTTGTTAATGTTATGTTCATAACATAACATATCGCTTGTATTTTCCATATTTGGTTAGGCAGAGATGCACCTTGTACAGTCACGTCTAAAAGTATGTATACACTTGGCAATTTTCAATTGCGATTTTTTCGTGAAATAACGAATGCAACGTTGAAATACGACACTTAACATAAACCTATGGGTTCGAAAATACTATTTTCGTAATAACATAAAATTTCATTCAAAAATAAAGGAGAAAATCGCCTTTGAATAAAGCCAAGTGTATACATACTTTTAGACGTGACTGTACACACACATTTCGTCAATCATGTTTCGTCAGTCCCAGGCAATAAGCTTGCCCCCTGTGCGAGCTTATTGCCTTCAACCGGGCACAAATCCAGACTCCGGGCTGCTACTGAGAATTTCCTGATGGAAAAACCAATAACACTTCGCCCGGCCTGAGAATCAAACCTTGGACCTCATGGTTAGCAGTAGCGTTTGCGAGTTTTGCGACCTCTAGATCAGCGAGGCAGTAATACCACGATGTAAAAATAATATCTACATTACATGATAGTTAGAATTTTACCAAAGATTTTTTGTCAATATTTTGCAAGTAAAAAATGACACTATTTTGTGCCTTTTTTACAGCTTAAAAATAATAAATATAATAAAAAAAGAAAGTGCACATATTTTGTCTTCAATAGGCAGACGATAAATAAATTATTCTAAAATTGGCTAAAAAATAAATTGACAACTATTATTTAAATTACGCGCTCAATAAATCTTTCTTTAACTTTCTAAATTACTGTTTTCAATGCGTTACTCATTTACTTTTTTACAACATACCAATATGGCTAACTACAGATAGGAAAGTCATCATCATCATCATCATCATCATCAGCCTATAATGTTCCCACTGCTGGGACACAGGCCTCCTCTCTGTGAGAGGGAGTGGGCCGTAATCCACCACGCGGGCCCAGTGCGGGTTGGTAGATGTAACATGTCTTTGAATTTTTGGTTCTAGGACATGCCGGTTTCCTCACGATGTTTTCCTTCACCGTTTTGAGAGCAGTGATGATGAAAATAATTTTACACAAAGTAAAGCGCCTGTCTGGGTTCGAACCTACGACCTACAACTCGTAAGTCGCGGCCGATACCACTGGGCCACCACTGCTCATATACAGGGTGAAATTGAACACATGCGACAAATTGAACTGGGAGATTATACTCATCATTATGAACAACTTTTACTATGAGACCAAACCTGAAATCGCAAAAAAAAAAATCTGCTGTTCCCTACATTTTGGCGAGTTATGCAAACATAAATGTAGGGAACAGCTGATTTTTTTTTCGCGATTTCAGGTTTGGTCCCATAGTAAAAGTTGTTCATAATGACGAGTACAATCTCCCATTTCGATTTGTCGCATGTGTTCAATTTCACCCTGTATACATGGATAGGAAAATAGTAAAAAAAACTTTTCTTTGCAGATCGTCGTCTCCGTCATGTTACAGTTAACTACTTCTATTTTAAACAGTAAGTGATTGCAGTTTTTTTTTTTTGGTTGATCTGCTTGCAGTTTTTACAATTATAAAAGAAAGAAAAAAAGAAAATACGTATATTTGCGGTGAAAAATGACGCAAAAAGAACATAAACACAAAAATAAAATAAAAAGGTAGGCGGAAACGTGCGTCACATCCACGCAAAACGGCTATCGCTCAGCATTATGCTGCGACCCTATGCAGGACAGAGCCCCAGCGCTAGTTTTCAGCGACAGCCGGCGCTGACGTAATGATGTCGTCCGGTGCAGCAAACAGTTATTAAAATACAGTGTAGGTACTTAAAGTAAAATAATAGAATTTAAAAGTGATAGAATATTATACTAAACAGGAAATAGACACAGGTACAGTACATGCTATGAGAATATCATCTTCAATAAACGTTTTACACTTTATGTAGTGGCAACATTTCGAAGCGTCCTTATGAATTTGACGTAATATCGTCGGTACAATAGTCAACTAACCAAAGTGAAATTTTGACAGTTTTGACTTAAATACATGGACATTGTTTATCCGGTAATAATTACATTATTTTGTTTTACTGTATTCAAAGAAGGTCATAAATATTATTTACATTCATTAACTTGAAATGATTTTAAGAAATCCCTGATTTACGGCAACATTGTTTTTATTAATAATCACCTCCTCAACAATTTGACATTGACAGATTGGCGAGTTGACTTCTGACCCGACGATATGCAAAACACTAATATAATTTAAAAGAGTGTCTGCAGTTTCTTGCCCGTTCTTCTCCATAGGAATCTACTAACGCTTTGGAATGGGCAACTAGCTTCATCTGTCTGACTGATTGACTCCTTTGACAATTCAAAAGTGCCTGTTAATGGTTTAATTAAAATAAATGCATTGAGTTTAACCGCTGCATCCCGTTAGATGGGAAGCCAACCCCAACATAGTAGGGCAAAGACTTGGCAGATGATGATTTGCAGTTTTTAAGGATACGTCAACTGCCGCACGGATGTCCTGATATTATAGACAAAACGCATTGTTACCCTAGTCGTGCGACACGATTACTTACGTCAGAATTAAAATAAAACGGTTATATGTAACGATGACTCTTTGATGTCGCCGCAATTGCCGCTGGTGTGGCAGGGTAGCATTTACAGCGATTTTTTTCGCACATTGACTCGCTTCAAGCAGTCCTGAAATTCAAGGTAGCAGGTTATTTCTAAAGTACGGTAGCAAGTGTAATTGAGCAGTTTAACTATCATAGCTAAGTAATATCAGCCGCACGGGTCGATCGATCAGATTAAGCTACGCTTGCCGCGGTTGGTCCGTGGATGGGTGACCATCTTTAAATACCAAGACCCCTCCGTGCCTCGGAAAGCATGTTAAGCCGTTGGTCCTGGCTGTCCTTAGTAGATCTTTAACAGACTTTACGGGTCGTCAGAAGCCCGAAAATCTGACAACCAGTCTTACCAAGGGGTATCGTATTACCCAGTAACTGGGTTGTGGAGGTCAGATAGGCGGTCGCTCCATGTAAAATACTGGTATTCAGCTACATCCGTTTAGACTGGAAGCCGACCCCAACATAGTTGGGAAAAGGCTAGGCAGATGATGAGTCTCCTTTATTCATAAACGTTGCTTAAAGTTAAGTAGTGATTAGGGAATGTTTAACTATACATTTTTGACGTTTAAACGTTACATAACTTTAATCATCCATACTATACAGGGTGAAATTAAATTCATGGGCATCCTTTTAAGGGGTCATTGTACTCATCATTATGAACAACTTTTACTATGGGACTAAACCTAAAATCGCGAATAAAATCAGCTGTTTCTTGCATTTGTGTTCACATAACTCGTCAAAATGTAGCTTACAGTCTGTCCCAAAAGTATGAGACGAAAGTGTAAACAAACCCTGTTCAGGTTAAATTCTTACGCAATCATTCACTGGGAATACTAACATATTCATTTTCGTATTTAGAAGGTTTCGACTTTGTATCTCACCATTTTTATTTTCCAATAACTATTGTCTGAATACCATTATTTAGTTACTTTTGGAACAGAAGATACATCTTTCTACCATTGGTTCATTCAATACAAAAATAAAAGTCCTCCAGACGGCCAGACCTTATTTCGGCCATGGCGACCTATCTCATCGGTGACCAGCCTTCAGCGCTGGAGATATTACAGTGCACAAGTGTGTGCTCAGACACAGGTGCACTCTCTCTTCCCTCACTCTCATAGTCTGATGGGACGACTATCCGATACGACCGGAGAAAAAATTCAGTACTAAGCTATCAGTGAAACCCCACATCAACTAGGGCCACCTCCACGAGCGAAAGAATCGCAGCGATATTATCGTCGTGCCACGTATTTCTATACACTCTCTTAGAACGTGTCTCCACACGGCGATATTATCGCGGCGAAAATTTGATGGCACGGCGAGACTATCGCCGCGATTCTATCGCTCGTGGAGACGGCCCCTAACATCCACAATCACATAGACGGCGACGGCTCTATCACAGTATAATAAATATACAGTAGAACATCTTCATACAAACGTGCCGCTCTCGGTTTGAATGTGTGCGTGCGCGCCGCGCGCCGTGTCGGCACGCGATTTCACGCACACGCTAGCATAATATATGAGGGAATAAGGTGGCGGCAGTGCGGGCTGTGCAGCGCGACTGTGAGCACGCGCGTACGCTACATGACCGGTTGCGTTCGTCAACTCTCGCCGGCGGCGGCCACTTAAATTACGAGTATCATGATGACTTCAAAAAGGGGAAAAAAATATTGTAGTGTTTTCGGGTGCCTCAATAATGATTTCGCAAACCCGGACTTATCATTCTTCATAGTTCCTACTCAACCAGAAATGTAAGTACCTACTTATACTTAAATATTATTAGAAAATGTGGTACTGTATTGTTTATTTCACAGTTTATTTGCTTTATTAAGAGCGTAGCCGAGTCGCATTTTTCCTTAAAAATGTATTCCCAAATTTACTTTCTGAATACTATGTTTAGAGCTAAAGTTAGTTACCAGTAGCAATCAAACACAAGGAAATGAAAATATTTTGTCGGAAATCTTACGTTCTGACTATGTACCAATACAACATGAGCTACCGGAAAAAAATGCATTTTTTTATGTTTGTGGCGCTTTGTTAAAAAAATGTGTTGCTTACCATAAGAACTGCGATTTTTTTAATAATTACGTCGACGTTAATCAACGAGCGTGTAATTTAAGTGTAGAATCTAGATACACCCATTACAGGAATTACGGCAAAGATCGAAATTTACTCATGATCCCACCTGATGATTTTGTCGATAATGTAGAAAGGATGGAGCAGGTGTTTCGCAAAGCGTTCGAAAAGGACCACATCAACATTAAAATTGGCCGGTCAATTTACGATCAACTGAATGATATAGAATTTAAGTCGCCCTGTCCATGCTTTCCCAAAAGTTTTTTACAAAAACTTTACATAAGAATGAGAATTTACTTTACATTAACAAATAATAATAAAGCGTTCCGGACGTGCAGAAACAGGAGAAAAATTTTCTCGGTATCAATTTTGTAACTTAGTATAATTAATGTTATGTGAAATGTGAATAAAGGCTTTTTATTTTTACTAAATTTATAAATTGGTAAAATATTCAATCATAATATGCTTTTTAACCGACTTTTTATTAACCGACTTTAATTAACCGACTTTAAAAAAGGAGGTTCTGTATTCGACCCGTATGTATGTATGTATGTATGTATGTTTGTATGTCCGCGATTATCTCAAAAACTACTGAACCGATTTTGATAATTCTTTCATTAGTGTAATCTGCATACTTTCAGGAAGGTTTTAGTATATAATACACTAGGTAATTATTCTTATGTACGAAGTTATATGCATAAATGTACTGCCTCTCCGGCATTTCTATGTGAATTTTGATGATTCTTCGAGTCGTGTCTTCAATTCTTCAATGCACTAGTATTAATTGAATTTGTGTGGGGTAGGTACAACTAAAAAGTGAAAAATAAAAACTTTTTTACAAAAAAAAACAACCGACTTCAAAAAAAAAACACTACAATGTGAAAAATAACTTTAATTTCGGAAGTCGGTGTCAAAAAACGAAAATACTGAACCAACGACACCGACTTCCGAAATTAAAGTTATTTTTCACTTTGTAGTGTTTTTTTTTTTGAAGTCGGTTGTTTTTTTTTTATTTCATAAATTTAGATCAAGTGCTGCTTGTTCGAAAATATTAACTAAAAGTAAAAGTGACAACCCTGGGGATCAACGCAAGAGTAGGCTAATAACTCGACGGGCGGCCTTAGATAACGTACTGTATATTTACTGTACTGTGGCTCTATGTCATCCACAGCCGTAACAAAAACATATGACAATCAATCTCTGGGCACCCGACACTTGACACCTTTATTTTAAATAAATATTTATTTATTTGAGATTTGTTTTAGTTGAGATGGCGCTTGATTCAAATAGAATAGGTACCTATTTGTATTTGTTTTGACTAGGAATATTTTCAAAGGTTCAAACGTAATTGGCTGGGTGAAGATACGCGCGAGAGAGGTGATGGGCAGGAAGGAGAAATGGATCAAGTTTATTTCATGCCATTCGATCCACCACCTTTTTGAGTTATGGTGGAGGATCAGTTATGGTGGTTGTTGTAGTGCTCTTCGAGAGTAGGCATTACCTTATTCCAAGATAGCATGTCTGAATTCAATACAAAAATAAAATCCTGTTTAAGATAATAATGACAACACCATTTTTACGAGTATCTCCACGCAATCACTGTCCATTCCAAGGTTGCCTGGAAGAGATCACAGAAAGCGACGCGCCTTATCGCACAAAGCAAAAATTTAAGTAAAATCAATTTTTGCTTTGTGAGTCTAAAAAGATACCTACTTCAATTATTAAATTGAGTTTTAAGTGAGCTTTCAAATATTCTGAGTATATTAAAAAGATATTTTTAGTTTTAACTGTAGGCATACTTAATACCAATTGGTTTTGAGAATACTTAAACTGGTTTTTGGTATTCCTAACTTACTTAAGTAGCGGAAGCTAAAAACTATTTAGTATTAAAGAAAGAGGAGACTTAACGAAATCCTTTTTGATTTAGCAAAATCCAACTTCAGATAAAGTATAGATATGTAAGATTTAATCACTATTCTTGTTTGCTACTTGGGAAGCTACGTCAAACCTGTTGAAAGTCGTTGCAGGAACATGAAACACTTTAAAAGCGATTTCCACTTGTCTAAACTCTAATCATAAGATAAAGCTGTTCTGTCTACCACAGACAAAACTGTTTTAGACTCAGGTGTGCTCGATCTTAGGCAAGCAATAGACCTTGCGTCACAGACCTGACAAGCCCAGTATAATTTTAGTTACTAAGTTTCACTTTTACGATTAACATCGTTAGATTAACGACAGTGATATTAACTAGACGTGACTCCTGTGCAAAATAAGTCCTAGATTCGCGATAAAGCTAGACTATAAAAACGACATGCACAAGTGATACCGGTGTTGCCACATAAAAGGAGAAAGTATAGAAGATCGACTCCATACAATGCTTAAAGTTTATGTACAACTGCGGTCAGAAAGTCTTGTAGCAATCTCGCCCATCATCATCAAACTATAGCATCAAAACCAACTGCATTTATGACTTTCTTCTTAAAGGCATTTCACACACACACGCACACGTACGCACGCACCCCCTCACAATCACACGCACACACACATGATATATAGATAGATAGAATACTCTTTAATATGTACACCATAAAAATGTAAGATATAAATGTAAAAATTATACCAGGAGTGACACAATCGAATCGGCGGTCTTATCACTAAAGCATGCATGCATTTTCACATGCTACTGAACTTATGGCCTTTGATGGTATTGTGTATGTCTAATAGTAGTTAAGACGCAAGTTCGTTGCCCTTAACATAAATCTGTCTGGAATTCATTCCTGACGACAAACCCCTATAGACCTTTGTCCGACCTGGGGAACGAACTCAGGATCCCACGCTCAACTGTAGTCGCTCCTGACCATAATATTTAATGACTGTAGGTATACGCTCGAATTTTGTCCTGGTTGGAGGCCTTAATTTATTAAGGCATCCACAGGATAGCCTGGTAAAGCAGCCGATAAATAGAATCCTAGGCTTACCAGCGAGATGCCTCAAAAATAAAATAGCTAGATTTATTTTTGCCGTACTGAACAGATCTTCTGAGAAATGAGGAAAATGTCGCGAGGAAAGTTTTGAGTATGAATGTGGGTAGCGTTATAGGAGTACGAAAGACCAAAGAAACGAGGGATGACCTCTGTGAAAGATGAGATGGCTAGAAAAGGGATGAAATCTGAGATGACCGACCTCAGATAAGTATAACCTCCTCCGTTTTTTCGTCGGTTAAAAATGGATTAAAGGCAAGAGAATGATGATACTGAATTTTCTGTTCTTTTTTCTATTATTTTATATAACATTGTAAGAAAATAGCCCACTTTATCCAAAGAAGATAAGGCAGATTTTCCTACAAACTTACTTAAAGCTGCTACAAAGTAATTTCAACCTTATTTATCTAAAAATAAGGGTTCTGGTTGTGTAGTGGTATTGTTTGTTAGCGGGACCTTGCATTTTTGTGCGCTTATGTATGCTATATCTGTCACTGGGTTAAATGAAAAACAAATATTTGCATTTTGATAAGAATGACGTTGTTGGCAAAATTGATGAGTGTCATGAAATTTACATTTCACATGAATAGTCTTATAATTCACGAAAACAACCAAAAATTTGGAACCTACTAATTTTAAACCGCACTCAGGGCATGTCCGTACAAGGTACCTATGCCCAACATTTACAACAAAGGAGACAGATTGCGACCCACACCAGACCCACCTTCCAAGATAAGAATGTCACGCTGTCTGGTCTCTACACCTCGTCACGTACCAAGCCGTTTGGTTCTAATACCGCTGGTACGAGTACGCCGGCTGGTACGCCGTTCGTTGAATAAGATCGTTGATGCTGGTGTGCCGTGCTCTGCGACCTGCGCTCCAGGCCATGACACCCGAGACCTGTCAACGGCTTCATCAACACAAGATGCGTCCAAGCGGAGACACGTATTCACTTTGTTCAGATATGTAGATGACGTTATTTTAAGTTTCTGTCACTGTTGTTTACATAACGAGTAGTGTTGGAAGAATTTGTGTAGGAAATGTAGTTTATACAATTCACAACAAAAAAATGAAAAACCAAAACATTTTTTTTTTTTTAACAACTGACTCCGCAAGTCAAAGACACCACACTGCGATCCGATATTAAAGTGTTTTAATATTCTATACCAATCGAATATAATCGGATTAGGTTACAAGTATAAATACAAAATATTGTCGTCCACAGTTCCATACTTACACAAACTCTGGTAAAGTGGTAACGATACCTTACTAGACAGTGGGACCTACGATTCAGAAAAAAGTTCAACAGGACAGCGCCATCTCTGCATTAAAGACGTCAGTTAAACACCGCACTTATTTTATATTTTTAGATCAACAAATCTCTTAAAATTAAAAGGACAACAATGCGTTCATTGAAACCGAATAATTTTTTCTCTGTACGTTTTATGTGATAAAAAATTACTATTATTAATTCAGTATGTTTAGTAGCATAGCGCCATCTAGTAAGAATATTATGAACTTAAGATTACACTATTCACTCATAGATGGCATTAAATTCTCATTTTGCTATTCGCCAATAGATGGCACTAATCACAACCACCACTAAGATTTGACGAAGAGCTTTCTTTTTTATTATTTATACAAGCTTTTATTATAGTTTCGGTAAAACATTAACTTTTAATTCGGGCAGATCAAGATTAAAGACAAAACCGTCAATTTTGTGCAGGTAGTTCGAAACACGCCAAAGCCAATGACGTGAAAATACTTATTGAAGTTGAATACAAGTTTATAAAGTAGGTACCGTAAAATCATACAACTATAGTCCTAGGGGACAACTATGGTCCAAATTCACTCAGTCACATAATCACATTTAAAACTACGCGCACCGACATCTAGCGTGAAGTTATGGAAGTTTTTAGTTGTTAATGTCATACGTAACGTGTTTTGATCGATTTTGCATAGATGGCACTACTTGCATCCGATCAGTGAGCTCAACCGATGTAAACGAGTTTGTGCACGTTTTTGTTCACTGCGAACTTTAATTTGAAAAAAATAGTTTTTGTGTATTGTTTTGTTCCTGATTTTTATGGTTGATCGGTAAGTTATTCATACACTAAATTAAATGTTGTTATTTCTCAAACAGTTACTTAGTTCAAATTTAGTGATTTTTTTTTTAAATTTCGTACTATGTTTTCAACTTTAGTCCAGGTTTTTTTTTGGACCATATTTATAAACTACCCTATGGTTCTTTGCAGAACGAGTTGCGATGTCTAGAAGAAAGCCAGGGGCCCGGTCTTATAAATTTTATAGTGAACGGCAGTTGCAACTTTGTATTTCTGATATAGAAAATAAAGTACTCACTCAAAGAGAAGCTTCTGCAAAATACAAAATACCGAGAAGTTCGATTATTTTAAAACTTAAAGCAATCAAACTGAACAAGGTCAGAAACCCTGGACGGCAATGCGTTTTTGCTGAAGATGAAGAAATATCATTTGTGGATCATGCAATAGAAATGTGCAAATTCGGATTTCCCATTACGGTGTTCGATTTGCGTTGCATAGTAAAATTGTACTTGGATAAAAAAGGTCGAATAGTGCCCCAATTCACCAATAATTTACCAGGTCGAACATGGGTACAATGTTTCCTTAAGAGGCACAAAAAAGAACTATCACAGAGGTTGTGCAGCAACATTAAACGAGTTCGTGCTGCGGTCAATGAGGAGACGATTAAAGACTATTTCAACCATCTTAAAGTAGAAACAGAGGGAGTTCCACCACATTTGATCTATAATTACGATGAAACAAACCTAGTGGACGATCCCGGGAAAAAGAAAGTGCTCACAAAACGAGGAACTAAGTATCCGGAGGCAATCAAAAATTCCACGAAAGCTGCATTTAGTTTGATGGTATGTGGTAATGCGGCTGGACAGATTCTTGCACCTTACGTCAACTACAAGGCCGATAATATGTGGGATACTTGGACAGAGGGTGGGCCACCTAATACTCACTACAACAGATCCAGTTCAGGATGGTTTGACACGCACAGTTTTGAAGATTGGTTTTTTACCACACTTTTACCTGTACTTCGACGAGAAGAGGGAAGAAAAGTGGTAATTGGCGACAATTTAAGTTCCCACATTAGTCAAAAGGTCTTAGAGGCGTGTGAAAAATATAACATTGCATTTGTTGCTTTGCCACCAAACAGCACGCACCTGACTCAACCCCTCGACGTTGCGTATTTTAGACCACTAAAATTACATTGGAGAAGAGTTTTAGACGAGTGGAAGAGCACGAGGGATGGTCAAGTTTTGCCCACTATTCCGAAAAATACGTTTCCTTCTTTGCTGAAGCGTTTGTGGGAGAGTGTGATGCCGAGAACTGAAGCCAATCTGAAAGCTGGATTTTTAAAGACTGGCATTTATCCAACAAACGAGACCCCGGTATTACAACGCTTGTCAACTTACAGAGAAATAGAAACAGAAAATGTTGATCCAAGCCTGGTATCAGAGTCATTTGTAGAGTTTCTTGAAAATAAAAGAAATACCGTTGTCGGTCGTGCGGGAACTGGACGAAAAAAGAAGTTAAATGTACCCGCTGGAAAAAGTATCACTGCTGAAGAATTGAAAGCTATATCAACCACACCTACGACATCTCAAATGAAGCCATCTAAAAAGAAACGTCGAGTAATGTCTGTAGATAGCGATACCGATGATTCCATAAATGAAAATGTCATAGAATTTGCAAACGATTCTGATTCCGATCGAACTTTCGTTGAAGGACTTGAAGATGAAGATCTAGTAGAATTTAAAGACAAAGAAAACGAGTCTCCAAATTGCGTCGCCACCTCGTCGAATTGCGAATTAATCCCAGAGGAAAATGATTTCGTCGTTGTCGAATATGAAGGCGAGTTATGGCCTGGCCAAATACAAACCAAAGAAGCTAATGGGGCGTATGTAAAGTGCTTGACACGCTGCGGGCTTTCTTGGAAGTGGCCTGAAAAGGATGACGTGATTTTTTACCCAACCAATAAAATTAAATTTAAAATTGAAACGCCAAAGAAAATGAGCACAAAGAGAGCTTTATTCAGGGTTCCTGAACTAGAAGACAAGTGGGGAAAGCCTAAAAAATAACTTCTTTTGTTTTTTTATTTAAAATACAACTGTTTTTTCATAAACCTAACTAAATATTTGGTCTGATTATTAATTTCTTTCATTAATAGTTCAATGAGTGAATTTTTGTAACAATATTTGGAAAATTAAAAAAATTTGACTAATATAATGTTTTATTTTTATTTTATTTGTATTTACATGGCCTATTATTATCAGAGTTACTTTCAAGTATAGTCCAAATTTAATATAAAAGCGTTTTCAGTGCCATTTTACGGTAGGACTATAGTTGAAAACACCGCAGACAACAATGGTCCAAAAAAAAGTAAAAAAAAAAAAATTAAATGATAATACTTGTTTGATGCTGTTAGGCGCATGTTAATCGTCGCTATACTTACAAATAATAAAACCACAAAGATTATTTGAAATAATAATAGTTTAGAGTAAAACCAACAATATGTTTGACTATTGCGAAATTTGGACCATAATTGTATGATTTTACGGTATCTACTACCTGTAAGCTGAAATTGAAAGGCGATTTTATTTCAGAGGTTATGTAGATAGGAACCTATTTTATTGATATTTTATTGCGGACGAATACTTCGACGCCTAAGTGTCCTTTGTTTTTTAATTTTATATATTTGTATTGTAAGTTTGTTAGTCATTTATTTTAGTATCTAGTGTATATAGTTAGTTACTTATTATAAAGCAATAAATGTTACTATTATGTGTTCCCCATTTTATTGATTGGTTTAGTTTAGTTTTGGTTTGTAACTTTTGATCTACTGTATTTATAGCTAAACTTTTCATCAACGTCCTTACCAAGATCATTTCTAGGTATGTATCTTCTCTCATATATCTATGGTAGGTATCTAGTTACCTCATCATCATCATCAGCAGCCTACAGCAGTCCATTGCTGGATATTGACCTCTCAGCACGCCATTCAGCTCGATTCTCCACAACTCTCGTCCAATTGCTATCAGCCACCCTGCGAAGATTGTTGCTGCATCTAGCCTGAGGGCGTCCTACCTCACGTTTTCCGATTCGCGGCCTCCATTCAAGAACACATCTACCCCAATGGTTATCGGTTCTACGGCTAATATGGCCGCTTATTGCCACTTCAGCTTGCTTATTCTGTGAGCTATATCGACAACTTTGGTTCTCTATCGGATCACCTCATTCAGGATTCTATTCCTCTTATCTACCTCAAATTCTGTCTTGTTACCTACGTACTTGTTATTTCATCAAATTACCTAAATCTACCAACATATAAAATCCAAGACATTACCTTAATTTGGGGTTTATTTATAAACGATGATTAATCTGTCAAGCTCCGCTAATGAGACACAATCGATTTTCTATTGTTTCGTCGCCGATCGGCAAACCGCGCCGCTTGACCGGTTAAAGTTAAGTGACGTTCAAACGTCAAAAATTTATGATTAAACTGTTGCTAGTCACTACAACTTTAAGCAACGTTTATGAATAAAGGGGTGCATTACCAAAATTCGTATCGACGCATTTAATACCAGAAGCATTATGATTGATTATTAAGATTAAATTAAGTAAGTATCTATCTAATCCAGACAAAATGCATAAATGTAGAACCTAGATACATTCAGGGCAACTCTCCCAAACTCTAGCCATAGATACCTACACAATTTAGGATTGTAGTTAAGTTAGGTACATATGTAGGTATAATAAGTACCTACAGACGGACTTTAATTTGCGCTACAATACAGACTAGAGGAAATCCCACGAATATTCTGTCTGACCTCGCATGTAAAGAAAATATTGGACGGTCTGGGTAATCATGAACGTTGTACGTAAACCCTTCGTTGTTAGGACGTGGATGAGGTTAGTTATGTTAGGGAGCTAGGTGTAAATGCCAAGATGTATTTGATATCTATTAAATAAATGAATGAATACTTTTTTCACCAAAAGTCAGATTTTGTACAATATACTTATGACTAAAAACATTAATAATAGCTAAATAACTTAGGTAAATCCTAGGTACACGTTTTATGCTAGGTGCCCTTTTTCTTTCTATACTTTATTGCATAAAATTCAAAATATGGCAACTGCGTAATGCATATTTTTAAAGTTGTTGACTCACCCACAAATAAATTAACTTCATACGAATCGCTTATAAAAAAAAAATATTATTCAAAAGTGATGATTCGCCAGTTTCGGGCGAGTAAATTCGTGCCAACGCCTCCTACTGGTGAAGTTTGAAATCGCGATCCGGCTCCGCAGTCGTCATAACCGTTGAGCTATAATACCGCATGTCAAACAGAAACCACGTCACCTCATTGACGAGTGATTACCGATTCCACGCACAGTCGCTGCAAGGCACAACGTCTCGCATTCAAAGGCAAGGCTGCACATTGCTGGACCGCGCCACCTACGCGGGTCGTCGAACGACCTCCCGTCCCCCTCCCGCGGCACTCCCGCGCCCCTCCTGTGGCCTTACGTCCTCACGCATGTATGACTAGCCTTAGGTAGGCTTGTCGCGTGAAATCACGTCATAGTGGCAATTATTTTATCTTTACTATTTCTGATAATTGTTAAGTGATCTGACTATTGTGAAGAGCTAATTAAGCATATGAGCCTGATAGGGATAATAATAATAGTTTCCGGATTTTTAGGTTAATTAAGTACTCATAAAATAAAGGTGCTTCTCGACCCCGGTCGAAGTGGAGGTGCTTGGGGGAGGCCTATTTTTTTTTCTTTCTATGTCCAGCAGTGGACGTCTTTCGGCTTAAATGATGATGATGATGATGAAAAGAAAGGTGCAACTGAAAGATGTCTGGGACAAACTGGATGCGGAAGACGGAGGACAGTGTTGTGCTGGGTGAGGCTTATGTCCAGCAGTGGACTGCGATAGCTGAGTTGATTGAAGTATTGATACGAGTAGATAGCTGTTTTTTTAATCGGTAATGCATCTTGCAATTCTATAACTTCAAATCTTGGTATTTATTGTCTGCTCGCGATTTCGTCCGCGTGAAATTTCACCCTCACCCCATTCACCCTCTAAGGGGTGGAATTTTGAAAAACCCTTTTTTAGTGGATAACTAATCTTCCCTAGAACATACTCTCCAAATTTCATGTCTCTAGGAGCAGCGGTTTAGGCTGCGCTTTGATATATCAGTCAGTCGCATAGATATATTTTTATTATATTTCTATGGTCAGTCGGACTTTGAATTTTATAATATTTATAAATGTACCTACTTATGTAAATTGTAGTTTAGCTAAAGGTCATGTAACCATATCGCTCGCCCAATAAGTATATGATTAAGGACTTAATTAATCACCAAACGAAGTAATAAATACTGACATAATACTTCGTTTGCATCTTAAAATTTCCTCTAAATTCAAGTGAAAAAAGGTAGATAGGTATCTTTTTTTATTAAATTAACAGTCAAGCTAATCTTCAAGTTCCTATAAATAAACGTGTACCTGTTTTTCCTCAATTGCAACATAAAATAATTTATAAAACTGACACCGAAAATAAAATAAATTCTTCTAAAACTGACATCAAAATAAAACTAACGTAATCACGAAGATTACTGTGCGGAAAAACAGAAACGACATAAACACAGTAATTCATCGGAATCCGCTGGTATTTTGATGTAGGTAATAACCAATTTACGACAATTGACAACATTTCATATTTTTAACCTGCATGTATTCTTACGTTATATAAAAGTAAATTCAAATCTAGGGCACCCATATTTTTTCGTTTTTCGAAATTATGTACTTTTCATTCATAATTTTAACTTTGAAATTCGGTGTATTCTAAAAAGACGTAAGTGCCAGATGACGTCAGCCTTACGGTAAAACGGCGATATTACCACAGTATAATATACTTCTTAGGTGACATTGACATGTCTTGTTTGATGTAATGTTTTCAATCAAAGACATTGGAATGCGTAAAGGTAACTAACTACCTCATTTCGCCGTTTATGTGACGTCATCACATGTGTTTTGATTTTTATATTTTTTCTCAGAAATTTGGAAATAAAAAAATAAAATAAAAATATATTTGAACTCAGGATACGAAAATAAAGAAATAGTATTTTTGTTTTAAGGTCGTGTCAGGTTTGAAATGTTGTCAATTTGCGGCCACAGAAAAAGCTGTAAACAAAAAAACCGATGACTGCATAGCCCGATCTGTAAAATTTAGTCATCTTTTCACGAAACATTGTTGCCGTATACACACGGGCAATTTTTTGTTACCTGTTGTGACAAATACTTAGCTTGTTACAAATTCCGAGCAACTGTGCCCAGACTTTTTCATACAGTCACAAACAGACAGTTTTTCATACAGATTTTTGCAGGCAGTTTTTGGAAATAGTAAGTGAAAATGTTGTTGCGAAAAGGATAAGTTTATTTTTGAAAACAGTCTGACCAGCGCTGAGTAGAGGTATATGCCGTCCATGTAGGTACACAAATTGCCATATTATGAAGTTATTAATGCCATCATGATTCTTGTTCGAAAAAGAGTATAGTCTCGCTCGCACTTGAAACTCGATTTTACTCGATGGCATTAAAACGTACAGACGCCAGCACATCAACCTACTACAATCTGTCAAATTTCTTTAATAGATTTTCAACTTTATCACCAAACATTAAGGTTCAAAGTTGATTGGGAAAATCTGACAGATTCGGGTAGGTTGATGTGCTGGCGTCTGTACAACACATTGACCGGCACCCTAATTGCGTAACACACTATCAATCAGAATCTGAATCATTTAGAAGCAAATTGCCATAGAAATGTAAGAAACTTCTTTCATATATCTATGCAAATTGCTAATCCATTGCTTCATAAGTTCGAAAAATTTGTCTGTTCAACACGTAAATAACGCAATGAATGTTGTTGAACTCTCAAAACAAAACCGATTCCGATTCATAATGTGTTACGCAATTGCCCAGCAGGCGTGGTCTGGCTGGTGATTAATTCTCGTGCCTTCTTTATATGAGAAGCGACCTTTGCGCTACAGAGGGACATTATTAGGCTGGTATTATTATAATACAGCACATGCAATTCCAAGAGAATTACGGTTGCATGGCCAACGTTATTTGTGTATTTTTTATAAAAAACCTAATGTGTCATGCAGTAGTGCTTGGGTAAAACCAATAATACTTCGTTCCCATCAATGGGCATTTGCGCTGTTCAACCATGTTGTTTTTTTAGCCATGCCATCAAAATTGCCGAGTCACCAATATTAGCAAGGCAACAATTCTGTAATTTAAATCGCCCGTGTAACACCACCACTATGTCCAAATGCCACAGCGAAGGGAAAAGACCTTGGCAAATATTTGTATTGAATATTATACGCCTGTGCAATAACTAGGTAATTAATATTAGGAATTCAATGAACTGCTCGGTAATATCCACAGATATACATAGATAGACCTAGATAATGCAAGCATCATGATCTGAATGAAAATCAAGCGTGCCATTTTTTGACTACCTACTATGACGTCACAAGCACTGTTTAGTGATGGGAAAATCAAATCGATTCAAAGACGCCACCGCGTGCGGCGCCCGTCTCGCCCCAGCCCCGGGGCCTAGCGCCAGCGCTCACGCTCACCCAGCCAGCAGTACCTACATAGGACTGAGCGCGAAAGTGGCGGCTTACGATTTTTGTACGTAAGCTCGTGCGATTTTTGGCACGTTAAGTAGTTGCTCTTGCGTTATCTAGGAGTATCTATATCTGTGGTAATATCATTCATGAGTTAGGTATTTAGGTAAAATGTATGTTGTTGGTCTCGTAGTGCGCTGTGCGTCTGGTCCGATCGGATGGTGTGTTGGTCCTGCGCCTCATTTCTTTCCGGACGTGTCGGATTGCGTGCCGTCCCATATGAGAGTGAGGGAAGAGAGAGTGCACCTGTGTCTGCGCACACACACTTGTGCACTATAATATCTCCAGCGCCGAAGACTTAATCTCCGCTGAGATTGGCCACCATGGCCAAAATACTGGAGAACTATTATATAAGTATACAACTACTACCTACTACTAGAGATTTATATAAACCTCTTACTTATATCTCTCAATATTGTTTGCGTACAAACTTATATTTGTAGTTGGAATGTATGGGAGAATATGTATTTCAACTACACTTTTAAGTTTTTTCTTGGAATACATTCATCCCAAATACGGAACCCTTCATTGTGCGCAGTCCGACACACACTTGGTCGGTTTTTTTTCTATGTGTAAATAATATTGTGAATATTTATAAAATACTCATAAACCTATGTACAGTCAAAAAGAGATAAGTATGCAGGATCGTCGGATATAGCTGAAGTTTAGTAAGAAACCGATGGATGTTCTTGAATAAAATATAATTTAATTAATAGAAAACAAACAGCTCATTTATAAAATTAATTTTCAGTCGACAACATCCATCAGTTTCTTACTAAACTTCAACTATATCCGACAATCCTGCATACTTATCTCTGTTGTATGACTGTACGTAGATATGTATTCAAACTTGTATATTATGATGTTGCTTACTCACTAAGTTTGGAACAGCTGATAAAATCATAAGCAACAATCACCTTAGAATGGCATAGCTTGCAATGCTCATTATTGATGACTAAGTGAGCCGCGAGAGCGAAGGGAGGCCTTGTGACTGAGCTTTCGGCGCAGGCGCTGATGCAACAGAATCCTTATGTCCTAATAATGAAGTTTGTTAGGAATGCTCATGCATAGCTTCATGCCTTATTTTGTCATTTAAATACGTACTTCTCGATACGAGTTTTAGTTGATACAATAATCTTTCACAGTCGTTACAATATTCTTTCACGGTAGTCAGAAGCCCAAAAGTCTGACAACCAGCCTTACCAGGGGGTTTTGTGTAACCCAGTAACTGGGTTGTGGAGATCAGACTTTAGGCAGTCGCTCCATTTGAAATACTGATACTCAGCTGCATCCGGATAGACTGGAAAGCGACCCCAACATAAAGGCTAGCACCGTTTTAGAGATTTATGCGAAAAACCCAAAAGTGGGAACTTTTTAACCCCCCCCCCACTCCGGCTCACCTCCTAGATGTCAGGAATTTTAGTACGTTCACTTCTTAAGCACCCTGAACAAGTTTTTGAAGGAGTCGTTTAGGTCCCTGCTCATGCACTCTACAACTCCTTGACTGGACTACAACGAAAGATGATGCTAGCCATTTATTTTACTGGAACATGCGATTTCTTTATAGACCAGCATAGCTATTCACAAACACTCGATAAGCTTCCGTATCGTATCGAACATTAATCATTGTTATCGTAGGAGTCTTCTAAACGCTGTTCACAAGTCCAAAACCCGAAAATTTTGTCAGTTTAAATCAAATAGACGCCCGCTATTCTTCCAACAGCTATTTGCTGTTGAGGGCAAGTCAAATCAGGTTATCGAAATGTCAGGTTTTCGATACGATAACCTCTCGTATGGTTGTGAATCAGGGCTCTGATCCTATTAGAGATGTGAAATCCTATACATAAACAACGTTCAATATATCACACCCACATCAAATAAAATAAAAACGTCACACACGCAATACTGCGCCAAAAATTAATTATTTTGTCAAAAAGTAACAGCGGTATTTTCGCAATGTTTTAATTTGTCAAACCTCAAACGATCACAGCAATGTTTAATTTCGAAGCTGACTTGTATCCATGTTACCGTCATGGATATCATTTCCCAGTGGACTAACAAAAAACGCAACATGGGACCACCATTTTAATTTTTTGCTGTATCAAACTGAGCTGATGAAAAAACACGGGAATCGTTCCTGCTGTTACAAAGTATTGAGTTTTTTTTTTATCGTTACCTACTGGTTTTTGTGTTGTTCAAAAGGTGGTATTCTCTCTATTCTACAACCTGCAGGAGTTATCTTGAGACTTTGTTCGGATGACGTAAGCGCGCGGTGCTGAGGCGTAAGGCTGCGTTTCCACCAGAGATAAGCGAGGATGCGTAGCGAGGGATGTGTGTGAACCCAACCAAGAACATCGCTTCATTTGTATAACTTGAGCTAAGTTAGCTTGGTTAGTTTCCACCAGAGAACGCTTGCTCGCTTGAGCGGAGCGGAGCGAAGGAGTAATGCGGAGCGGAGTTGCGTACTGCGTCTGTCGATGGACGCGGAGCTAGGTAGCGACTGGAGCGAGAAAGTAACGCAGAGCGGAGTTGCAGACTGTGTTTTACAATATGCGGAGCTAGGCCGCGAGCACGCGACAAGTCATTTCGAGCTCCCGGCGGCGGGTGATTGGTTTAGTTCTACGCGAAATTTCCCCGACAGCAGACATGTTATCGAAAAAGTTAATACGTTATTACCTCATACTGCTTGAGGAAGAACAGTTGGAGTCAGAAGAAACCGAATTATTTACCTACCATTTGAAAAATTCTACAAGGAAACATTGATTTTGGTTAAGAAATCATATCAAACATCGTTCAGTACACGGTGAATATTTTACTTTTTTCCAAACTTCTGATGTGTGTGTGTCTTCATCAGCAGTTTGGAAAATTCTTATAGAGTTCAAGAAGTAATTTTTGTGAACTTCACTCCCTGATTGAACCATATTTCGGAAACAAGACACAAATTACAGAGATTCAAATAGTAGCTGTGAAAGATTAGCAATGTGTTTAAAGTAAGTAGGTACACATTTTGAAATCAAAGTAACTTTTAATTTTGCATACAATTGACGCCATGTTATTTTAATTTAAAAAACATTATCTGCCTCAAAGTTGTCCGCATTTTTATTCGGTCCCGTTTGCTCTGCTGCAGGTGTTTCAACATCTTGGATTGCTTGAATTTGTGAAGCGCTAGGAGTATTAATACTAGTCTTGATATCATCTGGTGCACTAGGCGTATTAATACTAGTGTTGATATCATCTGGAGCACTAGGAGTATTGATACTAGTGTTGATATTATCTGGTGAAGGTGTTGAGCCTGAATAACCATAATTATTTTGTTTGTTGAAGATTACCTTCTTCAGCTGACATTACCGCATTGAAGCAGGCTTTTTTAATTTGAAGTTGTAAATAATACGGCAGCTTTTTCGTCGATGCAGCCAAATTAAAAAAAAATTGGTCTATTTCATCGTACTTATCACTGGCTGACATCATGTTTTTAACTTCTATCCGCTCTCGTTCCAAAAGTTCGCGGCGTTCTTGATTTGTTTTTAATAAATCTAGAAATTCATCGTTCTTTCTTTTTTTGAATGTGGATGGCTTAGATGCAGTTGAATCATTATAAACATTGACAGAAGGAAGATTATTTGTATTTGATGGCAACAAATTCCATGATTCCCGTGAACTCTCATCAATGGTAATTGGCGTATTTGAAGTTTCGCTTACTGAGTCGTCCAAGGGCGCAAAATTTAATGACCGGTCTCTGTTGCACATATAAGGCAATAAAAATGACATGGCGTTCTGATATTTCCATTCTTTTCGTTGTTTTCTAGCCTGTCCACTCCTTGTTCCATTTTGTCTTTTTAATGCATCTCGATGGTTGTCTCGCAGTTGTTTCCATCGCGACTTCGCAGTTTGAACTGAAACAATGAACAAACACAAAAATGTATTCCTGGATATATTTATACAGGATGTTCTATTTATGAAAAAAAAATATTGCATGCACTTACGCGAAGGTTATAGACAGAGTACAGTTAAATAGCTTTTTTTTATTTTCCAGGTATTTAGCAACCGGCCAGTCATTTACGACGATGGGAGAGAGTTTAAGAATTGGATTGAAAAGTGTATAAAGAATTGTCGATGAAGTTTGCGATGTTTTATAGAATGTATTGCAACCTCTTTTTATGCAGGAACCAACATAAAACGACTGGAAAGAAATCGCAAAAGATTTTGATGAACTATGGCAATTTAAAAATTGTACAGGTGCTCTTGATGGCAAGCATGTATATTTCAAGGCGCCCTCGAAAACTGGGTCCTCGTTTTTCAACTACAAAAAGAGATTTTCTCTAGTATTGATGTGTTTAGCAGATGCCAGAAGGAAAATCATAATGATTGATATGGGATCTATGGGAAAATTTTCTGATGCAGGAATTTTTGATAACAGCATTTTTGGAAAGAGTCTAAAAGAGAAGAGATTGAATTTACCTCAGCCAGTACCATTGTATCAAGGTGGAGCAAAAATGCCGTTCGTATTTATAGGAGACGAAGCCTTTCCATTAATGTAAAATTATATGAAGCCATACCCAGGTGATGGACTAAATGCAGAAAGAAAAATATTTAATTACCGATTGTCACATGCACGTCGCATTGTTGAGCCAACTTTCGGTCTTTAACGAGAAAGTGGTACGTGTATCATAAACATTTCGAATGCAAAATAGAAAGAGTTGACAAGGTAACATGGCAAGATACTCGGATTTTGAAAAGAATCTATCGTCAGTGATATGTGGTTCATTTTAGAATGAGGAACTTTGACAGATTTGGAGAGGTTGACCAGCCGCGGACATTATTTATATATTCTTTTGTTAAATAAAAATATATATATATATATATAAAGATATGCAATAGAGGGTATTATAGAATAAAGATACATAATATATATTTACCATCCGATATGTTTGTTTCAATGATTATTTGGTTCCACGCCGCATCTTTTGTTTCGTTGCATTTGTAAAATTCTGAAGATGTGCTCCAAATGCACGGAAACTTTTTCACACATTCGATAAGGTTTTCATCCATTGTCTTCACTGCGTCGGTCACGTTCGCACTGGCCGGAGTACGGTGGTACACTGTCATTTTCTATTGGTTAATATTTCTCCACTCCGTTGCCCCGCTCCGCTCCGGTGAACAGGCAGCCTTAATTAAACTAGTTCGTAACTCCCTGTCCACTGAAGAGGAGCGGAGATTTTGTGCAATCCTATTGGTTAATATTTCTCTGTTTCTCCGCTCCGCTGCCTCGCTCCGTTCCGGTGGACTGGCAGCCTTAAACAAGTGCCATAAAAACCGCCAGCCGTAGAAAGCCTTTACAAATTATTGTCTTTGAAAAAATGCACATATAACTTGAAAGTTGTCAATCACAAAATCCTGTCCACGTACGACATTCATCAATAAATAATCCTCCCTCTCCTTACTCCCCAAGAAGAGATGACACATTTAAAACAGACATCTTAAAGTAAAAATAAATTAAAAAATAACAAAGATGGATCGCAGCTCTAAGTTTGCTCGGAAATCACCAAACCTTATTAAGTTAATCTTAACTTGGCTAAGTTGATTGCTGAGTTTTGATACTTGCTGCTGCCACTAGCTACCATCTGATAACTTATGGTGGTAAAGGCAGATACATGTACGGCAGGACTTATTATTCTTGATACAAGTTGTATCTACTGGGTTTTCATTTACTGTTCTTCTACGGAAAAGGCAATGGAGGGTTAAAGGTTATCATTTTAACATGCCACGTATGTAGATATGTATGTTCATCTGTTCCCTCATAACTGCTATATTGCTCGTCGTATTTTGTACAAATGAGGTATCTTTAGAAGGGTCATGTTGTTCCGCGGGTTATAAGCTTAGCGGGTATGGCGTCACATAAAATCCAACATGACGGCTTATGTCGAATGTAGTGCTACCGAAAAAATTAATAATATATCGTGTTTGGTATCTAATGAAAGGCCATAAGGAGTACTTTCTGATTATAAATTAAATATACTCGTACATAGAGCCCAAATAAAAAAAAAAAATACTCACTCTGACTGTTTTCAATACTTAAGACTAAAAACCCTTCTAAAATTTTATGTTGATCGGTCAAGGAATATACTCGTATTTGACTAAGATACTGCATATTTGTTACATGTAGGTATGCAAATGTTATCAGACGCTCGAAAACATGACACAATCATAAATGACGTTAAAATTCATCACCATTGGACTGTTTTGGTATTAAAAGTGTGCCACGAAGCAGAACCTACCGCTATAAATCTAATAGATTATAAATCAGCCTGAATAGGTCATGACCATTAATTTTGATTAACCTATGAATATTTAGATAGAAATGTTTGGCTTATTAGTGACTGTAGTGCTAGCACAGCTAACAATACCTGGTCGAAGGCCGTTTATCGAGGATAAAGCACTTGTTCCACCACAGACGATTAACGAGAAGCGAGTAGAGTTAGAACTCGCTTCTCGTATTGATATTTTGGGATGCATGAAGAAGCCTCCTCGTGTAGCGCAGTTTTTTCCACCAGTTACTCAACTGAACCAAGCGCTCGGCGCATCCTAGACAGTCACGCCCAACGCCGTATTTGACTGGCCAATTCTTCCCTTGCGGTGGTAGGGCTAACGCCCGCCTGGTTTGCGACCACTGTCCCACCGGAGCCCGGCGTCAAGCAGCCTGCTGTGTTTCGTCGATGCGTGGAAGTTCCAGTGCCTTAGGCATCTTCTGGGCACGCTCGTTCCATCATAGACCTCATCCGTCGCTTTCCATCAGGCGTGATCGAGGTCGATAGCGTGCCCATTCAGCAATAAAAAACAAAAGAAAAATATTCTGCGTTAGAAGCGAGTTACTCGAGAGTACTCGCTTCTCGACAAAAGTCAGACGAACAACGACGTAAGTCAAAGATAATAATATATAATAAATGTGTAAAGGAAAACATCGTGAGGAAACCGGCATGTCCTAGAACCAAAAATTCGAAGACGTGACATCCATCAACCTGTACTGGGACCGCGTGTTGGATTATGGCCCACTCCCTCTCACAGAGAGGAGGCCTTTGTCCCAGCAGTGGGAACAGTGTAGGCAGGTAATGCTGAGTAGAGCTAGCAACTAAAAATTTGTTGGTGAGCATCGAGCAGCGAGTGCATAATGGCATTGGGTGATTACACGCTGGTATTATGTATGTGTACTGCAGTGTCTCAAGACGAAAGTCTTTGACCATTTGTTGCGTGTTGCCAGTGATGACATATGGCACTGAAACGTGGTCGCTCACAATGGGCCTTATTAGAAGGCTAAAAGTCACCCAAAGAGCAATGGAGAGGGCTATGCTTGGAGTTTCCCTGCGTGATCGAATCAGAAATGAGGAGATTCGCAGGAGAACCAAGGTAACCGACATAGCCCGAAGAATTGCCAAACTTAGGTGGCAGTGGGCAGGGCACATTGCTCGCAGAATACATGGCCGATGGGGCCAAAACGTTCTGGAGTGGCGACTGCGTACTGGAAGACGTAGTATTGGAAGGCCTCCCACAAGCTGGATCGACGACCTTGTGAAGGCCGCAGGAACCCGTTGGATGCGAAAAACACAGAACCGGTCGAAGTGGAGGCGCTTGGGGGAGGCCTATGTCCAGCAGAGGACGTCTTTCGGCTTTGATGATGATTATGTATGTGTGTCACTCGCAGAAAGACTCACCAAGCGTGAATCTCTCAGCGAGTGGTCTACCCCCCAAGCGAGCGTCGCTGAGCGGACGAGTACTCGCTGGCCGGTGATTTGAACAATCAGCGATCAATATTAATATATCTATCTCTTTTACTTACACGGGATCTGCAATCTTTTGTACGTTTCTTGAGCGCGAAAATCATTGATAGCTGGTCGCTTCCCTGTCGGCCGTGGGGCAGGTACCTTAGAGACTAGGTCATCCCATCTCCTTTCGAAAGCTGAAAAGGTTAATCGTAAGTACTTTCAAAATGTTTTGTAATCAGATGACATTAATCACCATTGTTTCTAAATCTTGTATAGCATTTGGAGCTTTGTAGTTGCCAAAAAAGGATAAAACTAATGATAGACAGCACCAAGCTGTTCTAGGACTCCTTAAGCCTCACGGTTTTCCATATCAACTAAAATTCTGTGTTTTAGAGGCAGTGGAATGGATGATTCATAATCAGCCCATAATGTTCCCACTGCTGGGACACAGGCCTCCTCTTGGTGAATGGGAGTGGGCCATAATCCACCACACGGGCCCTGTGTGGGTTCGTAGATGCCACATGTCTTCGAATTTATCGGTTCTAGGACATCCCGGTTTCAATACTAATACTTACACAATATTTTGTTTCTAATTTTGTAATATTTGTATGCCATTTACTGTGGCGGGACACAATGATACTTACTTTATTATTTACTTGTTATATTGTAACACCTTACACTTTATACCAGTGCGAACAAATAAACTTATTTCATTTGATCTTACTTTTACTTATAGATACTTAAAAAACTAATACCGAACTACGACAAAATTTGATGACGATAAATGAGAATTTTTGCGGTTTTCGAACCGTAGTCACACATAGTCTGTCCAACTTGACGTCTCCTTTGGCTTGGTCGTTGTCGGTTTAAAAATAACTAAAACAAAAGCAAACAATCATGTAAACACCAAAAAACTATATAAACACAACTCAGCAGTACACCAAAAAGCTAAACAGCACGTACCCTCCCTTCGTTGCCGTCCGGGGTCGGGCAAACACGCTTTGTAATCCGTAGCTCAAAAAGGGCCTCAAGCGGTCCTACGAGCCGTATATTTTAACGAAGTGTAGTATATATAATTCTGCCTACATTTGAACGCAGGTGCGATTTTTTTAATGCAGGTGTATCCTGCTTCTTTATTGGGGTCTTTATCTTAACGTGTGTTTGCATTTTGGGGTCTTTTTAAGGGCTCTTGGAAGATAATAGCTTGATATTTTTGGGGGTTTATGAGGCTCAGTCTTACAGTTCGATCGAACGTTTTAGTTAAGTTTGCAGCAGTCGGTTCGTAGACCATCCAATACATATCGAGACTAGGGCATGCAAAACCGGTTTTCCGGTTTTGCGCAAAACCGGAAATCGGCCAAAATTTAACGATTTTTGAAAACCGGTTTTGAGAGCCAAAACCGGAGCACAGCTCCGGTTTTGTCAACATTTTTTTCGAAGTAATGTTATTTTGTAGTTCGTCTTCAAAGTTACAAAAATGTTGATTTTTTTGGTTATTGTGGGTGGCTGTGTTTAATATTTGAAGATGCTGATTGTGTTTTCTATGTTTAAAATATATTATTTTTGATAGCAGACTTAATAGGTACCAAAGATACCAAAAACTTACTTGTTGTTGATTTGATCTCAGTTAATTAATCTTTATACTATTATAAGTTCATTGTTATCTGTACAATTATTATGGTTTGGATTAAAAAAAAAAAAGTAAAAAAACTAAAACCCGACTACGACAAAAAAAAACGACGCTGAAAAAGTATGAAACAAGATTTTCATACTTCGAACAGAACAAAAAGAAAAACCGTAGTCACACGTTATTAAAGTGTTTCGGTTGGTACCTATAACGTGTGACTACGGTTTTTCTTTTTGTTCTGTTCGAAGTACGAAAATCTTGTTTCATACTTTTTCAGCGTCGTTTTTTTTTTGTCGTAGTCGGGTTTTAGTTTTTTTTACTTTTTTTTTATTTAAACAATTTTGGTGTTAAATTTAACACATGACTTTTGTCCGCTAGAGGGCGTCGCTTTAAATTTGAACAATATTTTGGAAATGTACAAGTGAAGCCCTTTCAAATGATACCAAACATGGCGTATTTATCTCAATTTTATTTTTAACACATTACTTTTTGTCCACTAGAGGGCCCCGTATCGAGTTTTGTGCAACGTCACGTAGCCTATGTTCAGCGGACAATTAAGACGGTTCTAACGATACCTCATATGTCGAGTTCCGATAAGTAGATTAGGAGCTATGAGGGAACAGATGAACATACTCACATACATACATAGCCTGTTAAAATCATAACCCTCCTTTGGCTTTGCCGTAGTCGGGTAAAAAGAAATGTATTATACAATTTGTTTTATTTGTAGACTTAGCGGGTATTTAAAAAAAAACGGTGTTTCTTTTTAAATTATACTACATTCGATTTTTTTGCTAAAACCGGACCTAGCTCCGGTTTTCGGTTTTGGTCCCAAAAAAACGATGTTCAAAACCGGTTTTGATGACTTTCCGGTTTTGCATGCCCTAATCGAGACCCTCTGAAAGCACGTTGAGCTGTTGTATCTGGCTGTCATTCATAGGTCTTTTTTCTTTTTTTTTTTGGGATGCATGAAGAAGCCTCCTCGCGTAGCGCAGTTTGTTCCGCCAGTTACTTAACTGAACCGAGCGCTCGGTGCATCCTGGACAGTCACACCCAACACCTTATTTGACTGGCCAATTCTTTTCTTGCGGTTGTAGGGCTATCGCCCGCCTGGTTTGCGACCACTCTCCCACCGGAGTCCGCCGTCAAGCAGCCTGCTGTTTCGTTGATGCGTGGGAGTTCCAGTGCCTTAGGCATCTTCTGGGCACGCTTGTTCCATCATAGACTTCATCCATCGCTTTCCATCAGGCGTGATCAAGATCAAGAGCGGGCCCCTTCAGGAATAAAAAAAAAAAAACATTTAAAAAAGTCTTTGCTGTCAAAGATCTATTAATGACAGCCGGGACCAACGGCTGCCATTTTTAGCAACGGCAACGACCCATAACGAGTGTTCGTAATAATGTAATTCCATTTTCTGTATTTTCAATGTTAAGTGCATAGCCTTCACACCTTCAAACTTACAATAAAATAAAAGGTTTAAAATCACAACGGACTATAAAAATTGAGAAGGGTTATCCCCATTGGTTGCAAACACTCCAATATGGCGTTCCTCTCAACTGACCATGCAGAGACGATCAACTTGGCCATTTTATTGTGACAATGGCATAAGTATCTTTCTAATATTTTATTCTTAAAATCGACACATTACTTTAATCAAAAGGCGCTGGCAATGTTTATTGATATACTTTTGTTTTGCAAGGATATTAAAAACATGTTCTTAATTATTCTACTTTAAACATTTATTAAGCAAAAATTGTGTAAGTTTTTTAAAAATATGTTAATTTTCTCTTCTTATTTTTCTATTGCCATTAACCGGTCACAAATCCAGACTCTGGGCTGCTACTGAAAAATCCTAGATGGCAAAAGCCCGCTTTGCTCGACCCGAGAATCGAATCCTGGAACTTAGGCTCAGCATTAGCGCTTGCAACCACTAGACCAACGGCAACGAGGCAGTTATTTAATATATAGGCATGAATTTAAAGAGTAAAGCTGCGAAGTTTACATAAGTACTCCTTTTCATCATCATTATCATTCCAACCGAAAGACGTCCACTGCTGGACATAGGCCTCCCCCAAGCACCTCCACTTTGACCGGTTTTGTGCTTTTCGCATCCGAGTTCCTGCGGCCTTCACAAGGTCGTCAGTCCACCTTGTGGGAGGCCTTCCAACGCTACGTCTTACGGTACGCGGTCGCCATTCCAGAACCTTTCGGCCCCATCGGCCATCTGTTCTGCGAGGAATGTGCCCTGCCCACTGCCACTTAAGTTTGGCAATTCTTCGGGCTATGTCGGTTACCTAGGTTCTCCAGCGGATCTCTTCATTTCTGATTCGATCACGCAGAGAAACTCCAAGCATAGCCCTCTCCATGGCCCTTTGAGTGACTTTCAGCATTCTAATACATAGAATAGAATACTCTTTATTATGTACACCATATAAATTCATACTCCTTTTGCTTCGTTAAAGTCCATACAGCCTGATATCAGTCTCAATCTGTCAAAATACCTCTAATTTCCCTACATTTTTGACAAGATTTTGACATTGACTGTCTAAATATTATTTACAAAGTTGCTTTTCGTTGTGTGTTTGACCGCTTAGTTCTTCTAAGCTACGCAATAGATTTAATTTCGGTTTTCACCATCATTTAGAGAATTGATTCCGGAAGATTTGTTTATTTATAACTTAGATATACAGGGTGTTACGGAAAAGGTATATCAATACAAACGGGTTGAAGAGTGTATCTGGTCTAGAATCTCTGTACAAAATTTCAGCTCAAAAGCAGTAACTGAAAACTCTTAATATTTTCTTATTTCGATAGTTTATTAAATTGAAATCATAACAAACGTGTCACCGCACTACGAAGGTCATTATCCATTATCTGTAGTGAGTCTGTGCGCCTAGTACACGCACATCACGCCGCCGCGCGCCAGTATAGCGCCGTGATGTCGAAATAAAAAAATATTAAGCATTTTCAAAGTTAATGCTTTTGAGCTGAAATTTTGTACATAGATTCTAGATCAGATACACTCTTCAACCCGTTTGTATTGATATACCCTTTCCGTAACACCCTGTATAAAGGAAATCTCGATGTGTTGTCAAGTCTTAAATATCGTGGAAAGCTGGGGCGAGAGCTACTCGTCCCTAATGAATAATTATTAGTAATTATAATAAATAGTATGTATTCCTCTCTCTTCACTTAATTCAACCCAGCCTCAGCTTGATACCACGTTACGTACTCCAATAAAGCATGCTACATACAGTCCCGTTACGTTGACCGATCGGCGCGTGCGCACAGCGCTGCCGGAGCGTAAACATCTAAAGAACATTACCTAGTTTTTGCTCAGCGGATAGCGGGTCTGGAGATTTGTTTTTTTTTCTTCGGTCGTCTGTCTAAGATTGAAAGAATTAAATGGGTTTTAAGTTGGGAAGATTGCATGGTCACCGTGAGTCTTAAGGCCATGATCGACGGGCGATTAAACCGCCGTTTTATGGCTCGTCGGTAAAGCTCGCCCGTGGATCATTGCAATACCGCGGTATTAAAAACCAACGAGCCCGGCTCGCGGCTCGTTAGTTATGTTTAATTTTTTGCTCGGCACACTGCGCAAGACCGCGTGTCGATCACCACTGACGAGCCGAGCCGACAGTTTTCGGATCAAATGGGTATGCGACAACTGTTGTCTTCATTGAATCCAACTTTTAACCCAAACTTTAGGGCGTCTTCGCTTTTTTTTATTCATTTCGTGGTATGCTATACCGAGGTAACACAAAACTTCAATCTTCGAACAAGACATATTGCCCCATTTGCGGTTCACACTCGACTGTTTTGCTCGCTAGTCGATCAGCAGCTACGAGCCACGACTCCGCGAGTAAAAACCGTCTCCAAAACCGCGGTATACGGCTCGCCCGTCGATCACCCACTTTATGGTAGATTTTAGTTCCTTGAGATAAATTCTAGTTAAGTTATAATATTATAACATAATATTACGCCTTGTTTCCTAGATGGGTTGGGCAGAGGTGTAGGTACAGTCAGCCCCATAAATATGTATACCCGGATAAGGTACCATTTTATTGTTTAGAACCATTGTTCCATAACATTGTATCCAACGTATAGGTAAAAAACATATAGTATACAATTTATTTTGCCAAAACAAAGTAAACATTTTGTCTCATAACAAACATCCACCCATATTACGCCAGTTATGTTTAAGTCCCATGTAATAGGGGGGGGGGGGGGGGGGGCAAACCTGTTGTCATTAACCGGGCATGGATCCAGACTTCAGGTTGCTACTGTGTGTCCCACCTGGGAATCAAACCCAAGACCTCATGCTCAGCAGCGCTAGTGACCGTTACATGGTTTATACAATGTGGAATGTCAAACGTCCTGCACGTTTGACATTCCTTTAAACCACGTAAAGAGTGGCATGCCCTTTACCCGTATACAAAAAATCAATCAAATCCAATGAATACTTTAGCCACAGGAAATTATTTTTCATTTTCTTAATATTCAACATGATGTAGATCTGAGTTCGTAATAATAGGTAAACATTGTAAGGTCAGGAACCTGTGCAAAAACGTACCTACGATTCTATGCTTGAAAGACAGAGAAAGGTGTCATACGGCCCCACTCTGACGCGCCCCGCCCACTCTGTTTGTTACTCTTTCACGCAAAAACTACTGAACGGATTTCGATGAAACTTTACAGTCGTATAGCTTCTACATCAGAATAACACATAGGATATTTTTTATCCCGATATGCCCACGGGATCACCACTTATGCGGGTGAAACAGCGGATCGCAAGTAATATTATAAATGTGAATGTTTGCATGTGTGGGATGTTTGTTACTCAATCACGCAAAAACGTCTGAACTGATTTGGATGAAATTTGGTACACAGATTTATAACCTGGATTAACACTTTTTATCTTGGTAGTACGTTCCCGTGGGATAATATCTGACACCCACGCTGGCAAACCCGCGGGCGACAGCCAGTAATTTGATAAAACTTAAAACAACCTACATTATACACAGTCCATTAACGAAACGACTATGCTAAAAACTTAACTCGATTATATCTATAACTAGCTGTGCCCGCGACTTCGTTCGCGTGCATGACGGAAAAGGTTTTAATTTTTTTGTGCGGAACCCAAATTTTTTTTCTAAAATTAAATTAGCCTAAGTTACTCCTTATTACATCCGCTATCTGCCAATGAAATCCCGTCAAAATCGGTCCGGCCGTTTCAGAGATTAACCGGAACACACAGACCGACAAAAATTGTAAAAAATGTTATCTATCTATACATATAAAATGCAAAGTCCTGACTAACTGACTGATATATCAACGCACAGCCTAAACCGCTGGTCCTAGAGACATGAAATTTGGAGGGGGTGTACTTTGTGACGAGTAGGTATCCACTAAGAAAGGGTTTTTCGAAATTCCGCCCCTAAGAGGGTGAATGGGGGAGGGTGAAACACAGAAGCTAGTTTTGGTATATGTACATCCATATGCATTTAGTAAAAAGCGGTTATTTTAATATTACAAACAGACACTCTAATTTTATTTATTTGTATAGATGTATAGATAAACGGTACTATACTACACAGGTGTTAGCTTAATTACTTAGGCACGGTAAATTAGCCTGAAGTTGAGGTCGACGTGCTTCAACCTAATAATAGTTAGGTAATTATAGTGTAGTTTGCTGTATGCACAATTGCACAGCGTACGGGGCTACTCAATATACATGAGGAGGGGCTTGTAGCTAAGTAATAACAGCCGCATGGGTCGATCGATCACGTTAAGCTACGCTTGCCGCGGTTGGTCCGTGGATGGGTGACCATCTTCACATACCAAGACCCCTCCGTTCCTCGAAAAGCACGTTAAGCCGTTGGTCCCGGCTATCATTCGTGGATCTTTGACATTTGTTACGGGTCGTCAGTAGCCCGAAAGTCTGACAACCAGTCTTACCAAGAGGTATCGTATTACCCAGTAACTGGGTTGTGGAGGTCAGATAGGCAGTCGCTCCATGTAAAATACTGGTATTCAGCCGCATCCAGTTAGACTGGAAGCCGACCCCAACAAAGTTGGGAAAAGGCTAGGCAGATGACTGAGAGTATGAAATATTTTCCTATATACAGTCTTACCTACCTAGTAACTTGGTAAGTGTGGTGCTGTTTCACAAATCCTGCGTATCCTGTCAGCTGCACGTTACAGGAACTAATGGACGCTGATGATGGCACCAAACAAGTACTTAGCCGAATTCTGGGCCAAGTCTGTGAGTGCTATCGACACGCTAAGAAGTAGTAACTTGGTTGTGAATGGCAGATATGCAGTCGCTCCATGTAAAATAGGTACTGGTATTTAGCTGCATCCGGTTAGACTGGAAGCTGACCCCAACACAGTTGGGAAAAAGGTAGACAGGTTGATGATGACTGAGAGTATGAAATATCCATCTTTCTATAGTCTGCCTCAAAAGTATCCGCATCCGAAACGCGTAACACATTATCAATCACAGTCTGAATCATTTTCAAGGATATTGTTAATCCATTGCTTTATATGTTCGAAAAATGTATATGGTCAACAACGTAAATAACGCAATGAATGTTGTTGAACTGTCAAAATGAACGATTCCTACTGTTAATGTGTTAGCAATTACCCCCCTGATAAAAATGTAAGCAAATTGTTGTTGTTTGTGCACGTCATATTAGAATGACCGCTCAAAATTGAATAAAATCGATATACTTACAAGAACATTTATTATTAGTAATATTTGTTTTCGTCTAAATCTCCGAGCTAACTAGGCGAAAACAAACATTACTTCAAATAAATGTTCTTCAAAATCGATATACTTACATCGATTTTATTCAATTTCGAGCGGCCATTGTTGTTTACGTCTTTGGCAAATTTGGCGCGGCCGGACTAAAGTTAAATAAAGCGAGGTATAGTTAACGCCACTAAAGATGAGACTTGACCCCGCCTCCCGCGCTCTTTCCGCCGCCCCTATGACGTCCGGTCCCGTCCCGCGCTCAGACCTCATACCGCTAAAGAGACCTAAAATCGTGTACTGCGCAAGTCAAACCACATGGTTTGTCAAGTCTCATCTTTCGTGGCGCGAACTATAAGCAACATTATACTATGTAGGTATACCACTTACCCTTCTAAATCGACGACGTGATCGATGATGAAAAGGGTTATCTTTCCGAACTTGACCTTTATTTTGGTTCACTAAAGGGTTAATGGATGGAACTATGCAGACTGAAGAGCCGTTGCACTCCAAAGGTCTCGTACAAACTTCATAAGGCTTTCAATAATGTCTAGTCTACACTTTGACAGTATTAATCTTTCAAGACCTTGAAGATACTTAATAAAAGATGAAAGATTTATAACTACTAACATAACATTACGCCTGTAATATCTGAAGGGTTAGGCAGATGTGTACCTACAGTACCCCCACTTTTTAACCGACTTCAAAAAAAGGAGGAGGTTCTCAATTCGTCGGAATCTTTTTTTTTTATGTATGTTCCCCGATTTCTCGAAGACGCCTGGACTGATTTGAAAAATTCTTTTTTTTGTTGGAAAGGGTATACTTCCCAAATGGTTACATGAAAATTTTATAGAAATCGGACAAGCGGTTTTTGAAAAATCAACAAAAATCTAAAAATTTTCTACATTAACGATCTTTTCGTTTACTTTTTTGTGGGGTAGGTACAACTAAAAAGTGAAAAATAAAAACCTTTTTACAAAAAAAAAACAACCGACTTAAAAAAAAAACACTACAAAGTGATAAATAACTTTAATTTCGGAAGTCGGTGTCAAAAAAACGAAAATGCGGAACTAACGACACCGACTTCCGAAATTAAAGTTATTTTTCACTTTGTAGTGTTTTTTTTTTAAGTCGGTTGTTTTTTTTTTTGTAAAAAAGTTTTTCACCAGATAGGTCTAAGTCCCACGTAATAGGGGGCGAGCACGTAATTGCCATCGACCGGCCACAAATCTAGGGCTTATTCCCAGGCGCTCCATAATTTTATTCCCGGCGGCTCCAAATTAAAAAAGCAATGGCAATAATTTTAGCAGGATAAAATTATGGAGCTCTTGGGAATCAATGTATGAAGTGAAATTGTTTGAAGAACAATAATTTGGAGCTCCTGGGAATAAGCCAAATCCAGACTCCGGACTGTTACTGAGAAATTGTTTAATAACTTACATAACCAGCCTATAATATAGTTACCACTGGGCCACCACTGCTCAATTTAATAACTTATTATCGCTTAATTGCTTATTTATTTTCATTTCTGAATTCAGTCTACTCATTTTGTTCGCTTCTTTTCTGGTCCTAAGAGTCTGGATGAGGAATTTAAGCAGCTAGATAGGGATAGGTATTGCAAGAAAACCTATGGTATTAACAATGAATTACAAAAAAAACGAAAGTGTCGTGGGAAATCGGGTTGGAACAAAGTTACTTCGCTTTTGTACACTTGGAGAAAAAAGTGTAACATTTTACTCGTCACAAATGATACTTACACATTTTTCGGTCTACCTCTTATTCGCCAAGTGTGCAGGGTATAACGTTTGAAAAGAACTTCGTTCCAAAAGACTTTTAAGGCGCTACTTACCTCGAAAATCTAAAATCCTCGAACATATACTAAGCGAGCGAAAGTGATGCAATTACTTTTGAAACGCAAAAGAAGGGTGATGGCTATAATGTGCATGCACTCGGAATAAAATGACGTATGTGCCAAAACGAATTTACTCCTTTTTTATTTATCAAAATAAATAAATTAAATTTAAAACTTGAGGTTGAAATTAGATTTTATGTGTGCTAATATACAAATTTAAAACTACTTTGAATAAACTTGGATATGATGATATGCGAGATTTTACCGTGGACTGGATGTTTAATTCCGTTTATCTACTAATGTGGGGTTGAGAGCATTGAGAATCCAACAACACGCGTAGCATGACTAGCAAAACGGATTTTACCGGTGGAAGAATTGAGAAATTGGTAGATTTCTATTAATATTTGTCTTTAATCTGTCATTTTGTCTATTCCGTCGACAAAACCCGTTGACCCTATGGTGGTCATGCTACGCGAGTAGATCGCATCCCAGCGCATTATAAAGTTGAAATTTAATTTGAATTGAATTGAAATTGTTACTTTGTTTTTTTTTTTGCTTATTTTTTTTTAGATACGTCTATTTTGCCGTAAATAAACGTATTTTCATTATTTAAAAAAAAAACAATGTTGGGTTTTCAACTCTCAGCACTAAGCAATGCGTTCGAAAATCCAGTGCGCGTGAAAACCGCGGGTTAAACGCGCCCGTGCCTATTTTGTTGCTTTTGTTTTGAGCTCATTGACACCATTTTGCCACAACATTAACTAATCTTGTTTCTTTCTTCTTCTTCTGTAAAGAAGAAGAAAGAAAGAATAATAGGTTTATTTGTCACAGGTGCTTCCTGTGTTATGAACTTATGATACGACTTCCATTTACCTACTTAGGTTGGCCTAAGTTTGTATTTTTCTAAGTAAACAGCCATTATGTAGATGTTTACGTTAGTTCAGCTTTTTTATTTAATCTCTGATATTAAGGACACGAGAAATACAAGCTTTTATTTAAATCTTGACTCCTTTACATAGAAAAAAAAAACACTCGAGTGCCGACAGAAGTGAAAACAAAACACAAACAGAATACTTTGCCATCACTCACTGACATATCGGATATAGATTAAAACCGAGTACAGTCACAAGCGTAAGTATGTATACACTTGGCTTTATTCAAAGGCGATTTTCTCCTTTATTTTTGAATATTATGTTATTACGAACATAGTATTTTCGAACCCGTTGGTTTATGTAACCTGTCGTATTTCAAGGTTGCATTCGTTATTTCACAAAAAAATCGCAATTGAAAGTTGCCAAGTGTTGACATATTAGTGCTCGTGACTGTACATCCCGAGGACAGCCGAACAAAAGCGGTGACGGTTACGGTGACAGTGGCGCGAATTCAATGGTTTTTTCCCATTCCAAAAATGCCCAACGCGCCTAAAGAAGTTTTCACTCAAAAAAAATAACTGCTGAACATACGATGAGATTTAAGGCGACAAGTTTTGTTTGAGGCACATAGCATAATCAGCCCATAATCTTCACACTGCTGGGACACAGGCCTCCTCTCTGTAAAGTGGGTGATCGACAGGCGAGCCGTATACCGCGGTTTTGGAAACGACGGTTTTTACTCGCGGAGTTGTGGCTCGTAGGTGCTGATCGACTAGCGAGCAAAACAGTCGAGTGTGAACCGCAAATGAGGCAATATGTCTTGTTCGAAGATTGAAGTTTTGTGTTACCTCGGTATAGCATACCACGAAATGAATAAAAAAAAAAGCGAAGACGCCCTAAAGTTTGGGTTAAAAGTTGGATTCAAAGAAGACAACAGTTGTCGTATACCCATTTGTCGCGGAAAACTGTCGGCTCGGCTCGTCAGTGGTGATCGACACGCGGTCTTGCGCAGCGTGCCAAGCAAAAAATTAAACATAACTAACGAGCCGCGAGCCGGGCTCGTTGGTTTTTAATACCGCGGTATTGCAATGATCCACGGGCGAGCTTTACCGACGAGCCATAAAACGGCGGTTTTACTCGCCCGACGATCATGGCCTTAAGAGGGAGTGAGCCGTAGGACATGCCAGTTTCCTCACGATGTTTTCCGTTACCGTTTTGAAAGCAGTGGTAATGAAATAATGTACACAAAGTAAAGCGCCTGGCTGGGGTCGAACCCACGACCCTACAACTCATAAGTCGAGACCGTTACCACTGAGTCAACACTGCTCTTCTGCGCTTCAATTTGACACGAAAAGAAAAAGACCGATAATGGTTGAACCGCAAAATCAAATGTTAAAGTTGCACAAAAGTTGCCCTTGTTAGCACAGAATAAGATATTGTTGCACTTTGTGGATGAAGCATGATCCTCTTTCAAGAGTATCGCAAAGCGACAACTCGCTGGCTTTATAGATTTTCAGGTTAAAGGTCATGGCGTGGTCTCAGTATGAGCGACAATTCATTAGACTGTAAAGCTATGGTTTCCGACGGCAGTGAACGCCACATAGCGTCCGCAATTTAACGTCGAATAACGTCACTGAAACGTTATTTATGGAAGTGAGTTCGTGTGTTTGCAGAGCATTTATTGACTCAACTTTTTTGAAAACCAAGTGGGTACATGCAGTAATATTACTGTTCACACCAAAGCAGGATTTCACCGCTCTAGCCGCGGAACTTGATACTAAATACCTGAGCGAAACACGCGCGGTATGCACTTCTACCCACAGCGGCAGCGAATACCGCTCAGGTCGCTCTAGCCGCGGAACTTGATACTAAATACCTGAGCGAAACCCGCGCGGTATGTACCTCTATCCACAGCGGCAGCGAATACCGCTTAGGTTTGAATAGGCCTTGTAGCCGAACTCCGATGCTATTATTTTCATGACTGCGGTCGTTATTTGGCGACCACCGCTGCCGCTGTCATAGGAAACCGTAGCTTTAGTCAACGAGCTAGACTACACGGTCATTGAGGTTTTGTAATCACCAAACTTATTCCTCCAACCTGCAAAGAAAACTACGGCAAGTTTAATTAACCTTATTTAGCACGTGCTCTTGATGGATAGAGGTAGAGGAAAGCCAAAGAAAACATGGATGAATTTTGTGAGAAATGATAATATGAAAGAGAAGGCAGTCAATGTGACGTGACGGTTGACAGGGGAGAATGAAAGAATAAAACGTGTTCCGCCGTCCCCAAGTTATATGGGACAAAGGCAACCTTGATGACTAAACATTATACCTGGCACTGTCGCACGACAGTCAAACTATACCTACAAGAAAGAGACGGGAGCATGTCTAAGCCAAAACAAGTGCTAAGTAACGTTTATTTATCTCAACCTAAAGTAAGTACAATCAGCAGTAAGTGCAATCAGGCCCGTGCCGGACGGCGCGTATGTGTTCCACGCGCGCCTCAAAGAGGTGTCAGCATAAAGGAAGGGGCCTGTTAGGGCCGAAGCCTGCCGTGGGGCGGGATTGTCCAAAAGGGTTACCGCTACCCCGGAACATAAAGGGCTAAGGATGGAACACGAGTGGGTTTTAGTCAGTAAGAGTCTGACACTCCCTTCCGCTCCACCCAGAGCGGGAGGGGTCATTTTGATGATTACCCATCCACAAAAAAAAAAGTACAATCAGCAGTTTCTGGCAGTTCCTTGGAAGGCTTGGCAAGCTGGTGAAACTATGGACATTGATATTAAAACCTGTCGGTCTATACTCTATACTTTTAAAAACACACCGTAAAAACTTAGGTGAAGTAAGGTAGAAGTGAGCTGTCATTCCACCCGATGCTAGGGATTGGCACTATTGACAGCAGACTTCACCAGAGTCTTCCTGGTGAGATTTTTACAGAATAGATCAGCTGATGATGAGTTCTTAAAAGGAGAAAGTACGAATCAGAAATATAACGTGGGTCAGCTAGAAAAAACATCTGTATATGAACAAGGCAATATGTGGACAAAAGCCAGAGGAAACGACAATATTTTAGGCGAAGGTAGTCGAAATAGCCATGCAGTTTTATAGCATAACTATTGCACTGCCAAAGACAAAATATTGAGTAGAGATCATAAAATTTGTCAGTTATTTGCAGTAGTAGTATTTACCAATGCGTCGGAAATGCTGCAATATCATCATTTTTATAGTCCCCCATGCTCAGCAGTGGTTTACGACATTTTATATCAAACTGCATTGCAGTAAACACCACAATTCCCGAAACCACATTTTAACTGGAGCGTAAATGATGAAAATATAACGTCCATGTTGTACAGAATGCCGGATTTTCGTCGTAAATTAACTGGGAATGCAGAGCAGGCAATATGTACCATATTGCGTGGGGCAAGTTAATGGGGACCTTGATACAAGGTCGGGGTGTTTAGCCTTGACCTTCAGATCATTGGTGAACCCAAGGGTCCTTTTGCGAAATATCGGAAGTGGCCAATTAATGTATGGTAAAGTTGCAACCTAGATTATTGACTACAGAATTCGGAGACATTTGTGACATCCACCAACCCGCACCGGGACCGCGTGGTGGATTATGGCCCACTCCCTTTCACAGACAAGAGGCCGGTGTCCCAGCAGTGGGAACATTATAGGCTGATTATGCATGTGTCTATTACAAAAAGCTCTTTTACAATAAGTTTTTTTTTTTATTATATGCAGGTAAGTACCTATATTTTAGTTTTAGACGTCACAAAATCAAAGTCTTCTCTTTTTGATCTCACACACTATTGTATACATTTATTTTCATTTCACCTTGCGCAGGACTGCTGGAAGAACAGTAGCTTGTACTCAATACTAATATGTTGTATCTGTATACATTTTACTATGTGTACGGACGCCAGCACATCAAGCTACCCGAAACTGTCAAATTTTCCCAATCAACTTTGAACCTTATGCTTTACAGATAAAGTTGAAAATCTATTAAAGAAATTTGACAGATTGTAGTAGCTTAATGTGCTGGCGTCTGTTCATTAATAATAAAATAAATAAGACAGCGATATAGCAATGGTCATCATTTACTACATTTCTCCTCATTTCTTTGTTAAAACAATGTGTTTAACAACAAAAGCACCCTCTTTATATTAATTACAGTTAAGAGACTATTCAAACACCCTATTTAATTATCATTTCCCTGTAACGTAGAACAAACAACCCTCACATAAATATTTCAACCCTATGTTGCCGCATTTCGTCCATCGCTCACGGGGTTCACGTTAACGATCTAAAAATAGTAACAATTAGCCACGAGGGGTTAAGGTCGCGCCTGTAGAGTTAGTAGCATGTAGCTTGTCCTTAAGGGTCAGTTCAAACCGCGATGCGACGCGGCGCGCAGTTTTCTAGATAGCAATACAATTATAGACCTTAAATTCTACACAAAAAGGTACACAATTCTGTGTGCCTACTACGTCGAGCTACGCCGCGCGGCCCTCCTCACTGATGTGTACCTTTTTGTGTAGTAGATAAGGTCTATAATTGTATTGCTATCTAGAAAACTGCGCGCCGCGTCGCGTCGCGGTGTGAACTGACCCTAAGGGTGTCTTTGGGGACTCGTAAGTTATAGGTTGTTTTGTTAGGGAGTGAAACGAGATTAAATAGATTGTTATAGTGCCAAGGTTTTGTGAAGGACCATCTGATTTATTAAGTTGCTGGTGAAAGATAACGTTTAAAAAAAGACTAAAGCTTTAAGTGTCGCAAGGAAAAGCTGGTTCAGTTGAATAATTAATACTTACCTCATTTTATATTGTTGATTGAATTGGAAGAAGTGTAATAGTACATGTTAGTATTACAGTAGTTACTACAATCTGTCACATTTCTTTAATAGATTTTCAACTTTATCGCTACACTATAAGGATCAAGGTTGATTGGGAAAATTTGACAGTTTCGGGTAGCTTCATGTGCTGGCGTCTGTACATAGCTACAGCCGCCACGTAACTTGGCAATATTAGTCGTTCCTCTCCTTTCTTTTACTTCCTTCTAAACATATTTGTAAATAAATTATGGCAATCCAAAGAGTACTGACATGCAATAAGTGACCATTTTTTTTGCAGCATTTGTACATGCGCGAACTTACTCCGACTACGCCAATCCTTGCCAAGTTACGTGCTGGCGACTGTACCTACAGGGTGTTCGGCAGAACGTTGAACACACGAAAATGGCAGATAGATAGGATCGTCTGCTACCTACCCAGCCCAAAAAAAAAATACCCAGGCCCCATAGTTTTTTTTTATTTTTGTATTACCGTAATTCATGAGTTTTAAAACTTTGAAGGCCTATAACTTTATGTAGGATAGACGAAACTGGCAACACTTTTTTTTTGTTTTTGTTTCGACTATTGGTAGATTCTACTAAAATTATTGTTTGGTACAAATAGTAAAATCGGCTATCAAAAATAAAAAAAACTATGGGGCCTAGGTATTTTTTTTTGGGCTGGGTAGGTAGCAGACGACCCCACCTATCTGCCATTTTCGTGTGTTCAACGTTCTGCCGAACACCCTGTAGGAACAGTCGCCGGCACGAAACTTGGCAAGGATTGACGTAGTCGGAGTAAGTTCGCGCATGTACACATGCTGCAACAAAAAATTGTCACTTATTGCATGCCATTACTCTTTGGATTGTCATAATTTATTTATAAACATGTTTAGAAGGAAGTAAAAGAAAGGAGAGAACGACTAATGACTCTTGCCATTTTCGTGTGTTCAACGTTCTGCCGAACATCATGTATATAAAGATGGTACATGGCGTAGTGCCTGCCTACATCGATGAGAAAGATAGGTTACCCATGTATGCCAGTATGTTATATGGTACTAAAATACTCCAACGTTCAAATGATACCTACTTACGATTCCAAAAGACGAAAAAAGAACGCCTACAATGGTTGGCGTTCTTTTTTCGACTTTTGACGTATGTATCCATATCCTTATGGTGAATGGCTGAATGCACCATAAGGGTATGGATACATACGTGACAAGCTACATAACAAACTGGCCAGCATTTTGTTTTTTCGTAGTTCAACTTTTTAGATTCTCTTTACAATTTTATAAGTTGAAAATAATATGATTATTACGTCACGATGACTGTTTTTTATTTGCGCTCTTGTGTGTTGTGTTTTTTGTTGTTGCAAGACACAAATCGCCCTATCACACACCGATCCTAAGTCTAGATTCCAATACAACGAGCAACAGGTACTATATCTATTGGAGAAACAAGTTCTTTAGAGAAAGTTGCGAGCTTTCTACATTGCTTTTACCATGCACTTATTAGCTGTAATACGATATTTGCTAGCTTTATGAACTATGCAAAGAGCTTTGCCTGTTCGTAAGTTATGTCTAGAGTCTAGAACCGTCAGGCACTTCTGCATAAACTTTTTCTATACAGGGTGAAATTGAATTCATGGGCATCCTTTTAAGAGGTTATTGTACTCATTATTATGAACAACTTTTACTATGGGACTAAACCTGAAATCGCGAAAAAAAAATCAGCTCTTCCCTACATTTTGACGAGTTATGTGAACATAAATGCAAGAAACAGCTGATTTTTTTTTTCGCGATTTTAGGTTTAGTATCATAGTAAAAGTTGTTCATAATGATGAGTACAATGACCCTTTAAAAGGATGCCCATGAGTTTAATTTCACCCTGTATTTAAAAGTTCTTTTTAATTTTCTAAAAAGGGGTTCGTGGCTAAATAATAACAGCCACACGGGTCAATCTATTAGATTAAGCAACGCTTGTCGAGGTCGCTCCGTGCATGGGTGACCATCTAATACATTACAAGACCCCTCCGTGCCTCGGAAAGCATGTTAAGGCGTTGGTCCCGGCTGTCACCAAGGAGTATCGTGTCACCCAGTTACTGGCTTGTGGAGGTCGGATAGGCAGCCAAGTAAAATACTGGTATTCAGCTGCATCCAGTTAGACTGGAAGCCAACTCTAACACGGTTGGGAAAAGGCTAGGCAGACGATGATGATGTTATTTCAGTCTAAAGTTTGATGTAGTTCTTGTCATCTCGAAACCGTCGGCAAAAAAAAAATGTATGGTTTAATAGACGTTGCCTAATCATTACTTAACTTTAAGCAACGTTTATAAATATGTATATAGCACTACAAATCCACTTAACTGATGCCTTTTCATTGGTAATTATAAATCCACTTAACTCATTATCGAGTTAAGAATACACTTAACCGAAATTTTTCCATACAAATTTCTGGACAAAATTACTCCACTATTTGACATCGTACGTCCAAAGTTAAACATTTTATCGTTTTGTCTAATTATTAATTGTGTCTGTACGGAAGCAGAATTGTAAAATAATAAGCCATTAAAAAGTTATGAGCCAACAAAGTTTCGTTTTTCTTGCTAATTTTAACGTAACTTTGGGTGTAAATAAGTAATAAAAGATGGACAAAATCTTCAAAACAAAAACCGTACCGACAAAGTTCAATTATCGAAGAGTTCAATAAGCTTTATTTGTAATTGATTTATGCAGTGGTTTTTTTCATAAAACTCGATATTCTAAAGGACGTTTCGTAATTTTTACGCGCTCGTTTTACTATGGAATTATCGTGCATTTCACTGAATACTGTTCCCCCCGGCGCGGTGCGGGGGACGACGCTCACGCACACTTGCACAATATGTCACGCGCACGTTTTGAATTATTTCGTTCGACTCAGTCTGCAGCTGCGGCCTACGTCGTTCGTACGTATGTGGACTAAACTCCCCTGCGTTATAAATTATTATTATCATTCGCACGTAAACACTACATTGACCCCTGGCTTGAACTTTGGATTTCGATACTACTTATTACATTATCTGTTTGACTTCGCACTACAATATTTGGACTCCGTATTTTCATTTGAAATTGGAATTGTGGGTTTGAGTGGACGCTGTGTTAGTGAAGTTGTGTTGATTGAAGAAATCCGGGGCAATATTGCGTAACACATTATCAATCGGGATCGGTTTTATTTTGACAGTTCAACAACATTCATTGCGTTATTTACGTGTTGTACAGACAGTGTACAGACGTGTTGTTGTGAGAGTGTGTTGTGTCTTTTTTCTTCAAAATGATTCAGATTCCGATTGATAGTGTGTTACAAGTGTGTGCAATTAGGGTGCTGATGTGAACAACTACAAATAAACAATGGGTAAGTCGTACGATTTCTTATAACTAATCTATTTATGTAGGGACCTCCTCGAGTATATTTTTTTGTTATAAGTAATATAACTAGCTTCTGCCCGCGACTTCGTCCGCGTGAAATTTTTTGTTCCCCCGAACCACTCCGTCGCATCGCATCGCCCGCCTGCGCTATTACTACTCAACTCCTAAGTGTCCTAGACTCCTAGCCTGTAGCTAGCTAAGACTTGGGGCTTGGCACAGGCGCGGGCGCGGCGTGCGGCCGGCTTCAAAGAGAATGTAAACACTAGCGCGGGCGCGGCGCCGACGGCGGCGCGCGGCGGCGCGGTGTTTTATGTAGGTAGCTCGAGTAGTACCTCTAGGTATTTAGTAGGTATCCGTACATATACCTAACCACTATCCCTCACCTATTCCTAACTCGTATTATTTGTATTTTAAGTGGGTAACAAAAATTTATTATACCTACTTATGTACCTACAAAGTGAGAAAATAATATATCGTAAAATCAATGTGGCAGTCGGGTGAAAACGATACACTATTGATAACGTATGTACCAGCGGGGCAATTGCGTAACACATTATCAATCGGAATCTGAAGAACTTATGAAGCAATGGATTAGCAATTTGCTTGAAAATAATTCAGATTCCGATCGATAGTGTGTTACGCAATTAGGGTGCTGGTTTTTTATCGTACTAGGCTATTGGCATACTTGTACTAGCTTTTCCCCACGCTTTTACCCGCTTTCCCGTAGGAACCTATCCTACTGCTCCGCTCCCATGAGTCGCAGTGTGATGTTTCATAACCTATAACATAATCTTTCTCAATAAATAGGCTACCTGACAAAAAAAAAAACTTAAACTGGTACCTAGTTTGTAAGATTCAAACTTTTTAGCTTTTGTAGGTACTTATAGATATTTATATCGGTAGGTACTTATAGTAGAACTATATTATAATATAGCACTATTATACCACATTATAGATATAATGTCTGTCTATAGATTACTAAATCTACGAACTGGCAGCAGCTGATCTTAGGACGTAGCAAAATACTTACGCCGCGCCGCGCATCGCTATTCGTCATTGCCTTTGAAGCGCCTCGCACTCACGTCTGAGGCGGGTGTGTGGCGCGAGAACGCGACTTCACTAAGACGAAGCTTTTCACTCCTAAACCACTGAATCGCAGGCAAAAGCTAGTACTAAAAAAAATAAAAACGGTATATGAATAAATGCATTACTTTTATAAAATAAATAAATAATAGTGTGTAGGTAAATTACTTTATTATTACAGGGTCAAATTAAATTAGCTAGCGAAACTGCAGACGTGATGGGTATCGTTATCTAAACACGATAAAATAAAAGTCAAAAAGATTTGATGTATTTTTTGGGGGTCAACGACCGCTTCTAAAGTTATTACTTGAAGTATGACATAGAAAATCTGTTTTCTTTTGTTTTATCGTATTGAGAAATCGATACCAATCACGTCTGTGAAGTTTACATAAAGAAAACTGTATATTTAAACTTATATTTACAAGTGCCTCCTACACTGTGCGGTAGTGCGGTCGTTGACTCCACTCAAAAGTCATGAAATTATTATTTTTTTGTTTTATCATGGTTAGATAACGATACCCATCACGTCTACGGAGTTTCACTTGCTAATTTAATTTGACCCTGTATATGTATGTATAATGTTGGTTTTTTTATGGAACAGATCCAAAAGAGAATTGGCGAATGGGACGAAAGGGGCGCCTAAAACTAAGTGCCCATCGCAAAAAAAAGTTCAAAAGAACACTGAGGGGATGTTTCTTCAATAAAGAAAATGTTCCTCCTGCACCGGATACGTCCCAACCGTAAGTATTATTTTGAGTGTATAATTGACATATTACTCATATTAGGTCGTTACCATCCCCTCAAATTCACGTAGACCAAAACTAAACATTTTTACCCGACTACGGCAAAGCAAAAAGGAGGGTTATGATTTTGACCGGTATGTATCTATCTACGTATGTAAGTATGTATGTATGTTCATCTGTTCCCTCATAACTTAAAAACTACTTGTCATAATTAGACAAATGAAAATCAAAAACATAAATTGACGGCACGGTTGGCGTAGTGGTTAAGCGAGTGACTGCTACGCTGCGTGTCGCGGGTTCAATTCCCGCACGGAACAAATATTTGTATGACCTACAAGTAGTTGTTCCGGGTCTGGGTGTTTGTGTATGTGAGTTTAAATGTTTGTAAACGCACCCACAATACAGGAGAAATTCCTAGTGAGGGGCAACGTTTAAAAAAAAAAAAATTAAATAAGCACCAAAATGATTAAATAAAAAATAAGTTTGAAAACTAAAACCCGAGTTCTGAAAAGGATGAAACAAGAAAGTGCCTTCCCGTGGTTGCATGCCGCTGTACTAACATACATAATATAAGCTATAGTAGCATGCGACCACGGGAAGGTACTTTCTTGTTTCATCCTTTACAGTACCTAGTCGGGTTTTAGTTTTTTTAGAAGTGGTTTTATAACTGAATCAGTTTATTGTGAGGATGGGTCTGGGATGGTGTGTGGTTGGATGGGTCTTGTAATTGTCTTCACTTATATATTCTGTTTTTTTTTTCAGATCGACACTAGAGTCATTCGAGCAATATTTAAATAATAAATAAATTCGTACATAAAGCAATTTCTGTACAATTTCAAAATGTTCCTGGAGTAGGTAAATGAATAGATTTTGCTTTTGAAAATAAAATTGTGAGTAAAACCTAATTCTTTTTTCTTTTATAAATTCTAAATGCTCAAAATTACATTCAAATGGATCATGTCAAATATTTTTCAATTTTTGAAATAGATAAGCAATACTCACTATCCTATTTCTGTCTAAAGTTGCACAATCATTCATATCACAATTGTCGGTTCCAAAAGAGAAAAAGAATCATTTTCTACAAGTACCGTGCGTACACGAGCTAATATAATTTGACGTGCCTATATACCTACCGCCGAAGACCGACGTGAGGACTATCGGATCGCCGCCCACGCCGGCGCGTCCCCTGCGCACGGATCGTGCCCCTCGGACGCCCTCGCCACCGCAGAGTACTTTTACTACTCGCCACTACGCTACAAATCTCAATCTCAACGCCAAATGCATGTATTTGCATATGTAATGCATGCCATTTCTTTCTTTCTTTCACGCCGCGCATTTTAGTTATTAGTGTTTTAAATCTATTGTTATTATTAGTGATAATAAAAATTTATATTTTATTTTATAGTAGTGTTTAATTAATAGGTACACCTAAACCTACTCTATCACACTACAAAACCACCCTTATAATAATTGAGTAAGCAAGTGACAACTCTTGTAGCAATCTACCGCTACTCACTCAACATTACGAAATTGATACCTACTACCTACATAGTACCTACATACCTATTATCTATGGTGTGCGCTCGCGACACCGTACACTCATCATACGCTCAGGGTTTATCATTTTTATACCTACCAGGTGATTTGAAAGTAGTCATGAATACGAACAAGTTTCATTATGGGTCCAACCCTGAAATATGAAAAAAACTCAGCTGGCAGGCAAGGTTGGCCTCATAGTAAAAGTTGTTTATATTGATGCATAATTTCATCACGTAAAGCACAAAGCACGTAAACGGCGGCAGTTGGTATTTTGAGCGTAAAGTATGTCCCATCATCCTACGACATTTCTAAAAAATCCTGCTGTATATTACCTACTTGGTTCATTGATTCATTCTATTTGCTTGCAAAATACTTAATTTCATTCAATTTTCAGTAGGTAGGTAAGTACAATAGGTAGGTGTCCCCAGATAACAAAAAAAAAGGTACGTCCCTACATGATGTACGGAGTCGATGACTTGCCACGGATGTAGTACCTAGGTATGGGGCTGTTCATTTCTTACGTAATACAATTTTAACCACTTTCTGACCCCCCTCCCCCAACGTAACAAAAAAAAAAGACTTGGATGAACCCCCCTTTTTAATCTTACGTAAGATCAGTATCTACCAAAATTGCGTAGAAAAAGTAGCAAAAAATTAAAAACTTATAATTTTTGTTTACTTTTGTGATCTTTCTAAGAACAGTCTAGACCCCTACCACCCCCACGTAAGAAAAAATAAGACTTGTTATATAGGGGGAAGCCCCTCAAATCGTCTTACGTAATAAATGAACATAACATCATGTGGGATAATCATAGTTTACCCAATAGAATATTATTATTATACTTATCTGCATACCTAGTAGTTATCTACTGTTATAATTACTTACCCCACCAAAAATAACACAAACCGTCTCGTGTCGTGGGCACTAAAATGTAGGCAAGTACCTACCTACCTCAGCGTACGTCTGTGAGTATCTATGTAGGTAGTTACTACTACTTTGTCCGCTAAAAACTTATACCCAAAAACTTTAGGTAAGTATGTACATACTATATGAAAACCATCTTGATGTGTTACTTGTTTTGAAATTCATAAATCTCTAGATCATACTCAAATTATTATTAACTAGCTGCCCGGCGCGACTTCGGACACCACGCGAGTGGTGTCCTACACCAACCCCTACTCTTCTCATACCTTACTCCTACGCTACCCCTTACCTACTCTTACCCTACCCTACACGATCAATAGTAGTAGCTAAAATTAAAAAAAAAAATAGCTTACGTCCTATTCTTAGACCTACTGAATATACACAAAATTTCATAAGAATCGGTCAAGCCGTTTCGGAGGAGTTTTGTTACAAAAACTGTGGACACGAGAATTTTATCGCTGCGCTGCGTGGAGCCACAGCGCAGCGGCGCGGCGCGGCGCGGCGCGTCGTCGCGTCGGCGTGTATTTTTTGTTTGAACTACTGACATTTTTAATTTCGTAATATCTTTTGAATGGAATGTCTGATTTCAATAATTCAAAAAGTAACCAACAGGTATTGATACAGTCTTGAATACAAAACAATTTATTTGGATAAGAATTAGTACAAAAGTATGGATAACATAGTCTGATTTTGATCGGCATTTCTATCAACTTTTACAATGTAAAAAAGTAGTTATAGTGACATAACTACAATAGTTGGACATATGGTCTCGCGAAGTTTTTTGTAGATATTGATATGTTCTATAATATTGTAGAACATTTTTTTGTTCTATAATCAATACTTTCCGCAGCGCATGCGATGAATGACATTTCATGGCTATTTTTTTACACTTTGGGTTGGTGTTAGTAGGGATTTCTAAGGATCTCTAATTATTTCTAGTAATAAATATAGCCTATGTTACTCAGTGATAATGTAGATTTCTAACGGCAAAAGAATTTTTGAAATCTGTCCAGTAGTTTTTATGTTAACGTAACATACAAAAATACAAATCTAATTCCTCAATATCATATTAGTGTAGATTATATTATTATTAGTGTAGATTCGATTGTAAATAAACACTAGATTTTTAAACTGTTTATTTAGATAATAAAAATAGTTGTGTCAAGAATCAAGATTGTTTACCTAATGGTTTAGGTATTGATAAACAAAATAAGACAGGTAAATCATTTTAAAAACAATATAGAGGTAGTCAACTAAAATGATAATAATTACATTTATTACCTAATAGGTACGGCATAAACAGTAGGTAATAATATCAATTGCCCGACCGACTGCGCGTCCGGCGGGCAATATCTGTTGAATGGCGGTGCATGTCAATGAGAATGTAAACACTAGCGTTATTGCGCATGTGTGCATCGTCTAACGTGTCGTTTCAGTTCGGAACGGTGTTTGTGACTGTGAAGTAGACGTTGTGTGTGTAACTATCGCCTAACTGCTCATCACTGATACTATCTCTGTCAGACACGATGCCAGATGAGACAGCGTGCTTTTTGGCCACGCCCACCTTTGCGTTCGAGCTCGCATTGTGTTTCACCTTAAGTGCAAAAAGCGTTTATACGCTTTTCAGTAACTCCAAAGCTTAATTTCGCCTTGCGCATGCGCAGCCTTGCTCTAACATAAAGCTGGTCCACAGCTCCACAAGACCTACACATTCCTGGGCCCGTCACCCTTGTGCCGAGTACCGGTACTTTTACCTCGCCCGGCTTATTAGAATATCGTCAACTGGTTTGCGGACGCCGTACCTGCGAACTGGCGACATTTTGTTACTTATGCTCAAGGTGGCTCGGATTCGGTGTGGGCAGACTTCCAAGTTTTAAGGTTTTCGATTGATATCGTATGTTTATCAATCAGATGTCGAATTGTTGGCTACTGCCTTATTGTCAGGGAATATGTTATTGGCAGGCAGAGTAATGAACGCTCTACACTATGTGCATTTTATATAAATACCAGCTGTCTTATTTTCAAAAAACAAACCTTTTATAGTCCGGTGTTTCTAAATTTGCCAAAGATGTAAACAAAAATGGCCGCTCGAAATTGAATAAAATCTATATACAAGAACATTACTTAAAATAAATGTTCTATACAATTTCGAGCGGCCATTGTTGTTTACATCGTTGGCAAATTTAGAAACACCGGACCTAATGTAGTTTGCTGGCTCAAATTTAAGAACTGAAGTTCTCTTAGTAAGACCTTATGGGAAAATTTGACAAGTCAGAACTCACAGGTAATGTTCAAAATAATATAAGTACTACGGCAGGGCCTTTTTCAAGATATCCAGCATTTTGACTTACAACAGAGGGGCAGTTCTCGTAATTTTAAGAACGTTCACAGTCTGATCTCAGTCTCAATCTGTCAAAAAGACCTCTAATTTCCCTATATTTTGACAAGTTTTTGACAATAATTGTTTGTCGTAGAGATGAGACTGCGACTAGATTTTGAGCGTTTTAAATTACGAGAATTGGCCTTCAGATGTTGCAATGGAACAAGGAATAGCATCAAGCATGCATTGCCTCAACTCCATATTCCATTCACATTCAAACCTAAACCGTTCTGACGTGACGGACGTGTCAAAGGCACAAAAAAAATCATCGATTACAAGTATATTTATATCTCATACTAAATATTCAATGGCTGAGCATCAATAAAACCTCATAATATATTCGATACATATCACGAAGGCTATTATTCCGTCCTTGTATAAATCAGGTGTTTTGTCTAAGCACTTGTGCATTCGTAGCGCGTCAGAATCCAGGCACTTAGCCTTCTGGGAATAACAATCGGTAACTCTATTCTCACGTCAGGGGAAAAGTCTTTGAGACTGCATTTACTGCCAAATTATGGCTTCACCTACCTTATAATAAGTTATTATTTTTTATATTTATTTCTGTAAAATAAAATATATAAGGTCACATTAAAAAAGATAGACAATCTTTTAGAAATCATCCAGACCACCAAAATAAGGACAATGGTAAAAAATATATAAGAAAATCGCATTAGATACTTACAAGAAACATAATCATCTAACGAAAATACACTAATGTGCCGGCAATTTCTTATTTTAGGTCAAAATACAATCACTTTAGTCAGTGTTCATTTTTGCTTGTAGAGCGCTGTGTTAAAATTTGACCATCTATTTTAATGGGACCCTGTATAAACTTCTTATTCTAAATTAACTCACAAAATCACGAAAAAAAAAAAACAAAAGTTTAATGTCTATTTGACAAAAATGTATGAAACGGCTGATATTGTTTTTCGGATTTCGGAGTTAGTCCCATAGTGAAAGTTGTTCAGTTCGATAGTCTAAAGCACCTCTTAAAGTCGTCAGGTTAATATTTTAACACGTTGTAAAGTCAGTAGCGTGTTGTTTTAGTTGTCGGGTAGCGTAATATTAAATAGCCTAAACCTTCCTTATGAATCACTCCATCCATTATTGTAAACTGTATAAAAATCCGTTCAGAAGTTTTTAATTTATCGCGTTCAGACAGACAGACGCGGCAAAAGGACTTTGTTGAATAATATGAAGTGATTTACCCTGGAAAATTATAATGAGGTGGCGCTACCGTAAAGCAATGTAAGGCACGTCCTCCACACAACATAAAAGGAATAAATACATGTAAACAACATATCATATATATTAGGTCCTTACATATGAAATTGGCGTTTTGTATGGAAGGAACAAAAAGTCGAATATTTTTTAATATAATATATTTAATTAATCAAAGTATGAACCATTGTTTTCAATGCACTTTTGCCATCTTATAGGTAGTTCATTGATCCCTTTACTAAAAAAACCAGTCGGACGGGAATCAATAAAATCTTTGAAGGCGATTTGGACTGCCCCATCGGAGTTGAATTTTTTCCCTTGCAAAAAGTTATCCAAATTGCGAAAAAAATGGTAATCTGTTGGAGCAAGGTCCGGGGAGTACGGAGGATGTCTAAGACATTCCAATTCAAGCTCTTCTAATTTGGTAGCCGTCTGTTGCGCAGTGTGTGGTCTGGCGTTGTCGTGAAGCAGCAGTGGCGTGGAGCTTTTTAATCTTCCCAATTTGCTTCAAGTGAATTAAAACAGTTTTATCACTAACATCGAAGCCTGCAGCTAACTCGGACGTGGTTTGCGATGGGTCCGCTTCCACAATAGCCTTCAATTCTCCATTATCAACTTGGGTCTCAGGCCGTCCACGGGGCTTGTTCTGCAGGTCGAAATTTCCAGAACGAAAACGTTGGAACCAAAAACGAACTGTGTTTTCTTTTGCAACATGACCGCCATACACATCATTCACCCTTCGAGTCGTTTCCGCAGCACTAGTGCCACGGCGGAACTCGTACTCGTAAATAATGCGATATTTTAAATTTTCCATTTTGTAAAATGAGTGACGCAAACAGAAAAAACAGAAGAAAAAAAACAAATGAATGACGGTCATCGAAGCACAAATACATGAGTAAATAGCTGTACAAATTTGAATTTGGAATTCCTTACCAAAGAGGAGAAATTCGTGATTAAAGTGGCCAGTACGAAAAACGCCAATTTCATATGTAAGGACCTAATATATCCTTTATAATATATGCGACGTCTAGACATAATTGACAATATAATCACGACTTACTATTAACTACATAACTTGTTTTGTCTACAATCGGTCGGAAGGTGATTTATTTATAGTGCTATTATTAGGATATGAATATGAACACATAACATCACGCCTGTATACCCGCAAGGGTTAGGGAGAGGTGTAGCTACATTAGTACACCCACGTCACCCACCATCTGGCCATAAGCTCAACTCAGGCTATTGCAGTTCACTGCTGGACATAGGCCTCTCCCTTTCGGTTCCCTTCAAAATGGTTGAGCTGGATGGTGCTGATCTACACGTCATGTTCGTGAACGGGCGCCGTCGGTTGAGACTGGGCATCTCTTAACTGCCAAGGCTTATTTTTAATCTTATATTTTGAATTGTTTCTTCATTTCTGTGTTTTTTTTTTTACCTTGTTCTCACATACCTATAGAAGCAACAAGAATAATATACCCAGGATTTTGTAATATCTTGATTTAAAAGAGTGTCCATGGAGTTTCTTGCCCGTTCTTCTCCATAGAGATCTACGTTTTGGAATGGGCAACAAGCTTTAACTTTCTGACTAACTGACCAACTATTTAATTTTGACAATTCAAAAGTACTATTAGTTATTAAACTACTATTACTACTAGTACCTATACATGGTTTAATTGAAATAAATATTGTTGAATGTTTGAGTTTGAGTCCCAGGCCCATAAGTCGGGTTAGTTACACCATTTATAACGCTAGAACCAACGGCTGGACCGATTTGATCTTTAATTTGTTGGATTTTTCTCCGTCCTTCGCCGGATCAGCTAGTCACACTAATATTATAAAGGCGAAAGTTTGTGAGTGTGTTTGTATGTTTGTTACTTCTTCACGCCAAAACTACTGAACGGATTTGGATGAATTTTGGCACACAGATAGTTTATAACCAGGATACCTTTTCATCCCGATATTCCCAAGGGATCTAAACTTATGCGGGTGAAACTGCGGGGTGCAGCTAGTTTCACATAAAATCACGCTTGTAATCCCCGAAGGGTTAGGCAGAGGTGTAATTTCCTACAGTACACCCACATTTCACCAGTTATGTTTAAGTCCCATGTTTTAGGGGGCAAGCCTATTGCCATCAACCGGGAACAAGACGACTACGCAACTAGACTTAAACTTATATACAATAGTATGAAGAAACTTATACTAGACTACACTCTAGGTCATCAACATCATCATCATTCTCCTGCCCTTATCCCAATTTAATTGTAGTCGGCGCAACATGTCTTTTTCTTCCATACTTGTCTATTAGTCGTCACCTCGGTAGTCACCTCCTTTCTAACCATATCATCATTCACACATTCCATCCATCGTTTTTTTGGTCTTCCCCAACTCTTATAGCCATCGACATTCATACTCAAAACTCTCCTCACGATATTACACACACGCACTACACTACACTACAGACACATACTAGGTAGACACCGTAGACAGAATACACTCTAGGTAACTAATATCTATTTTTATTCTAAATTAGCAGTTTAGTAGCCATGTTTTTTTTTTAACAGAACTAAAATTAATAGTCCCAGAACCTAGTGCTTCCAAAACCTGTTATAATTAATTTTATATGTATTTTTGGTCAAGGTTAAACAAGAAAATGGACACCTGCTTATTTAATAAATGCAAATTAGTGTTTTTATTTCTTTGTATATTATAATTTTAAATTACATATTTAAAAGGAGATTAAGCAAAAGATACTTACTCCTTTTGCTTACGCGACTAAAGGAGTTTTCACTTAAAAAATTCGAAGGTATGTGACTTCTACCAACCCGCACTGGGCCCGCGTGGTAGATTACGGCCCAGTCCCTCACACAGAGAGGAGGCCTGTGTCCCAGCGGTGGGAACATTATAGGCTCATTATGCTATGCTTTGTTTAACACGTCATTTTATTAGGTATCTGAATAAAACTCTTGCTATTTCACTGATTCACGTCTCCATGAATATGAGATAACAGGCTCATTCATTATTATCTAAAATGTGTTTTTAATTAAAGAATTCGCAAACAAAGTAAATGATAACAATTCCTCGAATCATGTTTAGTGACCGGTACGATACTAAGATCAGAAGTCACGCCACCCGAGATCGCAATAATTGCTGTCCTTTATCTGCCGATAAAAATGTGGCAGATGACGTCACCGTCGCAGGCGCAACCCAAGATTAACCGGCGACCAACTAAATATAGAGTGTAAACATGCCTTAAGTGAATCATGTGTGCTCGCTTTAGCTGTAGTAAGTAAACACTCGAGTGAATGTCTTGATTGTTCAACTATAACACAGTTTTATGTTTTTAATGGAGTGTTAAATATCTAACCCTTGTTTACCGCGTGCATTTGAAACTTAACCTCCAAAATAGTTAACCCATTGTCCGGCGGGAGCGTAAAAAATGCAGGTCGGTTGGCGAGCGAGTCGCCCGGCAAGCGGCTGCGTGCTGAGTGAGTGCCTCAGTCTCACTCGAACCTCGGGGCCGACGGCTCGTACTGCACGACTGGTTTCAAGTCACAACTTCTCGATAACTTATCAGCAAATAATTGCATGAAGTCATCGATTAAATTAAGTGCATTCTAAAGTTTATGACTTATAACTCAGTTATTATTGCAACAAGTTTCTTGAGAAAAGTTAGCGAAGGTTCAATGCTAAAGTTTGACAGTGGTGAACTCTACAAGTGTCCGTGAAAAAGTTGTGTGCGATCGGATTGGTCGGTTTGTTTTGTTTTGTTAAAGTCGTGTCCGGTAGCAGGATGAATGGAACGCCGGCTAGAAGGCCTAAGAGCGCTTTCTCTGAAATGGTGAGTTCATCTTGAGAGATCTATCACTACTCTAGTAGTGTACACATAATTATGAATATTCATCGAGCTGCATTTTACTGTTGACAATTTTGTCAAGTTGGGTTGAACATTTTTGGTGCTAACCCTATCTCGCCGCAAGGTTTATTGGGTGAACCCGAAGCAATTGAAGGCCGAACATTTCCCCCCGGATACAGTTCCCTTACTGATTTTAAAGGGTTACAAAGAAATGATAAGTTACACCAACGTTTGCCCGCGAATTAATCGATCAATAAAATAAATTCGTGTTTGATTTATTTTTTTGTTTACAGTACTGATGAGTAATGCTCGGTTTAACTTTTACATAATTAATATTAAGTGTGGTCCAACATATGTTTTTTGTTGTTTCATTAACTTGCTCGGTTTTATCAGCTTAGCTGGCAATGCCGTGTTATCGTTGATGTTAATCTTTATGCCTGTAAACGCGGCCGTTTATCAATTAGGTGCAATGCCAGCCTGGGTTTATTAATTATCAATTATTGACTGCCAATATAGCTCGCTGCTGCTTGCTCGTTATTAATTTATCAATAAATTGACTGATAAATGTAGAGTTGAGTTTATTTTTGTAACAACAATACATAATTGAATACATCATGCTAGTAAATATACCACCTATAAACAAATTGCGTTTAAAAACTTGTATACTCGTAGCAACATCCAAAATAAATATAGCCTACCAACTCCAAGATTTTTTTTTGTAATTTTTTTTATCTTGAAAAATGATCTACAAGTTTAGTAGATGGCCATGAACCATACAGTCAGACATATAAGGGAATGCGACTTAAAATTCCGAGTATTATACGAACGTAATGGTCTTGCAACTGGTAAGGGACCATTAAGAATAGATTACATGAACATAGGAAGGAATTAACTAGCCAGGAACCAATTACGTATTAGCTAGAACTACACACATCAAAAGTGTCTAGGGATCAAGCATTTTTATGCGGATTTCTTGAGATTGAGATGTGGCTTTGTAATAAATTTATGATTTTATAAATTTATATGGATCCTTTTTGGTGCATTTCATAATTTGAATCAGGAACTGTGAATCAAATTCGAGTAAAAGATGAAAATCAGCTGTCAATATTTTCCCTATAAAAACATACAACGCATTGAAGACATTATTAGTGCTACTGTTTCCCTTCTACTGATTAAAACCAACGTTATTATGGAGCGGCGACGTCATTTAAGCAGGGAAGAAATGCTCAGAGCCGTGGGAATGATAGAAGCTGGTTCCCGGCAACGTACTGTGGCTTTAGCTCTGAATACAAGTCAGAGTGTTATCAGTCGACTTTGGACACGTTACCGAAGCACTGGTACCGTGGCTGAGCGCCATGGAGGACGGTATCGCTGCACCACACGGAGACAAGACCGATACATTCAAATCTTAACTCGAAGAGCTCCAACAATAACCGCCATGATGTTAGCCGTGAGGCTTCATCACTCTTCAGGGAACTTAATTAGCGACCAAACAGTCAGAAACCGCTTGCATGAAGTGAACCTTCATTCCCGAAGACCGCTACGGGTACCACCTATAGCAATGCACAATCGTAGGATTCGATATCAATGGGCTCTTGAACACAGAAATTGGGCAGAAGAACAATGGCGTTTCGTGTGCTTTTCTGATGAGTCTCGTTTTGGTATGAGACCGGATACAAGACGTATACGACACTGGAGAACCCCTGGACGCCAACAGCGATTAAAATCCTGCCAGGAAGTCCATCCTTATAGTGGTGGAACCATCATGGTATGGGCGGGTATTTGGATCGGCGGAAGAACTGAGTTGATTTGGATCAGAGGCAACCTCAACGCTCAAATTTATGCTGAGACGATTGTATCAGACGTCATCGTTCCTCTACAAGTGCAAATCGGTCCCTTATTTCAGTTAATGCATGATAATGCACGACCGCACACCGCAAGGGTTGTAAGACAGACTCTCGCCGCAGCTAACATCAATGTCCTGCCCTGGCCTGCTCAGTCGCCAGACTTGAACCCGATTGAGCATGCATGGGATATGCTACAGAGAAGAGCTCTGCCGAATATGGAGGGTATCCAGTCGCAAGAAGACCTTTTTTTGTTGTTGCAACGAACATGGGCGCCCATTCCACAGCGTGATTTGGATGAACTCATTTTGAGTATGCCAAACCGATGTTCTTGTGTTGTTAGTGTTCGCGGTAGAAACACGGATTATTAATTGTTTAAGTTACCCAATAAAATTTTAAAGAAAACTGTTATTTCAGTCTTTTTTTTAACTTTTGTGTTAGTGGTTCAAATGTCAAAAATCCCTTTATTAGGAAAACGGCAAATTTCTTTATTAATGCAAAGGTGACTTGGTTTATCGTTACTGTGACAAACGAAAACACTTTATTTGATGAATCCTTAAAGAAAATTTTAATTAATATCAATCAGGAGAAAAGTTATTGCAAAAATATATGTTGATCCCTAGACACTTTTGATGTGTGTATTTTACTACTTATTTGTGGTGGGAATAACCTTTTCGCTTTGAAAGAATAGAATATTGAAAGTCTGAGTCTTCTAGTCTCTGATTAATAAAGATGTGAAAATTATTATGATTTACCTCGACTCAAGTTTGAGTGTTTAAATTTTTTATTTACCTATTTATTAAAAAATCTACTTTCAAGTCATGATTATTCTCTGTCTGTCGTGATTATTATAGTCTGTTGTTATTTCATTCAGGCAATACAGTAGTTGACATTTGTATTTGACAGCTTGTTAGTAAAACTATTTTGTGTTGATGAGGCTTTCTTTTTTTTTAAATAATTTTTATTCATGACCATAGATACAAGTCTTTCAGTCGATGAGATTTAGTCTTTCAGAGACTGGGTGTTGACTACTTAATAAAGTATTTCAGAAATAGAGGGATAACTTTCTTTTCTTTCTTTTTTCTTTCTTTCTTTTCTTTCTTTCTTGTATTTTCTTTCCTTCTTTTTTTTTCTTTCTTTTTATTGGTGGTCACTTAGATGCAATGTCAGGTTAATAGAAGTGTAACATTTGGTTAAGAGTGTCAATTTTACAATGGACCGCAACCATGGCTAAAGTTTTTTTTTTTTTTTTTTAAATTGAATGTTAGTCTGCATGAAGCACATGAAAGAGTTTCTGTTCAAATATGACCCTATAAGTAGCCCAATTCATAACTAAAATGAAGAAACTTGGATACCTACTACTACAGTTATACCTGAAGCATATTTGTCGATTTAACATTAAGTTTTTATGTTAGACTTGTAAATAATCTTTTATGATCGACCAAGTAGGTTTAGTCTTCATCGTTTGGATTACAAATGTGTCTAATAGAACTACAAGCCCAAATGTATATGCTAATATGTTACCTACCTTTTATAGCATTCTAACATTGGTATCTTCGGTTATGGCTAATTTATACGGCTTTGTTGAAAATGTTACGTTAGAAGAATCTTCACTGACCATCATAATCTTTATTAAAATTCAATAGGTATCGGGGTAATTAATTGTTTATCAAATTGACTACCAACGTAAATTGTTCGTGTAAATGGCTATAACACGAGAAATTGACATAGAGTGACAATTTGTTCAATAACTACCTAATTTCCCTGACAGTACCAAATAAGTTTTGCCAAACTAGGCTTTATGTAGTAACTATGAGTTATTGTCATAACATGTAAGGTAACTAACAACCTAAGTACGAAAGCTGAAAAAAAACTATTTTGTAATAATTCTTATTTTCTTTCGAATAAGTAGTCCCTGCAATAACAATGCAAAAGGGTTAATTTACGATGACCTTGCTTTATATTTTATTAAATGAATAACCAATTTTTTAATCTACCTAGATTTAAATAATTATGAATTTAATTAGAATGCTTTACAACTATGAAATAAAACGTCTCAACCTTTACTACTAAGAAAAAAATATTCGCTAAATACTCCAAAAATATTCACCGCTTTGAAGATGCCGTCATCACCTGCAACTTTCCTGAAATTCTGTCTCTTTATATCTTAATAGTTTAAGGTCAATTTCACAATTGTTGGCATTCCAACAATCACGAATTTAAGTTAAAAAGGAACCAAGATTATCACTTTTTTTTAATAATATGATCAAGATCATTAAACTTCACTGACTAAACGCGTACCTTTTTGTAAAGTATGGGAATCGGATATCAACAAACAGAAATAAAAATTTTCACATTCCTAAAATGTTATGCCTTCAAATAAGTAATATATACCATTCGTTGCTTAGTCCAACATAAGCCTTGTTGAGCCCATATCGGATTCCATTTTGTCTATAAGGGATATGACATCATAATCAGGGACCATGATAACCCCAACACCTTACTTTGGTCAATGATCCCTTATCTAGTTAACCTCATAACCTACTTTTTTTTTATTATGATCTTACGTTAGGAAAGGTTTTCGCGGAAGACCACCGGATCCTACAATATATAATCCACCTTACTGTAATGTTATTGAAGATTTTCTGTATTTCTATACTATGGCTTTAGGGTAAGTAATAACAGCCGCGCGGGTCGATCGATCAGGTTAAGCTACGCTTGCCGCGGTTGGTCCATGGATGGGTGACCATGTTTACATATCAAGACCCCTCCGTGCCTCGGAAAGCACGTTAAGCCGTTGGTACCGGCTGTCAATGTCAATCATGGATCTTTAGCAGTCGTTACAGGTTATCAGAAGCCCGAAAGTCTGACAACCAGTTTTGCCAAGGGGTATGGTATCACCTAATAACTGGGTTGTGGAGGTCAGATAGGCATTAGCTTCCTGTAAAATACTGGTATTCAGCCGCATCTAGTTAGACTGGAAGCCGACATCATAGTTGGGAAAAGGCTGCTGAACTTGCACATGATGACTCATATTATAGAGATGTAACATTGGTGAGTTTGTATGTAGGGGGTAATTTTCGAAACTACTGATCCAAATCCGAAAATTATTTCACTAATGGGAAGCGTCATAGGATACATACATTTTATGTTAAAACAAGAAATTTCACGCGAACGAAGTCGCGGACAGAAGCTTGTGTTTTATAAACTCTTAGTTTTACTATGCATATTTTGAAAAACAACAGTAGCACTAACAATATAACAATATTAAAATTTAAATAATTGTGGCAATATATACCTGCCTACCATGTTTTCTTTTGTTTTTTTTTATTTATCTATTTATTAGATCGCCAACAGAGGCTTACACAGTTACATGCATGTTAACATGAACAGGGACAACTAAGTGTGCGCTTCCAATTATAGGCGACCACATCATTCACTTAACGTCTAGGTAGGTACAATAAGTTTGACAAGGACGAACACATTAAAATAAATCACAATACAATACACGAAAATTATAGAAAGAAAACAAAATTAAAAGCTAAAGCAAAACAGTACGGGTACAAAACAAAATAATACAAACTAATATCAAACAAGTTCAAATAAAATAAACGAATAATTAAAGAATAACCATAGATCAACAGAATTAAAAAATATGATTACTTGGATACTAGGATTTTTAAGTCTTTTTAAGCTTTGATTCATTAGGTCTATATTCATTGCAATAGTTCAAAACGCAGGTTTTAAGGTGATGTGTTAACAAGTTGGGAGCAATCCCAGCTTGTTTACACATCACCTCAAAATGAGGAAAAAATGACATAAATTATTCATATAACTTTGGGCGATATCTACTTGTAATGTTAAGGTAAAATCTATACATATTTATTGAGAACATTGGCATAACAATAACCATGACGTGACTCATCCATCAATCCTTGATTCGTCTGAATCAAGGAAACTGAAACATGTCTATGTTTCAGTTTTTATATTCAGTTCACCATTTTACCTAGAACTATACTCCATTTGAAAAAGTTTAGACATTTACATAAACTTTTTTTTACAGTCCATTCAACCGATTTTGAATTCTATTGCGTTGGTGGCATGACAAATGGCAGCTGCAGTAAACAGTTGGTATTGTAACCACTTTTTTGCTTTTAACGCCATCCTTAGGCCTACAGTATAGAAGTCAAAATCGGTTGAACGGACTGTAACAAAGGTTTACTTAAATGTCTAATCTTATTTCAAATGGAGTATAGACTGAATGACTATTTCCTCGACTGAATTCTGAATAAAACCACAGCTTCCATTTATATTACACGTGCTGCTAAACTAAAAATGACGCCCTTTCATGTAGCAGCCTGAAATATTTTTTTACAAACTTGTATCATGGACAGGTTGAATAGCCACAATATATTTTAAAACAAATGAAGGAAAAGCTGTGTTTTGTTTTAGCAAACCTTTGATTTTTCTTCTTCTTTTAATTATTTTTAAGGCTGGCCGCATACGTCCGGTTTCCTGATTCGGAATTCAGATTCGGAGACCCTAACCGAAAATATAAGAACGTGTACGCTAAAGAGAAGATTTTGTATGAAATGCGTGCATTCAGGGTCTCCGAATCTGAATTCCTGATTCGGAAACCGGGACGTATGCGGCCGGTCTAAAGCTTGAAATTTTCAATGAATCTTTTCAGTTTAGTGCACCGCTGGGAAATTGTGCATTAACTATGAAGTTTATTCTTCTCTCACGTTAGTCCAAATCAGTTAAGAACTTCTAAATGCTGGCGAAAAAAAAAATGTGTCATGTATGAGAACAAACATTGATACAATATAGTCTACATAATCAGCCTATAATGTTTCCACTGCTGGGGCACAGGCCTCCTCTCGGTGAGAGGGAGTGGGCCGTAATCCACCACGCGGGCCCAGTGCGGGTTGGCAGATGTCACATGTCTTCGAATTTTTGGTTCTAGGCCATGCCGGTTTCCTCACGATGTTTTCCTTCACCGTTTTGAGAGCAGTGGTGATGAAATAATTTACACAAAGTAAAGCGCCTGTCTGGGTTCGAACCTACACCTCGTAAGTCGCGGCCGTTACCACTTGGCCAACACTGCTCTAGTAAACATAGTCTGCTGAATCATATTCCTTCTTTGGCTTTGTCATAAACACCAACCATTACACTATTTCGCTATTACTCTTACACACTACTGGTCATCTCAAGAGCGTATCTAATACCCCATTTTGCTCAGCAGTTCAGCACCCATTAGAACAAACTGCTCATACTATTCGGTAACGGACCAGCACGTTACCATAATCACTAAATCCACTGCTCTTGGCTCTTGGCAGGTGAGGTGCCCGCAATAGCATGATTTTAGTCCAAATATAGCCGCAGTAGCCATTCACGATAGTAAAGGAAATATGTAGCTATTTCATTGGGAAACAAGGACGGTATAAAGATGAAATTATGCTTTTTAGTTCTTAATATGGCTAAAGATTGTCTATTAATAAGACTCTAACGTTCTACCGAGAGTTTCAAAATCAGAATCCAGAGGTTTAATTCACTTCACTTCAGGTTCAGGTTGCAAACCTATTATTGCAAAAAATTAGGTGACAAATATCTAGTCTTCTTCTTTTCTCAATCTGTGGAAAAGAGACTTGGTTATATAATTATAATATAGGGTATATTCAAAGTAGGAAAACATGTAAGATCATAACGTAATATTTCATAGTTACCAGACTAACGAAAATCCCATATAAAGCACCATTAACAGATTTTCCAAAATGTCCTTGTTATCCAGGCAACTTCTCAATTTTATTTTCCTTAAAAACCTTATTCGGACTATTAAAAAGAATATTTAAAAAAGAAAAATTACCAAATCGGTCCAGCCAGCCGTTCTCGAGCGATGCGCTTACCAAGAAAAAGCATTTCATTTTTATTTATCTTCTTCTTCCTGCCCTTATCTCATGTTACTTGGCGTCAACCGTCACGCTATCATTCACTCCCTTCTCTTTCATATCATTCCTCACACAATCCATCCATCTTTTCTTCGGCCTTCCTCTCCCTCTCCATCCATCAACATGTATATTCATCACTCTTTTAGTCACATGCGTTTCGTCCCTTCTCATCACATGCCCATACCAAGCCAAACGATTTCCTTTCAACTTTTCTGTCACTGGCGCCACTTTCAAACTTCCTCTTATATACTCATTTCTTACTTTATCCATTCTCGTCACTCCACACATCCATCTTAACATTCTCATCTCCGCAGCATGCAATCTTTTTTCATCCGTCTTCTTCACAGCCCAGCATTCAGACCCATACAGTACGACAGGCCGTATCACAGACTTATAAATTTTCCCCTTTAACTTAAGGGGCATCCGTGGGTCGCAAGTTGTTCCTGTGACCTGTCGCCATTTCATCCATCCTGAGTTGATCCGATGCGTTACGTCTCGGTCTACTTCGCCATCTCCTTGGACAAGCGACCCGAGGTACCGAAAGTCGGAGCAGATCGATATGGGCGTTCCGGCGAGAGATATGGGCACAGGACTGGACAGACCGCCAAAATCGCAAAACAGATATTCTGTTTTATGGGATTAATTGAAATCGGAATAATAAAATGGCGTCATGTTCAGAATTAGAATTGGAAAATGGAATTCAGTTCTTTATCCAATAAACTGGTAGGCGTTCCGATTCGCTTCATTATAACAATAATTTATTTTTTACTATTATTTGAGTTCCACTCTCGCGTTTAACGAATTAACTCACGCAGTTTGTTTTATTGTTTTAAACATAACATCTCTTTATTACTTATAGTTGATTGAGTAATTAACATCGCTTTTTGCGCGAATTGTTCATTCGGACCTTTGCACAGTTATCGAAAACAGAACTCTAAAACCCATATTAAGTTATAATTTACCGCTTTGATTTTACTATAATAATACGACAACAAAAATACCTTATACATTTTCTCTCAAGAAATCAATCGATTACAAAATCTTAAAGGACACTTACGAATCTTCAACAAAAACCAGTTTCTCAAAATCCAATTTGATGACTGCAAAAAGATAATACGATGCTGTGAAGGAAAATTACTACCGAATGACTCATACCTATTTATTCGGCGAATAAAGTCCAAATCGATCACTATTAGTCCTAATTGGGAGGTTACAAACTAAAATAAAACAAGAGCTTATTTTAAAGCACCGTTTTTTTGTTTTACACTCGACTTTTCCAAGTCACCTTTTAAAAATCTACTAGAGTTGGTGTCTACAATGCAAATTGTCTATTCATACCGTCTAAATCTATCGCACTATTTGTCTCTATGGCGACAAAGTAAAACAAAACAAAAGCTAATTTGGTAGCACCGTTCTTTTGTTTTGTAGTCACCTATTAAAAATCTACTAGTTTGTAAGTCTACAAAGCAATTCGATTTGCTACAGGTATGCTGGGGAGTTTGTTGCGCCACTTCTTCCCAGTGAAAGCACTTGGAAGTGGTGAAGGACGAACGTTTTGGGGGAGTGAAGGACCAGCGTTTTGGGGGACTGCCTTATGTCCACATCTCGTTTGGTCTATGCATAACGCGACTTAGGCACACTGCGTTATAGGCATACAGCGAGCAAAGGATTTTGACGTTCGAAATTGCTGATTCTCAGCCTAATTTGAATTAACGTTCGAAATTGCTGATTCTCAGCCTAATTTGAATTAACGTTCGAAATTGCTGATTCTCAGCCTAATTTGAATTAATGCATTTTGATTTTTCGTATCGTTACTTCTAAAATATTAACTCTTGAATCTACAAGCAATATAGTGAAGATACATGTCTTCTGGACAATCAGATGATCTTATCCACTAGTCCACTAGACTATGTCAAACGGGACCTAAGAAAAGACTTAATTATACATGTTAAAAGTTGTAATACATAGTATTCAAAAACTGAAAGTTTCTCCTACTTAAACAATGGAAAGAAACATTCAGTACGATATGGAGAAACGGCAATTTCTCTAACTTTAAATACGACAATAGATATTGGACATTAGTGTTTCATTATCTTCTGAATAGAATTTCGATACGGTAAGCTGATTGTGTCCACCAAATAAACTATCATGTCGACCGACAACTAATACCAGTATCGAAATTCATAGAGAATATATCGACGGTTATATCATCGTCAAACACACTATCACACGGTTTTTGAATTGAGAATTTAGAATTAAGATTTTGGCATATTCTCCTGTAGCATTTCTTATGGTCCTTGAATGTAGCCCGCGAAAAAAATGTCTTACGTTTTTACCGACTTCAAAAAAGAAGGTTATTTGCAAATACATTTTGAATTGTGCTGGCTTTCACCTTAAGACAACACATGTTTTCTTGCCATGAAAATCTAATCTAAACCATAGATTTTCGCCGTGTGTAGGCGCGTAAACACGGTCGTCAGTGATGTATGGATCACCATGGAAGTTTGTTGACGACACGGCTGCACTACAGCACGGTCATTGTAGTTTGACAACTTATCAACTTCAAATTCTCAATTCAGAAACTGGGTGTACTTATAGATAATTACAGTTCTACTCAAGTAGCCTTGATAAATAATAACATAGGCATGTGCAATAAAGAAGGGAAGCCTGCATTGCGGTGCATATCGGAGATCAGGGCCCGCCCACCTGCCATACAAATGATGCAAGGGAGTCACGGCTCAGGGGAGCCATTGAACGAGACGATGCGTGTGTGCAGGTATGGTAATTAAATCAAGATCAACTGAATCATGCGGAGGGAAGTTCGTTTTTTGTGTAAATTATTCTTGTTAGAGTTTTTGTTAGATGTTAGCATTCAACTATCTTATAATTAATGAAGCACTATCTGACAATTATGTGGTTCTACGGTCAAGGATACGATAATGTTAAGCAAAACAAATTCCTTTCCCACATATCAGGTGCATGTACACTTTTCGCACTGTGTCGTTTTCAAAAATGATGATTGGTTGGCAATGACGCGGTCGGTTAAATAATAAGGTGCAAGTAAAAATTAACCTTAAGGTGAAGAAAATTAACATGTTTATTAAAGAATATGTTGTGATACGTGGAGATACTAAACGGTGAACGGATTCAAACAACGAATGTTGCTTTGACCTCCCTATATTTCAATTAAGAATTTGAGATAATTTTCAAGTTATGGAACAACAAACTGAATGACATACTTAACAAAATTCAAATTCCATTGCAACCAAAAACCTTATTAGAACCTTTTCGTTACAAATGGTCACTTAAAAAATCAACTTAGAATACATTTTACTAAAGTAAATAACTGATTAAATGGCGATGGAATGTAAATTATCTGAGATTATGAACAGTGCTATAGTTTTTCAGCCATGTTTTAGATCTAAAAGCTAACATCTACCTCAGTCCTACCAAACCTGTTGTGTATTCTATGGTTCACGTTCGATATCGAAAACTATTGGTCGTGTGACCTTCAGGTTTAAATGCCAAAGGTTCAATGAACCCTCGAATGAACAGATCAGTTATAGTCAAGTTTAATAGTAGTATATCATAAGTCAACTATCAAGAGATGTGTAATTGTGTATAGTTTTGTAAGTTAAATTGTAAACAAGAGTGCACTCAAAACTTTGTGATTATTCGCTAAGTTTAAGCTCAAACTTAGTTATTGATGTAGAGATGATTGTATGACAATCTTGGAAGATGACTTTAAGTTTAATAATACTAACATAAGCATTTTGTATCTGAAAGCTCGGTCCTCTCTCTGATACTACAGAAATATTCTATCCATACTTTTATACTATTAATATTGTAAATGCGAAAGTGTGTCTGTCTGTTTGCATGTTACCTCTTCATGCTTAAACCGCTGAACCGATTTAGATGAAATTTGATATAGAGATAGTTTGCGTCCCGGGAAAGGACATAGGATATATTTAATCCCGATATTCCCACGGGATTGAAACTTATGCGGGTGAAACCGCGGGGCACAGCTAGTCACACTAATATTATAAAGGCGAAAGTTTGTGAGGATAGACGGATGTTTGTTGCTCTTTCACGCATAAACTACCGAACGTATTTTAATAAAACTTTACAGTAATATAGCTTATACATCAGAATAATACATAGGATACTTTTTATCCCGATATTCCCCAGGGATGATACTTATGCGGGTGAATCCGCGGGGCGCTGCTAGTACTAGCATAAGCATTTTGTATCTGAAAGCTCGATCCTCTCTCTCTGATACTACAGGGAGGTTCTAGGTCTAATTTTCTTTTCTTTTTTCCGTTTACCAAAATTATTCTTTAATCCAATTTCTCTCGTAAATCATAATTGTTAACTTTATTACATTCTCTGGTTTCCTATAAGTGAAGGAGTACACCTAGTTTAGAATGAGCGTTTATAGTGCACACACTGCACTATAAACGCTTTGTTACGTTAGTGGGTTTTTCCATTAGGAATGGCCACTATTTCCATATCCTTAGGCCCGGACTCCACTGAAGCGGAGCTGTGTGGAGCGGAGCGGAGACGTGCAGTAATCGTGCAATCACAGACGAGACGAGTGACGCGATGAGAATTTAAACTATTGTGATTGGTCGATCCCTGCACGTCTCCGCTCCGCTCCGCCCAGCTCCGCTTCAGTGGAGTCCGGGCCTGACTACTGATAACAATGCAGGACTGATAATAATGTAGGACTCTTAAAGGAAGAGAAAGACCATTGCATTATATGAAAGTGGTTGACTGCCCCGTAGGTCTCGTGGTCCCGACTGCTGAGCGTGGGGTCCTGGGTTCGATTCCAGAGTCGGGCAAAGTGTTATTGGATTGTCATTGGGAATTTCTTAATAACAGCCCGGAATTTGGAAGTTGGCTGTGTATAACCCCGTGGTTCGGAAAGCACGTTAAGACATTGCTCCTGCGCCGGTGCTCTCTCCGGTCGTGTCGGATTGCTATCCCAACGGACTATGAGAGTGAAGGAAGAGAGAGTGCACCTGTGTCTGCGTACACACATTTGCTGTGCACTATAAAATCCACCGCATAAGGCTAGTCTCCGCTGAAATTGGTCGCCATGGCCGAATTTTATTTTTTTATTACTGAATGGGCCCGCTCTTGACCTCAATCACGCCTGATGGAAAGCGATGGATGAGGTCTATGATGGAACGAGCGTGCCCAGAAAACGCCTAAGGCACTGGAACTCGCATCGACGAAACACAGCAGGCTGCTTGACGCCTACTCCGGTGGGAGGTCGCGAACCAGGCAGGCGTTAGCCCTAGCACCGCAAGGGAAGAATTGGCCAGTCCAATAAGGTGTTGGGTGTGACTGTCCAGGATGCGCCGAGCGCTCGGTTCAGTTGAGTAACTGGCGCAAAAAACTGCGCTGCACGAGGAGGCTTCTTCATGCATCTAAAATTCGATGTCTGGAAGACTATTATTATTATCATAAACTATAATATAAGCAACATATTCACTGTTTTATTTCCGCCTACCCCTTGCGAAAAAAGCGTGAGTTTTTCTATACATACATAAACTACAGTAAATTCAATCGTCATGAAGCCGACACACAGATCGATTTACGCATTCAATTTTGCTGCATACCTGCACCATAGTTACGTGACATACTATCAAACAGAATCTGAATCATTTTGATTTTGTAAAATTTTATAGTGTCGGCTTTTTTTTATGGATGGGCAATCATCAAATGACCCCTCCCGCTCTGGGTGGAGCGGAAGGGAGTGTCAGACTCGTACCAGACTGACTAAAACCCACCCGTGTTCGGTGTGTCAGCTAAAGGGTACATATTTGAATGTCGAACATTAAAATACCTACGTGTAAAATGTCAACGTTCAAAACATCGAAAATTTAAATATCGGTTATATCATAATATCGAAAATTGTTATACCTAAGCATAAAATGTCTAACATTGAAATGCCGAGTTATAAAAATATCTAATGACTAAAAACATCGACAATCATTATACCTAAGTTCAAAATGTCAACATTCAATACACTTTAGTTCATTATATTTACGTTAAAAATACCGACTAGTTAAAATATCGAACTTGCAGGCAGGCATGGTTGCAGGATGCAAGAGAGAGCGAAGGGCACCCCGGTGTTAGGTTAGGTTAGGTTACTTTAAACCCTTTACACAGAAATAGGGGCCCCGCGTAGCGGGGCTCCGTCGACATAAGATGCAAGAGCGGGCGCAGCCTACAAATGTGTTTTTTTTTTAAGTTAGATATTTATTATGTGAAAATAATATTACTTAAGCATGCAGAGTGCAAGCGAGCACGCATCATGCAGCAGGCATGGTTTCAGCCACGGCTCCGGCGCTGCGGGGCTCCGGCGGTCCCACGCGAGCTTATCGTCGTCGATGGTTTTAACGCTCACCACCGCCTCAGCTCGCGGGCCGCCTCACCCCTCTGCGCCTACGCAGGCTTAAATTACACTCTAGGGGTAGGGCAGACAAGACTACGTGGAGTCGGTTTTGCAGCGATTTGTTTCTGTCACTAATTTTAGTAGCACAACATATAAATAAATATCGATATTTAGGACATTCGATACTCTGTACTTCGATATTTGTATCATTAGATAATCTGTACTTCGATATTTAAGCCTTTCGATGTCATGTTTGTCGATAATTAGATTTTAGATATATTGGACGTAGGTTATCTAACCATTCGACAATATAAACTTACGTTATTTTAATTTTCGGTTTTATGGTCGTTCGATATTTAAATTTTCGATGTTTTGAACATTGACATTTTGACCGTAGATATTTAAATTTTCGAAATTCAAATATGTACCCCAGCTAAAGGGTACATTTTTGAGTTTCTATAAAATATTTGTAAGACCTGTTATATCACCAAAATCGCACTAATAAATACTTTGTATTTGATTTTTAAGGATATTGGTAATCCATTGCTTCGTATGTTCGAAAAATTAGTCTGCTCAATAACGTAAATAACGCAATGTATGTTGTAGAACTGTCAAAATGAAAGCCATTCCTACTGTTACTGTGTTACGCAATGACCCCGCTGTACACCCACAATGTAACAGAAATATGCGCTTAATAAGTTCTATCGCTTCCTGTTGTGATGGATCAAGTTACGTCAAAGTTGCATTTATCAATGAAAAAGTGCATAAGTATGACTTCAGGCATTTCCGTATTCTTTTACACTTGCTCAGCTTTTGTATATCGTCGCTAAGTGACGTAACTGATTCGAAGTATATTTTACAGTACAGTATTACTACCTTTATTTCATTACTAGCTTCTGCCCGCGACTTCGTCCGCGTGAAATTCGTACTTACCTCTAAAAATTTCGAAAATGTATGTAGGTATGATCTTTATCATTTATTTAGATAAATAAGTATTCGGGCCAATTTTTATAGATCAAAGGAATCAGATTTTTCAAATAAACTGTAGCCCCGTTTCCGCCCCCACAGGGGTGGAATTTTGAAAAATCGTTCGTGATCATAACTTGACTCAAAGGCCCATACCCATTTTCGAGTTAATTGAAGCAAGCAGTAATATCCACCCCTTAAACTTTACTTGCCCTTTTCCACCTTGGTAGGAGTCGATTTTTGAAAAACCCTAAAACAGATAAGCACTTGTTTTATTTTTTGTTTTGGTAGTACCTAGTTTCGAGTTAATCCGATAGCGAGTTACATATTTTTCTAACCTATAAACTTTGTCACCCCCAAAATCCTCTGTAAGGGGTTTTTTTTTAACAAAAACTGACAATCGTTATTATTTACTGACCCAAATATTGCCAAGTTTCATGTTTATTAACCAAATAAATAAGATTTTTCATATAAACTGTATCCCCGCTTTTCACCCCCACAGGGGTGGAATTCATTACTTGACTCAAAGATTTTATTATTATTTTCAGCTATTTCTGTCCTACTGCAGGGCAAAGGCCTCCCTTCCCTTCTTCCACTTATCCTTATCCAGTGCTGTTACACGCCAATCTTTGTCGAAAGAGTCGAGTTCGTCCCGCCATCTCATTCTGGGCCTGCCGCGTTGCCGTTTGCTGCTGTTTGGGATCCATTGTGTGGTTATTTTAGCCCATAGCTCCTCCGGCATGCGACAGATGTGACCAGCCCAGTTCCATTTTAGCTTGGCAGCCGTGTTACCTACATCGGCAATTTTCGAGTTAATCAAACCACGCAGTAAAATCCTACCCTGTAAAATTAACTACCTCTTTTCATCCCGTTAAGGGTAGATTTTCGAAAAACCCTGATACACGTTATTCTTTATTTATGGTCTTAAGTATAAATACCGAGTTTCGAGTTAATCGGACTGTGCGTTAAAATTCTTCCATACAAATTTTGACGCCCCCAATCCCCCTCTAGTGGGTAGTTTAGAAAAACAGAAAATGCCGAACTTCATAATTTACTTAAGTATTCGTGGCAAGTTTCATGTTTATTAACCAAATGAGTAAGATTTTTCATATACACTGTACTCCCGCTTTTCACCCCCATAGGGGTGGAATTTCAAATAATTGTTTGGGATGTGTTCATTACTTTACTCAAAGATTATTTATACGAATTGTTGAGTTAATCAAGCCACGCATTAAAATCCTCACCTGTATAATTAACTACCCCTTTTCATCCCGTTAGGGGTAGATTTTCGGAAAACCCTGGTAGACGTTATTCTTTATTTTTGGTCTTAAGTATAAATACCGAGTTTCGAGGTAATTGGACTGTGCGTTAAAATTCTTCCATACAAATTTTGACGCCCCCAATCCCCCTCTAGGGGGTCGTTTAGAAAAACAAAAAATGCCAAACTTCATAATTTACTTAAGTATTCGTGGCAAGTTTCATGTTTATTAACCAAATGAGTAAGATTTTTCATATACACTGTACTCCCGCTTTTCACCCCCATAGGGGTGGAATTTCAAAAAATTGTTTGAGATGTGTTCATTACTTGACTCAAAGATTATTTATACGAATTGTTGAATTAATCAAGCCACGCATTAAAATCCTCACCTGTATAATTAACTACCCCTTTTCACCCCGTTAGGGGTAGATTTTCGGAAAACCCTGATAGGCGTTATTCTTTATTTTTGGTCTTATGTATAAATACCGAGTTTCGAGGTAATCGGACCACGCGTTAAAATTCTTCCATACAAATTTTGACACACCCCGCCTCAATCCTCCTTTAGAGGGTTGTTTGTAAAAACAAAAAATACCAACCTTCATAAGTTACTTAGATAAATATTCGTGCCAAGTTTCAAGTTTATTAACCAAATGATTAAGATTTTTCATATAAACTGTTATCCCGCTTTTCACCCCTACATGGGTAGAATTATGAAAAATCGTTTAAGATGTGTTCATAACTTGTCTCAAAGATTATATATGCCAATTTTCGAACTAATCAAGCCACGCAGTGAAATCCTCCCCTGTAAAATTAATTACCCCTTTTCACACAGTTAGGGGTAGATTTTCGAAAAACCCTGATACACGTTATTCTTTATTTTTAGTCCTTAGTATAAATACTGAGTTTTGAGTTAATCGGACAGCGCGTTAAAATTCTTCCATACAAATTTTGACACCCCCCAATACCTCTTTAGGGGGTAGTTTAGAAAAACGAAAAATGCCAAACTTCATAATTTACTTAGGTAAGTATTCGTGCCAAGTTTCAAGGTTATTAACTCAAGGAATAAGATTTTTCATACAAACGAAATCCCCCCTTTTCACCCTCTTAAAGGCTGAATTTCCAAAAACCCCTTCTTACTGGATACTTACTCTCCACAAAGAACACACCCTCCAAAATTCATGTCCCTAGGACCAGCGGTTTAGGCTGTACGTCGATATCTCAGTTAGGTCGTTCATCCCCCTTTAGGGGTAAAATTGTCAAAAACGCTGCGACACGTATAAATTAATTTTCAATCGTTAGCCTAAATACAAAATTTGAAGATCCTAACTTTTAAACTGGCGGACTTTCATACAAAACTTCATCCCCCTTTTTAACCCTTTGGGGGTGAAATCATCAAAAACGCTGAGACACGTGTAAATTAATTTTCAATCGTCAGCCTAAACACAAAATTTGAAGATCCTAACTTTAAAACTGACGGACTTTCATACAAACTTTCATCCCCTATTTAACTCCCTTAGGGGTTGAATTTCGAAAAATCCTTCCTTATTCCTTGTCTACATTATAAAGGGAACCATTGTCTAAAATTTCAAATTTCTAGGTCCTTGGGTTTGGGCTGGGCGTTGATGAGTCAGTCAGTCAGTCAGTCAGTCAGTCAGTCAGTCAGTCAGTCAGGCCTTTTGTTTTTATTTATATAGATTTTTATATCACACTAATATTATAAAGGCGAAAGTTTGTGAGTGTGTGTGTGTGTGTTTATATGTTTGTTACCTCTTCACGCCTAAACCACTGAACCGATTTAGATAAAATTTGGTATAGAGATAGTTTGAGTCCCGGAAAAGGACATAGGATAGTTTTTATCCCGATATTCCCACGGGATCGAAATTTATGCGAGTGAAACCGCGGGGCGCAGCTAGTAAATTATATTTTTAAATATTAAGATATAAAAACATTTAAAAATATAAAAATAGTAACCCACCGGTATCGGGAACAGGGTCCAAGCTACCGGCGGTCAGGGCTCCAGAGAGAGGAACCTATTACTACTTTTACCATCGTGTTAATATTGTTTTAATAGTATTAATTTTTTTATTTTAACAGATACGTCACTTTGTGAGATCTTTGTTTTTAATTTGTTCGGAATACATGATCAGATATCAGATTCGACTTGGAAAATGTATCAAATTACTATAGTTAGGTCGGCTTGGTCCAAAATGTCAGATACGTCAGTTAGATTAGCGACGATATGTCATGCCTAAAGATTCTATGACACAAACGAATTTGTAAATAATAAGTCGTAGTAGTAGTATGTTTTTTTTTTAATATACAGGATGAAATTTAATTCATGGGCATCCTATTAAGAGGTCATTGTACTCATCATTATGAACAATTTTTATTATGGGACTTAACCTAAAATCTCGAAAAAAAAATCAGCTGTTCTTTGCATTTATGTTCACATAACTCGTCAAAATGTACGGAAGAGCTGATTTTTTTTCGCGATTTCAAGTTTGGTCCCATAATAAAAGTTGTTCGTAATAATGATTACAATGACCCCTTAAAAGGATGCCCATGAATTCAATTTCATCCTGTAGTCTGGTCAACCATAGAAGACTCTTTAGTCAAATGAGTTCTTGACACCTGTCAGTTTCATACAAACTGAACTGATACGTGTTTTGCGAATTTGATTTTTATTAGCTTCAAGGATTAATTGTCGCACTGACAGGTGTCGGAACGTATTCTTCTGATGGCCTGACTGTAATTTATTAGGCCGTTTACTCGTCAAGTAGTTATCGAATGTTTTCTATCATCTATGAAACACTTCAACTTATGCTTTATCTTTAAGCTTGAAGAAACAAATCATTTAGCGCAATTTTTAAGCGCAATCTAAAGCGGCCATCGATTGTTTATTGAAGTGAAAACTTCTTTAGGCGTATTGGGCATTTTTTGAGATGGGAAAAACCCATTGAATTCGCACCACTATTACCGTAACGACACCGCTTCGGATTTGTTCGGCTGTCCTCGGGATGTACTGGGTTTTAATGTATATTCGAAATGTCAGTGAGTGATGGAAAAGTATTCAGTTTGTGTTTTGTTTTCACTTCTGTCGGCACTCCCGGAGTGCCACTGTTTTCTTTTTTGTTATTAGGCACGAATATACATTAATATACCTTTCCACATAAGTCAACATAAACTATAAATATGTAATATAATAAAACAGTAGTTAATACAAAATAAATCAAGTAACTGACGCTAACGGCGCGGTTAATGAGCTGTGTACTCACTTAGCACAGTGTTGCTCAAGCGATACGAGTGTATTAACTTAATGCCAACTTAGAAACACCTCGGCTGTTGCTAACGGGATGAGATGATGCATCATGAAAAGTATGTGATTGCCGGATGAAGTATGCGGACTCGCACGCGTCAAAGTCAAGTATTTATAAGTATGATTTTTGGCGATTTAACAGGTGTTATAGATATTTTATAGAAACTCAAAAATCTACCATCAAATACATTATTAATTTAACAATAATTAGAAATTAAATAAAACATTATATAAGTACGATACAATTCTAACAAATTGAAAGTCTTTAGATAGGTACATTATAAATCATAAATATACAAAAGCTAGTTTTTAATAAAATTCTTATTTAACTATTGAGCGCCATTGCACACTTATTTAAATATTGAGTGTCATTGCACACTTATTTAACTATTGAGTGCCATTGCACACTTATTTAACTATTGCGTGCCATTGCACACTTATTTAACTATTGAGTGCCATTGCACACTTATTTAACTATTGAGTGCCATTGCACACTTATTTAACTATTGAGTGCCATTGCACACTTATTTAACTATTGAGTGCCATTGCACGCTTATTTAACTACTAGCTGCGCCCCGTGGTTTCACCCGCGCAAGTCTCGATCCCGTGGGAATATCGGGATAAAAAGTATCCTATGTCCTTTCCCGGGACTCAAAACTATCACTATACCAAATTTCATCTAAATCGGTTCAGCGGTTTATGCGTGAAGAAAAGACAGACAGACAGACAGTTACTTTCGCATTTATAATATTAGTTTGGATTTGGATTGAGTGCGTGCCATTGCAAACTTATGTCTTTCTGATTTCATAAACAAATGTAGTGTTTAATTCGCCTAATTGTGTGTTTACCTCGTTATTCACATTGATAACTAGTTTCATTAATTGACAAAAGTTTCCTTCCTTATCCAACTCATGTTGCATTAGGTACAAATAATATATCACTTAGATCGAACAGTAATACCCATCTATCTTGTATTTTGACTTTATTATTCAATGAAGAGGCATTGCCAACGTTATTATTATTAGCCATTAATATATCACTGCCGGGCAAAGGCCTCCCTATTCTACTCCACCTCACTCTGTCCAGAGCTGCCAAGGACCAATCTTTATTAAAGAAGTCCAGCTCATCCCGCCATCTCCATCTGGGCCTACCACGATGTCGTTTGCCATTAGCCGGGACCCACTAGTTTGTAAGTTTGGCCCATTGATTGCCAACGTACAGTCTGTTATAGCAATTAGCTGACCCCTTAAAAATTAAACGAATTTGAACCTTCTGCTTGTTAGCAGTAAGCTTATCGAACTAGAACAGTTCAACGTCTACCATTAATAAAACAGTTATTCGAATTTGATATTTAACACGCAGTGTTAAGGTAGGCATGATCTTGAATATTGTTCTAGCTTGTAATATATTATTGCTAATTTCAACGACAATCACCATGTTCGTGTGGTCTAGTGGTAGCTGCAGTGAGCTGACAAGAGCGTGGTTGCGAGTTCGAAACCAACATGTTTTCTGCTGCGCATTTTGTTTTATAATATTTTTTTTTAAGTTATAAATAATAAATTATAACTTTAGCAACAAAAAAAAAGCTGAACGAAAATAAAAAAACGATAATGATGGTAAAAACGATTTTATTTTATAAAAAAAATTATTATAAGAATAACGTAAATGATATAACAGTTACTAATAACGTTGTTACATACTTCACAGAGTTTAATGTAGTGAATCAACATGTTATAATATTTAGAAATATATAGGTATGTATTTCTATTTCATAACAATAACATCACCACATTAAATATCGTTGAACTAAATAAAATAGCATTATACGTTGATGTTTTACCTACTAGGTATACTATATATCAATTTGTTTTGTAAGTATGTAGTTATGTTTAGTTATAAATAAGGTTTTGACAAAAACTTCTCGTCGGTAAATATGACAACATAATCTTCCCAATTAAAATTGAGATATTCTTGGGCAAAGCGGACCCTTGCTTGGCGATGTGCAGCAGTCAGTTAAATTTTACGTGCTGGCTTGTATTGTTTCAGTCCAGCAACATGCAAATGTTTTCTGACCGTCTGAACAGAAACATTATACTGCATTGAGTAGGCAAAAATGGGTGTTCAGTATGCCTTCTAACAATTGCTTGATGATGTTTTGACACAGGAGTAACATTGCAGGTTTTGGTTCAGGACGATCCTTTTGAATATTCCCTGTCTCTTCAAAACGTCTTAGCCACAGTCTGACTGTATTTCTCTGAAACAACACAATAAGCATAATTTTAATAACCCGGTAATCATAATTTTTCGAATAAGTTTGCAAAAATACCTTTAGATAAACCACATTAGACCTATAAATGATCTCATAATGAAACAGTTAATTTTCTATTATTCTATACTCACGTTTTTAAGCCAACTAACGAATTAAGGAAGTATAAAAAAGAATACACTTACCGCTATATTAAGTTTCCTAGCAATCGCTTTAATACCAACATTCTCCTTATGCAAATACAATATTTTGTATTTTAAATAATCACTCAACTGAGACATGACGATTAAACTATCAAAACCGATAATAATAAAAAGGCGTGGATTTTCGCAACTTAGGCAATATAAAAATGTTCGTGCGTATTCACTGCTATTTGTGCATAGAATGTCTTGTTCAATTTATTCTTCTACCCCATATTCCTAAAATCATTTCAATAGCAGTTTTTGTTGAATACTCATATTGACGTCGAACTACCCACTTATTGAAAAAGGTGAAACGTTTATCGTTTATCAACTTAATTGATATGCTTGTTCTTTACAATAATGCAAGAAATACTTACGAACAATTTATATATTGAAAACAAAATTAAACATGAGACTAGATTTGAACTCGCATCTTGCACGTCTCAGCCTTACGCATGAACCACGACGCCAGATTAACTTGAGTAAGATAGATGAAATAAGGTATTAGTAGCAATGACACAAATTATCACAACATTAACCTAACCTTTAAGTCTTGCTGATTAAAAATGAAAATTGCGTAACAAATACCCATACATAGTAAATGACCTAACACCAACATCTTAAAGCTCAAATTTGCGTATCAAAATTATTTATTGTTTCTGTTCATCGAGTAGTGCAGTTAGTCCGATTAACTCATACATATTGAATAACCTTTAATGTTATGAGCGGAGGGTGCAAAATCGAGTAATTTTTAGGGGGGTCAGCTAATTGCTATAACAGACTGTACTAAAGGTAAAAAGTGGTTGTGCTTTGACTGTCATATCTAAGTGTCAACAGATTTTATTATCAATTGAACCGTCTCCGGACCCAAGTGGGAAGATGTAACTCCAACCTGGTAATCTTGACGGAATAGCAGTTGGGTGTGTATGTGGAGCCCTGCACATCCTATCCTACCCTCTGTGTTGTGAAGAGGTGAAGTTCTCAAGATTTAAAAAACTGTCGTGCCAGCGACACGAAGAATAAGAAGAGCATCTCTTTCAATTCCACAAAACATGAAAAGTAAAGTGACTCTAAACTACATATATAACATTCTATTCGATTTATTCCCGTCAGGTCCCCTGAGCCCCCTCCCCCCCCCCCGCCTCCTCGATCCCCTACTAGTTCGTCTTCAGTATGGAGTATTCCCGTTTGGGCACCTATTTTCAGAGCACCTTCTTTTAGAGCACCAAAGGTATTCCCAGATATTTTACCGTAGTGCTCAAAGGGGAACAATAAATGATTCAAAATTATACATTCTGAATTTAACTAAAAATTTTCTGCGAGAACTGAGGCCCGTCATCATACAAACCCATACTCTTCTCACATTATACTAAATGCGATATCATTACAAAATACCAACACAGTCTTAAAACAACATTTTATTTGGCGTTAACGACAAAACAAACGATTCAAACAAGTAGATTCCACTATATTTATATTTATAGCAACATTTTGCGAAAACAACTAATTCTTGTTGTATCGAATTACGTCACCGGTTTGAGATTTGATCATAGAGTAGACGTGCACAGAAGACCCACTTGGATAATTTTTCGTTTCTAAATAGATACAGCGATTTAAACGTACTGTCTACACTCTACAGTATGATTACACTACGAAACCGCTACAATTATGCTACGAAAACGGTACGACCGTGCTACGTAAACGCTACGACAGAGCTACGAAAATGCAAAGTAACCACTATGACAGAGCTACGAAAACGCTACGAGTACGCTACGTAACCACTACATCAGAGCTACGAAAACGCTACGAGTATGCTACGTAAACGCTACGACAGCGCTACGAAAACGCTACGACTATGCTACGACGGCGCTACGAAAATACTACGAGTTTCCGTACTGCTGGTAACTGTATTTTTATATGTTGCTCGCACACTTTTACAAAAACAAACATCTATTATGTCTATTATGTAAAAATTTCACCGTGAAAACTTACGTGTAGTGAACTTGAAGTGACCTGTCATTCCACCTGATGCTAAGTCTTGACACCATTGACAGATCACTATATTTATGATTTCTATGTCACGTTATTGCAGAATAGATTGACTGGAATAACACCATCGCGGCATCGCTTTTACGAAACGAACAATTATGAATAAAAGTTTCTTTCGACTCCAGATTATTTACATAAGTGTCGCCCAGCATTTTACCTTTCATTTCGTGGATTTTCTGCATTAACCTGTTATGTAGTTTAATGTTTAATTTAATACGGGGACGTTCGGCGGTCGCGTAGGAGCCAAGGTTGCGGCTTGTGGTGCGAGTGCGACCGAATGGTGCAGCCATGCATTTTTGAGACTCAATGTGACACGAAATGGGAGGAGTAAAAGGTATAATGTTCAATGGATCAATAGGACAAGCAGTATGTGACAAAAGAATAAATAAAACTTAAGGAAAATGTATCCATACTATATACTAATATTATAAATTCGAAAGTAACTCTGTCTGTCTGTCTGTATGTTACCTTTTCACGCCTAAACCACGGAATAGATTTAGATGAAATTTGGCAGAGAGATAGATTGTATCCCGGGGAAGGACATAGGATAGTTATTATCCCAGAAATCATATTTTAAGGGGTGAAAAGGGGGTGGAAGTTAGAATGGGGAATCAATAAAAAAGGACTATAATACTTTTATCGCGGGTGAAATCACGGGGCACAGCTAGTGTGTTTATACAGTATAAATCGCAAAAAGAAATCAGTTTTTCCCTACATTTTGATGAGTTATGCGAACATAAATGTAGGGAACAGCTGATTATTTTTCGCGATTTAAGGTTTGGTCCCATAGTAAAAGTAGTTCATAATAATGAGTACAATCTCCCATTTCGATTTGTCGCATGTGTTCAATTTCACCCTGTATAGCTTTAACTATAAGATCCGTTATTCTATTACAATGGATTCAAACTTTAATTTGGGCAAAGTAAACGACATAAGTTTTTAATTTATTTCGCCATCTGTCAATTTGGCTACCTACTGGCAGTCGGCACACTTCAAATTCATTTATTAAACTTACACATAGTTCATAAACATACAGGTTTTATGGCATGCATTTCTTACTAACAGAAAACTTAGAATGATTTAACAGCAGGTCCCAAACTAGGCACAGCCTGTGTTTTGGAGACCCAAACGCTACACAAAGGTAATTTGAATGAGTTCTGCTATTGCAAGATTGTAATTCATAATTTCATAATAAAATTCACAAATTAAGTTATTTTAAGTAAAATAATCTCGGAACCGACAAACAATAAAATGGACTTACATAAAGCCTATTGAAACTTATGTTTCAAATTAATATTATTTCAAGTCAAACAAATATCAACTTTATTTTAATGGTAATTAAGTTGATTTCAGAGTGACTAGCACTATTGAAAAATTTATAAAAATGTTTGAAGTTGTAGTGTATACTGAACTTTATTGTGTAGGGTTTAAAGTTATTTTTCCATAACCTCATACTTGTTTACATTTTTGGCAAATAAACCGCGAATGCAGATTACATACACATAAACTCACACCTTCTTCCCATGGGGGTCGTCAACTAAAAATGAACTTAACACTAATCCTTCGGCAATTAAATTTCATGCGGCATGCGATTCGAAAAGAGAGAAATTACATCTCGCATTCGAGAAATAGTTCACCGCATGTTTGAGCACAGACTTGAACGCCTTGGTGACTCAATGCGTGTGATATTTATGTTCCATAATGTCAATCGTAAGGTCTCAGAGGAATAAAGTTGAAGGAGACAGAGAATTCTTCACCTACTTTAGTAGCTGAGATTATTTAAAAAAAAAACGGGTTGCAATCCGGGAGTGCCGGCAGAAGTAAAAACTTGAATATTAACGTTGTGCATTTTTGATATTTTTCATTATTAGATGCACTTTGTTCAATTACGAATTTTACGAATACACAGCAATGTGGCCACTACACAGACGGTCAAGCCATCAGCTGTCACCATCCATGGATGCGCGTGGCACGCTGTAACATAAACACACACGAACATTCGCGCAAGCGCACTGCGCCGCCTAAACGAAACAGCAGGCATACATTTTCGCCGCGCCGTAGAAAGAGAGGGGGATACTTCCTCTCCTACGCCGCACCGGCTGTCTACTCTCCGTCCGTCTTACGAATTTTCGATCAGGTCACGTGTTCTGATGCGAGTTTTACATTTTTTACAGATTACAAAAAAAGTGTACAACGCCGCTAAAGAAGTTTTCACTTCAAAAAATATTTATGATGAGTCGGTATGTAAGATAGGTAGTGAAAAAAATCTGGCAACCAGTCCTACCAAGGTTATCGAGGTCAAATAGGCAGTTGCTCCATGTAAAATACTGGTATTCAGCTGCATCTAGTTGGACTGGAAGCGACCCCAACATAGTTGGAAAAAAGCTAGGCAGATTGATTAAGTCGCTAAGTAGGCATAGTCGATCTCTTTCAAAATTTTGACATCAATTCGCAGTAAATTGAAACTTTACTAAGGTTGAAACTTTGTTACCATTACATAGACAAATAGACCTTATCGTTTTATAAAGTGTAAGTGACAATCGATCTTAGGGTTATAAAAGAGTTGCGAGGTAGACAATACCCATCGAACAGTGAACTAACACGCAATCCAAGATAGACACTATCAAATATTCATACTACAAAATAATGTATCAATTGTTTTGGCTAGGCCTCCCAAAAGGTGAACCGATCTAGTGAAGGTCGCAGGATCCTACTGGATACGGGTAGAGTAGAACCGATTGTTGCGATTCCTGGGGAGGTGTATGTCCAATTGTCGAACGACGCGCAGTGAACGTCTTTTGGTTACCAGACGAGGGACAATTTTTACGCGGACAAAATGTCCGCAACGATAGAACGTATGTAAATCTATGCAATAACGCACACGAAGGACAAGTAGACTGCTGGGATTCCCATAAATTCTATCTTTGCGGACAATTTCTCCGCGGACAAAAGTCCCTCGTCTGCGCAGGCTATTATCATGATTTTTGTATGTCTGAGCATGTGTGTCTGTGTTGTTGGCGTGAAAAATGACAAACACACAATAGGTACGAGTAGTTCTAACAAGTGTCTAAATATAGTAACACCAATAGTTTCCGTACGCAATCTACTCAACGCGCGCTGGTAGCAAAGCAACTTATGCGAAGCCTATGCGTGTGAGCTATACAGGGTTATTTGTAAAACACCAACAACCTCGCAGGAGTAGATTACTAACATCATAAACAACAACATTTTGTTCTACGACTTTTTCGAAAACAAGCAAAAAAAAATCGTCTTTTCATACAAAACTCGATCAGCTGTTCGGACATAATGTATGGAGAGTTGATTTTTTTTTTTGTCTGTTTTCGGAAAAGTCGTAGAACAAATGTTGTTGTTTATGATGTTAGTAATCTACTCCTGCGAGGTTGTTGGTGTTTTACAAATAACCCTGTATATTACAACTAGCTGCGCCCCGCGGTTTCACCCGCATAAGTGTCGATCCCGTGGGAATATCGGGTTAAAAAGTAGCCTATATGTTAATCCAGGGTATCAGCCACCTCCATACAAAACTTTATCAAAATTGGTCCAACCGTTTGAGCGTGAAGAAGTAACAAACATATAAACACACACGCACTCACAAACTTTCGCCTTTATATTTGTTTTGATGTGATAATATATAGTGTACACCACAAAAATACATAACCAAAATTAGATCGAATACTAAAAATCTACAATGGGTAGCCTGATCGCTATCTGCGATATCTTTCATGCAACCTCATAAGCATTCATGAGTTTGGCATCATTTGAGCTATTAACGAACATTCTATTTAGATTTAGTTATGTTTTTATAACCAGATTAGTTTTTTTTTGCTCAACTTCTTCTTTATGAATGTTGAGTTGCCCTGTGAGTGATTGTTAGACTATTACCTATTATTGTAATTTTAGCTAATATTAGGAAAACAGTTGTTGATGAACTAAAACACTAAAATGAAAAATCACACTAATATATTTTTATACTGTGCTAATATTATAAAGGCGAAAGTTTGTGAGTGTGTGTGTGTGTGTTTATATGTTTGTTACTTCTTCACGCTCAAACCGCTGAACCGATTTAGACGAAATTTGGTATAGAGATAGTTTGAGTCCCGGGAAAGGACATAGGTTATTTTTTATCCCGATATTCCCACGGATTCGACACTTATGCGGGTGACACCGCGGGGCGCAGCTAGTATGTCATAATTGAAACTGACTTCGAAACAGACTGAAGGCTGTGGCGACAGATACTTCCTCCGCCATAATAAGGCAATTTGTGCGAAGACTTGTTCCATAGTTTCTGGGTGTCGAGTTGTTGGGTGGTCTTCGCACTCTTTCGTCTTTAGTTTTAAGTTACTAACAACACTGTTACTAACAAGTTATAGATCTTATAGTTGTCCGAAATAAAATGATTATTATATTATAATTTGTCCTTCACCTGGGTAGTAAAGGACCATCCTCGGCCATCATTTAGATACCTTCTAAGTAATTTTTTTTTATAGATATACTTACCCTTGAACCTATCCAAAACACATATCAATACGTACCAAGCCACATCCCACCTTCGAACGATTCAAACCTTTATACACAACGAAACAAAGTGAAAATGCCAGTAATCATAAATAATAACTACATTCAAAGAAAACTAGTCCTTATTAACGTCGGTCACGGTTGCTTTCTAGGCCAGGGGATTACTTTCACCTTACTCATGGGTAATGCAAAGTTCTATTAATAGTGTTGTGTTAGTGAACTTCAAATGGGACGATCGATGGTTTGTCAACATGGCAACCCTTTTTTACCTGACTACGGAGGGTATATGATTTTAACCGGTATGTATGTAACAATGGATGAACTGTATATAAATGATGATATGGTTAGAAAGGGGGTGACTACGGAGATGACGACGAATATAAAAGAAAGAAAGAAGAAATAAAGAAAATACGTTTATTTGCAAACTAGAGCGAGACTAGTCATCATTTGCCTAGCCTTTTCCCAACTATGTTGGGGTCGGCTTCCAGTCTAACCGGATGCAGCTGAGACTAGTATGGAAGAAAAAGACAATATTATGTTGCGCCGACGATAAATTGAGATAAGGTCAGCAGAATGATGATATATCTAGTTGTTCTTAAAAATAAAATTTGTGTTCTTGATTTCACCGTATGAATGTAAAAATGCACCTTGTGCAGTTAAAATAAAAGATAACTGGTTTTTTTTTATTACAGCACCGCTTCACAAAAACAAGATTTTATCACTAAAATATGCATCGAAATTAAATACTGATTTTTTTTGGGCTTATCTGGTCGATTTTATTTTTGAATCCGATTTTATTATGGCTGGTATCTCGCGCTATTTACCTCTGCATTCGGACAAACATATGGATTAATAGTATTGGGGTTTCAATATAGTGTCGAGACCACGTCGAGATCGTTTAGTCGACGGTTTGAATCGACTTGAAAATGAAGTTGTTTGTCGAGCTGCTAACGAGTACGTGATTCGAAATTAGTATCTTCTACCTGAAATGGTTCTTCAATAATAATGAAAATAAATATGACAGTTCAGTAAAGGTATGCTTTTGTCTTATCTTTATTTGTGGTATCGGCCCCGACTTACGAGTTGTACAGACGCCAGCACACCCCCGGAACTGTCAAATTTTCCCAATCAACTTTGAACCTTATGTTTTAGCGATAAAGTTGTAAATCTATTAAATATATTTGACAGATTGTAGTAGCTTGATGTGCTGGCGTCTGTACATTGGGACCCACGCAGGCACTTTGTATATTTAATTTCATCACTACTGCTCTCAAAACTGTGAAGGAAAACATCATGAGGAACCCGGCATGCCCTAGAATTAAAAAAATCGAACATATGTGACACCCGCCAACCCGCACTGGGCCTGCATCGTGGATTATGGCCTGTCACAGATAGGAGGCCTGTGTCCCAGCGGTGGGAACACTATGGACTGATTATACTATGGTTTTGTCTTATTGGCAATTTTAAAACGGGGACGGACCCGTGCTTCACCTATTTTCTCCACCTGGATGAAGCACGGGGACTACTGATTCTTGGTCGGGTCCCGTGCTCCAACTGATGATCAAGTACTGTCAAGTAATTAAAAAAAATACATAATTTAATAATATACTATTCTGTCAAAAAAGTACCTGTCGGGAAAAGATCAATAATACACAAAATGTTAGTTATTCATTTATTAACTTACACCATTTACCAGAATGATAAGCAATATAAAGTTACCTTCTACACTATTCTCCAAGGGCCTAATTTTGTTATTAATATTCTCATGAATATAAAAACTTGATGATCCTACAAAAACCAGCAGTGTATGACGAGCTATCTGATAGAAACGTAGCCGCCATGTTTTTCAACGATTTCCACCGCTTTAAAAAGCGGATTCTGTTAAAGCGGCTCAATCTAGTTATGCAGCTAGCAGAAACGCAATTTCTCTCGGAATATTCGTTTGCGGTTTTTCGTAGTATCAAAAATACTGCATACAAAACGGATAACATTTGGGTTGTCATGTTATTTAAAAGCTACAAAAGAAAAAATGTTTTGTTATTTTGACATTTAAAATTCCAAAATTTTGAAAATCTCATCTTGAAAACTTATAGGTGTTACTTATATACGTTTGTTTCCTTCAAAGGAACTATCTAGTCTCAGTAGTTCCTTTAGCTATTGCAAAGGATCTGCTGATCCAAAAATTCTTAGTAGTTCCTTCAAAAGAACTACTAAAAGAATTAGTGAGCACAAAGGGAAGTGACCTGTCTCTAATACTAGGGATTTACAGCTCACTTTACCTAAGTTTTCACCGTGAGCTATTTACAGAATAGACAGACAGAAATCTTAAAGCTTTATTAGACCTGAAATAGGTACACCAAACGAAGACAACGAGACAAATAAACGAAGATCAATATTCTGACATCTCTTTATACGAACTAACTTTAATGCTATGTTCAGTTGAGCGCCATCTGATTTGCATTGTTCCCATACTTATCCAACTAAACAACTAAATCAGTTGTTCAACCAAGCATAATAATCAGCCTATAAGGCGCTCCACAGACGGCGCGCGGCGGTTATTTTGTCCGCGAATGATCGCGAGAGACATCATCCAACAAGCACCAGCGGCGCGGTCTTTTTGCCCCCTATGTGCGTTGGTAGTACAGGATTCCCTTTGCACTATCGTTCGCGGTCAAATTGACTGGCCCGGCCCGCCCCGCCGTGTGTTTCGCGCCTAATGATCCCACCGCTGGTAGACAGGCCTCCTCTCTGTGAGAGGGAGTGGGCCGTAATCCACCACGTGGGCCCAGTGTTGGTTGGTAACCATTCATAATACTTGTGCAATTAATAATACCAGTCTGTCATTGTCCCACTGCAGGGCAAAGGCTCATACAGGAAGGCACGGGTATTGATCACCACGCTTGCTCAAGATGGGTTGGAATGAAATGAAATTATTTAATCTGTAAATAGGATGTCGGAATCACTATTACACGTCATATTATTAAAAAAAAAAATAAGCTAAAAAAAACCGAGTGTGCTTATGACCACACGACTGAAGTGAAACTTCAAATGTATTTGGTTATGAGAGGGAGAGAGAAAGAAAATGTGCGCGCGCACTGCTTTCTCTTGCTTATATCCCCCACTCAACTCCCGTTCGTCTCGCCCGATCAGACTTTTCGTAACGCTTACGTCACGCGTTCGCCAGCTTACTCCCCAAGTCAAGCGTGCGTAAAGAAGTTTCACTTCAAAAATATAAGGATTCGACATCGGATTCGATTCGACAAGTCCAGGTTTCCTCACGATGTTTTTCCTTCAATGATGTCAGTAATTTCCAAGATAAACTCAGAAACTCACAGCCCTAGCAAAACGCACAAATAGTGCAAACAGTCGCATTTCGCGGCACTACGCGGACTCATTGGAAAGCCGTCCGACGAACCGGACGGACGCCGGTGATCCGGCCAATCTGTAACTGGAGCACTTTGAAGGAAAACCGGATTGACACCGCGTGCGCTACGGACGCCACAGCCCAGCCGACCGAATAGAGAATTGCTCAAATGTGCTTTTAGTTTAACTCTTAACTTTTTGTGAAAACACGTTTTTGGTTCGAACTTTTTTGCGAATACCTTCTATTCTGAACGATTTGAAAACGAATTCGAAATAAACTACGATTCCGAATCGATCTTTTATACACATGTGTGTATAAAAACTTGTGACGATTGAAACATTTTATTGAATCATCAATAAGCCAAAAACAAATATTTATTTCAAGTAACTAGGCCATTAAAAGACAGCAGACAGTCAAAATTTATAAGAAATAGAATTGATTCTAGTATGGAGAAGAATGGGCAAGAAACTCCATAGTAATAATCATCTTTTAAAATAATTCGCATACTTACATTAAAAAATGATATGTGAATTGTGAAGACGATATGTCGTGTCAAATAATAACCACAAGAACATTGTCTCAGAAAATCATTCTTGTCCATCTTAAATGCTAAGCTAATGTAAGGCACATCTACAAAGCCACTAAACTATTCCTGCTATACCATTAATGAATATCTAACCTCAGTGAATCCGGCTATTTTAGGCATCATAATTTCATCAGCCGACAGTCTATCACTACAAGTGATTTAATTTCGCAGCGTGAATATATCAATGTAATTTCTCAGAACCGTATTCAATCCATCGAAAATATTAGGACCTCTAAATTTCCTAGAATTTACCAGCAAGTATATTACAGACAGAGTACGGTTTTTGGAATAGAATAAGTGCATAGAAATGTAATATATCTATGGATGAGTGGATACATGGTTAACTTTTGGCATGATTGTGGAGAAATGTGGTCCAGAAAGCCATGAATTCGACGTCAAAGTCAAAGTCAAATCATTTATTTTAAATAGGCACATTAAAGGCACTTTTGAACGACAAAAATTACAATAAAATAGAATTGATCCTAGTTGCCCCTCGTTGGGAAAACTATTTTTTTTCTTGTATTTACAGCTAGGTTATGAATTAGGGTAAGTCACTGTATAAATTAATATTAACTAGCTGCGCCCCGCGGTTTCACCCGCGTAAATGTCGATCCCGTGGGAATATCGGGATAAAAACTATCCTATGTCCTTTCCCGGGACTCAAACTATTTCTATACCAAATTTCATCGAAATCGGTCCAGCCGTTTTCATGTTATGTCGTGACAACGGAAAACGGGTTTCATTTTTATATATATAGATTACGCCAATATTTTTTTAATGACTTTAAATTCCTAATAAAAAACTGGAGTAACTCATGATGGCTCGGACGGATTTTTCTTCATTTATCAGTTTTTTTTTGCAACTGCAACAGTCTAGGGAAATTACGCCGAAAATTAGGTTAACTTTGCAAGAATTATAAATTTTATAATGAATCACACTACATAATAATTTTAACTTACTGCAATAACTCTTAAACATATAAATATAAATCTGTCAGGATGCACAATACTTCATCAGGGCTAGATCAAGCGACCTTTATCCCGTCTTCAACAATTTATACAGCATTTTATGGCAACGCAAGACGTGTTTCGAAATCGGATTAGTTTCTCAGTAAGCCTATTGAGAGTCTATCTATAGTCCCATAGGTATCCCTTTCAATTAGGCCTCCTACAGATACGAACCAAACATGGAAGTCTCGACTATGAATAGGGTATCTAGTACTGTTTAAGGTGACTCAGGAATTAAGTGGATGGACAGTATCAATTTGTAAACTGATAACATCAAACGAGTCATGTAGTAGCCTTCTAGGTGATTATGGCTTTATGTACTGCTTAACATAGACTTCGTTCATAAACTGGAACTAACGGGCTAAGGGAATGACGACGCTACCGACAGTGCAATTTACTACGCGAGACTTTTTACTTCCGTGGAAGATATTTTCTTTCATATCCTGAACGACGGCTAGACTTTGCACATAATGCAGACTTTATAAGGAAGTAAAAAGGGGAGGCTTTTGCCCTGCAGTAAGACATTACCTATGCATGTTAGCAAAAATATCCTGAACCACCCGTCTCACTAACGCCCAGACCTGCGGGGCAATTGCGTAACACATCATCAATCGGAATCGAGTTTATATTGACAGTTCAACAACATTCATTGCGTTATTTGCGTGTTGAGCACACACATTTTTCGAACTTATGAAGCAATGGAGTAGCAATTTGCTTCAAAATGATTCAGATTCCGATTGATAGTGTGTTACGCAATTAGGGTGCCGGAAAAAATAGCATAATCAGCCTATACTGCCTATACTGTTAACACTTCTGGGACACAGTCGTCCTCTATGTGAGAGGGAGTGGGCCAAAATCCACCATGCGGGCCCAGTGCGGGTTGTTAGATGCCTATACTATTCCCACTTCTGGGACATAGTCGTCCTCTCAGTGAGAGGGAGTGGGCCAAAATCCACCAGGCGGGCCCAGTGCGGGTTGTTAGATGCCTATACTATTCCCACTTCTGGGACATAGTCGTCCTCTCAGTGAGAGGGAGTGGGCCAAAATCCACCATGCGGGCCCAGTGCGGGTTGTTAGATGCCTATACTATTCCCACTTCTGGGACATAGTCGTCCTCTCAGTGAGAGGGAGTGGGCCAAAATCCACCATGCGGGCCCAGTGCGGGTTGTTAGATGCCTATACTATTCCCACTTCTGGGACATAGTCGTCCTCTCAGTGAGAGGGAGTGGGCCAAAATCCACCATGCGGGCCCAGTGCCGGTTGTTAGATGCCTATACTATTCCCACTTCTGGGACATAGTCGTCCACTCAGTGAGAGGGAGTGGGCCAAAATCCACCATGCGGGCCCAGTGCGGGTTGTTAGATGCCTATACTATTCCCACTTCTGGGACATAGTCGTCCTCTCAGTGAGAGGGAGTGGGCCAAAATCCACCACGCAGGCCCAGTGCAGGTTGTTAGATATCACATATTTTCGAATTTTTGGTTCTTAAACCTGCCGGTTTTCTCACGATGTTTTCCTTCACCGTTTTGAGAGCAGTGGTGATGAAATTAAATACACAAAGTAAACGCCTGCCTGGGTTTGAACTCACGACCTACAACTCGTAAGTCGAGGTCGTTGCCGGCACCACTGGGCCACCACTGCTCAAACTCAAAAACTCAAACTCAAAGCATTTATTTCAAATAAACCAATCACAGGGACTTTTAAATTGTCAAGGGGTCGGTCAGTCAGAAAAATGAAGCTGGTTGCCCATTCCTAAGCGTAGTAGGTACCTATGGAGAAGAACGGGCAAGAAACTCCACGAACACTCTTTTAAATCAAAATGATATGGCTACAAAATATTGGTTACATCATTCATGTTGAAATTATGCATGTGAGAACGATGCAGAACGTTAAAAGCGTCCGTAATGAAAATGTAAAAGAAAAACAATTGAAATATTACATTAAATTAAAATAAGCCGTGGCTGCAAAGAGATGACCAGAGGGGCAATTCTCGTAATTTTAAGAATTTTCACAGTCAGCACCCTAATTGCGTAACACACTATCAATCGGAATCAGAATCATTTCGAAGCCAGTTGCTAATCCATTGCTTCATAAGTTCGAAAAATTTGTCTGCTCAACACGTAAATAACGCAATGAATATTGTTGAACTGTCAAAATGAAACCGATTCCGATTGATAAAGTGTTACGCAATTGCCCCGCTGATCTCAGTATCAATCTGTCAAAAATACCTCTAGTTTCTTTACATTTTTGACATTGATTGTCGATGAGATGAGATTGCAGCTAGATTTTGAACGTTTTTAATTACGGGAATTGACCTTCTGTCCTTTCTGACCGCACCCATTCACGAACATGACGCACGTATGAAATATCTGTAGGCTTCGGAACAAATATCTGTAGGCTTCGGAACAGTGGCGTGTATTGCATATAGGCATAAAAGCAGTGCCTACCTCGATATATCAACATAAGCGTGTCAATTACATTTTAGTGCGTGTGCCCCACAATTAAGAATCTCACTAAATTATTTTCATTTTGAACTTAGTGCCTGCCGGGGGTCCCCCGACCAAACTTTTTTTCTAATTAGTGACCGCGTCTGCCTATACTAGACCCGGCCTAGTGCCTGCCTATTCTGAAAACCAATGCACGCCACCGCTTCGGAACAAATATATGTAGGCAAATGTTTGTTCCAAACTGTGTCAAAACGTTAAGAGAACTGCAGCAGGTCAATCAATCAATGCACCAAAACGAACCACCTCTATGACTGACAAGCTTCTTTCTCCCTCAATCACACCAAAGCATTCTCCCATCAACAAATTACCGCACACAAAATCTGTGGCATGATTTAATCCATGTTTGTCGTGTGAATTACATCGGCCACGGCTATCTGCGTACGGAACGCATCAATCAACGAGCCCATTTGCATCACCAACGTAACTTAGACTGCGGCAACTTACGGAACTAATACTTAAAAATGTACTGGATTTGACAGTTGGACGCGTTCCGCCTTGACAAGCAGCGCCACCCCGTCGTCTCAAGTAAAGGTGGTCGGTGCATTGTTTACTGATTTGCTACGCTATTCAGCGGCATACGGCTCACATATGCTGTATATGGGAATGAGTTTCATTCAATATGGCGTCGATTTGTTTTCTGAATGACATTGTGTGCTAGTGATCTAGATATTCCAGATCATAAAGGTTGTCTGGAATTGATTGTCGTGCGATAAGGACTAGATTGATGGTCTTTGAATCGCATCTTTATGTTGTATTTCATTGAAGATCAAACATGTGGGCTGTAAAATAGAAGTTACACACAACACAACAACAACTTGTTTTTAAGTACAACTTGTTTTTAAGTACAACTTGTTTTATTAATCTAGATCTATTAATTAAGATCTATTAAAAAAAGTTGTTTGTTATAGAAAGTATGAGTTTTTGAAAATCTCGAGCATTTTAATGGAAAGCATTGTATCCTCTGCACACAGTCATGTCATAACACATCAAACGCAATTCTATTTGCAAATTAGGAGTAGAAGCAGTCGCCAAGATAGTTTTCTAAACTAACTTACAGAATTTGAGTTACACACCTATAAATTCCCAGGTTGAGACCACTCATCTACACAAACTTTTCGATAAAAGTGCAACATACACCAAAAATGTACCATTAACTGCAACATTTTACACGAGCAATATACAATGTAATACCCATTATTACCAACAAACGACACCCGATTGAAAAACCAAAATAATTCAGTACGAGGTTGCATTATGGTCGATCGTGGTCAGCCGTGGAAGGCCCAATTGTGGTATCCAACGACGCAGTTTGTAACCACAAAACAGGTACAATATGTACGCACTTACATATTGATACCGACAACGTTCCTGAAACCTCCGTTAATAGAATATGGTTCATAAAGTACGTATTAATAAAAGTAGGTATGACAATGTATTAAAAACTGTATCAGTTCCTGTTAAATAAAATTAAAATTCAACATAATTATTATTATTAATAGATTATGACTATGAGTCATGCATTTTTTCTCACAGAGAGGCCAGTGTCCCAGGAAAGGGAACGTTATAGATCACGCTTATACTAACAATATAAGACATTAATTCAATGATAATAATAATTACAATTACTATGACATTATTAATTAGCTTGACATTACTGTTATAATTTATTAATTCTGATTTAATTTAATTGACTATCTATGTATATTTTCAATGACAATGTAATTTAATAACACAAATTAATAAGAATAATTGTATCATAATGTTCATAATATATTTGCACACCTCACATGGTTATAATACAGTGTACCATAAGAATCTTTTATAACATCCTCCGAACCTGTGTTATGCCAATAAATGATTTGATTTGAAAAAGAAATATTGTAGGCATCATACCATCACGCCTGTAATCCCCAAAGGGTCCGGCAGAGGTGTAAACACGACGACATATCAAGCTATACATTTCCAGGATCAGCTGACTTCTCATTGTACGAGAAACCTATACAATGCGAGGTCACCTAAACCTGGAAAGGTATTGCTGGATTTGTCGTCGTGAGTACAGACGCCAGCACATCAAGCTACTACAGTCTGTCAAATTTCCTTAATAGATTTTCAACTTAATCACTTAGTATAAGGTTCAAAGTTGATTGGGAAAATTTGACAGTTTCGAGTAACTTGATGTGCTGGCGTCTGTACCTATAGTATACCCCACGGATATCGGTACACCCACATTTTGACAGTTATGTTTAAGTCCCATGTAACGGGGCAAGCCTATTGCCCTAAACTGGGCACAAATTCAGGCTCCAGACTTCAGGCTACTGAGAAATCATTGACGGAGCCATCAACTCCAGGGAACAAATCCAGACTTAGACAGAAATCCCTGACGGAAAAACCCAATAACAATTTACCCAACATGGAAATCGAACCCAGGAGGAGGAGTAGGTATCAGTTCCGCTACTTGCCCGTGGTCCCCCAGTTTAGTCCCCCTTGGGTTACGCGAACAAATATTTTTGCCCGTGGAACCCCCGAGGGGGACAAAGTGGTACCATGGGCAAATTATTTGGTCCGTGGTACCCCCGCTAATAGCCAGATAAGGATAAAACCAGCCTTCAATTCTGTGCTTGAATTCTTTTTCAAAGCCAAAAAGACCATCTAAATTAAAATCTTATCCAGATTGTCCGATATTGAACGGTGAACGCTTATGCGAATCCCGCACCCCCGGCCATAGGTTGAGGTGGAACACCGCGGTGGTTTTAGCCGGTAAGAGCCCGGCATGCCCCTCTGTCACCCCCACGATGGAAGAAGTCCATGAGGATTTCCACCGAGCACCAAAAAATAAAAAAAAGATTGTCCGATATTATCTGCCCAACCCTATCAGTAGATTTGCCTGTCACCACTATCTGAGGGATTAGCACAATCGACACTTCGCGGACGCTATCCAAATCAGTGAGGTCATATCACTAATGTATCGGATTAAAGACTCTATTATTTAGGTAGGTATTTGGGATGGTCACGTGCACTTTAATATGATTGCTTTTTTTATGGATGGGAAATCATCAAATGACCTCTCCCGCTCTGGGTGGAGCGGAAGGGAGTGTCAGACTCTTACTGACTAAAACCCATCCGTGTTCCTTCCTTAGCCCTTTATGTTCCGGGGTAGCGGTAACCCTTTCGGACAATCCCGCACCCCCGGCAGGAACTTCGGCCAGTGAACTTCGGCCCAGGCAGGCCCCTTCCTTTTTGCTGACATCTCTTTGAGCAGCGCGTGGAACACGTACGCGCCGTCCGGCACGGGCCTGGTCCCATTATTCCATTATTTGCAAGAAAAACTTTCAGCGAATGTATTATTTGTTTTCTCTTCCTCGTTGGTCTCGTGGTCGCAAGCGCTACTGCTGAGAATAAGGTCCTGGGTTCGATTCCCAGTCCGAGTTATTGGGTTTGCATACAAACTTTCAAGCCCTTGTTTTTCGAAATGAATGAACCGATTTTAATTAAACTTCGTACGCATAAGCAACAATAGTGTTACAGCCAAATTAGACCGATTTTAAATTTTCCATAGAAACTGAGATTTCTAGCTATCTTTTTTTAAACAAAACATTTCGAAAATATTCTTTAATAACTTTTTAGACCTTTGTATCCTGCTTATGCGTATGAAGTTTATTCATTTCGAAAACAAGGGCTTGAAAGTTTGTACTTTGTATGAAATGCCGTACGTCGTAAACGCTGAAATGTAGCTGTACTATAGGTATAATTGTGACTAACCCTTCCGGAAAACCACGTATTTTATGTTATCAGGTACCTATGAAATTGCCGATTTTTGATACTGGCTATTGTGAAGATCGATATCTGTCATTCTATTTATAATTCCAAACACAAATTAATTTTATAATATAAGCATGACATTTCGTTTTTCAAAATCAGTTGTTCATTTGTTTTCCAGCCGTACGATGTTTTTTTAAATATCGCTGTTTTTGTAACCATGAACAAATAGAAAAGGCGCGCTTTTTCGAATACGAGTTCCGTCGTGGCACCAACGCAGCACAGATAGCACGCAATATTAACGACATGTATGGACATGGTACGGCATGTGAACACACTGTTCGTTTTTTGGTTTGATCGCTTTCGTTCTGGAAATTTTAAGCCCCATGGCCGACCGGATATAAAAGTCAAAAAAATTAATTGAAAGCCATATTGGAAGCAGATTCACCTCAAACCATGTTGGAACTTACAGCAGCCTTCAACGTTAGTGATAAATCCATAGTTATTCATTTACTCCAAATTGGAAAGATAAAAATTCTCGGAAAGTGGTTACCGTATGAACTCTTTGAACAATAACAACAAAAACGCGTTGAAGCACCGCACAACAGATCATCTCCAAACTATAAGAGTTACGACTGGAAACTGTCCGTCACCCACCATACTCACCAGATCTTGCTCCAACAAATTTCCATTTTTATTTGGAACTAGCTGCGCCCCACGGTTTCACCCGCGTAAATGTCGATCCCGTGGGAATATCGGGATAAAAACTATCCTATGTCCTTTCCCGGGACTCAAACTAACTCTATACCAAATTTCATCGAAATCGGTCCAGCCGTTTTCATGTTATGTCGTGACAACGGAAAACGGGTTTCATTTTTAACCGACGAAAAAACGGAGGAGGTTATCAATTCGACGCGTATATATATATTTTTTTTTTTTTTTTTGTATGATCACGCATAACTTTTTACAGAGCAGTCCGATTTTGATAATTCTTTTTTGATTAGAAAGGATATACCCCGAAGGTGGTCCCATATAAATTTGGAAAAAAAAATCCAACCCTAAGGGTAGGAAAACAGGGGATGATTGATAGTTCACTCACTGATTGTAATGTATGACCACGCATAACTTTTTACAGATTAGTCCGATTTTGATAATTCTTTTTTTAATGGATAGAACATACCTCGAAGTTGGTCCCATGTAAATTTTGAAAAAAAATTCCTACCCTAAGGGTGGCAAAATAGGGGTGATTTGTTGTTCATTCACAGATTTTAATGCTGAGCTGTGTATTACAATTAAAATTGAAGGCCTATCTATGTTGGTATATAAAGTCTGTTTTTTTAAGTATTTTACTATACAAAAAATAATAGTTAAAGTAGGATTATATAACAGTTAATATCTAAAGTAAGGTAGGTAGCCATTTTAAAAGTAATCAAAAATTAAGCATGCAGTAATAAGTAAATTATAGCCTCAAAAAATTATAAAATAAAAACTTTTTAACAAAAAAATTAAACCTCCGAAAAAACTGAAAAGCAAAAAATAAAAACCTTTTTTATTTTACCTTAATAAATAAGTTCTTAAACTAATGCAAGTATACCTAAAAAACTTTGAGTCGGCGCCAAACAAGCAACTTAATATCGTTGCGAGTGGTCGTGCGGAGAGCGCATTTTTTGTTTGGAATTTTAATATTTAGCGCTGGAGATTTCACGTTGCATTATTAATTTGATTAGGCTATTTCTATAAATTTAAGGTAATTTAGTGATCTTTGTTCATTGATTGTTTGGCGCCGACTCAAAATTTTTTAGGTATACTTGCATTAGTTTAAGAACTTATTTATTAAGGTAAAATAAAAAAGGTTTTTATTTTTTGCTTTTCAGTTTTTTCGGAGGTTCAATTTTTTTGTTAAAAAGTTTTTTTATATGTATAGATTTGGATAACTTTTTACAGGGGAATAAATTCAAATCTAACGAAGCGGTAAAAAACGCCTCTAAAGACTAAATCGATTCCCGTCCCCAGGATTTTTATAGCAGAGCCATCCACGAACTTCCACTAAAATGGCAAAAGCACTTGTTTACTAATGGCCAATACTCCGTTTAATTAAATATGTAATCACACTATCACACTAATATTATAAATGCGAAAGTTTGTGAATGTGGAGGTGTGTGTGCATGTGTGTGCGTGTGTTTATATGTTTGTTACTTCTTCACGCTCAAACGGCTGCACCAATTTTGATAAAATTTTGTATGGAGGTAGCTGGCACCCTGGATTAACATAAGTATACTTAGGTTACTTTTCATCCCGATATTCCCACGGGATCGAAACTTATGCGGGTGAAACCGCGGAGCGCACCTAGTTATCGATAAAAATAAGAAGATTTTTCGGGTCCATATTGGCTCAACTAAAGTTCTTTACCCGAAATTGTTCTTCCTAACGATTTGTAATCCGAATGATCACTCTTCCTAAAATTTTTCATCCTAAAGTTTTCTTTCATACTATTTGTAGTGCTACCGGCGATGTTCATAACACTCATGTTTCCGAAAATTGTAATCAATAATATCATTAATGTAAATATTTTAAACTCCTACTGTTTTTTATCCTAACGCTTTTATCCCTAAACATAATTACCATAATATTTTCATGGCCTGGGAGTTTATACGGGTAAGTAATATATGATATAATTACAAAACCTCTAATATTTACAAGATATAACAACTGAACCTATAATTTTATTTGATATAATGATCAGTTAATATAAGAAACGATTGATATAATTTTAACGTAACTAATTTATATAAGAATAACAGACAATTAATATAAAATCGTTTGATATACCACTCAATAGACATAAAACCTATTTAGTCTAATATGATAAAAACTTTTATTTTTCATCCTATGTCGACGGAGCCCCGCTTCACGGGGCCCCTATTTCTGTGTAAAGGGTTTAAAGTAACCTAACCAAACCGAACCTCGGGGTGCTCTTTGCTCGCTTTTGCATCCTATGTTGACGATCTAAACAAAAAAGATATGACTTTGAATAATAGTGTAAAAGAGGGTTATGTTGAGAAAATATAGGAAAACAAATAAAAGTATAATAGATGTTTATTGCTACTGACATTATGAAGTTGAATGATTCGGAATTATGAACATTAGAGACAGAGTAGTTAGGAATTGTGATTGTTAGGATGAAAAATGTTAGGAAGAACATTTTCGGATTTCCAATTATCGGAGTTGAAAATTTAGGTGAACTTTGGCGCACCCAGATTTTTCCTATGTAAAACGACAGTGGAATAATCCCAACTTCACAGATAAGGACCTAATATTTTAATTTTCTGCTTTGAAAAAAAAATATTATCCCGGAAACATAGTACCTACACAAATGTTTCATACTCATCTCATGTTTGTTAATAATTCTGTATGTTGTTTTTAACGCATTACAAACTTCTCCCTTGGGCGAGCCAAAAATTGTATAAATTGTTTTAACAATGTTTCCAAACAATTCTCCAACATTCTCCTAACATGAAAACTGCACCGCGTCATGCATCCAAATTAAAAGTATTTTATCAAATTACAGGCACTTTTAACACCCCAGCCCTGTGACCCAGTTGCAAAGTTTTGGAACATCGCTCGAAAACGGACAGACAATGCCTGTAAAAGTTTTTTGGAAAAAGCAATTTCGTTCACGGTCAAATTATTAAGCGATGAAGTTTAAAAATGCAGTGGGAAATAAAATTATACGTTTAAGTATGATTTTATTCAAAGGATAACTGTGTGAATCTCTTTTAAAAGCCGTCGTCTTTTAACTCTCCGCTTCACCAGGCGACTGCATTTGAAAGCTGAAGCTAGGTATTTCTACACAGACGTTGGCTGAAGCAAGGAAAACCTGTTCAGGTGGAGATTCATAGACGACTGAAGCTTGGTATTTCTACACAGACTCCGGACCCAGGTTGGCCGAAGCAAGGAAAACCTGTTCAGGTGGAGATTCATAGACGACTCCGTCTTGGAGTGTAAATGTGGTGCTATTCCACAAACAATGGGACACTTAATATGGTGTCCTGCGTGCCCTGTCAGCTGCACGTTACAGGAACTGATGGACGTTGGTGATGGCGCCAAACAAGTAGCCGAATTCTGGGCCAAATCCATTTAGATTGCTATCAACACGCTAAGAAGAAGAAGATCACCAGTTTACAGCAGTTCACTGCTGGACATAGGCCTCTCCTGTTGCACGCCATTCAGCTACCACCAGCCAACTTGCGAAGATCGCCGCTCCACCTGCACACCTTTGGCTTACTTACGGTTTATTGTATTTGTAGTTTTTACTCTTTGGTCACTCTCATAGAGAGGAGGCCTGTGTCCCAGCAGTGGGAACATTATAGGCTGATTATGACTCTTTGGTCAAACTAGTCTTGTGTCCGTTGATAATTTTAATATTATTTGACTACGTTGGGGACGATTTCACATTGATAGCCAGAACATATCGATCTGCAACCTCGTTACAGCCTTCTAGTGCAATATACAGTTCCTTAAGTTGGCCGACAATTAGAGGTACAACTATGCTTGTCTCCGACTTACTTCTTCTTTAAATGGGTGCCCTGATTAGAGGTGTTGTGTACAGGTGTTTAAGTTTAAAGACGCACGTACTTCACGTAAGCTTTCTGACAACTTACGACCACTGCTCGTAGGTCTTGACATGTTCTCTTATCAGTAAATTTATGTCAAATGCAATGCACGACTTTGTATGGATATAAATCTTCTCATCTGCCTAGCCTTTTCCCAACTATGTTGGGGTCGGCTTCCAGTCTAACCGGATACAGCTGAATACCAGTATTTTACATGGAGCGACTGCCTATCTGACCTCCACAACCCAGTTACTGGGTAATTCGATACCCCTTAGTAAGACTGGTTATCAGACTTGCGGGCTTCTGACTACCCGTAACGACTGTCAAAGATTGATGAATGACAGCCGGGACCAATGGCTTAACGTGCACTTAACTTAATTTATGGATATAAATATTCTATTTAATAAAAATCTTAAATTTGCTGACAGACAACGCAGAGCTTACACCGCTGGGTCTACAAGCATGAAAGCACAATAGTTACTTTTATAACGAAGGTGAGCACTAAACGGCGGGGCAATTGCGTAACACTTTATCAATCGGAATCGGTTTCATTTTGACAGTTCAACAACATTCATTGTGTTATTTACGTGTTGAGCAGACTAATTTTTCGAACTTATGAAGCAATGGATTAGCAATTGGCTTCAAAATGATTCAAATTCCGATTGATAGTGTGTTACGCAATTAGGGTGCAGGTTGCACATTTTTATGGAAGTTCAAAGTCATTTTTGCTGATGGGAAATCCCATTGGGAACATGGTTAGTTTAAATGATAAAATTATTCTCTCATTGTCGTCCATAGCCTGCACAGAGTTCCCGGAAAGTCTGTGGCCCTAGTGAATCACTTGATTGGCGCGTGCTGACTGCTTTAGTTTACTCTGCATTGTTCCCAAGTTACAATGTCACTAAGCGAAAATTGCAGAGTATAAATTCTTTACCTAATGTTTTATGGTATTTTCATGGCCTACTGCAGATGACTATTGTTTTATCTTTAAATCTGTAACACAACGTCACACCTGGCAATCTGCAAGGTATTTGAGCAGAGGTGTAGGTACCTATAAGTAATACACCCAGATCTCGCTAGTTATGTTTAAATCCCATGTAATAGGGGGCAAGCCTATTGCGATCAACCGGGCACAATACCTTCTACAATTTGTAAGTCTGCTCTATAAACTTCATGTAAGCTATTTCAGCAATAAATTACACGGGCGCCTTATCAAAAGGCTCAAATAGTTCATCCATCCGGCTTGGAGAGGTTCAAGCAAATAATTTACTACATAAGTGCACAAGGTTACTTTTTACATTAAAATAACTTTCACACATGACCAGATAGAGGCCACGTATTAATTAAAATATTTTTAACTAATTGCATTTAATTAGTGTTAAGTGTTACTTGACGAGGTTGAAGCATCAGCAAATGTTAGTTCCGGAGTTTGTGAGGCGTGAAGTGTATGGTTTCAATTAATTTAAGAAGTTAGGTTTATCAGACATGCTCTACTTTTTTTTATTAAATTTGAAATTGGGTTATGATTTGGCTGGCCACATCTTACGAATGCAAAGATCGTCGCTAGTCTAGGACGCCTTATTCTTTAAATGTTACAGCATCATGCTGAGATAGGAGCCTTTTGGCCTCGTATAGGACTTTCTGTTCATTTTTCTTTTTATTACTTTTCTATACTAATATTATAAAGAGGTAAAATTTGTTTATAAGTTTGTAAGTTTGTATGTAGGGGGTAATCTCTGAAACTACCAGTCGGATTTGAAAAATTCTTCTTGCATTCGATAACCCAATTCTCGAGGAAGGCTATAGGCTATTTAACATCACGCTATGACCCTTAGGAGCTGAGCAAAAAGTAAAAAAGAACGTTAAGTGATAGCGCGGGCGGGTGATGCGATACGACGAGGTGGCTCGGGGGAAACAAGAAGTTTCACGCGAACGAAGTCGCAGGCTGAAGCTAGTTTTTAATATAACTTGAATTTTTTTTACTGTGTTTAGTTTAGTTTGTGATCTTCCTATACGAGTCGCAATAAATACTTTCTCTTTCTTTCTTTCTGAGGGAAGATATTGCCGTCAATGTAAACCAAGGCGATGGTGGTGTCACGACTGATCATGTTCGTTGGGCAAAGATGGTCAGAGCTCACACCACATAGAGAGGTTTGGAAGGAAAAAGGGGAGGCCTATGCCCAGCAGTGGGACACACAGTAATTGGTATCATTTGGTCTTGTGAGTGTTTTTACTGGCTTGATCATTAAATCTTGGCTAAGCATTGTGTAAGTGCATTCTGAAGTAACGATTTTATTTTTTAGTAATTACAAGGTAGCTATTTTCAACAGTATAAACATTAGAAGTACTAAAGGGTTCTCCAATTAAGGATTGTATACATTACTACATAAACTCCTCGAATGGTTCTACAAATATTGACAAGAAGCCTCCTTCATATTTTTCAAACAATGTCCATTCTACATTCTTGTGTTTTACCCGACTACGACAACGCCAAAGGAGGGTCATGGTTTTAACAGATTATGTAGGTATTTATATTCATCTGTTCGAGATTATAACTCCTAAAGTACTCGTCGTATTTTGACAAATATGTCGATGCCTATTCTTCAAACTGCTAACAATTCAGTTAACTACCAGAAATACATACAACTATATTTAGAAAACTCCTAATTGATGACATAACGCCTTCAAAACGCAGACAATAAGAGTTTCCTCGTATATTCTAACTATATAACATTACAAACGCGCAATTAAGTTTGTTTGTTTGTTTGTTACCCTTTCACACCTAAACCACTGAACCGATCATCCTGAAATTTTGCATATACGTTGTCAGGTGTACAGAAACGGACGTTTTTGGAATGAAAGGTACCCCCTTTCATTCCGAAAAAAGTGCTGTTCCCGAGGAAAACAACAATAACGTTATTATGATAATAGATGGCGCCACATATCTATCGAATCATGATTGAATTATATTAGAAACTTAAGAGTTTAGAGTCGAATTGATTGTCAAATTCTAAATTAACGCGAGGGAAGCCGCGGGCAAAATCTAGTTCACAATATTATTGGCATTCCAATTTAATAAAGGTTGACATCATTGTTTAACCTCTGTCGTGATATCAACTAATAATATGTGTAAATTATGTCAGTACTTAAGTATTATCAAGTGACCTGTGCTGTGATTTTGCTAAACATAGCATCATCACTAGCATTCTAGTGAAACAATCAATTAACTCAGCCTATCGCAGGTCGCACCTTATCATTGTTACTTGTACCTATATGTGTACATATTTTAAGAGAAAAAGCGGTCGAAGAGACTTTTCAAAAAGCCTAAGTAAAAAGTCATAATTCGAGGTTTGGCTCTCGCCTATTTCCTCCTCCAATATTGGACCAATTTAAAAGATATTTCACAAACTGAATAAGAATTATATATACTGTGTCCCTATGTTTTTCTTTTTTTTTCCGCTGTTAACAGCGGTTTAAATCGGCATTTTTTAAGGGTTCTAGTGATTGTCATTTTTCATTGTAAAAATAATGTATCTTCAAAAACGAATATAGGGTTATACAATTACTTAATATTTATTATTCTGTAAAATAACATTGCTTTATGGTCATTAACCAGAAAGAAAACAGGCGAGAGCGTTTCTATGGAGAAACGACCACCCCATTTCCTCTTAAACACTGTTTAAGGCTGTTCTAAGGATTTCAATAATAGGTTTATTATCCTTTTATTTATACGTCTGCACCTTTGTGAGCAATGACGGTCGCCGTTGGTCATTCCAACCAGCCCACCTCCCTCCAGAAGTAAATTCGGATTTCCTAGTCTGTTCAAAACATGTGCAAAAGAACTAGGTGACCCGAGGGTTTCTGCTCTTTGCTTAACAACTAAAATATTTACTATAAATACACAGACACTATACTACACTACTATCACTACTATTTGACAGGCCTGATGGTCTAGTGGTTAGTGACCCTGACTGCTATGCCGGAGGTCGTGGGTTCGATTCCCACCCAGGACAATTAATGTTTGTGTGATGAGCACGATCATTTGTTCTGTGTCTGGGTGTAATTTATCTATAATATGTATGTATTTAGAAATATATAAGTATGTTTATCAGTTGTCTAGTACCCATAACACAAGCTCTGCTTAGCTTGGGCCTAGATGGCGTTGTGTGATAGTTGTGGAATATTATTATTATAAATAGCTTAAAATCTAATAATAAATATGAAGCATTCTAGTTTTATAAGTGAAAGGTCAAGCGGATGTCGGAAGTAGGGTACATCGAGCTTCAAGGCCTGCTAAATTTAATTACTGACCGACGAAGGACGCGCTGAGAAATAGATGGCAATAATTAATTGGGAATTATCTGCCTATTGACGGCTAAGTGCCCTATTTATTGTATGTATGTGTGTAGTAAGTGGTTTAATTTAGTTTCTAGTGTAAACAGAAATAGCCAATGTGACGAATGGTCATCAGATTCATACTATACTACTCGTAACAGCCCGTCCCTGCTGTGCACGGTTTTAACGACTTCACACAAAATTGAACTTTATTTACAGCCGATTTTTTTTTCGCGATTTCAGGTTTGATCCCATAGTAAAAGTTGTTCATAATGATGAGTACAATGACTTCTTAAGAGGTTGTTGTTGTTTTTCCAATGATAAATGATTTATTTTCTGTAAGTAAAAACACTTTTACACGTCCATCATATTTTTTTAAAGCTAGATGAGGTCGGCGTTTCCTATCTGACTACTCTGAGAAGAAAGGCCGAAACAAACTCACAGGTCACAGTCTCCTTTAAAGTCCAGACAAAATCTTGGTCAGATCATGTGAAGACCATGTAGGTTGGTGTCTGAAATGGTCTTTTGAGGAAAGAACCACACAGATTGACCAATAACCCTGTATATTATAATCTTATCTATTATTTTGGAATATTATGTAGACTATCACTAAGGACAAGTTTCCTGAATACGGATTGCATTTTCGAGCCTGGCAAGTAACTAATATGACTTTTTCGTCTTCTTTTGAATTCATCTTAGACTTTACTGACCAAGTGTCAGTCATGCAAATACCTGAGTCGGAAGTGATTAGCTCAAGTTTCAGTTAAGAAAAGTTTTAGTTTAACCTAAGTCTGGCATAAACTTGTAATTGGCCTTATTTTGTTTGATCTATTACTTACTGTATCTGTTTAGCTGTAAATTTTCCAAAAAAAAAAAATAAAAAAAAAACGACCAATTTTTTCACTAGGTAAGAGTGGTCCCATTATTGTAAGAATAAAGGGACCACTCTTACTCTCATAATTCTCTCCCATAATTCAAACAATGTCAACCATTTCCCGAACATATAATAAAGACCCGACCAGTACAAATAATTTTTCCATAAACTTCAATATCAAACTAGCATCATCCATTACAATAATATGTACTTAAAGCTCATATTTCGGCTATTAGATAGATATTAATGTCACATGAAAACTCTGGCAGAAAGTTCTTCGCTGCATTTTATAACATTTAAGTGTGATATACGTTTTCACATGTGGCGGTTATTATGGCTAACCACTGGCGCTTAACGGTCGTAAATATACGACGCGCGGGTTGCGGATGTGTAAGACCGACCTTATACCTAATATTGAACGTATATACAGGGTGAAATTGAATTCATGGGCATCCTTTTAAGGGGTCATTGTAATCATCATTATGAACAACTTTTACTATGGGACCAAACCTGAAATCGCGAAAAAAAAATCAGCTCTTCCCTACATTTTGACGAGTTATGTGATCATAAATGCAAGGAACAGCTGTTTGTTTTTTGCAAGTTTTTTAAATTTTATCAAAATTCGTCCAGCCGTTTGAGATTGAAGAAGTAACAAACATATAAACACAAACACACACACTCGCAAACTTTCGCCTTTATATTAGTGTGATATTTTAAGAAAGTCAGAACCATTCTTATACAATAATATCATTAATGATGATTTAAAATAATAGATAATTACTCGTATGTACTTAATAAAGAACTATTTATAACATTTAAGTTTACATCCCAATTGTTTAGTGGTCGTTTGCCAACCAGAACAACACAGTAGGACTATTGTTCTGGTTTTAACCCTTTGTACAAAAGACATCAAGTCTCGCAAACCTATTGAGTTTTTAATAGCCTTTTTAGAGGACATGGCCAACAATGCATGTCCTTTAAAAAGGCTATAAAAAGGCCTCATAATAAACTCGTTTATGATAACAGTTTATCGTAACGCTCTATTTATAAAACGGATTCCCTTCGTAAAGGCTGATGTACTCGTAATTTCGCAAAAGCATATTAACTTGATTATATCTTTACTGTGGAATTGAAGATGGTATCGTATGCATGAATGCTATGAAGAGGATTTAGCTGTAGAGGAGTCGTATAGATAATGAGCCATTTTTGGAGCTAAAAATAGAAGTTGGTTAGTTAGGGCTCATACGGCATTACTTCATAGGGCTATGAGGAACAGGGGGTAAAGTTCGCTCATAGAAAAGGGAGAATCCTTCGACCAGAAGAGTGTTGTGTCTTTGCCCAACGATTGATATCGGGAGTCTTTACTCCACTTAATCAGTTATCTACTTTAGTGAAATGTATTCTAAGTTGATTTTTGAGTGACCATTTGTAACAAAAATGTCCTAACAAGTTTTTGGTTGCAGCAGTGGTGGCCCAGTGGTAGCGACCCCGACGTACGAGTTGTAGGTCGTGGTTTCGAACCCAGACAGGCGCTTTACTTTGTGTAATTTATTACATCACCACTGCTCTAAAAACGGTGAAGGAAAACATCGTGAGGAAACCGGCATGTCCTAGAACCAAAAATTCAAAGACATTTGACATCTGCCAACCCGCACTGGGCCCGCATGGTGGACAAAGTGGGATCCAACGAAAATAAATCCTCCCTCTCACCGAGAGGAGGCCTGTGTCCCAGCAGTGGGAACATTATAGTCTGATTATGAAGATGATGACATCTTCTCGTTTCTAAAGCCGGTGTCTAGTACTAAATTTGATGTAAATTTGATGTTAATTGAAGCGTGTATATTCAAGGCATCACCCCAACGGTCGCCGTGGTCCGTTCCCACACCAATCTGTCTTTATTTTTGGACGAGCAGTGTTGTCAAATTGATTAACACTTTGTTACCGGGGGGTCATATAAAATTGGGGTTATTGATAAAACGATCCTTCTTACTCAAATGTATGGCTATACCGCTGCTATAATATTTGCTTATGTATAGTGAAAGCAAGTATTTGTAAAAGTAACTATCGACATAATTTGTCCGTATATTTAAATCACAACTATCGTCCTTTGACAGTTTTATGAACTGGCTATAACACGACATATTGACATAGTGTCAGTTTGCTTAAATCAATCCATACTAATATTATAAATGCGAAAGTGTGTCTGTCTGTCTGTTACCTCTTCACACTTAAACCGCTGAACCGATTTAAATGAAATTTGGTATAGAGATAGTTTGAGTCCCGGGAAAGGACATAGGATAGTTTTTATCCCGATATTACCACGGAAAACTTATGCACGTGAAACCGCGGGGCGCTGCAAGGTAGGTATATATAAAAAAAATATTTCCCTAACGGTACTTACCTTTATTGGAACCTTGGCAATGAATGCAACGTGAAAGTTGCCACGATTCTTTAAATCTCATCTCAACTAACATTAACGGTTAAACTAACAACCTTGTAACTCCGCTATTATCTAAACGTATACTTTTCAGGTGGTAAGAATAGGAGACATTAGTTTTATCCGTTCTCTTGCAATGTCTCCATTAGAAAAGATGCAGTTCTTTAGACAATTAAAGAAAAATTAACAAAACCATCTATTTTAAAGCCGACTTAATTTCTAGCAGATTGTCGACAGCGTATCCAAACTGTCTTCCAATGCCTTCTTATTTAAGATTAATTGTAACGATCATTAGAAGATCGAGAAAAAGAAGGAGACAGCTTAAGGATTAAACACATAAGATTTGACATCTCACAATTTTGTGTGGTACAGACGCCAGCACACCAACCTACCCGAAACTGTCACATTTTCCCAATCAACTTTGAACCTTATGGTTTAGTGATAAAGTTGAAAATCGATTAAAGAAATTTGACAGATTGTAATAGGGTGATGTGCTGGCGTCTGTACATTAACATACCCGCCTTTCGTTCAGATAGTAACTCGATATCACCATGTTTCGATTCGACGTGCGGCCACCGATGCGTGAAGCCATTGGTTCTTGTAAACATACTTGTATTAGTAATTAATAATTGTTCATTCAAACGGTAGACGAAACCGTAAAAACGTTGAGGAGATCGTCCGTTTTTTTGGTGTTAAAAAGACAGCAAATCATAATAACGTTTCACAAGTGGCATGCGAATGAAAACATGCCAAAATAAAATTTAGGTATTATTGAACAGAACAAACAGAACCGAGGTCAAAGTCAATAGCGTTAAATCATTAAGACATCTCGGCTAAACAAACCAGTGAAACTGTAAGTTTGACCATCATAGTGGATGCAAGATCCTCTATGCAATGCTTAGAAAATTCCGCTTCAATATACAGGGTGTTACAGAAAGGGTATATGAAATCAAAAGCATTAAAAAAGCATTAACTTTGAAAATGCTTAATATTTTTTTATTTCGACATCATGGCGCTGCACTGGCGCGCGGTGGCATGATGTGCGTGTACTAGGCGCACAGACACACTACAGATAATGGATAATGACCCTCGTAGTGCGGTGACACGTTTGTTATGATTTCATTTTAATAAACTATCGAAATAAAAAAATATTAAGCATTTTCAAAGTTACTGCTTTTGAGCTGAAATTTTGTACAGAGATTCTAGACCAGATACACTCTTCAATCCGTTTGTATTGATATACCCTTTCCGTAACACTCTGTATTGTAAAGATAAACAAGTGTCAAGTAACAATCTGCCTAGCCTTATATCCCAACTATGTTGGGGTTGGCTTCCAGTCCAACCGCATGCAGCTGAATACCAGTATTTTACATGGAGCGACTGCCTATCTGACCTTCACGACCCAGTTACTGGGTAACACGGTACCCCTTGGCAAGACTGGTGATCAGGCTTTCGAGCTTCTGACTACCCGTAACGACTGTATACGAATGACGGTCAGGACTAACTGCTTAACGTGCTTTCCGAGGCATGGAGGGGTATCGGTATGTTGTGGATAGTCACCCATCCACGGACTGACCTCGGTAAGCGTTGCTTAACCTTGCGGCTGTTATTATTTAACCACGAGCAATTTAGACCAATCATGACTGGTAGAAATAAAATAAGGCACATATACACAATACTGTTGTAACTATTTTTCTGATTGTGAGTCTTATGGCTGATTATTCATCTGATAACTTTATTCGAGGAATAATTTTGATATTTTGACAGTTATTTCATACAAAACGTCAATTTTATTCCTCGAATAAAAGTTATCTGGCGATGGAAAATCTGCCCTTACCCTAGTATAAATAAAATTGTCTTTCTTCAAATATTTATAAAATCCCTAATAAGATAATATACAGGATGAAATTGAATTCATGGGCATCCTTTTAAGGGGTCATTGTAATCATCATTATAAACAACTTTTACTATGGGACCAAGACTAAAATCGCGAAAAAAAATCAGCTCTTCCCTGCATTTATGTTCACATGACGAGTTATGTGAACATAAATGCAATATAATAATGCATAGGCTTAGTCCCATAGTAAAAGTTGTTCATAACGATGAGTACAATGACCCCTTAAAAGGATGCCCATTAATTCAATTTCACACTGTAGATAGATAAAGGGAAGAGAAAAATAAATAGACGTGTTGCAGAAACTAATGTCACATTATCTAGGTTAAACAAGGTTAAAAATATACATTCCAGAACCTTGACCGACTGTCTAATTGAATATATCCGTCACGGCGTCTACGCCTTAATAGCCTATTGGCTATTTAAGAGCCGTTAGGCGGGTTACGCACTTATACGACCCTTACCTGCTGTAGTAACATCTGGAAATACGCCACCCTTGACATTAGTTCCTTCGCGGTCAAAAGTTCAGAGGTTTAAGGTCATAGCACACATATCAACTTGGAAAGGGATCGTCACCGTACCGTCGCCTTTCGCCTCACAGTGAAACAGGCGTCAACCTAACGTAAGCACGTAACCAAAGCGGATCAGCAGCTCCGATATGGCGTCGACTCGGCTAGGCGGCGCGCGTCGCGCTAACGGCTCGCCGACCGCTGGTTGATGGAGCTGTAGCCAAGCCGCGGGAGGGGTGAGAGTGGCAAAGGTGGACGAAGAGACACTCGAGTACGGAGATACGTAAGCGCGGGGACGACGAGCCGTAAGCGCGGGAACTGCAAGTTGACCACGCACAGCACCGCGGTTCGTGAGCTTGTCCCGAGGCGAGGCGATTACGTTACAATTCCAAATAGTGTGCGTTGCAGTAGGGAGTTTCATACAAAGAATACTGAATGGCTCGAGTTGATACGGTGACGATCCCTTTCCGAGTTGAAATGTGCGCTATGACCTTTATGCTTAATTTACAGCATAACTTAGATAGCATCGTGTAATAGTGGTCGTTTCCTATGTAAATCAAGGTATTCAGCCCAACAGTTTTTTAGTTTAAATCATTTCATCGTCACTTTCAAAATGGTGAAGAGAAATATATATATTGAGGAAACCTTCATCGGCACGTCCTAGAACTAAAAATTTGAATACATATGACATATACGAAACCGAACTGGGCCCGCTTGTTAGATTACAGCACATTCCCCCTCTCGAAAAGTGGAAGCTTGTGTCCCAACAGTAGGACCATGGCTGATTATACTAAGCACATGAGAGATGGCAACTTTGCCCCTTCTTTTTTTTATGGATGGGAAATCATCAAATGACCCCTCCCGCTCTGGGTGGAGCGGAAGGGAGTGTCAGACTCTTACTGACTAAAACCCATCCGTGTTCCTTCCGTAGCGCTTTATGTTCCGGGGTAGCAGTAACCCTTTCGGACAAACCCGCACCGGGGCAGGCTTCGGCCCTGGCAGGCCGCTTCCTTTTTGCTGACATCTCTTTGAGCCTTGCCCCTTCTTGAAAACGCATCTGCAAATTCCATAGGCACTTATAATGGCAATGCCATTAATTTTGACAGATAAAGTAAATCCATTGCGTTACATTTTTGTTGTCGAGTAGACGAATTTTTCATGAAGCAATGAAAAATCATCCATTATGATTGAAAGTTTGTAAATAAACACATCATTATTTAAACAACTGTATCATCATTCATTACACCCTGTAAATATCTACTTCAAACAATTACTTCACTGTCTCCTCTGGGAATACCTAACACGCAGTGTCCGAGCTTTATCGATTATGACCTAATCGAATAATCGTATCGCTCAAAACGATATTATCGATACTGTATTATACGATACCCTTTACCGTAGTTTAGAGATAACCCTGCTGTTGTTAATTAAGTTCATCTTCCGATTTTACTATGGAAGATTAAGTTTTGGGTGGTAGAACATAATTGGCTATATTATTACAATACTAGTTTCTGCCCGCGGCTTCGCCCGCGTCATCATCATCATCATCATTTCAGCCGAATGAAACCCATTGCTGGACATAGGCCTCCCACAATCCGACAGCCTATCTGTACTCAAGGCTTTAGAGAGCAAACAAACTAACAACAAGCTAATTTATGAGTGCCATTTAGCCCTGGAGAGTCTATCGACGTTCAATCGAATTACCCTCCAGTGGATCAAAGGGCATAGTGGATCCTTGGGCAATGATGCTGCAGATGAACTTGCGAAGAGAGGCTCTGACATGAAGGTGCTAGGCCCGTACCCACTTCTTCCTCTGCCTTTCTCACAATTTCGTGCATGGATTCGCCAAAGATCGACCGAACTCCATAACAACAGATGGTCACGGGTAACTGACTGTAGACAGTCAAAATTGGCTTTACCAATGATACACCCGCGATTAACTAAAAAACTTCTTAGCCTAAGCAGAAATAACCTCAGAATAATAATAGGTACAATTACGGGCCACAACCCTCTTAACAAACACCTATTTAACATAGGCGCCACGGACAGCCCCCTTTGCAGGGGCTGCCTTGACGCCGAGGAATCAGCCGCCCACGCCATCCTGGAATGCGAGGCTGTGGCGTCTCAACGCGAAAAAATCCTCGGAACAGTGAGGTCGCTCCGTGAAGCCTGCGAAGCTCCCAGGAAGCTTCTGTGCTTCTGGACGGAGCTAGGCTGGCTCTGTTAGCCAGTATCCCTACGCACAACGGACCAAATGGGAGTCTAAGTGCGGAAAAGGGAGCCCCATCTTCATCATCATCATCAGGCCTCCCACAAGCACGTTCACTTCGACCGGTTCTTTGCTTCTCGCATCCAACGGGTTCCTGCGGTCTACACAAGGTCGTCGTCGGTCCACCTTGTGGGAGGCCTTCCAACGCTACGTCTTCCGGTACGCGGTCGCCACTCCAGAACCTTTCGGCCCCATCGGCCATCTGTTCTGCGAGCAATGTGCCCTGCCCACTGCCACTTAAGTTTGGCTACTCTTCGGACTATGTCGGTTACCTTGGTCTCGCCCGTGTGGTTGACGGAAATTATCCCCCGGGAATGTGCTTCCAGGACAAAAAGTATGCCTATGTCCTTCCCCAGGATGCCAACTATCTCCTTGCCAAATTTTATCGAAATTGGTTTAGGTGTGAGAATATACAGACGGTAAAAAAGTCAGCCGGTACTTATAAATAAAATATTCATCCGCATCGCTGTCAACTAGTAATGTACCCAAGAAAGAGACCGGCGGCATTGCCACGTTGTATGGCAATGCTTAGCCTCTGGCCTAGGTAAAAGCCAGCCCTTGGGTCAAGGGAAGTGTCTTTTGGAATCAAAGAGGCTACTTAGATCGGACACATTTATTTACACCACAATGATTATATTAAACAACGACTTTTCTCTTTGACGGATCAGTTTGAAGTGACATATTCTAATTACTTATTCGAATATATTAAACCATTGTCATGTAGGTATACAACCTCCATCACGCACCCTTAATCTACAGCAGATGCATGCGCAAGATTACATTAAAGTACCTACCTAATATATTACCTACATGTGTACGCACCCATAAACTACTCAGTGTGTACACACCCTAAGTACACAGTATATTCAGCTGAAGCTATCGTGCACTGATATACAATCTATCTTTATTACCTTAGTCTGTTCATAACACAGCTCTACAACAAAAAATTACTAAACACAAACAAAATTAAATTATCTATTACAAATCATAACAACTCAAAATAAAATCACATCAAAAACAATATTAGCTAACATCATTACATCACACATCCCTCGCCCCCTTAATAGATAATTGTTTTAAAAATTGCTTTAGTTTAGGGCCTGGTAAAGATTTTGTTAACATATCTGCTACCATTTCTTGTGAAGGCATATATTTTACCTCAACCGCCTGATTGACTATAGCTTCGCGAACGAAATGAAACCTAATATCGATGTGTTTAGTCCTGTTATGGTTCATCTTGTTTGTAGCTATTTTATGTGCTGATTGGTTGTCATTGTAAATGACCACCGGTTTGACACAAGTCCCCTTTGTTAAACTTTTTAACAAATTTCTTAAATAAATAGCTTCTTTCGATGCTTGACTGAGGCCTATATATTCTGCCTCTGTGGAGGACAGCGCCACGCATCCTTGCTTTCGACTATCCCAAGATACTATATTATCTCCTAGTCTAAAAATTAAACCTGTACAGGATTTTCTATCATATGACCCACACCAATCCGCGTCTACGTAGCCATTTAATTCTAAATTGCCTGTTTTCTTAAAAGTTAGTCCAAAGTTCGACGTCCCCTTTAAATATCTAAGCACCCGTTTAGCACATTTGAAATGTAATTCATCGTAACATGAATTAAATTGTGACAAAATACTAACAGCGTGCGCGATATCAGGTCTAGTACTTTGAGCTAAATAATTAAGACAACCTATGAGAGTCTGATATGGCAACTTACAACTGGAATCTGAAGCTTTCTCTAATTTGAGACCTACTTCCATTGGGTTAATGACTGATTTACAATCCGTCATATCAAAATCCTTCAAAACATTAAGAACGTACTGTTCTTGATCAAGATAAATCGTACTTTTATCTCTCCTAAGTCTCATGCCTAACACGTGTCTAGCAGGACCTAAATCCTTAACTTTAAACCTTTTAAGCAAGCCATTTTTTAATTTCTGCTTCTCGGTTTCGTTATTTTTGGAATAAAATATAAAAATGTCATCGACGTATATGACTACTACTATTCTATTTCCATCGCTAAACACCTTTTGATAAAGACAAGGTTCTATTTCTGATTGTACGAAACCTAAAATGTTCATCTCCTGATCTAGCTCATGGAACCAAGCATTTGACGCTTGTTTGAGTCCATACAATGATCTTTGCAATTTACATACCTTTGTCTCTTGACCTTTAACAATCGCCCCCTTAGGCTGAAGCATGTAGATGTCCTCTTTTAGCTTGCCATACAGGAATGCAGTTGTAACATCCCATTGGTCAATGAGCCAATCATATTCTACTGCTAATGAGAATAGTAATCGTAAGGTTGAGCTTCTTACGACCGGAGAATACGTTTCATTGTAGTCTATTCCACGTACCTGCGTAAATCCTTTAGCTACTAGCCTCGCCTTATATTTCGACACTATACCGTCACTGTCTCGTTTAATTTTGAAGATCCACTTGCAATGTATTGGCTTTTTATCACGTGGTAAATCTACCAGTGACCACGTCTGATTCTCGTTTAATGATTTCATTTCATCATCTATAGCATTTTGCCATAAATTAGAATCAGGCCTTGCCAATGCTTCTTCAATTGTTATTGGATCGCCATCAATTTGCGCGATAGCATTATAAATAACAGGCTTGCGCTCACGAAAATTGTATCTTCGTTCTGGTTCCGCTGTACTGCTCGTGGTAGCAACCGTTTCATCAGGCGTCGCAGCCACCTCAGTGTCAATACACTCCGCTTCATGAAACTCTTCTTCATCTTGTATATTATTATTAGACGCACCGCTTTCAACCACAGGTTCTATCCGTTCCTCCTCTATATTAATAGGAACGACTGTGTTCTTCTTCATGTCAGTACCATCTCCAGGAAAAACATTTTCCAAGAATTTGACATTTCTTGAGAATGTTATCTGACCCGTTTTTGGATTCATCAGTCGATAACCTTTAGTAATTTCACTATAGCCGATGAAAATCATTTCTTCAGTCTTCATATCAAGCTTTTGCCGTTTCTGTTTAGGTTTCAATGCATATGCTTGACAACCGAAAATTTTCAAATGACTCAAGTCTATTTTCTTATCTGACCAAAGTTCTTCCGGTACTTTATTCATAACAGCCTTAGTCGGGCTTCTATTTTTTAAATATACCACTGTACATACCGCTTCAGCCCAATACTTTTTACTAAGTTTGGCCTCACAAAGCAGCGTTCTTGCTTTTTCAATGATAGTTCTGTTTGCCCTCTCAGCTACACCATTTTGCTCAGGCGTATAAGGAACCGTCTTCTGATGCTTTATACCAGCTGACCTTAAAATCTTATCGATGGCTTGGTTACAGAATTCCTTACCATTGTCAGATCTGAGACACTTTATCGACTTTCCTGTCTGCTTCTCCACTTCCGCCTTATATTCTCGAAATTTATCGAGGGTTTGACTCTTATTTCTCAAGAAGTAGACATGCGTCTTACGCGTATAATCGTCGATAAACAACAGCATATATCGAGATCCACTGAATGATGGTTCTTCCATTGGTCCGCATAAATCACTATGTACGATTTCCAAAACTTCTTTCACTCGTGTACCTTGATTTTTGATAGAGCTCTTACAAGTTTTTCCATTTATGCACGGAACACATGGTTCAATTTTATCACTTGATTTAAAATTCAATCCAGTCACCATATTTTTCAATGAATTCATATACTTTCGTCCTAAATGTGCTAATCTTCTATGCCAAATATTTGACATAATTTCATTTGACAAAGTCAAGTTGACAACACAATTTTCTTTTTCATTCAACTCGAAAATTCCATCAACCTCTTTGCACGTTGCTACTATTTGGTCTGTTTTATTTTTAATAGAGCAACCTTTTTTGTCAAATTTTACCGCGAACTCCTTCTTTACAAGATCGCTTACTGAAATTAAATTCATAGAAAGTCCGGGAACATGATAAACATTCGTTAATAGGAGTTCAGTGGTATTATTTACTTTCGGGATGGCATTCCCTTTTCCTATAACTTTCATTTCTTTCCCGTTTGCAACTTTTATCTTTAAGTCATTCTGTTGCCTTTTGTAATTCAGCAATTTTCCGACATCGTTCGTCATGTGGTTTGAGCAGCCACTGTCCAAGTGCCATCGATCCTTTTTCACCGTGTTCGCCATACTCAAGCATGGATTCGCTCTCTTAGTGACTTTGCATTCAGATGCTTTATGACCTTCTTTGTGACATTTGAAGCACTTGAATATCAATGCCTTTTTCTTTTCAAACTTCTTTTTATTTTCCGCCGTTGAAACTAGAGCTTGCTCTCTATTCTGACCATTTTCAATTTGTCTGCTTGCTTCTTGCATCAACTTTGATTTTAACTGCTCAAGTTTAATTTCTTTTCCGCCATTGTCTATCGCCATTATAAATGGGTTGTAATCTGACGATAAACCGCTTAATAATATGGAAATTATCCACTCGTCAGAGATTTTTGCATCAATGTCTATGTTTCCATGGTTTCGCAATTTTCTAGTCGGCATTGCCATAACTCTCGTTGCAATTTGATTCGTCTGCTCCAACCTTTGTCTTCGTAAACTTCGCTGAGACTCACCCAAACTTCACGTGCTGTCTTCGCACTATACACATGTGCGAAACATGCAGGCTCAAGTAGCAGACATAACGTCGTTCGTGCCTTGCTATCAGTATCTTTCAATTCAGCGGTTATCTCTGTAGTTTCAATTACCTTGAACCAGTTTTTGGACTCCAAGTAATTCCTCACCACAAATTTCCAATTAGCGAAGTCTTCAGCACCATTCAATTTTCTTATCCCACAAATTGAACCTGAATGTTCTTCTGCCATGGCGAGAATTTTACAACTGACACTTTTTAAGATACTCGTATGTATTGTGTTCTAGCTTCTAGGCGTTTTTGGAGCCTGAGGCTGGGCCCATAACCTTTTGGAATCAAAGAGGCTACTTAGATCGAACACATTTATTTACACCACAATTATTACATTAAACAACGACTTTTCTCTTTGACGGAACAGTTTGAAGTGACATATTCTAATTACTTATTCGAATATATTAAACCATTGTCATGTAGGTATACAACCTCCATCAGTGTCAACCAGCCGTTTCGAGATTTCTTTAATTTCCTTATTTTCAAATTCAAATAATTTATTGTGGATCCTATGATCCACAATAAATTACCTAACTAACACACCATCTTATGAACCTATGTTCATAAGATGGTGTGTTAGTTACAGGTAAGTCTGCTATGTCCCGCCATTGAGGCATACAAAATTGAATTTCAGGAGTTAAAGCACTTCCCTTCTCATCTTAATATTTCTACGTCATAAAAATCACAGAAAGCACAAATTTTAATACTAAGTACTGCAAATAAATGTATTTTCTTTCTTTCTTTTCAATTTACCCACCTACTTATTTCTAGCAAAACGAGTGCCAAACTCATTGTTTTATGCACATCTCGACTCCCAAATGAAACTCGCAAATGAAAGGACGATCGTATTTTTCGATTCTCATTTAAAATTCCAGGGTCATGAAGGAAATTTGACCAGATGCATAAACGTCGGCGGGAGGATATGACGACATGCAATATTTCCTGCGCGAAGGTCGGATGTGTACTGTGTAGTGAAAGTGAAAGGGCTACAAGATTGGAAAGGACGGCAAATGGGATTGCCAGATGGGAAAATAGAATATGTCCTTTACCCAACTGCAGGAGGGAACGGAAGGGTTGTGGTGATCTTTTGAGTAAACATAGCACATATAAAAATAGTAAAAAGTATGTTTGCAATTTACGCAAAAGTTTCTTGAAGAATATCCAAACTAGAGGTATTTTACTTTTAGAATGATAAAAATGTAAACGAAATAAGTACCGCTACTACACTTTTTTTTTGTTAGTAGGCTAACAAAAAAAAGTCTCACTGCTGGGCAAAGGCCTTCACTAGGCTCCCCCAGGCTCTATTTGTATTTTTTTGAAGTGAAAACTTCTTTAGCGGCGTTGAGCACTTTTTGTAATGGGTAAAAAATGTTAAACTCGCGTCAGGACACGTGACCGTCAGGAGAGATTTCCCCCCCCCCCCCCCCCCCCCCCGCCCCCCGCCTCTCTTTCTACGGCGGCGCCAACCGAAGTGAACCAAGTTTAGTGACACACGACAATGGATGGATGGATGGATGGATAAATTGGATGGAGTGGAAGTGGAAGCGGAAGTGGAAGCGGAAGTGGAAGTGGAAGTCGAAGTCAAAGTCGAAGTCGAAGTCGAAGTCGAAGTCGAAGTCGAAGTCGAAGTCGAAGTCGAAGTGGAAGTGGACGTGGACACACTGCTGTGTATTCGTAACATTCGTGTATATAAACCCCCTTATTCATAATCCTATTTTATCTCTATTTTAGCTAAAATAGGTTTATAGAACGTTTGTCTTTATCTGTAACGTTGTCATTTCTGTGTGTAAGAAAGAGACAAACCCCATTTTAACTAAAATAGGTTTGATAAGTTTTATGAATAAGGGGGTTAGTGTTTAAAATATGGAAATTGAACAAAGTGCATCTATTAATGAAAAAAGGGACGCAGAAATAGTGAAAAAAAATGAGTTATATTAATTCAATTAATAATTGATTTATTTCAACGTTAATATTCAAGTTTTCACTTCTGCCGGCACTCCCGGAGTGCAACCCGTCTTTTTTTTAATAATAAAGATGATTTTTTGGAATGCCAATATCTTATCTGGGAACTCAAATTCATTTAGCTACTTACAAGTATTACCTCATTCACACATACAACCATATCGCACGAAGGACATTTCTGTGGTGACTCAATGTTTGACATAAAAAAAGATATAAAATATTGAATGGATCGACATAACCACACATAACTCTTTAATAAATAGGCTCGTTGAGCATCTGATTAAATAACTGAAGTAACAATGATGTGTTGGCGTATATAAACATAGGTACTTAATACATTTAAGTGATGACTTCATGCTCTCGAATCAACAAAAAGCTTTACGTAGGTGTAGGTACATAATTATACATTATAAACTACGTTTATGAAGGCCAATGACGTGCAAATATTTGTTCTTAAAACCTCATTTTCATATTTCATCTGAATTGTACGTTCTAGAGGAATAAGGTCGTATGTGTGTAGTATTTCGAACGCGCAACGTTCTTGAAGCACGAATGTCGTAACTACACAGTTACGACTTTCTTGCTTCAAAAACGTCATTATTGGTTTGTAAACCTAATTTTTAATATTTCATCTTTCATGATCTGGAAACAACGATCTTATTGTTTCCAGATCATGAAAGATGAAAATGTTTTTAATCTAATTAGGTATTTCATTTGAAACTGTTTTTTAATTGAACGTAATGAAATGTGTATTATGTACTATGGCTAAAATAAATGAATTATCTATATATATATCTATATAAATAAAACAAAGTCGGGTTAGTTATACCATTTATAACCCAAGAACGACTGGACCGATTTTTATGATCTTTGATTTGTTGGATTTGTTTCCGCCCGGAATAGCAGAATAACTATAAAAAAAAACATGGAAAAATTAACAAAAAAAATAATAATGAAGAGAATTAATTTTCTCATACCTGCATTTTGTATGGAACGGCTTTTTTAATAATGTCTCGAGAACAAATTTATTGATTCTGAGACGGTACGAAGTTCGCCGGGTCAGCTAGTTAGATATATTTTTTTCTTTTTTTTTTAGTTATTATTATAGAGATAACGTGACCATGCAGTTAATGTATTCTTGGTTTTATTCGTGAAGATTGAAATTGATTTCCTATCAAATCGGTGTTCCTTTAATGCAGATTTAAGATGCAGACGACAAGTTTATCGATGTTGGTATTAAGTGCAATGTAAGATTGAGTTAGTTATTTAAAGGCACGGGCACAATGCCAAATCTCGACGGCGGAGGGTTTCAGAACAATTAATGCAATCGTCAGACTCCTTCGTCTCGTTAAAAATTCAAGCTTTCAAAGTTCTCCTGAATATTATAGGAGATCAATACACTGGAAACGGCGATCGTACTTAATTTTTCAGATACTCTATGTAAAGGCAAAGAAATTAATAGCTAAGATCACAACTTAAATTGCCCGTATATTCAAACCACAACTTACCTACTCTCATTCGTTGATTATGCCTATACCGCAGCAAATTTACGTAGGAGGTCAATTAACTAAATAATTAATTTCCCTGACTGAAATGATTTTACGAGTAAAAACTTAGCACAATAATCAAAACAAATGCAATAGGTACAAGCGTGCCCAATGTCTACACTTTCTTAATGGCCACTTTAAGGCCTATTCAAACTTAAGCGGTATTCGCTACCGTCTGCGGTAGGGAAAACCGAGTGGGTATGCGGTAATGTTACTGTTCACACCAAAATGGATTTCGCTATCCTTGTAGGTAGAATAACGAGTTCGAGGTTTCGCCCAACAAGCGAAACAATACCCATGCGGTACTATGGCACAAACTATTCCGCTATACTTGATACTAAATACCTGAGCGAAACCCGCGCGGCATGAACCTCTACCCACAGCGGCAGCGAATACCGCTTAGGTTTGAAAAGGCCTTTAAGAAAGTGTACACATAGGGCACAGACTACACCCACTTTACAGTGTATTGCAAAAATACATATATGCAGTCCAGCGACCAAGGTTTGCTTGTAATGTAATGCACGATTGTAGGTACTTTACTACTTTTACTAGTATTTTATCTCCCGTAGAAGCTTGGTCGCTAAGTCTCTTGCTCCATTGGGGAACAAAATGTGACTTTTCCGACGTCTCGCGTGTCAACAAACATACCTTGACAAAAGTGCCTTGAAGTATTTTCATCATGAAAAATACCTCGCGTAAGCATTCCTGTTGCAAATTCTGGTGCAATAATTTCCTTCAATGTCTTGATCCACGATGTTTCCTCTATATAATTCCATCCACATCATACATACAGGTGGAGAAAAATATACCACCGGTATACCTACGTACTTCATTTTTTTTTCCCCTCCAAAGTGCATATGGCAGTAACTTGTAAATGGAGCATGCCAGCATCAAAGTGAAACGGACTAAAATGTCAGGGATTTCGCTTTGATAGAGAGGATTTTATTAAAAGTCTGGCTTTGAGAGAAAATATGGAATTTTTGAGATGGATGGATGGATTAGTCGTTAGCCTTCATCGTATACGATGAGGGCCTCTAAATAGGGCTTCCTATTTAATATTACTGGCAATGCGACATACCTACATATGTCAAAAAAAATCAAAATTGACACTTTACTCGACAAGTGCTGTTTAATAAACCAGAAAATGTATGAAAGAGACTTGTGAATGAAATAGTCTAATTGTCACCTGTCACCGTTCGCTTGTCGGTTTTATTATATAGGCCCCTGGAAAGTAGGTATTAAAAATATATCGATAACTTGAAGCATTAAATACCTAGAGCGTATGAGCAAAGGCAATTAAATAGAAGCTCTAGAATAAAAAAAACACTGATAATATAATAACTGAATAGTCTGCATTAGCGGCATTTTTACCCGACTGCGCCAGAAAGAGGGTTATTTTACTTAGGTACGTATTAAAAATAGTCCAGTGTGAAAATAAATATCAGTTAAGATAAAAACGAAACGACAATTATAAAATTCGCAACCACCTAGGTAATTTCCAATTTTGCGCTGAATTGCAAGGAAAATAAACTACATGCAATTTAATATAGTGGGGTTTTTTGTTTTCTTTTTTGAGTGGCTTACTGCTTTATTTGAAAACAAAACCAAACGTACTGCTTCCTTTTTCAATTGTAAACAACACATTGTAAGGGCCAAACCACACACGCTACTTTTTGCATCCGCGATCGGCGATTTTGCGGCTGTATCGATGCTGCATCGCGTTTTGGCGACTCTCTGCGTTCGGACGCGGTATCGGAATCGCGCGTTTTAGCGACTGCTCCGATGCTGCATCTCGTTTTGGCGACTCTCTCCGTTCGGACGTGGTATCGGAATCGCGCGTTTTAGCGACTGCTCCGATGCACTGGCGCAAATGCCAAATCGCTGCGACCGGCATCCGAATGTGTGCGGAGTGTAGCGTTCAGTCGCTGTATCGAGCTTCCGAAAAGCGACTGAATCGCCGCGTTTGGCGTTTTTAAGTGTGCGGTGTGAAATGCTTGGTCGCTGCATTTAGCTTCTAAAAAGCAGCTGAATCGCCGATCGCCGATGCAAAAAGTAGCGTGTGTGCTTTGGCCCTAACATCACGAAGGCAGAGGTCACCCACATTTCGCCAGTTTGTGTTTGGGTCCCATGTGACACGGGGCGAGCCTATTGCCATCAACCGGCCACAAATCCAGACTCCGGCTACTACTGAAAAATTCAATTGAAAAACCCAATAACATAAACTGTAAATAGTCATCACAATTTAAACTGCAAACTTCAAAAATGTACCTCTCTTCTATTTGTCATGGCTGGGTTTACATAACGGGCAAAGTGACCCAACTTGGTCGGCCATTGTTGATTTACTGACAACTTTGCCCAATCGCGTTTGCTTGAATACTGCAGTGGGCGCTAAAATGTTCTAGTGGAAACCATTTTGAATAGCTTTCATAGTTATGTAATGGGGCTTATAAGTAGGTACATATATTCGTTATTTAGAAGGACAGAAGTATTTCGGGATAATTATACTGAATACTATTCACAAACCAGGGGTTCGTGGAAGCTTACAAATTATTAAAATATATGGCTTCGAGAAATCATAGTTCCAACGGTACTTTATTTATAGTGGCCCATACAACAATGTAGTACGTACGGCATCTACGGGATAATTGCGTAACACAATAAGAGTAGGAATGTTTTTCATTTTGACAATTCAACAACATTCATTGCGTTATTTACGTTGTTGAGCTGACTAATTTTGTGAACATATGAGGCAATGGATTAGCAATATTCTTCAAAATAATTCAGATTATGACTGATAGTGTGTTATGTAGTTAGGGTGCCGTTTCCCCACATTTAGCAGTCATATTAACTGAAAAACTTCAGAGTCTTCACACATTTCAAAGCAGACCCCGTTGGTCTCGTAGTTGCAAGCGCGACTGCTGAGCGTGGGGGTCCTGGATTCAATTCCCAGGTCGGGCAAAGTGTTATTGGAATTTTTCATTAGGAATTTCCTAATAACAGGCCGGAGTTTGGAAGTTGGCGGTGTGATACCCCCGTGCTGTTCGTGAACGGGCGCCGTCAGTTGAGACTGGTCATCTCTTAACTGGCAAGGCTTATTTTTAATCTTATTTTTTAAATTGTTTCTTCATTTGTGTGTTTTTTTTTTACATTGTTCTCACATATAGAAGCAACAAGAATAATGTACCCAGGATTTTGTAATATCTTGATTTAAAAGAGTGTCCACGGAGTTTCTTGCCCGTTCTTCTCCATAGAGATCTACGTTTTGGAATGGGCAACTAGCTTCAACTTTCTGACTAACTGACCGACTATATAATTTTGACAATTCAAAAGTGCCTGTACATGGTTTAATTGAAATAAATGCTTTGAGTTTGAGTTTGAATTTGTGCCTCAGAAAGCACTTTAAGCGGTGCTGCACCTGATCTTCCGCCATCGGACTCTAAGAGTGAGTGCATCTGTCTGTGAACACACTTGTGCACCGAAATTGGTCGCCACGACCGAAATTCGATTTAGAGAATTACATGTAGCAGAAGATGAAACCTTTAAGCGCTTGGCTAAATATCAATTGCCGTGCCCCTAGCGCGCGACTATAAATCGATAAAATAATACCTACAATAAAGGAGGAGAAATCGTTGTATAGATTAAAAAATAGTCAAAAAGTTTTTTTCTCTATTTAATAATGGTTTTAGTTGTACCACACAGTTAATAAGACGAAAATAGAACGAAAAAAACATGCATGTTCTCTGTCGCAGAAATACGACACGAGCCGTAGGGGCACGGAAATATGTGTCGCATAAATGCGATACAAGCGGTTAAAAGGTTAAAACTAAAGAATGCATCAACTCCTATTTTCTTGAATTGCCACAAAGTATCTTAAATTTACTGTAGGTGTTTAAAATGAATATGACATTCAAAGATAAGCATTAATAGACAGCTTAGGTGCACAGACGCATTCCGGACAATTTTCCAATAAGCGTCCAATTGGTCCCGATGGCTCGTTACCTCAACTATACAAATAATGGTCGCGTTAAGAATGTTTGGTGATAAAAACGGTGGAAACGTGTGGGCCGGGCCTTATTTGGTGGATGGTACCTGCTTCCTTTTTTGTTAACCAATTCGGAGTAGTGTTTGGCAGTTTGTGAGTGGATTCTATTTGTTGTTTGGCAAATAGGAAAAGTGGAGTCAATCAATAAATGCGGAAATGTGTCTGTCTGTCTGTCTGTTACCTCTTCACGCTTAAACCGCTGATCCGATTTAGATGAAATTTGGTATAAGATAGTTTGAGTCCTGGGAAAGGATATAGGATACTTTTTATCCCGATATTCCCACGGGATCGACACTTAAGCGGGTGAAACCGCGGGGCGTAGTATTAATATTAATGCTGAAGAGTTTGTTATAAACAATGTGTGTGCCAAATTTTATCAAAATCCGTTCAGTAGTTTTTGCGTGAAAGAGTATCAAACATACTCACAAACTTTCGCCTTTATAATATTAGTATGATTCTGCCCTTGACAATAGGTATTTGACAGTGACCTTTCTACATTGCAGTCATGTAACGTGTCACCATTTTATGGCTTAGTATTCTATTAACTAACTTATGGTAACAAAACGTAAACAACCGTGTTGGCTGTTTACTAGGAATTCAACTTAATTCAAGTATAATCCATTTGTCCTCCCACACATGTTCATTGAGTAAAAACCAACCAATGAATGATGTAAGCAATAAGCTGTTGACGATTGTGGGATGGACCAGAGTTGTCAGTTAGCTAAAAGTACCAAAGACAGATGACATAATTATTATATTACTAGCTGTGCCCCGCGGTTTCACCCGCGATAAAAGTATTATAGTCCTTTTTTATTGATTCCCCATACAACCTTTTCAGGGATAAAAATACGTGTGGCACTCGGGGACTGCCGCGGTAAAGCTATTGCATAGCATTTTTTATCAACTTATGCGAGCTTCGTACAGTCTACACGCATACGTCTGACACGTACAAACACCGTGCCGAAGTCTGCCGAACTGAAACGACGTTAGACGATGCACGGCTTTCAACGCCGCACCGCTGTGCCGGTCGGAGTGGGGGGTGTTAGGTTTATTTTCGTTACGGAATTTCTTGATTCGGTCGCCGCGCTCAATGCCTGCGATAAAAGCTATGCAATAGCTTAAAACTATCCTATGTCCTTCCCCGGGATGCAATCTATCTCTCTGCCAAATTTCATCTAAATCCGTTCAGTGGTTTAGGCGTGAAAAAGTAACATACAGACAGACAGAGTTAAGTACTTGGGGAGATGTCAATACGACAATAAATTAATCATCGCATACCTAATTAATGACATACCCAGTCTACAAAGAAAAAATCAATCAAATACGTACCTTATATCCATTCAGGGCTGATTCTTCAATCGACAGAGAAATTAATGCCAAATGTTCTTCAGTACCTATACTAACTTTTGCCTGCGGCTTCACCCGCGTGCAGGTCGGAAATTACCCCTCGGGAACGTACTCCGAGGATAAAAAGTATCATATGTCCTAACCCAGGCCATGGTCTCCCTCTGCCAAATTTCATCGAAATCCTTTCAGGCGTGAAAAGGGAACAGACAGAGTTACTTTCGCATTTATAATATTAGATGGTTTTCTAGGATGGTTTGTCTTACCAAGGGGTATCGTATTACCAAATAACTGGGTTGTGGAGGTCAGATAGGCAGTCGCTCCATGTAAAATACTGGTATTCAGCTGTATCCGGTTTCATTTTGACAGTTCAACAACATTCATTGCGTTATTTACATGTTGAGCCGACAAATTTTTCGAACTTATGAAGCAATGGAATAGCAATTGGCTTCGAAATGATTCTGATTCCGATTGATAGTGTGTTACGCAATTAGGGTGCCGGTCAGACTGGAAGCCGAACCCAACATAGTTGGGAAAAGGCTAGGCAGATGATGATGAATATTATGATTTAATCGTGGACATGTTGCCTTGAAATTTTCTACACTAGGTACTTATTTTGTTATAAGGAAAAAGTGTTTAGGTATCACAAAAAGACTTAACATCAGTTCCCAAAATGCTAAACACGATTTTCCTTGTAAAAGATGACGCTTTCCTGCTGACTCAGCTCGTGGCTATTTTTTTGCTTTTGTTTATTCAGATCTTGTCGTCTTACAACTACTTACAAAAAGTTTCGACTTCGTTGTGCGTTTAAAGCACGAGTCTTTTTTCGGCAGAAAAATAATCCAAAAAATACCTAAGATTACATACATTCATCATAATCAGCCTATAATGTTCCCACTGCTGGGACACAGGCCTCCTCTCTGTGAGAGAGAGGGCCGCAATCCACCACACGTGCCCAGTGCGGGTTGGTAGACGTCACATGTCTTCGAATTTTTGGTTCTAGAACATGTCGGTTTCCTCACGATGTTTTCCTTCATCGGTGGTCGCTAGTAACTAGATAAATTGGAAACCATGTCTCCCATAATCGCCTGTGATCGACCGAAGTTATCGGTATTTCTATTTTCAAATACCTATGTCTAATAGCATCTACGACGATATTTATTAGGCTAACACTTTTATCATGTGCTAAGATCACTTCACCAAGAACTAGTCACTTCCATTCTCTAACAACGAAAACCAACTTGGTACAGCGAATCACAAGGACGTAAACAAATGGCGTTCCGATTCCATTGAGGAACGCCAAACTGGCATGTGTCACGTCACTACTGGACATAGTACGTGCTCTGCATGGCATGACAAGCTCTACGGAAAATTAATAGTTAAATCACAACGTCCATACTTTATTTTATGCTCGAATTATTATCGGTCACATAATTCGATTCGTGTTACCGGGCATTTATATTGACAGCTGTTTAAAAATGGAATCATCGATGAGAAAAAAAAGTCTTGATGAAAATGGAACCTTCTTTTTGTTCGTGTCGTGATTTTAAGCTGTATTTAGTGTTGTCTGTGCTTTTGTGTTAAAAAATGTGACAAAAGTTAGTCGTGCTGCGAATGTTTTCTGTTGAAGTAGCAAATTTTGAATGAAACACAACGTATTCCAAATGTATTCAACATTATTCACATTGTATGCAGGATGAATACTGTAGTCGAAAACATGGCTATCGAGGCAAAATGTAATCGAGTTTAACTCTCGGACAAATCTCAATTGCAGGCTGTTCATCGTTTGAAATCGTGGACTGCATGCCAGTCATTTTGAGGCACATGTTCTGCTGCGGACATTTACCGTTATAAGCTGATAATTAATCAATCAATTAATGGTGTAGGTACTGTTATGGTGTCAGTCATAGCTTTCAGCAGATTTCAACTTGAATGATGTAACCAATCATCATCATCTGTCTAGCCTTTTCCCAACTATGCCGGGGTCGGCTTCCAGTCTAACTGGATGCAGCTGAATACCAGTATTTTACATGAAGCGACTGCCTATCTGACCTCCACAACCCAGTTACTGGGTAATACGATACCCCTTGGTAAGACTGGTTGTCAGATTTTCGGATGTAACCAATATTTTGATATAATGAGTGTCCATGGAGTTTCTTGGCCGTAAAGATCACCTCAAACAAGGAACTAACAGCAAATGACCATTTGCTTTCAGAAGTTTTTGATACGGAGGGAAAAACCTAACCTCCTCCACAGAACAGAGTACCAAACAAACATACTAGAAACAAAACATTATAATTACGACTGATTCACACAATCGAAAATAATGATGATGCGTCCAAACACGGCTGATCAAGTGGGTGCGCGAATTAACGCTAATTGACTCATGACTGATGTTGCCTCAATGTTTCTGGCCGCCATTTTGAGATTTCTGCTAGACTGTGAGGCGGTTGTAGGAAACAATGGTAGTTTTTGTTATGGATTCACTTATTGGCAAGGAAATATAGATGGATAGTAATTTATGCTCGTATCGTGAAATTGAAAACATGCGACAAATCGAAATGGGAGATTGTACTCATTATTATGAACAACTTTTACTATGGGACCAAACCTGAAATCGCGAAAAAAAAATCAATTGTTCCCTACATTTTGTTGAGTTATGCGAACATAAATGTAGGGAACAGCTGATTATTTTTTCGCGATTTCAGGTTTGGTCCCATACTAAAAGTTTTTCATAATAATGAGTAAAATCTCCCATTTCGATTTGTCGCATGTGTTCAATTTCACCCTGTATACTAATAGGAGAGCAGTAGTGATAACGGTCGCGACTTACGAGGTGTAGGTCGTAGGTTCGAACCCAGACAGGCGCTTTACTTTGTGTAGGTAAATCATTTCATCACCACTGCTCTCAAAACGGTGAGGAAACCGGCATATCCTAGAACCAAAAATTCGAAGACATGTGACATCTGCCAACCCGCACTGGGCCCGGGTGGTGGATTACGGCTCACTCCCTCTCACCGAGAGGCCTGTGTTTCAGCAGTGGGAACATTATAGGCTGATTATGTATGTATGTATTATAATAGGAACCTTTTACGCTTTGGTGGGCAACTCTGTAGAAACGCTTTATCTCGAACTGTAGACCACAGGGTCTACAGTTCCTGACACCTGTCAATGCGACACTTCTAGTAACTAATAAAGATCAAATTCGCAAAACACGTATTCATTTATATGAAACTGACCGGGTGTCAAGAACGCATTCTCTCGAAGTCTCGACGGTCGGACTGTAGCTACTACTTTCTGATTGGCCGACGACGCTTTGACAATACAAAAGTGCCTATAATTGGTTTAATTGAAATAAATGCTTTGATTTTTGAGTTGAGAAAACCTTTGATATGACTATACCCTAAAATATGGCACGTTTCCGGATGACAGCGATGCGGACGAGTACTTCGACGCCTAAGTGTCCTTTGTTTTTTTTTTTTTGTTTTGTATTGTAAGTTAGTTAGTCATTTATTTTAGTATCTAGTGTATATAATTAGTTACATAATAATATTATTCTGATATTAGTTATATGGCATATTTTTGTAAAGGAAAAGTTAAAAAAATATATTATTAAAACATGTAGCGACTATTAAAATTGTGGCAAAAATTATTTAAAAGTTAACTTACCCCTCTTCCCTCTATTGCATGGGTCTTAAACATAACTGGCGAAATGTGGGTGTACTAAAGGTACAGACTAGCACATCAAGCTACCCGAAACTGTCAAATTTTCCCAATCAACTTTGAACCTTATGCTGTAGCGATAAAGTTGAAAATCTATTAACCTTTTAACCGCCCGACTTTACATCAGTTATCGTGCCTCCAGCGCCCGAAAAAAAAAAAAAAAAAACGAAAAATAAATACCGATGAAACGAGCTGTGATGATGTAATAATAATACAGATTAAACGAGCTTTGTTATTTGGTCGTATATATACGACTCTGGCGGAATTGACATGAAAATATTTGTCGGATTGATCCGACATAAGCGGTTAAAGGGTTAAAGAAATTTGACTGATTGTAGTAGATTGATGTGCTGGCGTCTGTACAACTCTGCTTAACCCAGCTGTCTCTGTTTAAAGCAGGCGTGATGTCATAATATAACAACGTTACAACAACACCCACCTTTGCTATCAGAATTTCCCAGAGCACAACCGATATTACACCACAAAAATGAAGTCATCTTACAAAATTTAATCCCAAGAGAAAAGGTCAGTAAGCAGTCGCTGTATGCTTAATATCAGAAAGAATAATAAAGAATAGACGTGCACTTAGATACTAATGAAAACTGACAGGAAGCCAAGAACACTAAAATAAAAGAAAAAATAAGTGAAGCATTTATTTATTGCACGTAGTCAAGTGAGGGTTTACACTGCTGCACTACGAATGGGCATCTATAGGCAGGTAGGCAGTCCCTCCATGTAAGTTGTTAATATTTATATTGCATATAAAAAAAGGAACAGAATCATAGGTCATCAAAAAATTCGTCCTCTTGACCTCGATCACGCCTGATGGAAAGCGATGGATGAGGTCTATGATGGAACGAGCGTGCCCAGGAAATGCACTGGAGCTCCCGCGCATCGACGAAACACAGCAGGCTGCTTGACGCCGGACTCCGGTGGGAGGGTGGTCGCAAACCAGGCGGGCGTTAGCCTTATCACCGCAAGGGAAGAATTGGCCAGTCAAATAAGATGTGCGGTGTGACTGTCTAGGATGCGCCAAGCGCTCGGTTCAGTTGAATAACTGGCGGAACAAACTGCGCTACACGAGGAGGCTTGCATGCATCCCAAAAACTGCTTCATTCATACCATACCCTTTGCCTACGCTAGCGCCATTTTTGAGGGTTTTTGAAGTGTTATTTTAGCTGGACACTTGTTCAACTTTCCCCCCATATGAGACGGTTCTCCGTACCTCTACCCTCCATACCAATACAAATAGCCGTGTTGACCGAAGACCGACGGCGACTGTTTGCGAACGTCAGAGGAGACGGATGCATCAAATTCATCATTTTAGAGTTACGTCCTGTTAGGTATAAAATTCGGCACATAAACATAAGAAGATGGATGACATCACGAGCGAAATGTGGTGTACTTTCCTGTCTATCTTCGCCTATTAGTTAATGGATGATGAATGGATATCTCAGCTAATTTTCATATGTGGAAATGTGGAATGTGGAATTCCTTTGCTGTAATATTTAGTGACAAAGTCATCTCTTGTAATTAAATGTTTGTCTAGTTTCTACCTATAAGTATAACCAAAATTGTTGTTATGGAACTCAGTGGTTTTTCTCCTGCGAACTTAACGCAGTACCTATTAACCATAGATATATACTGTTTATTTCATTTCTATGCGAATAACGTACAGACGCCAGCACATAAAGCTACTCCAAGCTGTCAAATATTATATTGCAGTAGGTATAGTGCGAAGATGATAATTATGGCTTCAAAGGGAGTGATTTAATAGATTTTCAACTTTATCGCTAAAGCATAAGGTTAAAAGTTGATTGGGAAAATTTGACAGTTATTATACATAATATTTTAGTATTTTTTGTGAAATAAAAACAGTGGTGACCCAGTGGTATCGGCCTCGACTTACGAGTTATAGGTCGATCGTCTTACGAATGGTGGGTTCGAACCCAATCAGGCACTTTACTTTGTGTAAATTATTTCATCAGCACTGCTCTCAAAGCGGTGAAGGAAAACATCGTGAGGAAACCGGCACGTCCTAGAAACAAAAATTCGACGACATGTGATGTCTACCAACCCGCACTGGGCCCGCGTGGTAGATTACCTACAACCCACTCCCTCTTGAAGATAGGAGGTCTGTGTCCCAGCAGTAGGAACATTATAGGCTGATTATGTATGTTTTGTACGTATGTGTGAAATAATAATATCAACGTCTTCTTTATGCAATCCATTCTGCTCTTATTACTATTTCTTCTTTACGTTTTCTTTGCAAGATTAAATGCATTTTTGGCGATCCGGATGTCTCGTGGGCGTCAATGCGGTATTTGGTATTGTGCAAATAAATTCACAATACAGATTGAGTGCCAAGTTTAAAGTAACTTTTGATTTTCTTTTATTTTGCTAAGCTTTTGTCCTTCCCAACCAACATTTTAATTCGAAAGTGACTTGTTTGTTTGTTACGCTTTCACGCTAAAATGGCTGAACGGATGTCGATAAAATTTGGTAAATGGATGGACCATGACCTGGGTTAAGACATAGGATATTTTTTATCCTAGTAGTACGTACCCGTTTGATAATTTTCGCCCGCCGCCGGCGAAAAAGCTAGCAGATAATATAAAGATACAAGATTTTTAAATGCACTATGCTTTGAATTACTTTTTGTAATTTATGTGGCACATTTTAACTCTATACGTTCTACTAAAGCTAGTTGTCCATTTTGCCAATTTTGGCACGGCACCGGACACTAAAAGCATCGTTATTTCTAAACATTACTTTAGACCAGCTTGGATAAGCTTTAGCACTGGACCATTAGGATGCATATCGACATCGGACATTTTGACTTTAGTGTTCTGTCAGCCTCAAAAATTGACACAGAAGCATCGAAAAAAATTCACTTGTTTAACTTCAATTTGTGTTTCATAATACTGTATCTATTAATGTTAAGCTACTTTAGTATATATGTGGTATATCTTTTCAGGCTACACAAAGAGTTACCGTGTAGTTTCTTATCGTCTCTTATCCATAGGAACCGAACCGTGCACCTAGCTTCTGATGTTTCATAAGTACCCATGTAGGTTTATGTGAATTAAAATATTTAAATGAGTTCTTGTCGATATATACATCTTTGTCTCTGACTAAGCGTCTTTATTCCTCGGTGCATTTCAACATCTGACATGTTGGCTCTTACGCCGAGTATCTCGAGTTATTCCAACATCCCACCATCGCTTCCTGCACCTCCTGCAAGTTTCTAGGCTAAAGGAAAAATATAAATTGTGATAAGATGACAGTTCAGCGAGAAGTTGGCTGCATTCCAAACGAAATGTTCGGTACACGGGTAAGTTTATTAAAGGCTCACGCGGACAGGCGCGACGCGACGGTGCGACACGATTCTGGTAGAACAATTTCCGTGAAGTTTTCATAGAAATTGTTCTAAAAGAGTCGCGCCGCCATGTCGCGTCGCGCCAGTCTGTGCGAGGCTTTAGCCTTAATTCGTTCTGCTGTGATTTGTCTTTGGTATTTTTATCTCGGTCATTAACTTGGTTATCTGCAAGATTTTTTTATGTTATGAAGAGGACGACTAAAGTTATGCGGATTTGGATAGTAAGTTTATGGTTAGAAATGTGGGGTTTTATGGGTTTTAAAAGTTATGGCTATTTAATTAAATTTATTGTTCTATTCGATGCAAAAATGGGAACTATCTTTCGAAGCCAAATTCAAGCGGATATCGCTTCCCGTGTATCGTTAAATTCTTTATAGTTTTACGAGAATTCAACCATAGGTATCTACGCTGGGAGTCTTATAGTTTAAAATTATGAAAAATCTGACACTTATGTTCTGCGTCCACAATCTTTATAATACTCGAATGCCCGTTCTCACTAGCACTAGGTAACACCTGAACGAATACCTAAATAAAAGCACACCTTCAGATTTTCAACACAAGGGTTGAAAAGCCAACAGTGCAATTATATTTAGGCGTTCATTTAGGAATGCGGAATGAGGTGATCCGTAAAAGTAATTGTAGTGTGGTGCAAGTAATTGTCGACATAGCTCACAGAAAAAGCAAGCCGAAGTAGCCGGCCATATTAGCCGTAGAAACAATGACCGTTGGGGCGGACGTGTTCTTGGGTGGAGACCGCGAATCTGCAAACGTAAGGTAGGACGCCCTCAGGCTAGGTGGAGCGACGATCTTCGCAGGATAGCTGGTAGCAGCAGTATGAGAGTTTCCGGGAATCGAGTTAAATTGCGAGCAATTGGAGAGACCTTTATCCAGCAGTGGACTGCTGTAAGCTGATGATGATGTTGATGTTCATTTAGGTGTTTTCTAGTGTTAGTAAAAACGGGCATTAGACCTAGTTTAGACGGCAACCGTCTCATCTCGTTTCGTATATCAAATAAGTACGAGAATAGAAGCTATACACCCATGAGCAAAGTCCCACCGTTAAATTATAAGTAATTCAGACCACAGGCTAACTCATCCCACTATTTATCCAACAGATCATCAGATAATAATAGAAAATCACTGCATTGTGTACGTTTGCTCTCATCGGGAGCATTCGCCTGTAATGTAACGTTACAGATTCGAACATTACATCAGTGAGGGAGGAAAATCGAGCATTACAGCGCGCACCTTGTAATGATACAATGTGTAGTACCTTGATACAACTTGTAACACAATGCGCTCCACTTATAAAAAGTCAAATCTGTAATGTTACATTACACGCGAATGCTCGTCAACAAAGAGAATTGTATAGTCATTGCTCGTCAGCCAGGGAGGTAGTATTGTTATGTAATGCTCAAAGTCGACGCGAATGCTCCTGGTGAGGGAGCACCTTTAAACCAACGTATTTTAATGAGATATTGTCACACATCCGAGAAGCGCTCCCAATTTTATTTACTTTCCTCCGCGACTGTGTATTTACTAAATGCGTAGGTACACTAATTAACGACAACTTTGTAAACAGTCGTCGCGGTGAGATCACTGCACAAATACTTTTGGACTTTAGGTAGCTACGCAGATAGGCACATTAGGTAGGTACACATACATATACGAGTACATGAATTGGTAATCTATCCTAACTAATATTATAAATGCGAAAGTAAGTTTGTTTGTTACCTTTCAAGCCTAAACTACTAAGCAAGCACTGAAAATCTACTAAGAAAATTGGTGTAAACAAGGCACATAAATAGTGAAGCACACAACTGTACACATACAGAAACATACATAAAACATATACACATATACATATATCTACACCCATACCCAAACACAAAACAACAGACAATTCCAATCATGTAACTTAATTAATATAACTGTACTATTACTTACTGCCTATACGGTATGTAATCAATCTGCTTAACTATGTGACTTGTATCTGGAACCTTGAGAGAATCTGTTGATGTAAGGTTGAGGAAGACTATCCGCTCGTGATACAGTTTTATACTAGTACGAGGGGATAGGGCGAATCAGTCCAAAGACAACCAAATCTCTACTAAATCTCTACTATTTCACATTCTCAAACTGTTGACCTGTCTTTCTTGTCAAAATAACTTTAAACTATATTTGTGTACACTGGGTTTAATATTAAGTTACTCTGTATGGTTGTCTCATATGCATCAATAAAAAGATTATTATTATTAACCACTGAACCGATCATCCTGAAATTTTGCATATACGTTGTCAGGTGTACAGAAACGGACATAGGGGATAGGGAAAGGTATTTCATCCCGAAAAAAAGTGCTGTTCCCGAGGAAAACAACAATGACGTTATTATGATAATAGATGGCGCCACGTGTCTTTCGAATCATGATTGAATTATATTAGAAACTCGAAACTTACGCGGGTGAAACCGCAAGGCGCAGCTAGTACTAACAGCAAAGCTAAAGAGTTTGTTTGTTTTTTTTGAACGCGCTAATCACGGGAACTACCAGTCGGAATCTAAAAATTATTTTTGCATTTGATAGCCCAATTCTTGAGGAAAGCTAGGCTATTTAACATCACATTAGGCCTCTCAGGAGCCGAGCAAACAAATTCCAGGCAGCTCTTGCCCAAACACCAGTGCCTACAATTTTAGGACAGTAAGCGAGTAAATAGCACAGTTTAGATTAGTGCAGTGCACACGTTGAGTTCACTGGTGCAAGCATTTTTGGTACCTACTGTACTTGGGAGGTATGTAGGTACGCTTAAGGCCTGCGCAGACGAGGGACTTTTGTCCGCGGAGAAATTGTCCGCAAAGATAGAATGTATGGAAATCCCAGCAGTCTACTTGTCCTTCGTGTGCGTTATTGCATAGATTTACATACTTTCTATCGCCACGGACAAAAAAGTCCGCGGACAAAAATCCGTCGTCTGCGCAGGCCATTACTGTTCTTGTGGGCTCACTGTGTAGCCAGAATCGCACCGATTTAGTCACTTATGTTGATTGGTGCAAGGTATAAGCTGATGATGGTTACCGTGAAATGTAATCAATGTTCTTATAATAGTACTAGCTGCGCCCCATGTTTTTACCCGCATAAATCTCGATCCCGTGGGAATATCGGGATAAAAAGTAGCCTATATGTTAATCCAGGGTGTCAGCTACCGTACAAAATTTTATCAACATTGGTTCAGCAGCCGTTTGAGCGTGAAGAAGTAACTAACATATAAACACACACACACAAACTTTCGCCTGTATAATATTAGTGTGATAGTGAAACCGCAGTCTATAAGAAAGAAGACCGACTGATTCCAGCAGGGGAATTCCCAGATACCACCCACCCCACCACCACCCAACCACCCATTCGCGCGTACTTATTACCACCCGTTCGTTCGATACCAAAACTGATACAATGAAGTATTTATGGAATACCTTTGGTGTTAATAGATGAAAACCAAGAAATGGGATATCCATTTGAGATAATTTAAAAAGAACTATGCATTGGGTTTTCGATGAAGGTTTGTTTAACGATTGAATGTAATTCTTGGATTCCGGATTAGTGTTGCAATGTTGCAATCGTAAAGTTTTGTTAGTTGAATGCTTGAAAATCTATCATTTAAAAGAACTAAATGATAAATGATTTATTTCTGTAAGCAGGTTTGTACAAACACTTTTACACGTCAATCTTATTTTTTTGAAAGCTAGATGAGGTCGGCGTTTCCTATCTGACTACTCTGAGAAGAAAGGCCGAAACAAACTCAGAGGTTACAGTCTCTTTTAAAGTCCAGACAAAATCTTGGTCAGATCATGTGAAGACCATATAGATTAGCGTCTGAAATGGTCTTTTGGGGAAAGAACCACACAGATTGAGCGGACCTGTCCAGTCAGTGCACGCATTTGTCAAAAATCGTGCAGCTCAACTCAAAACTTGAGGAGCTCAACGACGACAAACTAACCATGGCTCCCTTTGTATACACACGTTTTTCTTGTCATGAAAAACTACGGCTTATTCGCCGCGTGTAGGCACGGTCGTCAGTGTTGTATGGATCACTATACACCGTGTTCCGGACGATATACATAAACTTCGACCAGATGTTCAAACTATGGAAATAAGCATTTTTCACTATGGACACATTAAAATTCTTATTTTTTATTTTTTGTTAATTTTCATATAAACTAAATACCTTGACGTAAATCGCCCGATATGCATGCCTCTTTATCCGAATTGGCAACGATGACGTATTTTCATTCATAAGATTTTGCGGGCTGCAACTTGTCAAAACTGGGTTAAGACCCTTTCTTACTGCATGCTCTATTAAATTTCACTAAATGAAATTACAAATATCTTTGTAACGAAGCCTTTTCAAGTATTACTTCCTTTGTTAGATTTAATTTGTAAAAACTATAGAAGCGTTTGACAAAGTTTATGGATATCGTGAAGAACACGGTGTAGAAGCTTGTTGACAGACACATTTTTCTACGGCGCCGTTTATACGCCATACCGTACAGAAACCGTTTACAAAGGGCCTAAAGTTTCAAAGTAAAGTTCTTTCTGGTTCTTCTAATACGAATTGACAAATAGTACATATTTTACCTGTGTTCATTTGTTTATCTCGCTTCCTCTCCTCCCTTGCACCAACCCCAATGAATCAGTCTTTACACTCCACGCCAATTCATTAGCAGCTCCACTTGTTTGCAAATTAGTCTTTGTGCTACACAATAGACATGCATAACATTAAATGACATGATACTTAGTGCCAAAGGACTCACTGACCTTAATATGGCGAGAAGACTATTGCTACATTTTAATATGGCGCGTGATGGCATGATTGTACCAAAGGCTATCATGTTACCTAGTAACTGGGTAAGGGATCCTTTCTTTTCGCATAATGTCCTTTTTATAATATACTTTGGCATAACTATTTTGGTATAATTTGTATTGCCATAATAATACTCTGCCATATTTTTTTTGGCTTTTAGTTTATGTTGGCATAATTATCTTGAAGAAGAATTTGTTTTGGCATAAATTTAATTCGCATAATACTAAACGACGTCAGGGGCACCCTGGGGTTCGGTTTGGTTAGATTCCTTTAAACCCTGCAGACAAAAATAGGAAATCGCTGGAAATAAAACGAGCATACTAAAATGCTTTAGAATGTTATGCTATGATTAGAGAAATTATGCTTAAAAAAAATTATGCGTAAGCTGTTATGCGTAAATAATGTTATGCGAAAATATAATTAGGAGAAACAAAAGTATGCCAAGATATATTTTTTTTTTCTGGCCTGCGCTGTCCCACTCCTGGGCAAAGGCCTCCCTCCACTCCTGGGCAAAGGCCTCCCTCCACTCCTGGGCAAAGGCCTCCCTCCACTCCTTCCATTTTTCGCCAGCCCGCGCGTCCTCCCTCCAGTTTTGACGGAACCTATCCAGCTCTTCCCGCCATCTCCTACGTGGTCTGCCGCGACCCCGCCTCACTGTCTCAGAGCACCAAGTTATATTAGGTCTTAAAATTGTATGCCAATGGATAGGGAACCACTAAGTAATAGAGATCAGATAGGTAGTCGCTCCAGGTAAAGTTCTGGTATCCAGCTCCTTATAGCGGCTTCCAAAATATAGTTGACATTTTTCCACTTCAGCTGCGACACAGCACATTATTGATTTTAAATTCCAGTGATCCAAATTCAACTGCCTATGACTTCTCATACAAAATAATCAAGTAATCCCTTAGGAGTAACTGATTATTATTTTTTTAATTTGAAGAAAAAGTATTCAGATTCAGATCACATACATTCCGTCAAAACCCACCCGTTCTGTATAACAGTTATTATACGGGACGTGGAGTTGCGGACACCAGCCCGTATTACCTATTATACAGGATGGATACAAAAATCTATCGTTTCCCAATGCAAAACTTACTATACTTACAAAACTTCAGTCTGCACTTAACACCTGTCACAACACCAATTTATCTCGTCTGCTCAACGTCCGTATGTCACTGCAGGGATCCAGCAGAATATCAGCGTCAGGTACATTTGCCTGACACATGCTGAGCTGGACTCCCATTTGGTGCAACCTTCAGACGCACACCGCACTGTGTGTTTCGTTGTTAAATTTATATTCGTGGGTAATTGGTTATCATATAATGTTGTACTTTTGTGTGTTGTGCTGTCTTTTGTGTGCGCCAAATAAATGGTTTATCTATCTATCTATCTAATAATTATGACACGGTATGAAATGAAATATTAAACACGTGTTTACTTACTTATATAAAATAAAAATATGATTCACGATATTTATTCTTTCAATTCATATTTAAAATAATAAGAAAAATATACCTTTGAAGAACTAATGAAAGAAACTTCCAACGGCATTCAATTAAAAGATTCCGTTTGACATATATAAATGCATTTTAAATTAATAAAAGTTGTACCTACAGCTATTGAAGCGATCTTACACGTGCTGAAACAATTTGTATGAAAATTAAATAAAAGATTTGAATTAGAAAACATAACAGGTACATACTGTTTGTAGTTTGTTGGTCGTATTAATTGCACAAATGTATACAGGCAAGAGAAAACAACCATCAATGGACCAGTCTTAGGTAACACCGTTTTGACAGCAATGGCGATGAATCTTTTACACAAAGTAACGTGCCTGCTTGGGATCGAACCCACGACTGACAACTCGTAAGTCGCGCTATCTGTTATTCCCATTAGTCCTCCTCCAGCCTCTACCTTTATTTATCTTCAATCCCCACAAGATGATCACATATTATTACAAAGCACATAAAACACATAGCCACCCAAATTATCACCAGTACCTGTAATAATAATTACATTAATTGAACATCCATTATAATTATAACCACAGCGTTGGTTATAACCACCCTGTATTTTCAATTTACACGAAGAAAACATAAAAATACAAACTGGATTTAAGTGCAAAATTCAACTGCATTCAATAAAATCAAAGGCCCTGAAGAACAATACAAAAATATATAATAAGTAAGTATAACGCCAACGCTTTTACGTCTAAAAATAACTTCAACGTTTTTCTGAAAGCGATCGATGAAATTATTCGTTGGAAATAAAGTGTTGCGTGAAAATTGCATAATTTATTTTTACCTTTGTGATTTGTTGTGGACTAGATGTGCCTGCGGTTGCGCTTGTTTTTTTCAGTCTTGTGTCCTATTGGGTATTTTTCTCCATTCTTCCTCTGTGCGTTGACATAAGATTTGGCAGTATATTCTGTGATATAGTCTATACTTGATCTGACTTCCAGAAACCAGGTCTGGGTTCAGCCCGGTTACCGGTTCTACATTATCATAGCATAATTAATATATAGGTTGAAATTGAAAACATGCGACAAATCGAAATAGGAAATTGTACTCATCATTATGAACAACTTTTACTATTGGACCAAACCTGAAATCGCGAAAAAAAAAATCAGCTGTTCCCTACATTTTGACGAATTATGTGAACATAAGGCTTGTTCCCACGAACTCCAAATCTATAAATGTAGGGAACAGCTGGGTTTTTTTAGCGATTTCAGGTTCTATCCCGTAGTAAAAGTTGTTCATAATGATGAGTACAATCTCCCATTTTGATTTGTCGCATGTTTTCAATTTCACCCTGTATAATGGGTGTATTCCCGTTCGTCCCACCGACTTCGTCCCCGTCGTGGGACGAACGGGAATTTGTGTATAATGTACCCCCTTCGAATTTATGTTTTTTTTTTTTTTTTAATGTAAGTTCCTCATTTACTATATTCTTTATAACGTCCTCTGTTCTGCCATACTCGCAGGCGCATCGAAGCAGATCCTTGAACCTCTAAAAAAAGAGCAAAAAGAATCTGTAAAGTAAAAAAATATAAATGTTCGTAATGCATAATGCCCTGGCTCAGAAACAGCGCTTTTCTGTATCAAAATAAATGTGACGTAACTCGTGGTTTTCCTGCATCACCGCTGGAAGGAGCTTCATGAAACTTAATTAGAAACGTTTGCGAATGGTTTTTCCAACCTTCGTTTTGACTCGCTTTTGCATTATTTTCTCTGAACTTTAGCTGGCGATGGCGTAGGTAATTGATGTGGTTTCAAATGTAATCTCTTTTTTCTTTGCTGGGTATTAAAGAAACAAGTGAATGCTTTAAGTTAAGTATTGACAAACTTGATACAGGGAGTGTGAAAACTGCAGGGAAGCCTACGAAACATTGCCTCTTAAGTTTTATCTTTTCAAATACCTACCTAATAATAATAATAATCCTCCAGGCCGCATTTCGGCCATGCCGGCCAATCTCAAAGGAAACTAGCCTTCGGCGCGGGAGATATTACAGTAAACTAGCAGCGCCCCGCGGTTTCACCCGCATAAGTTTTGATCTCGTAGGAATATCAGGATAAAAACTATCCTATGTCCTTTCCCGGGACTCAAACGGTCTCTATACTAAATTTCATCTAAATCGGCTCAGCGGTTTAAGCGTGAAGAGGTAACAGACAGACAGACACACTTTCACATTTATAATGTTATAGTGTAGTGTAATATGGATAAGTGTCCGCAGTGTGTGCACTCTCTCTTCCCTCACTCTCATAGTCCGATGGGATGACACGTATTCCGACACGACCGGAGAGATCAGGCGCAGGATCAATGGCTTAACGTGCTTTCCGAGACCCGGGGGTATCACACCGCCAATTTCCAAACTCCGGACTGTCACTACAAAATTCCTAATAACCACATACATACATTGCCCATACATTGCCCGACCTGGGAATCGAACCCAGGACCTCACGGTGCGCGGGCCTGCGGACGGAGAGTAATGGGTAGCTCACCGTCCGATCAGGACCAGGCCGGCGCGTATATGTTCCACGCGCGCCTCAAAGACATGTCAGCATAAAGGAAGGGGCCTCTGTTAGGGCCGAAGCCTGCCGAGGGTGCGGGATTGTCCGAAAGGGTTACCGCTACCCCGGAACATAAAGGGCTAAGGAAGGAACATGGGAGGGTTTTAGTCAGTAAGACTCTGACACTCCCTTCCGCTCCACCCAGAGCGGGAGGGGTCATTTGATGAATTTCCCATCCACAAAAAAAAAATAGTGACCATGAGACCAACAGGGTCCTCAGTCCTACCTGATACCCTACCTAAGAGAGATAACAACATCAACATAAATTGTTTTGTAACATAGATGTTGTCTCATTTCGCCCTTATTTTCTTTCATACACCTGCCTGTCATCTGACAGGAGGCGTATACCCGGTGGCCTATCTTTTACCGGTCCATATGTGGGTCGCAGGAAGAGACTGATGCGGGCATAGATATACAGGGTGTCCGAATCGTGGGCAAGTTCATTTCCAAATGTTTTAACAAAAAAAAAAAAGGGAAGAGAAATCGCATCGTTTTAAAAAAAACTATCAGGGCTATCAATTTAATTTTTTTAGATAGCACTGATAGTATTTTTTTATTAATATTTTCTTTGAGCACTATGCGAAGTGATTGAAAAAAAAAATCGGTCATAACTTTAGAACCGTAAAAAAATTCACCGACATTCTCAGGGTTATAAAGTTTGGAAATGACCTTGCCCACGCCCCTATTCGATTTGATCCATACTTCCAGGGACTCCCTGTATATTTCAATGGATGCGGGTATCTTTTAACAATGGACTAAGCTCAAACACCAGGAAGTGGTGAAGGATGGCGTTTTTGGGAGCTTTTGTAACATTTGAAGTTGAAAAGTGCTAAATTGCCGGCTTGATTTGAATAAAGTTTTTAATGTATTGGTATCTTCGTTGTTCATACCTACTTCTACAAAAGCATGTCAGTAGCCACACTTAAATTAGGAAAATCGCCCTTAATGTTACCTGCGACAAAATGGCGCTATAAATAGCCTGGAACCCTTAATGTTACCGTAGTCGCGCAGTCAACTGTACTAATTTAAACAAAAACTTATGAAAGCGTACTTATATAGTTCGAAGCTTTAAGTCCATAATACATTTTAATGTCAGTGTATACTTGAACCACTAGGCCGGGTCTAGTCTAGGCAAACGCGGTCACTAATCAGAAAAAAAAGTGAGGTCAAAATTGTGGATATTTGAGTAGGCATGCCTACTTAAGGGTGATAAATTGCGAAGATCGAACGTCATGGTATTACGCGTGAGACGTGCGTGTTTTTAATTTTGTAATATTAACTTGAACGAGTGAAGACCAATGACAATGTGCGTATAGTACGGGAGCCGAGTAGGCCGGCGACTGCCTACTGCCGCGCGTGTTTGTATGAAGATTTTGTTTTTTGTTAGGTATGATAATTTAGTGAGTTGACAGGCTTATGTTGATATATCGAGGTAGGGACTGCTTATATGCCTATATGCAATGCACGCCACTGACTTGAACCTACACTGACGCTTTAGAGCGTGACTGCACAAAATCCCAATTGATCGCTCACACATACGACGTGTGACGTATTCAGCGCTAGTCTCTACACAAAATAGGCTGTATTAAGCGCTTGATATCGCGACATCACCCATCTGTGCTAGGCCTAAATTGGCCTTAAAACCGCGTCGTATAGTTTTCAACACGGGAGATGGCTATAAGAGAACATGACAATCTACGACGAAAGAACACGGAAGACGGACGGAACGGACGAACGGACGGACGAAGGGACGGAAGATGTCAATCTAGACGAAGGATGGCAATCACATGAGATTGCCATCCTCCGTCTTCTCTCTTCATCTTCTCTTATAGGGGTCTTTATTTTTATCCCTTATTATTACAGTGATGACCACACAAACGTGTGGGAAAAAAATGTTTATTTATCTCAGAAACAAGTGCATACAGTTACCGGCACGTAAGTTGGCAAGATATTTCGTAGTGGGGGAAGTTCGCGCATGTAAAAATGTATGAAATTGTGCATGCGCGAACTTCCCCCACTACAAAATATCTTGCCAACTTACGTACAAAAAAGTAAAAATTTGCTCTAATAAATAAAACACATAAAATTTTCAATAGGATTAGCATAAAAAATATTATTAAAATCTCGATTATGATTGTAAATGTACCTATGCTTGGTCAATCCCTAGTATCAGGTGGGATGACACTGACAGTTCACTCCACGCTCACGCCGCCTAAGTTTTCACGGTGAGACGGTTACAGAATCGCACTGATCTACATATTACGAGCACAAAACAGAATTAGTCGACAGCTGCACGTGACTGTGACAAGAAGGCTTCTACATGATGTTCGGCTGTTTGGCTTCGGCATGATGCTGCGCTATGGGGGGGACGCAGCACAGCGCTATGGTAGCTGTTGAACGCGACTCCAAAAATTATACTATACTAGCTATGCCCTGCGGTTCCATTCGCATAAGTTTCGATCCCATGGGAATATCGACATAAAAAGTTTCTAATGTGTTAATACACCAAATCCGTTCAGTAGTTTTTTCGTGAAACAGTATGTAACAAACATCCATCCTCACAAACTTTCGCGTTTTTAACTCGTACTAGCTGCGCCCCGCGGTTTCACCCGTATAAGTAATAATAATAATAAAATATTTATTTCATAAAACAAGAAACACATTGCGCTGTATACATTGTAGCTTAAAAATACATTGTCACAAGTGTCGATCCCGTGAGAATATCGGGATCAAAAGTAGCCTATATGTTAATCCAGGGTTTCAGCTACGTCCATACAAAATTTTATCAAAATTGGTCCAGCCGTTTGAACGTGAAGAAGTAACAAACATATAAACACACACGGAGAGAGACTCACAAACTTTCGCCTTTACAATATAAGTGTGAAGTTCTCACGGTAATATATTTGCTGCTTTAGTGAGGCACGTCCGAGTATGGTAATCTTTCTAATAAATATTCCAATGCACCTACCACCTACATTAATTCTAACAGTCCAATCTATTTACGTATGACCTTTACAAGCAATCTGATACAACAGGGCTATTTCCGACCGTCTTACATAATACACTTAATAATACAAAAACACTACGGCGAAACCAACTTACAACCCTCCATTTATACCACTTCTTGCAACACAGCTGAATATCGTATTCATGAAATTTCGTACAGCGTTCCTCCATGCAGATAGGGAATTATACAGGTTGAAATTGAAAACATGCGACAAATCGAAATGGGAGATTGTACTCATCATTATAAACAACTTTTACTATGGGGCCAAACCTGAAATCGCGAAAAAAAATCAGCTGTTCCCTACATTTTGACGAGTTATGCGAACATAAATGTAGGGAACAGCTAATTTTTTTTCAGGTAACAAAGACCCATATAGATACATACCTTAACCTAAGTATCCATAATAATATAGTAACAATTTTTAACCGACTTTATTAACCGACTTTATTAACCGACTTTAAAAAAGGAGGTTCTGTATTCGACCCGTATGTATGTATGTATGTATGTATGTATGTATGTATGTATGTATGTTTGTATGTCCGCGATTATCTCAAAAACTACTGAACCGATTTTGATAATTCTTTCATTAGTGTGATCTACATACTTTCAGGAAGGTTTTAGTATATAATACATTAGGTATTTATTCTTATGTACGAAGTTATATGCATAAATGTACTGCATCTCCGGCATTTCTATGCGAATTTTGATGATTCTTCGAGTTGTGTCTTCAATTCTTCAATGCACTAGTGTTAATTGAATTTATGTGGGGTAGGTACAACTAAAAAGTGAAAAATAAAAACTTTTTTACAAAAAAAACAACCGACTTCAAAAAAAAACACTACAAAGTGAAAAATAACTTTAATTTCGGAAGTCGGTGTCAAAAAACGAAAATACGGAACCGAAGACACCGACTTCCGAAATTAAAGTTATTTTTCACTTTGTAGTGTTTTTTTTTGAAGTCGGTTGTTTTTTTTGTAAAAAAGTTTTTTGTTAGTAAATAAAACTTAATAGCATGTTAGTATCACTTAGTTGCACTAAGTCTGTGCGGTACACCTCTACCTAACCCTTCGGGGCATACAGACGTGATGTTATGTATGTTTTATACACATCCATACTATCCATACTAATATTATAAATTCGAAAGTAACTCCATCTGTCTGTATGTTACCTTTTCACGCCTAAACCACTGAACGGATTTAGATGAAATTTGGCTGAGAGATAGATTGCATCCCGGGGAAGAACAGGATAGTTTTTAACCCAGAAATCATCCTTTAAGGGGATGAAAAGAGGGGTTGAAGTTTGTATGGGGAATCAATAACCGCTGAACTATAACCGCTGCTATAGAATAGGTTTTATCCTCGAAATTATCCCTTAAGGGTGTAAAAAGGGAAGTAGAGATTTGTAAAGGGAATCAATAAAAAAGGACGATAATACTTTTATCGCGGGTGAAACCGCGGGGCACCGCTAGTGGTATATAAAACATTAATGGAGAATTTATTCCGGAAGGCATAAACCGTCCGGAATAAATTCTGTAAATGGCGGTGAAAAGCACATAAAAATTTGTTTTATAGTTTAGAAGTCTGTTACACAGACAGACACGAAATACGACTTTGTTTTACACTGTGTGTGTATATACAGGATGAAATTATAATCACCGTTTTCCTCTTAAGGGGTCATTGTAGCACCGCACTCGTACTGGGTCTTTTAACTTGTAGTACTGTACAAAAAATATGTTTTTAACCCCCGACGCAAAAACGACGGGGTGTTATCATGATCAATATAAACATGACAGAATTACTTTAATCTACACTCCTTCTTAGTCTTGCGTAGGATCAGTAAGCTAAAGGTGTATGACCCGTTCCTTCTAAGAATATAGTCGACTTCACTTAACGACGCGATTTCGCGGTGATATTTTAAGGTAAAAGTTTATTTCGGTGTGCATATAAATTGAAATGAGCAGGTATTTATTTGCTTGTGTTTTATGCTGGTATGCTGATCAGGAATTCGAGAAATGCAGTAATATCTACTTAGCTTACTACCGCCAAACTGCATTGTTTATCCTTTGAAGTTGAATGATACTCGTATTATAATAAAATATGAGAATGTAGATTTGCGTTTAAAACTTTATAAAATGATAATAATTATGAATGAAAACAAAACTTTCACATTTTTATATTCATCACCTTTCTCAGTATTTCCTTCAGAACACCAACCAACTAGACAAACCAAACCAACCAACCAACCAACAAAACCAACCAAGTAAATAAATATTTCAAGTTGCGATCTATAAAATTAATATGCCAAGAAATTATTTCATTACTATATTAATATTATATTATTAGATAGATCATAAAGATAGATAGCAATAAGTTTATGTGTGTAACTACCTACCATAAGAATTTATAGTAAAAGTTAACTTAAATATGAACTTCGACGTGGAATATGCTTGGCGTGTTGCCAGAACCAGCCTTGCTCGCACAAATAGGGTAGCAGTTGTAGGTAGGTAGTATTTTATTAAAATAAGGCTATTTCGCGTGGCTTACAAAAGTTTCCTTGTTTCATCTTGTACAGAAGATTAGACTAGGTAGATTTCTTATTTTTTTATTAATGAATATATAGCATATCATAATCCGCCTATAATGTTCCCACTGCTGGGACACAGGTCACCTCTCGGTGAGAGGGAGTGGGCCGTAATCCACACGAGCCCAGTGCGGATCGGTAGATGTTACATGTCTTCAAAGTTTTAGTTCTAGGACATGCCGGTTTCCTTACGATGTATTTCATCACCGTTTTGAGAGCAGTGCTTGTGAAATAATTTACACAAAGTAAAGCGCCTGTCTGGGTTCGAACCTACGACCTGCAACTCGTAAGTCGCGGCCGTTACCACTAAGCCACGACTGCTCCTAGCATATACAACTAGCTCCGACTTCGTCTGCGTGAAATTTCACCCTCCCCCATTCACCCTCTCAGGGGTGGAATTTCGAAAAACCCTTTCTCAGTGGATTAATTAATTAATGATAATGAACCTACTCTTCACAAAGAACACACCGTCCAAATTTCATGTCTCTGGGACCAGCGGTTTAGGCTGTGCGTTGATATAAGTCTGTCAGGACTTTGAATTTTATACACAATAGAAATATTTAAAGCAAAACATTCACCTTCACCTTTCCCATAACATAACCACATTCTTATACATATAACATACAGTAAATAGGGTACACTTAAGTGCAAAAGTAATAGGCAGTGCTAGACAGGCACGCGGAAGCCCATTGTTGGCACATTCCTCACAAGTTTACTGCTTAGAGACTTGCTTGCACCATATATAGTAACTGGCCTCGAGAGTACCTACGAGCAAAGGACGTTTGCTCCTGTTTTTTCTTCTCTTTATTGGTACCGACCTGGACGGGTTCCAAGATTATGTTTTTTCATACGATATTGTACCTAGGCTAATAGGTACTATTACAATATTTGTATAAAGAAATTTAATGCATTTTTTTTATATTAAAAATGTCCGGGATTTATTTTTATTTTATTAGTATCTGCAACAAAGAATACATACCGGGTGTTACGGAAAGGGTATATCAATACGAACGGGTTGAAGAGTGTATCTGGTCTAGAACCTCTGTACAAAATTTCAGCTCAAAAGCATTAACTTTGAAAATGCTTAATATTTTTTTATTTCGACATCACGGCGCTGCAGTGGCGCGCGGCGGCGTGATGTGCGTGTACTAGGCGCACAGACACACTACAGAATGGATAATGACCCTCATAGTGCGGTGACACGTTTGTTATGATTTCAATTTAATAAGCTATCGAAATAAAAAAAAGACGGGTTGCACTCCGGGAGTGCCGGCAGAAGTGAAAATTTGAATAAATTAACGTTGAAATAAATCAATTATGAATTGAATTAATATAACTAATTTTTTTTCACTATTTCTGAGTCACTTTTTTCATTAATCGATGCACTTTGTTCAATTTCCATATTTTAAACACTTTATATACACGAATTTTACGAATACACAGCAGTGTGGCTACTACACAGACGGTCGAGCCATCAGCTGTCCATCCATCCATCCACATCCACATCCACCATCACCGTCACCGTCACCGACACCGTCACCGTCCCCGTCCCCGTCGCCGTCACCGTCACCGACACCGTCACCGTCCCCGTCCCCGTCGCCGTCACCGTCACCGTCACCGTCACCGTCACCGTCACCGTCACCGTCACCGTCACCGTCACCGTCACCGTCACCGTCACCGTCACCGTCACCGTCACCGTCACCGTCACCGTCACCGTCACCGTCACCGTCACCGTCACCGTCACCGTCACCGTCACCGTCACCGTCACCGTCACCGTCACCGTCACCGTCACCGTCACCGTCACCGTCACCGTCACCGTCACCGTCACCGTCGCCGTCGCCGTCGCCGTCGCCGTCACCGTCACCGTCACCGTCACCGTCACCGTCACCGTCACCGTCACCGTCACCGTCACCGTCACCGTCACCGTCACCGTCACCGTCACCGTCACCGTCACCGTCACCGTCCGTCCGTCCGTCCGTCCGTCCGTCCATCCATCCATCCATCCATCCATCCATTATCGTGTGTCACTTGGTTCACTTCGGTTGGCGCCGCCCCGTAGAAAGAGGGGGGGGGGGGGGAAATCTCTCCTGACGGTCACGTGTCCTGACGCGATGCCCTGACGCGAGTTTAACATTTTTTCCCCATTACAAAAAGTGTGCAACGCCGCTAAAGAAGTTTTCACTTCAAAAATATTAAGCATTTTCAAAGTTACTGCTTTTGAGCTGAAATTTTGTACAGAGGTTCTAGACCAGATACACTCTTCAACGTTTCGTTTGTATTGATATACCCTTTCCGTAACACCCGGTATATGGATTGTAAAGGACAGAAACAAAAAATCTAAGTGCTCCCTCAATTGACAACATTTCAAACCTGACACGACCATAAAACAAAAATACTATTTCTTTATTTTCGTATCCTGAGTTCAAATATATTTATTTTATTTTTTTATTTCTAAATTTCTGAGAAAAAAAATAAAAATCAAAAAACATGTGATGACGTCACATAAACGGCGGAATGAGGTAGTTACCTTTGCGCATTCCAATGTCTTTGATTGAAAACATTATATCAAACAAGACATGTCAATGTCACCTAAGAAGTGTAACTAGAAAACAGCTAAAAAACTGAATTGAATTCAACAATATTTTTTCCTATCAACTCGACACGCTGCTTACTGTTAATATTATCAATTTTTGATTGATATTTCGCCAATAAAATGGATCCCAATGAAAAATATACGCCAATGACGGAACCAAAACAACGACTGAGACCAGTGACATCTAACAGTTTTTTTGACGGGTCACAATAAAGCAAAGGTAATATCGCCATTCTACCGTCATCTGGCCCTTACGTCTTTTTAGAATACACCGAATTTCAAAGTTAAAATTATGAATGAAAAGTACATAATTTCGAAAAACGAAAAAATATGGGTGCCCTAGATTTGAATTTACTTTTATATAACGTAATAATACATGCAGGTTAAAAATATGAAATGTTGTCAATTATAGGAGACCACATCATGCAATAAAAACAAGCAAACAGTATGAGATACCTAACCTAAGCTCACTTCACCTAAGTTTAAGCTCTCTTCACTTAAAACTCACTTCACTTTAAGCTTACTTCACTTTAAACTCACTTCACTTTAAACTCACTTCACTTTAAACTCACTTCACTTTAAGCTTACTTCACTTTAAACTCACTTCACTTTAAGCTTACTTCACTTTAAACTCACTTCACTTTAAACTCACTTCACTTTAAACTCACTTCACTTTAAGCTTACTTCACTTTAAACTCACTTCACTTTAAACTCACTTCACTTTAAGCTTACTTCACTTTAAACTCACTTCACTTTAAACTCACTTCATCTAAGTTTTCACAGTGAGATTTTTACAGAATAGATCGGCTATAATTACTTAACCGGTCAAGCGACGCGGGTTGCTGATCGGCGACGAAATAATAGAAAAAAAAGACGGGCTGCACTCTGGGAGTGCCGGCAGAAGTGAAAACTTGAATATTAACGTTGAAATAAATCAATTATTAATTTAATTAATATTACTCATTTTTTTTTTCAATATTTCTGCGTCACTTTTTTCATTAATAGATGCACTTTGTTCAATTTCCATATTTTAAACACTTTCGGTCTTATTCATAAAAAAAGCCTATTGAAGGTTTAAACCATTCATTAGTTAAAATGCTCAATAGGCCTTTAAAACATTCGATAAAATTTTGTATTCATAAACGCTTCATAAACGTTCTATAACTAGAATGTCCTACAACTTCTAAATGTTGCCATTATAATGAAGTCATCCAACAAATTGGCCAACACATTAAATCGGCATACGAGAATATCTGTCTATGAACCGAATATTTGTGTCCATAGACATTATTACGTATGAAAAACTAATTTATTGTCTACAGTTTCAACAGTTTTGGCGCGACAACGTCATGGTCGTCATGGAAACCAAAAAGTATTCTGTGCTGACTTTTCAAACATTTGTACGTCAAATGTCATTTTCTTCGGCCATCTTTGTCGTGTCTCACTTGGTTCAATTCGGTTGGCGCCGCCGTAGAAAGAGATGGGGGGGGGGGAAATCTCTCCTGACGGTCACGTGTCCTGACGCGATGCCCTGACGCGAGTTTAACATTTTTTACCCATTACAAAAAGTGTTCAACGCCGCTAAAGAAGTTTTCACTTCAAAAATCAATTGTGTCTCATTAGCGGAGCTTGGCAGATTAACTATTGAAAGTTCTAAATGAAGAGCATTTAATTCAATTACCGTTGACAAAACAATAACAGCTAGCCAAACTGAAATCATAATAATTATAATCACACTAATTATGCTAACCTATTAAACTTGATTTCAAGTGGGTGGTCTGTGGTAATTATATCTCGTCAGTGCACTGGAACGACCCTTGCACTGTCATAATGATAACTTTTATCGATCATTAGACTAATAATGTTGTTTTATTGTTTCAGGTAAATATTGGATCGACGTGTGCGGTTTGCGATTGGAGCCCAGTATCGAAGATGAACCGTGGTAGACACGTAGAGGGTAATGTAGAGCTAAACTGCAGATTTTTATTTAATCGTCAATTAATGTATAAATAATTACATATATAACATAGTATAAAACACTGTAAGCTTAGATCTTTTAAACTCCGCAACGGATTTTAATGCAGTTTCCAACAATAGATAGAGTGTCTAGTTAGCTCGGAGGTTTAAACGAAAACAAACATTATTTAAAATAAATGTTCTTGTATATCGATTTTATTCAATTTCGAGCGGCCATTGTTTACATCTTTGGCAAATTTAGCGCGGCCGGACCTTACGTTATGTTTAATATATGTAAGGACAACAAAGATACCTTTCGTATGTACTAGGACAGTACCAGGTCAACATACGATTACCACATTAACAGAAACACTAACTATGTTGTAAGACCAACAACACAATACTAAACACACGATCGTATCCACATTTGAATCACAGATTGTCTGGTGATGTCATAACGTTAGCATGAGGAGTTGCAGCAGTCCTGCGTAACATTACACTTAGTCATAAGTACTTGATAATGCGATAAAGGGCTCTTTCTATATACACTTTCGAAGGAATCTTTACTAATATTGTAAATATTTGTAAAATGTTTCTGAAGATTGTTTGACCATACTCTGGGTCTGAGAGCAGTGGTGGCCCAGCGGGAACGGCCGCGACTTACGAGTTGTATGTCTTAGGTTCGAACCCAGGTAGGCGCAGTACTTTGTGTAAATTATTTCATCACCACTGCTCTCAAAACGGTGAAGGAAAACATATTCGAAGACATGTGACATCTGCCAACCCGCACTGGGCCCGCGTGGTGGATTACGGCCCGCTCCCTCTCACCGAGAGGAGGCCTGTGTCCCAGCAGTGGGAACATTATAGGCTGATTATGATGACTCTGGGTCTAGTGGTTTCTTTCCACTTTACAATGACCATTTGATCATATTATCATTGCTCCCTACACAGTACACAAAACATCACATTACAACTACCTGAGCAAGCCAGCAGCTCCATAATATTCAAGCAAATATGCTAATCTGTGGCGCTGGCGCCGAATGTGTCGTAAAAGATCAGCACAATGTTGTAAACGATAATTGTTGGTAATTGTTAATTTTGCTGTTACTCTTAACTTCAATATGGACCAGGACCGGACTAGGGGGCTTAGAACAGGTGCGACCGCCTAATTTAAGCCTAGTGCCTCGGATTTTTTGAAAACGAATTTAGAAAACAATGATGAAATAAATAAGAAGAAAAAATAATGGAGTTTGACTTCAACAACTCGAACGAGTGTTTATTCGTTAAACTTCTCACTACCAATTTGATATAACGCACGTCTCACTGAGGGTATTCTAATTTCTGCAACCATTGCACCCTGCTTTAAATTCGCCTTTGATGGTGTACATAATAAAGAGTATTTTAATCTATTTTAATATCCTCTTTTCCCCATCTGTCCAGGGAAACAGGCATGCACTAACAACGTCTGCTCCAAACTTAGCATTTACACCCATTATTTGGCCATTCTATAACTTATTAGCTGAAGGCCAACTATCATACTTTAAAAACGTTTCAGCGACAATCAATGTCAAAAACTTGTCAAAAATGTAGATAAATAAGAGGTAGGTAAGCTTGACAGCTTGAGACTGAGATTAGAAAGTGATAATTCTTATAAGTACGGGAATTGCCCCTCTGAATGCAATTTTGTTGCACGGGTTGCACCCACCACCAACCTAAATACATCCCTGTGCACAAAACTTACACAAACACACGACATGTGCCCATTAACAAAATGTCGACTCCGAACTTCTGCTACAACTGCTCCCGTTATGCTAATATATTGTCACCCTTTATAGACAGACATACAGCTTTGACAACATTGAAGCTTGTATGTGAAATTGTTATTACATTTTCTACAACAGTTCTTGCGTACGTTGTTGCCAACTTTCTGAATGTTTAATAATAGTCCTCCAGACCCCATTTTGGCCATAGCGGCCAGTCTCAACGGAGACTAGCCTTCCACGCGGGACGTTAAACCCGAGTGGGTTTAACGTCAGTTTTTGTAATAAGAACATAAACGTTGTGGGATTATAGTTCGAAATTCAAAAAAAAAACCGAGTGTGCTTATGACCACTCGACTGAAGTGAAACTTCAAACATATTTGCCTATGAGAGGAAGAGAGAAAGAAAATGTGCGCGTGCACTGCTTTCTCTTGCTTATATCCCCCACTCAACTCCCGTTTGCCTCGCCCGATCACACTTTTCGTAACGATTGCATCACGCGTTCGTCGGGCCAGCTTACTCCCCAAGTCAAGCGTGCGTAAAGAGGTTTAAAGATAGACCTCGTTTTCGGGTTATCAGCATCTGTTATTAATATATTTAATCATTGATCTACTTGTACCTACTGTTGCACTATATCCACAGAACATATCCCAATATTTATTATATTTTCCACCACTAACTCTCAAATCTATGATTTGTGCGCCCACCTGTGTTGACTCATCCACAGTTAATGATCCCTTTACACCAGCCATTGCCGCCTTTGATCGTAACATTATAACACACGTAGCGTTGTTCAAACGAACGACCGATCTGCTGACATTTTAAAGTTCATATATTTTTGTACTGTGGCGTGGGTAGAGAAAGGCTGTGTTTTGTTTCGTTTGAAAATGTTATTTTGTTGACAGTGAAATGTTTTTCACGCATAAGACAGCTTGGAATGGAATTCTGTTTTTTTTTTTTTCATTTGCAACGTTGCCCGGTTCTTCTTTATCGTGGGAAAATTATATCAATGAAATAGGCATACAAATATTTATTTCGTGCGGAAATTGAACCGAGACGGTCTCTAGCGTAACAGCTACTGCGATAAGCGAGTAATCAATTAACTCGATTGAAAATGTTCGCTCTTTTGAATTCTATTACCAATTAGGGCAGGGAAAATACATTACTATTGCCAACAATCAACTTTGCTGTATAAGGGTGTGTCTAGATTATGTTATTATAACATATAAACTTACATATCCATACTAATATTATAAATTCGAAAGTAACTCTGTCTGTCTGTTGGTCTGTCTGACTGTCTGTCTGTATGTTACCTTTTCACGCCTAAACCACTGGACCAATTTAGATGAAATTTGGTATAGAGATAGTTTGAGTCCCGGGGAAGGACATAGGATAGTTTTTATCCCGATATTTCCACGGGATCGACACTTATGCGGGTGAAACCGCGGGGCGCAGCTAGTGTTATATAACACGTCCAAACTATTTAACATTGCTAACCTCTCTATAGAAACATGTTATATAACTATGTTTAATAACATATTATGTTACAATGTGGATGCGCCTTTACGGTTTGAAAGTTATAGATTCCATTGCGATTAAAGACCCATGAGACATTTCAGCTTTGTATCTATACGTAACGTATACAGGGTCCCATTAAAATAGGTGGACAAATTTTAACACAGCACTCAGTACGTCTAACCAAAGATATCCAACAAAAAAAACAGTGACTAAAGTGATTTTATTTTGACCTAAAATAATAAATTACCAGCACATTAGTGTATTTTCGTTAGCTGATTATTTTTCTTGTAAAGTATCTAATGCGTTTTTCTTATATGTTTTTTTACCATCGTCCTTATTTTGGTGGTCTGAATGATTTCTAAAAGTTTGTCCACCTATTTTAATGGGACCTTATATTTTTTAACTTTCTGAAATTCAAGCTTTGCTTATTTCTTTCTATTGTTCTTTCTGTAATTAACAGGGCTAAACCCAGCCCCAAGGCTAGTGCACAATTCTATTCCTGGAGAACATCTGTCACAATTTGACTGATTACCTAAACGTGACGCAGTGGCCAGCAAAGCGGATTCATGTGCATGGCTAAAATATTCATAGCACGTTCCGATCTCAGTTAGTCTGTTTGGAGGGTAAGCAGATATTTGAGGGGTGAGGGGTTCATAATTGTTACTGTTCTAGCATTAGTACGAGTATTAGTGATTACTTTTATGATGATTGATATACATAAGTGGTAACTTTAAAATATAAAAGAATGGAATACTCTTTATTATGTAACAGCCGCACGGGTCGATCGATCAGGTTAAGCTACGCTTGCCGCGGTTGGTCCGTGGATGGGTGACCATCTTTACATACTAAGACCCCTCCGTGTCTCGGAAAGCACGTTAAAGCTGTTGGTTCCAGCTGTCATTCATGGACCTTTGACAGTCGTTATGGGACGTCAGAAGCCCGAAAGTCTGACAACCAGTCTTATCAAGGGGTATCGTGTTACCCAGTAACTGTTTTGTAGAGGTCAGATAGGCAGTCGCTCCATGTGAAATACTGGTATTCAGCTGCATCCGGTTAGACTGGAAGCCGACCCTAAATTAGTTAGGAAAAGGCTAGGCAGATGATAGACGGAAGTTTCACGGAAAAAGGAAATATTTTTAATGAAAAACAGTAAGCGGTTGGAATCAGAATATTCAGTAACTTTATCAAACTCTGAAGACCTTACAACCGACTCCGCACCATCTACTTCTTCTGGAAAACGTGGGAGACCGTGCGTAGTTATACAGACTACAGACTCGCCACAATCCAGCATATACCTTATTATGTTTGTAGTAAAATAAAAGCCATTTTTGCCACATACTTTGTACAATAATCTATAATAATTCAATTACGAGCTTTTCTAGCGTAACAAAACTATTCGGCGCTAAAAATAGGTTTTACCTATAAAACCTGTTTTTAGCGCCGAATAGTCTGCTTTTATCTGTTACTGCTCACGTATAAAATTATACCTAAGTATATATGTATCAAAGATTTCAATTAATCTAAAGAAAGTACAAGTAATAACAGAATTCTATAGAACATCCAGGCCAATAAAGTTTAAAGGAGAAAAAAAACATTAAATATCGGTAAAAATATAAAAGTGTTGGAATTCGATATCAATTAATTTAACGCTACGTTCACGCGCTGTAAAAATAAGATCGAAACAACAGCATCATGTTGTATCTCGATGAACTAAAAACACAATAAAATATCTCGGAATTTAATAACCTCTCTGAAAGCTTTACTTGGTGTAAGATCGGAAGGCCAAAAAAAACCGAGTGTGCTTATGACCACACAACTGAAGTGAAACTTCAAACGTATTTGGCTATGAGAGGAAGAGAGAAAGAAAATGTGCGCGCGCACTGCTTTTTCTTGCTTATATCCCCCACTCAACTCCCGTTCGCCTCGCCCGATCACACTTTTCGTAACGCTTACGTCACGCGTTCGCCAGCTTACTCCCCAAGTCAAGCGTGCGTAAAGAAGTTTCACTTTAAAACGTTCAAAATCTAGTCGCAACCTCATCTCAGCGACAATCAATGTCAAAAACTTGACACTAATGTAAGGAAAGAAATTAGAGGTATTTTTGACGGTTTGTGACTGAAATCAGAGGGGCAATCCTCGTAATTTTAGGAACGGTCGCAGTCTGATCTCAGTCTCAATCTGCCAAAAATACCTCTAATTTCCCTACATTTTGACAAGTATTTGACATTTGTTTGTCGCCGAGATGAGACTGCAACAAAATTTCGAACGTTTTAAATTAAGAGAATTGGCCTTCAGACTGTGAACAATCTTAAAATTACTAGAATTGCCCCTCTGATAGACTGCTAGCAGTGTAGATATCTATTTTCTTTTCATTACTTACATCTAAGGGTGCATACACACGAGCGGCATGCGTCAACGGAGCTCAAATACACGGGCGCGGGCGGCGCGTTGTCGACGGCTGAAGTTGCCTCTGCCTTTATAGCAGCTAGTAGTGTAACCCATAGAAATATTAAAAAAACTTGGTTGTCTGTTATGTCGGTTTACGGACGATAATTTTACGTGATAAGGTCATAAGAAAACATTGATGAAAACGATGGAGTAGAAGAGAGATAGATGAGTCAAAAGCCGAACGCTTAGGCTGATCGTGCCTCTCTATCGCTTGCACGCTCGGCTCAGGCGGAACGTGACAATGAGTCATGCTTTTTCGTGCGTGCAGCCGGCGTTCATCGATTTATAAGACGTTATCACGTCAGAAAACTTCTTTCTGATATTCTTTAACACCCATTAAAACTTCATTTACATCTTACCTTCAACAAAGTTATTAAGTTTATTACAAACCTATTTACTTACACATTTCTCTGAAAACTGACGATAACCCTGTGGCATTACGGCCTTAGCAACAAAAAAAAATTAACAAATTCAAGCACAAAATTAATATTGAAAACTGATCGAACCAAACACCGTTCAAAGTTTGCTAAAACAAAAACATTATCAAATGCAAAACTCAGAAGTTTTAATGATGTAACAAGATATTTGCTGCAATTAGCGCACAAAGGGCTGAAGTCTCCGTTAAGTTTTGTTAACAGGAGCCAAGTTGCAACCTTGGACCTTTGCTTTAGACTAGTAAGGACCTAAGAACTTCGTTTCTTTGACAATTTAAAAAAAATATAAGCAGAACATACCATAATCAGCTTACAATGTTCCCACCAGCCGCTAAGCTGAAGTGGAATTGGGCTGGCCACGTCTGCCGTATGCCCAATGAGCTGTGGGCCAAAACAACCACCAGGTGAAGCCTTGACACAGCTATAAGGCGTCGCGGCAGATCCCGTAGAAGATGAAGGGCCGAACTGGACAAAACAAACAACCCGTGGTCTACTTTAGCCCTCGATCAGTTGATGATGCAGGCTAACAGTAACAGTAATGTTATAATGTCCCCACTGCTGGGACACAGGCCTCCTCTCATAAAGAGGGAGTAGATTGTAATCTACCACGCGGACTCAGCGCGCACCAAATCCTTAGACGACCTGTTAAGGGGCAGGAGGAACATGCGTAATTCATACAAACGTAATACCAAAATAATTTGTAAATCTATACTAATATTGTAAAGAGGTAAAATTTGTTTGTAAGTTTGTATGTAGGGGGTAATCTCTGGAACAACCAGTCGGATTTGAGAAATTCTTCTTGCATTTGATAGCCCAATTCTTGAGGAAGGCTATAGGCTATTTAACGTCACGCTATGACCTTTAAGAGCCAAGCAAAAGCGCTATGGGGAAACGAAGTGATAGAGCAGGAGACGCGGGCAAGTGATGCAATACGACGAGATGGGTCGAGCGAATAAGAAATTTCACGCGAACGAAGTCGCACATATTTGTAATGTAGTGTGTATTTATCCCGATTGGATTATAGAATATCTAGGTTCCCAAATATATATTTTGAAAGCTTTGCCCTCAGCTTCCAAACACCCTGTATAATCATTACTTGAAAAACAATTCAAATGCAAGAAAACAGTAGCGTCTCAATATTGACTGTGGAAATCATTGCTATTATTTGTCACTAGCGATCCACTCCGGTTTCAATTCATTGAGATTTCATTGATTTGAAAGTTTATTATTAATTTTATTATGAGCACAAACTTTTTTGGAATCAATTTTATAAATTTCGGTGACAACCGTATCAAAATCCTGTGCCTAGTTTAGAAGGACAACGAGGTCACACAGACAGACCCAAAAATCGACATTAATAAGGAATTTTCGTCGCCATATTTTTATATTAATAGTTTTTTAGTTTATTTAGCATAAGTTTCTCTAGTGTATATATTTTTATCTTCCTAATAAATGTAACAATCATTTAAAGATATAGAAGACTAATAAAAAAAGCTCAGTCCATCCGCCATTTCGAGTACAATACTAAGAACAATTCACAATTCCGAACAAGATTTAAATGTGTATGTAAATCGTGCATCCCGCACGTCTGTCCGTGCCATTAGGTTACCAACAACGGAGTGATGGGACATAATATCTTGCACTGAACATTAGAAATTATCGTGCAATGTGTATCGTTGCGTGAATATGTTATTGAATGACGTTATATTAGCGCGTCTAGACATTTGTTTATTTTGAAACTAAGTTTGCGCCGTAACTTCGTCCTTGGGGATTTTGAAACCGACAAAAAATTGTTTCTTACTGCGTCTTAGAAATATAATTATTATCTTCAAAATTCATTACTAGGGTGTAGGATATGTGTGTATTTTTGTCCGTTGTAGTTTTTCAATAGCTGACTTGTCGTGTGCAACTTTGCCATGCATTGTCGACTTAAGTATTTGCACATAGGGCTTAATATGTCATGTGAATATAATAGGTTCTGCCGCTGTGATATGGTAGGCTTATTATTCTTGACAAAGGCAATTAAGCTATGAAACGTTTGGACCTATAAGGCTGGTTTCACAACGGTGACTTCCATGCGTTTGCTTGTATAGTTTACCTCGCGACACGGACTTTAGCATTATCAAGCTAGGCGCAGTATACACGACGGCAGAAAGGGCTGATAAAGTCTTCTCTCTTCCTTAAATAAACAGTTTTAAATATGAGTTTACAAAGTGCACAGAGTTGATCACTTACTGAACAACAGAAGTCGAAACTCAAGATTTGCCAACGGGCAATGGAGCGTAGCATATATGTAGATTAGATGTTAAGCGTACAGATCGAGTTAGAAACACCACGATGCGCTCCATAGCTCAAGTAGTGGAAGTTGAAGAAGAAACAGCCAGGCTGAAGTGGGAGTGGGCCGGACACGTGTCACGAATGCACCCGGAGAGATAGGCAAAGAGCGTCACTCATTGGACGCGTGATCGGGAGGACATCGCCGTCGAGGTAGACCACGGCGAAGGTGGTATGACGATCTGATAACATTTGCTGGGCCAACATGGCCAGAGATCGCTCAAGACAGGGAGGTTTGGAAGGAAAAAGGGGAGGCCTTTGCCCAGCAGTGGGACACAATAAAGGCTAACAAAAAAAAAAGTTTTAAATATTTTAACAGTATTCGTATATACTCATCGTACACGCGAACTGTGCATTAGGGAGTCCGTGTCTACACAAGCAGACAGTGGTCAGGGTCAGGGCTGTTCTACACCGCCCCTACGTTAATACGTAGGTATTGAGCCTATTGTGTGAACTATGCGTATTACAAGCAAGACCCAATGCGGCATTAATCGTGGTATTCATGCCATAATAATGTGTATTTGATAATGTTATGTTGACCGAGATTAATATGGTGTAAGTACCTAAGGCACCTGTCCCACCGCGACGAGGAAGCGACTAGATATTATTAAAAAGATTGTCTTAGCGATGAGACCGCCCATTGTGTCACCCTTTGTAAAGTTTCTATATTTATGTCTGTAATTTATATGGTGTACATAATAAAGAGTATTATATTCTATTCTATTTGTTTCGCTCAAGAAACTACATAAAAAAGATAAAACGTGAAAAAAAATGTGACGTAAATTGACGTGATTTTAGTAGGCAAGTTTTTAATCACGTCTAAACTTGTAAGGAGTAGTGTCAGGCGCTGATTAATTTGACAGGACTAAACTAAAATTTATCTTCTGTCCTTTTCTTAATGAAATAGAAAGAAAAAGTTGCACTGAACTCAAATTTACTTTAGTTTGTGAACAAGGGAGTCGGCACCAAGAGTTGCCAAAGAGTGTAATCGCTCGGAGACGCTCGCTTGGCGCAGAACACTCGCTGAAAGACTCATCCTTGGTACAGACGCCAGCACATCAAGCTACTACAATCTGTCAAATTTCTTTGATAGATTTTCAACTTTATCGCTAAAGAATAAGGTTCAAAGTTGATTGGGAAAATTTGACAGTTTCGGGTAGCTTGGTGTGCTGGCGTCTGTACATATGCATACCAGCAAGGAATCGCTCGTTACCGTCGCGCACTCTCTGCTTGTTGCTCGCTAACGTTGGTGGAACAAGTGCCCTAACCTTACCAATGCGATATACCAGCACAGCAACAAGCGACAATTCGCTACGCACTTCATCGTGACTTGCATACCGATCAGAAAGCCCAGACGACGTCTGTGTCTACAATCGTTATCATAAATCAATCAAATGTATGAGTGTTACATCACGTACAGTCAACGACAGAGATAAGTATGCAGGCAGCTTAGTACTTAGCACTCCTTTAAAGTGAAGTTGTGCGTGGGTTGAGTAGTCAAATTATTGATACAAGCTCGTCTGAGTGCGTTTTATGTTCAAAAGTTATATCACGTATGCAATGTCATATTAACCTTTTAACCGCATATTCCTACGGGATCGAAACTTATGTGGGTGAATCCGCGGGGCGCAGCTAGTTAATAATAAATTGAATGAAAGATAATGAAATGAAATCATCAATTTATTTATTGACATTCACTGGATACTTTATCGTGCCAACTGAGTGGCTGACTAACAGTCACACCTTTTCAATTGATAGTAACGATATTAACCGGTCAAGCGGCGCGGTTCGCCGATCGGCGACGAAACAATAGAAAGTCAATTGTGTCTCATTAGCGGAGCTTGACAGATTAACACTTGGTTTCAGAATTAAGAATTTTAATTTGCTCACTTGTGAAACTCAAAAAGAGTTTCACAAGTGAGCAAATTAAAATTCTAGGCATTACTTGCACTTTTTCGCTACAGACAGATTGGCAAAAAAAATTTTCATCATCATCACGTCTTTAATCGCCGAAAAGGTTGGATACTTATGTATACCTATACATATCTGTCTTAAGAGGGGTATACTATAAAATACGAGTATACTCCTCATTTTGCTTGTGACTTGATGAATCTTTTGCGATTTACGGGGCACTAAACCGGCCTCTAGGATTCTACTGAGAAACTCCCAATAACATTTTCCCAACCCTTGCCATCATCAGATCAAAGAGACGGTAACTGCAAGTAACCTTAAAAACAGTGGCACTCCGGGAGTGCCGACCGAAGTGAAAACTTGAACAATTACGTGTGTATTTTTTTAAATCGTCATATAAACAAAACACAAACAGAATACTTTGTCATCACTCACTGACATATCGGAAATACATTAAAACCGAGTACATACCGAGGACAGCCGAACACATCGCATGCTTAATGGAATACTGACCAAACTCAAAAAAGACGATTTTTGAGACATCTCAAAAGAAAATCTTGCTATGAGGACGTTCCTACTTGTTGACGCATAAAATTAAACTGATTAGTGATTGGATTTGTTTGAACGTCTTTGATTAATATTATTGATGAGATCTGAGTAAAAAAAAAATCTGTAACTTAATTCTGACCTATCTACTAATGGGTTCCATTAAGCATGCGACATCCGAATGTAGCGCGGTGTCGGTAACAGTGTCGCGAGTTCAATAGTCTTTTCCCATCTCAAAAAAAGGCCAACGCGCCTGAAGAAGTTTTCACTTCAAAAAACTTATAAAACTTTACAGCCTTATAATATTACCTACATAATAAGCCACCATCGCATACATCACAAACTAAGTATACAAATGATATTCATTTTTCATAATGATTTGCATCCACTCACCCTCACATCCTCATTCACCCACACACTCACTCTCACTCACACTCTCGCATGCCTGCGTGCGTGCTGCATGTTTAGCTTTAATTTTCTCTTTTTTTCGTATTATTATTTCCTTTAGTTTCGCATAAAACAAGTAACTAAAAAATATTTATTAAGTTTTGGAAGAGCGGAGTCTCCTAACACAGGCTTAACTGCTTAAAAGGAGGTTCCAATCACTAGTTTTTAAGGTTTACTTGTTAAAATAATAAATCATTTTTCATTATAATGATATTTTCTTCATACCTAATGAAAATCATTTCAAATCTTGTTTTGGCCAAAGCATCAGCATTGGCATACAACGTGGCAATGCTGCCAGCCTTCTGGGTACTTTTCCTATTGGCAGCGATGCGGATGAATTTTTTGATGCACTTTTATTATTTCCCCCCCTTTTTATATATTTGTACATAATTATTATGATTTTAAGCTTTTAAATAGGTAATTAAACCGGGATCTCTTCTTTTCGCATAATGTTCTTTGTCCTAATATACTTCGGCATAACGATTTTGGCACAATTTGTTTTGGCATAATAATACTTCGGCATAATTTTTTTAGGCATACATTTTATGTTGGCATAAGTAATCATCTTAAAGACTAATTTGTTTTGGCATAAATTTAATTCGCATAATACTAAACGACGTTAGGGGTACCCCGAGGTTCGGTTTGGTTAGGTTCCTTCTAACCCTGCAGACAGAAATAGGAGCCCCGCGCAGCGGGGCTCCGTTGACCTGACGTCGTTAGAAATAAAACGAGCATGCTAAATTTATGCTTTAGAATGTTATGCTTAATCATTATTATGATTAGAAAAATTATGCTTAAAAAAATATGCGTAAGCTGTTATGCGTAATTATATTATGCGAAAATATAATTATGCCAAACAAAATTATGCTAAGTTATATTAGGTCTTAAAATTTTATGCAAATGAATAGGGAACCAATTAAACCAATAATGTACAGACGCCAGCACATCAACCTACTACAATCTGTCAAATTTCTTTAATAGATTTTCCATTTTATCACTGAAACATAAGGTTCAAAGTTGATTGGGAAAATGTGACAGTTAGGTGTAGGTTGATGTGCTGGTGTCTGTACTATCTTCTTCATAATAATATAATTGCCTATAAACTAAATATTTTAACTAGAAATTATTATTATAGTGTTTTCGCGTACGGATGTTAGTCATCACTCATCAGTGATTGATGGGTACTTACTACATTATCTAGTGCTTGCTACTTCATTATCCGGTTCCAGGAAACAGTCAAAAGTAGAATTGGTAAATAATTTCCTTTAGGCGCCTACTCATTTATTATAATACCAATTACCAATTTTAATTTGCTAGACCAAAACGGCAGTTGTGGTCGACCCTTTTTAACCGACTTCAAAAAAGGTGGAGGTTCTCAATTCAGTTGTATTTATTTTTTTCATTTTTTTTTTACCTCTTTACGCCATATTTCATTTGTTACCTCAGTACGCCGTCATTTACCTATACTTAATCTGATTTGGAAAATTCTTTTTTATTTTAAAGGATATACTTTTAGATTGGTCCCATCATCATCAGGTCAGGATTTGATGATGGGATCCTGGAGAAATCGAAGGAACTCTTCAATTATTATAGGCACACCTATAGCGATTTGGGTATTTTTTATAGTAACTCGTGCATTTGCTCTCGGAAAGCACCATTTGGTGAAGTGGAACTGATGATGAAGACCGAAATTAAAGTTATTTTTCACTTTGTAGTGTTTTTTTGGAAGTCGGTTTTTTTGTCATGTTGACAGGGTTCATTACATACAACGCAGTTGTCATTTTAGTCTAGCAAATTAATAATTAGAGTGTAGTCTCATTGATTTTTTTGTTGTTTACGAAAAGACCTCTTCTCGAACAATTAATAAGGAACTAGTAATCAGCACACTTGCGTGGATGAAACTTTTGATTAACGTAATCTGAACACCAATTCTCGTAATTAATAACGTTCAAAATCTAGCCTCTATCTCATCTCAGCGACAATCAATGTCAAAAACTTGTCAAAAATGTAGGGAAATTAGAGGTATTTTTGACAGATTGAGGCTGAGATCAGACTGTCAACGTTTTTAAAATTACGAGAATTGCCCCTCTAGAGTCTAAAGCTGATATTCATGGCTAATAAAGTTGACTTACATTGTTGCTGCAACATAATACTTTGTTGCACGTTACTGCAACGATGGCGCGCAACCTTAGTACATGACGCATACGAGGCTTTATAAAACTCATAAAATCCATGTTTACCAATTCAATTTCACGAACACATCTCTCGTTTATAAGCAGATTCTCAGAACTAAAATAAAGTTCTCTTGGAAGTAAAAGCTTTTTCGGAAAAATCGTGTATGAGGTTCTACGCGTTATTTTTAAGTTTATAAATGTATTACTTTGTACAAGGACCTAAATAAATTTATTTATTATTTAATTAATAAGAGATCTTGCGAAGCGTATTGCTGTTTCTCGTATATACGGATTATCTCCTAAGCACATGTTCCGTCTGAATTCTGGGAAAACCATACTTGCGAAAGTGTATGTTTGTTTGTATCGTGTTTACGGCTAAACCGCTGAAATGTTTTGACGAAATCTGATCATAGGGCTAGCTTAAAACATAAGGCAGGATATAGGCATAAATATTCACGAATAGCCGATGGGGTCTAAGGGTTCTGAAGCGGCGACCGCGTACTGGAAGACGTAGCGTTGGAAGACCTCTCAGGTGGACCGATGACCTTGTGAAGGATGCAGGAATCCGCTGGATGCGAGGAGCACAAAACCAGTCGAAGTGGAGGTGCTTGGGGGAGGTCTATGTCCAACAGTGGACGTCTTTCGGCTGAAATGATGATGATGAGCTAAGTGACATAGAGCGTTGAAGTTTGTATGAGAAAACCAAAAATCCATGAGGACAAAATCGCGGCAAAAGCGCTCGTAGAAATAGTAATGTGACCTTTGAAGCCGTGACCAAACTGACACGCAACCATCGCATAAACATACCGATTCCCAAAAAACCTAATGATTGTATGTAATATTAATACACTAGCGACCCGCCCCTGCTCCGCACGGTTTTTATAACTTGAGAAAACATTAAGAAAGAAGAAAGAAAATACATTTATTTAACTTGACAAAACATTAAGATTTTTTTATTATATTTAACTTTATTGGGGGCCCGTGGCTAAATAAAAACAGCCGCACAGATCGATCGATCAGGTTAAGCTACGCTTGCCGCGGTTGGTCTGTGGATGGGTGACCATCTTTACATACCGAGACCCCTCCGTGTCTCGGAAAGCACGTTAAGCCGTTGGTCCCGGCTGTCATTCGTGGATCTTTGACAGTCGTTACGGGTAGTCAGAAGCCCGAAAATCTGACAGCCAGTTTTACCAAGGGGTATCGTATTACCCAGTAACTGAGTTGTGGAGTTCAGATAGGCAGTCGCTCCATGTAAAATACTGGTATTCAGCTGCATCCGGTTAGACTGGAAGCCGACCCCAACATAGTTGGGAAAAGGCTAGGCAAATGACTAATGATTAATAGACCTACCACATAAACCTTTCTGAATGAATTCCTCTAAATAATGTTTAAAACCGCATCAAAATACGTTGTTTAGTCTAGACTACTGTTTAGTCGTGCCTATACGTGACTGTTTCTAGAAAAACAACGCTGTCACAGATAGGCACGAAAACCCAATTAAATTTTTTATATGTATACAGGATGTCCCAGACATCGACTTCTGGGACACCCTGTATATATTTATATAAATAATCCAAACATGAATAAATGTTTGTCCGCACCCGCCTTCAAACCAGAGTATAGCGTGACAAGAACTCTTAGTTAAATTATACGGGTGCGGTTAATTCTTTAGTTATAGCCGGTTTTTAACTCGCTTTCTACGAGTAGGTATGTCTCTTAGTGACGAGCTGGGTGGGAACTAATGAGTACCTACTTTGTAACACGCTAATCTGGCTGGGGAAGATTCTTAGAACTCATCCTGTATCTAGGTACTGAAAGCAACTGAGGTTCTAGAGAAGCGCTAGTGTTATTGCGAATAGATCTGCCATGCTGAGAGGTTTAAAGCATTATTGTATTTACTTTATTATCGATGACATGGGTTTAAAAAACATCCGACTTCAAAAAAAAAAAAATTACTAAGTGAAAAATAACTTTAATTTCGCAAGTCGGTGTCATTGGTTCCGCATTTTCGTTTTTTGACACCGACATCCGAAATTAAAGTTATTTTTCACTTTGTAGTGTTTTTTTTTTAATTCGGTTGCTTTTTTTTTGTAAAAAAGATTTTAATTTTCACTTTTTAGATGTACCTACCCTACACAACTTCAATTAACACTAGTGCATTGAAGAATTGAAGACACCGACTAGAATAATCATCAAAATTCACATAGAAATGCCGGAGATGCAGTAAATTTACGCATATAACTTCGTACATAAGAATAATTACCTAATATACTAAAACCTTCCTAAAAGTATGTAGATCACATCTGTGAAAGAATTATCAAAATTGGTTCATTAGTTTTTGAGAAAATCGCGGACATACAAACATACATACATACGGGTCAAATACAGAACCTCCTTTTTTGAAGTCGGTTAAAAAAGTACTTGGCCGATTACATACTGCAGGTAGGGGAGAACAGGGTAATGAGAGCGGTCGGTTAATAGGAGCCATAGTGATTGAACGGAAAGTAGGCACATTTGCGCGATCTTAAACACTCGGCCGCTTTCGTCAACCATTGAGAAACTTCGCCTGACGAACACGAGCCGTTAGTGCCATGCGTTAAGTCACGAGGGACGATTATGTGTTTTTCGCTCCACGTTTATAAAAATTGCTGATTGCCAGCGTCGAGTTAAGCATGAAGTTATATTCTTTTTTTATTATCTTCATACTTTTTATATCACTAGCTAAATGCACTAACAAGCCCAATTGGTTTAATTGAGATTGAAAGTAGAATTACATATTTACGTTATTGCTTTTCAAAATGGTAGTCAGCGGGTAATGGTAGCCTAGCATCTTTCTATTATCTTTATTTTTTTGTTTTATTTACTAAGTTGACGTTTTTATTTGTGTTACAAATAGTTCTTTGTATTAATTACTAAGATCACATATTTTAAAGTATGTTTAGTTAAATTCGAGAAAGAGTAAATTATGGCTCCCATTTTCCATATGAGCGTTAATTGGGCTCCCATTACCCGACACGTGCGGGTAATGGGAGCGACTGATTTTTTCTGTAAAATCCTTATTGTACCCTAATACAAGACTGCAATTGATTATAACTGTGATTAAAATGTACTTTAATAATGAATGTAAGAGTTCCTAACTAAAAATGGCAAGAATATTAACAATTGTGATTTTTAAGAAAATTTTCCCTTAGTAGGCGCCCATTACCCTGTTCTCCCCTACACACTGTCGGAGCACTAATGGCCTAGTGGTAACAGCCCCGACTTACGATTTGCAGGTCAAGGGTTCGCACCTAGGCAGGCGCTTTATTTTGTGTATATAATTTTATCACCACGGCTCTCGAAACGGTGAAGGAAAACATTGTGAGGAAAAATGTCCGAGAACCAAAAAATTGGAAACATGTGACATCTACGCACTGGGCCCACTACCTCTCGGAGAGAGGAGACCTGGGACCCAAAAAGGAAAACATTATAGGCTGATCTAATAAAATTCAAAGTCCTGACTGAGTGATATATCAACGCTCAGCCTAAACCGCTGCTCCTAGAGAATGCAATTTGGAGGGTGTGTGAAGAGTAGGTAATAATAGGTATCCACTAAGAAAGGGTTTTTCACCCTCCCCCCAGCGAGGGTGAAATTTCACGAGGACAAAGTCGCTGGCAGAAGCTAGTTAATTATAATGCAGGTATAATGGCACGCATGGGCGCGATTTTCCCGCGGCGAATTTTTTTCGTGTACTGGATTTTCAACGCACTGCTGAGCGCTGAAGGTTGAAAATCCAACCCTCTGTTGTTTTTGACATACTGGGATGAGCTCTGTTGGATTCTTAACCCTCGGCTTAACACCGACAGTTGACAATCCAGTGCGCGATAAAATCCCGCCGCGATATACGTCGTTTGTGGGAACGTGGACTTACACAGAGTAACCCACAGATATAGATATACCTAGATAACGCAAGTATCACGAACTGTATGAAAACTAAGCGTGCCATTTTTTGACTACCTACTATGACGTCACAAGCTCGCGCTCTCTCGCTCACGCTCACCCAGCCAGCAGTACGCAGGACTGAGCGTGAAAGTGGTGGCTTATGATTTTCGATCGTAAACTGGTGCGATTTTTGGCACGCGAAGTAGGTGCTCTTGCGTTATCTAGGTATATCTATATCTGTGGGGTAACCTTTGCTCCCTAACTTTGAAGGCCACCACCACTTTTTGTTTAATTAAACCTCAAAACTTCAACCTTTTCTGTCCTTTTAAACAAACCTCATAAAAATACGAGTGAGTCATTATCATTATCCACTCGTCTTCATAAGCAGAGTCACATTTCCTCAGCAAACTGAAAACACATGTTTCCTTTATTTGGGCATCGTTTTATAAACAAATGTCCACTGATTCATTGCGCGTGTGATTCGCTGTATGTGGCCCAAAACATGAGCGGTTGGCGGCGTGAAAATATTGTAAATTTTATTGAAAGCTACGCTATTTTATTCATTATCATCATGATTTCAGCCGAAAGAAGTCCACTGATTTTATTAAATTGTCTAAAATATACAATTATTATAATTTAGTTAAGTAAACAACTTATTCAAGGTTTCACACATATTAATTTCTTTCAGACATTGGATAAACGCCCTTATTCCTAAGACAGAAGTAGATTGTTGAATGTTAGGTTCATTCAACAATCAACTTAAAAGAAGATTCTGCTCTCGCTGCATCCTACTACCCACGTACCGATCATCGAGACTCTAATGACCTTAGTGATAACGCGAAATCTATACAAAATCTTCAATCATTGGCCAAACATATTAACGTCGACTGAATACTATTGTCGCTGCATCTTAACGTAACTTAACGTAACGTCTCCAGTCGTCTAGGTAGCTAAAAGTCATACGACAGTACGCCTGTCGTCGTCTGAGTTTTTACTTGCCTAAGGTCAGTACGCCACACGACGATCGATTTTCCATACTATAATAAAGAACGGCATCGGCATACTTGCCGTTCTTAGAGATGTTCGTTTGTTTCGTTCGAGACGTTACTGTCTGCCAACGTGTTAATATGCCATTTCATTTACAATCAATTAGTCAATTGTCTTCGGTTCTTAACTTCTTACCATCCACGCTCATCATCAACTGCCCAGCCTTTTCCCAACAATGTTGGCGCCAGCTTCTAACCAGATGCAGCTGAATACCAGTATTTTACATGGAGCGACTGCCAATCGGACCTCCTCAACCCAGTTACTGGGTAACACGATAACTCTTTCTAAGACTGGTTGTCAGAGTTTTGGTCTTCCCACTACCCGTAACGACTGTCAAAGATCTACGAATGACAGCCGGGACTAACGGCACAGAGGGGTCTCGATATGTAATGGTGCTCATCCACGATCTGACCACGGAAAGCGTAGCTTAACCTTTGATCGACCCGTGCAACTGCTATTATTTAGGCACCAGCCCCTTCTGAACTTCTTACCACCTTCAGTCCGCGCGGAACTAGTTAGCCGCGCCTTAGGTATGTGAGCGGTGGGACGGAGGGGTGGCGGCGCATTGCTCAGTACGTGCGTTGTGAACCGCTGCCTCACCCCTGTCCCCACCTCAGCGGCCAACTAGTTCCGCTCGGACTATAATTATGCTTCGTAATTTCGTCCTCATTGTTTACTTTGTAGTTTGCACTTCGTGCACACTCGCTAATCACATTATTTAAAGATGAAAGCCTTCATCATAAAGAAAAACATGTTATCTGTGGTCCAGTCGTTGGCGCGCTCTCCTGACATCTGTCAATCATTCTTTCAAAGCATAAGAACCGGACTTCACGATGACCTATATCGGCATCGTGTAGTCCCGGCATAGTGCATACAGCACAACACAACTTCTAGAAGGGGTTTAATAAGGCAATCCAATACACATAAAGTATAGGATGATATGATGGGGACGAGATTACTTCACATAATTAAGGATCGGATGTCACTAGGTAAGTTAGTCCGATCTGTATAACTAAAAACGCCAAATGAAAATCGCCATCCTCCTCACCCTTGTACCAGTCCCCCTCTTCCCTATTCGGTCCACAAGGCCGCCACAGTTGCGTAATCGAATATTTCGAGTAGTGATCCGACGACTAATAACGATGACACCATGCATCGTTTACGTGACGACCGATTTCGAATAAGGAATAATATCGTAAAAGTGATTTATAAGGCGGCGCCTACGCATCGAGCCGTGAGATATTAGTTTGGGGACTGATGCAAGAAAAAATTGTGATTAATTTAGTTGGATAAACACTAGTGGCGTGCATTGGTTTTCATAATAGGTAGGCACTAGGCCGGGTGTAGTCTAGGCAAACGCGGTCACTAATCAGAAAAAAAAGTGTGGTTATTTGAGTAGGCATGCCTACTTAAGTGTGATAAATTACGAAGGTCGAACGTCATGGTATTACGCGTAAGACGTAGGTATGTATTTTTAATTTTGTCGTATTAACTTGAACGAGTAAAGACCAATGACAATGTGCGAATAGTACGGGAGCCGAGTAGGCCGTCCGGCGACTGCCTACTGCCGCGCGTGTTTGTATGAAGATTATGTTTTTTGTTAGGTATGATAATTTAGTGAGTTTCTTAATTGTGGGGCACACACTAAAATGTAATTGACAGGCTTATGTTGATATATCGAGGTAGGCACTGCTTATATGCCTATATGCAATGCACGCCACTGATAAACACGTACTAAGCATAAAAGCAACCAACAAAAAATTGCCCGTCTGGACAGAGCTTTAGATTAAATTGGCCAGTACTAATTATAATGCAAGTCACTCACGACTAATGTTCTGAGCGAAAGTCCATTTATTTTGACGAATTCATATTTAACTTATTAATACTTTGATGATTTATTTAGTGTCTTTACTTAAATAAAATGAATATCCAGATCTTAACATGGAGTTTATTTATAACTTAAACGTTGCTTAAAGTTAAGTGAAGATCAGCTTGCAGAGTAAGCAAACTGAAGTGGCAGTGGGCTGGCCATGTCTGTCGAAGAACCGATGGCCGGTGGAGCAGACGAGTCCTGGAGTGGAGACCGCGTACCGGCAAGCGTAGTGTGGGACGCCCCCCAGCTAGATGGACAAGAAGGTGGCTGGGGTAGACTGGATGCAGAAGGCGGAGGACAGGGTGCTGTGGCGCAGTCTGGAGGGGGGCCTATGTCCAGCAGTGGACTGCGATAGGCTGAGTTGATTGATTGATGTAAAAATCAACGTCTGCATATTTGACGTCCAAACGTTTAAGTATAGATAAACTCTTTAGCCCAGTTCATTGATAGATATTTAGACAATACTCGGTCCTCGGTCCTCGGTCTAGAAACAGCAGGGTAATTGCGTAACACACCATCAGTAGCAGTGGCTTTCATTTTGACAGTTCAACAACATTCATTGCGTTATTTACGATGTTGAGCAGACATATTTTTCGAGCATATGAAGCAATGGATTAGCAATATCCTTCAAAATGATTCAGATTGAGATTCATGCATGGATTCACACAACTAGGGTGCTGGTTAGGTTAGAACTGTGAACTGTCACTGTCAACCACGCGCGACCTGAATAGATTGCAGTAACTAAGCTAGGTCACAAAAAGAAGCGCATTCATTATTTTAGACGGTTCAATAACATTTTCAGGCCAACAAAATAGGAATTATTTGAGGTTCATTAAATGCAAGCAGTAATAACCATGATGAAGTATGTTCTCGTAAAGCCGTTAAGGCTTCCGCAGACAGGCGCAACGCGACTGGAGAAGAACAATTTCCATGAAAACTTCAAGGAAATTCTTCTACCAGAATCGCGTCGCACCGTCGTCGCGTCGCGCCTGTCTGCGAGAGCCTTTAACCCTTTACAGACACAATGGCTTTTTAATTGTGTCTGTAATTACCAACGGGTTAATCGAGACAATTCCTTGCAGGACATAATAATTTTCAAAATACCTTTCTGATAATTTTCTAAAAGTCCGGGAACTATTAAAACCCCGTATGTTAGTTTCGTCATTAGGTGTTAGCACTACCAATAAATCCATTGGTCAATAGCGAGAATTGGCGTTTATTCAATTATTTGTCCGAACCAGTGTTAATCTGTTCAGCAAATAATTTTATTTGTTCACAAAACGTGTAGGTAGAATTTCAATGACATGTTAGCATTGCGGTATGTTTTGTTATTTTACAATAATTTCTAAAAATGTTTTTGAAGAAATTACCTAAACATTAATACATTTTTTTTGTTTTGTTTGAAAGGTAACTTGATCGAGAATGTTCTTAGCTATGATTCAAGAAAATCAGTTTAGCCGTTTTAAGATTGTCAGCTCTTTTCTAGTTGATGAATGAATATGAGCATCCTCCATCTTGGAATGGTATAATATGATATAATGGAATCCATACTAATACAGACAGAGCAGACAGACAGAGTTACTTTCGAATTTATAAAAATTCGAAAGTAACTCTGTCTGTCTGCCTGTCTGTCTGTCTGTCTGTCGGTCTGTCTGTCTGTCTGTCTGTCTGTATGTTAGCTTTTCACGCCTAAACCGCTGAACCGATTTAGACGAAATTTGGTATAGAGATAGTTTGAGTCCCGGGAAAGGACATAGGATAATTTTTATCCCGATATTCCCACGGGATCGAGACTTATGCGGGTGAAACCGCGGGGCGCAGCTAGTAGGTTATAGAAAGATGGCGATCAGGATCTGATTGATGATGGAGTAGGAAACAGAATAACTTGGTAACTAGCTTCACTGTGGGGAAAATACCTACAGTTGCGCAGATTTTGGCGAGGCACGTGTCAATCGTAGCATGTCTACTAGTAATAAGAATATAAAGTTTAAAAAGCAGGAAATAAAAGTAAAAATTAGAAAAAAACCTTGACACAAACAAAAACCTCTAAAAAATAAAATAATAATATAAGGTCGCATTAAAATAGATGGACAAACTTTTAGAAATCATTCAGACTACCAAAATAAGGACGATGGTAAAAAAAATATTTAGGTACTTACAAGAAAAATAATCAGCTAACGAAAATACACTAATGTGCCGGCAATTTATTATTTTAGGTCACAATAAAATCACTTTAATCAGTGTTTTTTTGTGCTTGGATATCTATGGTTAGACGTGCTGAGCGCTGTGTTATTTATCCATCTATTTTAATGGGATCCTGTATATTGGCGCTTTAAGTTGAACATAAGTTGTAGGTAATATTTTAAACCAAGAGTCGCGAATAGTCGCTAATGAAAACGCTAGAATAGCCGTCCCCCGACTGGCCCCGAAATGTTATCTACAACAAAATATTAAACATAAAGGGCCAATATACATATATTATTATTGTAACGTGTTTTTTTTTTCTGAACTGAATAGTTTTTTTTTATTGCTAAATGGGCCCGCACTTGACCTCGATCACGCCTGATGGAAAGCGATGGATGAAGCCTATGATGGAACGAGCGTGCCCAGAAAATGCCAAAGGCACTGGAACTCCCACGCATCGACGAAACACAGCAGGCTGATTGACGCCGAACCCCAGTGGGAGGGTAGTCGCAAACCAGGCGGGCGTTAGCCCTACCACCGCAAGGGAAGAATTGGCCAGTCAAATAAGGTGTTGGGTGTGACTGTCCTATGCGCCGAGCGCACGGTTCAGTTTGAGTAACTGGCGGGACAAACTGCGCTACACAAGGAGGCTTCTCCATCCATCCCATTTTTCATTTAATATACTTTTTAGAGGTTTATGTTGTCGTCGGAGGATTTTTTAAACCTATGTGGGTATCTCATCGTCTGTTTCCTTTGTTGAAAGACAATGTGTACTTAATAATGGAGATTAGGTCAAGATTGCATATAATTAGGTTGCTAATCACTTTAGTATTAACGTATTCTGTTTAATCACTGTAGTCACACATTGTGCATAAGTAATGGCGCTTTACTTGTTTAATGAATCAGCTAGTTTCGGCATGCATTGCACATATCTGCATTAACCCTTCGGAACGTGGATCCACGCGAGACACAATGGGTATTTAATTGTTATTTAAATACCTACGGAGATGAACTGACTTACTATTAGCCGTAAAGAAAGGTGTAATTGAAATAACTGAAAATCTCGCGAAATTTAAATTTTCTTATTTTTTTTTTGCAATTTGTAAGTCTATGTCAGGTTGCATGAAAGAAAGAAAGAAAGAAAATATGATTATATAATAGTAACAAATATGGCTTTACAGAATAATAATCATTAGATCAGCAATACCCTTTAAAAGTGACTCACATAAGATAATCAGCCTCGTTCCCACTGCTGGGACTCAGGCCTCCTTTCTTTGAGAGGGAGTGAGCCGTAACCTAACGCGGGCCCAGTGTGCAGTGAGGGTTGGTAGATGTGCGGATTATTAGATGACAAAAAGCGACACACATAAGTGTACCTATTATAATTCTGCCGATGTTGGATAAAGGCATTTTAGTTATACGACGGCAGAATTACCTAGATACCTAGACAAATATTAAAGGTATATCACTCTATTCGAAGAAGAAGGCTGTATTTATTTAAGCATACTTATGTTATTTTTATTTTATTTTTTGCATTATATGTGTAGGTTTATTTAATATTTTAGTTTTAGACTTCACACATTCATATTTTTCTCTTCTCGTTCTCACACACTATTGTCTACATTTCTTTTTTTTTACTTTTCCTTTCGCAGGTCTGCTGGAAGAAATTTCTTAAGAAATAAGTAGTACCTTTGTACTTAAATTTTCATTATGACATATCCTTATGTATTTTACTGTGTGTACAACAAGAATTTGGATCCTCCCTTGCAATCTCCGAAGTAATACTTTTATCGTTCTCGAGAAACTATGACAAAGTCCTAAATGATAATTGGCAATAGAACCGCCATCTATAATAATAATAATAATAAAGCCTTTTATTCGGACAATATAGATATACAACTAAGTGTTTTTTTTTTTTTTATCACTTTATACACTACTGCATTATACATATTTTTAAATCATGACTTTTATTCGCGTATTTGGTGCTTTTTTACTTTCTGTAAGTCAGTTTGCCAGTTGGCAAAGGCCTCTTCCAACCTACTCCATTCTGATCTCTCTCTGGCTACTCTACTCCATGTTGTGCCTGCAACCTGCCTGATATCATCGTCCCATCTTTTTTGTTGTCTACCTCTTTTCCTTTTTCCTTCCCTTGGGTACCATTGTGTAACTATTTTGCTCCATTTGTCCTTTCCTCTGATCATGTGTCCCGACCACTTCCATTTTAGCCTTTTTATTTTTAGGGTTACGTCTTGTATCTTGGTCTTTGTCCTAATGTTGATGTTTCTTATTCTATCTCTCCTCTTTACTCCTAGCATGCTTCTCTCCATTGCTCTCTGACAAATGGCGATTCTATTAGTTGTGTTTTTTGTTATGGCCCATGTTTGGCTTCCATACATTAAGATTGGTAAAATGCAGATATTAAATAATTTGCTCTTTGTTGTTATATGTAGGTTTTTGTCTTTCATTACTTACCTTAGGCCCCAATACCTTTTCCAACTGTTTGCTACCCTTCTTTCGATTTCATTGTTTATGTTATCTTTAGGTGATATCAGCTGTCCAAGGTATATATATTAGAACCGCCATCTAGCGAGTGCAATTATGACTAAGAATACAAGTATTTGCGCTAAGAATTGAAATTTAGGTCTTGTTTCAGGGGTTTGTAGCTAAGTAATAACAGCCGTACGGGTCGATCGATCAGGTTAAGCTACGCTTGCCGCGGTTGGTTTGTGGATGGGTGACCATCTTTACATTTCAAGACCCCTCCGTGGCTCGGAAAGCCAAAAAACTGTATAGGTAATATTATTATTATTTATTATTTAAGCCTTTTAATTCCCAAAAAAATACAAAATAAAAAAACTTATAAAATTTGTTACAATATTAACATAAAATATTCATTATCATAATAATTGAATCATGCATTTTAACAAATAAATAAATTGATTTAATAAATTGGATAAAATAAAAAATTTCTTGTTAAATAGTATTGGGTGCCCATTTAAGGGCAAAGGCCTCCTCCATCTTTTGCCATTCCTCTCTGTCTTGGGCCACTCTAGTCCAGGTGGGGCCGGTCACGGCCATAATATCATCGCACCACCGGCGCCTGGGTCTGCCTCGGGTGCGTGGTGCATCGCGAGGGTACCAATGGAGGACTCTCTCACTCCAACGTCCATCTGTGGCTCTGGCTACGTGCCCTGCCCATCGCCATTTCAACTTGCAAGCTAATTCCACAGCATCTATTATTTTAGTGCATAGTCTTATGTCTTTGCTTCTTTTACGGTCTCGGAGTTTAATTCCTAACATACTCCGTTCCATTGCTCGTTGGAATGCTTGAAGTTTGTTTGTAACTGCCTTTGTTAGTGTCCAACTTTGACACCCGTAGAGTAGAGTAGGTAATATAATGGTGTCCATAGCTTTCTTTTTTAAGCGAATCGGGATGCGTGATTTAAATACTTCTTTCAACGACCAATATCTTCTCCATGCACTTTTTATTCTGCGATCTACTTCATTTTCTGTCGGTTTGTTGAATGTAATGCTTTGTCCAAGGTAAACACAGTTATCTACGTACGCGATTGGCGTGTTTTGTATCACCGTTGGTACTCTTCTGCTGTTGGTCAAAAGGCATGTCTTTTCCGCGTTCATGTGGAGACCATATTTTCGACTTTCTTTATCTAGAGACTTCAGCATGCTCTCAAGATCTGCATGTGTTTCGCTCATCAAAACAATGTCATCAGCGAAGCGGAGATGACTTAGAAACTCGCCGTTTATTTTGATACCGACATCGCGCCAATTTAGCTGTCTGAAGATATGCTCCAAAACTGCGTTGAATAGATTAGGTGAGATGGGATCACCCTGCCTGACTTCTTTTTGGATGTTAAATGGCTCTCCCTTTTTCTCCAGTTTAATTATTGCTCTGCTGTTCTTATAAATTTCTTTCAAAATGTTTATGTATTTTGTATGGACTCCTTGTTCGCGAAGAGAGCACCATAGAGATTCATGAGTGATAGAGTCAAACGCCCTGGAGTAGTCTACAAAGGCTATGTAGAGCTCTTTATTATGTTCATTGAACTTCTCGATTATTTGTGTAAGCGTGAATATGTGGTCGTTTGTAGAGAAGGCCGGTCTGAATCCAGCTTGTTCTCTAGGTTGGTTTTCGTCTAAGGTCTTTGATATCCTTTTTAGTATTAGGCTGGTAAATAATTTATAAAGAGTCTGTAGCATACTCAGCGGTCTGTAGTTGTCCATATTTCCTGGATCCCCTTTTTTGTAGAGTAAGGTTATAATCGCAGTATTCCAGTCAGGTGGTATCGACTCTTGTTTCAAGATTTCGTTGAATATTGTGGTTAAGATAGGTGTTATTGGCTCTCTGATGGCTTTTAATATGTCATTAGTTATGTGATCTTCTCCAGGGCTTTTCTTCGTTTTCAGTTGATGTATGGAATAGTTAATTTCGTACTCCAAAAATTCTGGCACACAGTCTGAATCGAGTGACTCCAAAACTCGGGCTGAGTCTTCGTGCGAGGCAGGATGCTCATATAATCTACTATAAAATTCTGTCGCAACGTTTAATATATGGTTTCTGTCTGTTACTTGATGTCCTTGTTTTGTAAGTTGAGTAATCCATTTTTTGCTAGAATCCAGTCTTTTGTAAGCTCTTCTGACTGACGCAAATTTCTCTAATTCATATTCAATAATATTATATCTATGTTCTTTTGATTTCTTTTGTATAATGTAATACAAAAGAAATAGGTAATATACAGGATGTAAAAAGACCCATAACATAGCCGTCACCTAAGTACGCATTCTGTACATCAAAATAAGTAAACTTGCATAAAAATAAATAGTAAAAAAACGTCAGTAAAATTTGAAATTTTGGCCTTCAATATCACCGTAACCAGAAGGTTCCCAGGTATGGTCCAGTACAAAAAATTATCACAATGACGGGGAGTACAAGTGGCTCTCGGTTTCGATAATTTTATTTTACCACCCGTTACCTATAATTTATTTAAAAATATGATTAACTAGCGGAACCCCGCGGTTTCACCCGCATAAGTTTTCCGTGGGAATATCGGGTTAAAAACTATCCTATGTCCTTTCCCGGGACTCAAACTATCTCTATACCAAATTCTGTCTAAGAGGTAACAGACAGACACGCTTTCGCCTTTATAATATTAGTGTGATAGTATGGATAACTACCGTCAAACGGGGTGAATAGGGATGCAGGGGTGAATCGGGACAAAACTGTAAAAGGGATTTTAACATTGAAATAATATAGTTTGTGGCCAAAAAGGACCCTAAAGTGTTTACTGTAATGTAATTAACGATTACGTGCCCTTATTGACAACAAACTATATTATTTCAACGTTAAAATCCATTTTAAAGTTTCGTCCCGATTCACCCCTGCATCCCTATTCACCCCGTTTGTAGGTATACCATTTTCAAAAGATGAAACTGTAATTTATGTTATTTTTTTTAACAAAATCTTATTACGTACCACTGGCAATCAAACGTAAAATCTCACCGATTTACAGTCGTAATAAACTGGCTTCAATCATAAAACAGTTTAGTACACAGCAATCAATACATATAAATGTTATTTCAAATAAGAAAGAAAAACAAACTTTTCGCTGTAGTGGAAGCGAAGGTTCTGTGAAAAGTTTTCTTGTGCAAGTCAAACGAAATAGGTCAGTACAGGTTCCTTGTGCAAGTTAGCAGCTGGTTTGAACTTCATCTTTGATGTTTATTTATATATTTTTTAATATAGTTCTCATCTCAAAAGAAATGCATAATTATAAAGGTAGTGTCTATTAGAACCACGGATATCTATGATTGGAACAGGAATGCCTTAATAGGCTTAATAGGTACTGCAGACTAAATCGGTACCGTCAAACGGGGTGAATTGGGATGCAGGGGTGAATCGGGACAAAACTTTAAAAGGGATTTTAACATTAAAATAATATAGTTTGTGGCCAAAAAGGATCCTAATGTGTTTACTGTAATTTAATTAACGATTACGTGCCCTCATTGACAACTAACTATATTATTTCAACGTTAAAATCTAGTTTCGTCCCGATTCACCCCTGCATCCCTATTCACCCCGTTTGTAGGTAGGTACTTGCTTTCTAAATCGGGTCATCAATTTAAAAAATGAAAAGCTGTTAAAAAAATCTGTCGACCCAAATTGCATTCAAATGGTCCAAAATGCCGCCAGCGGAATGCGAAGCAATTTGTTTGACGAATTGGAAATCATCGCGATGGAATATTTCACGTTAGCTTACAAAATACGAGGTTTTTCTCTCTAACACAAAATAAGCAACTAGGTACTTTAATTAGTACGTCCCGTGCAGGGCCGTCTTAGGGTGTACCCACATTTATCGACGCGAGTGCGTATCACCAAACTACTCGACTTATCGCCGAGCTAATAGGCAAACGGCTCGTTTCGCCGTCGATCGGCGTCGTCCGAGCCGAGCCGATGCGAATGGTATTAGTAACACCCTTATTACGTAGACATAAAGGCTTTTTTGACCGGCGTTAGCCGATTCCGCGTCGATAAATGTGGGAAGACCCTTAACCATATTGGGCGCCGGGATGCGAAAATCAGCCTGCGCCCCAATTTATGTAATTTATTATTTTATTTAATACTTAGGTACATACTCTACAATAAAATTGGATACATTTTCAAACTTCAAAAATTTTTCCGGCTTTAAAACCGGCAATCTTTTTATGATATCGTCTGTTTTGTAATCAACTTTCACTACAGCCTTTGTCAATATATCTTGACTTGAGCCATAGTTAGTTTTTTATTCATTTTAATGTCGAGGTTTACGCATGGTACGTGTAGGTATAAGGATTGGCTTGCGCCCCCTAAGACCCTGCGCCCGGGTGCCAGCACCCCTTGTACCCCCGGGTAAAGATGGCCCTGGTCCCGTGCTAGTAAAAACGACTAACTTATTCTAGGGTACTAACCGTCATCTATAAAGATCTTCCTGTCCTGCCTTTGTCTCATGTTACGTGAGGCTGGCGCAACAGATTTTTTCGTCCTTTCGCTCCTGTCATTCGTCACTCAACCATTCACCTTCTTTTTTCTTTCACATGTACAGATGCCAGCACATTAACCTACCCGAAACTGTCAAATTTTCCCAATCAATTTTGAACCTTATAATTTAGCAATAAAGTTGAAAATAAGATTGTAGTAGGTTGATGTGCTGGCGGCGTCTCCGTCCATCTATTTATTAGGAACTCCAAATATTTGCTGAGCCTAGCCCACATCCTTGCCAACCGTTCAAGTTTGTATATATTACAGCCATAGATATCCGAGAGATATGCCTTCACTGCATATTTGTTCAAGTTCAAGTGTCGCCACATTTTCCCACTCCGGAAACTCCCACAAAAACAAAAGAAATAGATACGGCACACATGATCAAATTGGGCGGCTTTTTTGGCACACACGCAAGAAAATAAGCGTAACACTTGCTGCACACATGCTCAAAAGGGGCGGGCACTAGAAAGTATAGACACAGTCACGGAATGCACACATGCAACTCTAGCATCAACTAGGGAAGATGGGTTAATATAAATATTTGATCGATAAAAATATCGATAGATATCAACTACAAAAAAGAGGAGTGTTTTTGGGTGTATTTTGTATTATTTATTTTTCCTGCTTTCAACGTGGTATATTAATAAAAAACCAATAAAACCAAATCACGTAATAATATAATATATTTGTTTGCAAATGACATTTAAGTAAATAAGTAGTTTCTTTAGTTTCTCTCTTACGTAAAATTAAAACTATTTAACTATCGATCATAAAACAACAATTCAAATAACCTATTGAACATTTAATAAAAAAACGTTTATTAAAATAAACAGGTTCTTAATAATTAATTACAATCTATCCTATAAGACTTTTTACATAATAATTATTACCCGAATGCTGCGAAGCCCAAAAGGAGGGTTATTTTAACCTTTTAACCGCTTACGTCGGATTAATCCGACAAATATTTTCGTGTCCATTCCGCCAGAGTCGTATATATACGACCAAATAACACAGCTCGTTTAATCTGTATTATTATTACATCATCACAGCTCGTTTCATCGGTATTTATTGTTCGTTTTTTTTTTTGTCGGGCGCTGGGGGCACGACAACTGATATAAAGTCCGGCGGTTAAAAGGTTAAAACTTAGAATAGTGTTGATTATTGGTACTTTACAAAAGTACAGAACAAATTACAGATTGGTTTGAGGGAAACCAATTATTTTTCCTGCCTGTTGCATCTATCCATTTATTTTTAATTTCTGGATCTTTCGGGAAACTGAAAAAAATAATTATTAATTCTTGTAAAATTACAATTTATCGATAGCAATATCTCAGCGCTACGCATCACTAATGCATCATTTGACACGATCCATGTCAAATGACGTTGCTAGGCAATTTTCTCATGTCATCACAATAATATTTCACAACGAAATATTTGTAAAATTCTTAAATAATATAATTAGTGCAGTGATTTTTTACTTACCGGTGGTAGGACACGCCGCTTGTCTTAAGGTTTGTTGTGACTGATCTATTTTTGCAAATAAGGACGGAACAATTCGGCATTTTGTAAAAATACGAAATGACACCACACGTTTCGATACAAACATATGACTACGGCGCTTACTGCCGTCGCGCAACTCGCGCATCTAACATACGCCCAGATTACAAGTTATGGCCATGGTACTATATAATTGTACCATGGTTATGGCCTTTTATAGAGGCGACGTGCGCCACGCCTCCATGCCATATCCCTCGATATCCGTGTTTGGAATGGAAAAACATCGAAAGTTACCAGCCCCTGGGGTAACGTAAAAGTGAAATAGTTTATGCTCCGTGTCGGACTATCAATTTACATAGCACGTGCAAGTCTGTAAGCAATGTAAAAATGTACCATGACACTGCTGAAAATAACTAGAAAAAACCGGCTAAGGGCGTGTCGGACCACGCACAATGACAGGTTCCGTAGTTGGAATGAATTTATCCCAAAACCAAACTTAACATTTTAGTTGAAAATCATGTTCTCCCATACATTGCAACTGCAAATTTAAGTTGGTCGACTATTACTCGTAAACTTGTAAGCCTACTTAGCTGTGATATTTTTCCTTTCAATTTTAATTTCGTTATAGGTATATACTTTGCCGTGAATTTTTTCACATATTATATTCAAAAGCAACCGTTTTGCTGGCAGGGGGGACACTTGACTCTGCTGGAACCCAGGCCTCGTCTCCTCGAGAGAGAGTGGGCTATAATCGACCACGCGGGCCTAGTGCGGGTTGGTAGATGTCACATGTCTTCGATTTTTTATTCTAGGACATGTCGGTTTCCTTCACCGTTTTGAGAGCAATAGTGGTGTAAATATTTACACAAAGTAAAGCGCCTGTCTGGGTTCGAACCTAAGACCTATCGTAAGTCGGGGCCGTTACCACTGAGCCACCGCTTGACGTTCAAAAGTGCCTTTTATTTGAAATAAATTCTTTGACTTTGACACCATTGCTCTCGAAAAATATTATGTGTAGATAAATTGTAACTTAGATAACAATTTTATTCGTTTCTTTATCCTGTTGAAAGGGTTATAAATATAACGACCTATTCTGATGTTACATTAGATCGCAACTATATTTATGCCCATACTAATATCGTCTACCTAGCCTTTTCCCAAACTATATTGGGGTCAGCTTCCAGTCTAACCGGATGCAGCTGAGCACCAGTATGTTACATGGAGCGATTGCCTATCTGACCTCCAAAACCCAGTTACTGGGTAATACGAAACCGCTTGGTAAGACTGGTTGTCAGACTTTCGGGCTATTGACGACCCGTAACGACTGTCAAAGATCCACGTATGACAGCCGAGACTACGGCTTAAAACGTGCTTTCCGAGTCACGTAGGGGTCTTGGTATGTAAAGATGGTCACCCATTCACAGTCTAACCGCCCATAGTAATAATACTTATTAAAATTAACAGCATGGAACAAAAGCGAAGAGATTTTTCTGAAAAATGTTATTGTAATGTAAAATGTAATTTAATCAAAGCTTAGTTCTGCGGCATTACCTATGTATTATGCAACGAAGGCTTTTGTTTTTCGAATGTGTAATGGGCTGTATGTATGCAGCTTGATAAATGTAATAATGTCGTTCATTTCGTGACTAGAATACATAATAAAATCGATATTGCATCAGCAAGCATAAAAACATTCATTCAGAAATTTCCGCAACCGAATTATGGCGCCATTGTCCTTGTATATGATCTCCTATCTTGTTTACTAGGAAATTCATGAGGAAAATATATATATAACTGCACTATTCAGGTCACAATAATACTGCAAATTAACACTTATTCTTCCGTTGTTATTGTTCGTTTTAGATAACCTGAGAAACCTCGCGTTTTAGTTTTAGTTACGCTACTCGATAACAGATGGCGTTAGCTCCGCGCGCTATAAAGTTCAAACTGTTTAGGAATGAAACTTCGTAAAGTGTTCGAACCGCTTGCCAGATGGCGCTGTAAGTCCTCGGAATTAAGTGTTTTGAAACACTCGAATAATAACAACTTTATTACATCGGGAACAATAATTGTCGTTTACATTTCATTTCTTTCACTTTACTATCTTAGCATCAACGCATCCTCGTAACTTACAACAATCTCTTGTTTACAACTGCGATAAAACTGTTTATATATCAAACATCATGTCACTGACCCCGCTCAAATAAGAGCGCTAATAAGGGTAGAAATTTAACAGGCAATACTTCCCAAGGGTGTTGCAATTTGTCGAGTCATTTACTGTGGACACATTTAGATCTGTTTGCATGGCCGTAAAGAGTCCACGCCCTTGCCATAACCACCCACCCACAGCGCCAATTTACTTAGGACCCTCTCACCCCCTCCGTCTGTTCAATTAAACTACGAGAACAGAATGCTCCCTAACCACCTGATGGGTCTTTGTTAACTGGTTAAGAAGAACACCGTCCACCCATTGGCAGGTGACCACCATCACGTCACCTTCACAATTGAATCGTAATCGTAAAACTTGACTAGTTTTCCGCGGGCACCGTCACGGGGAACTACCCTCATTCACTCCCTTGCCAGTCCATTTAACTAAAAGCCTCATTTGAAATATACAAAATGATTTGACGGCGTAGACTTGGCAATGAACTGGAAGTCCGGGAAAATCTTGAGGAACATAAAAAAGTTTTTCGCATCACGTTTGTGTAGAAGGAACAAGAACATGAACAACATGAGAAGACGAAGAGAATCCGTTGCTTCAGTTTATAGAAAAACCACCAAATTCCTAACATCAAACACTGCAAATTTTCTCAAGAAAAAACCTAATAATAAGAAATCTCAAATTCTAATGGAAGCTGTTGAAGATTGCGAAGACAATAGCGAAGAAAATGTAAACAAAGTCGACGAGACAAAAACAGATGATGACGACATAGGTGAACGAGACCTTGACTATTATCTAGGAGTTAGAAAGAGAGAGAGCTACTGGCGGGACCCGGCTGGGAAAGAACAGATAAGGAAAGACTATCTCGTCTATCATTGCGGTATCACCGAAGACGATTACGATAAAAATTATAAGAAAACTATAGTCTCGAAAGTTTCGTATGTCATACAACCAAGATTGAAGCAAGTGCCTTTCAAAATTCATAGGAAAAGAAGGAAGAACGGAGATATGAGAGACGATTCTTGGCGGGAGAAAACTGGGATATTCAAACTGTTTGCGTATAGGCGTGATAGTGAATACTCTACGTCGGATAGTTACAGCGAATGCGATTCTAATGAAGATAAGGTTTCTGAGAGACTGCGCTCCACTAACGAGGATGATATGGAAGATATGATTGGATATCTCAATGAACTTGCTACTTCTGGCTCTGACGACAAACTTGCTGAGGTTCGTTTAAACATAACAATCAAAGCTTTATAATCATGTTGCCATACAGTTTGTTGACTTTATTTAGGCATTTACTGTTGACGTTGAATTGAAATACAGAACAAATAAACGATGACGACATTCTAAGAAAAGTATTGTTTCATTTGAGCAATTTAATAAGAATTTGTGCATAGTATTTTTATTATTTTCCTCTTCGCGTGCTATCGTATGAATTTCTTTTGAAGTTTTCTAATTATTTCGTTACTATTTAATATCATGTTTATGTTTACCTACTCATTTTTTTTACTTTGAAACTGGTCTTTGCTTCTCCGTTTCAACATTTATTTCCTTATTTACAGGGCGTTCGGATAAAAGAAGTATCGGAAGGCCGGCCCTGTGACAACTGTCCAGAACTGTGCCCCGGCTTCATCCCACACGCATGGAGGTAAGTCTTTAGCCCATAAAATAGAACAAGGAAACTATAACTTTATCATCGAACCTTGGTTCCTCGACCCCGAAGCGGTTATGGCGTATACCTTGTGCATACAAATAAAGAAAATGTTTACTTGTCTGTCTATCTGCATCATTTGCATTTAGAACTATCAGCGTCTTCTGTTGACACCTTCGTCACTTCGATTGACTCAAGTATACCTCCGTTTCTTTGTTTCTCGTGTACGGTGTCACGTAGACAGTTTTCCTTCATATTTGGATCACAATGATTGGGTCTGATTATCTACATCGTATCCTGTTTCGTAACTTGAAACAAAGACCCTCCGTGACTCCGTCTTTGTTACAAGTTATCAAAGAATTTGGCACCGAATCCACTTTATTGTTACCTAGTTACTCCTTGTCTGACGTTCTAAACCATTCATCGTATTGGAGTTAGGGTGTTAGGTTAAACTCTAAAATTAATCATTTTGCCAAACCCAACAAACATATAAAAGTCAATAACAATGTTGAGATTACATTTACTACAAACGTTATCGCAGCAATAAATAAAACAGACAATGCTTAAAAATCGCTAATAACCATTACGTTATCAAACTGTTGTGGGTCACAGATACCTTATCAACGATCGTTCACGCCACGCCATCGAACGTGATCGAAATCAACTAACGAGGGGATAATCAGCCTTGCGGTGAGGCCAGCGCGTGCGCCGCGCATCGAGACAAAATGTCCACTCTTGCTCCCGCGGTCATACCGAACAGTCGTGTCGCACCCAAAAATCAAACAAGCCAAACAATGTGTCTCTCGTTGAAACAATTGGAGTGGGCGGATGTATACAGACGCATCACTGGAAATGATAAAGAACCGGTCAAAGAGAAAAAGATACAAAAGTTCCCTTCCAGGGAACGAAATTTTGCTGTGAAGAGGAAGTTCAACAACAACATGAGGTCCCACGCTAACTGCGAAAGTTGCGCCAGAGTCGCTGAGAAAGAAAACAGATGATCAACGAAGTGTGTGTGACTGTGAAGTTCTAGGATTCAGTGGATCTACGGGTCGATATTGTACGTGAATACAATGTGTAACCGAATAACCAAAGTATAGTGACGATAAATCTCTAAAAAAAATTAAGTGATAATAATATTTATAAAGGCTATAAATAAGTCGGTGCAAAGTGCGAAGAACTGGCTTTGTTGGGTTGGGGCGTTCTAAAGTTGGTGCTAAATCCTTTTTGCTCAACGTCATTCCATTTATTTTGTTTTTGCTCAAAATGTATTTCTAAAATAACTTTGCAGAGGCCGTTTGCAAGGTTTTATTGTTTATGAATATAATAGCAGGATGTTAGCAAGGAAATGAAATTTTAACAATGTTGATAGGTATTGTATTTAAAATTACAAGGCCCTAATTTATAAAGAAGTCTTAGAAACAAAAGGAACATGGCCTGGTTATCAAACGTGCTTAACTTCTTATTGTTTATTTCTGGAAACCATTAATTAATTAACCTAGCTATCATTAACTATGTTTAACTTAGCAATTGTTTATTTGAATACTTCGCTAATGTTTCATAATTAATAATGATTGTGTCTCTTTAGTTTCCATACAATGTCTGTTATCAACAATATTGTTGGTCTGTCGATCCCGGATGTCGCCAATGCATTCAATTTTAAGGCTTATTGATGCTCTATATGGTTCAGAATTGTATAAATATTTATCTTGTACGCAGGTTTCCACGACGATGTTTTGTATTGCAAAAAGTAAACAATAATTTTAAAATATTTGTTCATTGAATCCACCGATGTATATGTTATGTAAGATGTTGCATCTTAAGTGGATTGAATTGATATGAAGGTTATATTACTTCATACACTATGACTATGCATGTGACTATAAATAAACGAGTTCATGAGTTCACTCCATTATTTTATTTCTTATCTAATCTTAGTACAATAGGTTCGCAAACATCCATTACGAGAATATGCAATGACACAGTTATTACATTAAGGTTTGTTGAACTAGAGAGATCAGAGGTGAAGCTGTATCGCCGCTTACTTCTCTTTTTGTAAGCTGATTGGTAGGTTCCGCTTTGCTTGTTAAAAACTGGTAGTGGTCATATAACCAAATTGTATGTACGAGTTTTTTCATCAATGACCTCTAGCGTTTATGATTTATTTATGTATCCTTTGGAGACCAATCTTGCTATCACTACCACTGTAGAGTCTCAATAAATCGGTAATAAATACGACTTGAATAGAAGATGACCAAAGAAACGGTGTATGCATTGTACGTGAAAGATGATGCGGCTAGGAGTGAATAGATGACAGCTGATAGATATGTAGAAGAAGATGACATGCGTCGACATACGACACAAGTCGACCCAAATAAATTGAGATAGGTGGGTACGCATAGGTAGGTAGGTAGTGTGATGATAGACATCTATTAACCCTGGATGATTCTAATTGAATTGGACGTGCTTCGTAAATACACAACTCTTCTACAGGTTGAATTTGAAAACATGCAACAAATCGAAATGGGAGATTGCACTCATCATTATGAACAACTTTTACTATTCCCATAGTAAAAGTTGTTCATAATGATGAGTACAATCTCCCATTTCGATTTCGAAACCTGAAATCGCAACAAAAAAAAATCAGTTGTTCCCTACATTTTGACGAGTTATGCGAACATAAATGTTGGGAACAGCTGATTTAATTTTTCGCGATTTCAGGTTTAGTCCCGTAGTAAAAGTTGTTCATAATGATGAGTACAATCTCCCATTTCGATTTGTCGCATGTTTTCAATTTCAGCCTGTATATTCCTATTAAACATCTTAAAAGATGAAGCGAAAAATTCTTTAGAAGTGACAACTGACAAGGTAATAAAATATAATCACTTCCTAGAAACAAATGAATATATCTTTAGTGTTGTTCGTTACATAGACGGAATGACCAATGGACAGTACCTACTTGATAAATCTTTGACCTTTAAACTTATTAACGCGGCTACACTAACTTGATACCTTTGTTTGTTTGAAGCATGTTTGAAGACTGCATTTACAAATGCATCGTTAGAACATCCTTCTAGTAGTAACGTTCATAGAAGGTTCTTTCCTGCTATTATTATAATAAATAAACTTCAAAAGTAAGTCTATCAGTTTCATATGTATCACAGTTTAATTTCCACGAATCTTGTACAGACAGAAGAGGAAGAAAAGATAGGGTAGCTATTTGGTATACGTGCAAAAATATTCAACATTGGCAGTATTAATTTTTATTGTGTGATACAAAGCATACTTAATAGAGTGATGTGTACAAGGAATTGACTATTCAGCACATTCACAACATTGTTTAAAATCAGTTGCTAGTTACCTATCTGCCTGTTTGCCAAATTGCTTGTTCGACAGTACATCCATTAAGAATTAGGAAACTTTTAACTTCATGAAAATTAAAAACTTGACACACAGACGGAGTCACGATACTTGTCTAGTATTCATTAACCTTGATTAAATCTACACTGGTCATGATTCTCAGTATCGAATTATGTAGCTTAACTATACTTGTAGGTTTTTTTACACTACTGAATAATATTGACACTATCCGCTCATAACAGATTGCGATCACTGATACTTTTGCCAAGGTGGGAATTATTCTTGAATAATTAGTACTTGTACTAGCTGCGCCCCGCGGTTTCACCCGCGTAAATGTCGATCCGGTGGGAATATCGAGATAAAAAGTAGCCTATATGTTAATCCAGGGTGTCAGCTATCTCCATACAAAATTTTATCAAAATTGGTCCAGCCGTTTGAGCGTGAAGAAGTAAAAAACATTATCCCGATACGGCTGCTGCTGCAAGTGCCTCATATTCAGAACAGTAGGAACAAATCTACAATAAGAATTATTTATTTATTCAAAAATATACATAACTACAGTGGGGTGTCGTATTACCCAGTAACTGGGTTGTGGAGGTCAGGTAGGTAGTCGCTCCATGTGAAATACTGGTATTCAGCTGCATCCGGTTAGACTGGAAGCCGATCCTAACATAGTTGGGAAAAGGCTAGGCAGATGATGATGATACATAACTAGAGTAATTTAAATAAGACAGGGTGGCAGGGAAATCGACACACAAACTGTAATCAAGAATTCTGCACATTATTCAAGACTAGACGTACAGACGCCAGCACATCAAGCTACCCGAAACTGTCTTCCCAATCAACCTTGAACCTAATGCTTTAGCGATAAAGTTGAAAATCTATTAAAGAAATTTGACAGATTGTAATAGCTTGATGTGCTGGCGGGTCAATCCGCGGAAATCCACTAACGGCGAATATATGCTAATAATAAATTAAATATCATAGCTGCATTCTTTTCTTACTTTATATGACATTTCTTACATGTTTTTACGTATGGCGCCGCTATCTAAAAAAGTATAACACCTTTATTTAATTTATTATTGCAATCAACACGCACCAAATGTCATCACCATTTGCAAATAAAAGTCGGCCTAATTGAACGGAATGGCCCTGGCGTATGTACTAGGGTAGAAACGTTTCGTCGGCTATCCCTGCCACCATGTATGATGATGGACTTTATGACACTTTACTCTATGATCAGATTTTGAACATGTGTGTCTGAATTAGATATAAAATATATGTATTTCAGGCATCATGCCTCCTCTCCTGTTGTAAGAGACACTTACGAAATAACTTTGGTTGACCTCTATACACATCACACATTTGATCAAAAAGGTAAAATAAAACCATAATAAAATAAACTGACAAATGTAAAAGAACAATCTTAAGGGCACAGATAGAAATAAATGGACTAATGATGGAGAAGCAGCAGACATGATGTTTGAAAGCACCAGTATTGATTTAAACTATAAATAACAGAAGACTTCTGATACCGTTGTCGTCCGTAGAATAATTGCAGTAAAGATCATTCCGATGGATGAATTAGTTCATATTGGATAGATAGCCATAGTAGCTGAGTGATTGGATTCGACCGAAACCCATCCACGCCACTAGAAATTAAAGTAAGTAGGGCAACGATTCTATAAAAAAGAGGGCGTTCACAATTTATCTCATTTAACGACAGGAACTGTAAAATTATCATGGTAAACTAACATTATATTATTTGAGAGCAAATATGGAAGAGACCATGTGCTCTTATCTGAGGTTATTGACCAACTCATTAGTAATCATTTGAGTGCACTTCGTAATGTATTTTGTCATTCAGTGTGTTTTGTTATGCTGTAGAAGTTTTCTATGACCTTTGTACGAGTATGTTTGTAATAGAGGCATGGAAAAGTATGTCTGCACCTAATATATTGAATAGGTTTCTTAATTCTTGGATCTGCTTTATAATCCAATTAGATATAGGTTTGTTTGGGATACGGCATTGTTGCTTGCATTCACGAATGCTGAGGTCTTTTTACAAACTCTCTTCTATTTTGGGGGTCGTTTTTTCCATGGGGGTGATAGACTATAGATCGTAATGTGTTATCCTTAAGTACATACTCCCTTTGCTTCGTCCTCGTTCATGTGAAAATCCTCATGTATACCTTCAGTCTATATGGTATATCACACTAGCACAGACTCAAACCGCACCAGGGCCATTTCTTTTAAGGTTGCCAAAATATAATCGGGCTCAGTCCCTGTAGCAAAAATTCAATGGCAGTTTTCTTCGAACTACAATGATATAATAATGGTTTCCGTACCCATACATGCATGTGTCAAATTTTATTTTATTACTTTATAATTTGAATCATTACTCTTTGTAAGACATATGTACGTATACATTACAAGAGTCCATTGTCCCCCTTAAGGCTTTGGAAAGACCGGCTGTACTACGATTTTTCCCGTTCCGTTTTTCTTCCTTGATTAGTAAGACGAGGAAATTAGGAACAGGATGAAACAATTGTGTCCGGATGTCACGTAACCCCATTACAAGAAATTCGTGAATTCATAGATGCAATTTAATACTTACAATTGTATTGTGTGATTTGTACTACGAACTGCAGAATCGTGACATGCATCATCGGGGACGATTGTAAATACTGTTGGATTTTTACATTTATTTATTTATTACATTTGGGAAAACAAACAGTAGTATATTAAGTATAAACAGTGTTGTCTTAAAATTAAGCTTAACAAATATACTACCCACAACATCAAATAACAGTCATCGTTAGTCAAACATAGATATTTCTCAAAACAAATGGATCAACAATGCTCGATATAAGCGGTATAATATATCTACCATGTCTTAAATCCTCAGTCAAGCCTTCTGAAGGCGTATTCATATCACTGATCAGTTAATCTCCTGTCACAAATATCAGTTGACATGAGATTAAACAGCAGACTTAAGCCGGTTATCCAAGACGCTATACTAAAACTCATAGCTACTCGTACGTAGGTGATTATAACACCTAACACGTTAGTTTTGAGTAACGTTGTGGACGTTGGGCTTTATACATCTTACGAACCTGTCCAATACTAATCTTGTCTTTTTGAGTTTGTGGAGTGCCCATCTATATTCAGGGCTGATTTTTCAATACACAGAAAACTTTTATCTGTAGAATAAATATCACAGTTTGACATATTTTCTATACAAAAAGCTATCAAACGGTAGTATTTATTTACTCTTCAGTTAAAAGAGATATCGGACTATTAATAAATATTTCTAGTTTGAATTGCTATCTTGTCTTGATCAGTTTAAATGACTTCATAGTTCACTTATGCATAATTTTCTATAGAAGATAGAGGCTTAAACCTCGGACAATGTTCATACATTAGGTATCTAGTTGTCGGGTAGTACCTATATGTTGATGATGTAGGTACTTACACAGATTCATATTTCTTCACGAGTAAATTATAGGAGAGTAGGTACCTAGTAGCGTGCTTCATAGAACACTTTATGTACAGACGCCAGCACCACAAGCTACCCGAAACTGTCAAATTTTTCCAATCAAGTTTGAACCTTATACTTGGGCGATAAAGTTGAAAATCTATTAAAGAAATTTGACAGATTGTAGTAGCTTGATGTGCTGGCGTCTGTACAGACAGTAGTAGGTACAATAATATTGATCATACAGTAAATACACGAGTTTGTGGTTTATACGTTTAGGTATTCAAGACTTATAAACATCTGTGTTACTTATTACGTTATGGAGAAATACCAAAAAACCACGATGACTTATTGAAATTGTAGTCATATTACAAAGAACTTAGGGATATTCAAGGACCCTTTCCCTAAATCGGGACGGTGTAATAAGAAAAAGGGAGGAAGGGCCCATATTAAAAAACACAACACCTAAATATCAGGCCCTAAATATTGTGTAATATGTACTTATGGGTTTGGCGTGGAAAAGCACATCGAGGTTTCAAGGCCTTAAAACACGCCCTTTTTTTTACGTACTGTCGATGTACAGATGCCAGTACATCAAGTTATTACAATCTCTCTTTAATAGATTTTCAACTTTTATTGCTAAAGCATTAGGTTCAAGGTTGATTGGCAAAATTTGACAGTTTCGGGTAGCTTGATGTGCTGCCGTCTGTACAGTACGTTACGTATACGCGCCACAAACGCAACGGGTACAGTCTGATTCAGACTTTATGGCGGCTCGGAACTTGCGGCGAGTCACTGCTAAGAAGCTTATAGGTAAAAATGGAGACAACAATCTAAATACCTACCTAATTGAAAACGACTGTGGTCGGACGCTCTCTTTCTAAATACATACATATGACAAAGAAAACAGATATCACTGTCTCGTTCTTATGTATGTATTTAGAAAGAGACTGTCCGACCACAGTCGTTTTCACTTAGGTATTCAGAGTGTTGCCTCCACTTTTATCTATAAGCTTCTTGGTCACTGCGCAGCAACAAATTCACGTGTCAGCGGGGGTGGGGGGTGAGGTATGTACTACGCAGCAAGTTCTTCAGTTTCAATCGGGCTGTACCGCTTTTTCGAGATAGTAAACGCGACGTCGACGCATGGTGCGTATAAAAAACGCCCAGTGCATAACTCTTTAGAATGAGACGGTCACAAAGGAATGACAGAGATGACACTGTACAAAGTAGAAGTTTTTCTAAAACTCAATGTGCCATGACACGGCCGCGTACTGAACGTAGGTAGTTGTACAATTTCAGTTCATTTGGCCATGCCATGCGCAAGCGCAAACCAATGTTGATAGGAGTTGCCTTGACCTGGTTTTTGAAGCAATACTTCGTCGACACTCAAAAGGTGCTGACTGGATGTTGTAATACAATTTCTAATTGTTTCAATTTCATGGAATAGAAATTGGAAATAAATGGAGAAAAATAAAGGAATTTTACTGAAATGTGACGGTAAAGTTGAAAGAAATTCTTTTGGCTTTGTATGTGATGAAGAGGGAGGCAACGCATGGGACTAAAAGAGTGAAGAATATAAAAGAGAGGAAAGGAGAGGGAGAAGAATAGAATAGAATACTCTTTATTATGTACACCATATAAATTACAGACATAAATATATAAATTACAGACATAAATATATAAATTTTACAAAGGGCGACACAATGGGCGGTCATCGCTAAGAGCGCTCTTTTAAAGACAACCTTTGGATGGATTAAAAAGGGGAAGGAGAGACAAATACTGGTAGTCTGTGGTGTACCATTTACATAATACAATAAATACATACATAAAGTATATTATACTAATCTAAAATAAATATATAATTATAAATAATAATAAACATGAAACAGGAGCAAAGAAAATATAATATTGATGATGTTTAAGGAAAGCAGCGCCCCGCGTTTTCACCCGCGCAAATGTCGACCCCATGGGAATATCGGGTTAAAAACTATCCTAGTCCTTTCCCGGGGCTCAAACTATGTCTATACCAAATTTCACCTAAATCGGTTCAGCGGTTTAAGCGTGAAGAGGTAACAGACAGACAGACGCGTATGGATTATGCATGCTATTGTTCTGTTACCATGACCTAAGACTGCTCACATAATAATATGTAATTATCTACTAAGACACAAAAAGAGCTCTTATGTAAGGTTATTTTAATTACTAGTCTCTTTTTAAAACAATAAAACTACTACGTTTGGTAAATTAAATGTAAAAAGACAGATTACCTAATCTTTCAATTAATCTGCAACTTGCGTAGGACTGCACGGAATGCAAATGTTTACAAAAAAACTAGTTTGATTGCATATAAGCTGACGACTCTTACCTCATGGAGTAGAACCTGCCTCACGCTTGATGTTATTTTAGTAAACATAAATTACACAAGAGAATATAAGTATAAGTTAGTTAGTTAACTATTCATACTTTATCTTGGCTTTATCTAAATCTAGAACGAGTCTACGAAGTCTTTTGTAATGTAACTAACACTATATGACACCTAAATAAATGCCTAAGTTTCAACACTGCTCAGTGACGAGATAAAAATCCAACAGTGCAATAATATTTAGGCGTTCACTGAGGTATTTTCTAGTAATATTATTGAAAACTGGCATAAGATTAAATATACTGCTTTACTTTAATTATTTTCGACTCATTCGTGTGTTCTTATGAACGTGTGTTATATTTGGTTTTATTGTCTTAATAATCGAAAACTTTATAGTCTTCGATTATTAAGACAATAAAACCAAATATGTCCCTATCACATTTGGCTGCATTGCTTGATTAATGAAAATGAGCTCGACCCGCAGGCTCGACCCATAAGTATCGCTTGGGTTATATTATATAACTGGCCAATTATGGGTGTCCACCTCAGTCTGCCCCTTCGGTAAACCAATGATATTATTATAATTATTTATATCTGCCAGTAGCGAGTGCCTTTACGTAATGACACGACATAGCCTGACTTCCGAAATCCAATAGATATTGCACAAAGCAGCAATAAACTTGACATTGTATATTATTGGTAAAACTAGCTTATTAGACACTGGGTGAGAACTGAGAACGTCATTGAAAACTCATGTTAAAGCTGAAATCTATACTTATAATATTATAAAGAGGTAAAATTTGTAAGTTTGTAAGTTTGTAAGTTTGTATGTAGGGGGTAATCTCTGGAACTCATAATCCAATTCTAACAATTTTTTAACTGGCAGAAAGCTACATTATTCCTGAGTGCTATAGGCTATAAATTGTTTCTATAGCATGTATATTAACCGAGCTATCACAACTTTTGTCTAGCAAGTCGGAAAAAAATACCACATAAAACAGAATTATTTGCGTGCGCTGCCTAAACAGTTGCTTAAAATTAAAAACAATGTATGGCTACCTGGTTCGTCTTCATTATTTCTACAAAAAAGTCCGCGATACCGTATCTCTATCTTTTATATTTTATCTTTTATACTTCTTTTATTGCATTAAAAAAATTTTTTTTCGGTATACTTACGTTTGGTTGATTATTTGAGCAACAAAATATTAATTCTTATGACAATAAATTATTTCAGTATCACAAGAACATCATACAGATAAGATTTGCCATTTACAGTATATCAATTGGTCATACAGTTTCGGAGATAATATAAAATTACTAAAACGCAAAATGCCCCTAGCATAACTTTCATTGTGCAGACGTTTTACCTATTTGCCCATAGATGGCGTTCTGCAATTACGTCATTTTTCTGAATCGCGGTGTTAAGACTTTCCGTGGATTGATGACCCTCTGGAATTTTTATGCCCACGTTGTCGTTAGTTGGATTGGAGTTCCATACGAACGACGATTCGATTATGAGCACGGAGATTATGAGGTATCTAATAGTATCTATTAGATACCTCAACTCAACAACCTCATATTCGAAAATATCGTAATTTCGTTGTACGTTTGATTTCATTGTTTTGTATGTTATGTTCGTACTTTCGTACTTCGTTCTATCGTAATAATCGATACGAGTTATTCGATATTACGGTTGTTTTGTTTTGTAAAGGCGGACGGTGTTCGAGTCGCTCTCCCTTTGTTCGTAATTGTTTTCAAGTCTGTGCGTAGTTTGTCGAGAGCATGCCTAAAAGGAAATCTCAACTGTCCCGGCAGACATCACAGACAAGAGCCGCTCGAGTACGCCGTACGGAAGAATCTGCCCCTGAAAATGAGCAGCGCCTCTCGAGAAATAGAGAAAATATTTCGCAAGCACGCGCTAGAGAATCTAGCTCCGAGCGCTCACAGGGCCTCGCTAGCCAAAATGTGAGGACGTCGCGGGCCCGTGCTCGAGAAACTAGCGCTGAACGTGCGCAGCGTCTATCTGAGTTAAGGCAGCATGTCTCTGAGACAAGGGATAGGGAGACTGGCGCTGAGCGCTCGCAGCGGCTCGCTAGGCAAAATGCCATAACATCGCAGGCCCGCGCTCGAGAATCCAGCGATGAACGTGCACAGCGTCTATCTGTTTTAAGGCAGCATGTCTCTGAAACAAGGGATAGGGAGACTAGCGCTGAGCGCTCGCAGCGGCTCGCTAGGCAAAATGCCATAACATCACAGGCCCGCGCTCGAGAATCCAGCGATGAACGTGCACAGCGTCTATCTGTTTTAAGGCAGCATGTCTCTGAAACAAGGGATAGGGAGACTAGCGCTGAGCGCTCGCAGCGGCTCGCTAGGCAAAATGCCATAACATCGCAGGCCCGCGCTCGAGAATCCAGCGATGAACGTGCACAGCGTCTATCTGAGTTTCCAATAAAAACATCATTTGCCCTGACTATTAACAAGTCCCAGGGACAAACATTCTCTTTGGTTGGCATTATTCTGTTACCGGAAAATAAAACAACCTCAAACATTGTATATAGAGAAGCTTTAAATTAAATAGATACCTAACTTAAATAAATAAAATAAGTAAAAGGCGACCAAGGGTTAAGTTACCTTGAGCAGAAAAGAGAACTTAGGTAATCTTTGAAGTTACTGATCTGATTCCAAACAATATTTTACTAATAAAATTAAATACAGTAATATCAATCGAGTGTTATCTTATGTTAAAACAAGAAATTTTCCGCGGACGAAGTCGCGGGCAGAAGCTAGTAAAGTATATTTTCACGAGTTCCTAATTATGAAAATTTGTGTACCCAAATCTACACGATTGGAACAAAGCGAAAAACCCGATAGTGACGTCGATAAGGACGAACATTGGTAAAACCGTAAAGGTTTACCTAGCTATTTTCGTCCTCATACTTTAGGGTGCAGCTGAATACCAGCAACTGCCTACCTGACCTCCACAGCCCAGTTATTGAGTAATACGATACCCTTTGGTTAGACTGGTTGTCAGACTTTCGGGCTTCTGACTACCCGTAACGCTGCGTACCTACTTTTGCGTAAGTAATAAAATTAAATGTATTTCCTACTAAAGTAATAAATACAATGATTAAATAAATAGGTGAATAGAAATCCGAGGAAATTCACTCAACCAACAAATTAAAGTAGCCTTCAATGCGCTTTAAATTAATTAAATAGTTGTCCACCTGTAGGTAGGTACATTTTCCATTTTATTCATTTTCCACTCAATGAGGAAAATATCATGTATTAAATTGCCTTCTAAAACCGTAATAATTAATATCGCTTAAAATTGATTTAATATTCATAGCATAGAACCATCGGTTACCGAGGAGTTCGTGGCTAAGTAATAACAGCCGAACGAGTCGATCGATCAGATTAAGCTACGTTTGCCGCGGTTCGTTCGTGGATGGGTGACCATCTTTACATACCGAAGCCCCCTCCGTGCCTCGGAAAACACGTTAAGCGGCTGGTCCTGGCTGTCATTCGTGGATCTGTGACAGACGTTACGGATCGTCAGAAGCCCGAAAGTCTGACAACCAGTCTTAACAAGGGGTATCGTGTTACCCAGTAACTGGGATGTGGAGGTCAAATAGGCAGTCGCTCCACATAAAATACTGTTGCAGCTGCATCCGGTTAGACTGGAAGCCGACCCCAACATAGGTGGGAAAAGGCAAGGCAGATGATGGTGACATAGCCGGGATAAAAAAAAAATCACTTACTAAAAAATTCATAAAATGCAAATAGCAGGTATTATTGGATAGAAGTTCTAACAGCTCTATAGTCGGGATTCCCCTAAAATTTTCGTATCCTGTTTCATTTCTTTGGTGTTGCGAATTTGTGATTGACTTGAACGGAATCATTGTTTTTTTTATACAGCAGTGGTCCCCAAATTTTTTGTCACGTAGAACACGTGCTGACTACGTGCGACAATGTCAAGTGAGGGCTGCATGGTAAATCATTGTTTTACTGTTCACCTGTTCACCGTTTTTACCGACGATTTGTCGAAGTGAAGCAAAACTTCTTTGATGAATTTTCTGAAAAAACACGCTTGAATACCAAGCTGAACTAGAAAATAGATAGTAATTAATTTGATTGTAATAAAAAGCGTTGGTACCACATACAATCTGCATTGCACAGTCTCAGATATTTTTATAAGACGAAGACCCCAGACCACAACACCTTCCCTGCTGTATGCTATATGCAACCAAACCCACAATGTTTTGCGTGCTAGCACGCTGCCGTAAAAAGCGACTTTTCACACCAAAAATAAAGGTCGTTTCCCAGCAATCATGTTTGCTCAATGTAACTTAGTTTGATATACAGAATTCGTAATTAACGGCTACGTGATATATAATTTTAAACCCTGTTACCCATACCTGTACATATTAAGTAGACATCTACCTAGGTATATACCATTAGTTTTTCTGCTTGGGAAAAGTCTTGAATATGATAACTTTATGACGATGACAAGAAAGTCCATGAATTTTATCCTTATTTCTAATTCATATTTCGTAATCCGGTAAATTTATTTCATTTAAGGAATAAACAAGTACAAAGTCGTTTAGCTAATGGTTACACATAGGTACGGAAACTTTTACTATGAATAAAATATACCTACCTACTTGTATAGGTAGTTAATACTGTATGACGTAGATTTTTAAGTGCTCAGATAACTTATTTTGAGCTCTTTCCTGTAATTATCAACCGTTTTTAGCTACACTAAATTATAGTTAGGTAGGTGTAAAGGTTATAAGGAAAATAATTCCTCTAAAAAAATTATTTTTATGCGTGGTATGACTAATGATTATACCGTTTCCGTTCTTTTTTTTTGTCTATAGGTCTGTGGCGAAAAGCCACAATTCCAAGCCGGGAAGAAATGTAAAATAATTATGTATAGTCTATGCTTCCGGCTTGGGATAGAAAAAAATAAGACTCTATTCTATGGAGTATGGACTGACACCAGAGGTGTGCATTTCGAATTGTCCCTGCTATCTGATTCTGATAACCTGCTAAATGGTGTAATACTACAATTTTCATCTGTCTATACCAAGTGTAACATGAACATGTGTTTTTCGTGTAAATACACCCTTTCAAGACAAACAGCAAGTGTTTATGTCACCTATCTGCACCAGAAACGGATCCCCTCAATGGTGACCCCGTCTCCGTTGTACTTGGAGTAAGCTTTGGACATCGGGCGCCTTCTTACGCGCCTTCGACCTGTTCCCGCAGCAGTGGAAGAATCGCTACGTACGGGAACGATTGTGAGCCGGCCGGCATTAACTTCCAGAGGAATTGCGTCCGCTCCCGCCCCGTTCGCATTTGGCTACTCTCCGCTTCAAATTCTTGTGAAATAACAGCAAAATGTTGGGATACCTACGTAGTGCAATATGATAAGTGCCATTCATCATCCATCATTTCACGTAAAATTTTCGTACTGCCGCACCGCCATTTTATTTTCATCGGGTTCGCGGGGTTCGCATAACTACCTACGCAACGCCACGAAAAGCAGAGTTCCGGCACAGTACATGCGCGAGCGCCCGACCTACCTACAATATTCGACGGACAGTTACGGAAACCTATGTGTCAACTTCAGTGAAGTTCTAAGTTCGTATGACATGTTAATGTTTACATTGGAAACTGTAAGTTTTTGAACATTTCTATAAATAATGATCCAGTGACGAAATATTTACCCTGCAAACGATTTACTACTGTACAGGAAACTTGTTAATAGTTGTAAGGCCATCTTCATTACATTGTAATTGGAAAATAATAGCTTTATAACTTTATTTTTGAAGTATCTGCTACATTTGTACACTTTTGTTTGTTTTTAATTTGCTGGATGTGTATTTAATTTTTTTCTCTTGTTGACATTGTTTTTCTGGTGGTGTTATAAATTTATAATTGTCCGGACTAACTTGGGGGTGCCACAAACAAAATTTAATTTAAAAATATTAAATAATTCCTTGTGCTATTGCAATATTGACCATGGCTGATGCAGAGCTTTTGTCACAACTGAGGCAGCTTCAGGCGCAGGTAGCAAGCCTCACGCCTTCAAGTGCTCAGGTGAACGAGGTGAAGGTTAAGCTTCCCTCGTTCTGGTCGGACAAGCCGAAGCTATGGTTCGCACAAGCTGAGGCCCAGTTCGATATCTTCGGCATTAAACAAGATGCCACAAAATTTGGATATGTCCTGTCTATGTTAGACACTACAATAGCAGCCGAAGTAGAGGAGGCAATAACGGATCCCCCTACTGAAGGGAAATATGACCACCTTAAAAATCAACTAATATCAAAATTGTCAATTTCCAGAACACAGCAGATTAGACAATTGCTCAGTGACGAGGAACTGGGAGACCGAAAACCTTCTGCTTTTCTCCGTCACCTCCGCTCCTTGGCTGGTTCTGAGATGGGAGACGACAGCATTCTACGGGAATTGTGGATGCGCCGTTTACCCAGGGAGGTACAGAGGATTCTCATTGCCCAAAAGGACTTAAAACTTGACAAGGTGGCCGAAATCGCAGATGCTATTGCGGAGACCACTCCTCCTTGTCCTACAGCTGTCCATGCTACCAGCTCATCTTTTACACCTGAGTTGGCTTGCATAATGGACCGCCTTGATGAGCTTTCAAGGAAAGTCGAAGCACTCGGCTCTGACCGCTCTCGCTCCACCACTCGCTCCCAGTCTGCTTCACGGTCATCTAGCAAAACTGGTGACCAAATGTGCTGGTACCACAGACGTTTTCGGGAGAAGGCCAGCAAGTGCATTACACCCTGCTCGTGGAAACCCCAGAAAAAGGGAAACCTGCCCAGCAGTCAGTAGAGGCGGCATCTGATTGCTCAAACCCTGGCCGCCGGCTGTTTGTGACGGATTCTGAGTCTGGTCATAACTACCTTATTGACACTGGCTCAGACATTAGCTGTTTCCCACGTCACCTGCTCAAAGGACGATACACACCCACCACTTTTGACGTCCGCGCCGCAAATGGGAGCTCTATCAAGACCTATGGTACCATTCTTTTGCGCTTAAATCTCGGACTTCGCAGGGAATTTAAATGGAATTTTATCATTGCAGACGTTGGCACGCCCATCATTGGCTCCGATTTTTTGGCTGAATACCACCTGATGCCGGACTGCCGCAACCAGCGACTGCTAGATGGCCGCACCAAACTCTTTATTGCTGCAATATTTGGGAAGAGCAATCAAACTAGCGTCAAGACAGTAGTAGCAGAGTCTCCTTTCGCCAACCTGCTGTTGGAGTTTCCTGACATAACGCGACCACCTGGGTTGCCACGCGTCGTGAAACATGCAACACTGCACTACATTATTACTACTGATGGTCCACCGGTTGCGTGCCGCCCACGCAGACTCGCACCGCAGAAACTCCAGATCGCGAAGAAAGAGTTCGAGGAGATGATCAGCTGTGGAACATGTCGACCCTCCAGCAGTCCCTGGGCATCACCGCTGCACCTGGCTCGTAAGGGTGAATACGGATGGCGTCCTTGTGGGGACTATCGAGCGTTAAACGCACGAACAGTTCCTGACCGCTACCCCGTCCGCCACATAGCTAACTTCGCACATAACCTGGCTGGTGCTACTATCTTCAGCACCATCGATCTGGTGAAGGCCTACCAGCAGATCCCGGTAAACGACGAAGATATTTGCAAGACTGCCATCACGACACCTTTCGGGCTATTCGAGTTTCCCTTCATGACCTTTGGTCTGCGCAACGCTGGACAGTCTTTCCAGCGCTTTATGGACGAAGTCTTGAGGGGGCTCGACTTCTGCTACCCGTACATCGATGACATCTTGGTGTACTCCCGCACTCCGGTAGAACACGCCGAACATCTGCGTGTCCTGTTCCGGAGGCTGCAAGAGTATGGCGTCGTCGTAAACCCATCAAAATGCGTGCTCGCTGCTCAAGAGGTGATTTTTCTCGGCTACCGGATCAACAAAGACGGTTCCAGCCCACCCCTGGAGAGAATCGAAGCCCTAAAGAATTTCCCTCTGCCTAATACGGTCGAAGGTCTTCGCAGATTCCTAGGCATGGTAAACTTCTACCGCCAATTCCTTCCAAAAGCAGCGAAACTTCAAGCACCGCTTATTGACGCTTTGGCTGCCACCAAGCTGAAAGGCCCCAAACCTATGCCCTGGACGCCAGAGCTGGAGCTTGCGTTCAACAGCTGCAAGGAACACCTTTCCACTGCTACGCTCCTAGCTCATCCCATTCCTGATGCTCCATTGGGACTCTTCACTGATGCATCGTCCAGTCACATCGGAGCTTGCCTGCAACAAAATATCAAAGGCCATTGGCAACCGCTTGCTTTCTTCAGTAAGAAGCTGACACCGAAGCATTCCACTTGGCCAGCTTACCACCGGGAATTACTTGCTATTTATGACGCCGTACAGCATTTCCGCCACGTGTTAGAGGCTCAACACGCAACAATTTACACGGATCACAAGCCTCTGATCTTCGCTTTCACGCAACGGCGAGAAAAGTTGGCCCCTGTTCAACTTAACCACTTGTCCTTCATCTCTCAATTTACCACGGACATAGTCCATATCAGCGGGAAGGACAATGTAGTCGCAGACACCTTGTCTCGAGTCGAGGCACTTAGTCTCGAAGACAACTTCGCCGCCCTCGCCGAAGAACAGGCGACCGACGAAGAGCTGGGCAAGATGCAGTCTAATTCGTCTTTGAAACTGGAGAAAGTTACTGTTCCAGGGACAGACATATCTATTATATGTGACACAGCTACGGGAAGATCAAGACCTTACTTGACACCATCTTTTCGTCGTATATACTTTGACAAGCTACACAACCTTAGTCACCCTGGTGCGCGAGCATCCGTGCGCCTGGTGTCTGAACGATTCGTGTGGCCTGGTATGAATAAAGATTGCCGAAACTGGGCTCGATCCTGCTTGAAGTGCCAGCGCAGCAAAATCTCCAGGCACACAGTCACGCCCCGTGGAAATTTCCCCACTCCGACGAACCGTTTCCGCCACGTCCACATCGATATCATCGGTCCTCTTCCACACAGCAGAGGTTTTCAATACTGTCTGACGGCTGTCGATAGATTCACTCGCTGGCCGGAGGCCTGGCCGATGATCACCATGACGGCGGAAGAATGCGCTGAAACGTTTTTTAGGGAATGGATTTCTCGCTTTGGCGTCCCCTCTCTCTTAACAACGGACCAAGGACGTCAATTTGAGTCCGCCTTGTTTCAGAGCCTCCTGCAGCACTGCGGAATTAAACGCGTGCGCACTACCAGTTACCATCCGTGTGCGAATGGTCTGGTGGAACGCATGCACAGACAACTAAAAGCTGCCTTGATGTGTCACGAAGACACTTGGCACAGAGCCCTGCCCGTCGTACTCCTGGGAATGCGCTCTTGCCTCAAAGATGACCTGCAAGCTTCTTCGGCCGAGCTGGTGTACGGGGAACCCCTGTACTTGCCAGGCGAATTCATGACTCCATCTTCGCCATCGGTTAGCATCGAAGACCACAACTTCGCCACACAACTACGAAGTCATATGGCTCATTTGAGACCTACTCAACCATCGCGTCATGGGCAACGGTCGACCTTTGTGTTCAAGGACCTCGATTCAACGTCGCACGTTTTCTTACGAGACGACTCTGTCAGGCCCTCGCTTAAACCACCATACTCAGGACCACATAAGGTGGTCGCACGTCATGATAAAACAATTACCATCTCTATCAATGAAAAGCATGTACAGGTGAGCCTAGATCGGGTCAAACCGGCGTACGTTTTAGACGAAACCTCCTCATCGACGTGTCGAGCCCCAGCTTCAGCACCTGTTCTTCCTGCCGCGTCTGAAGCACCCTCCAGACCAGCTGCTGCAACTGACCTTGAATCCAATACTCCTGATCCAGTTAGTACTGCAAGGCCTGAGTCTCATAGACCGAACTATACCACACGTTCGGGCAGGAAAGTTCAATTTAAAGTTCCGGTTGATGTTTAAGTTTGATTTTATTCATTATTAAAAATTGTGGCTCCCCCATTTTAGCAAAGTTTTTTTTAGTTTTTAATCTTAAGTGTTTGTTTTGTATTTTGTTTTACGGATGACCTTATTCTCTCCGTAGGGGGGTGATGTGGCGAAAAGCCACAATTCCAAGCCGGGAAGAAATGTAAAATAATTATGTATAGTCTATGCTTCCGGCTTGGGATAGAAAAAAATAAGACTCTATTCTATGGACTGACACCAGAGGTGTGCATTTCGAATTGTCCCTGCTATCTGATTCTGATAACCTGCTAAATGGTGTAATACTACAATTTTCATCTGTCTATACCAAGTGTAACATGAACATGTGTTTTTCGTGTAAATACACCCTTTCAAGACAAACAGCAAGTGTTTATGTCACCTATCTGCACCAGAAACGGATCCCCTCAGGTCTATTGGACCATTTGCTCGTAAGACGATTTGCTAGTAGAACATTTTGCTAAAATTTCGTTTTGATTATGGGTTGTCTTGCTGTTAGGATCATTTGCTATTAGGACGTTTTACCCGTGTGGAGTCGTTCTGCCCATGCAAAGCTAGTGGATACAGCTTTGAACGAAACGTGCCGGATCATCACTGGTTGCCTAAAACCGACCCCGGCGCAAATGCTGTATCCGCTAGCAGGAATAGCGCCACCAGTGGTTCGCAGAGCGGTGGCAAGCTCCAGCGAAAGGGCCAAAATGGTCTCCGACACACGACACCCTTTGCACGACAACCCCTTCTTAAAGTGTGTCGTCCCACTCACTGGCGAACTACCACAAGAAAGACTGAGGCTGTGGCGAGACAGTGCTTCCTTACCCAAACCGTTCGTTCCACCCGCTGAGGACCTCCCACCTGGACATGAGTTACCTTGGGTAAACTGGAAGTCTAAACAGACTCCGGACCCAGGTTGGCCGAAGCAAGGAAAACCTGTTCAGGTGGAAATTTATAGACGACTCCGCCTTGGAGTGTAAATGTGGTGCTGTTCAACAAACGATGGGACACTTAATATCGTGCCCTGCGTGTCCTGTCAGCTGCACGTTACAGGAACTGATAGACGCTAGTGATGGCGCCAAACAAGTGGCCGAATTCTGGGCCGAGTACATTTAGATTGCCATCGACACGCTAAGAAGAAGAAGAAGAAGGACGTTTTATACGAAGGGGTCAACATGTAGATTTTATCGTAAAAAATGCATAGCACAGTTAGTAAGTTTTTACAGTTCGTTTTTTGATATTGGAACAGATTGCTTTAGAGCTACGCCCAATGCGCTATCTGCGAAGAGAAATTAATGACATTTAAAGAAGTATTGTTGATAGTGTTACATACTAAGCTGTTGAGCTAAGAATATAAAGGTTTTATAGCTTTACGGTCATTAGTTATATTGATGAACATGTGAAGAGATAATTTTAATGACTACCTACTAGTCTTCAAATAGATACCAGTTATTCTACAAAATGACGATTTTCATCACCGGGGAGTTCCAGTACCTTAGGCATCTTCTCGGCACGCTCGTTCCATCATAGAATTATTGTCACTGAAAAGTCATGTTTTCATTGAAGGTACGTACAGTTAACAAAAGAGATAAGTATGCAGTATAGTTGAAGTTTAGTAAGAAACCGATGGATGTTCTCGAATAAAATTTAATTTTATTAGTAGAAAACAAACAGCTCATTTATCAAATTAAATTTCAGTCGACAACATCCATCGGTTTCTTACTAAACTTCAAGTATATCCGACGACCCTGCATACTTATCTCTTTTGTTGACTGCACGTCATTCCAGATGATATAACAATAATTTATGGGTGTGATATCTGCTTATCACAATTCACACTCAACCGAATAATATCTATAAGACTAAAAAAAAAAAACAACAAACGTAAGTAAGCTATTTACTTTGACTAAGTAAGCTATCGTCATCACTAAATCATAAAGATATAAAATATACTCAATAACCAAATCTGGATTCGTATACTTATCAGTATAATTACTTACCTAATGTAAGTAATTGGCATTGAAAAATTGGAACACATTAGATATTATCAACAATGTTGTTGAATACGCCCCAAATATTAGTAGGTTGATAATATTGTGTTTTTTTAGTACCTACTTATAGAGATTAAAAACAAAAAAACAAGTGGTCGAAAATACATACTTTTAGCATGTCGATGGCATGGCAATCTATAGATACATCGCTCATTTGGAGAAAATCGACGTAACTGCTCCTTTTTTTTTAAGGCTTTGCATATCTAACGTAAATACGCTTTTTAAGTGCTTTGGCATAATTATTTCTCTCATTTTTGGGAAAAAATACATTTATTTATTTATTCATAGGGGAACCAACAGCTATAACAGAAGCATAACAATATTTACGTCGATGTTTCTCCAAATGAGCGACATGGTGACATACATCGGCGCATAAACTGTAAACATGGATTCAGAACATGATTCTGGAACATCAAGTATTGAAATTTTTCATCAGTTAATAAAAAAAAACTGCTCTTTCCTACAAATGTGCAATAACTATGCGGTCAAAATTATATATTACTAGCTGCGCCCCGCGGTTTCACCCGCATAAGTTTCGATCCTGTGGGAATATCGGGATAAAACGTATCCTATCTCAAACTATACCAAATTTCATCTAAATCCGTTTAGTGGTTTAGGCGTGAAAATTTAACATACAGACAGAAGGACAGACAGAGTTACTTTCGAATTTATAATATTAGTATGGATGGGACTACTGATTTTTTTTTTTAAACTTACGAAAAATTTCGCTTGAATAAAGTACCTAAAAACAAAAGGCTGTCCTGGCCCGGGACTACCCATTACCATGGCCACCTTTAATTTGCTAGTCAGTTTGTGCGATGGTAATAAAATACCTTGCTTTGTCGTTTTACCCAGTTTCGCAGACACAGGTGTCTCCGACACAAATTAGCTGTCGTAACAAAGTGTAAATCGATTGATATCACTTCGGTTTACTTAAACATTTTACCTACTTATTTACAACTCAGATAAACTTCTTTCTAACAATAATGTAGATAAATTAGGCATATGTGTCCTATGTCATATTATTATATGCGTTGATCTTCTAAATTGATAACAACCGGACTTGAATGAAATCTTATCAAAGTACAAGAAAATCTGCTTTTATGATTCAAAGTTATTCGTAAATAATTATATTGTTATAAAAAGCGATGAATCATAAAGACAACGCAGGACAAAGGACATGCATTGTTTTGGCGCGGATTTTCGTTGAACTTTGTTACTCATCATTTTCTTCGCACAAAAGGAAAATGCAAATAACAACAACATCAATGCAACACTTTGTTAATGAACAGAGCCATCTGTTATTCAGTAGCAGAAGTTTTATAAGTTACGAAGCGACATCTATCTTGATTTTTGCGCTACGACGTAAGGTTCTAGTATACTGGAAGTTCCAATAGATGGCGCTATCTCACAGAATGTAAGCAATATTAAAGATATTTAACTGACTACGTGTTTTATATTTTGTTGTTTTTATTTACTAAAATTGAAGAAATACCAATAAACATAAATAAACATTCGAGTCATTTCATTCATTCACCCTATTACATGACATAATCCAGCCATAGCGCTAGTTGAAAAATAGGATATCATCAGCATTCAGTAGGACCTAAGCATAAAAACCGTGCGTAGGTAACCTTCCTGTATTTATTACGAATTATCAATTGTAACTAAGTACTCAGAATAAGTATCTTGTGGTGAGTAGCAGGTAAGGTAGGTAGGTATGTAATGTCTAGGCAGTTTTTAAACAGTTCTCTATATTCACCTCAAATCATGCGATTTTCCTCTCCGTAATAGATGAGTGAGTACCTATAAATATAAGTAGGTGTGTCACCAAACTGATAAAAATATTTATTTTCCAAGCAAACGGCAACTGTTAATGTCGCGATAATGTGTTGATAAGATAGTTATGTCCTAATTTCCACACCTAATTGTATTATTATAAATCGATTGGATTTTATATTGGACGAACGGATGACAAAGCATGCTTGTAATTAATTAATTTGGGACTAATTTGTACAGTGTGCCCAAGTTCTCTTTACAGATTTGGCTGCAAGCAACGCAAACTCTATTGTCAAAAACTCTTGTGTCAAGTTCAATTGTTATTAATTAATTATTTTAATCATTTGAATGCTCACTAACAAGAATGGATATCGTAATAAATGCTGTTATCAGGTAGTGATCAATGCTACGATCACTAATCAAAACAAATCCTAGAAAAACATAATCCTAGACAAAGAATGTTTATTACTCAAACAATCCATTGTTCAGATCAGATGACATCGCATCGTACTGCTATCAGCTGCTATTATCAACAGTGAACATGACATCACCACTCTTGTCTGTCCTCAGCCATTAGAATATAGTAATTTGTACATTCGTCACTGCATGCAAAAAAGAAGCGTAACTACCAGCGTTAAAAGATATGAAACATCCTAAAAAAATACAAACAATGAGAGGTCACGCTTGATTGGCCGCTCACACGTTCCGCAAAGCCTAATCCCTTGAACTTGAGCAGGCGGAACCGAGGTAAACAAACGTCGGGCAACCCGTTGACGCGCATTTGTCATTTGGAACGCACGCGACTCGCTAGCGCCAGTGTCGTACGCGCGCGCTCCGCGATTTAATACGAACGCGACCTAAAATTCGCAACATAAAAAAATCAAAACAACAACATCAAATCATTCAATTTTCTTTCGAAATTCAAACAGATAACAGTGCTTTCGGCCAGTGAGGAAATAAGTTATTTAAAGTGTGTGTTTTGGTTAATTAAGTGATTGTGGGTTTTTTTTGCTGTCAATTTGAAGTCATTGTTGTGGTTCATTCATGAAGGAAATGACGGCAGTATGACCGATAAGCGGCTGATACAGCGAGAGCGAGTTTACATGCTGGTTGAATAAGCAAATTAGAGATTTCGTTGGTAACTTTGTTTTATATTTATTATTTTCTATAATATATGACACGTGATATAGAAAAAACCTTTTCCTATTTCGTGCCGGCCATAGACACATCGAATTTGAAATTGGAATCTTTGTGTTTTGATTTGTTTACCTATTGCTTTCAATCAATAGATAGGTACCTAATGTCAAACTTTTTTAACCTCCAATTTATTTTCGTTTCCGCGAATTAATATTCTTGTATTTTAAAGCTGAGCATGTTAATGAATACCGTTATTGTTATCGTTCCTAAGCAACCAATTGTTTTAGCTAACGGTTCTCACGTGTACCTACCTAGTTGTCGTTGTTTTAATTAGATAGATACCTACCTAGCCTAAGCCTATCCACCTGCATGGCTTCAGGCTTTGGTCGGTAGTACTCCGTACAAATATTCAAGGCTGTGCTGTGCTCTTGAATGATGATAATCAAGCACACATCTCGAATACCTACCGATCGTGTTACCTACTTATGTGTCTCCCTAATAAATTCCAAACACGGTGTAAAATTCAAATAATATACCTAACAAATCGTATTTAAAATGGACGCCAACGCAACGAAAAGTTATTTTATTGAAATTTTAAATTATAAATTAAATCGTCGGTACTTACACGTACCTATTGCTATTGTTCTGAGGTCTCGTAAATGTCGATTTCCATCACACAGGTGCCTATTCTCAGTTAGGTACCTACAGTCAGCAAAAGAGATAAGTATGCAGGATCGTCGGATATAGTTGAAGTTTAGTAAGAAACCGATTGACGTTGTCGACTGAATTTTTTTTTTGATAAATGAGCTGTTTGTTTTCTATTCATAAAATTAAATTTTATTCGAGAACATCCATCGGTTTCTTACTAAACTTCAACTATATCCGACGATTCTGCATACTTATCTCTTTTGTTGACGGTACCTGCTACATACCTACAGAGCTGCATTTCAAAGAATTACGATCGATTTTGATTTGCCAGTCAACCATACACTTCGGCGGCAACGACTATTGAGACGTCATCTGTGGTAGGTACCTATTGTTATTCAGAGAAAGGACAAGTCTTGCCTGTTAGCTAGGTAACTAAGTACTTAGGTAGTTGGATAGGGTGCCTAAATGATCTGTAAAAAAAATAAGCAGAATTTTCTCAAATAATATTCAACAAATCGTCAGATTTATCAGAGATACTTTAGCTTCCGCATTCAAGAACTTATTGCTTCGCTTTTATCTAGTAAGGTACACACCCATTCGTAAATGTAATTAATTGAACATGAAAAACCAACCAGATATACCTAATAAAATATTCTCTCTCTCTGTAGTCGGTCCCTCATGTCTGAGGATCGTGGTCAGCTTCGGAGTTGCATCTGGAGCGGATGATCCGCCTCCACCGGTTTCTGTCCAGCGCATTTTTTACCACCGTGTAGAATTTAGAGGACGATGATTCCTTCACCTGATCGGTCTATCGTGTTGTTGAACGACCGCGCGATCGTTTGCCTTCGGTGTTCCCAACCACAATCAGTTTTTCCAAACTTTCATCGCCTCTGCGTACTATGTGGCCGAAATAGGAGAGAATGCGAAATAAAATATTCAAATAACTCCAAACGAAGGTTATTCCTACCAGGTTTCCAGGTTTTAAATAGAGCCCGATAGTACGATACGTACCTAGATAATAATATTACTTACCATACATAGTCAATGTATCGATGTGCACGATAGCCAATTCTGCAGCCGTCCTCAATGCATAAAACATGACATAAAGTCTACCTACCGCGGTACCACAACAGCCGGACTATTTTATAAAAATCTCACCATAAAAACTTAGGTAAAATGAGCATGAGCTGTCAGTCCACCTGAAGGCCACTTCTCGTAATTTAAAACGCTCAACATCTAGTCGCAATCTCATCTCGGCGACAAACAAATGTCAAAAACTGGTCGAAATGTAAGGAAATTAGAGGTATTTTTAATTGACATATTGAGACTGAGATCAGTCATCAGACTGTGAACATTCTTAAAATTACGAGAATTGCGCCTCTGTTAACGTTCTTAAAATTACGAGAATTGCCCCGCAGATGCCAGGGATTGACAACTCACTTTAAGCTCACTCCAAGTTTTCACGCTGATATTTTAACAGAATAGACCAATAGGTGGCTATCGATCGCCCTAAACTATTATAAGATCGAATGACCAATAGGTACTTACCACGAATGCATGCACAGAATACAAAAAATCCAGTTTTTACTAGATTTTTCGTGACAGCCTGAGTCATGCATTCTCATTGATTATTCAGTGACTTCTTGCGACTTACGTTAATTGCTCGAATAATAATTAGGCGTGTTTTAGGTACCAATGATTCTGATTTCAGCCGACTAAGACAATTGCCACTTACTTATTAATTCAGTGATTTACTTAATTTGGATATTTGACCCTCAATCCCTATTGTAAATCCCCCTGAAGATGTTTTTCATTTGGGAACAAAGATTATTTTTATTACCTCTTTTTTCTTCGTCCGTTTTTCAGTTACAAACAGTAATTGTTGGGAAAAGTGACGACATATGAAGTTGAAACCTTCAAAATACAGATGAATGTGTTATTAATTCCCTTTAGCAAGTAACTAGCTTCTGCTCGCGAATTCGTTCGCGTGAAATTTCACCCTCCCTCCATTCACCCTCTTAGGGGTGGAATTTCGAAAAACCCTTTCTTAGTGGATACCTGCTCTTCACAAAGAACACACGCTCCAAATTTCATGTCTCTAGAACCTGCGGTTTAGGCTGTGCGTTGATATATCAGTCAGTCAGGACTTTGAATTTTATATATATTGATTGGGTAAGAATTTAACCCGAACAGGGCTTGTTTACACTTTCAAAGTCTTCTGCAAAGAGACCACCAACCGTCATACTCTTTGTGTGCGATCGATGTTCAAAGATAACCGACTATCAGAATATCGGGTCAGGTATGTACTGTAAAGGTTAATATTGTTTTGCGCATTATCAGCTATCGGATTGCCTTTCGATGCTCGACGAATAACATTACAATCTTTTTCATGCCCTGAATGCCCTGACACTGTGTTAGGGATCCGTTTTACAGGTCCGTTATTTGATGGCGTATGTAGTTGTATGAGCGAGTTCACACACAAAACAGTATTCCGGATTCAGTAATCATGTCACTCCGGCCAATTCTGATCCGTTAAAACGGATCTAGTAAAAACGGACCTATGTGTACGAGCCCTTACTTCAGTCCCCTGACGCCATATTGTAGTGTCACTGAAACGTAGCAGTTCATTCATTCTAACCAGCATTCTAACCTTCAGCTAATCTCAGGCTCAATCTGTCAAAAAAAAAAAAACAATCAATCAAACTTTACCTACCTAAATTTTAGACAAGTTTTTGACAAAGGCCTTTGCCCTGCAGTGGGACGTCACAGGCTAATAATAATAATTTTGACATTGATTTTCATTTCTGAAAGAAAGGGGCAATTCTCATAATTTTATGTACGTTCACAGTCTGTTCTCAGTCTCAATCTGTCAAAAATAGTTCTATTTCTCTACATTTTTGAAATTTGTTTGTCGCCGAGATGAGAGCGCGACTAGATTTCGAACGTTTTGATTGTGTTTTAAATTATGAGAATGGGCCTTCTGATCAAGATTTGAATTTAAACGTTTTTCAAACTACCTACGAGAATAAATTGACCTTTTGGTAAAGCAGGCTCGCACCACACTGGGTTTAATCTCGTATTGCCATAGCATTACAGGTGTTCCCATGAATCTCATACCAGGCATAGTGATTCATACACATCACTCACCTGAGGTAAAATTCCTTGTCGATCTTTTGAGGTAGGCTCGTGGAGCGGTCGAAGTTTTAACTGGTAATAAAGGGATTTACGTAACTTAGGCCTAGCTAGATCTATAAACGTTACTTGGATAACCGTTATTCCTGTCACTGTCGCACACTTGTAAATCTACAAATCGATACCTTAATCCGCAAACCAGCCAACTCCATTTTTGTCAAAAAAAAAATATTATGATGTCGTTTTTTAGTCAAAATAAAAACTAGAAAGTTTTAAGTGTCTCCTGTAAACTATAGCAAAATGGAGTTGGCTGGTTTGCGGATTAAGGTATCGAAATGCAAGATAAAGACGGGAACGTGTCCAAGCCAAAGCACGTTTAACATCTCGGCCTTCATCAAAAATACAGTACAAACTTAATAACTACAAAACATACTAGAAACTTTTGCTTATTACAACCACAAGCCCCACAGTACGACAAGGTACAAAGTTTAATCATTTTCAAGCTATTGTAAACGGTATCCAGTCCATCGTGTGGATATTTATTCCAGTCCATGTGCCTACAATGTTTGTAAACTGTCAAATGTTCGTCAAATACCATTTTCGCATTTTCGTGTGTTTAAAAAACATACATGCACGCTGTCAAACAAGTTTGACAAACTTGACGTCAGTTTTACTCAGCCATTCACACTGTTTGACAATACAGTCACGGATTTTAATGAAAAACTGGATGATTCTAGCGTTAAATACTGAGGCATGTTTCCATGCTTTGTCCAGTTTTCCGCGAATTTAATATATGGACTCAAAAAGCTCCGGTTTAGTAAACTAATTTCGGTTTTATTGCCTGTGGTTGAAAGGCCACGCTATATTCTGCCCACACGATAACCCCTTTCATTAACATCCACACTTAATTCGACATACTTAAATCTATGGTCTGGAAACAATATACATAGATTTAACGAGACACTAAAATATCCCCCCAATAATTTCTCTTCTATGTAATCAAAAACATATTTTAGACGAATTTAGTACTTAACGTTGATACTTGGCAGTGAATTCACGTCGATACTTCACTCCTGCCGTGATACATAACGCTATCTATCGCGGTTTTCAGGGCACCGCCGACGTTTAGCTTAATAACAACGTGGGCATATAATAAATGTCGTAAAATGTTAATAGAATAAGGAAATTGCTTTTCTTGTGGTTTATTAGAATATGAATGTTTCCACTTCCTGTGAAATCTAATTTACTTGATTATGTGATTTTATATCTAAGAAGATTGGCAGAGTTAGATTGCCCTTCACAATATTGTGACTAGTCAAAAAACATTAGAGCCTTTATCTACGAGTATACTAATAATAAAGATAAAGAGATTGTTTGCTTGTTTGAACACGCTAATCACTGAAAAAACCAGTCGGATTTGAAAAAATGTTTTTTCATTACATAGCCCACTTGTTGAGAAAGGCTATATATAGGCTATGCGTTAACATCACACTATGACCCCTTAGAAGCCGAGCAAAAATAAAAAAGTTTGAAAGAACGCTAAGCGAAAGCGAAGTGATAGCGCGGGCAAGCGATGCGATACAACGGGATGGGTCGGGGGAACAGGAAATTTCACGCGGACGAAGTCGTGGGCAGAAACTAGTGCAAAATATTACACGCTTTATCGAATAACTTATATTTTACGTCACAACACACGTCAGTCCACAAACCGAACCTCATTCCATCCGCAAGAGACAAATCTAATCAACGCTACGCTAGCAGCCTAGCACTAAAATCATTTTCCAAATTGGAAATTACCGTTCTTGACTCACTGCCTGTGGACATGTTGGATGGCTCTTCATCCCTGAACCAGGCGCAAACGTCTCTTTTTACAAACCTAAAGACTCCTTAGTTTAGACTACGTGGATATTGTTCGGTTACTCACATCAGGCACACCCGCACACCCACAAACCAAATCAGAAATAGAGGATGAGGTAGATTTCATCACAAATACCATTTTTTTTTTCAATGATCTCGTAATTCGACTAGGAGGTGGTTGGCTGCTTACATGGGCTATCCTGTAGATGCCTTAGTAAATTAAAGCCTCCAACCAGGGTATAAAACTTATAAACTAAGCGATTACGCGGTAAGGGCAACCCCAGTGGGGTACGACCCTCGGTTTAGGGCATCGCTGGGGCCTGGGGAGCAAGGGACAGGCTGGATAGGATCGTAACCAATACCATCCCAAATTGCAGTCTTCATAATCATCTCCCAACCCGATTTATCTTCTCAAACATTACCCAATTAATCTCATTTCATTCCATAACGTTTCTTCAATAACACCGCACGTTCGCGAACCACTTGAGTCATGCTTTCACGATTCTGAGTCAACCGCTTGTTTTGGTAAAAAACGAATCAAAGGCATTTTATTAACCGACGAAAAAACGGAGGAGGTTATAACCGACGAAAAAACGGAGGAGGTTATCAATTCGACGCGTATATTTTTTTTTTTTTTTTTTTTTTTTTTATGTATGATCACGCATAACTTTTTACAGAGCAGTCCGATTTTGATAATTCTTTTTCTATTGGAAAGAATATACCCCGAAGTTGGTCCCATATAAATTTGGAAAAAAAAATCCAACCCTAAGGGTAGGAAAACAGGGGATGATTGATTGTTCACTCACTGATTGTAATGTATGAGCACGCATAACTTTTTACAGAGTAGTCCGATTTTGATCATTCTTTTTCTATTGGAAAGAATATACCCCGAAGTTGGTCCCATATAAATTTGAAAAAAAAAATCCAACCCTAAGGGTAGGAAAACAGGGGATGATTGATTGTTCACTCACTGATTGTAATGTATGAGCACGCATAACTTTTTACAGAGTAGTCCGATTTTGATCATTCTTTTTTTATTGGATAGGACATACCTCGAAGTTGGTCCCATGTAAATTTGGAAAAAAAAATCCTACCCTATGGGTGGGAAAATAGGGGTGATTTATTGTTCATTCACAGATTTTAATGCTGAGCTTTATAAAGCCTGTTTTTTTTAAGTATTTTATTATACAAAAATTAATAATTAAATTAGGATTATATAACAGTTAATATCTAAAGTAAGGTAGGTAGCTATTTTAAACGTAATAAAAAATTAAGCATGTAGTAATTAGTAAATTATAGCCTCAAAAAATTATAAAATAAAAACTTTTTAACAAAAAAATTAAACCTCCGAAAAAACTGAAAAGCAAAAAATAAAAACCTTTTATTTTACCTTAATAAATAAGTTCTTAAACTAATGCAAGTATACCTAAGAAATTTTGAGTCGGCGCCAAACAATCAATGAACAAAGATCACTAAATTACCTTAAATTTAAAGAAATAACCAAATCAAATTAATAATGCAACGTGAAATCTCCAGCGATAAATATAACATTCCAAACAAAAAATGCGCTCTCCGCACGACCACTCGCAACGATATTAAGTTGCTTGTTTGGCGCCGACTCAAAATTACTTAGGTATACTTGCATTAGTTTAAGAACTTATTTATTAAGGTAAAATAAAAGGTTTTTATTTTTTGCTTTTCAGTTTTTTCGGAGGTTTAATTTTTTTGTTAAAAAGTTTTTATGACTGGTTAGCGGTTGGGAATTATTGGAATTCTGATCTTACGAATATTTGTAACTGGATTAACAGGACTGTCATGGAACCAGACTTAATTGAAAGGAATTTAATTACGATGCTTGGATAACTTGGTCTTCGGGTACTCAGAATGATTAAAGTCAAATACGATTACTGACGCTTATCGCGCTGTAGGACTTCAAACCTTAAAATCAGATCAGAATAGATACAAAATCGTCTGAAAAAGAATGCAAGAAATTAAATGGGGAACCCGTCACCCCTCTTCTGTGACTTCATTGCTTCCGTCACTTTCCGAGTTCCCCTAAAATGAACAAGATAACATAAGAGAGATCATATTTTCCAATGACCAGATCACCTTCAGAATCTTCTGCGTGGTTATCATGATGAATCAGTGTCAGTGAAGTGTGAAACAAAACCTCTTTGAAACTACAGGAACATGCAATATTTCAGTAACAATAACACTAATTACAGTAATACCAAGTATTTACGTTATTTTCCTTAAACGTGACCACGGACAAAGTCCCTATAAACCGCATACGTTGAAGTCCTTTCATTTTAAACGTAAACAGCAGTTGTTACGCTAATTGGCGCCAAAGCAAATGTTGTTGTGAACTAATTCATTTGTTAAACAAATATTGGATGACGACTGGTATAGCCCCAAGCCACAATGCACTCTTTGTGATCAATATGATAGCATGTCGATGTGATTATGACGATGATGGTTTATGCATTAGAGAAGTGTTGTGTTGGTGTATTGAAGAGTAAAAGTAACCAGCAGGGCAATTGCGTAACACATTATCAATCGGAATCGGTTTAATTTTGACAGTTCAACAACATTCATTGCGTTATTTACGGGTTGAGCAGACAAATTTTTCGAACTTATGAAGCAATGGATTAGCAATTTGCTTCAAAATGATTCTGATTCCGATTGATAGTGTGTTACCAATTAGGTTGGTGATTGTTAACTCTGTGTAGTCTTCGTTTATCATGATCTTCAATCCGTCATGGTGTTCTGCCGTATCAGTCAAACATGCTGCTTTGTGAAGAATAAGTGTCGGGACACATTGATCGACGGCCTTTCGCGCTTTGCCGATTGAAAAGGAGCACACATGCTCTCTTTTTGTACTTTTTGTATGGACAAACCGTCGAACGCCGTCGATCGCCGCCGGAGCGCGTTCGTCGCCGTCGATGCGAAAGGATGCGTAGGTCGTTCCATACTTTGCTCTCTTTTTGTATGGACAAGCCGTCGAACGCTGTCGATCAACGTGGCACGACCCTAATGGGATAGCTATGACGTCTATTGGTCTTACGTGAGCTGGTATAAGCCACATATATGTAGACTAAAATCTATTCTGGGTACCAATTATAATCTTGTAGTGTAGAGTGTAAATAAGATACCACCTTATACAATTACATTTAGGTACCTACTTTCTTTTGTTTGAGTAGCAATTAGCAAAAACGAACGTCAGCAATTGAAGCCGTTGCTTTTGCAGAACCTCCTGCATACCTAGATTTTATGACATCAAATATTTACACTCATGCGATAAAACATTTTATGATCTACAGCGAATGACATCAGAATTACACAAATGACAATGACAATACAAACTACAGACAAACAAAACATCTTTTTTCTGAATAACTTTTCTTGTGCTGTCTGATAGAACGTATCTCGCAATCCATCTAGCAATCTAGAACATTATGACACAGCCTATTGTTTGTTAACAATCACGTATGGAAACAACAAGCAAACCAATGTTTAAGAACAAAATACCGGCGCAAGCGCATGACGTCGAATAGCGTAACAACCGACGAGTCAATGATGGAATTTTTTTACGGAACGGAAGTAAAAGAACAATATTTATATCCCAGTGTGATAGAATAAGAGAACTCTTTATTTAATACCAATTTGTTGGTTAGGTAGAAACTTGGAACTATTTTTGTTCGAGTTCCAGAAGGTCAGTGACGAACTTGTGGCGTGTTTTACGATTCGGAATGCAAACAATGGATTTCAGTTTCAAGACAGTTGTTTTGGTCATAAAGCCCTTGTGCAAGATTTTGGTCATATTCAACAGGAAACTGCACTCTCTGTAAAAAGGGATACTTCTTGTTTGGTTTTATGTCATCCTTCAAGGGATACTAAGGCTTCATGAAGTAAATATCATTATCAGTTTCTACGTCAGGACTCAACTTCAAAACCCTGGGTTTTAATATCACTACTTTCGAATGTCCCAATATTTAAAATATCTTTTCCGTACCATCATTCAACCGAAAGACGTCTACTGCTGGACAAAGGTCTCACCCAAGCATCGCCAGAGCGGCCGGTTTTGCGGTTCTCGCATCCACATTTTTGGTCCTAAATATTGTCTAATACTTCGGTACTACTGTTGCTACATCTTGCAGTATGACGGAAAATGCGACTTGAAGTCCATAAAAGTATTCATGTATTTTGGCTTTTATTTGTAGTTAGTCATATTTCCTGGAAGCATTTTGAATATTGGTTAATACCATGTAGGAACATGTCTTTGTTTTAGAGAACAACATACTTTCTCTTATGTTTATTGACAGCACAATAGTTGTCGGTAACTATTTAAAACCTTTGTTAGTCTATTAACATAACCGCTTTTGCGTTATTTTTATTCTTAGAAAAGATATAAATGAATGTGGTGATGTAGTTTTTCCAAAATTTTATTTGGTCATAATTCGCCTTACATAGGTTGAAGAGAAATCTATACATATAAAATTCAAAGTCCTGACTGACTGACTGATATATCAACGCACAGCCTAAACCGCTGGTCCTAGAGACATGAAATTTGGAGGGTGTGTTCTTTGTGACGAGTAGGTATCCACTAAGAAAGGGTTTTTCGAAATTCCACCCCTTTTTGCACATTCGTATAGATCAGCCTAGCTGGTGATCTTAGCAGTGAATGCCTCTCCCTAAGATTAAGTTACTTTGTTTTTTTTAAAACACAAACAACTTTTTCTTGCTAGGTAGCATTTATGTCCAACTGTTGGGTCTGTCTTGATCTCTAACCATGTTGGCCCTGCAAACATGATCAGATCGTCACACCATCTTCGCCGCGGTCTACCTCGACAGGGATGTCTCCCCCTGGTACCCGCACTTGAAATAAAAAAATTACGTTCTATAGAAGCCAGGTCTGACCGACCTGGTATAAGTTTTTACATAAACCTAGTTATAATTGACGAGACAATCCCAAAAATATATGTCTTTTTCTATGCCTTTTAGTTCCTAAGATACAGCTCCCGCACCAGCGATAAATCTGTCTTTTTCGCTCCTGCACTGAATGCAAGGTGCGTACCAGTTCTTAGGTATATGGTAACGCAGGTCTCCCCTGAGGCATCCAGCTCTTATTATCAGCACGCATATTAACATGGTCCATTGCATCATTAGAATCGTTACGTATATGCTAAACACACTTGCAGTTTCTCTTGTAACACTACCTGGCCAGCCACTATTACGATGTCACATTTTCTTCGATGCTCTGTAAATTTTACCTACCATTATTACCCTTCGTCTTGTTTGTCTATTAATCGTTGCTGAACGAACGTCTTTAGGTCAAGGCCATAAAGGAAGGAACAAGATACTAGACTACTACTAGCTAGCTTCTTCTACTTAAATTAGATCTAACACGACTTTCATTCTCATGTAATCCAGTTCTTTTAACAAGTGTTATCGACTTCCGGTCCTGCTTATACCAGCTCGACTTAGTAATTTAAATAATCATTTTAACGTCATTATTTTAGTATTTAATAGGTAATTGTTATGAAATTATTTAGTTATATGTTTGATTTATTCTTGGTGTTTAAAATAATAAAAATTGTTGAATATCCATTATGGCGCCTTCAGGTTGTCAGCTTCCGGCGCGCCAAGTATTAAGTTTAAATTAATGATTGCTTAAGATTATTGATTCAGATACTTTATTTCTTTGTTAATAATTGTTATTTAATTTTCTTCATTATAGTTAGTAATACAATCAAAATATTAAGTTATAGGGAAATCTATAAATACCGATGTGTTAGGCAGTTTGAATCTCACGTTTGGTAACTGTCACCAAGTAAAAACGCGGTAAATAAAACTCTGTCCGATTTAGAAAATAATAAACGTATTATATAGTGCAAATAGATCGTTTGTTGTAACCATCCTGATTCCTGACTGTGCCCACCGTTTCACGCAAGATTGATGTTTTTGGCAGTTTCAGGCACATTGCAAAGTAGCTTTTAATATGAGATACTTAGGTATTCATCGTCGACACGTTTCATTTAGCCTCCATGAGCTTTTCTTTTCTGAGGCTTTGTCTTCAGTATTGAGGTGCTTTAAAACCTTTCTGTTCACTAGCCCCCTTATACAAATACCTATGCATGGTTAATCTGAACAGTATTCTGAACCTTATACCTACCTACTGGTTGTAACTACGGTGATAAAAGATTTAACTTACGTTGTAAAGGAAAATTAACACGGGTGCCAAACCAAGTCATCCACGTTAACATGCAAGGTGAAGTCACAGCCTACTAAAGCTAACAGTGTTGCCACATTTTTACGATAAACCATGTGTATTAATCTCCTCTTTCCACATGAATGCTCTGTAATTTTCAATCCTTCAGCGCTTAACGTTGAACAGAACACATTTATTTTTTATCGATACTCGAGTTAACAAAATGTTTTCAAGAATTTGAGGATGGTTATTGTTTCATTATATGTCTTAAATAAAGGGTGTTTCAGGCTGTTGATTTAATTTTCTATCGTGCTTCTCATCACCGTCTGTTGCTGGAGTTAGGACTGTTTTATGTTTCCCATCAACAATCACGCCTACCAGATACTTCCTCGCGTCCATATATATAAGAACACGACTCAGACATTAGCCTTGGCTTTAATTTTGACAGTTCAACAACGTTCATTTCGTTATGTACGTTGTTGAGCAGACAAATTTTTCGAACTTATGAAGCAATGGATTAGCAATATCTTTTGAAATGACTCAGATTGTGATTGTTGATAGTGTGTTACGCAATTAGGGTGCTGGTCTGTATCCATACTTTATATTTATAAATTCGAAAGTAACTCTGTCTGTCTGTCTGTATGTTACCTTTTCACGCCTAAACCGCTGAACCGATTTAGATGAAATTTGGTATACTTAGAGATAGTTTGAGTCCCGCGAAAGGACATAGGATACTTTTTATCCCGATATTCCCACGGGATCGAGACTTATGAGGGTGAAACCGCGGGGCGCAGCTAGTATTTTATAAATTCGAAAGTTACTCTGTCTGTCTGTCTGTATGTTACCTTTTCACGCCTAAACCGCTGAACCGATTTAGATGAAATTTGGTATAGAGATAGTTTGAGTCCCGCGGAAGGACATAGGATACTTTTTATCCCGATATTCCCACGGGATCGAGACTTATGCGGGTGAAACCGCGGGGCGCAGCTAGTATAATATATCTTTTAGGAGTTTTATCAGATTTTTTTTCCTCAACTAATAATAAACTTGGCTTCTGAAGTGACCATGACCAACTCAATACCACATTAGCTTGATGATTTCGGTTATAAGGAAGTTATTAAAAAAAAAATCCACCATTACGTCACATCAGCAATACCATACTACTCACAATTTTGAGAACCTTATCAAAATGGTTGCTGCTATTTTGTACCTGGAAAAGTGTGAATAAGGTAAAATACAAGAATATCATCAGGAAACAACTGTAATGCTAATGATTCATATTATTTACATATTTACACAATAAATAACATAGAATACAGTGTAGTTACAATTTAGCAATACCTGCAAATGACAGTTCATATTTTGTTATGTCATTTTATATGGCTTCACAATCTGCCATGTCTTATTTACTATGGTTCGTGTTGAAAGTATCGACATTCAACTGAGATAATTCGTGGAACCAAAAGACCAACCAAAGTCTGAACTCTTTGGTAGGTAGGTACCAAAACTCCTTAAATGCGCCACTGAAAAAAAAACTAGGACGATCATAAATAATTTAAAAATAGACATCAATTTCATTTTTGAAAATGCAAAGGAATGTTAGGTTTTTTCGTGGATATAAAGGTGTTTACACAACAACTCAATCGAACGATCTGTTTTAGATCTCGACCACAGATTGACAGGGCCAATTACATGGTATTCACTATGTCTATCATCGTCAAACATTGATGCCGGAAAATTGGATTCTGTTTGATGAGCGAATGTTTCTTTACATATTCGCCCACACTTCGGATAACATGACGTCACTGGAATCTGTAACGTATGTAGCTGACGTTGTTACTGCGTATTTACGTTTCGACGTAAACTTAGCCCTAGAGAATTTACCTAAAATAGTTACTATTGATTAAACTATGGCTGGCTTAGTATTATTTTCTCGAATGGGATAAAAAATATCTAAGTACTACCTTCTTGAAACAGTCGAGTTTCAAATAGCAAGAGTAAAGAAAGGAAAGAGAAGAATAGTTTTCACATAGGTATTAAAGACGCATCGAATCGAATCCATAATGATGTTTTCTAGTAGGTACGGTTATAGAACAATACGTATAAAAGTAGGAAGTAGACGATTCTTTTTTTAGAAAATTGCGTAGTGGTTCTGGCTTGGCACAAAAATAATAGACATAAATCACACGGAGGATGTAATAAAGTAAGTTGTACACCAAAAACTACTCGGGTTAATTAAAATAAAAAATGTAGAATATTTATATTCGTATGATTTATTCTAATGATATATCACAACTGTCATCACACGGGATAACTCAAGGTTAGCCGCTCCCTTACAACATAAAAATGTTTATTTTTGCGCGCCATTTTATTAACTCCCCGCCATTAACGTACTTAACTGTCAATTTATGATGACGTTAATTCAAATTATTCTATGATAGGTACATTGATGACTTTATTCATTTCTTCATAAAATATTGTTTTCATTGCAACATCCAAAATCTATTCTATTTTTTTTTTTTATTGATGGACAATGTTGACACTTGACACCGTTTAAAAGTATAAGTCCTGGCTACTTAAATTTTTCTTTAAGTGTAGCTAAGAAAGTTGTTCAAAGTTAAAAACAGAGATTAGTAGGCACAACTTTTATACAGCAGGCAGTTTTTTTATTATTCAAAAATGTTTTTAAACGTTTATTTCTATTCCAAAAATAACAAAGCTTGTAAATCGTGATTGACAGTTTGACAAAAGCTTTGTTATTTTATATCGTGATAAAACCCCACTGCAAGATATCAATATCCCGACATTACATCGTTGGCAGGTTTTCGTTGGCATTGTATTATTAATTAAATAAAGCTGAAACTACTGGTTACTAGCACTGCGTATTGTTTATTTTAAAAATCTAAAATGAAGAGTTAGTTATAAGATTTAATTTCGGAAACGCCATTTTTATTTGTTGAACGTTCCATTTTCAAAATAAGTATTTATTCCTAAAAGGCAAAGGTCACTAATTGCTGCATTAGGGTGAGTTTCTAGTCTATGCTCGCAAGCTGTCATAGATAACCTATATTGCTGGCACTCTAGCGCCGTCGTTTTATCTCTGTTTTTTTATGCGCCACCTTGAAGTTTGAACATAGATACCTTACAGATACCAAACACTGATGAGGAAGAGTAAGGAGTATACATTTCAATAATAAATCATACTGGCGCCATTTCAAGGCAAATATTAACGGACTATCTAAATAAAACGCACGCAAATGCGGAGAAGGGGGGCGACCTAGATGTATTTGTTCTAGTTCTTTTTTTTCTCAGAATTACAGCTAGATTGGGATATTGTTTATTATTTTGTGCAAAAATATATAGCGAATCGTAAGGATTGTTACAAAAAATAACATAATATGGAAGCTATTAAGCGCATGCAGGGAAATAAAATCGTACTTAACGCAATGGAGTGTGTATTTTTCTTTAGGTATAATAAAAGCGAACGTCTGGATAAAACCTCTTGCTCTTTATTTTTATAACACTTCACTGAATGAATCAGCGGTGCTATTCTGTAAAAAGATCACCGTGATAACTTAGGTGAAGTGAGCTTAAAGTGAGCTGTCATTGCACCTGATGCTAGGGATTGACACTATTGACAGCTCACTTTTAGCTCACTTCACCTAAGTTTTCACGGTGAGATTTTTACAGAATAGCATTACTGTACCTTGTAACCTCCTTGGAAGAAGTTAGATAATATATTAGGATTTGATAGGTCTGCAGGTGATTTGTACAGTAAGGTCATTCTCACTATTAATAAATATGTCACGCCGTCACGCGGAAGATAATTACAACAATGAAATATAAACCAATAAACCAACACTACCATTACTCACTTGAAATTGTATATTCGTGAGATTGTAATCATTATACTTAATAGAATTACATTAGATAAAAATTAAAAAAAAATTGGCGCCATCCATCCAGCACTGCTGGCGGGAAAATCGCGCGGGAAAGTTTCACAGTTTTCAAACGAGTTCGAATATTCGAAGAATAAAAATAAAGTTTTAAACTTACAAAAAAAAAAAAACAAACGACTTAAAAAAAACACTACAAAGTGAATGAAAAATAACTTTAATTTCGAAAGTCGTCGTTGGTTCCGCATTTTCGTTTTTTTTGACACCGACTTCCGAAATTAAAGTTAATTTTTTTCACTTTGTAGTGTTTTTTTTTTAAGTCAGACGTTTTTTTTTTGTATTTTACACTTTTTAGTTGTACCACCTACCCCACACAAATTCAATCAAACTACTTGCTATGTAAATATCAGTTAAAACATCATCAGTATAAACTAAGTGGGAAAAAAAATCGTATTATTGAAGCTAACTCAATAACTACCCAAAGAAAGTTAATCAAAATATGGGACCACCCCTGAGGCATACCTTATTTATTAAAAACAATACATACATACATAATATACTCGTACAATTGCAGCCAAGCGGTGCCAAGCTAATGTGCATTGAATAATTGAAGACACCGTCTAGCTAGAAGAATCATCAAAATTCGCATAGAAATGCCGGAGATGCAGTACATTTATGCATATATCTTCGTACATAAGAATAATTACATAATGCATAATATACTAAAACCTTCCTGAAAGTACGAAGACCACGTTAATGAAAGAAACAACAAAATTGGTAATTAATTTGATGTTTATTGCTTCATAATAAGAAACTAACTACACTAGGTACTAAAATAAATGACTAACTTACAATACAAATAAATAAATTTAAAAAATTGGTTCGTTAGTTTTTGAGAAAATCGCGGACATACAAACATACATACGGATCAGATACAGAACCTCCTTTTTTTTGGAGTCGGTTAATAAACGAAATCAATGCCGCCGTCTGTCGGCGTTAATAAAAATCAGCTGGCTGGATAAAATGTTTGTTTAGCTTCTCGAGTATTTTAAACGTTCGTTCCATCATAGACCTCATCTATCGCTTTCCATCAGGCGTGACCGAGGTCAAGAGTGCGCCCATTTAGCAATAAAAAATAAAAAAATAAATAAAAAAACGATCATTATATTTTACGTCTTTGATCGTGGTATGAATTATTATTTCAATTTTTATCGTCTCATTAAACATACCAGACTAACAAGCGCAGTCACGGCACTGATTACCGACATATTGCTTCTTAGACAGTGTATTACTAGAAAAACAAAACTCAGTGACTTTCTTTCAAATAACAAACGCCCACTGTGCAAAAATGTGGAGCTGTGGAACACGAAACACTTTTAATTCATTCATGATTAACTTAATGGCTACTTAACAGCACGATAAACACTAAAAACATCGTAAATATGGACACGTAGTGATTACTGATAATGAGTGTAGGTTGTTAAGTGATTTTTATCTAATTACTGTAGTAGCAGATTGAATGCGAGAGGTGAAATGTAAATTATTATAGAAAACAAAATTCAAAACAAATTTCTTTAATAGATTTTCAACTTTTTCGCTAAATTATAAGGTTCAAAGTTGATTGGGAAAATTTGACAGTTTCGGGTAGGTTGATGTGCTGGCGTCTGTACAAATATTCTGACTATAACCACACCCCGGACACTCCATACAACGCTCGCAAAATAATTACCTACTACTACTACATTAAAAAATGACGTTTGTATACGTATGAATGTGTGCGTGAGGTACTTGTGTTTGCGAGCGCTCTTTGTTAAAGAACTGCGACGGTAACCTCGAAGTGCGGGGTGAGGTGCGGTAACTGATGTTAGTGCGGGGAAGGGAGTGGCCTTTCTGTACGTAGTACTTTAAGTATTCTGTGCTATAACTCAATGTGAATGAGATACTAACGCGTAGCCTATGACAATGACGGACGGAGAGAAATGTCGGAGTGAGAAAATTCTTGACATCTGGACACTTTAAGATTAATTTGTGTCAAGAAAATGTAGCATTAACTCTATTTATTATAGCTCTTATGTTCATTGAACATTACGATTATTACGAAACTATTGACCGATGGATGGGTTTATTAACCGTAAAATCATCTAAGCATAAGTACAATATTATTACTAACATACTCACTAAGTTAATCTTTTACTGTACCAAATCATAATAATATATTTCACACGTCAGTCATCTGCGAAATAAAAAGGAACAGCAGTAAATCCTTACTTCGGGTACTTCTCTGGTTGACCGTTCACGCCTATTTTGACAGATAAATAGACACATCTGATTGATACACTTCTACCATAAACAAAATTGTGCTCGTAGAAGATTTTTTTTTTCAACTGTTTCGCCTCCTCCAAACAATAGTTCCAAATTAAAATCACCACTCATCGGAACGAATGCGTATTACGGCAGCTAAATATAGATTTAATCTCAAAGCACTTAATTAAATTAAAAATTCAGTTGCTTAGTTACCTAGTTTTGTATTATGTTTATTCTTTTGTTTATGAATTCCTTCAATACTGTGTACTTCTTATTCAGTATTGCTAGGTACCTGCTTGCTTATACTTATTTGATTAAATTATTAGACACCAGCAGCGCCCCGCGGTTTTAACCGCATAAGTCTCGATCCCGTGGGAATACAGGGATAAAAAGTATCCTATATCCTTTCCCGGGACTCAAACTATCTCTATACCAAATTTCATCTAAATCGGTTCAGCGGTTTAAGCGTGAAGAGGTAACAAACAGACAGACACACTTTCGCATTTATGAATGTATGAATTACATTTGCCCTTGGTTAGTAACATATAAATCTTGTCAAAATAATGATAAGGTCAGAAGGTGACGAAGACAATCAAATGTTTGATTTTTTTTCCTATTAAAAATTAACGTATCTCAGTGTTTTATTTCTTTTTTTATAGCAGAGCAAGACCCTGGTTTTTCCTTCTTGGTTTATTGTGTAAACATAATTGATTAAATTACTAGACGTTACATTAGACCTTGGTTGGTAAGAAATAAATCTTGTTGTCAAAATAATGATGAGGTCACAAGGTGAAGAATATGACAGTCAAAAGTGTGATTTTGAAATTAAAATTATCGTATCAGTGCGAGCAAGACTTTTTTCCTGCTTGATTAATTGTCTAAACATAATTAGCAGTGCCACAATGTCTGAAGTGTAAATTGTTGTTCGACAAATGGCAATAGGTGGATAGGTTATCGGTCAGATTGTTCGGACGCACCTACTGACCGAATTCATAATAAATTGTGTATTTATAATTGCATTCCATTGCATGATAAAGGCGTACACTACACCTCGGTCAATATACAGCCGATCTATGTACTCTGTAAAAATCTCATCGTGAAAACTTAGGTTAATAGTGTCAATTGTAGAATGACAGCTCACTTCAACCTCAATTCACCTAATAGATGTAAGGATTCTAGGGATCAAGAATAAGTGACAAAATATAATTCCATTTTTTATACTTTCGTCTAGCTAGTTGTAAAAATTTGCACACTGTGCAGTGACTAAGCTACTCATATATTTTTATTGGTTTGTTTAACGACAAATGATCTTGACTTTGAATTTATTTCACTCGCTGCATAGTTTTATGTGAAATTAATTTGACATTTCTTATTTGATTTATAATATAATATGTTATAAAAAGTTTATTCACACGTTTTTAATATAATGCAAACGCGGTTTTTGAACTTTTTGTTCTTAGACAATTTTTTTAAATATTTAGCTGAATACTTACCTACTTTATATAATTTGCAAAATAATTTTTATATGACTTCTGGGTAAATAGGTACCTATGCATAGAAACAAGTAACCATTAACTCACAAGTCTTTTTCAAATCAATAATCCTACCAAAGGCTAGGTTTCTTGTACGCCCGCTGACATCTTTAAGCCTAGTAATAAATGAAATCCATCGACCTAGTTCACCGCTGAAACCTTACATAACAAATCTGCTTTAGATACTTATCGGTATTAATATCATTGCAACTGTCCCTGAAATATTAGATACTTAGGTACTTAGTGTATGTATGTAGTGTGTGTGCATTTACCACTTTCCCATCATTTATTTAGAACCAGCGGGGCAATTGCGTAACACTTTATCAATCGGAATCGGTTTCATTTTGACAGTTCAACAACATTCATTGCGTTATTTACGTGTTGAGCAGACAAATATTTCGAACTTATGAACCAATGGATTAGCAATTGGCTTCGAAATGATTCTGAATATTCTGATTCCGATTGATAGAGTTTTACGCAATTAGGGTGCTGGTTCCATATTCAAAACAAATACAATATTTTATAGCCAGCCTACCAGCAGGGGTAATTGCGTAACACACTAATAATTGCAATGCTTTTCATTTTGACAATTCGACAAAATACATTGCGTTATTTACGCTGTCGAGCAGGCGAATGTTTCAAACAAATGAAGTAATGGATTAGGTATTTCTTAAAGAAAATGTGTTAGGTACACAATTGGGGTGCTGGACGCCGGTTTCTATATAACTTTTCAAAACAAAACCAATACTTATTATAAGTATAAAAAATATTTGGAACTGTTCTAAATATTTTAGGTAGGTAGGTACGGTCAGCATCAAAAGTTGACTAACACTTCAGTTTTTTTAATCTTAGTTATTGAGCAAAATATTGGTTCAAAATTGCGGCAGAAATTTTTTTTTAGAATCTATACTCTTGTCTATTGTATGAAAAGCTAAAAATCAGTTTATTGAAAAAAGTTGTTGTCAATTTAATAACATGTAAAAATGATAGTGTTAATCGACTTTTGATGCTGACTGTACAATTGTACATAGACCTAAAAACTTCAGATTCTTCCCATTAACAGCATAGATAGCAATCGTACGTGTGAACACATTACCCTACATTTTTCCATAAAAGCTATTGATTAAACTACCATAAATTAAGCTATATTACCAATATTACCATCCACATTGAGAAGTACAAAAACGTGTGATTATTTTCTCACGCGAACCGCGATTACCGATAGATTACTTCACATAGACGAGGAATGACAACATGTCTACACTCATGATGAAGTTATTATTCATACGAGTATGTTAGCTATGTGATCGCTACGTAGATACTCGAAAAATGCTTGAATAAAAAAACCGAGTGTGCTTATGACCACACGACTGAAGTGAAACTTCAAACGTATTTGGCTATGAGAGGAAGAGAGAAAGAAAATGTGCGCGCGTACTGCTTTCTCTTGCTTATATCCCCAACTCAACTCCCGTTCGCCTCGCCCGATCACACTTTTCGTAACGCTTACGTCACGCGTTCGCCAGCTTACTCCCCAAGTCAAGCGTGCGTAAAGAAGTTTCACTTCAAAAACTTTAGGCGTAGTACTATTATATATTCTGTGCTTCAAGCTTGACTTTTACCGACTGTGCCAGGGTCGAGTTTTGGGTCACTCTAGAAGCTAAAGTTAACCCGGCGGGGTAACTGCGTAACACATTTACAATGGCAATGCCTTTAATTTTTTTTGAATATTCAACAACATTCATTGCGTAATTCACGTTGTCAAGCAGATAAAATTTTCAATCATAATATGAAGCAATGCAATAACAATTTCTTTAAAAGCCGTCGGAGTGTCGATCTGTCGACCGACATCGCAAAGAATCTTTGGGAAGTCAGCAGTTGTCAGTTGGCAGGTTGTTATATCTTTGGCAAAAATGTTGTCAGAATTTTACAGACAGATTAAAATAACAGAGAGAAATGATTGATATGAAGCTCCTGATGCAAACATTTTGTTTATGACCAACTTTTGCATGAAATGTGCGCTATTATCCTTTCTAACGATATTTCGTGGGCGTCCACATTCATAAAATGTATGGAAATACGTGCACGCTTTTAAATTTTACGAAAATTTAAAAGCGTCTTCATAAATTTCAATACATTTTACTTCCCTGTGTTATTGTGATGCGTGACGTGGACGTGGACGATAATATCGTCACCTCAGAAATTTTAAAAGCGCACAATGGCGCCGATTCCCTTGTTCACATACTAAACTAAATTTAAGTTCAGTGCATCTTTTTCTTTCTATTTCATTTAGAAAAGGACAGAAGATAAATATTAGTTTAGTCCTGTCAAATCAAGGTACTCCATAGACAAGACGCGATTAATAAATTGTCTACTAAAAATAATAAATTAATAAATTATGTCAGGCGCTGACTAATTTGACAGGACTAAACCAATATTTATGTTTTGTCCTTTTCTTAATTAAATAAAAAGAATAAGATGCACAGAACTAAAATTAGTTTAGTTTTTGAAAAAGGGAATCGGCGCCAATGTCTCACCATGTCACGGTACGTTGCTTAGTGATTGACGGACAAAGAAGGGCTTTGTAGTTTGTACTTAGAAGGAATTATACTTAATTTCATAATTATTCAGTGAATCGCGGTAACGGACGGTATCGGTTGCGGTATTCTCTACACGATAGAGACGAGATGTAACCCACCTTGTGTCAACTTTGAGTCGTCAGTCGGCTATTTGGAGAAAGACGTGCAGGGTTGAACATGACTGTATAGTGAATTTGTATCGCCCGCGAATGCCTTATGGAAGTAGAACGTTGAAGAAGAAATGAACCTTGTGGAGTCCGTACTCTATACTAATATTATAAATTCGAAAGTAACTCTGTCTGTCTGTCTGTATGTTACCTTTTCACGCCTAAACCGCTGAACCGATTTAGATGAAATTTGGTATAGAGATAGCTTGAGTCCCGGGAAAGGACATAGGATACTTTTTATCCCGATATTCCCACGGGATCGAGACTTATGCGGGTGAAACCCCGGGGCGCAGCTAGTTAAATATACGTAGGTACGACGGTGGAGCCACATCACAAACGATGCTTCACTCGTCGTGAACTCTGTGTAATAACACCTGCAGTAGGCTAGAGAAAGACCTTTTCGAAGCCAACGTTAAGGCTGTCGAAGTGGCCGAATTCTGGTCGAAGCTAATTTAAAAATATAACAACTAGCTGCGCCCCGCGGTTTCACCCGCATACGTGTCGATCCCGTGGGAATATCGGGATAAAAAGTAGCCTATATGTTAATCCAGGATTTCAGCTACCTCCACACAACATTTTAGCAAAATTGGTCCAGCCGTTAGAGCGTGAAGAAGTAACAAACATATAAACACACATACTCACAAACTTTCGCCTTTATAATATTAGTGTGATGAAGAAGAAGTAGGTATTCCCTACTTCCTAACACCAGGGACACCCAAATTACACCACGTTTTACACTTCCAATAAAATTCGACACAGTTATAAATGTAATAATGTATGCTTCTCGGACCTTACATATATTTGTTATTCGATAGTTAACTCCAACAAGTGTCAAATCGATTTTCCATTCAATTTCATGCTTGCTAAAAATTTTCAGAACTTTTCGACTTACATCTAGAATTTTCTTTATTAGTAAACTAGCTGTTGTCCGCGACTACTTCTGCGATCCAGGATAAAAAGTAGCCTATATCCTTACCCAAATCAAGGTTTACCTGTGTGCCAAATTTCATCCAAATCCGTTCAGCCGTTGTAACGTGAAAGCTTAACAAACAATCAAACTTACTTTCCCATTTATAATATTAGTTAGAATTAGGAAGTTAGGATACTGACAAATGATTCTAATTTAAACAGTTACCTATCAAAGAAACTGAGTAAAGCTTTGTGTGGGAGTTAAACTACTTTTACAACAAAAAAAAAACAGGATGCGAACTTGCTAACGACAACTGTTGATATTTCCATTCATTCTCAAATATAAAACACCTAAATATTTCATATTCTACTTAAAACACGCGATAATTATCTCGTGTTAAATAAAAATGTCATTTAAAATATACAGTTTTGCTCCCGAACTCATATTTTCGGACATAATTAAAATGTTATTATGACAGTAAAACTCCGGAACGATGTCAATAAGTTTTATATCGACGATATTTTACTACGAATATTTATATGATTCTATTTTTAAAAACACTTTTAGACACATTGACACATTAATTTGACTGTCTCCGTTACGCATGTGCCATTAATTTGTAATAACATGTTGATGTTTTCTGAATTTAGAAAACTGTAAAACCTCTCGTTTGGATAACTTACGATGTCGATAAAAGTGAGTAAGTGGACAAAAATCTTGCGTTATTTTTTTCTACAACTGAACGCTAAATGATCCACAGTGGTGACATAAATATGCGTGAAATATTTTCTAGAGCCAGAACTTTTTAGATATTATAGGGCTGCGAACATCTGCTTTTTTTTTCATAACCTCTTTGACAACTATAGACAGATCATGAAACAAAAAAAAAAAATTTAACATGATAGGTACATATTTTAGTACCAACTTAAACAATAAATATACCAAAACTACTTTATCAAAAGTAATAAAAATGATGCAACGAACCACACTAAGAACGTGACTATTAATAACTTGAGTGACAGTTGCAAAGTCGCAACTTGTGTATAATTAGATTACGGCTTCAACGCTAAAGATGTTACATTTTTCATGTTAGCACCATCTGACAGCGGCTGTCATTTTGATTTAGAGGGAGGATTAATGAGGCACCTCAGTCTCGGTCGGTATACAAATCGATGAAGACGTCATATGCACTAAATTAATTAGGAATTAAAAAATATAAGTTGCTGTAAAGAGTAATCATTTTAATTGATCATTTTGACATTTATGACTGTTGTGGACTTCAGTTTATGAAATCATTTTGGTAGCACCCATTGATACATCAAACATCACTCAATGTTATGACGCTCAATGCCCTGTTACAATTTGCTTTCCGCTGCGCCCTCTAGAAAAAAATATTTTTAAATATACATTTTTCTTTCAATATTGTATTATAGTCGGGGCGTCGAGAGAATGCGTTCCTGACACCTGTCAATGCGACAATTCTAGGAGCTAATAAAGATCAAATTAGCAAAACACGTATTCGTTGTATGAAACTGACAGGTGTCAAGAACGCATTTTCTCGTCGGCCGCACGGAAACAAACTCAAAATAACAGGTGAAGCCATCTTTCACATAAAAGTAAAAATTGTTATTAATCTGTCAAGCTCCGCTAATGAGACACAATTGATTTTCTATTGTTTGGTCACCGATCGGTGTCCCGCGGTCCTATAAGATAATTATAAGTTTGATAAAATTCTTGCAAATATCTACTATACGGGTACAGATCTTAATTTAAAACGAAATAAAGATAACAGCCACAATTAATTAAGTCTTCTAAAGATATTTAATGCTACATTTTCTTGACACAAATTAATATTAAAGTGTCCAGATGTCAAGAATTTTCTCACTCCGACATTTCTCTCCGTCCGTCATCGTCATAGGCTACGCGTTAGTGTGTCACTCACAGTGAGTACCGTGACGCCACCGCGCACTTACGTACTTGTAATTACCTCCGGGTTTTTAATTCCGAAACTAAGTAAAAAGTGTATATAACAGCGACAAAACTGTTCAATTGTATCCTACAGTAAGCGAGTGACAATCTAAGTGCAAAATAACAGTGAAATAACGACACTAACTCTATTTATGAACCATTTTAATATCATAACGAACTAAAAGTTTTAAAACGTGTTCATTTTTCGGACTTTGAACTCATTAGATACACGAAGTAATCACGTACACCAACCTGGTCCACTAAAGCAGCGCACAGCAAAGCACACACGTATTTCAAGCAACGTTGTAACGGTTCGCTTAGCACTGCTGTGGAGTAGTGTGTCTCTACGAAGGCGAACCGACTAGTTGTGGGGTCGAATCTGGCACACTGCATTTCTTTTTGCCTTTTTATAATTTTTATTTTTATTTTTTTAATTCCTTTTCCAAATTATTTCTTATTAATTCTGCAACAATATGGAAAGAACTCCGCCTAGCACAGGTCTGAGACATGGACAATCTCTTTCTGAGCCCGACATCCCGACTACCTCTACCGAAAAAGCAGACGCTATTAATATCACCATTCGGAACAAACGACAACGTCTTGCCGATTCTCCAAATAATGAAGTAGACGCCGTACGATCCACAGCATTTTCGGCTTTCAAATCGGAGTTATTGGAGATGCTAACAACTTGGAAATCCGAGCAAGAACAGCTGCTCACATCATGGAAAAACGAACAAGCTGCCATTTTATCCAAGCTGGTCAGGGAAGTTGCCGAGCTCAAACAGAAGTGTCTTTCGATTGAGGAATCCAACGTCGAAATGGAACGCAGCATGTCTTTTATAAACGAAAAATATGAAAGTCTCAATTCTAAAGTCTCGAAACTGGAAAAAGAGAAAATTGATAATGAAGACCATATTGACCGCCTACAGAAGCAATTACAAGATCTGAACTTCCTGTCACGACAAGCTACTATCGAGCTGCGTAATATTCCGACTAAGGAGAAAGAAACGCCTGAAGATCTCATTTCTGCGGTTTCGAGGGTTGGAAAGATTGTTGACTTGGAAATTCAGACATCTGCTTTCCGGGATGTATATCGTATACCCGGAAAATCAGGTTTATGCAGACCGATTGTGGCTGAATTTAGCTGTGTCAATAAGAGAAACGAATTCCTCGCTAAGGTGAGGAAGTTTAATAAAGAACGTTCCATCAATGATAAGTTGAACACACAGCTGATCGGGATTGCTGGGGAAAAAAAGCCAGTATACGTCGACGAACACTTACCTCCCGCAATCAAAAAGCTGTTGTATGATGCCCGCCAGTTTGCTAAGGCAAGGAATTACTCCAGCTGGTATTCCAACGGAAGAATTCTCTTGAAGAAAGACCCAGCTGATAGACCCGTTGAAATTAAGTCAGAGAAATGCCTTACCATGTTTGCAGTACCAGTACCAGTTCCAACACAAGTACCACTTCAACAATGACTATTTTCACTTTCTCATAAATTTGTTTTTCGCGTTTATGCATGCACTCAATATTGTTTTGTACATCTGTTTTATTTCTGTTTTGATAACTATTACATTTTATTGTCAATTTGCGTAACAATTAATCTACAAACACAACAAATACATTTCACACACATACACAGTTTCACTCAAGCTAACAATTATAATTATGTCATCGGGCTGTATTGCAGTTTGATGGCTGGCAATTCTTTCATATCTTACTATTTCTCTTCACAAACACAGTTGCGGTGTTACGAGAAGTCCTCTACCAGACTAATTGCTAATTTTTCACATTGCCCAATCAAATCTCGTGTTTCGTTTTTTTTTTTTGTTCACAATTTTACCAGTAATCAATGGCTAATTTAAACCAAATTTCCAAGGAATTGGATAACATCTCGGTCGCTCAATCTTTTCTATGCTCCCCTGAAAAATGCCCTGAATTAGTCCCGATGCTCAATAAGAACTTAAAAATTGTTCATATTAACATTAGAAGTATTAATAAAAATTTAGATCAGTTTCTAACTATGATTTCATCCACAAAAATTGAGTTTGATGTAATAGTTCTGACAGAATGTTGGTTGCAGGTTTCTGGACCTATACCCATATTACATGGCTATTCATCTTTCGCTACAATTAATAATGTAAAACAAAATGACGGAGTAGTAGTGTATATTAGGGAAAGTTTAAAATGTGTGTCGACAGAACCACTGTTTCAGGACGCTAACTGCATTATATCCTGCTTAGGCTCTACGGCAATAGTTTCAGTCTATCGCTCTCCATCCTACCAAAATCTAGAAAACTTTTATAACAGTCTGCAAGGCGTAATATCTTCGCTGCAATCCTACGCTAACATTATCTTAATGGGTGATATGAATGTTGATATCAAATCAGGATCTAGTGACCGGCACGCTAATGACTATCTAACTCTCACCGCCACTCTCGGACTACTTCCTGCGCATTCTCTTCCGACCAGAGTTAACAACTGTCTAGATCATATAATGCTGAAATCTAAGAAAATTTCTACTGTGCTAGTCCTAGACTCTCACGTTACTGATCACCAGCCTATCTGTTTATTTCTGCCCCTCAATTCCAGTTCGGGATGTAATGCGCAAAGAAAATCATCACATTATGATTATGAAGCTATCCGTAAAGAACTGGACAACACCGACTTCAGCCTCGTCTTAACCTGTACAAACGCCAATCAAGCAACTAATATGTTAATTGACAAAATACAACATGTGATTACTAAGCACACCCGAATAACCAGAACACATAAAAAATGCAGGGTTCTAAAACCGTGGATGAGCTCTGGCCTGGTTCGTTGTCTAAGAAACCGAGATAGAATGCATGTCGAAGTCAGGAAAAAGCCTGACGACTCCATACTTAAAATAACATACATACGGTATAGAAACTTTTGTAATGCCTTAATAAGAAAGTTGAAGCGAGCATTTGAAAAGGAAGAATTTCTAAAAGCCAAAAATAATCCTAAAGCAACGTGGAAAGTGATTAAATCTATCACGAATTCTAATGTTCAATCCCGATCCCCTCGTGAACTTCTTCGTGATTCTGCTGACGTGAAAACATCGGCAAACAAAGTCAATGAGTTCTTTGTCAATATAGGTACAAACCTAGCGTCGAAAATAGGAGCTAGCACCATCACCACTGCTGTAGTACCACCTCCCAGTCAACTGTCGAACTCTCTTGTAATCCTCCCTATGGATGAGGAACAAGTAGGTAGAATTATCCATGACCTCCGTAGTGACTGCGCTACAGGGTGGGATAATATTCCAGCTAGAGTTATCAAGAGTTCGCGCACTATCTTAACCCCCGTAGTCACTCATATTTGTAACCTGTCCATAGACTCTGGAATATTCCCTGATGCCTTTAAGAAAGCCGTCGTGCATCCTATATATAAAAGCGGGGACAGAGACAGAGTCACAAACTACAGACCTATTTCCGTTCTGAGTACGCTTTCTAAGATTCTGGAGAGAGTTCTAAATAATTGCTTAGTCAGCTTTCTGGGAAAGCATAAATTAATAGCTCAAAACCAGTACGGCTTTAGATCTGGAATTTGTACGGAGGATGCCGTTGCTGCCTTCACTAACAGTCTGGTAAGTCAACTAGATAATAAACTGAACTGCTATGGCATCTTCTTAGACTTAACCAAAGCTTTTGACACGGTCTCTGTCCCTCGACTTATTTCAAAGATAGAAAGCTTAGGAGTGCGTGGAGTAACTCTCAAATTATTTAAAGACTACCTATGTGATAGATCCCAGTGTGTTCTCATTGACTCAGTCACTAGTTCATATGAAAAGCTCACCTATGGCATCCCACAAGGTAGTATATTAGGACCGACACTTTTCCAAATATATATCAATGATCTATGCAAGCTCTCCATTGATAACTGCGAAATTTTCTCTTATGCAGACGATACGGCAATTCTAGTGTGTGATAAAAACTGGGAGCAAGCCAGAGATAGAGCAGAATACTCGCTTCGGGTAATAATGGAATGGTTGTCAACTAACTTGCTGACGTTGAATATAGACAAGACGAAACTAATCAGGTTCTACCGCCCACAATCAATAACCCCAACCTCTTTCTCTCATAAAATTAAAGCTCACACTTGTCCCCCTCATCAGTCAGTAGCTTGTAACTGTCTTGCCCTCAGCATGGTCCCTAATATTAAGTACCTGGGAGTGATTATTGACGAAAAACTTAGCTGGAATGCGCATATAGAGGCACTCTGCACTAGAATCAGAAGATTAATATATATTTTTAAAGAACTCAGGCACTCCGCCAATTCTGAAACTCTGACTCTTGTGTACCTTAGCCTTTGTCAGTCTATAATTATGTACTGCATCCCGGTGTGGGGCGGTACTTATAAAACCGCAATGCTCCCAGCAGAACGTGCACAACGAGCGGTTCTTAAAGTGATGCTTTTTAAACCTAGAGACTATCCTACTGATAATTTATATTCTGAGGCCCAAGTTCTCACAGTGAGGCAGCTATATGTCCTTCGTTCAGTCCTGCGGAGACACTCCAACCTCCCTTTAGATAAAAATCTGCTTCTGAGACGCCACGGTTTCCCTATATGTAAAACAATCCCCTGTCGTTTTGCATTTACAAGTCGACAATTGTTGGCCCAAAGTTCACGCATGTATAATAAAATAAATAAAATTATTCCGCTGTACAGATATACCTTGTATGAAATTAAAAATAAATTAAGAGAATGGCTCTTATCTCTAACTTATAACGAAACAGAAAATATATTGACTATACAATCATAACTTTATCAAACCTACATTGAAATAAAGCTTATCAAACACTCACACTTCACATACACACCCCCCTACACACAAACTACACTCACACTCATATATACACTCACACTCCTAGATACACAACCACAATCATTCAACATTTGCTGTGTTAACAACCACTGTAACCAAACTAAAAAGTCACGGTTGTATTATATAAATTGAAGCCGCAAAATCTCCGACTCCTAAGATACAGGTCTGCGTACCTAGTTTAGGAGCCCGGAAAGCTGACAAGCATTTTAAACTTGGTAGTACAACCCACTGTCTCTATATGCTATGTACTGTGTTGTTGTTTTTATGTACTAATAAACTTATTATTATTATTATTATTATTATTATAGTTATAGTCAGAATATCTGTACAGACGCCAGCACATCAACTTACCCGAAACTGTCAAATTTTCCCAATCAACTTTAAACCTTATACTTTAGCAATAAAGTTGAAAATCTATTAAAGAAATTTGACAGATTGTATTAGGTTGATGTGCTGGCGTCTGTACATTAATTAATGAAATCTCTTCATAGTGTAATGTTGCGAAATACAAACGTAACGTTTTATACATTTACAGCGAATAACTGTAAATTACTTCTTACTACATCTACAAGACTACTGCTTCGTTGGTCTAGTGCTCGCAAGCACTAAGTACTGCGGAGCATGATGCTGATGAGGTTTATTTATAAACGACTAGCAGCGCCCCGCGGTTTCACCCGCATAAGTGTCGATCCCGTGGAAATATCGGGTTAAAAACTATCCTTTTTCCCATCCCGGGACTCAAACTATCTCTAAGTATACCAAATTTCATCTAAATCGGTTCAGCGGTTTAAGCCTGAAGGGTTAACAGACAGACAGACAGACATACTTTCGCATTTGTAATATTAGAGTATGGATGATTAAAGTTAAGTGACGTTCAATCGACAGAAATGTTTGGTTAAACAGTCGCTAATCACTGTTTAACTTTAAGCAACGTTTGTGAACAACGGGGGAAGTCCTGGGTTCGATTCCCGGGTGGGGCAAAGTGCTATTGGGTTTTTCCATTTGTAATTTCGCAATAGCAAAAAGCCCGGAGTCTGTTCATGAGTCTGATTGATGGCAAAAGGGTCGCCCGTTACGACTTAACATTAACTGGTGAAATGTAGGGAAAGCGGGTGTGATTATACTGATGATGTTGTTAATGTATCTACAAGAGAATGTTTTAGGCTTACCACCTAATACATTTTCTTGTAGATGTAACATAAGAAAATGGTTACCTTTTCTTATGATTCTTTCCACCATTCAATCTTTACTCAAACAAGAATGACAGAATATCGAAGCACTTAGAATCGCATTAACGCCATTAAAATATAAACGCTTGACATACATTAAATAAAACATGGACTAAACAATACTAACTACCTCGACGCTTATTCGATATTTAAACTTAATTAAAAAGCAATCATACCATAAAGAGACAAGCGGTTTACTTAATAACGCCATTTCCAGCCAGGTTTAATGTTTTAGAGTAAATATTATCTGTATTTGGATATTTTATTTTCGTAGTGAATAAATTGACTGGTCGCGGTCAATGATTGCATAATGCCATTAACGTTTGAGAAATAGAACGCTGCGTTTGTACACACTTGTATGAATGACTCATTCAAGTACGTTCACGTGAAGGCGTGTGCAGATAATAATGGTTTTGGGAATTAAAAAAAAAACAGTGGACCAGAGAAAATCTGACTGGCTGGATTCGCTTTTTGGTTAGGTTGCTTCCATTTACATATACCTGTGTAAACCCATCATTTCATGTAAAGTGGGTTGCCAAGACTTGCATAACGCTTTCACTGTTAAAAAGTTATTAGATCTAATGTAGAGCGAAGTTCCTAGACCCTAACTCAACAAATCTTACATTTTGGTCAAAATGTACGGCTTGGCCATTTGGCGGTCGTCGCACAGACACTCCTATGGGCTTATGGCGAAAAATTAAGTCACTGGTCTTTAACGTTGTGTCATGCAATAGTTCAATGGGATTACTATAATAATGTCCAAATCACAATAATGTCCAAAAATTTAAATTGTCCAAAAATAAAAATGCCAAAAATAAAATGCCCAAAAATTAAAATGTCCAAATCATAATAACGTCCACCAAACATTTCTAAGAAATTAAATCTTCCAAGCACGGTAAGCTGTGCTGGGGCGGCTGCTGCAGGTGCGGAAAACCTCAAACGGCGCAAATACTCCAATCTCTTTGGAACTTACATATTTGAGCCGTTTGGGGTTGAAACACTAGGGCCATGGGGCCCGAGTGCCCACTTAGTATTTCGAGACATCGCCAAGCGGTTGGTCGACTCATCACGTGACCAGAGGGCTGGCCTATTTTTTGGCCAAAGAATCAGCATTGCCATACAACGTGGCAATGCTGCCAGCCTTTTGGGCACGTTTCCCGTTGACAGTGATGCGGACGAATTTTTTGATGCCCTTTGATTATTTTCCCTCCCTTTTTATATACTTGTACATATTATTATTTTAAGGTTGTTAGCTTTTTAAACTATGTAAATATGCAAAATAAAATGTTAATACTAAAAAAAAAAAATTAAATATTTAGGGAACTAACTGGAGCGGCCAAACCATACATTTAGATCGAGATTCGAAACAAGAGTGTGTCGTCAATGACAGGATGAACCTCACGCAGATAAAATTGACAAATCAGGAAGCTGGATATGTGTAGTTCAATGTCGTATGAAACTTTACAACAGCTGATAATTTTAACGCCCAGGCTACATAAAAAATCGTACTTAGGTAGGTACCTTATTTTAAACCCCAGTCACGTTCGTAACTACGTTTAACAAAACATAAACTGTTTCATAATGTCTAATTAGGCGCCATATAAGGACCTCGTTAATTCTTGAGTCGCAAGCGAATGTGCCTGTCAACCGATTTTAAATTAAGAACAAAAAGTTATTTATTCGTTGACATGTCAACAAATTACTGTCTAGTCGATGTATTAGTTTTTGTGGCTGGTCTAGGCTTCGAGAGTACAAGACCTTATTCATTTGTGTCGTCTAAAGTTACTTGACGTTGACAATAATGAACTGCGTGGGAACTGTTCTAAGTCCAAGTCAGTTTTTCTTGTGTGGAATATTAATGACATTTTCAAGTGGTTCAAACCATACAAATGTAGACATAATACAAGGGACGAAACTCTGCAGATTGGGGGGGGGGGGGAAGTCAAGTATAAAAGTAAAGATCAAAATGATCTGACAATTCAGACAAAACAATCAATTCAGTCAGATCATTTTGATCTTTACACGGTCGATAGAAGGTGCATTCTGAAAGCTTTCTGTATACTTGTCTCGATTTTGGCATGCGTGTGGATTGGTTCCGTCTTGCATAAGTAGGTCCAATTATGACTTGAGAAAATCAGTTTTATTTTAATCGTGTTTAAATATCGACTCGAGTACTATGTAGGCATAGGCACACTTCATGCCTAACCCTTCAGTGAAAACAGGCGTAATATGTTATGTTAGTTATATGTATATGTATACCCATCACTTCTGTGAAGTTTGGTCATGTACTTATAGGTTTTATTTTAACTAGAATGCGTTGGGCTCAGTTGGGCTACACTTTGGGATTTCTTTTTCTAATCTTAAAGAAAGTTCCATCCCTACTTCCTTCGTAATTACATCGTGTACGACCATACTTATGAACCTGCATCAAAGATAAGCGTATAACACGTCATTCGAGAGTGCGGACTGCGGAGACAATGGACATCAACTGAGAATTGTTTAAATTAGAACTTCCGACGCCAGAGGTCGCGGGCAGCGGTCCGGTCCTTGTTGTGCAGCAACCGCTTCCTTTATTTGTTTTTATTAATTATTATTGTGTAAATGGACAATGTAGGACACAGCCATGTCACTCTAATTCTAATCATTTGAATGACTTTCGTACTTATTCTTTTTTTTCTTTATCAATTCTTCTTTATTTTCTTACGAGTGTGTACCTACCGTAACTCTATGAGCTGCCACAGCCAAATAAATACTCTCATAATTCATAATCATAAGCCATGGTTTTTAGTGCCTAGTTATTGTAAACTAAAACAAAAGAGTCTCGACATCATTAAGCGTACGGAATAATATTTTCGTGGAACAGATTTTTTTCAACCAATCACGCTAAATGACCCACAGCTGTGCTGCGCGAGTTACGACCGCCTTTGACATTGTGTCATACATGCTAATTTATGCAGCCTTCTTTTTTTAAACGCGGAAAGAACACTTTATTTTTAAACTTACTAAACATATACTTATTTTGAAAAGAGTATTTGGTATTATTCGAACAGTGCGTTTCGCGCGCACTGCGTGAAAGTGATGTTGCTGTCAAAGTTTAACCTTGTTTAAAATCGATAAAACATGGAATCTAAAGTCAAAATTGACAAATTTTTCAACTTTGCTTCAGCAGAAGCTGTATTTTGTACCTACTCTACATATCCCATTAAGAATCACGCACCTGCTACTTTAATGCAAATCACGTCTGTTTTTCATCTTCGGATAAAAGCCATCCATCAAAGATTAGCACAGAAACGCAGTGCATGCCTCAACGGCTTATCTTTTCGCACAAATTGCGATACAAGCTATTATGAAACAGTTGCAACACGTCCTATTAAATGTGTTGTTACCTACCTCATAACAGCGGGTAAACATACAGTAGACGAACACAATGAGGTCTTAGAGTTTCAGTGACGTAAGCATACCTAATACGGTAGACGCCTAGACGGATGAATGTCTTCTACAAGTCAATTACAATAACCAGCGGGGTAATTGCGTAACAGACTATCAGTAGTAATCGCTTTCATTTTGACAATTCGACAACATTCATTGCGTTATTCACGTTGTGAGCAGACAAATTTTTCGAACATATGAAGCAATGGATTGGCAATATCCTTCAAAATTATTCAGATTGTGATTGATAGTGTATTCCGCAATTATGGTGCTGGGTGCCATCATCTACCAGCAACAGCATCCGCAGCTATCAATAATCCTAGCAGGGACCACGTATCTTGAATCTGTTTCAACTCAATACTGTGCAATTTGCATACAAGTTCTTCCCGCTTTTTTTTTGCATTAAGGCCGCTGCACACTTGTAACACCCGACGCCATCCCACGCTTACTTATTGGCCAAATGACGAAAATAGCTCAACGAGACGAAAAATGTGGCCAATGAGTAAGCTTCATTGATGTCGCGTAACGTGGCGTGTTATAAGTCTGTTTCCGCCTTTATAGTCCGCAAACTTCGAAGTTTTGGCTTGTCCCTTCAGCGTATAATAACTGACACCATATCGAACAATCAATTACTTATTAATTTGAACTGCACGTGGTGCATCCTTATTAAAGAAATGTCGAGTCCTGTCGTATCATCAAAGCTTTTTAGCCGAAAAGTTTCATGTTGCTAACTTGCGACATCGTTACGGGTGTCGTATATTATAGCCAGCATATTCCCTTAGGGGCTGTTTTAACATAGATCTGCACCAGTTTATCCAGTAAAGTGATACAAGGTATTACATTACATACCTTCCCAGTAGAAGACTATTTATAGATCTCTTGAGAGATGATGCCCACGGGAAATACATAAGTACTCAAAAGGAGAAGTCGACAAATGACGTAGAGAAACGTGGCAAATAGAGGTGAACTCATCTTCTATTCGCCTTTTACCCGTAATGTAACACACGTAATAGTATCTCCCACGCTTATATCTCTTGAAATATATTACCTACCGAGCTACGTGTAAACTTCCGCTAATGTATTGTTTCTTTCTATAGTTCTCAGATTAACGGATTTCAAAGTCAATGTCCTTTTTTGCGACAGAATAAAATCACGAGCACTTGTTTTTTTTTGTCATATGTTTTGACAGATTGAAACTGATACTTTCTTTGCCTGCGTAGGCGTTCGAGCGAAAGGTTAAGTGATTGGATTTGAAAATGGAATGAGAACGGATTTGCATTTGAAAAACGATATGGAATGGTCTTTGCTTGCGGATTATTTGATTTGAATATAGAATGCTTTTGTTTTGACAGTAAGTCGTAAAAGTAAATGGCAATATTTAAGACCGTATTTATTAGTCTATGGCAATAATATTCTAATAAATCATTGGTCTATGGTTAATGTTGTATAATATTATGAACAATTACGCTAGTTATTTCTTCTCAACATCAAAATGATGACAAAAGGAGTATATAAGAATCGTAGCATGTGACGTTCTGTAGTGTCTGCCTACCTAAACGGGAAGAGAGCGTGAGTTTATAGGATATTACAACTAGCTAGGTGCTTGAGTTAAAACGTTTCCTCGCTGACCAAGCGTCCGTTCCTTACACAATAAAAGGTAAGGAGCGGGGCCTGGCCGAAGTCCTATAAAACCGTTTTATGGCAAACAAAACGGAACGGATAGTATTATCCGAGATTGAACAATAATTCTAATTTTAGAAAGGATAATACTAAATGAAATTAATAAAGCGTTGGTTTTCCGTAATATTTCTAATTTAGACAATAATTTTAATGACAAAGCTATGCTGTTGATCGTCGCATTCATATAATAGCAGCGTTGTCACTAGGACTGGTATTAATTGCTTAAATTACCTACGTGGTTGCGTTAGTCCGCGCATTTATTGATTGGCAGATTGGCACCAAACGTACCCAACGAAATCTCTAAACTGCCGTCATTCTTCATAAATTCATAACTACCAACAGCCGATGATAAAGCATATACCCAAAAAGTGCAAAAACAAAAGCCAAAGTGAACCAAAGATCCTAAGTTAAATGCCTCCTACGGAGACCGCGGTAGACGGCATGCTGTGCCTGTCGAGACACGAGAACTGTCCCTGGAACGAAGCCCTGAAGTCAGCTGATGTCAACTGGACTGGGCTGCAGTACACCTGCTTGAAGATCCTGCACCTGTACTGCAAGGTTTTCGAGAAGGAAGATGTTCTGGATATGGTTATTAGGTGAGTTTGGTGTTTTGAATTTCGAAGCATAGGTACTTGTTTTTTTACTCGTTGCCGCCATCATGGGTTGTTATTTAGACCCCATTTTCCTCGAAAATCATGAAATGTGAAGCAAATTGCCAAACGCTATTACATTCTCTTAGACAAAATCTACAAGATGTATCGATTTTTTTTTATATTCTTCAAAGATTAAATTGATTATTAGAACCTTTCACAAACCTGCCAAGAAGGAAAATATACGAAAAGTTTTTACCACAACGTTTTTCTGGCATTTTTTAAACGAAAGCTTTTAGAAATCGATTTCGCAACTTCAACCAACTCTGACGTCTCATAAATTCCCGAACTTTTACAATAAATTGTTAGACGGAAACAGGAACTATTTGATACAATGTAATCTAAATCTTGACTTATCTCGCAATAACCGTCAATATATAAACAAAGCGAGCCAATAATCTCAATAGAGCACTTTCCTGCGCTAATATTTCATTATAAGGATAATTTTATCGTGTAACAGAGTCATCAAATTGGGCAATGCACCCACGCGGTACGCTCAGGATACGAAGCTATAATCGGTAGTTCCTGTCATCTGCAGATAAACGTTTTTAGAACATTTGTGTTATGTATGATAGGCAGTATAAAATTAGATGAGACTAGTTTCCAGTGACTTCTTTTGGGATGAACAGAAGAACGTTTGCCACGAAGAGTGTGAGATATTTTTGCATTAGAACTCCTGACTTTCTTCAGCACTAGTGACGATATGACCCTTTGTCCTTCCGCCTGGCAGGAAACTGATCCTAATAAAACATTTATAGATATACAGGATCTTAGCAGCACATTTCCATTGGAGTCCTTGAGGGCTTCTTAATAGGTCCACACCATCCTCGTTCGTAGTGATTCTAAAACAAGATGGCTTCGTCATTATTATAAATTACACCAGCCTAAACTAACCGACTACTCATAAACCTTTTCACGCGGAAAATTCATAGTCTCTTAGAATTAGCAAGGCATCCCAATTTAAGCCCCTTAGTCACTGACGGCGACCATTCGAAGTGATGAATATTCTCTTCGTAGCCAAAACAACATGCGTATGATACTGGGAAAATTTAATGCTTGTAGGTAGTCAGATAATTGTGCTCACATGTTAATGATGGACCTAGTGGTCACTATAAGTAGGATCGGTGCACATTCTCAAGCTGATCATCTGACTGATGGAAGGTGGCACTAATGAATGGGACTGGAACTACAAGGTCTTCAGAAGTCATGAGAAAACTATACTTCTGGTGGACTTTGTAATAGTTTGTTGATTTTTTATATTTCGGGGATAAGTTTTTGTTTGCATTGGAGTACTTGAGGCAAATAATGATACAATCTAATGTTAACTTCAAGACAACTAAAGTAATTGTCCATTGTTAGTTTGCTCACATGACATGTTTTGGTTAATTCAAAATCTAGTCATTTATTTATTCAAATTAGGCTGAGAATCAGCACTTTTTGAACGTCAAAATTACATAAGACAGTCCCCCAAAACGCCCGCCCTTAATCACTCTTTAGTGCTTTAGCTAAGAAGAAGTGGCGCAAAAAACTCCCCAGCAGTTAAGCCAGCAATTTAAACTGATCTTGGTCAGGCTTCTCGAAACTGGAAGAATCCACTGTCTATCGTAGACCTAATAGTCACGTTAGTGACCGGCACCCTAGTTGCGTAACACGCTATCAATCGGAATCTGAATAATTTTGAGGCAAATTGCTAATCCATTGCTTCATGAGTTCGAACAATTTGTCTGCTCAACACGTAAATAACGCGATGAATGTTGTTGAACTGTCAAAATGAAACCGATTCCGATTGATCGCAATTGCCCCGCGGGTTTCCTTAATCATTATTTAATCCATGACAATCGCTCCTCATAAATTTCTTAACAGTCGTGTCATTTACTACGGAACTACATGTGCACTGAATATGTGACCAAAATATATTTAAATACAAATAATTAAACAAATGAGGGTTTATCCAATAGCATTATTTTAGCTGGTTGAACACGATAAGTAGGTATTAAATTTAAGAGGAAGGAAAAATAATCACAATCAGTAAGCGTGATATTGCATTCAGAACAGTCATCGTTTCCAGAAACTGTACCTAATATTGTTGTTGTATTTGTAGACCCATTTAACAGTAGGTAAGTATCAACAATTACTGTCCACTGAACTATTTTCAATCCGCTATGGTTCAATAGATAAGTAAATAAAATAAAAAAAAAATACTTTCGTGGTTACTGCTTCCAATCATCATCTGGCATCAAGGCATCTGTCCCACCGCCGACGAGAAAGCGACTAGTTATCAACGATTTTCTCGCTCAAAAAATAGGTCTCGTGTAAGTAAAAGAGATACATACATGAATAGTTAATCGCTGACTATTCACACTGACAGCGGTCGTACTCGTTTGTCGCAGCGACAGGATCTAGCAGCTATATACGTCGCGCACTCACTGAGTGCTATATAATACGTAACATATATATATGATCACCCTATAATGTTACCATTGCTTGGACACCGGCCTCCTCTCAGTGAGAGGAAGTGGGCCGTTATCCACCACTCAGCAACCAGCTCAGTGAGGGTTTGTACTGGTTACTCGTTGCTCGTTGCTTGCCAACTCGTTTTTAGTTGCTAGCTCTGCTGGTCTAAGACCACTTGGTTCATCTTATATCAAACGCTCTTTTAGATAAAGCCACAGTGTTCGTTTTTCAGTGTCATTTTCACTACTGTTTGTTGTCCCTAAATAAATAAAACCTGTTTTACTGTAGTCACGGAAGAATGCTCGATACTTAGATTCTAAATCCATATTACTGCTGGTATTTGCTATAAACTAACATATTTCTTGCATCTAAAATCACCTGCTAAAATCTTATTAAAATTCATGTTTGCGTCTAGTCGTGTTTATGAGATGCATGTTTTTATGCGAATATTTTATCAAACAGATCTAGCTTTATACTCATCTGTTTTAAATCCAGATTTCAAAGAGCATTGTAATAAAACAGTTTTGTTTCTAACGATGCGAATATGCGATAGACAAGAAAAACCTTTGTTTTCCAATCTTCAAGGATCTCACACACTTTTGTTCAAATTATTTTGCACACGATTTAAGCTTGAGTTGTTCTTATTTCATCCCCAGGGTATAGGAAACCTTTCTAACAAATTGAATGTCCTCAAACCCTTTCCCGTAGCTGAATTCTGTAATTTTCCAGATGATCTGGATGGGATTCAAACTAAAATTTCGCTCGGATGCATGATTCGTGCATCCTTTTCCACCATTCTAGATCTTCCTACACGTCGCAATCTTAAATTTTCTTAGATCTAAAGGATATATCGCTCATTTGGAGAAACATTGACGTAAATGTATTTTTTTTTCCAAAAATGAGTTAAATATGCCAAAGCACTTAGAAAGCGTATTTACGTTAGGAAAACATAGACGTAAAAAAAGTACCAGTTACGTCGATGTTTCTCCAAATGGGCGATATGTATTATATAGCTCTGCCTCGACAGATTCCTCTCTCTTTCTTTATCCTTTACCTTTAATGATGTTCTTTTTATATCTTCATCATGGTGGTCTGCCAATTTGCCTCGATCTTCTGTTCTGCACGTAGGAGTTAGAACATTAACCGTTTTTCCTCCCTCTCTTTTTATCTAAAAAACATACGTCAATATCAAAATCACAATGCAGAATGGTCGTCTTTATTTTATGTCCAAGGTGTGCCTCTAAATAATTCCAAGTTATTTTTAGGAATGACCAAGTCTCTTTACAATAGATACCAAAGTGTTTATGGACGCCATTCAAGAGAATTAGATTTAATTTTATTGGTGCTTTCGATATCACCGTTCCGAAACGGATTTAATAGGGAAATAAATCTTTTATATTGTAAAAGTAAAGTAATGACACTGAACATTTTGCTTTAACTACGACCACGACGCTTGTAAGCGACCGTGTCAGCTCATAAAAGAAAGATGTTTTGTTGATGCCAAATTGCCAACTTATTCACCAACCCGCAGTGAGCCCGCGTGGTTTCTCCCTCTTAAGTGAGGAGGCCTGTGACCCAGCAGTGGGAACACTGGGAACATCATAGGCTGATTATGCTATGTTGCCAACTTAGTAATCTGGTTCTACAATAGAGTTTATGAACTTATCCTTATTAGATAGTATTTCGTTTCACAACAAAATATCAACTAAAGTTCCCAGAGTTCCATCCCGACTTGGTATGTTGCAGTCAGTCAGATGGTACCTACCTATATCAATCTATGCCATTTAGAAACGGCTAATTATTTTTTTTGTACGTGTTATTCAAGTGCCGCCATTACCTGAATTTAAGTATTTCAAAAATAAATATTTTACATCAATCATCTAAATATATAACTAACAATAAATCAAAATTTTCCCGTTATTATATTACCTTCAGCAACAAATTCATCATACAAATAATTTCTATCACTGCCATTTACTTTCCAACCTGCATTTGCTTTTCTCTCTACCTGCGTGGGATCCCTTCTTTTCGCATAATGTTCTTTCTCCTAATATACTTCGGCATAACGATTTTGGCACAATTTGTTTTGGCATAATAATACTTCGGCATAATTTTTTTAGGCATACATTTTATGTTGGCATAATCATCTTAAAGACTAATTTGTTTTGGCATAAATTTGATTCGCATAACGTTAGTAGGCCTAATGACCATTAGCATAACGTTAGTAGGCCTAATGACTATTAGCATAATAATATTTAGGCATACAATTAATATAATTTATACATAACATTATGTAACTTAAACGATTTTTCAATCGCGAGATAACTTTTATCTGAAGAATATATTAGATGTTTTGACAGTTTTTGTATAAAAAAATATGTCAATCAGTTAACTTCTATTATGAGAAATAAATATGGCGGTTATTCCTCAGATAGAAGTTAACTGATTGAAACGGGAACACCCAATTACTCCGAAATATTTTATTCCGAATTTCGATGTTCCGATTTTCAAAAGTCCGAATTTCATAATACCTAAAAATCATAATGTCTATTATTAAAAATCACGAAATTTATTTTACCGAAAGTCATAAATGCGACTTGTTTGTTTTCCGATTTTCATATATTCGAAGAACCAAATGCTCGATGGGTTCGCGGTCCGAAAAACGACATTCCGATTTTCAATACTCCGAATTATTTCCGTTACCGTTACCGCACCCGAACTCAACGAACGCAATAGACGACGTAGGATGCAAGAGCGAGCGAAGGGCACCCCGAGGTTCGGTTTGGTTAGGTTACTTTAAACCCTTTACACAGAAATAGGGGCCCCGCGAAGCGGGGCTCCGTCGACATAGGATGCAAGAGCGAGCGCTTGAATGCTGCATGCTGCATGCATGCTTGCTTTTTTGCTGCATGCTTGCTTGCATGCTGTATGCTTGCTTGCTTCATGCTTCCTACAGCGAAAAAATAAAAATATGTTTTAATATCATTATGCGTAAATAAATTTATGCTTTAGGATATTATGCTTAAAAAAGTTATGCTTTAGAACTTTATGCTTAATAAATTTATGCTTTACAATATTATGCTTAATCATTATTATGGTTAGAGAAATTATGCTTAAAAAAATTATGCGTAACCTGTTATGCGTAATTATATTATGCGAAAATATAATTATGCCAAACAAAGTTATGCTAAGTTATATTAGGTCTTAAAATTTTATGCAAATGGATAGGGAACCTACCTGCGTCTGTTTTTCCGAGCGCATACAACCCGAATCTCTTTAAAGTGAGAGTGAACAGGCTTCTTCTGGGTAAGCTCGCTCCATCGTCGACTTTGTCTCTGTCACCTTTGACCTAGGCTAGAGTCAAGAGCAAGCCCAATTCAAATAAAAAAAAAAAAAAAAACTTTGAGTTAATACAATAAACGATCAGATAATATGTTTGTCAAATCGTAAACCCGTTTATGTTTAATTACCGATAAATTTAGCAAAACACATATATAGGGATATGTGTTTCGCTAAATTTATCGGTATCAAACGGACTAGCAAAACGGTTTTGCGGGCTATAATGGCGCGTTAGTCGGGATGAGTCGGCCGTAACTCGTTATGGGGGACGTAATGAGCGCCGTGGCATTAGAAGCTGATAGGGTGAAACAGGTGGCTTGCTATTGGTGGGGATCCACATCTTGAAATCAGGATCTAATGAGAAAACAATTTTCACTAGATCCATCATGGATCTGGCCAATGGATCTAATGAGAATGATCGGGTTTAAGCTCCGAAAGTTTGCAAAAGATTGAGGGTTTCAAGATTTAATTCCCATGATTACAAATTCATCGATGTGTAGAAAATTCTGGAGTAACTATAATAGTTGGCGTCTAGGTCTGAATTTGTTATTTTTGATAGATTTTATAACAAACATTCAGGCTTTTCTTTTTATTGCACATAGGAAAATATGAAGCTGGAATTTCCAGAAAACACATCAGCAAGAACCGTGTCCAGCGTGTCCTGTTGTACGCACGTTTCAGGAGCTGATGGATAATACTGAAGGTGCCAAACCCGCCAAATTCTGGGCTGATTATTTAGATTGCCATGGACACGCTAAGAAGAAGCAAAAATACTACCGACTCAACGTCGTTTTTTCTATTAAGCCTAAAAGGCCTAATGATTCTGTTAGTTTTATTGCATTGAAGGTTGAATATCAAGTGGCACAGATTAACCTACTAAGAGTAGTGGACATAAATCAGACTGTGATTCAGTCTGTTACTAGTGGCTAACCTTCAGTTCTGGCCTCTGACCTAGAAGCAGTGACTTATTTCTAACTGGCAACCCTTAATGGCGCATCGACTCATGACATTTCATGTTTAGAGTATTGTCTTTCGTCATGGGCCGAATTCAATCAAGGTTGTACTCAGTGGATGTCAAGATAACAAATGCTACAGACAATGTGCAAACACAATATATTATAATGTCACAGTTCTTATAAGGCTCACCATAATTCGATTTAGACAAAAAAGGTTGTAAGTAACTAGAATTAAAAATGAAATATCAATGCTATTGCTTAAGCAAAATGATTGTTAGAGATAATATTAGCTCAGACGGCTACAGGGAATAGTAACACAAAATATAAATATTTTGCTTCTTCTTCGTGTCTCTGGCACGAAAATATTTCAAAAGGCCATTTCCCGTAATGAAAAACGTTCAAAATCTAGTCGCAATCTCATCTCAGCGCAGTCTCAGCAAAAATGTAGGGAAATGAGGTATTTTTGACAGATTCAGACAGGGATCAAACTGAACGTTCTTAAAATTACGAGAATTTCCCCTCAGATCTTGTTGGACCAACACTTCGTCACTTGGCAGCGCAGAGGTCAAAGAGGGCAGAATAGGAAGTGGAGAATTGTTTGCGACATAGCTCCACATCTACACCCTTTTGCTGTTCCATCTTCCTAGCCGACTTTACCAGGTTCGAGTTATGTCTACCCAGTACCCACCTGTGTCCGGAGACGGGTCAAGGACCATTAACAATATCACAAATTCACTATGCTTCGCAGACGGCTTAGTGATCTCCGGTTCTCAGTGAAGTTTCGACTTCCCGAGTGAGCTTTTGCTTTTGCTGTGAAACAGACGGAATTTGTATACCTAAACTAAAAGCGATTCATTCAATCTTGTTGAGCATTCAAATGAATCGGAAGAAATAATGTTTGGAACTCCTTGAACTCATTACAGATCCATCTCAAATATTTATATTATTGCATTAAGTACTTTGCGTCAAGAAAAAGAGGATTCTAAAAGCAAATGTTACAAGCTGCGAAAATCAATTTCTCGCACTGCATGTTTATTTCATTAGTCAAATGGGGTTGCAAAGAGGTCACAGAAAGGTCTACAGTTGTCTATGCCTCAGGGTTGCTACATAAATGAGGGAATGGCTTGAAATAGAACGGAAATGTCACATGGATTAAATGTAATGGGTTCTGTACATAAAGGCACACGTGAACGCATTTCTAATATCTTTGATGAATGGTAAATAAAGACTAGAAAGTTTGGAATAAAAAAGCATGATCGATGTAGATGTCAAATATGTGACATCTGATAAAGTCATCATTAGATTCAGACTTATTGGAATAATAATGCCAACAGGCTTGAAACCTGATTCTAGATCATTGAAAATGCCAAAAGTGCCAGCGATGATATTTAAAAAATGATTTAGTTTAATAATAATTTTATTGATCCATAAAAGTAACAGCCATTAATTCATAGTGTGCTGCTGCAATTAAAATAAACATTCTTGCAGATACTTTAATTACGATGTTTAGATTCTTTAGATCTTAAGAATCATAAAATTTTATAGAAACACATTGAGGAATTCGTACCATCCATTTATTTTGACTAACGCAGTACTTACCTAGGTACTCTTTTTCTTCCATACATCTCTATCAATATTTTCTCAGACCTATGTACATCTATAAGCGATACTTAGCATGGACATAGGACACGCGTCATTTCTGTCACTGTCGCAAAACTGTCAAACTAAAAATGTAAGATAGAAACAAGAACCAGACAAGCCATCAAGCCAACCAAGCCATCTCTAAGTCAAAGCACGAACTATGTGAAACTTTTCAAATAGATCTTGGCCTTTAGTCTGCCTCTTTTAGCCTCTACAGTCCACGTATATTGCTACAAGGATCTTTTAGCGCTTTAATAACGTTGACAGAGGGGCGCTGTTGGTAAACATTAGTGCAATTGTTTTGTGAAATGTCACTTGAAATATATTAAAAAAAACAAGATGGCGGGGTTAGTTCCGATTTTGGCCACCAGCCAAAATAACCTTGTAACGCTATACATTATTCTTATTAGTCTATGGATCCATTTTGAAAGAAGAATACTCAATTATTTTTCCTTTAAGACTGCAGGTCTTCCTAATAAACCTGTTTTTCTTTCTTTCTGTTCAATTAAAGCAGGTTCACGTTCTGAAAAATAAAGCAGTTTTCTGAGACTTTTAAAAGTTAAACAACGCCCTAGTACTTAGCATCGCTAAGTAAATGGGTATGGGCTCGGCGTTCCATTAGATAGTGCTAAGGTCGAACTCAAGGACGTACAGCCTCTGGATGTGGCTAAAAGCTTTTCTTTTAATGCTTGTTTTGCTGCACCTTTTCTTTGACCTTTAGCTAATGAAGGCTGGCATGTTAAGTAGGAAAGGGGTAAACGGTTAATTACACAAAGTAAATAGGGTTGATATTAGAGGTTGTCTATCCAACTTAAAAATACTACTACTTAAAATTAAGCGTGTATGTCTGTTGTTTTGTGAGAAGAAGTATGCTAGGGTGTCCTCTATTATATGTTAGTAGTTGAAATATTTTTGTATACCTACCATACCTGTTTAAATCTTTATGTTAATTAATGTAATTGGTGTTACCGTTTTAATTAACAATAATAATCACCCGGTGGTCCTGAAATATTTTGAATCTGTTCCAATTCCTCAATAGTCAGTGGCGCATCTAGGAAAGAGCTATCTTTGTGGTGATCAATCTGTGAAGCTGAAGTCAGGTTCATTTCTTACCTATTCCATTTTTGAATAATTATTTTTTTCTAATATTATAAAAAGGTAAATCTTGGAGTGGATATGTAGGAGAGGTAACTTTGGAACTGCAGATCCGATTCCGAAAATTATTTCACAAATAGGAAGTTACAGTACTTATTGCTGAGTGTCATAGGGTATATTTTATATTAAAACATGAAATTTCACGCGCACTAAGTCGCGGGTAGAAGCTAGTATCTCATATGGCAGAGTTCCCCTAACAGTACAGTTCATAATAATAAATTACATTTAAAATAGCCTCATAACATCCACAGACACTCGTTTTCTGAGTCAAGGTTAATAGCCCCTGAGGCGCCATACTTTTTGGTCCTTCGTCATTTCCAACCCTTTTATCTACAATATTATTATAAATTATGCCTATTATTACAATACAAGCAATAACAAAAGCGAAAGTTAGCACCACTGGCACAATTATTTCCTCTTTTTTATATTAGAATGTATGTCCATAATGCTTCATGGCGTGGGTCGCGCCCGTCGGGGTTTATGTCTAAACGAATTCTGATAAAATATGGTTCAGGGGTAAAAAAATATATCCTGGAGTATTTTCATCCCAGAAAATAGGGATCTTGAAGAAAATTTGATGAATGATTTTCGGAAACGAACCGGAGTTACCGACAATGCTTGCAGAGAAAGCAAGCTGAAGGACCCATGGCCATGGTGGTGCAGAGTCAGACGAGTCCTGGAGTGGGGACTGCGTATCGGCCTGCGTAGAGTGAGACGCATCGCAGCTAGGTGGACCAATGACCTTAAGAAGGTGGCTGGAACAGACTGGATGCGGAGGACAGGGTTTCGCGGCGCAGCCTGGGAGAGGCCTAAGTCCAGCAGTAGACTGCGATAGGAGTTGATTGAAATCTTGAAGATCCCATGAACAAAGCGCCACGTGCAGCTAGTAAAACTTCTTTTACATTGCACTCGTATGCTTTATTAACATGCTATGCAATTATAGTTTTTATATACAATTGGCACTAAGATCAAAAGCTGTAGCTCAAATATCTTTATTACAATTTAACTACCTGCTGTATTTTCCACGTCACGGTACGTCAGTTCCAAAGCTTTCATCGTATTATAGTCTGTTCACTATATGCGTTATGTATATGCGGTAAATTCGGTAGAGTTGTTGGGATATTCCTAGCATTGTTTACAAAGATTGTTTAATTGTTTACGGCTATTTGCGGCATCTATGCTGAAATTATAGAAACTGTACACTAAGATCTGAAAACCTGATTTCATAGTCATCAACTCATCATAGACTGTAAAAAAAATGATATGAATGAATGAATTGCACCGATCCCAGCGTGGTTAAACCAGACTCGATTAATCGAATGAACCCCAAGATTCGCGCTAGCTCCTGTAGCCGCATTTTAGTAACAAATTTAAATGCTCTGAAAAACATGAACGAAGTTAAAGCAGGATTTTTATTTTTTTGGACATCGAAGCGTATCCGCTTACCATGGATTCAGTAAATGATTCTGAAGCCCCATGAGTTAAAAATTTTCATCGGTTATTAAAAAAAGGATACACTACATTAATACGAAAAGCTTTATTCCGAAAGTCACAAATACGAATTTCAAAATACCGATTTTCATAATTCCGAATGGTTCAAAATTCCTTTTATAACAAATCCGATTTATCATTCATCCTATTCTAATAATTCCGATATTTCAATATCCCTAACGTTTATAATTACTATTCTCAAAATTCCGAGTTTCAATAAATCGAATAACAAAAAGTCCGACTTAATGATAATTCGAAACATCAAAAATACGAATTCCGATTATTAAAATACTGATTAATTAGAATTCCGAAATAATAACGCTTTGTAAAACTGAATAGCAAGACAAATAAACACATATTTCCAATTGTAAGAATATAGATGGCACAAAACCAACAATAGAGCCCCTATTTCTGTGAATCTAAGCAAACCGAACCTCGGGGTGCCCTTCGCTCGCTCTTGCATCCTATGTCGACGGAGCCCCGCTTCGCGGGGCCCCTATTTCTGTGTAAAGGGTTTAAAGTAACCTAACCAAACCGAACGTCGGGATGCCCTTCGCTCGTTCTTGCATCCTATGTCGTCTATTGCGTTCTTTGAGTTCGGGTGCGGTAACGGTAACGGAAATATTTCGGAGTACCTATTGAAAATCGGAATGTCGTTTTTCGGACCGAGAACCCATCGAGCATTTGATTCTTCGAATATATGAAAATCGGAAAATAAACAAGTCGCATTTATGACTTTCGGTAAAATAAATTTCGTGATTTTTAATAATAGACATTATGATTCTTAGGTATTATGAAATTCGGACTTTTGAAAATCGGAACATTGAAATTCGGAATAAAATATTTCGGAGTATTTGGGTGTTCCCTTAAAAAAAAATTCTTTTCCATAAATTTTGACCGCGTAGGTATTGCACTTTACTACGAAACATTTTTTTTTTCGGTCGAAAATTTTCTGCGCTAGGCCATCGCCTTGCGTACTAATTTTTCAAACTGTATGCATGAATTCAACAAATGCCACCGCCTAGCCATCGCTAGGCGTCTAGAATCAAGTGCTGAATTCATGAATACAGTTTGATGTCTGCAAACATACAGGGTGGCAGGGAGCCATCCTGTATGTTTTCGCTTTGAAGCAACAGATTCACAGTTTATACCTACTCGCGTCAATATTGTCTGAACACAGAAAATTAAAAATAATCGCAAATAAATTAGAGTCAATGTTGATTAAATAAACTATTTCACGATTGACGCGAAAAACTGAAAGTTCATTTAAATTCTCCTTGCTTCGCTGAAATGATAGGAAATTATCTGTAAGAGGAAATTGAAAAAAAAAAAAACTCAAAAGCTTTCAGGGAATTAAAAACAATTGCTTTTGTTTGTTATTTCGAAATTGACAGCTGTTTTGACAGCTTCTTGTCAAAACAATTTGCCGTTTGTTCGTTCGTTGTAGTGAACATTATAGTGTATTGAAACGTTATTAATTGATTTCAATATGAAAATCTTGAAATGTTTGTTTTTCAATTTTGAACATTTCACAAGTGAATCATAAGTGAATATTGTGTTACATGAAACTAGTCACTAGCTGCAAGCAACTTTTCAGCAACTTTTGCAACTTTTCAGCTGAAAGTCAAAGAAGTCATTAGCTATCAATTAGTGCTCTATTAAATACAAGTTTGATGAAGAAAACATAAACTACTTAGTCTTAATATTTAGAAGTAAGTATTTAGCAGTCTAGGTATTAACTGCAAAATCCATACTATCCATACTAATATTATAAATTCGAAAGTAACTCTGTCTGTCTGTATGTTACCTTTTCACGCCTAAACCACTGAACCGATTTAGATGTATAGAGATTGTTTGAGTCCCGGGAAAGGACATAGAATAGAATACTCTTTATTATGTACACCACACACACACACACATAGACATAGACATAGGATAGTTTTTATCCCGATATTCCCACGGGATCGAAACTTATGCGGGTGAAACCGCGGGGCGCAGCTAGTAACTAATAAAAGTAAAGATAAAAAAATAAAATCTACAATTATTAACTAGTGATGTGAACCAGCTCTCTGTTAGCCCTCTGTTATATGAACCCCTTTAAAACATCGATAAAATGTTGACGAATGAAGACCAGACACTACCAACCTTCAAAAACAATCCGGAAACAACAATATTTATTCAACTACGCATATAGAAGCCACCACATTATATTATTATATTCACGTATCTATCATCAAAAGAAGGCACGGTCCTTTGATCTCGCGGCTATTTTACTCAGTTTCATTGAACTTTGCAAAACTGGCCGTTTTGGCTATCATATTGTGGATCTTGGATGATAATTGTGCGGAATCCCATCGTTTAGCTTTTGCTGGTACGGCCAAGAGTAACTTTGATTTTGTTATTGCGAAAATATTATGACAGTAATTTATATCCGGATTATAATGAAGATTTTGTTATTAGCGAAGAAAATTAAGATTCCACATTTGAAAAACGTTTACTTTTGCAAGTTTTATCTTTATCACTTAGGTACTTTCGGGTACCTATCATAATAATTATTATTATTCATCGTCTGTTTTTTTTTTTTTTTTTTGTTTTCATGTGGATTCGAATTTCAAGAAAGAAAAAGACTACTTCTATGTAAGGCCATAGGTAGGGGATGCAATCTCGAGTCTTAGATTGTCAACTCGAGATCACGCGTGCTTATTAAGTATTCTGTGGTCTGGTGTCAAGATTGGTAATTCGGGATATCACGTAGCAGTCAAGCGAGATCTCGTTTTCGACATCGAGATTTCTCCTAATTTTTATCAAAAATTCTTAAAGTTGCTTAAAATGAAAACTACCCATACTAGGGGTAATTGTGTTATTAATAAAAATACATAAATCGAATCTCGAAACATAAAATCAAAGTCAAAAGTCAAAGTCAAAGCATTTATTTCAAATAGGCACATAAAAGGCACTTTTGAACGTCAAAAATTATCTTAAAATAGAATTGATTCTAGTCGCCCATTCCAAAAGGTAGTTTTCGTATGGAGAAGAATGGGCAAGAAACTCCACCGTTACTCTTTTAAAATGTTTTAGGTACAATATTTTGCATGGGTACATTAATTATATAATAACATGTGAGGACGATGCACTTACAATAAAATTACTATACCACAATAGGTAAAAGAATTAAAAACGAAACCATGACATATAAATTAATTATCTGATAGGTACATGGTGCTCACATATTTACAAACATGGTACAAGCAAAACGATTTTAATTAAAAAACAAAATACAAGTAATAAGTCAGGGTGTGAGTAATGAATGTAAAAAAAAAGAAAAAAAAAGTCGTTTATCTAAGTAATACCCATACCCAATCATCTGCACTACGCATACATTACACAACGCAACAAATCAGCATAAGTCTATTTTTTTTAATAGGCCTTATCGGCTACCTGACAAAGTAAACTCACTAACTGCAGTAAGTACCGTACGGCCGTACCTATATTTGGCGATGATGTCACCTTAAGCCCGTTCTAGATAAACGACAAGGTTTATGTACCCAGCAGTTCTGTGAATTTGTAATCTGTTATCAATCTGGATTCAACATTTAAATAATAAAACATCAACACCATAGATATATGAAATTTCTATGATCAACACTCGCAACGCTCGTTGGTCCCGCACCCTAATTGCGTAACACACTATCAATCGGTATCTGAATCATTTTGAAACAAATTGCTAATCCATTGCTTCATAAGTTCGAAAAATTTGTCTGGTCAACACGTAAATAACGCAATGAATGTTGTTGAACTGTCAAATTGAAACCGATTCCGATTGATAATGTGTTACGCAATTGCCCCGCCGGTCCCGGCTGACATTAGTAGATCATTGGCAGTCGTTACGGATAGTCGCCCAAAAGTCTGACAACCAGTTTTACCAAGGGGTATCATGTTACCCAGTAACTTGGTTGTGGAGGTCGGATAGGCAGTCACTCCATATAAAATACTGGTATTCAGCTGCATCCGGTTCGACTGGAAGCCGATCCAACAAGCCTATTCTGTCCCACTGCTGGACAAAGGCTTCCCCCAAATCCTTCCAGGTACTCTTTTCCCGCGCTACCTCGAACCAGCCCTCGCGGTAGATACGTGTCCAGGTCATCTCGCCATCTCTTTCTGGGCCGACCTCTGCGGCGCCGTCCGTCGGCGATTGACTATGGTTTGAAGAATTTTTTTTTTATTGCTAAATGGGCGCACTCTTGACCCCGATCACGCCTGATGGAAAGCGATAGATGAGGTCTATGATGGAACGAGCGTGCCCAGAAGATTTCTGTTCACTCTTGATTTGAAGGCAGACGGGTTAAATGTGGGAGGGAACACAGATGCCGGCAGAGAGTTCCACACTTTGGCTGTGCGCATAATAAAAGTGGAGGAGAAGCGCCGAGTACGACTCATCGGGATATCAATCAAGTGCGGATGGTACGCTGCAGTACGTCTGGTTGTCCGGTGGTAAAAGGGCGATGGTGGGATCAGGTCGTGGAGCTCCTGCGCACACTCTCCGTAGTACAGTCTATAGAAGACCGTCAGGCAAGCGACATTACGCCGATGAGCCAACCTGGGAAGCGTAGCGAATCCAGAAGAATTTTCTAAAACGCTAACATCATCTATTTTTTCTAGCATCTGTGAGAATAATAATGACGTCTCATCACCATTATTTTTTAAACTCGAGAGAACAATAAACTGGTAACATTAAACAAATTACGACATTATCTAAACAAAACGCGAAGCAAAGGTATTTTTAACATACATCCTTGTTGTCTTATTATTATGAGTAATTCTTTATTTTCATTAGTAGAATACACAACTAACACAACACCTACGCAATGCAAAACTAAACATCTACTGCGAATTTTGTTTTATTGCAACACTAATTACTGTTGCATTGGGTTGGTCATGAATAAATCAAAGTTTCAGAATTTGGCAGGTGTTATATTTTTTCTCGCCAGCCAGTTTAAGCATGCTTTCGCAGCTGTTGAATCTGAATGGTCTTCCCTTCCCGTGCTTATTAAAAGTGAGCTATTTTTATCTGTGGTATTTTCATACAGATCCGGGAATGGCGGGAATGTGCGACGTAATAACCACCTGCTAATCTACGCTAGATGTAATGCGTGAAACGGGTTACAGGCTTGACCACTTGACTATGTAGGTACCTAGTATGTTGTTGTAATGTCGATGTACTCCATGACAGTATACATTTCATTTAATAAGTGGGCTGGTATTCATAAATCGATAAACACAATTATTTTATTTTCCAAAATAAATAAGTACTTAGATTTTCTTTGGTACGTGAATGTCCGCACATAAAAATGAAGTATTACAATACATGTCTTTCATAATATATGATTGATTTTCGAGACTAGTTGAAACTAAAATGTTTTATGTCTAGGTTGTCATACAAACGTGGTATTTTACGACCAATAAATTATTTGTAACTACTAACTAGCGATCTTTCGCGAACTCGTCTATGATATTATTAGACATCCATAATGTAGGCACTGTTTAAAGTTCATACTAGCAGAAAAATCATAAAATATTTAAAAAAAAAATGCATTTAAATATTCTAACAGACCCAGAACGGATGAGAATCGTTACGTGCTCATTTAAACCAGAAAATAACTAGAGACATAGTCTTGATAAATCAATTTGTCTTATTTATGAATACTAGCTGACCCGATAGACGTCGTCTTGTCAATAATAATAATTTCAATAATTCATACATTCCATAGAAAATGCGCTTTCAGTTTTTCCGAATTTTCCAAATTTCTCGGCAACTTTTTAGTATTTTTTTTCCGTTAGAACCTGATTCGGACAATTACGAACATTTTAAAATAAAAATTTGCTAAACCGGTCCTGCCGTTCTCAAGTGATGCGCTTACCAACGAAAAGCATTTCATTTTTATTTTATATATAGATTAATAATAAAATTGTATAAGTCTTGCAGGCCGATTTATTCTGAAAAATATCACGTGAAAACTTAGATGTAGCTTGAAAGGTACCCTATGACCGTTTCTGTACAGTGTACACCTGACAACGTAAATGCAAAATTTCAGGATGATCGATACAGTGGTTTAGGCGTGAAAAGGAAACAAACAAACAAACTTACTTTTAGTTAGGATAGGATTTCACGCGGACGAAGTGGCGGGCAGCAGCTAGTATTTAATAAAAACGTAGCTTTCATTTATTACACACTGTTAAGAAACGGAAATCAAAACACATGATGACAGGCGCCAGGCGACACATAAAAAAATATAAAATATTTGTGACACCGATACACGATTGTTTTGACAGTTAGTTGTTTATTGTACCTACTTTGAAAATTATGTGATCTTTGTTTTAATGGCATTATAGGAGGAAGTTCTTTATTTTCATAATTTATTGTTTAAGAAAATAGGTACATACCTATTTAACCTTTAAACCGTATACATAACTTTAATAAAAATATCAATTGAATTTGAACTTTCTTACCTAAAAAAAATATAGTCTATACCTACTCTGATTTATAATTTGCTAGACCACACTGACAGCTGCGTTATACCTTTTTGTCATGTTGAAAAAAAAAAATATCAATCGTAGCTGTCATTTTAGTCTAGCAAATTAAAAATCAGAGTCTAAGAGCTAATAGTGCGCTTTCATTATATCATCTAGCTGTAAAAATAATTCTAAAGGTTTTCTTATGAACACTGAACAAGCCAATCGTCATTGTATCTCTTTAATACATAGATTTCTATTTAAAGGCCTGATGTGGTTAACCACTGCATTTTATACGCAGTCTGAAACCACGAATATAGGTATACAAGGTGGAAAAAATCAATGGACCCTGAAGGGAAAACACTTTAAATTTTTAAGATAGATTATTTTACTTAAAGGAAACATTCCTTTATTTTTTTAAAGGTGCAAAACTGCATTCACTTATTTCTCGACAAGCTTACCTAAACCGGGAATAGAACCTGCTAAAAATTAAAAAAATAAACACTCGCTATTTTATTTCACTAGTCGATACAAATTCTCCAAGATACATTAGGTCTTACACTCGTCTGTCGTAGGTACACGATATCCATAAAATCTAATATTTAGTACTTACACAAGGGTTTTAATCGACATTACCTAGACTAGAACTGTTCACTTTCAACAAGTAAAAGACACGTCATAATTTAGTAAGTTAAGTAGTATAAGTACAAGCTTGCAAATTTATCTCTAAGTACCTTGTTGAAGACTTAGATAAGAAAATCGTTTAATTGGTGATAATAATTTATTCTATGCACATTTCCTTTTCAGACGAGGTGTTCTGACGAAAAGTTTAAAAATAGAACGTTTAACTTTGTTTGTGGTGCGGAACTGCAATTTTGAAATTCGAAAGAACATTTTGGACATTTCATCGATTTACTTTTCGTTTGCTTCAAATTCCGTAATTGTGTAATAATGACGTATCAAGAACAATTCGATTTATTAGAAGCTTTCTTTTTAAACAACATGAATTACAATTCATTTTTTACATGGCCCTCGTGAGATAAAGCGTGAATACCGTACAACATATCTAAAACAAATGTTTCAGCTTCGGAAAATATGTAAACGTTGATTACCGGCCTAAGTATAAGGATAAATATTGATGTTATCTTTCCTATAGATTACCTATTGTTTCTATGGCGTAATAATAAATGAATTTTCTATTGTATATTTAACTAAAGTAGGTACATACGTACCTACTGTAGTTAAGTATATGTATACACATATACTAAAGTTAAAAGTGCATCAACAGTTTGATAGTGCCTGAAAATACGCTTTTTCGTCGAGTCTTGCTTGGTAAGTTCCATTTATGACACTTTTGTACGTAATAGTAAAATATATTCTCTATGGACCTCGAGGCAGAGGATTTATTACTCTAGCTTTAGTTTTACTAAAGTTTAGTTACATAGAAGTTTATATTTTCATTAGTGACCCGCCCCTGCTTCGCTCGGTTTTTGCGACTTGACAAAACATCGAGATTTATTTATTATAATGTGTAAATCAAATATTAATGTATTATACACATAAACCTTTTGGAATGAATTCTCTGAATGATGGTGACAACCACATCAAAATCCGAACGATTGACAGACACACGAAAAGCGACTTTAATTTATAGTATGGATTATAGATAAAAGTGGCTAAAACAATCGGCTTCAGACTAAAACTTTTCATTATTAATTCAAGTGGTTTCGAGTTTCGACTGCTCTTGCCCATGACCATGATCGCAAAGGGCTTCGCACTACGTATCGAAGATACGAAAATAAACACAATCTTTTGGTTTTATTTCTACGAAGAATGTTTGCGTAAATATTGAACATATTCTGCTGAAGCTTTGTAAACTTACGATGTGTGATAAAGACTAAAAGTAAGCAGAATACTGAAACGCTGATTATTCACAGCAATCCATCTTATAACCACGAATTGAGTATATCATCCGGGCGAACTTTAAAAGTAGCCCTTTATACTGAAACATAATACAAATAATGATGGTTCTGTATCCCAAAACACCCTTTTCTACACCTTAAGGTGAACGGGTAGTTGTAGCCCGCGAAATTCAATTTTTCTTACGTTTTTTGCAATTTTCAGGTCAGTGTCAGGTTGTATCTTGATCAAAATATGATTCGCGACTATAACCGGTATGTATTTACAGAATTATAATAATTAGAATCATTAATACATCTTTCTAAGTTAGATTTCTACCGTTGAGAACAAATCTCGTATGGAAAAGTGTTAGTGGTAGAAATCTAACTTAAAGAGATATATTAAAGATTCTAATGACTATAATTCTGTAAATACTTGTCTATTATAGTCGCGAATCATATTTGGATCAAGATACAACCTGACACTGACCTGAAAATTGCAAAAAACGTAAGAAAAAATGAATTTCGCGGGCTACAACTACCCATTCACCTTAACTCCGACATGTATCGTCTATTCAAACTAATGTTACCACAGATAAGAAAGAAGAAAGTTACAAATTGATGTTCTTTCAAGTTAAACAAATATCAACCTTATTCTAAAGGTAATTAATTTGATTTCAGAATGACTAGCGCTATTAAAAAAGTTATAAAATTTTTTGAAGTTGTAGCGTAAACTCAACTTTATTGCGTAGAAATTAAAGTCATTTATCCATAAACTCATATTTGTTCACATTTTTGGCAAATAAATCGCGATACAAATTAAATATTTCTATATACACCCATACATAAACTCACGCCTTTTTCCCATGGGGGTAGGCCAGAACGCCATCTGCTACAATTCTTACATATTAATTTTACCACGTTCACGTATGAACGTGAACATCTACTCAACGTTGCGATTATACACTTGTATTTCAATTTAGTCGTAATATTTTGTGGTAGACACAACATGACAGAAACTGCCTATTTATTACATTTACAAATCTCCACAACATGTATGTAGAAATAACCCGAAGAGTAAAGTCAATATTCTCAGCTGTAATCCTAGATATTTCTTGAGAATGTCAATTATACCCTGTATTTACATTATTGAATCCCAAATATCTCTTCTCTTAGCGTTAAGAAACAAGACATAGATGGGAAGCAGTGATTTGGCAAACAGCCAAGTGTTTTGGCAAACATTTTGAATAAACTACACTAATATATAAAAATAAACGATGTCTGTTTGTTGTTCCTTCATGTACACACGGCTACATATCAAGCTATACATTTCCCGTACAAGCTGACCTCTTTTTGTATGGTAAGCCAAACCAATGCAAAGTCAGTTTATACTGGAAACGGTCTTTAGTACAGACGCCAGCACATCAAGCTCCTACAATCTGTCAAATTTTTTTAATAGATTTTCAACTTTATCACTGAAGCATAAGGTTCAAAGTGGATTGGGAAAATTTGACACTTTCGAGTAGCTTGATGTGCTGGCGTCTGTACAACATCAGCTGAAATTGGCTTACCTTGTTATTATTTATGGATTATCGATTGATTGAAAACTGAAACTGAAAAAATAAATATACATAAGTATTAGTTTTTGCTTTATACTGCCAAATCATAACGGAAGAGTGGAGGTATGTTAGACATAAAATGTAGAATTTATTGGTTTAGGCTTCAGTGAATTTTAGAGAAATTCGGTGGAAAGGAATTTCGTTTAGAAATGATTTTGCCGATTGTAAAACATTTTATAGCGATGATTCGTTCAACGTGAAGATTTATGTCTTAGTTTAATATCAAATGTTTCTTTCATGTTAGAAACAAAAACCGAAATGGCTCACCTGATGGAAATCGATTGCATCTATTGCCTGTGCCTACAGACTAACACCAAGCGAATTGCCAAAGCCTAGGCAACCATAGAGGCAGAATTGAAATGTCTTATGTGCCTATAACTCAGAGTTACAGGTACAAATGATACTTTACTCACTTAAAATCACTTAATGATTAATTTCACAAAAAAATATGATTGACTGTCTCCCAGACTACTTTTTCGATACAATTTTTTACCGTGACTCAAAAACAATGCGATATTTTTTTTATCTCAGTATTTCATTAATTTATACACAAATCAACACCATTATTAATATAAAAGGAACAATAATTTATTAATAACGACAGTTCATTTCGGCTTCCGTCGTAAAAAATAAACAATTTAGGCCATGTGGCATACAATTATTATTAATGGCGGGAAAAATTCCAGTTCCGCCATTGAATGGGAATATTTTTAGCGGGAATATTTATTTTTGTAAGTATTACGTTTAGTTTAGTCTTTCTTACGGCTAGGCGAAGATTTGCGTGGGGATTTAGTACTTGTCTGTGTGAGCTGTTTCTGTGATGTCTATGGTGAAGGTGAAGGGCGGGCGTTTTGGGGGACTGTCTTATGTAATTTTTAAAAAGTATAAAAGTATATTTTTAAATGTATAAGGGGGGCCTATCCTGCCGGGAAGGACCCGGTATATATAAGAGTAGGTTAAGGTATTCTCAGTTTAATTTTAATAAATGGCTTTTGATTTTTATTTTATGCCGTTTGAGCTGCAATCAAGTTGATGCAGTGACTTTTTCGGCTTTGGATTAAGTGAGCCATGAGGTTCTCTCTCTTTTGAAATACAGGCCGGTCATATTTGAAGGCATGTTCCATTCGAACGTTTAAGCGGTTGTCATTAAATGAGATTAGGTTTGACGTGTAAAAATAAGATGGGCTAATTTTATGTATTTAAGGCGACTACACGACCTAAAGCGCGGTCACTGTCGGACTGCATAGAAAAGAAAGAGAAGCGCGATGACACAACCGTGGTAATTTATTGCAAATATGAAGCAATTATCTATTTACAAAAACTCTCAAACACCAAACAAATAAAAACCGTATACTTACTAAAATTCGGGGAATTAAATTGTCTTTTAGATGGTGAAAGTTTTTTGAAAATACACCCGATAGTGTTTGCGTGATTATCGTTTTTATGTCCGCGGTAGACATTACTTTACAAATTAATTACACTATGTTAAAAAAATATAATTGCAAATATTCACATATCAAATTACGAAGCAAATGGTCTAGTATAACATTTATTTTTTTCAAAGAAATCAGTCCGGTCGATTAGACGTGATGTTGAATTAAAAATCATTAGAAGTCGTATATCTGCGCCTTAATGTGAAAACTCCTAAAATAATTACCTTATGACATCCGATAGGAGTTTCATTTAAATAAATAGCTCCCCTCTGTAGTTAACCCTTATAGTACTTAGGTACTCATGCAAGTCATCATCATTCTTGGCAGCTTTGTTTCAGCCACTGCTATAGTATAGACATCATCTCTTTTGCGCCATGCTTCCCTGGTCTGTGCGAGTCGCAACCTCGCAACATCTTTCCCGCGATCTTCTAAATAACATCATGCATTATACATACAAAACTAACTCTGTCTGCCTGACCTTTTCAACGTATTTGAATGAAATTCGGCGCACGGATAGACCATGACATAAGTTAGGACAAAGCATAATCCGACCTTCACGCAGGCGAAGCCGCTGGCAAAAGCTAGTACTTCAGCTAAATCGTAATCAACAAAAGCAACTTCAGCAGCCTCCTTTCAGCATCAATTGTTTACTTCTACACGGAATCAAGCTAATAAATGGTTGCAGTTTATTGAATAAAGGGAATTACTATTTACTAATCGCTATTAAATATTTACTACAGATACCTAAACGTTTATCCCGTGAGAGCAGTGGTGGCCAAGTGGTAACGGCCGCGACTTACGAGGTGTAGGTCGTAGGTTCGAACCCAGACAGGCGCTTTACTTTTTGTAAATTATTTCATCACCACTGCTCTCAAAACGGTGAAGGACACCATCGTGACGAAACCGGCATGTCCTAGAACCAAAAATTCGAAGATATGTGACATCTGCCAACCCGCACTGGGCCCGCATGGTGGATTACGGCCCACTCCCTCTCACCGAGAGGAGGCCTGTGTCCCAGCAGTGGGAACATTATAGGCTGATTATGTAAATGTTTATCCCTTAGATTGTGGCATTGGAAATAGCATTTGTCCGCCCTAACCCTTTACTCTAACTGGTAAGGGTCTAACTGGAAAAAAATTATTAGTTTAAGTTTCACAGATAAAACGGACAGACATGCATCTAGTAGATCTATCGTACCACCGTATTCCTTCTAAATTGCTCCTGATGTAAATAGTTAAAACCTATGTTGCTGGCTAACCGCCTACATTTTAACTTTTCTCCTGAACAAAATACAATGAAACAATAATTAATTAACGTAAAAAAGCCGCCACAAACGAGCAACACATAACTGTAGCCGCGTCCGCGTCCAATACAAACATAATAAATCTGTTCCTAATTTATAATAGTCATTTATGTCTTATCGTTTGTGGCCAACTTGTTAAGTAAACACAGAGGATTAAAATTCAGAAGAAGAACTTCGAAATGAGATCAAACGACGACGTACACGGAAAATTCCTGTGCGACAACGACTTCCGATATCTAAAAACCTGTGTGCCAGGCGCCAAATTAAATAAGGAAAGACTTCATCAGGCGTTTAAAAACCAAGAAGGTGTCTGTTTTGGAGGGGCTCGTGGCTAAATTATAACTGCCGCAAAGATCGATCGAAAGTTAAGCTTCTCTGTCGGTTCGTGGATGGGTGACCATCGAGACCCCGTCACATCATATCAAGAATTCGAGAGGCTGTCCGTGCCTCGGAAAGCCGTTAAAACGTTGGTTCTAGATAAAGATATTTTATTCTGGCTGTCATTGTTGATCCTTGACAGTCATTACGGGTCGTTAGACGCTCAAAAGTCTGTAAACCAGTCTTACCTGAAACAAGAGGATATCGGGCTACCCAGTAACTGGGTTGTGGAGGTCAGATAGGCAATCGCTCCATGTAAAGTTATCGGTATTCAACCGCATCAAGTTAGACTAGAAGCCGATGCATGCATAAGTAATTGAGAAAAGGCTAGGCAGATTGTCTCTAGTCTGTACCATTTATGAACCAGTTTAGTTTTTTTTTTTTTTATATGGTGTCAAATTGAAAAAGGTCGGAGTTCGGAAAACATTTCTGCAATTTCTGTCGCTTGCATTGATTTATCGTTCTCCGACGAAAGATATGTTGTTGGGAATTATTTGACCTCGCTTTCTTTGTTCCACTCCTGACTGCATGTATTAGCCAATACTTCAGCATTTTGCAATGTGAAATGCACGCGATATTTTAGCATTTCTATCCTTACTGTTAGTGTCAGTGATATTTTGTTACGTTTCTATTTTATGGTGTCTCGCCGTGTCTGTTTGTAAGCATGTTTTTCTATGTGTAAGTTGAACTTTCTGAAATATACCTATTCTGTGTTCACCACCGTAAATCAACAACATATTCAATGTTAAGGTAAGGTGGGAATTGTTTAAATGATACATCATTTGAGTCGGTCAGTTGTTAGATCAAACAGTCGGGGGCCGAATGAAAACGAGACTTGTGTGGGTTGGCTGGGATATTGAGGTTTATGTAAGACTACTGTATTTAGTACGTGATTATTTAGTTATAAGGTTTATGAGTTTAAAGCACAAACGTTCCTATGATCTGTTCCATAAGTATCAGATGAAAGTGTAAACAAAAACTGTAAAGCATTTCACAACACGTCAGATATAATGTAAAGTAGTATAATATATTATAGCACGATACATCTCATTACAGCTTTCCATAGAAATAGTCAGGAGACCACACACGACAGCTGTAATGTATATGATTATGTAAATTATAGCGGGATGTACCTAATGTACATTAATATACATTATAGTATAGCTGCCGTGTGTGAAGCGCTTTAAGGTATTTTTTACGCAATCGCTCACTACAGGGATTTAGTAACAAATTCATCTGTGTTTAGAAGGTTTTTAATTTATGTATATCTCAGCACTTTTTCTGACAAATTATTGAATTTGTTCGAATAATGTTTGAACAATTATACAGTTTGAATACTTAACATTATTAAATTTTAATTATTGAAAAATCATCGATGAATGTTGAGGTTTAAAGTGATTTAAAATTAGAATTCCGGCAGGGTGATTGCGTAACACACTAGGTATCAGTAGCAATGGGTTTCATTTTGACAGTTCAACAACATTCATTGCGCTGTTTATGTTGACACATTTTTCGAACTTATGAAGCAATGGATTAGCAATATCTTTCAAAATTATTCAGATTGAGATTGATAGAGTGTTACGCAATTAGGGTGCCAGGGGCCAATATTCGCGCTAAGAATTGAAGCTTAGATCTGCAAAAGTCATGAATTCAGCCGCTGCACTGTTGCATCGCGCGAACAACACGCTAAACCCAAACAGAAAACACGACCTCACGACAAAACGGTCCACAGTCCACAAAATACAGTTGGTAAGTACAAAAGCAAAACACTAAACACCGGTGCCCTTGCACCAGCCAATCTGCATGACCTAATTACCAGTAATAAAACTAGCCGAAATATATTTTATGACAACGTCGGCGTCGCGCGAGTTACTGTTAACCGTGTATAATGCGTGCAAGTTATTGGCTTGTGGACTTGCACGCGATGGTTGAATGAATTATGAAGAGTTGGGTGCATCGCTAATTCGAAATTGTTTCGTCTTGGTTCGAAATTCGAATTGATTCTGACAAGTGGTGTGTCAAACCTTTGGGAGCGAAAGAGTTGTTTTTTTTTTCTTTGGCGACTAATCGATGTCGACTTTTCTGCCAGCGTCAAAAGAGTTGTTATTTTAATAAAACCTGATTATTGACAATTCTATATTTGTATGAGAAAAATATGATTACCAAAATAATTTATTGTTAAAAAACATTAGTGTTAATTCAGCAGCTCCAAGCTGGTCCATAGGCAATAATGCAGCTGTCAAAATATTTTTTCCATACCCTTAGCACAGTGCACTTTATAATACTGTGCCTATAGAGACTTCATAAACAAAGGGTTTCCAAGGGAAGGCCATTGGAAAAACTTAGTTCAATAATTTTAACGGAAACAATCTTAACTCATAAGTGGCTCGGATGCGTCACAAACATTTACCTGCTTAACGAAGTAGACATAATGTGAACAGACATAATTTTAATGTTAATGATTTTCACGGTGGCACAGTTATGACTCCTTATTCTTTGAACATTTGTCTTGTATTTACGAGTACATAATACTGTACCAAAGTGTTTCTAAAATCTAAAAGCTTCTGGGAAACCGTTACCATTTGACGGTCAAGTTTGTTATAGGACTTTATGAGGGTTTTGAGTTATTTTCAATAATTGAACTGGCTCAGCAGAGTAGTCATGAACATCGTAAGCATTAAGTTACTGCCAGAAACGGTATATGTCAAATTGTTCGGAATTGACCATGTAGCCGGAAATGTTGTCTTAAAACCCTGCACGTTATACTTTTTCTATGAGCCATATACTTCTTATTCCGTTCTAGTTCGCCGAACAAGAGTATTATTAAAAGCCAGTGAAGTAGAAGCTGAACTAATAGGAACCCTTCATACAGACCGAGGTATTTTTAGGGCACGTCTTATATAGCCTGTGCCTTATGCCTCGGTCTTCAATTTACCAAATCCTGATGGTTTCGTCAGTGCTCAAAGGGGTCAGAGAGTCATATCCTGAAAGTAAGATGAGCTTTACCGCTTTTCTCTGCAAACAACAATCGGAATTCATAATAAAATCCTAATCCACCCACACAATCATCAGTTCAATAGTAAACACAACAATGTCATTGAACCCTGCGTACGCGCAAGTTAGTCCGCGCGCATACCAATTAAGTGCATTGCTATTACCATGGGAATCTTGTGAATTACTCATAACTACTGAGAATGAGGGGACGATAGGACCTATTTATAGGACAGCTGGACGTATTTTAATTCCTTGAAATAGAGGTTTATCGTGTTGGTATAAAATGATAAGACAGGATTGGAACTTGGAAGATATTCTAGCTGTCACTGGATCCCTAGATACAGGTTTTCCTTGTGTTCGTCAACAGTGTGGTTCATATACTAATTTGTGTGCTCTTTCATGTCTTCTTTAAAATAAATAAAATATATATATTTTCTCCTACGATATTTTGTACACTCTGATTTGTTATAGGGACTCCTTCTATCCATGCATCCGTTTTTTGAATTACCAATCCCTTTCTTTGGCTATAACATGATCATAATTATTCTCCTCCCCTTATCCCAATTTGTCTTTCTCCCCCATACTTCTCTAGTAGTCGTAATCTGGGTAGTCACCCCCTTTGGCCATCACGTATCTTGATTTAAATTGTTCCTAGAACATTATTTGGCTTTCGACTATCAATCACGCTATTATAATAGACAAAATATTTGTTATATTTCTTGTTACAGGATCTTATCTGCCGATAGCTATTGTTTTCATTAATGATTAGATTCTAACACGAAATTCCTATAACCAATAAAAATTACATCACTAATTCGCGATACTTATACTTAAGTATAAAAAGTGTTTTCACTTTTGGATCATTCTGTGTGAAGTGATTTCGGACCATAGGGCCCTCTTTTTCTACAACATGAAAATCTATATCTATATCATCGTCGTTATCGTCGTTTCAATATTTATGTCTGTAATTTATATGGTGTACATGACATAATAAAGAGTATTCTATTCTATTCTATCATTCTCTCTCAATTTATTTGGGGTCAACGCAACATGTCTTTTTCTTCCATACTTCTCTATTAGTCGTCATCTCGGTTCACTCCCTTTCTTATCAATAATTTCTAACCTAATGATAATCTATACATATTATATCTGATATAATAAAGCTGAATAGTTTGTTCTTTGGTTGAACGCACTAATCTCTGAAACTAATAGTCGGATTTGAAAAAATCTTTTTGTATTTGATAGCCCAATTTTTGAGGAAGATTATATAGGCTATTTAACATCACACTGCGGACCTTTGGAGTCGAGCAAAAAAGGAAAAATTCAGAAAGAACGCTAAATAAAAGCGAAGTAATAAGGGTGTTGGAATTTGTAGCAGAAAATACGAAATTCACACGAACGAAACCGAGGGGAAAGTGCTAGTAATTGTATATGTGTTTAACACAACACCGTCCCATATTTATCTCACTGCAGGATCTTTGACATAAAAACCATAATCTTATTGGTATGACGTAAAGGCCGTCGCTTCCTTCTGTCTCCTATAAATATTAATTGTTCTAATAATATCCCCAGCCTCGTCAAGATCGCAGTTAACACACATTTCCACCGCATCTGGACCACATCTAAATCGGAAACTTTTGACATCCATCTGTCTAATTTAAGCTATACGTTCATGGTTAAGGTTTTTGGATTCTCTTCATCTTTTCGTTCTTCGTGTTGATGAGTACCATCGTCATGCATGTTCAGAAAGACAATTTTTTCTGGTATAATATTGTGAATTTCTCTTTCTCCACAAATTCCTATTGTGCTCATATTCATTGATCCATTTCCAAGCTATATAATACTTTTACGTATTAAGGTTTCCGTATTTGTCTCTCTTGTGTGAATCGATTTTTGTGATAAGTAACTATTCTCAAGATAATCGTGGCAATCATATTCTCATATAAATCAAAAGAAACCACTCAGGCATCTAACTTTATTATACCTATGTAATTAATTTCTAAGACTTTTGTAATAATTTAACCAATTTTAATACCGAATAAACGTTATTATTATTATTTTTGTTCGATTTTACATATTTCGGGCGGGACCATGCGGTCCCGGCCTTTGGAAGGCGTACGAGGGGCCGAAGCCAACCCGCAGAGGCCCCTTAGGAAATTTCAATGAAATGTGGCACCAACCGACGATTATCCCTGTATGCACTATGCAAGTGCACCCAAGGACAACCCCCGGTTGGTGTAGGACTATTGCAGGATATGGAAAAATAAAAAGTTGGACTATGGGTTTGGGTGGCTAAAGTGGACTGGTTACCAATTACTATGGAAGAACTATGACCCCTGCCTAATCAATGTTTTATATATACACGGATAAAATAGCAGGGGGTGACTTGCACACTCAATAATGGGCCCCCGGAAACGGTCGCTAGCACATAGTCACCTAGCGACAAGGGGGCAACATGTCCTGAAGTGCTTATGAGGAGTGGAGAGGTATTCCACGGCTATTAATATTATATAGATAGTATCATCATTCAATTACATATTGTTTAAGTACACTGTATACTCGTAAATTAGCTGTAAGTTACCCGAAGGGAATAAAATAAAACCATTAGCCATGCCACTTCCTAAGTATTTTGCGGTCTGCCTCTACATCCTCTACATCTTTCCTTATCTTCACTTATCCTTATCTTTTATGTATGCACGTGTTCCTGTGATAAATGAACCTCTCTTTCTTTCTTTGTCTTCATTTTTCAACTCGCACTTCTAATAGCTACCTACACCAACATTACTAGCCCACTCTTTCCCCATCTTAATCCCATAATAGCCCCGTTCATGGCTAAGGTCAATGATAAGTCTACCATGATACCACCATGGCCCATCGTATAGATAACGCTGCCTGCACTTTAGTGGACGTTAAATTCAAGGTGAGGTTACGCTGGACGGTTTTATATGAGACGGTGCTGCCATCTGCCGATGAAAGTGTAATTCAGTAGAGTGTTTTTGAAGGTTCTTCTTATATATCTTCTTCTAGTATGAAGGGAAAGATTGTAAAAGTTTTGGAGATTGAATGGTTATTGGAATGTATACGTTTGTTATTTACATTTTTAATGTTAAGTTTCTAATACTTACATTTTTTTGGACAGCTGCACCCAGTGTCCATTTCTTTACATGCGTATACAGCAGAAACCACTTGTGTCTATCACAGGGTTCAGTAGTTTAGTAATTTTTTTTTTCTTAGAACTGATAGTTTCGACGTAAAAAAAAGAGCCTTAAATAAAAAACAGTTTAGTTAGTTTCCTAAACTGAATTTGATAACGCTTACAGTTAAGCACCTTGATGAACAAGTCCCATCTTTAGTGAGAAATATTTACTAGGTAATTGTAATAAAATTATTATATTAGAAAATAAATAATCCAGTATTCCTCAATAAGGTCACTGACTCATGCGTATAGCTTCTAATCAACTGTGACGTCACTGCCTATACGCAGATCACGTAAACACTTGAATTTCTTTGTCAAGTTCCGCGTAGCCGTGTGTAATACAGTTTACACAGCAATTAGTCAGACATTACTGAAACTAACCTTATTTTCAGTTTGACCTAAATGTCGGAAATGTAATAAACATTTGTTTATTCATTGTTCGTAAAAGTTTTAGTATGGTCGATGAAGAAGTTTTATAAAAAGTAAATAGGTCAGTTTATTAGCTAATGGTCTATCTGATGATGCTCAATTTGAAGAGTTGTTTTTGCTATCCTTTAATTTACTATTCGACAATCTTGAAGGTTTTCTTTAACATCAAACTGTTACTGCTCGGTCAGCTTAAAATGGAATTCCTGATACAGGGTAATCCTAGTACGAGTGCAAAGCACTCCTTTGACACCTGAGTACACAAGGACAGAGGAGGTTTAAGGAGATTTACTGTACCCATTCTTATAAAAAACCGAGTGTGCTTATGACCACACGACTGAAGTGAAACTTCAAACGTATTTGGCTATGAGAGGAAGAGAGAAAGAAAATGTGCGCGCGCACTGCTTTCTCTTGCTTATATCCCCCACTCAACTCCCGTTCACGTCGCCCGATCACACTTTTCGTAACGTGTTCGCCAGTTTACTCCCCAAGTCAAGCGCGCGTAAAGAAGTTTCACTTTAAAAAATTTGCATACGAAATTGTTCCGTATACTTTTACTGATAAGGAGCATGATCGCATTTGCGAAAACACGCGGTTGAGTACCTACGTATTTGAGCGAGTAGCCGTATAAGATACTTTATAGTCTTGCAAGTATTTTGAGTCGGTACCTGGTGTGCGTACTTGGAAGCAAATACCTGGTGTAAAAACCCGGTCGCATAAATACGTACCTACCCTACTCGCCCGATCACACGTTTTCGTAACGCGTTCGCCAGTTTACTCCCCAAGTCAAGCGCGCCTAAAGAAGTTTCACTTCAATAATAAAGATTTTTTTTAAATCATCATGTGCATCATTTACTCCAATTATAATAATAACTTCAATAAGTTTCATTTTTGCAAGGAAGAGTCCCGGTAAGAGTTACCATCCCCTTTTGGCTTTTTCGGTCTTGACCAGCCAACTTTCATTGAACTTTTATTGGGAAGAATTAGAAGCAACCATGTTCAAGCCGTAAGCAGATACAAAAGCTTTGCCAATTATCTGTTTACTAGCTGCGCCCCGCGGTTTCACCCGCATAAGTTTCGATCCCGTGGGAATATCGGGATAAAAAGTAGCCTATATGTTAATTCAGGGTGTCAGCTACCTCCATACAAAATTTTATCCGAATTGGTCCAGCCGTTTGAGCGTGAAGAAGTAACAAACATATAAACACAAACACACTCACAAACTTTCGCCTTTATAATATTAGTGTGATTTTCTTGAAGTTCACAATAAAAAATATTAACGAGATTATGAAGTCCATGAAGATTCAGGTCGCCAACCTCCCAGAACAGATTCATCCAGACAATCACCGTCCCCAGACAAAACTTTACCACAAGCACAACTGACTCTGTCCTTATTTATACCACTTATCCTATTAAATCAGTCTTGTAGCCAGTCAATCATATCACGGCATCGTCCTCACTTAGCATTTCAATAACATGGCGGATCATTGTTGTGGGACATTGCGTTCGATATGGCCCTTTTTATTTTTCGATGAATTTATGCAATTATGCATGTATGTGGTATTTGATATGCAATGTCGTAAATCGCTCCGTCTTGGGAGTATTGTTTGGAGACTGGGGTTGTCATTTTTGAGATGTTTATTTCGGATTTGTCTTGCCAGTTGTGGATCTACCTATATTTGATCCGATTTTGAGGCCGATCGCTTTAATTTTTGAGGCGAATCCTGCGCGGTGCTGCCCATTACTGGCCATTCTAACTTTAAAAGCACATACACTTACCTCTTCATCAATTTTAAATTTAAATTCATCCAAATTAATTTTACGTTTCGCTAACAAAAAGGTGGCCTTGCTGTTTATATTTTTCTCGGTAATAATAAATACTAAACAATCACAACCTGTTGTTTGATCATTACATGCTCAGAGTACACAGGCTGATCTCATAATGTTACGTCAGCATTTGAGGTAACTTCTTAAGATTATATTAATTCGTACCTAAACGGCCATTTGAACGCCACGGCAAGTTTTATGACTGTTAAAAATAAATTTTGCAAAATTCTAAATTTGCACCAGCACATTGTCAACAATCTGTATCATTTTGAAGGATATTGCTAATCCATTGCTTCATATGTTCGAAAAAATTGACTGCTCGACAACGTAAAGAACGCAATGAATATTGTTTAACTGTCATAATGAAAGCTTTTGCAAATGTTTCTGTGTTATGCAATTACCTCGGTGGTATATATAGTGGGAAACTGCTAGATGCGGGAAGCGCTGCCTGCTGGTCATTATTGCGATGCTAGGGTTGGGCCTATGTCCAGAAGACCAGCAGTAGTCGTCTTTTGGACTGGATGGCAACAAAAAACGATTGCATCTTTTAAACCTAACCTGTCTATGTCCACCAACACCCACTCGGCCCGCGTGATGGTCTACGGCCGGCAGCCCACTCACTCTCATTGAAAGGCCAGAATCCCTGCCTTGGAAACATTATAGCAGGTTGATGGTGTTATGTTTTATCTTTTAAACCTAACTTCAAGCAAGGATATGACAAGGTTTTATATCTGTTTTAGTAGTCGCAGATGTAGAAGGACCTTACTTAAGTCGATGTTATCAACCGCCTTGTAAGGCGAAGTCCGATATCATTGCTTTTGCATCCATATAAAATAGTGTACCTAATGAATACATGCATGTTGGTATAGATACGTAAATGGGTAAAGTATAGTTATGTATATTGTGAGTCATGGTTTTTAATTTAGAATATGGTTGAAGGTAAAGTATTGATTCTGAACCTATGTCGATTAGTAATAATTATGTAAAATAAAAATAGACATGAAAAAGGGTACTTATATTTTAGTAATATTACTCACTAGCTGCGCCCCGCAGTTTCGCCCGCGTGAGCCTTGATCCCGTGGGAATATCGAGATAAAAAATTGCCTTTGTGTTAATCCAGCAGCCTAATTGCGGAACGCCAAATCGTCAAATGATTCTGATCAGTTGGCTTCATTTCTATCACAATTGGCTTCATTTTACGATTTTCGAATTGCGAAACTCTAGTTTCTGCGCAGGGCCTTAACGTTCATAATTGGTTTCATAATAAACTAGAGTTTCGCAATTCGAAAATCGTAAAATGAAGCCAATTGTGATAGAAATGAAGCCAACTGATCAGAATCATTTGACGATTTGGCGTTCCGCAATTAGGCCGCAGGGTGTCAGCTACCTCCACACCAAATTTTATTAAAATTGGTCTAGCCGTTTGTGCGTGAAGTAGTAATAAACATACAGACACACTCACAAACTTTCGCCTTTATAGTGTGATTTCAAAGATAATTCATTACAAAAATTATAGGTACGGTTCCTAAATCTAAGCATAAATCCTTAATCCAGGCTACCTACTTATTTTATGTCCATCAGACGTAGTTCAGTCTAGACATTTGACAACTTTTGCAAACTACCTAAGTTTTTATTTGACCAAATACATAATTTCTCTGTGGTTAAACTTTATTATCAACGAGATGACAATATTATGGCAAAGGCACAAAATATAAATTTGTTAATGATGATTTGATTCTCCTTTTTTTATAGACATTATTATCTTAATACTGCTAACTTATACAATTATGTAAATATTATCTTGGAAAATAAATATTATATTATCTAACAAAGTCGGGTTAGCTACACCATGTATAACTCAACGGCTGGAACGATTTTTATGATCTTTGATTTGTTGGATTCGTCTCCGCCTCGAATAGCAGAAAAACTATTATATATATTTATTATAAAACATGGGAAAATATCACGAAAAAAACAATGAAAATAATTCATTTTCTAATATTCGTTCTTATTGATTCTGATTTCTCGAAGTTCGTCGGGTCAGCTAGTTAAATCCATACTATATATACTATATTCATACTTATATGATAAATTCGAAAGTAACCCTGTCTGTCTGTCTGTATGTTACCTTTTCACGCCTAAACCGCTGAACCGATTTAGATGAAATTTGGTGTAGAGATAGCTTAAATCCCGGGAAAGGATAAAGGATACTTTTTATCCCGATATTCCCACGGGATCGAGACTTATGCGGGTGAAACCGCGGGGCGCAGCTAGTATAAAATAAAGATGAGAGGGCCAAATAAATATATATTTGTAATAGTCATAGGCATACCTGCCTACTTGACAAAGATTGCCAGAAACTGTATTTTTGTTCAATTTATCACATTCTCCATGTTCCACGTATCTACTCAGCGAGTCCCTAACTACCAACAGTACCAACATATCCAATATTTTACGTCCTACCTTGTTAAGTTTTACTACATTCTTATTGGTCCACATCTCACGCTCGCTGTGGAGACGATTGTCTTATTAGGGATAAGCGATGCTCCTTTGTCACGCCAATGTGCTCAACTCGGCTATTTTTAGAAACTTGTTTACGTGTGCAAATGAGTTGTGTGTGGTGTATGTACCCTAGCCATAGCTAAGTGCATTGAGTGAGTTGCTCTTGCCGGTTTTTAACTCACTGGATTCAAATTTCAAATTCCAAGACTGCTCATGATTTTCGAATTATGTGAAGTTTTGATCATCAATGTTATGCGTAGTTATATATATACAGTCTCCTTTTTTGGGACACAAGCATTACCTATTCATTATGTATTCATACAAATCTTATAATTCTGACCTCGTATGATTAAAAATCGATCGTCGATTGCTTTTCAGCTAATTTTTCTTTTGGTGCTCGTTGGAAATCCTCATGGACTTCCTCCATCGTGGGGGTGACAGAGGGGCATGCCGGACTCTTACCGGCTAAAACCACCGCGGTGGTGAAAATTGTTTAAAATACCTACTTAGTTTAGAAACATAAGTGTTAGTTATAGTCCTGACGGTCAGTAATATTGCCGAAAACTACTCATTCTGTGGGTGGTAAAGACCATTTTTCTCTATCTGTATGCACCTATGGTATTATCACCATAGCCCCTTCCCATCACATACCTTTACCAACTTCAAACACACACTAACGTGGGGTATCTTTTTTTTCAGAAAAACATGCAAGTCATGCGGCTGCGACCGGCTGAAGCACTCGGTGTACCACGAGGAGCTGGGCTCCGTGCGCGACCGACTGGGGCTTCGGGAGTCCAAGATCAACCACCACTCCTACGACAGCCCGCCAGGACTTACTGCTAAGCAGGTGAGCCCGCGGTTTCATCCGCATAAGTTTCGATCCCGTGGGAATATCGGGATAAAAAGTAATGTTAATCCAGGGTGTCAGTTACCTCCATACAAAATTTTATCAAAATTGGTCCAGCCGTTAGAGCGTGAAGAAGTGACAAACATGTAAACGCACACACACACAAACTTTCGCCTTTATAATATTAGTGTGATAAGGGGGGCTCCCAACTGTCACATTTTCACGGGAAAGCAGAAAACTATGAAAGAAAATGACGAAATTGTCGGATTGACTGATTGACGCAAGTCAGCGCTTGTCGGTTTTATTAAATAGGCACCTGGACAGACGGCTAAGCAGGTGAGGCTTTTATCGCCATTATTAAATGGCTGAAAAGGCTAGAAAAACATACTTACGGCACTGTTTATTCGTGCACCTACTTGCATTGTTTTATAAAGAAGATATACAAACGAGTAAGCCTGAACAAAACATTGTTCAAAAACAGCTTTTTGAAAGACTGATGAATTATAATTAGGACATTCTTTCTTTGGCCTGTTTTGTTGCCCTGTACTCTCAATTCATCCTCGGGTTCACTACGTTAGCCTGCCGCAATAGCTATACCTATGAATACCTATGTTTTTACTTTTAAATTACAGATAGTTGTTGCACCTAATTACGCTCTATAAGTCTATACGGTATCGATATTAATAGATACTAGATACATGGTCACCTGTCGTGATGGGTATGTTGCCTGTAAATCGATGACTAGGTGTATTCATTTTCCCCCTATTTTTATGTGAAATGGTAAATTACCGATGCAATATTATAATACTGTATAAGAGAATGATAGAAGGCAGTAAACTGATCATGGGTAAGGGCAATATGTATAGTAGTTTTAGGAAAATGAAAAAATAATTTTAAAACTAATTGACGTTAGGTATTAATGTTAGACTATTTTTCCTTTCCAGACTGAACTGTATTGGACGTCGTTAGCAGAGCGCGCGCCGACCGGGCTAGGGGGCGCCACCGGCGCGGCAGCGTGGAGGGCATGGCGAACTAGAGCATTAGCCTCTCAGTTACCGAAACAAGACCTCTCCTTAGCACATTGCCGACATATCGACGAAAACCACCGCAAACAATATGAAGACTTCGTCGCGGCTAGGAATGAAATTGCACTTGACATTGGTAACAAGCCTTACGTAAATTCAATGCAGCGCCATCTAGTGGCAAGTAGTTGAATGTTTTTATATTTGCTTTATGTAGGAACATTTGTTTCAGGCGTCGCTAGTCAATATCACGGTGCATCCGTTGATTGTGCGGGATGCAATAAAGCTATTCGAAGTGGAAGTATTACCGTTCAAGCGCCGCGGATAGGTGAAGAAGTGAGTATTTTTCATAACAGCGCCATCTATGTTCAATCGCAAACACTAAGAGGAGCTTTCAACTCGCTTAGTTAAGCTATTCGACAAGAGATGTCACTCATAGTAGTTAGTTGTAAAATTGATATATTTTTTAAATTATTATTTTGTTGTAGGCATATTTCCACCCAACATGCTTCTCGTGTGCGGAATGCGACGAACTACTTGTCGAACTAGCGTACTGTGCGTTAGACGGACGGTTGTACTGCGTCCGACATTATGCTGAACGATTGAAGCCTAGGTGTCATGCTTGTGATGAGGTAAGTGATAACTTAAGTTTATAAAGCATTACAAAGTTATTTCTAAACATCCAGTTGAATATTTTAGGGTCCGAACTATACCTTTTCCATATTATTAACCAGGATATATTAGTAGGTACTGCCATGATTTGAAATGTTGCAAGTGTATGCAACTGTAGATTGACCAAGGTTGCAGACTTTCTGGAATTCTTAATAATCCACTTTATACAACGTTTATCGTATTTTCGATAGGCAGCGAATCGTAGTCAATTTCCTTTATAAAGATTTTAATACTTACGCTTGTTAATGAACAGCTGTTTTAAATCAACGTGGCTTTAGATGTTGACAGACTATAATGATATTTCAAACGTTACGTAAATAAATACCTGATCAAGAAATAAATTGCCGCGTTTGTTACAAATCAATTTGGTGTCGGTCCAAAACACCATTAGTATTGATGTTACAAATAACTTACACGTAAAAATTGGTTCGTCTGTAAAATGATGTTGCAGTTTTCACATGGTACATGGTGGTTCACAGACAACGACTCTTTAAATAAATCCGTAACTGTGGATTTTAATTTTTTAAGTAGAATCTAACGTTAAAGTTGATAAAACTGTTTCTGAATAACTATTGAGATACCTACCCTCAAATATAATCGCGCTTTCTAAACTTTTCCATAGCAACGCCCACAGCTAAAATACAAAGATCTCCGCCCTAAATATTATTAATACAGGTGGTATTAATACTTAGTAGCACTAACGATTAGTCGCGACGTATTCCAAATAGACAACAAAACACATCACGTGGTCTATTCCTGTCCTAAGACCGGCAATCTGACGGCTTGACATTTGCCAGGGCATTATGTAACGTGTGTCGGTATATGGCCTGAACTATGGTCTTATGCTAAAGATAGGCCATTTTCTTTTTAGATATTTCGGAAGACAGAAACTTTTGTTGCCACATTTGAAAGACAAAGTACTACTGCGTTTTTTAAATATAGCAACAAACACAGATTCAGACTTATACAGATTTTATTAAAATGTGTATTTGTAGTGGCTTGTGGCAAGAAGAAATGATTTTGACATTCAAGGTGTCAGGGAGAGCTTAATTAAAGCACGGCTGTATCAATTGATAAGGTTTCTCAATACCTAAGGAGTATCCAGGAAGGAACTATGTATGCTAGTAAAGCAAAATCCGCACTATTTTCGCATGCAATCAGAAGTGAGCCACAAAAAGGCTTCTACTAGAAATAAATACAAACATGAATTAAATGTACCTCAATGTAGATTGCAAATATTTAGGAGGAATCTATACGTTAATGCCATTCAGGTATATAACAAGTTACCAAACGCATTTAAGGAGCTTCCCATCCCCATGTTCAAGAAAAAGCTGACAAGTTGGTTATTGGATAACTGTTTTTATGACATTGGTGAATATATGGAATATTGTAAAAATCTAAGAGGACATGCTCCTAATTTTGACATTGATTTTAAAGTAACGACTACCTAATTATTATTTCGCATTGGACTTATTATAAATCATTACATAATAAAATTAATTGGTAATTATATAAAATGACATTTGAATATTTGTACACCATATGTTATGGTAGAGTGTATAGAACTTAAAAAATATTAACACCATACTATGTAAAATTACATTCTTACAAATAAATAAAATTCTAATTCTAATTCCATGTATTGCAGCCTCCTTTACATTCAATGCTGATAGGGTGCATCTGCCAACCCTACTGAAAAGCAAAGATTTTCAGAAGACCAGAATAATTTAACCAATCCGTAGCGAATACAAGTTCATAAATCTAATTCAATCTAACAAAAGTCAAGTCAAGCGTAGTCAAACTATTTTAATGAGTCCTGACAGTAAAGCGTTACTTTATATCTATTAGGTTAATTTTAATAATAAGTTTTACGACGATATGCGCTGCACTACTGTCCACTGAAGTAATAAACAAGTGGCAGTTATAAACACTTCAAATGCTTTACTGGTTAGTGCAGTATATCATACCAATTGATGTATGGAGGGAGAGAGGAAGATCAAAGAAAATATGGATAGTTTGTAAAAAAAAATGGAGTTAATGATTACTTATTTGATGATTGCTTCTGATATAAGGGCGAAAAAAAGTGAAAAACATTTTGTGAAAAACATTTTGCGTCGACCCCAAGTAACATGGCCATGGACAGGCGAATGATGAGGAACTAAATCGATGCCTTAGTTCACAATTGCACTAACTACAAAATTGACAATTTTGAGGAGAATGTTTTAAAGTTTAGACATGTACACTATGAAAACAAAGTAAAATAATAAAAGAATTATGCATCTATTCACAAGACTAGTCCTTTAACTTCATCATATCTCAATATTGTAATATTAGTATAACCATAACATTTTAAAAATAGCTATGTAATGTACAAACCCCCCGTTTAATACATTTGTGCACTAAGATTGATTATGTTGATGTGCATTAAGTGAAAAACTAAAAATATTTAACAGCTGGTTCTAGGTTAAAAAAAAAAAAAAAAAAAAAAAAAAAAAAAAAAAAATAAACCAGTGATTCATATTCATAATGTTTATTTTATTCTATAAAACAAACAGTTTTTCAAACTACAATCATAAAATATTTTTTCGAACTCGCAATCAAAATTTTAAGAGGGCTAAACCAATTTTTTTTTTGGTTTCTTAATAATTACAAATTAGAATTTATTAATCAGTCTTCAGTTTGGTAACAATAATCAATTACTAACTATTTAATGAGAAACATTTAAATTTCTTAAAAAATAGGCTCCTTAAAGTAAAAGTAGGTAGATACTTTTACTTTTTACTTTTACTGTACCGGAGGAGGTTCTCCAGAAAGTAAAAAAAAACCCCTAAGCCCCTTAAAGTAACAGTACTTAACACACTTGTACATCAAACTTTCTTGATTTTTAACTGTGAATTAGGTTTTTTGGAAGAAAGAGACGGATTATTGGTATTTCGATACGCGCAAACGAAAGAGCACAACATTTAATATATTTGGCACCAAAAAAGTAAAAATTGAAAATTTTGCAGTTAGTACAATTGTGAACTAAGGCATCGAAATAAGTTGGCAAATAGGCTGCTAGTTTAAAACTGGTAACAGCTATCGAAGGATACCTGGCATACGATGCTAAGACACAAAGAGGAAATGTTTCATATAGATATTATTCCACCTGCACTCATACTGTTTAAACTCCAACATAAGAACAATTCCATCTCTCCTTGCAAATCAATAAATTTTAATTCAGAATCCGACGGATAATCTTAATGTTTCCTCTTGAAATGAAACCTATTTATTGGAAGCAGTACACTGTTTAATTTTAGCCCGTTACATTATAATGCATAACTGTGCCACTCATTGCGTTTCGCACTAATGACAATATTATTGATGCGTCCAACTGTCACGGCTGTAGCTAGGGGGGGGCATTGTAGGGCAATGCCCTACCTTGAAATCACAATGCCCTACCTTAAAAATACCAAAAACTAAGATAAATTATTATAATTAAACTAGCTGCGCCCCGCGGTTTCACCCGCGTAAATGTCGATCCCGTGGGAATATCGGGATAAAAACTATCCTATGTCCTTTCCCGGGACTCAAACTATCTCTATACCGAATTTCATCGAAATCGGTCCAGCCGTTTTCATGTTATGTCGTGACAACGGAAAACGGGTTTCATTTTTAGGGTTCCGTACCTCAAAAGGAAAAAACGGAACCCTTATAGGATCACTTTGTTGTCCGTCTGTCCGTCCGTCCGTCTGTCAAGACCCTTTTTCTCAGGAACGCGTGGAGGTATGAAGGTGAAATTTATATCAATTACTCAGGTCTACTGTCCCTTGAAGCTGTGAAAAAATCAAACTTCTAAGCCAACGCAATCAAAAGATACAGCCGTTTATGCCGCAAATTTCTGCAAATTTTCGAAACTCGCACGGGAATCAAAACCTACAGGGTACTTCCCGTGAACTTAGAATCTTGAAATTTGGTACTAAGTAACGTCTTATAGTACAGATAAAGGAAAAATTGCGAAAACCGTAAATTTTTAGTTACATCATATAATAAAAAATATTTTTGAAAATTTTAAAGTTACTTCTTTTCTCATGAACGCGTATAGGTATTAAATTGAAATTAATATCAAATAATCAGGTCTATAATACCTTGAAGCTGTAACAAAATGAAACTTCTATGTCAACGCAATCAAAAGAAACGGCAATTTAAGCCGCATATTTTCAAACTCGCAACTACTCGCAAGGGAATCAAAACCTAAAGGGTACTTCCAGTCGACCTAGAATCTTGAAATTTGGCATGAAGCAATGTTTTATAGCACACATAAAGGAAAAATTCCGAAAACCTTAAATTTTTATACGGAACCCTCGGTGCGCGAGTCCGACTCGCACTTGGCCGGTTTTTTATATATATAGATTGTTTGTTCATAGTTTGAGATAAAAAAAATTGTAGCGATAGGTATAGGATAGGATACCACTGCAGAGTGCGAATCTACGTTTTCAACTTTTAACTGCAATCAATAGGCCTCAAAGGCTGTCAATGGGTCACGAGAGAATGGCTGGTATGGTATTTCTGGCCTTTGAAACAAAAAAAAAAACAACCGACTTCAAAAAAAAAACACTACAAAGTGAAAAATAACTTTAATTTCGGAAGTCGGTGTCGTTGGTTCAGCATTTTCGTTTTTTGACACCGACTTCCGAAATTAAAGTTATTTTTCACTTTGTAGTGTTTTTTTTTTGAAGTCGGTTGTTTTTTTTTTGTAAAAAAGTTTTTATTTTTCACTTTTTAGTTGTACCTACCCCACACAAATTCAATTAATACTAGTGCATTGAAGAATTGAAGACACTCGAAGAATCATCAAAATTCACATAGAAATGCCGGAGATGCAGTACATTTATGCATATAACTTCGTACATAAGAATAATTACCTAATGTAGTATATACTAAAACCTTCCTGAAAGTATGCAGATTACACTAATGAAAGAATTATCAAAATCGGTTCAGTAGTTTTTGAGATAATCGCGGACATACAAACATACATACATACATACATACGGGTCGAATACAGAACCTCCTTTTTTAAAGTCGGTTAAAAAAGAACAAAATCAGTTGATCTGAACGAAGTTCTTCGCATTTTTAATAACATGGCGAATCGTAGAATTCGGCTGTTTTAAATATTTTTTATTATTATGTTAATAATTATAATAACTTTGCAGAAACAATATGATCTAAATGGTATTTTTGGTCGTATCTATTTACTCGTATCACCCCACCCAACAATTAATAATATTACCTCACTCTCACTCAGACATGGATCTCTACGTCCAAATCTGGAAGTTCAACCATCTTGTTCGCTTGTTCTTCATCATTGAGGATATAATAGTTCCTAGATCCATGCTCATACTCTGTCACAGAAATTATTTGTCTAGGAATAGCTATTGAATGTACATCACTGACCTAGAGGTCAATGATATACATAGTGATTGGTTTAGGTGCCCGTGCTTCGAGGGCTAGATCAACTATGATATTTTTTTTACTTTCGCCCTACCTGTAACCAATGCTGCCCTACTTCAAATTCGACTCTAGCTACAGCCCTGCCAACTGTTCACATTCATTCATCTAAGCGCATATCTTGGAGCGAATTATTGAGAGCTTTACAACTAGAGGTTTACTCGTCGATGTAGAAAGGGATTGTCGATAATCGTGTCGACTGCTGATTTTGTAAACGTTTTCTTTTTTTGGGTTCAGTGCAGGGATAAATCTGGCTCAGAATTTCGCACATTTGGACATGGGTGATTTATAACCGAGGCTGTTACTGAAAGCAAATAATTTTACCCTTGTGCCAAACATATTTCTGGAGTTATGCGTCATGAGTGTCCTGCCCATTTGGAATATTTAAACTGATCCGTCTCATATTATTACTAAAATCCTAAACCAGTGAAAGCAGCCGTCGTTCCTCCCAACACGCTCTCTTCAACGTTAGCAATTCTTGTTTACACCTTATTTAGCCCAGGTTAATTCGCACCAACGAAGCTTCAATCGGTCAATAAACCAGCCGAATGAAATATGTTTGGTATGTGGTTACAGAACAAAAATAAACTGTTAACTAGTTAGGTACTGCTGAACATTGGTTCACCTTACCACTTTAGTCAGTTCTTACACTCGCAGCGGGTTTACGCGCCTTTTTTCTAGTCCGACCTTTTTGGCGGTTAAAAAAAGTTTCGTCTTCTGTCAGTGATTTCATTCGATATTTGAATCAGGTGCTATATTTTAGAAGTTGTCAAGGTGAGGTTCTATTATTTCTATAATCTTCTTTTTACAGTCGCGTTCATTTTAATTTTAAGCACGAGTATTAAAAGTTTTCGATACCCTAAATTACTAATTCACTTGAACCATCAAACTAAATTACTGTTGTGAGTTATACAACGTTTCCAATGTATCGTAATGGAAGCATCTGAAGTGGTGGCCTATATTCTGCAACGAACGAATTATTGCAAATGTTTCTACATCATATCAGTTACGTTTCTATCTTGCAGTAGGAATTACAAAATTGAACTTGTGTTCAATAAACACCGAAAACAATCCTGTTTAGTTTCAAAGAAACGTTTTATTCGCATTCTGAAGGTGAACTTTAAAACCGCTGGAAATAAAAAGGGCTTTTGATGTTTCGCTGTCTGTGAAACAGTAATTTTGACATTATCCCTACAAGTTACTGACGTGGATGGCGTCTCGGTGGAGCAGGTGATGTTCCCGTCTATCGATCTTCTGAATACCGATCGATCTCTTTGAAGTGTCTGTCGTCCAAGCTTGTTTATAGTCACAAGCTGATGTAATAAATATAATCGACGCGCACACACGACAAGGACCATCTCTTAACCGGACAGCGTTCGCCAACTGTGAACTCAATACTCTTTCGACAGCTACCGAGGACGTGTCGCCTCCAGCGTATTTAATTTATACCTTGGTCTCCAGTGTAATTAAAAAAATAATTTGAAAAAGTCATATTGGTACGCGACGGTCGTGACACATTCGGCCGAATAAAAAATTTGAATTTACGCGCGTTTTTTTTCCCGCGTTTTTTGGTGTGTTCGGATACAAGCCGATTAAGAAGACAGTTTTTGTGAGTGGTTTGAAAATAAGCATGTATTTTGTAATTGTGGTTAACTAATATTACTTCAACGTTGTTTTATTTTAATAAAAATAGTGATAATTAAGAGTGAATCCCTATTCAGATTATTATAAAGTCAATTATTTTTTTGTGTTTACATTAATCAGTGTCCAATTTATAAATTGTGAAGTAAATGCGTTTTCATAATTCAACATTGAGAAAACCCAGAAAGAAAATACCCAGAAAGCTTTCGATCTTTCATCTGAGACACAAAAAGCTCTGCACAGTTCAGCTACTCAACAAGAGATGGCGCTAGTAAAGCGTTTCTATTAATAGCAAGAAAAACTTTTATTAACTTGAAAATTGAATGGCTTTTCGCTATAGTCCAAAATAAGTGATTTAAATTTTATTATTCTTAGTTTCATTATTGTTCCTATGTGATGGCAATTTTCTTTTGAGTGTCTGACAAGTGAAAAACTTGGTCATACTGAAAGTTTAAATTCTTAATCTAATGCATCTAAATGACATTGACCTTAATGGGCTTTTAAGCCGCAGTTACAGAGTTCTTGGAACCCTCAAAAAATCATGTTACGTAATCATTTTCTCTACACACACCTACAGGACAGCCATCCGATTTCTAGGGATTACTTTTAGCTGTTTTTTTTTTCTGAGCTGTCTCTTGTCTCCTTGTCCTTTATTTCTGAGCTGCTAGGAGCTGTACCCACTAAATAATATTGTAATAAAAATAAAATATCCTAAATAAGTCGTAATGGGAAAAATCTCTTTGAAATCAACTACAAAACATCTCCGGGTATTTTATACTGTTACGCGTAGGACATTAAACTGTTGACACATCTATGATACACATATACATCTACGAGCTTCAAGAACACCTTTGCCTGTCAGTAAATGTCAGTCTCATGAACATGGCTTAAAAAAATTGGCATCTTTCTCCACGCCCAGGGTAACAAATAACAAATCACAAGTTTATCAAGTCAACACTATTTTTCGTACTAATCGGTAATTAGCCTTTCTGACGAAAACCAGTTTTCAATTACCGTCCATCTTTCCTATAACCATCCTTTAGAACTAAGGTGGTAAGGTTTAAAATCGGATAAGTTTTAGTTTTACGACTGTAATGAAAATTTGGTATGTTTAAGCTTAGACAGACAGCTTAGTTTTGCTGAAGAGATTGGATTTGGTTTCAGGAGTATGAATTTCGTTCATGTCTGAATGTTTATTTTATCTTCGTCACACGTAGACGTCAGGAGTCAGTAGACCTGTCTTTTTACTAAGTCCTACAAGAATGTAAACGGATGGATACATTGAACTGTAAAACGTTAATTTCTAATTGTCGGGCTGTCGTCTATGGGAAGAACCCCTTAAGGGGGTAGGTAGCTCCAGGATTAGCCCGCGAAATTACAGGACAGTGTCAGGTTGAACAAAATATGATTCGCCACCGTAAAAGTATGTATTTACAGATTTATAATCGTTAAAATACAATCCTCTCAGTTCATATAACATGAATAGGGCGCTTCGCCCTTAAGACGGATGACAATTGACAGCTCTTTTAAGAATTGACAGCAGTTTGACAGGTCTGGCTGCCATATAGTCGTCGCCGGGTATACCCTATGGCGATTGTAAGGGTATCCCGGGTAAATTGTGTCTACCAGACACTCATGGCACAAAAAAGATAGTTTGCCATATGAAAATCTCAATTTTTTTTTATACCATGATATTCTGGTAGACGAAAAGAAAGCTTTCTTAGGTCCTACGTAATTGCCCACGCAATCCCGAAAATCTCATTTTTCCTCGCCTATCTAAAGATAGGCGACGGCTTTATAAATAGAGTCGTCCTTTCTTTTCATCAACTCTAACTCAAAGCATTTATTTCAGTTAAACCATTTACAGGCACAGGCTTTTGAATCATTTATCAAAGAGTCTGTCAGTTAATCAAAAAGTTGAAGCTATTCCCCATTCCACAACGTAGATCTTTATGAAGAAGAACGGACAAGAAACTCAACACTCTATTATATCAAGATATTACAAGGTCCTATACATTATTCTTGTTGTTGTCAAATAAAATAAGACATAGAACTTACATAATCTGAATTGCCATTGGTATTAAAACAATTGAATAATTAATTCTAGCAACTAATCAGGGGTACAAGAAAAATTTTAAAAGTGCTAAGATATCATCTTTCCTAAATTTCTTCGCCCTGTGTGAAAAGAGTAAATATTCCAAAAAAATAAAACTATATCTGTCATCACACCAAACAACTACCCACATTCAATTGGATTTCTAATGTCACCTGTCCTGTCGCGGTAGACAAGCTCAAACTCCTTGGTCACGCGACATCCAACTTACAAAAGCTGATCTGCAATATAAAACTCTTTGGTCTCTGCTCGTGTCATCGACCCACCTGTTTGAGGTGCCAATTTGTTGTTTACCGGACGTTTCTCACCTTCCGTCAAAATACGGCTTTCATTATTAGTTATTTTCATAAAAATAGTGCATATTTTGCTATAATTAATTTAAGAATTGGGAGATATGAAAATATTATAGCAAATTATGTGAAAACTATGAAAATAGGTAAGATACCTATAGTCATACAGGGAACGCTGAAATCCTCGTCTTGTAAATACTAGTCTTTATTTAATTACATTTACACAAAGCTTGAACACGGGGCTGCGTAGAAATCAAATAGCATGAAAAACAAATAATTTGCTCGGAAAAATATCTCGTCTTCTTGATCAAAAATTGGCCCCGTATAGAATTTACAATGTCTAGGTCCAAAAGCAAGTGCTTAAATCATCATATAATAATTTACCATGATTATTTTTACAATCGAAATAAATGTAAGTCAACCATACGATATGCTGCATACTAGTGCAAACCATCAGAGCTTAGGTATAATTGCCTCATCTTGATCAAAATGCAAGTAACGAGCTTTAGTGGACATCGACAGTTACTGCAAAATGGGGTGTTTATTTACAACGTTTAATTCATTAAGACTTATTTGTGTAAAACTTTCATTGTTACCAATGTGTACATTTTTAATCTTCCGCCCTAGCAATTTTCCTGCATCAAGAGTTCAAGACACAATATAAATTTCATACATAGTTACATACACCTATTAAAAGCAATTTACATATTTAATAAACAATAAAAAACGCACATGCTGACGATCAATCAAGCCAATCTTTCTATTAATTCATAAATTACAGCATAATATATTGTTAAATACTAAGATCTCTAATGCGCGTGCGCTGCCAACACGTAAAAATGTGGAACGATTTCATGCGTTAAACTTTCAGACACTACTAAATGTCGAAACTATAAGCTAGTAATTCAAATAGGATACTGCTTATCCTATTTGAATTACTAGCTTATAGTTTTTTTTGATAAGAATAGCCGCAAAGTTAGTATTGTACTCGGGAGTAAACAAAGTGCTAAATATAGATTTTGGTGAAATCGTCTGATACATAATGGATGCATAGGTTCTCAACGTGGGTGATATGATAACGTCCCCTTGTGGGCGTTTGAGACTTTCAGGGGGCAGTAGAAGACCCAGAGAAAATTATATATCCTATGTTGCAACTATATATAATCGTGGCAATAGCTGTTTCAGATTCGCGACAGTTGGTAAATAAAAAAATTTGCTGTAAAAAAAAAACCCAAAGTGGGCGGTGCGCAAAATAATAGTCTGATGTAACAAATCATTTTCTTTATACCAACTTTTTTTTATCAACACTAGCCACGCCCCGCTTTTTCACCCGCGTAAGTGTCGATCCCGTGGGAATACCGGGATAAAAGGTATCCTATGTGTTAACCCCGATTATAATTTATATGTGTGCCAAATTTCATCCAAATCCGTTTAGGAGTTTTGGCGTGATTGAGTAACAAACATTCAAAACATCTTCACAAACTTTCACATATAAAATATGAAGTAGGATGATCGATATGCATTTGAACTTAGGGACCTGCCATAGAACCTACCATTCGTACGTAAACATTTTGATTTCTTTTATATAGAAACCGATCAAATCAACATATTATACATATAACACACGCGAATCTCACATAATATTATGTATTTCCTAACACCTACTATTTTTCACGTACACCTACTTAAAATACGTAGAAACCTTCACGATATCGTCTGGGGAACGCCTCTCAGTTGCCAATAAGCTAATTCAAGTTCAAGTGGGAGTAACATCAATGAAACTATGTAGTAGTAAGCTTCTCTCGCGATTTTTTTAGATCACTCACATTTACAAGTTATGAGGCTTTTCACCTTTCGTTATATAAAGTTTGTTCTGATTTTTTTATTTGCACTAGAAACCACGATTTGATTTTGAGATTTCGTGTGAATAGAAAATGTCTGACAGAATAGAATATGATTGACGTGTAAAAGTGTTTGTGCAAATCTACTTACAAAAATAAAATCATTTATCATAATAGAATATAATAATAAGAACAGACAGACAGATCTTTGACATATTGAATTTTTTCATGCTCATTATTTTGTAAACGAGAAACTTCTTTTCATTTAACAAAATGTCGAAATTATTGCTTTACTTATAGTGCAAAAATCACCGCAAGTTTTCAAAATTCTGCTTCCAAAATTTCCCTCAATTTTCCGTCTCCCTGGTTCCCTTTCGGCTAGCGCGCGTCGCTTGCGCACGGCCCGCGCGTGACGTCACGCCGGTGTCGGGTTTCGGCGCGCGCCTCCCAGAGCCGTACTCGGCCGTTACTTTCACTGCGACCTTGCCTTTGACACCGATGTTTCAAGATATTTAGGTAAACGGGAATATGGGCTGGATTTGTAAGGGAGTTTGTGGAAGAATTTTTGGTTTGTTTTCAGTTTTTGAAATGTTTGTGTGTGGTAGGTTGACTTTCAGATTCAGATATTTGTGCAATGGATTTTCAGGATTATGTTGTGGGCAGGTCTGAATTAAAATGATCACTCAAGAATGTTTATGGATTTGCTTTTATGGTTCTAAAAAAACATAAAATTAGTTTTCGAGTTTCTGTTGTAAAATCGTGTATGATTTTTTTTATAGAACTAATATTTTTAATCGTTTCGGACATATCAATTTGTCGCTTTGTTTAAAATAATTTTAATGTAGAGGGGATAGGCACTCTTTAAAATAGCTAACGTTATTTTAAACATATTCCGGAAGATTACTAAGTCCGCTATAATTTTGCTAACAAATCTTTTAAATGAAGTTCAAAGTAATCTTTTAATCATTGGTGTATCCGATCATCTTTCATTTGAAATGTCTATAGAAATCTATAAAATGTTGTCAGTGCAAAGAGTACCTATTTATGCTCAAACAGTTCGAACACCAGCCAGCATTTTCATAGACAAACAATAATCCAAAGAGAATTATAATAATAGAAGGAAAACAAGCATTTACGCAATGTTTATGTTTTAAAGTATATTTACCGACCGCGGCGACATAGCCGCGTAGTAATGTGTTTGACAAAGTGAAGGCGTTAGGCATAGTAATGACTTTGACTTGTTTACAAAATGCTTGTTTATTTTTGAATTGGGATGATTTTCCGTGTTCCACATTCTATTATAATCAGCCAGTTATATTCCTCTGCTGAACAATATTGCGGAGTCTTCTAGCTGCCCGGAGTTGTGATGCTCCATGTTTATCTAAGGTAGACCCTTTAATACTGGCTGTTTTGTAGATCGATCATTGAAATGGAGGATAAATAAAAATAATCCGTACTATACAGGGTGGCAGGGACTACTCACTACGCAAACTCAAACCATGAATTTAGCACATGATTCTAGACGCCCTAGCGTAGAAATTTATAGGCGTAGATTCTGAATCCAGGTAACAGGTTATGTGTCGATGTCTTGCCCCCTTGTATTATAAATACGAAAGTAACTCTGTCTCTTTGTTACTTTTTCACGGCTGAATGGATTTGGGTGAAATTTGGCACTCGGATAGACCATGACCTGTGTTACGACATAGGATAGGACTATTTATCCCGGTAGCACGTTTTCATGGTGTAATTTCCGACATAGTGCGGGGTGGTGGAAAACAACCATATAAACACCCAAAGTGTCGGAAAATCTGGTCGTAGTGTATTTCCGTTTCGTTACTGTCATTTTGTTATTTTTCTGAAATTCCAGATGACGTTTATAGGTCATCCTCAGTCATCAGTACAAGTTTAGCTGCAAGAGGACAGCATCATTTACTACGAGTGTGTAGCGGCCGGTAGCGACCTAGTTCTAGCTGTCATCGAAAATATCATTGCCAGTTGTAATATTGTATCAGAAATATTTTGCAACGATAATGATCCTGAGATTTTAAGATGGCTTGATATTCTTTTAACGTAAGACATACTGTGTGTCTTACGTTAACGTAAAGAAAACTTGTGCTATGTGAATTTCAATAAAGAACCTCCACATTTAGATAAGTTAATAAACTGGAGACTGGTGGAGGTTCAAAAAATGTGACAATACCTATTAATTGAAAGCTAAATTAGACCCAGGTTTTCTTTTGTTTTTACTTCTCATAACTTGAGGTTCTAAGTTCTAAGGCAATAAAAAGTACTAAGTACTTACTCCTGAAATATTATATATGCTGTAAATATACATAGCTCTATAAAAAAACCGGTCAAGTGAGAGTCGAACTCGCGCACCATGGGTTCCGTACAAATTTGTAGGTATGTAACTAACGGTTTTGGGATTTTTTCCTTTACTTGTGCTACATGACATTGCTTCTTGCCAATTTTCGTGATTCTAGGTCAACGGGAAATTCCCTATAAATTTTGATAATACTATTTTTTCCTCAACAACTCCATCAGCATTCATGAATCGAGCCCCACCCACAGCCTAGACTTATAACCGAACTATTTAAACAAAAAAGCGCTGAAAACAGCGCTCGCACATCCAGCGATCCAGCAAACGTCTTGTGTCTAAAGGTCCACCCACACTTTCCACACGGTCCGTCTGACGTCACGCCGACGTCACCGCTCCGTAATTAGATGTATGTTGTACCTAAATGAGAGAATCTTACGTATTGTGTTAAGAATAATGGCTTTGGAATGGCTGCTGGAGTTTGGAAATTGTGTTTCTATGTCGAATTTGGGTTTGGATATTGTTAGATCTGAAGTGCATGACTTATCGAGATATGTGACGTGCAATGACTTTACAATGTGTGTGTGTGTAGTTGTGCTGTTGTTTAAAATATCGGCTAAAACCCTCATCAAAAGCACACGACCATGAAAGCAAAGAGGACTACTTACTCCGCTTAGACTCCAAAATCGCTAAGTGACAAACAGACAGAGAGAGGGGACTTTATACAATGTAACCTGAACCGATTTAGATGAAATTTGGTACCTATAGCATCGATCACTAATAAAGAACACCTATAGAGATAGTTTGAGTCCCGGGAAAGGACATAGGATAGTTTTTTTCCCGATATTCCCACGGGAAACTTATGCGGGTGAAACCGTGGGGCGCTGCTAGTAGTCTATATAAAGTCGGTCACCATGATTGGTGACATTAAAGCTATAGCTTCGCGTGTGTGACAAGTTTCCCGTCGTCAATCACCCGACGTGACGGGAATGTGCAGTTACCGCACATCGTCAGGAAATATGTTGTTGTGGATATCTGAACCGATGAGTTGCCAACTTGTCACTGCTTACGTGCAAATGTGACGTGCCACTAACGTTCCCGTTTCAGCTTAAAGCATCATCATCTACCAACACCCCTGCCCTTATGCCAATAGAATATAATAGAATTCTCTTTATTATATACACCATATAAATTACAGACATAAATATAGAAACTTTACAAATGGATGATACAATGGGCGGTCTTATCGCTGAGAGCGATCTTTTAAAGACAACCTTTGGATGGATTAAAAAGGGGAAGGACAGACAAATACTGTAGGTAGTCTGTGGTTCAATATATGTGGTCGACGTTGAATGTCGTCTTTTTCGACACATCTCTATTAACCGTCATATTCAGTCCCTTTTCGACCCATTTATCTTTACCACAAGGGCAATGCCAGTTAGATCGTTGTTGTGGAGTTTTGTCAAGGGATAGGAATAATCGTTCCCTTGAGCATTTCTTCTGCTTCCCTCGTGTCTGCATATGGCATTGGCTAGATCACGTCTAAATGAAAGTTGCTCAAGATTGGGTAAAAATACAAGATAGACGATCTTCAAGTCTAGGGTGCTCAATCAGTCAGTGACGGATTTACATATTTGCCGCTAGTAGGCTATTCAAATTTTGCCACCCCTACCGACCTCTACAATAATGTCCCATGTCTTTTGTATACTGCTTCGCCTTTTTAACCGACTTCAAAAAGGGAGGAGGTTCTCAATTCGACGGTATGTTTTCTTCAAAATGCTTAAAATGTTTTCGTTCATCAGCTACGAAAAACTTGCAGAGATTTGTAAAGATCGGCAACTGTGATAAAATCTACGGTAGAAGCCTGAATTTGAGCATTCGCTTTGTTTATTCTTTCCAAAAAAACATGGTAGGTATAAATCGTTTTAATTTAAGTAAGACATTTAAAAAAAATGTTAGCCCCAAAGCCGCCACTAAAATCTGCCGCCCTAGGCTCCAGCCTACTCAGCCTATTGGTAAATCCGCCACTGCAATCAGTTCTTCTACTTCTTCTTCTATTCGTGTCGCTGGGAGTCTTCTTCTTAGTTTCTATATTGTTTGAGTCCAGTGGTGGCCACGTTGATTGCAGCAGTTCCACTTATGTACCGTCTTCGTGGAGGCAAGATAATAACGATTATCTATAAGTGCCTGCAATTCTGGCCATTCTCCTTCAGTTTTTTTCAGTGAATATTTTTGGGTGAATCACTACTGCCTCAAAGTCAATAGACTAATATTATATGCTCTTGACTTCTCCCAGCTGTACCTACTTATATCAAAAAGATCTCAATGTAATATGAAAAATTATGAGGCAAATAAATGTACGAAGTAAATCAAATAAAATCGTAAAGCAAACACGTTTTTATTAATCTTACTCCTTGACAATAACTAAATATTTAGAGATTATAATTAAATAGGTATACAGTAGTACCCAACTGATATGGCTTACCGATGTACCTGCGCAGAAGATGAATTTTCAAAGCGCGGGAAATGCTATTGACCAATCGGCACGCTCCACGCACCGCGCTTCTTTTTCCTGTACCGCTATTGGTCGGCAGCTGTCGCCATGTTAGCGCGCACCGCGTGGCATGTTAGTCAACCGCCATACTTCTGATCGAGTGCACGCGCAGCAGGCAAAAGTACACTTAGTGGCAACAAAAGTGTTTTCTTTTTTATGGTTTAAAAAGAGGCCATCGACGATAGATTGGACCATTTTGTAATAAACACCAACGAAGACACATCATCCTCATCGGATAGTGCGAGTCGTGATAATGGTGGTAATAGTAGCAACGCTCAGAGTGATATTGAGGTAGCAGGAGTGCGGCCTTTAGATTAAGTTTTTTCTATTGTTTACTAAATGAATACCTATTTGTTTATTAAATAAATCGTACATTTTAAATAACCTGTATTTTTAATTAAATATATATTTGATGAAAATTGGAGGCCCGATAAAATTGGCACGAAGTGTAATTATGCGGAGGGGCGTGACTTGCGAGTGAGACGGAACTAACAGCTACAGTGTATTATGAACCTTATAGTAGTGATCTAAGGTTGATTGTAAGTTTTAAGCATTCTTTCGTTAATCTTCGGGGCCATACTTTCTTTTCTGCGCGAACGAAGATTCACGACGCGCCTTATCAGTTGGGTACCACTGTACCTAACTATAAAATAATTCTGGCATTTTGACAAAACAACGTAAACCTGTTTAAAGAAAACTTTCCGTTCTGAAATGTTCCAAATTTTAAGATTTAAAAACATTAGTTACGTGTGCAACGGATTTTTTTTTTATTTCCCAAAGGTCGCTGACACATGCTTATTGGACGTACCTATTTTCTTGTTAGGGACTATTTTACGGCTAATTTGCTTGGCAATGGACCTGGATATGTTGATTGCTTGGATTAGTTGTAGGTAGGTACTATAAAATATCTCAACAGCTCAGCTAACAATAAATTATGATAGAATTGAAAAAAAAAGAGAAAATTGGAAGAAAATTTTAAGTGGAAAATGAAAGATTGAAAATATTAATTAAAAACAACATGTAGGCACTCACTTACCAACTTACCCTTTAGATTTTCCTGTTTCACAGAAGTATTTATTACATAAGTAATTAGGGGCTGATTTTTAATAGTCAGGCAGGAAACTTTTATAGGTAAAACTAGTGGTGCCCCCGTGGTTTCACCCGCATTTTCCATATCGTGGGAATTAAAAGTAGGTATCCTATTGTGTTAATCTTGATTATAAACTAAATTTCACCCAAATCCGTCCAGCCGTTTGTGCGTGAAGAAGTAACAAACACACTCACAAACTTTCGCCTTTATAATATTAGATAATAATGTGATACTTAGTGTGATAAATATGACATTTTAGACAAAATTTCTACAAAAAACAACTAACAATAAATGAAATATGTAGGTACAAATATCTCAGATAAAAGTAATCAGAATATTGTTAAAATGAACCCTAAATCATAAACTACAATATGTAGATTTAAAACGACTAAAATCAATTACCACCAATATGTTTAAACCGCTAACAAATGACGGTTTAATTGCGACCCCCTTTTATTTAAACACTAGAATTAAACAAACCATTTTTATTGTTCTCCCAACAAATTGAAATAACATCAGCCCATCCCAAAATATTTATGTGACTAAGCAGCTATAAATATAGTACCCACCAGTAAATAATGGAGATTTTAAATTCGCTGATTAAGAACAGATGTTTTCTCGAGATGAGCACAAGTGTTACATAAGAAGCTCAGTGTGAATAGACCTAAAATAAATCGCATACCTAGATTTTTCAGAAAATATTTTTGGTTACAAAATTAACCTACAATAAACTTTAAATGGGTTACTTATTTATTTAATTTTAAAAAAGTGGCACCCCGGGAGTGCCGGCAGAAGTGAAAACTTGAACAATTACGTGTGTATTTTTGAATTGTCATATAAACAAAACACAAACAGAATACTTTGCCATCACTCACTGACACATCGGAAATACATTAAAACCGAGTACATCCCGCGGACAGCCGAAGACATCAGAATGTAGCGCGGTGTCGGTAACAGTGTCGCGAGTTCAATGGTTTTTTCCTATCTCAAAAAATGCCCAACGCCTAAAGAAGTTTTCACTTCAATAATAATTTTAAAATATGTAATTATTTCATGAACCATACTTATTACTTTTGTACTTACTTGTTCTAAGTTGGATAGGCTCCTGGGCCCTAATTCACTATGACTACTTAATGATTCCTTACATCGAAACCACATCAATTCCTTAACAAATCCCGCCAATCTTGCGTTCATTTCGCGCGGTTTCGTTCATTGTGTCATAGACAATGAAGCTCCTGTTTGACTTTTTTGCAAAAAACTCTATGGTATATTTTTCGCATTGACCATATTTTTTTTTTTTATGAAAACGGGCCCTTTACCTACATAGGTTATCAATTCAAAACTTCAAACACGTCATATGGTTTTTCTAGAACTATTGTAATTTTAGACTTCATTTTTTGGTGTTCAATATATGTTTTTGGTGATCATTATATTTAATCCCGTTTTTTAATAGGAAAAGCAAGGACTAAATAGGTCATTCCAAAAACGATCGTAAAATACGAAACTGAAAGTCTGAAACATTATTTCCAGTTCTCCAGTGTTTCAATGTCAAGATCGAACCCACGCACTTTATATGATGATACAGCTGGTCTCTTTCATAAACGAGAGATCCGATGCATTATTGCGAAAAAGAAAGTTACGTCACGATTTATTGGAACAACGCTATTAATAGTTCAAGGCTATTTACTTACGCGTGTGATTTTTCTCGGATTTTTCAGAGCAGCGTCATATTTTGCGTGAAAGTTATCATTTTTTCTGGGAGGATTTCTATAATTTTACAACTGTGGTTATGCTTAATAACCGTAAATAAACAACTAAGTATGTTTATTTCTACAATGTTTATTTTTTTTTTAAAGGGTTTCATATATAAATATTGTAATCACTAGGTGCGTGTTCCCACACACCATCTCGAGAAGTTCCTCAAGGAAGAGTTCTGGCCGAAGGGTGTTGTGTATCGCCGGTTTCGTGGCCGGCTACATGACACCAGTCAGCGAAACACGACGCCGACACTTCGTGTTTAGTTAGTTTCTTAGTGTGATAATAATGTTGTATGTATTTATAGTATTTTTAAGTTATATTAATATTGTATTTTATGTGTTTTTATATTCATGCCTGAAATAAATGGATAAATAAATAAATTACAATATTTATATATGAAACCCTTTTTTGCCCCCCTACCGACGAAGAGATTCTGGCTACGTCATCGTCTTTAAATTTACCTGTGGTATAAGCTTCAGAACTTTTAATCGCTCCGGCCCGGCGCGTACCAGTGGTGGCACATTACAATAGAAAATCAATTGTTTCTCAATAGCCAGCCTAGTTAAGCCGAATTAGTTCCGATTTTTCAATCGTCAGATAACTTTAATCTGAATAATAAATACTTATGGCACTTTGACAGCTTTTTTATGTCATACTAGCTGCGCCCCGCGGTTTCACCCGCATAAGTGTCGATCCCGTGGGAATATCGGGATAAAAACTATCCTATGTCCTTTTCCGGGACTCAAACTATCTCTATACCAAATTTCATCTAAATCGGTTCAGTGGTTTAGGCGTGAAGAAGTAACAAACATATAAACACACACACACACACTCACAAACTTTCGCCTTTATAATATTAGTGTGATTTATTATTAATCAGCACTAAGGCAATAAAACTGATAAAAATAAATACTTAGTTTTATAAAGACAATAATAATAATATCTAGTATATCCATAGTTTTCATATGTTCGTCATTTGACAACAGCTATAAGCTATGTTTACGTTATTCTACGGCCAATAAATGCTATAGACAGGTCTCGTTCGTTAATGTCCTTTAAGAGACAATAAATTATTCTAGTAACCGCACGGATGACGCAAAATTACGTATTTCTAGCGCCTTTGACGGTCACTTAAAGATTTGGCAACAATAGTAATTAGTCATCGGCTAAACTGAAATGATTAGTAAAACAAAGGCATCGTTATTTGACCTAAAGAACTACTAATTACTTTACTTAAGAGCGTAACCCTTTCCGTTTCATGGAGATAATCAGATAAGATAGTTTTACACACCACTAATTATTATAGTGATAGATTAGAAGAAAACAAATTAGTAATAATAATAAAATTAAAAAAAAAAACTTTTTTTTTTTTCAATATTCGATGCACTTAGCGCATCGATCAAAACCGTTAACATGTCTAAATCAAATGAACGTAAACAACCATAAACTTGGTTAATATCATAGAGAGAAACCACTATCCGGCACTGTTCTAAGCCTTAGTTGATTTATTGCTTTAAACATCACAGGAACTGCATCGAAACGCATTCATCCTAAATCACCAACAAAGTGAGCCGATGTTACGTTTCCAATAACTCACTACAGCTACAATCACACGGGCTAACAAATCAATCACGGGCTAAAACATTTTTATAGTCTCGTAAAACCGCGACCTTCGGCCGAATGATCGAACGAGACATAAAGCTAATGTCTGGCCACAACGCCAAATGAATTCTATAACGGGACACTAAAGTTTGGCAACTATTACACTTTAATTTCAGTTGTTCAAATCTTGTCTCGGCGTAATAGCGCTGCACCGCCCCGCTCCCTGGAGACCCTTTTCAAAAGTAACCCTTTTCCATTCCGTTGGAAAGGCTGTGTTTGTTCGAGGACATTGAAATGGGACTCCTGCTGTCTGTCGTTATCTCGTACGCCGGCGCGCACGAAGCAATCGAGTGCTTGAAACACTTACTTAGTGGCGTCATACCCCGCGACCACCCGGACTTACAAGAACTGGTCGAGTACTACAGCAGCCAACTCAGAAAAGCGACCAATTCATCCTCCGCAGCGGACTGGAGCAAAGAATGCGGTCAGGGATACCTATGTTTAACAGAGGATAAAAATGGAAAACTAAAATCGGCCGCCGTGAAGTACTACGATGACAATACAAACTCGACCGCCATACTGTTCTCTACGAAAATCTCCAGCTTCGGACAGGAGTCGCTCGAGGAGAGCCAATCAAACGGAGACTACAGGAGTGACAGGTACATTCCGCCGAAAACGAAAACCATTCTAACGAACTCCTCAGGGTCGATCAGTGTCGGTCAAAGAAACAGATCACCTACGCCTCGTGAAACTATTTCAGATTCAAATCACAACAGCTTTACTTCAAATTCTGTCGAGCCTGACAGCAAGGAGGAAGGTGGGGCTGACGAGAAACAAGTATGGCATTACAGACCTCTGAGTCCCACCCGCACCCCGCAAACACTGCCCGAAATACATTTCCAATCATTCGACGAAGACAAAAAAGGCGAATACAGCGAAGAATTCCTCAGGTTAATATTCATAGTTACCGGCAGGAACATCTCCCATGTAGACACTCATGCTTACAGTTCGGTAGTGACTTAGCTGCGTCCCATTGCCACGAGTGATCACCGCCCATCTGGACACCACCACATGCACGAGTAGAAAGCTAATTCATGGTACATACCATTCACTTCATCTGTACTATACCTACTCATATGTTATGAATTTGTTTAAGATCTCTTGATGGGATTAAGTACCGACCGATACAACGAAGCGACCCGAGTGGCAGGCGACGGAGTTTCAGAAAGCGTCACTCTTCGTCGTCGAATTCTTCCAGAGAGTCGCGAGCGTCCCGCGAGGAAGAACTAAAGATGTTCACGTCACTCGAGGAAGCCGAGTTCGAGCGTATGAATAAAGACGGCAAAGTGGCAGGGTTCGGAAGCACTCCTAATCTATCAGCGCGTTCTTATTCCAGAAGTCGATCGAGGGAAAACTCGAGGGAGAGAAGGAGTGACCACTGGAGCGTGGAAGCGTCAGTTGACACCGTGGCTTCCGAAGACAGTGCGGAGCTAAAGCCGATGTTGAAAGACGTTCCCAAACTCAACTCCTTCGAGGAAGAGACGACTGAGACTAAAGAGGTAATTGAAGAGGAGGAAGAAGACTTCTGGGGTAACTTAGCGGACTAACTTGGAACCTAACGCAGCACGAGCGCACCGCTGATTGTGAGCCTCTGTAAGCATGACTGAACATTAAATTATGATGCCCCGTTTGTGTTTTGTTTTCTTTGAGAACCCTTAGAAATAACCGAACTCTTTGATATCCTTTGTGACAGGACTTTGAAAAGGTAGGCTCTAATCTGTATGGCTTGTGTAGCGAAACCGAAATTATGGGACACACAATTCTGTTTCGAAATTGATACAATGATTGGCTTAAAGACACATATCTGAGACAATATGAGGTTGGTAGATATTATTAGATTTTTAATTGGCTCGCTTTACCAGGCAAAAGTGAACACTATAAATACCCTTATTAGAGTTCATACACTTAACACAATGCAATAATGAATAAACACAATCACGAAGATACACTTACGATGACACAATTAAATTCATGTAATAATCACGTAATTCTCTTATTTATCATGTAATTTGTGTTCTACATATGTACCATTAGTGTACTACACGTATTTTTAGCATAGTTAATGTTGAAAACTTTACTGACTGCGGGCTTCATAATGGCCCCATTTCCTTCGGTCGAATTAATGTTGGTTTTTGTAATTGAACCGAAAACAAACTTACATAAAGAAATAGTTTAACTGTTGGTTTAGATTTTCACAAAAGTCATGTGTCACAATATTATACAGTTACTTAGAGCCTTACTTTTATTATCGTTTTGATATTATATACTGGATCATGACAGGCCATTTTAGAACATATCTACAATTTTTCTTTTTTATTTAAACCTTAAATATAACCCAACATAACATCACGCCTGTAATCTCCAAACGGTTAGGCAGAGGTGTACCTACACACCCACCAACACCACCCTTCCCCTCACCATAAATATTAACGACTGCAAATATTAATAATGACATCCCCCAGTTCAACAGGTCGCAGCTATACCACCTTCATTTCCTGATCTGGTCAAGTCAAATCCTTACAATTTTACTGCAATTAAATTGCCATATTTCCAATTAATATTAAATTATGAGCAGTTAATCAAAACTGTTGCACAATAGTCCGAAAATACTCGTCCAGCCTCGACCCAGATGTGTCTCATTAAATCCAGGGCATAAAGTACCTACGACCTTTGAATTAACGCCATCTATCGGCCAATGCAGATTATAAGCAGATTCTGTGTAGTATTTTTCTAACAACCTGGGGATTATTTTGACAGGCGCTTGGAAATTAACTGTTTGTGGGAATTAGGGAAAGATTAATAGTTGAGGATTACATTTGGCAAGGATTCGAATTATTGGGCTGGTATATGTCGTGTTTTAAAAACTTAGCTGTATGAAATAGGAATGATGACACCATTAGAAACTGAAGTCAGTGCTACAGCACGTGTCTAAATAATCGAATTACCGGCTACATAATATTAAAGATGCATCTTCGTCGAGCTCAGAGTTCTATTCAAATCGATTTGAGTTTTATAATTTCACAATTATTCTAATTTCACAGTTGGTTGAAACAATTTTCAATTTGATACAATCACTGTCACAAATGTCGCATTGTGGATTTATAGACTGATGTGCTACCTACTGTCACAAATTGTAAATGAAAGCTGAAAAGAGAGCTCGGAAAGTATGGATAGATATAACAAGGCATTCTATCAGCGTTAACGATGACGGAAAAGTAATGGACATAATTTACCGAAAAGTTTATGTTTATCCTGTTGAAAGTCGTTGTAGAAATACGAAACATTTCGAAAGCGATTGCTATTTGTCTTAGCCCTAAAAAGAGTCGCATAAATTAGATAGAAGTTACCAAATAGATGACGTATATTTACAAGAAAAATATACGTCATCAAAACCCTGACGAACCCTATTCATTACTTTATTTTGGCAATGTAAATGATGCCGACAAAATAGCTGTTCTGTTACATCTACAAACGATCACGAACAAGAACCGTAACGAACGCCAAAATATACCGAAATTCCCCCAAGACTTGCAAATAACCGTGGGCGTATTACTGAAGCCCGCAGATAGGTTAAGCTCTTTAATTAGAGCCCTATTCATACGACACGGAAGATCCGCTTTTTATACCATGTATGTATGTATATTTGAAGTCAAATGTATAATAATGGAGACTGATGAGGTATTATGCATTGAAGTACTTTCTTCTGTAGTTCGTCTGGATTGTAGGTTATTAGGACAAGATAGTAGGAATTATTACTGTATGTAAGACTAATGGTGATGGATATATTAAAATGTTTTTGATATTGAAAAGGTGTCAAGTTTTTTCTTATGGTTAAAGGTCATCTATCAATAGTTTTATTGAAGCCATAGACGTGCAATACAATGTACTTTAATGACTTCTATATTTTTTTATGTGACTTCTAATTATTCTAATTTCTCAAAAAGATTCTCTTGCTAGTTATAGAAATCATCTATAGATCTGCTCTACATTTACACCCAGACCTAACTTCCAAAAATACATGCATTTCAACCCACAATTCTTGTCAAGTTTACAATTTCTGCGGTTACAACTCCCGACTCGCACGTCACTGAACCACAAGCTCCATAGACACACACGAATATTCTTTTACGACGGGATGTGTTCCCGTGAACCAACTCTTTTCTTTGATTAAACCCTAATTTATGTCCACACGACGTTCTTTTGTTTTTTCTTTTGTTATCTTTTCATCTAGAATAGTTTTATTGGTTTCTCGTTCGAAATCACTGTCATTTGTTTTTATTATTTTGTATTTTGAATGTCGTGTGACTACAGAGGTGACTGTAACGTCTATTTTAATTTTTGATTTATGGAAAGTAGACGAACTCTGCTATTGAGCCAATAAACGCACATACCTTACTTCAGTGTAGGAATCCAAAGCTTTGTGGTGAAATTATGTTCAACTCGGTAACTTTACGATTTAGCAGAGCAAACATAAACAAACAAAAATAACCAGCTATTACAAAATGTTTTGTGTTAAACAATAACGGAGCTTGTCCAAAAATATCAAGGTCTGGGATTTGTTTCATTTTAAATGAATTTGTAACCATAATAAACGCAATTACTTAAAGAAAAATACTATATTATTATATGCCTGTATATGTCTTCTTCTGGATTTAAGTCGCTATCATTGTAGATGTCTATCTATGCTACCCACTAGAGGTACACCCAAACAGTTATTAATAAACCACTCTCCCTAGCGTAGGCAGCGACATTATTTTAATACGTCCCCAATTGTCAGCACTGTCCACCCCCTTTAAATCAGCGTACATAATAACGTCATTTGCCACGACATCGAATACATACATTACTAAACTGAGCCAAAACATCTCGCCACTTTTCATCCCGACCAAGAAATATCTTGATCTATCTAGATGAAATTATCTATCTCCTTTCTATTTTGCTGCATCGCGATTCGGTGTTTTAAAATTAGATTGCTACCGTTGCCAACCCATACTTCAGGCATATAGAAAAAAGTTAAATTAATTCTTGGAGCTTCGTTTATAGTGGGATATTTATTTTTAAATTCATGGTCTTGATCGGTTGGACTCTGTTGTGGTTCTGGATTGTTTTTGATGGTTCACGTCTGGTTTTTAACATGCGTTGTGAAGGTATTAAATGGATTGAGTTCCGTCAAAACTACAAAGAGGACGCGCGGGCTCGCGAATGATGGAAGGACTGGAGGGAGGCCTTTGCCCAGGATTGCATGGGACAGTGCAGGCTAATAAAAAAAAAGTTATAAAAAATGGAAATGATACGACCTACGTCATTTTCTTACTCGTCAACATAATTAAGTGTTATTGTTATTTCGGATAGGTTCGCTTTTGAGCTATGAAGCTATCCTTATACCTACATACCTATTTAGCGATGATGATGTCAACGAAGAATTACATAAAATTCCAATTCACTTTTTCTGTTTATTTGATGTTTATGCGTAGGAGACTACATAATGATGTCCACTGGGTTTTTACTGTGTATGTTTTTTTCTCTCTGGATCACACTATATCACAAGTGGAAATGTTTTAGTCACAGCTTGCATTAAAGAACGAAAGACAAAAACAATCACCTCTTAACACGCGCAAACGCATTTTTGAATCCGCACACGTCACTATTATTTAGTCTTCTGCAAGTTTGCGAAGTATTCGTCTATTTTCGAATTCAGGAAGTCACTAACGTTTGTCTGATCTATCAATATCAGATTGGTCTTTGAATTTTCTAATTCCTTTACTCATAAAGGGTTTTTAATATAAAAAGCCTCTCAATTTTGAAAATAATTCGAATTACATAACTTGCGCTTTGTGTGTCTGGACTTCGTGCGGAAAAATTGTTCAAGCACCCTATCAACACAGCCTATCGCAGTTCACTGATGGACATAGGCCTCTCCCAGGATGCACCACAACACCATTTATTTATATATTTATCCTTACACTGGAACGCCACACGGTAATGACACCAACGGAGTAAAAAATCACTTCATCTGCTGCTTTCCATCCATGCATGACATCGAACGAGTGGAAATGGATCACGCACGCTCACGCAACGTCAAGACATTTCTCCATAACCCCATTACTCCTTCCATAAATTGCGAAATACATTAAAATTGAAAAAACGGAAAATTTTGAGGTGTCATCCTGCCTGACCATCTCCTCCGTTTTCCAACAAACATACGAAGGCAGCCACCATCAGTCTAAGGCTGCCTTTGGCTGTGTGAAACCAACCAATAACATCGCTTAATTTTTATAGCTGGAACTAAGTTAGCGTTGGTATTGGTTAGTTTTACACACATCCCTCGCTCATCTCTGGTGGAAAGGCAGCTTTAAGGTTGTCGGACCATCTAGCTGAGGGGCGTCCCACGCTACTCTTGCCGAGCAACCCTAACACATAAAGCAATCTAAGAACCATTAAAATATAACCAAGAAAATCACGTATTAAACGAGCAAATCCGCTGACAGACCACGACTGCTAGGACCAAATAATGTTAAAATATTACCGTTAGGACCATTCATAATCATAATTAAATTATCTTCGACCCCATTGTGTGCCAAAACGCGCGCTGGCAAGATTCATATCCGATAAAATTTATTAATTGATAACAATATTGTGAACGATTTGATTAATTATTGATTTATGTTCGTGGAATAAATCAATTGACGTTCAGAAGAATTTATTACAGTAAACAGCTTTACGCAAGCGGATGTTTGTGAAGGAAAAAGTTGGAAAAACATACAGGTATATAATTTACCATGTAATAGGGTCTAATAGGGGGGAGAGAAGGGTTGTGGCTAAATATTAACAGCCGCACGGGTCGAATGAAGGTAGAGCTATGCTTGCCGCGGTCGGACCGCGGATGGGTGACCATCCATTATATATTTTACACCTTCGTGTCTCAGAAAGCACGTACCGGCTGTCATTCGTAGATATTTTGATAGTCGTTACGGGTAGCCTGAAAGTCGGACAACAGTCTTACCAAGGGTTATCGTGTTACCCTATAGCCAGTAACTGAGTTGTAAAATTAGGATTAGGAGTCGCTCCATGCAAAATAGTGGTCCCTATTCAGTAGCATCCGGTTATACTGCCGCCCACTGTATGTTTTGTATTAATAATCGTATTTTTTTGTTATGTATTTTTTGGTGTACAATAAAGTATAAGTATATAAATAAATAAATACTGGAAGCCGACCCCAACATAGTTTAGAAAAGGCTAGGCAGAAGATATTGTATGGCCTATTAGGCCATCACATTGTTTTTATTCTCGATGTTCCTGTTTGTGATTGCAAATCCTAGAATAAAATTGGACAGTTTATTTGACTTAAAAATAACGAGTGATAGGTACTATTTCCCGTGTGGATTTTTCCGTCTTTTAAGAAAAACAACTTTTGTTTTTCAATACTGATCTGGGACAAACTATGTCTTGCGTTATGCAAGAGTTAACTCATGAATATAGGTCACAACTTTTCACATGCAATTATGCACCATTGTCATGGTGTGTTCATTGTGATCTCTTTTCATTAGTGGATGCAAATTCATAATAAATTGTCATTGTCTAAGTATAGTGTCAAGAATCTCGGTCTTATCCCATAGGATTCTTCTCATACAAATCTACCTTTTGGAAGAGGCATCTAGAATCAATTCTATTTTCTTGTAAATTTTTACTGTCAAAAGTGTCTTTTATGTGTCTATTTGAAATAAAATAAATGATAATCACATAATTTATTACAATTGAACTAAAAGTTTTCCGCAAATCTGACATTTCGTACCACAAAGTACGGTAGCAAGTTTTCTATTTTTGTGCTCATAATGATAAAGTTCCTTTTCGTCCTTTTTAATATCAAATATTATTCTTGCTTCGTGTAATTTATTTAAGACCAAAAACAAAAAAACAAATTCAAAATTTGAAATAGTGAAAAAGCTCAATTTCACGCCATTCTTCCCTTCTGCGTCATCAATCATATCTTCCGATGTTTTCAATAGAATCAATTCAAAGGGCGTTCGCCCAGGTGTAAAATGTCGGAAACGTAAGCAATTGTAAAACATTGTAAAAATAGCCCAATGAATGAAGTAGCTTTGACCAAGACCTCGGTTTGAAGGTTCAATGAAGACATCGACCGTATGTCTAGACGAGCGAAGGTAACTGACGCGGAAGTTAGAAAAGTATGCGCGAATGTATCTACAGAGAAAACTGAATCATTTATAATTTTAGTTGCAAGTTCTGTGTAAACAACCACGCTAAGAATTTATGGTACGACAGCTTCCGATGAATCAGTTTACAAAGAAAATTCTGGTCCTTTGAGATTTTACTACATTTTCTAATTGTGATGTTTTGCTATGTTCGTATTTTCGCATCAATTTTCTTAGAATTTTTGTCATTGCATGATTTTAAAACAAATGATACTCCGTTTGTTTTTCAGTAATCTGTGCGATTCAGAAATATATTTTAGAAGCAATAAAGTGAAATTGTTTGTCATTTTCTTTTATAATATCTCTATTGCCGCTCTTTCTTCTTTCGTTTGAACAGCTGTGTCCATTCCGTCTTCAATTACTATGACTTTGCAAATTACCAAGATTTGACGTTTCCGTTTAAAAGTTTCAAGTTTCTTCATGAAAAGAATTATTTTGTAAAATATGTCTCTCATTCAGAAAGCTGAAATCTTAAAACTGGGAATTAAATCAATTACGAATTACCATAATATGTAGTTTTACAAGGAATGTTCTACATTCTGCAACACACTATCAATAGCAATAAGTTCAACAACATTCATTGCGTTATTTACGTTGTTGAGCAGACAAATTTTTCGAACATATGCAGCAATGGATTAGCAATATCCTTCAAAATGATTCAGATTGTGAGTGATAGTGTAATATGCAATTAGGGTGCTAGTCACGGTGGTAATCGAATTACTAGATTATTGGAAAATATAATAGAACTTCAAACTAAAATATTTAACAGTTAAAATACGTAAAAGCGATCCAACAATATTACCGTCAAGAAGCAAGCTTTTATTACAAAAACTACTAAGAAATGTAAATAAATATTGTCTTTGAAGCTGTTACGTGGAACTGTTGATCTAACTAATAGTTTCCTGCGATTGTTACAAAAGTTGGCAGTTTATATTAGTTAGATATTTGCATTCCAAGACTGTTTTTAATGTTACAAAACTTTTCGGAATCTAGAATTCTGCACTGACTTTTCAAAAAGTTCTCCCATGTCGTAGATGCAAAACAAAAAACAATCTTCAGTCCTCCTTAGATCCGCGACGTTTATTGATTTGAATGTGCTCTGTCAGTTGAGAGTATGTCATGCTCACTCAAATGTCTCACTGATGGTAGCGTATGCGTTGGATCTATAGATACAATTTCTATGATTGGATCATTCGGCTCCCTTCAAAATTATTGAGTGGAACGTACACCCTTTAAAGCCACAATTTAATATTTTCAGAACAGTTTTTCAACTAACTGTTTGACTTACGTTCAAAGGTTCCTTATGTATGTAGTAGGTACATGATTTATTGAGTGATGTACAGACACCAACACATCAAGTTACCCGAAACTGTCAAATTTTCCTAATCAACTTTGAACCTTATGCTTTAGTGATAAAGTTGAAAATCTATTAAAGAAATATGACAGATTGTAGCAGCTTGAGGTGCTGTACTATACATATTTTTTCTAAAGACGAAGATTAACCCGTAAGGGAAAACAATTTTTCTAAGCGAGATGAATTCCGCAAATGCGCCATTATTTTGGTATTTCCCTTATGACATTTCCTTATTTCATTATACTCTTGATATCCTCAACATTTCCTTAGAACACAGATTCTGTCTTGTGTAGTATTAAATGTTTCCTTGAAAGGTATAGTTTCGTTGTATTTTAAGTCGATTGCCATAAAATATGCAGAAGTATTGACGCTAGCATCGTCCATGGAAGGTCACATCGTTAAGTAAGCTACTTTTCATAGTACGTTTGCAATTAGTTCTGTGAGAAAGGCGACTTTTCCGCGCAAGACATAAATTATCAACACTTATTGGGCAAAAAGATATTGGTTAGTTTTTTGCACACAAATCTAAATGTGTTTACAACATCAATGCTTTTAAAATCTTCGGAAAAATCTGCTCCTTTCCTATTGAAATACTAATGAATGGTCCTTACGTACATTCATCCAAGCTCTTAATTGACAGATCTTTATCACGTAATTTATCATTTCTACACTTTGTACTCAGCACACGTTGTTATTAATTGTCTCCTATCTAAAGCTAACGATGAGCATCAATAAAATTAATCTATGTCAAACGCATCAATTATCACGCCAACCAGTTTGCGCTGCACAAACATTAAAACTTAATTGTGCATTTATAGGTCGGAGCATGCGTAAATCTGTGATTGTTCTCCTATTTTAACCCATTCGGAATCTCGGCCAACCGATAACCCTGTAAGCTACTCCTAATATTCATATTTCGCGCTCAACCACCGTATCGCTTACAAGGGAAGGATAGCAGCGGATCTCGGATAGGAAAACGCGCGGTTTCAAGTCGCCATAGTTCGGAAACGCCGCCCGCGCACCTGCCCTCTCCGTCACTCTTCCAAATTTAAATCCCAAACTCCCCCCACCGTCTCGAGCGCTAAACATTCTGGAATAATTCCTGCGATTCGGCCACCGTTGCTCGCCATTCGAATTCGGGTCGCGACCGCGTCCGGTGATACCGTATCTTCTTAACGAACTACCCCGCTAGTGCCATGGCTGACGTTGACGTGCAAGTCCAGTACACCACCACGGAGCGCAAGACCAGGAAGGTCAAGAAGACCTCCAAGCGCAGGGAGTCTAAGGATGGAGAGGTCACCGTCACGGAAGTGGAACATACCAACACCACCACCAACGCCGACGATGGGTATGTGTTGTGGTGGCCAGCCTCCCTTGACCCGTGTAGTGACGCCAGTGTGTTCGTGTCAGTCAAGTGTCGATTACCGCGCGTTCCTCCCTGTCAGTGACATGCATAACATTGTTTATATGCACTTTGTTAGGCGTGTTTTGGCCACCCTCACATACCCGACCTAATTTAAGGTAATTACTAACAAAATTGTTACTATATTATTATGTATACTTAGGTTAAGGTATGTATCTATGGGTCTTTGTAACCTGAAAATAAATGGTTTATTATTATTATTATTATTATCGGATGTTTTGGAATGATTTTTTAACAGAAACATCATTTACTACTAACCTTTATTATTAATCACGATTACCATATTATAATTAATCTTCAACTACCTTTATAGAACATACACTTAGGGAAAACTGAAAACTTGATGAAAGACATCATGAATAGGTACATCTATTTTTAACACCTAAACAATAAATATATGTATTGAGGAATAAGATGAATTATGAAAATAATCACATGCATACCATGAATGATGAATACGATTTGATCAATATCTAGGATAAACAAAAACCGTTTGAATTTTAAAATATTATTCCAGAAAGTTTGTGTCAAAACCTTATAGGACAATTTTCCCGAAAGATGAATCTGTATGTCAGATATCAAACTGTTTATCAGAAACCAAATTATTCGTCTCTCCAGAGACTCCAAACATTTTCAACCATCTCTAACCAAGTCCTATTTGTTCCAGCTTATTTTCAGTGGCGAATACACCAAGGCGATGAACAAGGACTGGCACAGCGGTCACTTCTGTTGCTGGCAGTGCGACGAGTCGCTGACCGGCCAGCGATACGTCCTGAGGGATGAGCACCCCTACTGCATCAAGTGCTACGAGAGCGTCTTCGCCAACGGATGCGAAGAATGCAACAAAACCATCGGCATCGACTCTAAGGTTAGCTTCCTAAAGCTCAGATTCTATTGGCAAGCTTAGACTCTTTTATCAGTCCTGTCGGTTCAGTCTATTATGCAATATTATTCAACAGCTCATTTTGCCTCAGATTCTTAGCCTCGTTTGTATAAATGGCTTTTGATTTTGAGCTAGAGAATCGAATATTTGTTTGAATTTCTGAGTATAAGTTTTAGGTTGTTGCGACATTTTTGTTCTACTTTCGCTTCATCAGGATTTTTGTTGTTTGGTTCTAACTTCGCCCTCATAACTTGGACCTCTTGTTATTGTTATGAGACTTTAAATTGCGAAATGTGTTGTCTTGATATAGGATACGACGCGGAATCTAAAATAGTTCAAAGCGCCGTAAAACGCTGAGACGAATGCTATTTTGAGTTGATAAATAATTGTTTCGGGAAAGATAATCTTACGGATAAACTGAACAATAAACAAGAATTGGCAAAATGCTCGGTTTGTGACAGTTTGATTGAGAGCCCGTTGTAAACATGTGCGCTGTCTATAATGACTCCTAAATCACTTTTGTTTTCTTGCCATCTTAAATCCACGTCCAAAATTGCATACGAGGCCTGTGTTTCATTGAAAATATCATTGACACAGAATCCTAAGCGAGTTGTATGTGCGGTATGAATAGGATTAAAATCCACGGCATTCGTCAGCTTTGTTTCACCGATCAAATTTAGTAATGTCACTCCAGCCGGCCCAGATTCTTCGGGCGCACCTCTGCACACGGCCCCAGGCAGAACGCTGCCAAGCCAACATAACGTTAACGTTACGCCAAACATTATACATTTATCTCGACGAACAACCAATGACTTTTCCCGTCCACACGCAGCTGCGAACGCTACTAGTGTTTGTTTGAACCAATTGTTCAAATACACTTATGATAAATCACAATGTTCATTTAGTGAAATATTATCCCCAAAGTGTCTCGAAGACCCTCGAATCCAGGCATGAATCTTAGCAACAAAAATGAAATTGCGATATTATAACGCGCCAATTTGATTTGATTGTAATGGGACAAAAATACAAACTAAATGATCCACAGCGTATAAATCATGGTTCTCTAATAGATAAATGACAGTTTCGACTCTGTCAAGTAATGGATGATATTCCTCGTGAATTATAACCCCTTGATGCTATTTATCGCGGCAGTCAAGAACACATTAGCGGCGTGTTTACTATGGCTATATTGTTAACATTACACCCAACTGGTAGCCGCTGCAGCCTGGACTTTAACAAATTGACGATCGCTTACAGAAAACAAATCGCGTGTTAGCACAAACTAAACTATTTCTGGGTCGGATACAGTATTCTGATGTTTTCGTTTAGAGCCAACCTTGAAAAGCTTGTGCGGATCCGTCAGACGATTCTTTTAAGATTTACGCGATCCAAGAAGCTCTAAGAGTTTCGTAATCGGCCAAAATAAACATTCATATTTTATTGACATTACGACATTCAGTTTTAAATGTACGTTCTGTCGGTCCTCGCACCGCCGCCAGGAATAGAATCCAGAATGAGGGGAGATTTATTTTGAAACTTGAACTAAACACGTCAAATGCAACGTGAGAGAATGTATTTGAGTTTTTAATTTAACTCGAGTGTTAGCGTTGACCCGAAAGTTGGAAATACTTGTGTTGTATGCACTCAGGTTTTGGGTTATGCTCGTTATTTGGTCAGTGAACTTGATATGAATGTAACAAATAGGATTTGCAGTCGAGTGTTTATATGAAATCGAAAATGTATGTTTATGAATCATGGACCAAAATAGGTTTGTGTACGATGGCTGGTATTTCCAGCAATTGAGATGTAGGTTGTTATGCAATTTAGGAGGAAATCTTAGGAATGACAACTGGAGTTAATGTTGTCCTTATAAGTAAGAACTCTATAACAATTGATAGGTCTCGGTATCTTAACAGCAAGCTGAAGGTAATAATTACCGCCTACACTTCGTAGTCAACATATGTCGTTCGAATAATACGTTTTTTGCGTATAATGTCAGGTTTTTCCATCTAAGTGAAGAAGATCTGATGGGAGGGCCTCTGATTAATGTTCCTCACGTCGGATTTAAACGTATTAATTATTGTTATCGTGGTTAGAAACGATATATTTTTTGTAAATCACGCCTTTATTTAAATAAGATTTTGTCATGTCTATTCATAGCGTTTTTCAATATTTATATGCGTTCATCTCAGCAATATTTTTGTTCGGCCGATGTCATTTATTGAAAATTGAATAATAATGTAGTTAAAATTCGAGTCACGTTGCCATAAACACAATAGCGCGTTTTTAAACTGGATTAAAGTATTTCTGAAGTTAAAATTGGTTTGTTGTTGTTTTGTTTTTGAGAACTAAGGGAGACCTTAGCAATGTAAAAATGGGCGACATATTCATTTTAGATGGATCGATCAGGCATCCTCAGTCTAATATTTCCTATGTGCCAGTATTATTAAAGGCACTTTCCATCAATTTCATCATTACGATTTATAAATCTTTGCAATATACGAGTAGGTTCCATTTTTCCAAAATCGGATTGGTAATCAGATTTTGAACTTTTCACCGAATATCGCTTTGCTTTTGTTTTTCGTTACTTCTTTTTGCAATTATTTCGAATCTAACCGTTCTTCTCTTGTCTCTCAGGACCTGTCGTACAAAGACAAGCACTGGCATGAGGCCTGCTTCCTGTGCGCCAAGTGCCGCGTCTCGCTGGTAGACAAGCAGTTCGGCTCCAAGCTCGACAAGATCTACTGCGGCAACTGCTACGATGCCCAGTTCGCCAGCCGTTGCGATGGCTGCGGCGAGGTGTTCCGCGCTGGTGAGTACTTAGCTTTACTTTTGGTGACGAAGGATCAGCGGGTGATTGCGTAACACACTTACTATGGCCATGCATTTCATTTCTTGACAATTCAATCATATTCATTGCGTCATTTACGTTGTCGAGCAGAAGAATTTGTCAAACATACGAAGCAATGATTTATAAATTTCTTTCAAAATCCTTCGGATTGTGACTAAGTGTGTTACGCAATTGGAGAGCAAGATTTTTGGTCCTAAGATACGAGTTGGTTGATATGTTTTTAAATTAAAAATGAGCTAATGATTTTGTGAAAATAATAATTTTCCTGTTCTAAACATCAAATTTTTTAATATTAAAAACGACGCTGTCAAAATATATTAATCTTCATTATGGACTTCCACATGATATCTATCTACTAGAAAAACTTGCAAATTAATGAAATACTTGACATTATACTGTCGTCGTGGTCCTTTTATACGGGAGCTATAATAACATAATTTACGCGTTCTACGTACCTATATCGATCAATCGCTCAATAAGGTGTAACATATCGCGGGTGCATATAACCTATTTTATAGCTAATTGTACATTAGTCGCATGCCGACCGACACTTGTTTGTGATACACACGGGTGCCGTGTGCGACTAGCTGTAAAAAACAATGAAAAATATATAGAAAAAAACACATTATCATCTTTTTTGCAAGGGAGACCACTGACCGGCTGTTCGCTCGCTTGTTTGTCTCCCTTCTCTTCTTCCGCGTTTCTGATTTTGTTTACAATGGCCAATCTTTTATGTAGAAGCTCATCCAGTTACCCGCTATTCTCATTCGACTTTGTCTGTTGCGTGGGGTGATACAAATAATAGATCCGTAGATAGTTATTTCTGTCAAGTAAAGATTTTTAACTCAGTACCAAATTCGAAACTAGTAACACTACATTACCAAAATTAACATGTAATAAAAGCAAGTGTCAAATGCAACAAAAACACACCACATACCTAACACACCCAATCAATAAATCAATATTTAACCATCTAATCTTAGCAACAGTGTATCTAAAGATTGGTTGCGCCTGCGCCGCCTTCTCCGTATAAGGCACGTCATTACCTACCCTCGTTATGGTAGTGTAAGGTAAGGACCAAGAAAAAACGGCCACTGTCATTGCCACAACCTCGGATACGCTTCCATGCACATAAGTGGAAATGAAATTTTCGAATTTCGATATGGTGACGCCTTCACGCTATTTTTAAGGCAGATTTTTTGGAACATCTGACTTTTTATGCTTTACTTTGGGTTCACCTTGTTTGACTTAAAAGGCGAAGTTTTTTTGCAAGTGCACTGCAAGTTTATTTAAAAGAAATTGAGATAAAGGACCAAAATAAAAAGTGATATGGAATAAAATCATCCCAAATTAAAACCAAAGCAATACAACGATATTGCTGTTCTTAGTCCTCAAAATTGATTAGCAAATAATACTGCGTAATACCCAGTAACCTTAGAAAAGTAATAATCTACTCCTAAACCTACCTACAATAAACTACAAAGACGTATAAGTCGAGGCTAATCACTTTGTATTATCCGAAAACATTTGTAAATTGAAAGACTACGACCAATTACTACCGAAGCAGCACATTACATGTAGGTATACCTTACAAGTTACAAGCGAGTTGTACGGATTCCTATAATTGGGCAGAGGGCGATTCAAACTATTGTGATTAATTGAATAGTAGAACAGTCTTCTATACATATAAATAACAGTGATTTCAGACCTTCCAAGAAATCAAGTTTCTAATACAAAATTTTGTATCACAGGTTCTTGGTATTTATTTTGATGACACAACCGATTGCTGATTTTAACTATAACCATTAGGTAAATACCTAAGTAGTCGCCAATAATTTTGTGTTCCATGGAACTCACTAAAGTAATCTATACTTCTATACTAATATTACAAAGAGGTAAAAATTGTTTATAAGTTTGTATGTAGGGGGTAATCTCTGGAACTAAGAGTCGGATTTCAAAAATTCTTCTTGCATTTGATAGCCCAATTCTTGAGGAAGGCTATAGGCTATTTAACGTCACGCTATGACCCTTAGGAGCCGAGCAAAAGCGCTATGGGGAAACGAAGTGATAGAGCAGGAAACGCGGGCAAGTGATGCAATACGACGAGATGGGTCGAGGGAATAAGAAATTTCACGCGAACAAAGTCGCGGGCAGAAGCTAGTGGTTTATAAATAAATAACCATTGATTCATTGAGAGGAATAGTGATTATAGTCCGCGCGGAATTAGTTGGCCGCTGAGATGCGGACAGGGGTGAGGCGGCGGTTCGCAACCCACGTACTGAGTAATGCGCCCCCGCCCCTCCGTCCCACCGCTCACATACCTAAGGCGCGGCCAACTAGTTCCACAAGGACTATAGTTAATGTAATTTTGAGCTGCTAAGTCTGCTAATGTCATCTCAAATTGCTGTTAAATTGTGAACCTGCTTACTGTAGGTATTACCTGGACAATAAATATTTTCTATTTTTCTATCTGCCTTCAAAATTCTGAGTTCAAAATATATATTTTTTCTTACAAGAGGTATATCGTAGGTAGCACGATATTCTGTTAAAAAAAAAAAAAAAAAGACGGGTTGCACTCCGGGAGTGCCGGCAGAAGTGAAAACATGAATATTAACGTTGAAATAAATCAATTATGAATTGAATTAATATAACTAATTTTTTTCCACTATTTCTGCGTCACTTTTTTTATAAATCGATGCACTTTGTTCAATTTCCATATTTGAAACACTTTATATTCACGAATTTTACGAATACACAGCAGTGTAGCTACACAGACGGTCGAGCCATCAGCTGTCCATCCATCCATCCACATCCACGTCCACCGTCACCGTCACCGTCACCGTCACCGTCACCGTCACCGTCACCGTCACCGTCACCGTCACCGTCACCGTCACCGTCACCGTCACCGTCACCGTCACCGTCACCGTCGCCGTCACCGTCACCGTCACCGTCACCGTCACCGTCACCGACACCGTTACCGTCACCGTCTCCATCACCGTCACCGTCACCGTCACCGTCACCGTCACCCGTCACCGTCACCGTCACCGTCACCGTCACCGTCATCACCGTCACACCGTCACCGTCACCGTCGCCGTCACCGTCACCGACACCGTCACCGACACCGTCACCGTCACCGTCACCGACACAGTCACCGTCTCCGTCACCGTCATCACCGTCACACCGTCACCGTCACCGTCACCGTCACCGTCACCGTCACCGTCACCGTCGCCGACACCGTCACCGACACCGTCACCGTCGCCGTCACCGTCACCATCACCGTCACCGTCATCACCGTCACACCGTCACCGTCACCGTCACCGTCACCGTCACCGTCACCGTCGCCGACACCGTCACCGACACCGTCACCGTCGCCGTCACCGTCACCATCACCGACACCGTCACCGTCACCGACACCGTCACCGACACCGTCACCGTCACCGTCACCGTCACCGACACCGTCACCGTCACCGTCACCGTCACCGTCACCGTCACCGTACCGACACCGTCACCGTCACCGTCGCCGTCACCGACACCGTCACCGTCACCGTCACCGTCACCGTCACCGTCACCGTCACCGTCCGTCCGTCCGTCCGTCCATCCATCTATCCATCCACCCATCCATTATCGTGTCTCACTTGGTTCACTTCGGTTGGCGCCGCCGTAGAAAGAGGGGGGGGGGGGGAAATCTCTCCTGACGGTCACGTGTCCTGACGCGAGTTTAACATTTTTTCCCCAGTACAAAAAGTGTTCAACGCCGCTAAAGAAGTTTTCACTTCAAAAAACAATGTGCTACTGTACAAAACAAAACGCTAGGTCAAATATTTAGGACAATAAAAGATAACAATCATCTCTCATTTTCTAAGAAGCGCAATGATTAATAAAAAATAATGGAAGTGAAAATTAATAACATCCTTTCTTCTAACGGGGCAGTAATGAGGTACTAGTGTAGTTTTTGCGCAAAATTAATGTACAATGACTCCCACGCAGATCCAAATGTAACGATGACGGTTGAGCCCGAAATACTCGATGGTAGTCATAGATGATTTTGATTACGGTAATCAGTTTTGGAACTTTCGTACTTTGATTATTAAACCGGTCAAGCGGCGCGGGTCGCCCATTGGCGACGAAACAATTGAAAATCAATTGTGTCTCACTAGCGGAGCTTGACAGATTAATTAGCCTTCCTAAAAAACCTTCAAGATAATATTATAATAGTAAAAAACTCATAGGTATAATATATACCTATAATTCTTTTTTGGTCTTTGAAGTATGACACAGCTCGAATGATTGGTCCATCTCATAGACATATTATACAAATTCTTATATCTTCATTCTGCATCTGATACTGGTCCAATTACTTGGAAAAAACTGGTCCTTTTGATCACTACTTCTTTTGACATCATTGAGTTTTATAGCGAAAACCGTGTAATCTTATTAACTTATGACATGCAGAAGCGTTAGTAGAATAAATTCACTATATAAATATATGTGTGTGTCACCAAAATAAATGATTAAGTATAGCAACATGATGTCATAACTCGTTATGTCAGAGTAATCAAGTATCCATGTCCTCTGTGAAACCTTGATGTACAACTTCATAAGGCAGTCTGGCCGAACGAAATAGTTCTTCAAAGTACGCACAGATTAAATTACTTGTAACGTAGATCGTAGATAGTTGACCGCGACCGCAAGTAAGCTATGGCTTCCGATTCCATAGCTATGTGTATTATTCAATTACTCTGGCTACTTATTGCCAAATAATAAAAAAGGAGAAGAGAGGCTTGTGGCTAAGAATAACAGCCGCACGGGCCGATCGATCAGGTTAAGTTACGCATGCCGCGGTTGGTCCATGGATGGGTGACCGTCTTTACAATACCAAGGCCCTTCCGTGGCTCGAAAAGCACGTTAAGCTGTTGATTCCTGGATCTTTGACAGTCGTTAAGGGTCGTCGTAAGCCTGAAAGTCTGACAACCAGTTTTGCCAAGGGGTATCGTATTACCCAGTAACTGGGTTGTGGAGGTCAGATAGGCAGTTGCTCCATGTAAAGTGCTGGTACTCAGCTGCATCCGGTTAGACTGGAAGCCGAGCCTAACATATTTGGTAAAAGGGCAGGAGATGATGGACTTATTGCCAATTAATTGCAATAGGTACCTACTTACTTACTTACCTACCTAGTATTACAACGAAATTGTTTTAACTGTTGTCTAAATCTCTCAAGGATTTATTACCGTTGAATAACGGGGGTTTAAAAGTGACTGTTAATAATGTAACAGTACTAGTTTTTGGTTTAATTCTAATTAAACCTTTTTGAGGTGGACACGCCAGCTTAGCGCACACTGAAGGATAAGCCAATCAAAGGCTAGAGAAATGACGTCATGCTTTTCGGTAATTGGATAGACGCGTTTTATGTGCGTTATGACAGCGTGTTCAACTAAAAAAAATGATTTATTTTTAATTCGTTTTAATCATCAATAAAGCTCAGTCTACATCGTAAACATTCTGATTTTATATCCGTATGTTACTTTTATATCTTAATTTTAAGATCCGATCTGAGAAATCTAATCAAATGACTCAATAAAATATAAAATTAAATTAATGTGTCTCTCAGCTCTAGTTAATTTTTATATACACATAAATAAAACTATACAAAGACCCGTTAATTGATTGGGAACATCGCAAATAGAAACAGTTTGACACAACACAACCCACACACACGGCTTCTAGTGTTGTTGGTTTAGAAAAAAAAAAAAACACGATTGTCTATACCACGCCTCGGATTAAGTATGATCATCTATTTATCGCTGTGACACTAAGTAAAGCCTGAGTCACACGGCGTGGGTGAAAAAACACGCGATTTCTTAATGGTAAAGTAACATCAATAATCTTGAAGCCCGGACATATTATTTGTGTTTTACTACGGGAACTAAACGTCCTTGCTTCGCTCGTGTGCCCTTATACGAAACATTTCTCGATTAAATAACGTGAATCATCGAAAACGGGTGTTAACCTACGTTCGCACTGGCGCTCTTTTTAACGCGACGTTTCTTGCCGCGCATTGGATGTTTAACGCTCGACTTAGTGGCCAACTGTGGTAATCCAACTGTGGACTTTTTCAACGCGCTAAGGATGCTCTCTATTGGATTCTCAACGCTCGGTTCAACGCCGATAGTTGTAAATCCAGAGCACGGTCAAAAACTTCGCGTTAAAAAAACGCCCGTGTGTTCGTCGTGCTAAGTGTTCAAGCTTGGTTGTAAACGGTAATGACAAAGGTGGAACATTACAGTGACATTAATGTCATTTTATCAGAACTGACACTTATCACTTCATAAAGATTTATTGCTGCACTTGATGACATTTCTATCTAAAGATAGTATCTTAAATGGTTTATTAATAAAACACGTAAGCACACGTTACATACACATAGAAGTCTATAATATACCTATATTTAAAGATATAACAATGTATGCCATCTGTAATGTTTGCTCTATACTCAATCTATTGTCATCTCATTTTGATGACAGACAAATTACACTGTCAACCCTAATTGCGTATTAACACACTTTCAATCAAAATCTGAATCATTTTGAAAGATATTCCTAATCCATTGCTTCATAAGTTCTAAAAAATTGTCTGCTCAATAATGTAAATGACGCAATGAATGTTGTTGAACTGTCAAAATTAAAGCTATTGCTACTGTAAGTCTGTTACTCGATTACCCCGCTGGTCAAATAATACTTAACGATCATTTACCTACGCAAATAATTTGAATAAGAAGGATGTTGTAACTATTAAAATAGGATGATGACTATAACCACTGTTTTTATAAGCAATACGCAAAATAAACACGGAAATGAAGACTTTAAGTAAGAACAAGTGACTTGATGACACAGGACACAACGATACGTCATGTTTAATTTATGCAATACAAATTACAACTTGACAGTTTTGAAACAAATTACGACAGCACAAAAGGAACATTATCGTTATCACAATCGCATAGGTACTTATTCAGAAACACATTACTCATTTTGTAACCTTTTCAAGGTAGGACTTAGGTAGATTCACATCCAGATTGAGCATAACGATCCCTTAGTTTCACAAGGCAGGTTTTTCAAACACAAGATAGCAAGGGAATCTATCCTAGCTTGAGATTGCTAGCTGTCTAACCTAATTTTGAAAAAGTAGCCTCCTATATACTAATCCATAAGACTGCATATACAGTCCTGCCGTCGAAAGAATACGTTCCTGACACCTGTACTTAAGTGTGACAATTCTAGTAATTAATAAAGATCAAATTCGCAAAACACGTATTCGTTTGTATAAAACTGATAGGTGTCACGAACGCATCCTCTCGTCGGCCGAACTGTAGTTAGAACATAATAGACAAATATTCATAGATTATACTTAAATCAATGGAAGTATTATATCCATAGTTCCTATATTACGTATGTTTGTAGAGACACAATTATTACACACAATAGCTATAAAGCCTTATTGCAATACAACCTTATCGACTAATATAACAACGTAGCAATCAAGATAAACTGCACTATCGATAACATGCAATAAAGTCATGTGTGCAATCTATTTTATGAGGACCAATAAGGACCGAGAACCAATCAAGTTTTCCCTCCAATACACAAAAAAAGAAGTTTCGTTTCCATTTTCCATCATTACAAATTATGCTTTTCCAATGAAATCGAACTCAAAGAATGATTGCCATTCGAATGAAAAAAAGATAGATAGGTTATGTCATTCTGTCAGTCATTCCTTTTTCAAAACGGTTGTGACATTCAAACACTATTGCAATGCAAGTTAACAATACAAAAATATTGACCACACCTTTATTACTAACGAATCAAAGACGAAATTATCACATCTTTTTATTTCATAACTGTAAAATCAAACCTTGTAAACAACATCATCCCAATGAAACCGTTTTGAACTATTAAATTTAATATTAGTCATAAATGTTCGTCCGCAGATTACATCGGCTATTCAGAAGATATATGGCGTCAAATCATTATTAATTGAGTTGATTTGATTTATTTTTTATGACGATGACAACATGACGAGATAATTGAAGACTTGCTAAATTGCTAAGAATATTAAACGTGGCCATTAGAATTTATAAGAGGATGAATGAAAGGCGACTAACAAAAGGATTCACAAGGCAGATGGGAGCAGAAACGCCGGGAGGAGACTTCAGGGGACGCCCTAGAAGGACATATGTAGTGACCTTATTGGTGATTTTCTTAATTCCGATCCAGGCTGTCCCTTGCTGCCCTCTCCCAGCGACGCCCTAAGCCGAGGTCCGTACCCCACAGGGGGTGCCCTTAGCGTGTAGTCGCTTAGTTAAGTTTTTTTTTTAAACCCTGGCTGGAGGCGCTAATTTATTGAGGCATCCACAGGCAAGCCCGGTTAAGCAGACGACAACCTCATAGGTTGAATTGCGAGATGCCATTCACAAAAAAAAAACATGTTCTTCAGAAAGGACATGCGTAGTACTCGCAACCGGTGTGCATGATGACCAGATGAAATGTCAAAGATCCACGAATGACAGCCGGAGGGGTCTTGGTATGTAAAGATGGTCACCCATCCAGGGATCAACCGCAGCAAGGGTAGCTTAACCTGATCGATCGACCCGTGTGGCTGATATTACTTAGCCACAAGCCCCTCATGACTTTATGTAGGTAATTTTGCTTATTATTTTTTTCTCAAATATTTCTAAGTACACAGCGTCCATCTTTGAATACAATACACAGCAACCTCATCGTCTCCATTTATGTGAAGTGAATAAGATGCAACAAATTGATCGTAGGCCGCAATGCCACGTTACTAGGTCTCAGGAACAATAAAATCCTACTTAAATTAACATTGAAGAGCTCATGAACAGATCTCTAATATAAGATGGCTTACTAACAAAAGAGTGATGAGAAACATATGTTTCGCTTTGTGGAAATTGAAGTCAAACGGGTTCTAGGTAACAGGATAATAGTGCTTTATGTTCAAGAGTGAGATGTAAGATGAGCGTCTTCTACTTAAATATTATTGTGAGTAGAAACAAGTTTCGAAGCGTAAACATTTTGAAGTGAAACTTCTTTACGCACGCTTGACTTGGGGAGTAAGCTGGCGAACTCGTGAAGTAAGCGTTACGAAAAGTGTGATCGGGCGAGGCGAACGGGAGTTGAGTGGGGGATATAAGCAAGAGAAAGCAGTGCACGCACACATTTTCTTTCTCTCTTCCTCTCATAGCCAAATACGTTTGAAGTTTCATTTTTTTCTGAAACCATAGGTTTTGCCCATTATTAGATGTTTTTCAGCGTCTTTCTCACATACAAACTTTGCAACTGCCTTTAGACTCTCATAGGAAGTTTAGCAAAATCCTGATAGGTACTTAGTGCATCTCTGCACCTTCTTCCTTTTTTTGTAAACATATGAGTCGATTGGTATCAAAATTGGTCAAATCCATGATAAATTAATGGATTTGGACCGGTTTTGATACCAATCGACTAATATACTATCCCACTGCTCGGCAAAGATCTCCCTCGTGGACTTCCACATCTCTCTTTACTCCCCTCACCTACTCTACACCCTCTGATAAACGTAATTTCCGAATTTCATGCTTCTGTCTTCCGTAGGTTGTTCGTTGTCTGTCAGGCTCTCTCAAATCTATCAAAACTGTGACAATGATTCATTTTACAAGTAAAATTATAACCATTAACTAACTGCACTCGACATTAATTTCCTTCTTAATGAAGAACGCTCATTAACACAAAACTTAGTTAATGGATATCCGCGCGGTAAACGTGACATCAGTTAACCGTAACACGTGCGTTAACGTTATCAGTTACATGCACCATTCGTATGGAGCCTTTGTTTTAAAATGCAACACTTTTGTTATGCATACCAACTGACATTTTAAAATAAATGGTTCATTTTGAAGCTACTTGGTCTTTTCAAAGACAAGTAACATAAAAATACTTCTTATATCTATGGTCGTTGCTTATAATATTCAAGTAGTTCGTTGAGTGTCCTCTGTCTAACTAACCCTTACGTGGAAAAACTGATTCTTATGGTCTATGTGTGCGTGAAGATGAGTGAGTGAGACGTTGATTCATAATAACTTGCTTAATATAGAGAAACCATATAGGTTGAAAAGCCTAGCAACAAAAACTAAACAGTCAAACGTATCGTAGCGGCCTCATCAAACATGCCTATTCCAATTAATATCAACGATGTACTTCCTCATAGCATCAACGAGATACATCTTGAAGGGAATCCGAAACATTTCTTATCGCGTCTGATCAATTAAGTTAATCGACAGCCTACATCATGCCTACACTCCACTCGCTCCCTCGGCGTAGTCCGTGAAACCGCTCAGTATAGCACCGCGAGCCGCGAAGCCTACACACGCGCGTATCCGAACAAGGCAAACGTCAAACTTGGCGCGCTTTTTTATATTATTTTTTTAAACAACAAAGTTGTTACGTATACAGCCAAAAATGTCGGCAGACGTGTTGAGTGAAGACCTTAAATCTCGACTACATTTAACAACAAAAACAGTTGGACAAGACAGGATACGACGGGCGCGGGAAAATAATGAAGATGTCGCGATTCTGTCTATGTTCCTTCCAACTGCAACCGCTGAAAGAGAAAATAAGAAGTTTTGTTGTGCGTTAAGGGATCAGTGTCTGCTTGGTGACTCGAGGAAAACAATTGCAGGTGTTTATTATGTTTTTTTCATTTGTTTTTTGTTCTTCGAGGAACAGTGGATTATTTTATAATGCCTCTACTTTCAGATAAAATCTTGATGTCTTCATAACGTTGACGTGATTATTTGTTATAAACTTTAATACAAGTGTTTAGTATAATCTTGACGATCTTTTCCCTTTTCTCCGATGATAACCTTCATGGATATAAGTTATTTAAAACTATAGAGATAATGATCTAGAATAGAAATATCTATGAATAAGTAATACGAAAGCGACACTTTCTATTCAACTGGTTTTCTCAATTATAACAGGTTTATAAGGAGCCATGTTGGTCTAGACGGACGTTCTACAAAGCTTAACATCTGGAAATGTTTGTTTTGTAAATAATTCTTTACACTATTCGTTTGTAAACCGGGGCAAAAACAACGACACCAGTCCATAACCGTCATGGACCTTTTTCGTCTCGTTCCTTTTTTGATTATTTCGAATAACACATGAGTCTGTGGTCAAGTGGACCCACTCGGGCCTACGTTTATTTATAAATATTTCAACAAAAAAAAAAAAAAAAAAAAAAACAGGGAAATGTATAAAGTTTTTAGTTATCTCGGCCCTTTTCACATTAGGTCTAAATAGCCATTTGTTTTAAAATATTAATAAGACGCAAAGTCTGTTCTTAAGACTAGCTAAACTTTACGATGAGGCTTTTAAAATTCGTGACTCGAATTTTAAACTTGAAAAGATCGTATCGCAGCTTTAAGTGTGTCGTCAACCCGTATGATAGTAAAAATTTAAATAAAAGCTTGTACTAAAATGAGAATGCAAACATTCTTCTGTGAAATAACTCAAGTAACGTTTCTAACGAAGCCTACATAACCAGGTTTTTTTATTAACTAACTGTAACTATACATAAATGATGTTGTCTAGACATATTTTTTGCCTTTTTTGCTCAATTCCACGAACAATTCGTGGCAGTAATAATTCCCATTATTACAAAAGTTTAGCCATTTTCTTGTTTTCGACCAAAATACATACGTTACACGTTTTTATTTATCTATTCCGAATATGAAAATCGCTGTATTTAATTGCGTATTATGAATAGGTCTGTCAATATTTCTTCTAAAAATGGTTGACCTAAAAAGCTAGATAATTTAACTTTCCACTCACGAAAAAAGTCCCTTTATTATTTCGTTCCGAATATTTTTCATGAACAATAATTGTATTCATAAAAACTCCTTAATTCGAGATACCATAACCGTCACTTCATTCATTAATTGAATGCAATGTGCGACTCTTATCTTTTCATTCAATTAATCTTCCCATTAAATGGAGGTCACGTCTTAATTCATTTAAACGCACGTTTATATGTTTGTTAAGTAAATGGTGATGGTAAACGTTTTTGATTATGTTTAAAATTTGTTAAACAGACGTGCCTACTTAAATAATTAGCGAGTACTTACATGGTGTGTATTTCGACGTAATTTTAATAGGTAGGAACATAACATACGCGGGCATGTTTAACACCCAAGTAATTATATGACGGTTCATAAATAGCGGGAAAATTGAAAGAGGAACAATTTATTTTTGAAAATGAGCTGTACTTAGTCATATTTATGGTCCAATGCAATTTTTTCGTACTGGCACACTAAACATACTAATTAACCTCATAATAAGGAAAACAAACTCTATGGAAGGTGTGACTTTATAATATTTGAGTTTGTCAAACGTACTTGCTCTTCTCCAGCCGCCATAATACTTATTGGCAGGAAATATTTTCAGTTTTTTTTTTTAATGCATGTTTGCACGGTAAATGTCAACTTTCGGGCAGATTTCAACCTTCACCCTAATTTGTGGTTCAATGATGATATGCCCTTTTAGAGAGGTATTACGTCATGACACGGCTATGGCAGAACTAAATAAATATTAAACTTTATTTGTATTACCGCCTTTTATGTAAATTAAACTAGGTATGTTAAATTACCTACTTACTCAAGTAAATAAAATCTCGGTTTTGGTAGGTTGTCATTGTCATACAAAAAAGACTTAGGTAGGTACCTCTTACTAGGTATTTTCCTCCTAGGTAAAAATAGAGTAGGTACCTACTTAATTTATCATTCTAGAATTATTTAAGCATATAAACGTCTCTACAACGCTAACTATTAAAGCGAAGACACAACTTTGTAAAAACCATACCGTCGTGATCGGCACAGGAAATACGGATGTAAAGATTTAAAAAGATATCGAACTTTTTCCTACAGATAATTTTAACGACATAGGAAGGTACAGGTTATTTTAATACAGACTTCAAAGTAGCGTGGGGAAATAAAAGTATATTCATAGACGTCCGAATGTGATTAGATATCGACCTAATTCTTAAGGAGTAACGTTTTATTGGCCAGTAATAAATTACAGCTTTAAAAAAGGAATAGAAAAATAATTTCATGACGAAAATAAATCAAATATTATGATTACTTAACCTAAACAACAGTTCCCTATTTTATTTCGTCGACAAATAGGATAGTCCTACTGAAATCCTTGAAAATTACAATGATAGGTCCAGAGTGTCACAAATTTAACTATTTATGTTCTTAATACCCATTCAACATTTATTTACAGCGCACAAACAAAGCTTTTAGGTAAACAACTCGGAAAAATACAAATTACCCGCATTTACATGAAAAATAACTGAAGTTAGTCGAGTTTAGCAAGTCGGAAACTCCCGTATAATTCCGTAATATCCGGCTGCGAACATTTTTATTCTATGTTCAGGCATTCGGGCCCGTATTCTAGAACGATGCTCAAGCATGAATCTCGATTAAAACTCACAAATCGAGATTCATAGCATCTTTCCAGAATACGGCACAGACGGTGTACACTGCATTACGCGAACATAAATACATAACTTTACCGTCGTGTTTTTTTTTTAAAGCGACGCAGTTTTACATTCGCTTTTCAAAAGGAAGGGAAACGGAAATGTACCTACGTTACTTTGTTTTTGCTTTACGCATACGTAGGTAAGGGCGCTTCACGCTTACTCTATGGTGGGTTGTAATTACAATTAGTGGCAAAGCAGGTAAATTTATACAGTACCTTATAATAATATTATGTAGACTTCGTAACTGAAGTAGAGCAATAGTAACGTCCTTACTGGGTTCCTACCTGGAATCGATCGAATAATGATGGTGCATGGGTGAAGGACTTTCCAATAGAGGAAACTCCTTGCATTGCCTGCGACATGCGATATTTTCTTGGGGAACTATATTTTCTATCACCAAAATTTATATTTGTCATCAAGTTATATCACCTAATAAATAGATCTATCGCCACGAAATATTTGTATCACCTAATAAATAGATCTATCGCCACGAAATATGTTCTCAGATAGCGGGGCTCCGTCGACATAGGATGCAAGAACGAGCGAAGGGCACCCCGAGGTTCGGTTTGGTTAGGTTACTTTAAACCCTTTACACAGAAATAGGGGCCCCGCGAAGCGGGTTCCGTCGACATAGGATGCAAGAGCGAGCGAAGGGCACCCCGAGGTTCGGTTTGGTTAGGTCACTTGCATTGTTTGGTGACTACATTTTGGTGACAGATCTACTATTTGGAGGACAAACCCTATTATTTAAGAAACACAAAACTAATTAAATTGGTGATAGCTTAAATGATACCCATTTTCTTGCAGCTCACTTCCGTTTTAATTCGCCAGGGTATTTTTAACCGACTTCAAAAAAAGGAGGTTCTGTATTCGACCCGTATGCATGTTTGTAAATCCGCGATTTTTTAATCATAAATCTTATCGAAAGTAGTTTTATAATTAAGTGTAGAGTGTGTGTAACGAATTACTAGTAGGTAATATTAAAGTTAAATCACCATGTTGGATGGATAGGTGTATGTTTTTCTTTTATAATGCAAATGTCGCAGATATAAAGGACTTACGTCATAATTAAGTTATTGATTACAGACCCACACCCACTTGTGCAATTATAATTTATTATATTCAATTTCAATCTAGCCATGAGCCATGATGATTTAATACTTATTAATACAGAATATATTCCAAATGACAATATTTTTAACAAGATCAAGGTAATCCACAAATAACATAAATTCTATTTTTTTTTAAAGCGTGGGAGTTTGATTGTCAAGTTTAAACTTGGAGTACCAAAACACGACATTTTAGGAATAATTGAACATCGTTTGATTTTCCAAATAAACATTTAATGTCTTTATAGAAATAACGGACTTAGGGAACCAATTTGCAAGTCAATTTACGTATTCCCCGGGTGTTATTCACGTTTTAGGCTGACAGATTTACCACAGACAATCGGCTGCTACTGCAAACACTACTAAAAGAAAAACGTGGAAAATGATCATAAACAATATATATTTTTTTTTACTTTTTATTGTTTCCAGCTTTCTACATAATAAACTGTCCTGTTTATTATACAGCCATTTACGGCAATAACATTATGCGACCTAAATGCTTAACACTCGTAATAATTTGTCTGAACGATAATTTCCATAATATACACGTTTATTTTTATTTTACTGTCCAAAAATGTATGAGTAATATAAATTTCGCATAGGTCAAGGGTTTTAATTGGATTTTATAGTGTTTACGTAATTTTTTATGTTGTTTTTAAACGATTTGAGTCATTCAGATGTGATTTATGAGAATTTAATTGAACTTGGTATGTTTTTATCGTAAGTATTACGAATTTTATTTATCATTACCATTTTATATCATTAAAAAACAATAACCTTATTACAAATTAAAATTCATTTACGTTTATAGATAAAGTACCTTCTACGTTGTACCAACTTACGTACCTACTTACTAGTTCCATGGTTTTTAAAAAAAGGTTTTCCATCTATACAGGGTGAAATTGAACACATGCGACAAATTGAAATGGGAGATTGTACTCATCATTATGAACAACTTTTACTATGGGACCGAACCTGAAATCGCGAAAAAAAAATCAGCTGTTCCCTACATTTATGTTCGCATAATTCTTCAAAATCTAGGGAGCAGCTGATTTTTTTTTCGCGATTTCAGGTTTGGTTCCATAGTAAAAGTTGTTCATAATGATGAGTACAATCTCCCATTTCGATTTGTCGCATGTGTTCAATTTCATCCTGTATATATAAAAATGAAACCCGTTTTCCGTTGTCACGACATAACATGAAAACGGCTGGACCGATTTCGATGAAATTTGGTATAGAGATAGTTTGAGTCCCGGGAAAGGACATAGGATAGTTTTTATCCCGATATTCCCACGGGATCGACATTTACGCGGGTGAAACCGCGGGGCGCAGCTAGTAGATAATAAAAGTTCTTGAATCCTGGTGGAAACGCAACTCTATCCCACAACGAGTAGGTAATGGCACTTACCTACGTTAGTTAATTTATACAACCTGTTTCCCGGTTCCATACCGCTGTTTATTTAGGTTACGAACACCTGAACTACCCTCGCCTTTGTATCTAATACAAATTACGGCTACCTTTACAATACAACACACACACACACACACACATAGACATACCTACAAATCACACACGAAGAATGGACATTTTCGTAGTAGGTAGAGTCGTATTATTTTTCCTTAGGTAATGGGAAAATTAAACTTGACATTTTCTTTCATTAAGGGAATTAAAGCTGACACTTTTCCGGCTTGTCAATTCCTGTATACCTAATAGGAAAATGGCGCCGATTGTGTATTATATAATAGAATAGAGGACGCTTTCGAAATTTCAAATATAGGTAGGTGTTTACATGGTATTTAGTTTTCCTTTTTCGGGCGGGATTATTTCATGCTATGGATTTTAATTTGACAGATCTCAAATCTCAAATCGTTTATTGCAATCGTTTATTATACTTATTTTTCTTCTTTATAGCTTTTTCTTGTTTTAAATCAATAAGTACTAAAGTAAGGTTTATTGTAGTCTGTTTCCTTTTCAAAATACAACAATCCTTCAACTTACATTAGCCCACTTTCATTCAACCTTAAGACACAGTTCAAGGTCCAGAATTTCTCGATGCCAATTAAACTGACAAATGACGTCATAATTCAACAAAAAACACAAAAATACACCTTATGTTAACGGTATAAGGTCGGAAATAAGTTCTTGATGCTGACAGTGATGCATTACATCTGTATATGGATGTAGGAACAGATGGTGGATCACCATGACCTTCGGGCCCCTTATCTCGTTGATTTTAACCTCATAAGTCATGTAATAGACAGCCGATGTCTATTAGACAAACCTCTATTTATTGAAGCACACGTGCAGAGCATATCATGCCTAATAGTTGATAAAATTAGAATAAATTGCAAAGCAAATCGAAACTAGACGCTGATAAGATACCTACTTTAAGAGATTTTAAATAGGAGTGTCCTTAAATTCAGTCAGTTCATTCAGTTTCAGTCTGCATTTATAGAATTAATAATCAATGCATTGTTCACAAAGTTCTTTTTGACATCTGTCAGTTCGTTTATTCATATAGAGAACACAGTTTCAAACTTCGTTCGAACAATATGACAAACCTCCTTGCAATAAATTACGATAGTTTCCATCGAGGCTCATAACCGTATGCGGAAATAAGTGAGCGTGTAGGTACGTAAAACAGGGTACCCTTCAGTTTTATTGTTAGAGGTGGCTTGTGGCTACGTGGGGGCGAACCTTGTTTACAACCAGTCGAACCGTTCGGTTTACGACGTCAAAGTTCAAGGCAATCGCGAGGATTTTTTTTGATTGACTGTCATAATAATTAAAAAAAAAATAAACATTCTAGAAATAAGAACTGCAAAAACGGAAATCAAATAGCCAACTCTATAGAACTGAATTAGTGAATAAGATATCAAAGTAAAAAAAATACAGTAAAAAGGTACATGCATATTTTTATTTTCGAATCGAATTTATATTACTTACCTGGAAGAGGAGGTCCGTACCGGTGTGCTACGATAACTTATTTTTAAGTCTCCTCTTATTAAACGAAACGTAGCACGCCTTCGCCAGAAAAGGGTTCACGTCAATATTACGACGTACTAAATCAAATTATAACGGTCATAATTTCCATTTTTAAAGTAAATAACTAAATACCAAACAACAACAATGGCACGAAATCCTCTTATCAGGTTTAGCGTCACGTGCATCACATGTGCACGCAATACACGCTCAGACACGTGCATAATCAATTTAGGGAATTGCAAAATGGCGGCCCGTCATCATTTTCCTCGGGAAATTTGTTTGTTCCGTTTCGCATGCTAGGAATTTCATTCCGTGCTTTACGATGACTATGAGAAACGAGGTATTATTTCAATTTTACTGTTACCTACCAATTTGTATTATCATTTCGATTATTAGCAGAATTTTCTTGAAACGAACGGTTCCAATTTCGTTTAACGTAAAATGTCATTTATTTTTCTTTTATAAAAATGAAATTCGACGTTACTATTGTCATTGTATTGAAATGCGAGTTGCGACCCTTTATAATAAGGGACAAGGGTAAAGTTACAGAATGAGTTCAATTTCTAGGAATCACGAACATCGAAAAAGAAAAACGATGAATTTGTAAAACCATTTTCATAATTTGATCTTCATTCTGCTATAACAAAGCTGCACCCTAATTGTGTAACACACTTTTGAAGATTTTGAAGGTTATTGCTAATCCATTGCTTCATATGTTCGAGTGTCTGCTCAACATCGTAAATAACGCAATGAATGTTGTTGAACTGTCAAAATTAAAGCCTTTGCTAACGCAATTACCCCTCATGTACCTAGTATACTACAACAAGGATATATACAGCTTTATTTATAACTAGGTTTCTAATGGCATCTATGTGTACCTTGTAACAAAGTAACATTGACATTGCGGCCAGGAAAACTACAAAGGAGTCTTCATTATGTATCAATTGAGATCTCGGCACACAATGGTGTGTAAATTATCATTAGTCATGTCACATTACCATGGCATAACAAATTTGGAGACGCTGTTAAAATAATCGATTTTGCGGTTGAAATAAAATATGTTATTTCGAAAGCATAAGGTTTAAAATTGAACGGCAATTTTCATGGGGCTTACGTCATGTTTGAGGTTAAATTAAGAATTGTTATAGAAAAAATATCACGTGTCTTTGGTTAGAGTTTTCCGAGAAACTAGGTATGAATGTCATGTGTTTTATCAAGAAAAAGGAAATCTAAAGAAGGAAGTTAAGTTTCCACAGTTAAGTTGATGTTGATTATGATAAATATGATAACTTAATAGCCTACTTTACTTAATTTAGTACCTCGCTGTATAAAAGTTTCAAGCATTACAGAAATTCCTTTCAAACATTTTTATGCAGTTTATGAATACTCTAACAAGCTAAACAGTGGAAGTTCGCTGTAAATTTAATTAATGTGATTCTCCTTTTATATCGCTATTTGACGAGTAATAAAAATTCTGCGAAAAAGTGTTCACGAGTTTTAAGGCCGCGTGTTCACCGGCGAAAAATGCCCTACGAATTTCCTACACAACGTGTAGTTCGTTGGACTTTTTTATCCAATATCGATCAGTCTGCGGCGGATATTATGGCGTTATAAATTATACTTTTACTACATGCTGTAATATGCCTCTTTTTGTTAATATTTGCCCGTCCCACGCTGACCGGCTGACATCACCGCGGCCTTCATAACTCATTCGCGTTTGATCTTAACATCGCTACTAATAACTTGGACAAGCGATGCCCCGACAATGCATCATAACGTAATCATTCGTTGCTGTAATAATAACTGCATGCGATAACCGTAGGTAGGTTCTTACTGTTATCATAATAAGAAATATTATGCAAAATCACTACTTAGTTATATGTGAAAAGAATGTTAACAAAGTTATGCGGGTCTGTTTTATTTTTTTACTTAATGTGCTAGTTACGTAGAGCTGGCCAAGTTTTATTCATTTTATTAACTACATCAGTCATATCATAATTAAATGAAATGTTTTTCTGCCAAGTTTTTTGCGTCGCTTCTTCCACAGCGAATAGTGAGTGGGAATTTTCGAGGCTGTCTTATTCAAATTCATTTATTAAACTTACACTTAGTTCACAAGCATACTAGTATTATGGCATGCAATTCTACAACAAAAAACAACAGAAAACTTAGATATTTAACAGCGGGTCCCAATCTAGGCACAGCTTGTATCTTTATCTTGGTGACCCATATGAACGAACCTTGGTAAACGCAGAAAGGTACTAATTTTAGACCACTTTGAATGAAATGAAATTTTGACTCTGAGCTTCCAGTTATCAAAATAAGGTCAGATATAGCAAATCCGAACAGTCGCAGTTCCTTTTCAGTTAATATCTGACAGATATCCGCTTAAAGCTATGCAGATTAAAATAACATTAATATTTAGCGTATCCTCATCCCACGCCACAGAAACGGAGCAAACAACTTTCTCAGTGCCACTTAAAGCAAACGACTAACGAGTTTCATTAATTACCGATGCACGGCCGCTCCCACCGGGGATATGATAAATAGAACTGTCGTAAAGATGGAGCTTGACCATTTTTATTGGTTAAAAGATTTAATTGTGCTGCATTTTATTGATTTTGTTATAAAACCTAAAGTACAGTAGTTGTTTGTTTGAACTCGCCTATCTCAGGAACTACCAGTCGGATTTGAAAAAATATTTTTGCATTTGATAGCCCTATTCATAGGGAAGGCAATAGGCAGTATGTAACATCACGCTAAGACCCTTAGGAGCCGAGCAAAAAGAAACTCAGAAAGGACTATAAGCGAAAACGAAGTAATAGCACGGGCAGGTGATGCAATGCCACGGAGTGGATCGGGGGAACAAAGAATTTGACGCGGACGAAGTCGCAGGCAGAACCCAGAAAAAAATTGCATAAGATACAGTACCGAAACTAAACGTTCTCTACCTCCATATCTTAATTAAGGAAGATTTTTTCATACCTTCCCTAAAACAATTCAGTTCCAACTTCAATAACATTTAAAGTTCACCCATTGCTAGCATTAGAAATTTTAATAAACGTTGCCTACGCTGTTGTACCCCGTGGTTAACTGTAACAATTTGCAAATGAAATAGCCTAGTTATTACTGTCCGATAGCTCCAGTGGGCGTAAGGGGGGCCCTTTCACTGAGAACAATGGAAAAGTGGAACGGTTTAACTGTATTGTGTATTCACAGCTTTATTATCTATAGTTGTGTATGATGCACCTTTATCTATGGACACTATGAAGTTATGAACTATGGCGAATGAGTACACGACATTCTAAGATGTTTCTGAATCATGATCTTATTATGCAATAAGGCTGTTGAGGTACACAACGGTTAAAAAAAATATTGTGTTGTCAGATTTAAAACAAAAGTCTGCTTTAATCGGTGGCCAAAGATTGAAAATAAAAAACAAATACACTTGGGAGCAAATAAATCGAGCCACTTCCTTTTTTCACGTATAATGGTTATTATTTTTGGTATTACGGAACGTATCAATTCGAAACATATATTGCCTAAAAGATTATTTAATAACCTTTACAATGAGGGTAAATTATTGAATGATAACCTTATTTAATGATAAATTATTGGCTCTGAAAGAAAAACGGTAATTTTGATAGAAAATTGTCAGTCCAGAAAAAAACAATTAAAAACAAAATTATGGTATAAACTTATTCTTAATATCTTGTATTACCCCCCCGCGCCCGGATTTCGATTGATTTTCTGGACTGTTTTAACCCTACAATGTTCTATCAAAATTACCGTTTTTCGTTCAGAGCCAGTAATGTATCATTAAATAAGGTTATTATTCAATGATTTACCCTCATTGTAAAGGTTATTAAATAAGCTCTTAGGCGATATATATTTCGAATTGATACGTTTCATAATACCAAAAATAATAACCATTATACGTGCAAAAAAAAGCAAGTGGCTCGATTTATTTGCTCCCAAGTGTATATAAAGATTAATTAAGTACAACTTATGAAAACTTCTAAATTGTCATAAAGGTTGAATGAAAAGTGCAACTTATACCTTTAAACAACAACTTACGAATTCCATAAGACCATAAAACAAAAAAAAGGTTTAATAAATAACAAACGACCATAGACACATCATAAACATCAAACCATAAACGAACAAAATCACGAGAAACCGTCGAGAAACGAAACCGTACTCGTTTATTGCAACGATTCCCGAAATCGATATGAAATACGATAACACTTAGGGTTCAGAGACCCGAGAACTGCAGATGTAACCGAAGACTAGTCACGAACCACAATGCTTTAGTTTCCGACTGTTCACTGTTCTGACACGCGATATTTAAAGATGTTTGTGTCTATACTTGCGATTTTCTCAGACTTTGTTTGCGAATTTTGAAGCCATGTACTTACATACCTACATATAGTCTGATACAGACTATATGTATGACTGTATGTATGGTTTAAAGATATTCTGAAATTAGTGTGAGGCAGTTTTCAAGACAAACAAAAGCTATAGAGTGCTATCAGTTTCGTGAAAGAAAATGCATCATGAATTATTGTGTGACATTAGTAGGTAAATGAAAATATAGTATACTTAGTTCCAACGCGCAATAATGTCCCGTGGCCATTACAAATTAATTAATTCAGACTTGAGAATGCACCACAAACTAATAAAATATTTCCATTTTCTGCTTTTCCGGTGTCTTTTCTTACCAACTAAATAAGTTACTGGGCGGAAAAATAATTTGAATTTAGAATCAAGCCTGGCTTGCATTCTTTTTACAACAAACTTTTTTAACTTTGACAAACAAACTCGCGTTTCGATATTGTCATAGACAAGACAAGTCAATGATAGGAAAGTTTTCCCATTACAATCGCGTATAATGATTAAGACTAACGTGCGTTTTGTTCGCTGATGGCCGTGGATAACGTAAACTTGGACAGTTTAAACGCATCTAACATTTATCGCTAATGGTTTCCATTTATTTGGTGGGTGTCTAATTATTTAAGATTGAGTTTTCGTGATACAAATGTAGGTATACTAGAAGTTGAATAGGTAAAAGATACTTTTAAATATGTACGATAATTTGAAAAATAAACTATTATTATGATCAAAGACAATGCATTGAATGCATGGACCAATGTAGGCAGCATTACTATTTCTTCGACCACTAACCGCATTGCTTCTAGATAGATAGACCCTTTTAAGGAAGGGATATGTAACTTCAGTTGTTTTTTATAGTAGCTTCTGTATTACTGTTTATGCAACTCGGCTATAACATGGATCATGATAGTGCACCATAAATCAAATATTCACAAATTGAACGGTGTAAAATCGTTGGATGATTGCAAGGTGCATGTTGCGTGCATCAGTCAAATATCCCATGTTTTCAATGTCAAATGCAAACGTCAAGGACATCATTTCACGTCCAAACACGCGATCATTGCACGTTTACGTTATAATAAAATAATATATGTTCCTAAAACTGGTACCTATAAAAATTATATACAAGGTGCTAAAACGAATATCGACTATGAAAAAAAAAAGAATAAGTAAATCATATAAAAACTCAAACGAACAAAGATCTATTACTGGCTGTTTAATTTAATATCAGATCTGGCAATGAACATGTAGCATTAAAAAGTTTTAGGAAATCATTCGAAGTTCAAATTGAAATGTAAAGGGACAATATGCCAGAGTCTGAACTCAAATTGAGTAATTTATATGAAAGGTATCTCAGCAAAGTTTTCATATTGAACTGCCTTTGCCTTTTAAAAGTATCTTCTCATTATAAAAGTTATAAAGCTAGAGATTGCAGCGATTCAAATAATAGACTTTAAATTAGACAGAAGTAATTCTGGAAAGGCGAATTGATTGCCTTTTGTCTCCGTTGTAAGAAATCAAGGTAGATATTATTTTACAATAATCATTAATAGATACACTAGTGACCATGTAGTCACTGATGTATTTAAATATGCTATCATTGTATGTACAAGATAGCATATTATTCTAATATATTTAGACACTTCAGAAATTAATATTAGGATAACGTTTCTGCACGCAAAAACTAAAACACTACAAATTAGTATACGCAATGATCCCATAAATAATTACTTATAATATAATATTTACTTATAATATTCATTTTTTTTTCCAAAAAAAATGAATATTATAAGTAAAGATCTTAACTCTAAATAGATCAAAAACAATGCTTTTATTTCAGAACTATAATTATAAAGAGTCACAGTTTAATTACTTACATTTATAAAATATTCTGGCTAGGAATCGTTGACCCGACTTTGGCCGATCAAACTGTTTTTACCAAACATAATATAGCCATCAATATGCTAATTTTCAACCATCGACAACATAATTATAGACTGCTAAAATTACTTTCCTCTATAATTATATATTCTCCATATAAGTTTACGGCACATTATTATTTCCTTGTTTGAAAAAAATTTTATGATTAATTTGAAGTTATGGGCTGTTTGCTACAAGCATAATTATAATTATTAAAGATGATGATAATAATTATGTTATTTAAAACTGCGTGACTTCTAAACATTCTGCCTAGCCATTGCATTACTATTTTGTCTTGTATTACTCTATCTTCAATGAGACCCTTTTATTTATTGCCATCTTTTAGCGCCTCTATACTTACCAAGTTTTTTTTATGTATATATACGAATTGCAGTAATTATTTGAAACATTCAAACTTCATCGAAAAAAGAAAACAAACCATAAACAAAAAAACTTTCGCCATTCCATTTTTAAAATTTTCCCTCCATAAAAAATCAAAATGACGATGTCAACATTCCGAACTGTCATTTCCGTGACATGGCAACCTTGGACTGTATAATGCAAGGTCAGACCCATCACCATATTGAAATCGAATGGCTCCTGAAATGACATTGTGATCGTGTGATTGCATGATAATGTAACATGTGAATATATTACCTACGAGTAAGATAGGAATAGGAATAGATAGTGTGGATGGAGGTTATACATGTAATCCATTATGTTATCAACCAAGACACTATAGTGTCACATAGTAACTTATGTAATGGAACAAAATAGAAGATATACTTACTTAGCTAGAGACGATGACTGACTATATTTTGAGGTTTGAGCATACTTACTTGTGCTGTGTGCACTATAATATCTTCCGCGCCGAAGGCTGATCTCCGCTGAGATTGGTCGCCGTAGCCGAAATTCTGCTCTCAAAACGGTGAAGGAAAACATCGTGAGGAAACCGGCATGTCCTAGAACCAAAAGTTCGAAGACATGTGACATCTGCCAACCCGCACTGCGCCCGCGTGGTGGATTACGGCCCACTCCCCGAGAGGAGGTCTGTGTCCCAGCAGTGGGATTATGATGATGAGCCGAAATTCGGCCTGGAGGACTATTACCTACTATAATATTTTGAGCTATAGAACTAGTTACGTACTTCGAGTAAAAAAAACCTAAGGGCTAAACCAGAATGCTATCTGGCTCTCCACCAAAAATAAAATGTCTAAATTGATTGAGTGACAGACATTAATTTGTCACCCAAAATCTGACCTTTTAATTAGGCAATATGAACTATAAATAAATGTGTTAGCAATTTACAGAAGCATTTGTTCTAAATACTTAGTAGTCACATTTCAACTAGATAATTATTTTGAACAAGCCCCTTTAAATAAACAGAAAAAAAAACTAGATAATTATTGACCTTTTCCATAACCTCAGTCGAAAGTGCAGTTGCACATTTAATTTAATTGGAATTGCAGTACATAACGAGAACTCTAATAATGACAACTCTGAAAACTAACACAAACCAACAGCAAGATCGTAACTTTCTGCAGATATTCCGGAAACTTACTCGTACCTTAAGACCAAAATCTCCCAATCACCATTACTTTTACAAAATTTCTGTTAAATCTGACCTTCTAAATCTAATTTCTCATTTCCCCTCCAGGAACCAAGAAGATGGAGTACAAGACTAGGCAGTGGCACGAGAAGTGCTTCTGCTGTGTGGTGTGCAAGAACCCCATCGGCACCAGGAGCTTCATCCCCCGCGAGCAGGAGATCTACTGCGCCGGCTGCTACGAGGACAAGTTCGCCACCCGCTGCGTTAAGTGCAACAAGGTAGGACATGTCAACCTTCTTGAATGAAAGCTTTTTCTTACCGGCCAGAGTCAGGGCCTTCTGGTTTTCCTGGGCTCAGTGTCTGACAAGCGGAGCACCGCGTAGTTTGTACAAGTTGTATGGAAGCATTTTTGTTTCTGGCGAAACAGGCCCTGGCCGTGATACGAGATTGATTGATTGACTCATACAATCACTCACACTCACTCACACAACAACTCACTCACTCACTCATACAATCTATATGAGTCAATATGGTTCAGCTGGTTAGCTGAACCAGTCATAAGACTGGCTGTTTAGGGTGCCCAAGGTTACTTAGAATAGTTTTCCATGCAGGCTGTTATATTCCTTTAGCTCACTTTTTAACGTCTTTTTTTCTTCATAGACAGTCTTCAGTAACTTTCATTTATTCATTATTGGTTTTATTGAACAGCAAACGCTGCGCCCTGTTTCCTCCAGCGGAGACTTCTAATTAATTCCTGATATTGCCATCTATTAGTCGGTATTAGTCCACTTGTCTTAACTCATTGGACTAATTTCCTTCAATTACTTTAATCTGACCTTCATAGAATTAGGGCACTAGGTTTTGCAATTATGACGTTTATCATCGGCCATGCATCTGATATAAGTACCCACATAATTACACCCACAAGATTCGTTCAATCAATTGTTTATAGCTTCTGTGGCACACATGTGGTTTATAACGATTTTATAGCCTTTAACTGAGATTGCAGTCACCTATTTAAGGTTAGATCTGAGATAATAGGAAGCGAATAAAGGTCTTGATAGAAAGGTTTCGCGATAAATTGCGAAACGTCTTGACACACTTTAGTTTTTGTCTTATCTGAGGATGGAAAATCTGCACATCCGCCAACAGCGTTTTAAGATCGTGAATTCAAGTCATAGATATTTTATAAGCTTATTGGACATAAAAGGAAGATTAAGTACATAGATCAACTTCAGTGTATAATAAATGAAAAGACCAAACCAAAAGCAAACGGATAAAACGGGAACCAAATAGAGAATAATAGTATCTTCTGGGAGCGCTCCTTCCAAAGTAGCTCTTATCCGTCACCACATGTAAAAAGATTGGCTCTACTCTGCCGAGAACCACACGTGCCTACAGACTTTTCCTACTTCCAAGACAGTTCTAAGGTTTTAATCCATCACCTCCCATTTCCAGATCATCACGCAAGGCGGCGTGACCTACAAGAATGAGCCGTGGCATCGCGAGTGCTTCACGTGCACCAACTGCAACACGTCGCTGGCGGGACAGCGTTTCACGTCCCGCGACGAGAAGCCCTATTGTGCCGAGTGCTTCGGAGAGCTCTTCGCTAAGCGGTGCACCTCTTGCACCAAGCCTATCACTGGTTAGTATTCAGACTTATACATCTTCATATTAATTGTGAGATGACCCGACAAGTGAAACATTTCAGCTTTGTCTTTCGGAAAGTGAAGCATCTGGAATTCGTCTGACAGATGTCCTTTGGTGGCGGTGGCCACTTGACATTGCGCCAGCCGCTCGTTGACCGCCCATTACCATAAAAAAACTTATCTTACGGTTACACTTCAATGTGGTTGATCAGTAAGGAATATTGCCATGACATATGACATATAATGACCTCGGAGCAGCTTCACAGTTTGTTGTTTTGTTTTTACGAGATCATCTTGATTTAAATTTGGGCTCGCAAAGTGCAGAAAACTTACAATAAATTCCCCAATTTTTTTATTAATTTCATCGCTCCTTTACTACTGTCTACTGTCAAATATTATACGGACAGAAAGACACCAGTGTATGCTTGTTTCCTGGACCTTTCCAAAGCCTTCGACCTGGTTTCTTATAATGTCTTATGGGAGAAGCTTCGCGGAGCGGGAGTACCTGCTGCGTTGGTGTCAACATTGGCTTTCTGGTATGACAAGCAGAGGAACTTTGTCAAATGGTCCAACGCATTGTCCGACCCGTATAAACTCAATTGTGGTGTTAGGCAGGGAGGTCTTACGTCCCCGAGGCTATTTAATATTTATATTAATAACTTGCTTGTTGAGCTCAGCAGCACACACGTCGGATGTCATATAGATGGAGTTAGTTTAAACAACCTAAGCTATGCAGACGATATGGTGCTGCTGAGCCCCACAATCGGTGGAATAAGGAAATTGCTCGCTATTTGTGAGGGTTACGCAGAGCGGCATGGGCTAAAATATAATCCTACTAAGAGTACGCTGTTGGTATTTAGAGGCAGAAATAAAAGTCCCTCAAATGTCCCTCCCGTAGAACTGAACGGTTCACTTTTGCAGAGGGTAACATTATTTAAATATTTAGGCCATATTGTTACAGAGCATCTTAAAGATGACTCGGATATGGAAAGGGAGCGAAGGGCGATGGCTGTGAGGGGAAACATGTTGGCTCGCAGGTTTGCTGGTTGTTCAGTCCCAGTTAAAATAACACTTTTTAAGGCGTTTTGTCAAACATTTTACACCAGCAGCCTGTGGGCTAATCATACCCAAAAAACAGACAACACCCTTCGCATACAATACAACAATGCCTTCAGGGCGCTGTTGAGGCTTCCTCCGTACTGTAGTGCGTCACTGATGTTCGCTGAGGCGCGCACTGACGATTATTTTGCGATCATGCGCAAGAAAGTGGCGTCAATAATACGCAGATTGAGAGGAAGTGACAATAGCATCCTGAGGGTATTTTCAGATAGGTTAGAAGGGCCTACAATGGATAGGTTTATCAAGCTACATGCCAGACATGGGGCTTGATAAACCTTCCTGTAATTTGGGTGCTTTTTATTGTGTTTTTATTTAAAATAAGTTAGATTTTAAACTACTAACATAGTTTTTTAAGTTACTTGTAAGACTAACACGCTATGGGCCTACGATGCCTGACAATAAAAGATTTTTATTTTTATTTTTATTTACTAAAATTAATTTCTGTACTTTCCAGGCATCGGCGGCACCCGCTTCATCTCGTTTGAGGACCGCCACTGGCACAACGACTGCTTCATCTGCGCGCAGTGCCAGACCTCCCTGGTCGGCAAGGGCTTCATCACCGACGGACCCGACATCATCTGCCCCGAGTGCGCCAAACAGAAGCTCATGTAAATACGACCTCACCGCACAGCTACCTAACGCTTCTCTCTCCTGGCATCACATAACAACAGAAGCTTATCATCGAGTGAATCAACGAGAATCGAATAAAAATATTCGATTAATATCGATTTAGTTAATCGATTCTCCCAAAACAAATGTGACTAATGAATTTTATTTGTGCTTTGTAGCCAAAAAACCATACTACCGGTTGTCGCTAACGCCAGAGACTGGGTCGCGTCAAAAAAGCCGGATACATCCAGCGATGTGCTTTTCGACCTCATTGACAACGTAAACTTTCACAAGGTCAATGTCAAACCTTAGAACGTTACTTATAAAACTTGTTAACGATATTTTTATACAAAAAAAAATAACGAAAATCACAAAAAAATGTGAATGCACAAATTGTGTTATCAAGTATTTAATTTCGCTTTTTGAAATCTTTTATTTATATATATTGACTGTTTAGTTCTGACTAATTCAAGCCCTGTATCTATTGTTATGTAGGTATGTATACGTGCTAATTGCCATATAATTTCGCTTTGGCTGTTGTATTAGTCTCTAGATTTATAATTGTCAATTTACCTAGTGCGATTCACACGATGCCTTAATAACATATCTAAGTCAATTTCGAGGGTATATTATTTCTTGTTGTAAAGCCACCTTATTTATAAATTTTGTGATCTAAGTCTTGCCTTTCTTGTACTTGTAAAAGGACAATCTACTGTGTTCAAAGTTTATAACTAAAGAGGTCCTACAACGCTAGTCTGGTGTTGCCAGATATATAATTTCTTTTATTAATAGACATCCTAATGGGTGGTAATAAGTGCTTGTCATGTAACATAGTATATAAGAAATTTATTGAAAGAGTAATGTACGTGTTATATTTTAAGTATTTATTTATACGGGAGTACGCACTTATTATCTGTGGGGACGCCGATGGTGTTGCCGTGTCACATAAAAAAGAATGAGATTTTAGATGTAGTGTTGCCATATACGCCATCGGTAGGTCGCTACCTAACACTAATGTTAAGTGACATCTAGTTTTACTAATAAAAAATAATAATATAAAAATATTTTTGTTCTCGAATAAGAATCAAAAGCGTTAATTGAATGTTATCGATATTTTTACATGATGGTAAATATTTTAGCGTCTAGTGGTATATAAGTGAGTAACATCTGTGTTTAGATCGCATGCGCGAGCCGACCATGTAATGATTGGGGAACACTTTATAAACGTTACTTGTTAAGGATTAAATTATTCGAATGTTGAATTATTAATTTATAATAATGTGTACACTTAAAAACAACCGCTTAGCTGTGTGATCTGATCTAATTAAATATTTCTATCTATCTATAGAATGTAAACTATGAAACTGAAATAAACGATTTAAAAGTAATTTTATTGTTCGTTGTTTATTTGTGTTATGTCCTTTATTTTACTATTCTTGCACCCAACCATACATACAGCCGACAAAAGAAATCTAGTTACGTGTTAGGAGACGACTGTTTAACGTAAGTACCTATTTATAACTAATTATGAAGGTAGATATTTATTAAAGAAACATGTGGAAGTGTTGAGTTTTTCTATCAGGAATTTCTCAACAGCAGCCCGGAGTCTGGATTTGTGCCCGGTTGATAGCAATAGGCTCGTCCCCTATTACGCAGGACTTAAAACAATCGAAATCAAAATTCAAAACGAAAATGAAAAAAATTTCAAAACGATGAACTTTTTTTAAAAATATTTTTGCAGCCGCCATCTTGTATTTTCATTTTGACCTCACTATCGGCTTCAGCACCCTCGAAAACCATGAAAACTATTTAGGTATCTCTTTTTCTCTATTTTATGATAATAATAAGTCGCATAACGCATTTTCGTTACGTGACGATTTATACCAGTTTTCCACTACCGCAAAGAACTTCCTTCAAAAAAAAAGTGCATTACCTACGCGATCAAAATGTATGGAACAGCTTATTTTTTTTTTAATTACCGGCGAAAAAATTCAACGCAGGGGTGTTTAGATTTTTAGAATCATGTACTGAATCCATGTTAGATCTCCAGCGGGGTAATTACGTAACAAACTATCAGTAGCAATGGGTTTCATTTTGACAGTACAACAACATTCATTGCGTTATTTACGTTATTGAGTAGACAAATTTTTCGAACTTATGAAGCAATGGATTAGCAATATCCTTCAAAATGATTGAGATTGATTGTGCGTTACGCAATTAGGGTGCTGGTCTCATGAAGTTAACAGCAGCCGGAGTCTGGACCAGAGCCTGGTTAATGGTAATATGCTCTAGGCTACACTTTTCCTAACTATGTAGGGGTCAGCTTCCAGTCTAACCGGATGTAGATGAATACCTACTAGTATTTTACATGGAGCGACTGACTATCTGACCACAAGCCAGCAACTGGGTAACACGATAGTGAGACTGGTAAAATTGACTTGGTATAAAATGTGATATACAAAGTCACAACAGCTCATTTTTTAATTTTACAGGAAAGGACTTAATTTGTATAGGCATGGTTCGAGACAATTTGGCATACTTACCTCAATTTTGCAGTTTTGGTTATTTGTGACTTTGTTGCACCGAAGGTGCCATATCACATTTTATACCAAGTGAATTTTGAAATGGAAAAAAAAAAACATTTCTGGTCTTCACATTTTTATTTACAAATGAGAGAATTTAGCTATGCGACTAAATACATTTAATTATTAACTAGTACCTCCCTGCATTATCACAAATGTTATAGCATTTATACTAATAAATAGATCAATTTCACTTAAGACTAGACCTAGAGATTTGGATTACCTACTATAAAGCTTTATATAAGTAGCCATATTTAAGTCATTATAATTCATTTAAGTATCGATTTTGCAAAAATATAGAAAGTATCTAGCCGTTTATTTGCTTACTCCCTTATATAATAATGTAATATAATAATTTTAAGCTTCATATTATCATAATTATTGCGAATATTTTCTTGTCTCTGCTATTCCATATTTTTTCTATATTTCCTTGTCTCAGCTTTTCCATTTCATTCACGGGTGTAATAAATTAATCTACTTATTCGAATTCGATTTGTTTTACAAGTCGTACAATCTTGTTTTAAAAGTAAAACAAAAATCAAAACAATAAAAAAAATTTTTAGGTACACAAATGCATTTTGAATCTAAGTATACAAAATAAATAAAAACTTGTCAATATTTTTATCCAAAATACTTCAAAATAAATAAAACTGCAACCTTTGGCAAGAGATCACATCTTTGAAGCAGGGCTGCTGATCTTCCAGACACACATTACGATTTCTTTGTGTTATTTTTGTCTAAACAAGTCTGTGTAACGCCATAGTGCGTAAATTCATCTCATACACGCCACTACACTATACTTGTGTAAGTCGTAAACTGACTAAAGTGCACACCTAAATGCTGTTGGATTTTCAACTTTGGGTGCTGGTCCGAGCGTTGAAAATTTTATTTAGGCATCATTTTTAAATCACAAAATCTTAGTAAAAACTGGCATATGAAGCCGCAAAGTGTGTAGCTACTACAAACCCAAACAACACCATTTTGTCATTCTCTTACCCCTAGTCCGTTAGGCAAACTTATTTAGTTCGGTAACAATAGAAAAAGTAATTGCGTTCCATTAGTGACAGTTGAGCTCTTAAGTTGATGCGATCAGCCATGCCATTAGATATGCCTGGCTGTGCATATGCCATTAAATACATCACAAAACAATAAAATAAAAAATTAACTAAAAACTAAATAAGTACTTGCTAAAACTCAACTCGTCCTCATATCAGTCTGTCCCGAAGTATTTCTGTCCGAAATGATTCGGGGCTACGGGGTGCAGTTCCGAAGTCAACATCTTCATCTTAGGTACGTAGTCGACGACTGCTTGGGCCGCTGCAGGGGTGCAAAATAGGTTGGATAGAATGATCCGGTCTTCTTTTACGCCATGCTGGGTTAAGACGTTTACTGCCTGGAAAATTTAAGAAGCAATATTGCAGGTTGGTCAAATAATGTTAAATATTGGAAGTCGGGGCAACCAATATTAAGACAAGTGCTTATGTATTATATCCGAAACCATTATTATTTATTTATTTATTTGGGACAAACAAACAGCAACACATTATATCTGCGCTAATAATATGAACAAAGATATAATATAAATGTGAAACTCACACCGTTATCCACCGCATATACAATTCATATAACTTTACTAATGAACAATCTATGCGAGTAAGACTACGAGACTGTTCAAATAACTATACATCGGAATCCTTAAGTTTCCTTAACAAAGCAGAACGAAATCTATTTGCTGACATTGAGAATAAATCTAATTCTGTAGTTTCTGTTGTTTATTATTTCAATACAATAAAGCGAGGTTTCCCGTCATCATGAAAGTGATGTAGGAGCATTTTTACGTTGCAGTGCGGCGCGGCGCCAAATGTTCGTCTACTTTTAGGAGTCGCCCGCGAAGCACTAGCTCAGATTTGACAGTTACCTCCTTCTGGGGCAGGTAAAAAAGTAATGCTGCAGAAATTCGGACAGGGCTGTCTCAGATTCTTTGGTACTCATTTCTTTTTAAAGCTCTTGAAACCATTCAACATGTCTTACCTGTTTAACAGTATTGCCTGTAGACATGATAGGGTACATGAGCAGCACTTGTCTCCGTGCAATATCTTCAGGGAACTTTGCGTACACCACATGTGCTTCGTGAGTGTCTGTATCACTCTCTACTAAGATCTTGCCGATGCGGATTGAGCGGCAGCAGTCTCGGAGACCCTGGAAATGTTATTATAAAATAATGAGTTTTATTTGTAAGGATTAAGCTGACAGAAGTCACCATCTATTGTGTGTGTAACTAATCTGGTAAAAAGGATTCTCAATTTATATTTTCAAGCAAAATAGATTTGATGTTGATGTTGAGCTCTTCAAGTTCTGAGTTAAGCTGAATGAAAAGGTTCACTCAAATGTGTGTGGTTCTTTCAGCAATAGACTCAGACACTAATCTACATGTTCGCCACATGATTTTAATTAAAAATACTGTGACCTCTGAATTATTCTAAGTGTTTTGCTTCTCATAGTAGTCAGATAGGAAACAATAACCTCATCTAGTTTCAAAATGTTATTGATGTGTAAAAGTGTTTGTATAAATCTAATTACAAAAATGTATGTAATATATCATGATCACCAAAAAAGCGTAATTTTGTATTCAGATTAATTACTCTGCCAAGCGCCTCTAATGAGACACAATTGATTTTCTATTGTTTCTTCCGCACCGCGACGCTTAACCAGTTAAAAGCTTTTTGAGACACGTGCCTCCATTACTTTTGCTAGGCTATCTTGCAAGCGCATGATTATATCTAGCCTGTATCTTGAACCATATATCTCAAATGATAGGTAGCATTTCTATCAAATGTCTCATTTCTTTTTTCATATTGCTATTTGCTGGTATGTTTGGTTAAATTATTATGGCCCTGTAGGTGGCTACATTAATATCTTACTGTCAGAAGATAATAAACCAGTACTTAATAATTTATAACCCTACCTGTTCCATAGCCTCCCCAGATCTGACAATAGACACCCCGCAGTTCCCAGCCCCATACTTGAGTCCCTTATACAACGCCCCTGTAGGGGTCACCACTTCACAGTCTGTGAATGGCAACTTGTTCAGACTTTCCTCAATCACGAGCCGGATGAGACGGTCCGCATAGAACTTGAAGTCACTGCGGGATGTATTTCTGGAAATGAAGGGAGTGGGGAGTGTTTGAGTATGTACTTTGAAGTGTTAATGTTTATAATTCTGACATTGCATAGATTGTGCCATCTTTCTTTGCAATGTTTTGAGCAATGAGTCCCTTACTCTTTACTCAAAACATTGTTTGAAGGTTTTGGCCCTAACATCAGCCACCATTTTGATTTTTTTTCAAAATCGCGGTGTACAACAAAAGTTATATATTTAGATACTTAGAGGACACTAATACAAACAAAAAATGTAATGTATTCACCTAAATATAAGCCGAAAACTGAACCTTTAATTTCTTCAAAATTTAGTTTTCGACTTATATTTCAAGGACTTTTTTCATCAATTTAAATCTGAAAAAAAAATCAAAATGGCTTCCGACGTTAGGGCCACCCTCCATACAAAAATCTTCAAACCCCTATATTACAGATAGCAAATAACCTTTAAGCATGGCAAGGTACCATAATAAATACTGAGACTAATATCTTGAAAGTATTTAAAAAAAAAAATATATAAACATCCAAATTGAGAACCTCCTCCTTATTTGAAGTCAGTTAAAGGTACAAACATAAGTACAAGAATTAATATAAACAAAGGATTTATATTTAAGTTATAATTAAATATTTACATAATATAAGCTAAAATATAAACTATAATAATATGTACAATTATATGAAAAAATACACAATCATTATAGGGCATCAAAGAATTCATCCGCATCGCTGTCAACAGGAACAGTGCCCAAAAGGCTGGCAGCATTGCCACGTTGTATGGCAATGCTAATTCTTTGGCCAAGAAATAGGCCAGCCCTCTGGTCACGTGAAGAGTCAACTAACCGCTTGGCAATATCCCGAAATACCAAGTGGGCACTCGATTGATTAAAAATATAACATCTATATAAATATCTTCAATCATGAATATAGGTAGCATCAATTTTCACATTATGATTTTATCTTATGTGTGAATTTAGATGTTTGGAAGTTGATAATGATAATTGTTACTTATACTTAAAATCCAAAAACAAAAATATTTTCCTGAAGTTAATCAGCTGCTATCAATCATTTTTGATAGTAAACATTGTTATTGTTGATTTGGTTATAGGTTAGGATTGTGATTTTATTAAATACATATAGCTAGAAGTGAAGACCATGACCATTATATTGTGATTTTGTATGTTATCAGGCCAATTTCACAGAGCGGAAGCTATTAAAATATTAGATGTATGTGTTACTAAAAATAGCAGAAAATACAAAAAACTACAAAAATCTTCTACAAAATGGATAGGCAATAGGTACCTAATGAATGGATAATTGTCAATGGACCCAATATAATTCGGAATTCAAAACATTGTAGAATCTTCCAATCTATGCAAAGGTAGTTAGCCACAAGGCCTGGTAAGTAACCTCACTCACTTGTCCCTCAGAATGGTCTGGAGCTCCTTAATATTGTCGTTAAGGGGCAGCAGCGTCAGGTTGTCACCAAATTGCTCCTTCACATCATTGGCGTCCCACTGCCTGATCTCATTATCAATTAAATCCATATTTAATAGATTTTATAAACAAAGTGAGAAAATATTGACGTGAACAGTATCACAGTATGGTTCATGGGTTCATGGTTCATTGGTTTTTTGACAGTTGCGGCAAAATCAGAATGTCATGTCAATAATGTCAGCTGCTGGGTTATCGTTCAGAAACTTTAGAAATAATTTTGTTTTTGTATGTAGAAAAAGCTGGATTTTTGTGCAACTGCAGCTCGGAGGAATCATTCTTAACCACGTTTGCCACATTGGCAGTCATTCACCACGGCGACGAAGCCGTGGAGATCGGCCAAAATTTCTGAATTTACACCACTAGGTAACCTACCTACCGAAATCGCAGTTTTTACTTAGAGAGGCTTTCCGATAAAGATTCGAGACTTAGGCCCGCTTACACCACAATTCCCTACCTCTTCTTCGCTTCGTCACGAACTCATGATGAATTGCGTCCTCGCTGGTGTAGTCGTAGCTCGCCTCACAAACTCTCTCCATCTGGTTGAGACTTGGACTTATAATTTACTAGCTGCGCCCCGCGGTTTCTAAAATTCGATCCCGTGGGAATATCGGGATGAAACTATCCTATGTCCTTTCCCCTATACCAAATTTCATCTAAATCGGTTCAGTGGTTTAGGCGTGAAAAGATACAGACAGACGGAGTTACTTTCAGATTTATAATATTAGTATGGAGAAGTCCATGGGTTGAGATAGTTAGACGACAGGTCTGGCGAATTCATTAACAAGGCCTCCAAATTACTTATTCGTAGGCCTCTAACCGCGAATTTAATTTTATTGGCCGCCCACATCGGTGACCTTCCGCCTGGCAGTGTAGAAGGTGAGACTTCTACTGCATTTATATTGTAGTCTGTGTACTCTGCCCTACACATGGAATTATTATGTACTATGTACGTAGTACATAATAATTCCATGGCCCTACACCACTAGACGACTAGACGTCTAGACGTTCTATGCAGTCATTATTCCGCCTCGAGACATGACCAAAGAACTTCAGTATTCGAGACCAGTTTACGTTCCTGTTTTTAATAGGAGGTACGCATGGATTAGTTACGCATTGATTACAAGCCTTGCGCGATTGGAAGAAAAAAATAATAAACAAACATAATGATTACGCATAACTCTTTATTTGCCCAGAAAATACAAATTAATGATTGCAAGAATATTTCCACTTTAGTTTGTAGATTACAATGCTCTGTCGCTATATTATAATCTTTAGTTCTGCACGTTGTAACCACAAAACTTTCTTCACAAAAATATATTTATTAAAATATTTTATTGAATATGGAACTGTAACCGCTAATTAGTTCTACTGAGAACATTTACAAATACAGTTTTCTTTGTAAATGCGAAATTATATTACATAATAAATAATAAATGCGTTAGTGATTACATTTTTATTAACTATAATTTCCCTGAATCATTTCTCAGAAATGAAAGTCAGGGGTTTGGACAAGGTTACATCATAATCATTTTTGTAGTGTACACAACGAAACAAGAGTTTTATGAAATAATAACATTCTGAATCAATTCAGAATACAAAGTGCTTCAAAGACAAATAATAGTAAAAAAGTATGCATTTATTGAAAATTTTAACCCCTTGACTACGTTTGGTGTTATAAATTCGTTGACATAGATAACATTAGAGACACATGGTGTTGAATTAATTGTACCTAATAAAGTTTGTGATGATAATTTTATTCAAGTCCGTCGTATTGAAGTCAAAATAAAGTCAGTCGAGCTGCACACAAAGCGTAGGTCAAAGGATCATCAAGCGAAGTTGCATTTCGTTTATAAGATTAACTAATAACATTTTTTCAACTGGGTTGAACGTCGGCACGATATAATTATTAATCTCCTTCATTGAATTTCTGTAGATATTGACATGATCTCGCAAACAAAATAAATAAAAAGTCTGATAAAAAAATTATACAAAATAAACTCTTCGCAATGTACTTTCTTTGAATTGGCGAAATTAAAGGCTACAAAGCTCAACTGCATTGTTTTAGTTCGGACTAAGTACCTAATTCCCGATCCCGATTATACTAAAGTCATTCCCCACCTTATGAGTCGATTGTTAATACTACAAGTATTCCTAGAGCTCACCCTCGTTAATGACAAAGCAATGAACTGGACAAAAATAACAGCCTATTTGAAATAGCCTAGGTATATTAAAATTGTGACTTCTATAAACGGTACTAGACGAAATTGACCTTTGCTAAAAACTATGCTAATTTGCACACTGACTCTTGTAAGGCCCAGCTTTAGGAGATACCGCGACCGACCCTATTTGATACTTTAAAATATGAGCTTAGTTTTTAATCACTTCCAAAGCCATGCTAACGAGTTTCAGTAAAACATTGATATAATGTGACTTTATGACTAAAAATTAAGCTCCTACATTTAGTGCGGATTTCACTACTGAACGCGATCAGAACTTCTATACCGCGTTCAAGAACTGTCAGTGTCAATATTTCACAGAAATTTTGATACTGGCAGCACTTGAACGCAGCTCAGATATGCTGAACGCGTTCAATTTCATTGATGAAATTCGTCCTCAGTATCAAATATGACCCAAGCGATAGATTAAACGCGAGCCATTTCACCACAAAAAGGTCAATTAGCGGACAGTTACAGGGCATTATCTATACTAATTTAGTAATAGTGAAGTTAGAATATCGCTATTTAGCGTTCCTTCGTTTATCCAAAGCTTTCGTGTAGTTTTAATTTAACGGATAAATCGAGTCTAATGTTAATTAATCACAACAGTGTGATCGCCGACGTAGTCGACATTAGATAATCGTGAACGCGTTTGGACTTGAATAGACGCCTTATATAATAATTTGTATGAGTCCAATATCAGCGTCGACTAAATCTAATTAAGTCTATGTACTCACAACGACCGCGTTTACGTTACATAAATGCCGTCGGTTGTTAAGCTTTCACGCGATAACGTTAACACACACGTTAACGTAAGTGCGTGGAAGTGTTGATTTGAACTTTCTTTCGCCCGTATATCCGAGACGCGTTACGTTAGGAGCACACGTTCTTTTTTAAATCTAAACTACTAGGTTTATCAAAGAATGTGTGCCGATATTTAAATTAGTTTCCTCCAAATGTACACTAAACGCGTCCAAACTGTCAATTTAACTTTGCATTTTTATTGCTTATTCCACTATCAGGAATTACATAATTACACTTTGTGCACTTGTTTGACAAGCATATCAAAGTATTACTCCTACGCACCGCACGCGACGGTTCACACGAAGCGCAAAACATCGTAACATTTACAAAGTGTATAGGTAAAACTATCCCTTTAAAAATAAATTATTTAAAAAAATCACTAAGTTTTTTTCTTTAAGTAATAAATACGACACAATAACAACAAAGTAGAGCTTTTATACAGGTCTTGATGAAACAATAATTTAGGAGAGTGTACAAAATTCCATTAGTTAACAAAAGATTTGTACTGATCCCTTAAACAATAATTCTCACACATTTCTATACTGGGAATGTATCTTCCATAGCCATAATATGATTTGAACAATTTAAAAAATCTTATAAATTATTCAGGGTCCCTTAGAATCAATCTTCAATTAATCAATCAATCAATCAAATTTCGAAGATTTCAAACTACGTCAAACTTAAATTCTTAATTAACTTAATCTGAGACCCTGTCGTGAAGTAATTTTTCAAATATTATATATATTATATATGTACTACTATTTGTAACAATTTATATTTACGTAATGGCTCATTTCCTTTTCATCTTTACTAACTAGTATTTACTAAAAAATATATTTTGCAAACTGCAATTAAACATAGTCACGACCTAACTGCATCGAAATTGTTTCATGTTTATTTTTTAAAAAAAGTAATAAAAAATCAACATGAATTTAAATTTTATGTACTCAAATAAACCTTCACAAACAAAGGTTATGTAAATAATCTGAAAAAAGAAAGACGGATTTTTTTTAAGTTCGAAAAAGAATACAACATAAAAATGGCAAGATGTGTGTCATTCATTATAAGTTTATAACATTAGACATTACATTATTTACAACATTATAGAACATTAACTTGTAAAACGACTGTACACGACTCTAAAATGGAGTCTTTCTGTATAAATATGGACATTCTGTCAATTCGATGCAGCCTTTAACCTCGATAGCACGTATCCTAAATCATCGGTACACAGATCCTATATAAAAGCATGTATTTGACACCATGAGAGCGCCGCCACTATCAAAGGACCACTGACGAAGTTGCTCGACTGTTGGAACTACACCAAACAAGTGTACAGTTGCTTTTGTCCTAAAACTTGTGCCAATTAGGTTAGTTTAGATATTTAGAATAGAAAATAGTATTTATATATCTATTTTGTACATAGCCAGATTATGGCAGATTAATTATGGGATTTGTCAACAAGATTTTGTTCAAGCAAGATACCCCACGTAAACATAATCAGCCTATATGTTCCCACTGCTGGGACACAGGCCTCCTCCCTGTGAGAGCGAGAGGGGTATGCTCAGAAGATAAATCAGCAGTTCCAGTTTTTCAAATAAAACTGTGCAATTAGAATTTAAAGCAACTCGTATAATTCGGACAGTCGGCAGTTTTCGTCAGTGTTAACAAGAGCCATGCATCGGCCGCATGCCGCAAGCAAACAGTCGATCTAGCGTGGAATGTAACGCAGGCGACGTCTCCAGCGTCGACTGACCACGATTGGACACCACCGCCGGACACACATAACAAACATCATATTATGCAATACTCATAAATTCGTAGGACATTTAAATATTGAGTGAGGGTAAAATTATTGTAAATCGTTCAGTAAAACACTGGTTGATATTGGCAACGGTCTCGTCCCCATTCTATAACTGAATGGAGGACCACATAGAACCGGCGATCGAGCCCAATCGTGACCAAATAAATAACAGCCATAACCTGTACAATATAACTAGCACATATCACAATGTGACGCCGACTAGTGCGCGACAACTCCGTTCCTTTGCCGCGGGTAACCGTTATAGTTCACCTGCTTGCTGGGAACGTCTGGGATGGGTTCAGGTTCGGACTTGGCCTTTTTGCCAGTCTTGGGGGATAGGTATGCTTTGTAGAAGAACTGTGCGAAGAGGACGAAGTACGAGAAGTACATGGCCATGGAAAGTTTGAGGTTGATTTGGCTGATGTGACAGCTTGTGGGGGTGGAGGTGGCCATGTAGTTGTGCGCCCAGATGTTGATGGCGCAGCCGACGATCATCTGCGACAGCTGCAGCACCGTGATGGTCATCGCGAGCATCTTCGGCGGGTACTTGCCCATGCTCACTAGCGCGTAGTACGAGTACATTACACTGGAAACAGGAAAAAATAATCGTTAGAGCTGATTGTTGCGGAACTGGATACATTACATTTATGTTCAACAATTTAAGAGTCTGTGACAAGGTTTTTCCTTGTATTATCTGCAAACAATTCGTTTAGGTTTTTAGATGTTGTGATGTTTTTAATATTCACAGATTGTTAATAAATAATAATTTAATATCTAATATCAAGTCTTTTGCCACAAATTGTTGTTCTGCGAGGAAACTGTTAAAACGTGGTTGCGATTATTAAATCAATTTATAAACTGGTTTATAATAGTTCTACCACAACTTCTTATCTTAATGGTTTAATGGTTGTTGGTATGGTTATTTACAATAATAATAGTAGTCTATTGTTTTTTTTATTAACTACGTCGTATATAAACCTGTAAAAATAAACGAATCGTTTTGCGCATGAAACTTTTGATAAATTGAAATTGAAAATAACATTCTTTTTTTTGAAGTCTAATAAATTACCTATGTGTAGACATAACTCTTTTTTCATTTCTAGGTTTTCCAAATCGTTTACTTTTTTATCAACAGACTTTAATGAGAATGACATGTCCGAGTCTAAAATTATTTATAGATAAGATAATACATTATTCTTATCAAGATTCTAAATTAAAAACCATTACCTACACAATGTTTATTCAGAAAACTTGTTTTTTGATTTTGTAATAAAGTAGATACTAAACGACCTGAATGATATAGATTTTTTTTTTTAGTAATATTTCTCTTTTACATCAAAAGTTAAAACTAAAGTAATATTAACATAAATCAAGCTCTTAGAAGTTTATGTCTACATATTCAAATTATTTATCATTATTACAGACATTCTCATTCATAATATTGTTCGCAAAAATACTCATTAACATTAACAATACACTATTTAATTAATCTCTCAAGATTGATCAAATGCATTGTTCAATAATTTATTAACTCAAAAAAATTCAATATTTATTTATTGTTAGCCTATGTTGACCCACTGCAGGGCAAAAGCCTCCCTTTCTTCCTTCCACACCTCTCTAAATATAATCTTCACTATTATATTTAGTTCCCATACGTCTGCTGATAAACAGACCACGCAGGTAAACATGTAACACTACTCGTTAGTAATACTTAGGAAGTCGACTACAATTGCAGGCCGGGCTATGAATAGAGCAATTTGTTGGGATCAAATACCACGCCTTCTGCGAAACACGCTGCTACAAGCGATTCTAAGGAAACATTAACTTGGTAACTGCGGTATCAGACATACCTACTTGGGAGAATTTTCGGAAATGATTAAAATATATAAATAATTACTAAAAAAACATTTTTTTAAAGAAATCCTCATTGATTTAGTTTCCTGATGTTGCTAAAATGTTATCCAAATCTTCACGTATTTAAATTGATTACCTTACGTACCTAACTATAATTTAGATGACATAATTAGGTATTTAATCCCAGCCACGCCTTTGAATAAGTAAAATTTTCTTATCTTTATAACCTACTTACTGATAAATTGAAAACATTTCATTTAATGTTAATCTAGGTGTTGTTTCAACCAAATCCAGATTCAGTCATCAATCATTCACATGTCATTAAACCTGCGAAGCGAATACTTTTGTGCTAGGCACGCCTTGAGGGAAAGATGTATGGAGCGCCTGAAAAGGTTTAGTCATTCGGTTTTATTATTATTGTTTTTAGTAGAAGCCGTCAGCCTGAAAAATACTCAATGAATTCAGCCGACTGGATCAATCTGGCAAGGTCTACTAGTTCGCTTATATGACATTGTAGTAACGGTACCTATCTCTACGTCACCCATTAATCCAATTGGTCCATTTCAACCTAGATTCAAGATAGATCCTAGTACACTATTCATCATGACATCATCGATCATAACATTTCTCAATTGTGAACCTAGATCCTACAGTGATGTCATTATCGTTAAACCACTGGCTTCTATTTATCGCATTCAATAGGCGATTAATTTCCTCCGTGTCTTTATAAGTCTATAATGATCTAGTTGGCATTTATAAAATGTGGCATAGCGAAGGCCTCCCCAGGGCTTGTACGTGCATTGGACATACTCTAAATTCTGAGCTCTTCGAAACATTTTGCTAGTGCAAAAACTCAATGACACAATGCCGACCTGCGAAACTCGCCCAACGTCTCAAGGTTCAAAGGCTGCCATTAGACCAATGAATCGACTTCCTTTAAGAATAATTCGTTCAATTTAGATGTTATCGACACTATAGAAACTCAACGGGACATCCATATCTCTTCGTTTAATGTCGATGCCGATGTGGGAGGATCCTAAAATGCAAATGGCGACTGGCAGTGCCTGCCAGCTTTATAGATTTTTTCTGGATACCCAACTGACATTGTTTCGAATTTAGATTTGCAATTGCAAGCCTAACTTTCATATGGAGACCGGTAAAGAGAACGTAAACTAGTTTTAATGTATCGTGATTAAATAATATATTCAGCATCCGATACTATAAATATTCTAGTCATGAACTTCTATTTATGATTTGAGTGGTGTTCAATATTTCTTCTAATTCAAATTGTTGGCACCGATCATTTATTGATGCCGGTGCCCCAATAGGTAATGATAACTTTTCAAAAAGTACTTCCATTACGTTTTAATCAAGTATCCAATCAATATAGGACTGCATGACATAATTTAAGTACAACAAAGCCTTCTATGGCTCTTTCAATGCTGTCATACTATTCTATCTATACAATGTGCTTCGATGGTCGGACACGCCCTCACGTTCATTACTCAATTGGGTAAACAAAAGATCCATCAAAGAAGTTAATCATCCACTTGATACATTAAATTGATTGGCAACTAACCTAAGAGACGTGACTTATTTTAAATGCTGATGCAAAAGCTGATTCTCCACGTCAAGAGACAAATGATCTTTATAATAAAGTTAATAATTCGAACGATCATTGCGCCGATAATCGTGACAGATGGCCTTATAGCCAAGAGACTCGACCAACGCTTGGGGAGGCTTTCGTTAGGCAGCTGGATCAAGGGCTTGATTCTGAACACGACTCGTATTGTCAGTAGCTCTGACAGCCGGTAACTTGGACCCGATACTGGTGGAATACTATTTTTAAATGTTCTAATATTTAATCATGTAATGTATATGCGTAAAATGAATATAAATAATACAAATAAAGGAGTCTTACCTATGGACACAATAGTTCATGACGACGAACCAGCGCGCCGAGGACGTGTACTCCGTGAAGGAGTACCAGGTGTATAGTAGGACGGTGATGTGGTGGTACCAGTGCAGGAAGATGAGGGGCTTCTTACGTAGAACTATGAAAACGGTGTCGCCTAACTCCGGCAGCTTCGATAACACGAACATCCATGTCCAGAAGCCGGACACTTTGTCTTGTTCGATGAAACTGGAAATTAGAGAAAAATGTTTTATGAGTATTTTGTAATAACATACATTTTATAATTGACGTGGAAGGAAAGTATCTTCTATTGAAGCAAGTACGAGGAGAACAATGCTAAAAAGTTTTAAATGCCAAAAGCGTCTATCTCAGAATCTGGCATTAAAAATATTCAAGATAGGCGGAGCATTTAGCTGTGGGGGAGGTCTAGTCTATGTCTATAGAAGTATAGACCCATTAATAAAAAAGGAACAACAGGCCAGATGAACTAGAAGGCGCGAGCTCATTCGTAAAATGAGAATCGGATTCAGTCTTCAGAAAACCGACAAATTTCTTAAGCGTGTCCAAGAATTAGAACATGAAAAACGGAGACTAATTCAAACAAATCAGTCATGTTTCGATAACTGGTGAACAACTGTATGATTGATGTACACAAGTTCATTACAGGCATTAGCTGGTGTAATGTGGCGTATAAATGGCGAATGTTTTTACATGGCTGATAACAAAACATCGCGTGCGCATAGAATAGAATTTGACACGCGAGGAATAGGAATGGAGACGTCTTGTCTATTAGGTAGGACGCTAATTTGTGTCAGTTGTGTGAGAATGTGCTAGAATTAGCGGTGATTATTTCAGTTATCTTGGTAATGTAGGAGCGTGGTCGCGTCTCGAATAAGGTCTAGTCCATATTCAGTTATGCTCGACCCACGCATGTGTCGAGTTCGGGATTATGCTCGCATGGACTAAACAAGAAAATATCGCAATATTACGCTATGTGGTACAATAGTACAACATGCGAACTAGGATAGGAATATAATGAAAGAGAAACCGTAACTATAAATAATAATTCTAGTACAGATATCAATAATACTTCGGCGTAGATATAGAGGTTTCCTTCCTGGCGTCAAAGATATGATAACCATTATTGTAGATGAAGAAGAATCTACCAATGAAATGTAAAGACAGACAGTTCAACATAATTATAACGAATATCGACAATGTCCCGTTATTAATTGATGCAATAGATACTGTTTACATAATGAGAATGACATCATAATAGAAAGGGGTTCGAATTGTCATACGATACTAATTACAGACAGGCGGCTAGCATTGCGACTCAGCTTTCGAGTTGATTAATTAATTTATTAATAAATAAATATTTTTTTGCAGAGTAGATGTGGCCAGAAACCGCAATTGGAGACTTTTGCCAAACAAAAGGACACAAATACAATAACTACTTAGTCAAATAATTCGAATTCTATTTATAGTTTTTAAACCAGACAGGAAAATAATAAATTAAATATTTGTCTTGGAATATCTCTTCTTTTAATTATTTTGCCGTTAACCTTGACGTATTGAATAATGTTTATGAATCAGTTTTTAATAACATTAGAAAACAGGATGTGCTTTTACGATTACATCGTAAACATAAAATGTGGATCGCCGCAGATTTCCTTTACTGCCTCATCTTCAATGTTAAAACGAATATAATGGCTTAGGTAACTAATTTATGGAACGCCCTGGAATAACAATTTCGAATTTTTCATCCGCTGTTCCTATTATAATAATAATCTTTATTTATCAAAGAGCCAAATACAATTAAAAAAAAAATGAAATACAGTTATATTGTGGATGGTCGTGACCGCAATGGCTGTGGTGATAAACAATGATGAATGACCATTCCAGATTTCTATGAGAAGTTAGTCTGCAATTGCTGTCGTAACAAGATGCGCTCTTGCCAATTTGTAGAGCAGGTCAGTCTCCATTACTTGCAGTTGAATTTAGACAGTACTACTTACGTACTTTTTGTACGTCTGGACACACTGAGGCGTATCTCGCGCAGGATGTGGGACGCAACTGCGCGCATCGATTGTTTTTGTGATAAAGAAGTCATGCGAGTATTCGCGGCGTTTGAACATCATAATTATCCAATCGACGCGAACAAATTTTGTACTGCATACCGCGCGGGATTCGCCTTTATAATAACTCCAGACAGTTTTAATTTTCTCAGGATCGTTATTAAACTCTAGTTTATTCCTCGAGTTAATATCAAACAAAATGATTATACGATTACCTATTATAACAACAACAAGAAGACCTACAATGAAATTAATAAGTTGTGTGTAGACGACAACAATTCTATTGTGTTGTTCATAATAAAATTGTTAGTAAAGCAAAGGCTTTCAAATTGAATTCCAAAAGTGGGTACATAATAAAACAAGTCTTATTATTCAAAGTTTGTTAATTAACAAGTACACAGTTACACAATTACATGGGTAGGCGTGACATAATGTGCCTTGCGAGTACCCAAGTACTACGTAGAGTCGTATGTACGTTTGAAGATAAGGTCGTAACTCCCTTTTTTTTTAAGACGAAGGAATCCATTTTTATAGTGATTCAACTGCTGGACCTGGACGTAGGCCCAAATGCAGCATCGCTAGAATGACCGGACTAGATTAGTCTCACATTTGGCTACTTGCCCTCGTTTGCACAATCAATTAGATGACAAAATTAAAATATTTTAAATTCTGTTCCGATTAATCTGACCCTAGTATCGAATCAAACTAATGCCCAATTGATCCTGTAACCTCGGCCCAAGATTCTTGTCCGGCAATTTATTTACAAGACCCGCCTGTCCTTTTGCCGAACGACATCGGACCAACCGAATTCAACAAAATATCATTAGAGCACCCAATTACTTTTTTGCGAAAGTCCGGCCGAATGCCAAGTTAGACTTTTTAGGTTTTCGGCAACCTTAATTGCCACTTACCTAGCAAACTTCAGCCAAACAGTAAGAAGCACTATAAACAGGTATAAATAACGATTGAAAAAGTCTAACCCCAAAAGCGAATGATACAATAACGCCAAAATGTCATGTAATTCATTTGAAAAAATTAATTTTACATCACGATTATCCCTAAACACCATACATACCTATCAACAACAGAATACCGACACGACCCAACGAAAGAAGACCACTAGGTTAATCAAACTGGTATTCTACGCGTAGTCGTGGCATTCGTCGCAAGCGCATAATTTTCTAACTGACGTAACTCACTGACACCACTTTCTATTTCCATTTGAGCTATGGACTCTCGAGCCTCTGATGTAATTTTTTCCGTCAAAAAGTTGTTTACACCGTGTCTGACACAGTTTTAACCACAACTTGTATTTAATAATAACTGGGTAAGGAAGGTCTGAGAGGAAGTTTGTCTTTACGTAATCAAGACAAGATCGGTTCGCTTCGCTTTGATTTTAGCGAATGGATTCTTGAGATTGATTTATAGGGAGACGAAAAGCGAAAAACTAAAGCCTAGTTGGAGTCGTGCTCGTGTTGTGGGATCCGTACTGTTTTTTTTTTGTAGGTATGGTCAAATTTATAGCACAAACAACAACAAACTGTGAAACTCGAACTGTTATTGAGTTTAGTGGCATTTGGACGGACGTGTATCGCAAGCTTATTAACCTAAAGGTCTGTGAAAGCTTTTTCACATAACTTGGATACCAAATCTCACGTCATGTCAAGTCAATTGATAAGCCATTGTCATTTCCCCCAACCAATCACACCAGAAGCCGCAGCAATCGTGAGATTCGGCAGCAGATAAATTTACTTATTTAGAGTTTCATAGGATCCTGGGTTCGATTCCCGGGTCGGGTAGTGTTATTGGGTTTTCCCGCCCGGTTTATGGCAATAGGTTCGCCCCTATTACATGGGACTTAAACATAACTGGCAAAACGTGGGTGCACCTCTGCCTAACATTTCGGGTATACAACTATACATGCATGATGATATTAGGTGATGTATTTATTATTCTGTTTTCTTCGCACCGTGGTTAAGAACCCTGAAAAGGCGCTTAAGGCACCCACCGTCTGATAAGATTATAAACACTCTTCGCTGCTTCCCAATTGGATTAGACACGCAATTTCTTTGATCCACCCGTCCTTAGATCTCTGTGTAATATTTTGTACGCCTAAATAATTTTAAGAGCTCAGGAATATTTCCAGCATACACTTAACGCTATGTGCGCACTGCGATGCGATTTTTTTATCGCATATAAAATCATCATGCAAAATAAAATCTCAAACGCAGATCATTTTTTAAGAGATTTTTTACCGCAGTGCGCGGACTCTAGAATTTCTAGGACTTTTCACAGATTGACGATTATTATCCGCAACAATTAAAATTCGTAGTGCGCGCTTAGCCTAAGTTCTATTAGTTAGGTACCATTAAGGCCAGCGCACAAGCATTGCACGTGTATCGAGGAGGATTAATTTGCCGCCGGCCAGCTGATGTACACTGATGATTTGCGATGCTGCCAACGGCCACAGGCGTACTACTGGATGGCGCGGCACCCCGCGGTATGCCACGGGGGAAATACGAAATACCCGGCTTGCACTGCTTCTCCTCGCGATCTTATGCTAGCCGACTCCGGGGCATACTATCGCACGCCTTCGCATTCCGCCGCTTACCGTCGCAACCTGCCATTACCTCCTGCCACATATCTTTACGATACCGCAGCGCGCCGCGGTATTCTCCAACGCACTCTTCAATACCGCAGAAAGAAATCCCCTTTGAAGCTCCAAGGTTTATCTCTGAGCTTTGGAATCTATATCTTGTTACCATTAAAGTCGACACGTACGAAGTAACGTTGGCAACGACCATACAGCCCGAACGTTGGTAAATTAAAAATACCTTGCCCCGCCGCCCGGCAATGTGCGCTGGCCTAAATGTCGAATTATTATGAATGATGTTCCAAATAGCTATAAAGCAAAACGTGGGCAGCTTTTAGAGAAAACACGTTTTTGTTACAAGATCTTAACATAATTTTTTTATTTACGATAAGATTTGGTAAAAAAATGTTTGCTTGGCCTGAAAGAGATCATAATAAAAATATTACAGTAGGAAAATATTTTTCCATCAAATAATTCTTTTTTTTTCTGGAGTTACGGAATTTGTGAAAAGAGTAGTTTAGAAAGAAATGATAACCTTAATCATTATAAAAACCGCAATTTTGGTATGCTTAAAATCAGTAGGCAATGAAAGTCCCATTATAACAACGAATACAATATAAAATGCAAAACTATTTGATGTTATTGCTGTCAAAACTGAACCCAGTAGGTAACTGGGTTGCGGAGGTGAGATAGGCAATCGCTGCATGTAAAATACTGGTACCTATTCAGCTGCATCCGGTTAGACTGGAAACCAACCCAACATAGTTGGGAAAACGCTAGGGAGATTGATTGATTTTTTGCCGTCAAAACCGAAATCATTTAAGGGATTGGCCTTAACCATGGAAATCTTGACAGCGAAACACCAACTTTGGCTCCACTTTTCCGTCACATCTCAACATGATAATTGACAGCCAACGATAAAGATATACCAAGAATAATCATTTAATAAAACATACAATTATTCTCGCACAGGTCTCCGGAGATAAATAGTAATTACAGCATAGTTATGATTATACACATACACTCATCTACGCATGTAAGCGGTTTTAATTAAGTTTAATTACACTAGTTACATACTAAATAACCCTCTGCAAGTCTACACTGGACTGTTTTAGTTACATAAGAGAGGTAAGGTAGATATTTCCCCAAAGGGTTGGTATAGGCGGAGATGAAAATAGACCAACTTAAGGCTGCCTGTCCACCGGAGCGGAGCGAGGCAGCGGAGCGGAGAAACGGAGAAATATTATCCAATAGGATTGCATAAAATTTGCATAAAATCTCAATGTAATTTTCTATTGGTTAACATTTCTCCGTTTCTCCGCTCCGCTGCCTCACTCCGCTCCGGTGGACTGGCTGCCTTAGACAGGCTTAATAATACGTCATAATCAGCCTATATTATTCCCACTGCTGGGACACAGGCCTCCTCTGTTAGAAAGGGAGTGGGCTATAATCCACCACGCGGGCCAAGTGCGTGTTGGTAGATGTCACATGTCTTCGAATTTTTCGTTCTAGGACATGCCGGTTTCCTCACCATGTTTTCCTTCACCGTTTTGAGAGCAGTGGTGATGAAATCATTTACACAAAGTAAAGCGCTTGTCTGGGTTCGAACCTACGACCTACAACTAGTAAGTCGCGGCCATTACCACTGGGCCACCACTGCTCTCTGCTCCTAATAATACGTATAATCTACCAATCACATTTAAAAAGTCAAAGGCAGAAATAGAAAAGGGAAAAGATAAAGCGAGATCATTATCACTGAGGTAACCTATCTAAAATGAACATCTGGTAATGAAAGAGAAAAAAACATTGTCTAGCCCGCACTGAAATTAAGATCTGAGGATGTGAGACTCCCCGTGGGAAGATTTGTTCGCGATAAGAGATAATCACAAAGACTTTTGGTGTAGTATTTAGTCGACAAGTATCCTTTCAAGATCGTTAAATTTTCAGCGTATCTGACTCTTGAGGATTGTATTTAAGGTCGGAATGTATGCAGCCTGAAAGCGTGATTCCTGACATGGCTTAGCTAATAACCCTTCGTATGCTTAAATATGGATCCACGCGAGACACAATGGCTTTTTAATTGTGTTTGTAATTAGTTAATTACGGCATTCAACCGGTTAAAGTTAAAAATCTGTTCAGCGTAAATTAGGAATTCTTGCTACGGAGTTTTGAATTCAAGTATTTCGTGAGTCAAGGAACAATAAATTGCAATAAAAATATCTAGGACTAGCTGCAACCCGCGGTTTCACTCGCAAAGTCTCGATCCCGTAAGAATATCGGAATAAAAAAAGTATCATAATATGTCCTAATCCAGGACATGGTCTACCCATGTGCTGAATTTCACCCAAATCCGTTCAGCCGTTTTAGCGTGAAAGCGTTAGTAATAAACAAACGTACAAAGAATCAAATCTTTTCTCTTTATAATATTAGGTCCTTACATATGAAATTGGCGTTTTTCGTACTGGCCACTTTAATCACGAATTTCTCCTCTTTGGTAAGGAATTCCAAATTCAAATTTGTACAGCTATTTACTCATGTATTTGTGCTTCGATGACCGTCATTCATTTGTTTTTTTTCTTCTGTTTTTTCTGTTTGCGTCACTCATTTTACAAAATGGAAAATTTAAAATATCGCATTATTTACGAGTACGAGTTCCGCCGTGGCACTAGTGCTGCGGAAACGACTCGAAGGGTGAATGATGTGTATGGCGGTCATGTTGCAAAAGAAAACACAGTTCGTTTTTGGTTCCAACGTTTTCGTTCTGGAAATTTCGACCTGCAGAACAAGCCCCGTGGACGGCCTGAGACCCAAGTTGATAATGGAGAATTGAAGGCTATTGTGGAAGCGGACCCATCGCAAACCACGTCCGAGTTAGCTGCAGGCTTCGATGTTAGTGATAAAACTGTTTTAATTCACTTGAAGCAAATTGGGAAGATTAAAAAGCTCCACGCCACTGCTGCTTCACGACAACGCCAGACCACACACTGCGCAACAGACGGCTACCAAATTAGAAGAGCTTGAATTGGAATGTCTTAGACATCCTCCGTACTCCCCGGACCTTGCTCCAACAGATTACCATTTTTTTCGCAATTTGGATAACTTTTTGCAAGGGAAAAAATTCAACTCCGATGGGGCAGTCCAAATCGCCTTCAAAGATTTTATTGATTCCCGTCCGACTGGTTTTTTTAGTAAAGGGATCAATGAACTACCTATAAGATGGCAAAAGTGCATTGAAAACAATGGTTCATACTTTGATTAATTAAATATATTATATTAAAAAATATTCGACTTTTTGTTCCTTCCATACAAAACGCCAATTTCATATGTAAGGACCTAATATTAGTTTAGTTTAGATAAACGATCTCAATCATGAATTCATCATGAATCATTCAAGGATTCATCATCAATCATGAATTCATGATCCATACGGCAAAAACCACCAACATCCAAGTCGCTATCCGTATCCACAACTTTGATCGTCATTCTTTCAATGGCCTGCTCGAAACAAAAGCAACAACGCAGTTATAGACAACTGCGACTTCCGTGAACAAGGAAAAACGTAACTGAACACTTATGAAGTAAACTCAAGTTAATTATACAATTTGATATTTACCTGAGAAACATTACAGTCACACGTGATATGCTCACGTTTCCTCTGCTTCGGCTAGGCTAGATGTTAAACAGATGTGATATGCAAATGGCCCCCAAAATAAAAGTAATTTTACTTTACCAAAATTGTTATTTTACTACTTCACGTGGCTTCTAAGTTTGAAGTATTTGTTTGGCCTTTCAAAGTCAAAGCATTTATTTCAAATAGGCACAATGCACATAACAGGCATTTTTGAACGGCAAAAATTACATTAAATTAAATTAGAATTGATTCTAGTCGCCCCTTCCAAAAGGTAGTTTTCGTATGGAGAAGATTTTCTTTATGTCGCTTTGTAAAATATTTTGCCGAATGATCTTGCTAATTTTCTAGCCAAAAACGTAAAACGTATATGATAACAAAGTGCCTCACAAAACCAGCTAAGTACTAAAAAGGTTGCGTAACTACCTCGTTACATATCTGTAACAAAACAAATATAAAACTACCAAAAACCTCTTACAATAGAGCTTTTTGAAGGAATGGCATCCATCAGATTGGACAGCTGAAATAGGTTGGAATCAATCAATTTCAAACTTCAACCAAATTGAACGAATTCCAACTCAACGATGAAGGGAGGGATTTGCCTCCTGAAGTAGTATTTAGCCTATGTATTTGATTATACTTGAAACGTTTTAAATCTACATATTGCATTACCACTTATAATTTCAGGTAAGTATATTTACTTGAAATGATAATAAGGTAGGTACTAGGTTAGTAAACCTAGGTGCTTAATTATAATTTCAGTAATTAAACTAGGTAATTATAATATCAGGAAAATGTAAGTATACCACTTACATATTTTTCTCATGATTGTTGTCTAGTTTAACCCTTCGTATGCTTAAACATGGATCCACGCGAGACACAATGGCTTTTTGATTGTGTCTGTAATTACGGCATTCGACCGGTTAAATGATGATTAAAATATAAAATAAAACGTAGGTAGTTTTATTTTAAGTAATAAAAAGTAATAGAAGTTGCAGTAGAAAAACTTAAAAGATTATAGGTAATAATTATGGTAATCCAATTAAGGACAGAGCCATGAATTTAAAGATTAGAACCGTGTTATAAATTATGTTTTTTTTAGAAAAAATAATATGTCGAAGAGAAGCAAAACAACTTGGACAAAATTAAACTTAGAAAAACAATTCGTCTTAAAATTCAGTTCGTGTGCTTAAACCATTCTAGGAATGAATTTTTCGTTATCGTACATGAAATCAATAATGAATGTGAAGGAGCTATGCAAGTTATGCAAGGACGTAGAAATTAAGAATCCATACTGTAAAGTAAAATCAGAAACTTTGGTTGAAATGCTGTTATCACAATACCTACCCGTAATTTTGCAACGGATTTCTGCAAACATTGTTAAGCTCTGGTTTTCGATGGAGTTCGTGAATGGTAGACCCAAAAGGCTATAGAAGTGGAAAATAAGCTGCTGCATTGTCCATACAGGTAATTTCACAACGTAAAGACTAAAGAGTTTGTGAATCGATACCAATTGATTCATAGCTGCGACCTACAAACGGATAGGTAAATGTTCTAAAATTTTTATATAAATAGGCGTGCATATTATTATTTCTCATCGTAAAACGCCCTTGGAGCTAACGTGAGGATGTGCTATTTAAAATACTATTAAGCATATATGACGTAATAATATTTGTCGATACTGGTCGTCCGCCCTTGTGCTACGACCGGGCAGAGCGGGGGCTCGACATTGACCGTGACTCCGCCGCGGTCTGCAAACGGCCTAAATCGATATTTGTACAGGGTTGTTAAACATTGTGCTTTGATGCTAAAAGCACAGAATACTTAATAGTACTACGTACTAAAAGGCTAGTTCGTAAACAACTAAACAACGATGTTATGTAAAGGTTACCCCGGACAAGTTACTGCGTACTTCGGATATTTTGTGAGCTTGATGAATGAATATTTTATGGCACTTGTCAAAAGCTTTGGCTTTTGACAAGTGCCATAAAATATTCATTACCAGAACTTGTCATAAGCGATATTTGGATGCTTGGGGCAAACCCCAAGCATCCAAATATCGCTTATGACAAGTTCTGGTTGGATTCCAGACACAGGCAGTCCGTGTTACATACTGACGATGGCCCTAGGTGAAACCCACTGTGTAAAATCATTTCAGCCGAAAGACGTCTACTGCTGGACATAGGCCTCCCCCAAGCACCTCCACTTCGGCCGGTTCTATGCTTCTTGCATCCAACGGGTTCCTGCGACCTTCACAAGGTCGTCGGACCACCTTGTGGGAGGCCTGCCAACGCTACGTCTTCCGGTACGCGGTCGCCACTCCAGAATCTTTCGGCCCCATCGGCCATCTGTTCTGCGAGCAATGTGCCTTGCCCACTGCCACTTAAGCTTGGCAATTCTTCAGGCTATGTCAGTTACCTTGGTTCTCCTGCGGATCTCATTTCTGATTCGATCACGCAGGGAAACTCCAAGCATAGCCCTCTCCATTGCCCTTTGGGTGACTTTTAGCCTTCTAATAAGGCCCATTGTGAGCGACCACGTTTCAGTGCCATATGTCATCACTGGCAACACGCACTGGTCATGTCTTGAGACACTGCGGTATGTGGGTTGAGAAGATATTGCGTAGCTTCCCGAACGCTGCCCAGCCGAGTCGGCTGTGTAAACTTATGTCAAACATGTGCCAATTGGTTTACAAATTGCTCACGAGAGATAGGGATCATGTCGAGTGCTCACATTTCCCGTAATGCGTAAACTCGCGCCAGAATGCCAGATGCATTGACCGACGTGCAGCAACAAAGTATAAGACTAAGATCAGAACTGTGCCAACATAATAATATCGCCTACGATAGTAAGAAAATGAGAAACAAACGTATTTTAGTTTTCTCAAATTAGAATATTTATAAATAGATGTTACAAGCGCTATTACAGACCACGTGTACTCTTGCGCATACAATATGTATTAAATTCAAGGTATTGGGTCGCTTTTGAGTGCGCGACAACCCTATCTGCGGACTCACCTAAAAACGGGGGAGATACTGTAAAACTCCACGACATATGGCATAGTTAAATGCCTTTAATAAAAATACTTTACGCAGCACGAGGCCGAAGTTTTTTATTAGGGCGATGCGCTTTTTTGTCATGATATTCGATCACCCCTTACTATAAGTCCACTGCGCACTCAACCATAAAATTCAAAATCTAGTAATAAAACCTGAAATGTTCTGAATGGTAGAAATAGCCGAAAACTACTTTCTAGCATCAGCTGCTGTCAAAAACGGGGATTTCCAATTTTCTAAGTAGAAACTAACGCAAGTGCACCTAGTATGAGTACAGACAGACGTGTTTGCGTAAAAACTTTTTAGTTGTACCTACCCCACAAAAAAGTAAACAAAAAGATCGTTAATGTAGACAATGTAGATAAATTTTTAGATTTTTGTTGATTTTTCAAAAACCGCTCATCCGATTTCGATAAAATTTTCATGGGACCATTTGGGAAGTATACCCTTTCTAACAAAAAAAGATTTTTTCAAATCGGTTGGCAAACGACGGAGTTATGCGCGAACAAACACAAAAAAAAAAAATACAAACATTCGAATTGAGAACCTCCTCCTTTTTTAAAAGTCGGTTAAAAAAAGCAAATCAGCTCTTACAAAAGCAAAACACGTACGCCCAGTCGTAGACTAGAAAGAAAAATTACAAAACAAAATTAAAAAAAAAAAAACTAATAAAAATAAAACAACTAAGTAAAAAAAACTAAATGCAAAATTACCTAGTTAATAAAAATTCTGGAACTAACAGTAATACAGATTCATCAACGAACTCTCGTCGTTTTATAGTCGATGAACATGACTTAGATTTTCTTTTTCAGATTACCTAACAGAAGTTAGGATTAAGAACAGTCCTCACACGTTCAAGAACAATTATTCGATTTCTCGAAGCAATTTGACGTAATTGGACACGTCACGATCCGAGAAGAAAAACCTACACGACTTTATTTAAGGTGAATGGGTAGTAGTAGCCCGCGAAATTCAATTTTTCTTACGTTTTTTGCAATTTTCAGGTCAGTGTCAGGTTTTATCTTGATGAAAATTTGATTCGCGACTATAACAGGTACGTATTCACAGAATTATAATCATCAGAATCATTAATACATCTTTCTAAGTTAGATTTCTACCATCAACACTTTTCCAAACGAGATTTGTTCTTAACGGTAGAAATCTAACTTAGAAAGATGTATTAATGATTCTAATTATTATAATTCTGTAAATACGTACCTGTTATTGTCGCGAATCATATTTTGATCAAGATACAACCTGACACTGACCTGAAAATTGCAAAAAACGTAAGAAAAATTGAATTTCGCGGGCTACAACTACCCATTCACCTTAAGCCCTAAGTTTTTTGGCAAAAAAAAGAAATAATAACAGAGCCTGGAGCCAAAATCAGTTTCCTTAAAAACAATATAGCCGGCTTCACAAAAGCATTTGACACGGTCGATCTACGAAAACAATTTTTTGCTAGGCATCGTAATTTGGTACACATCGAACGCTCTAACTTATTTAATGTACGAGACTACGAGTAGGTATTGTTGTTCTGGATTCAATCTGGAAAGTTCTGGAAGTCTCAAACTTCTGGCTACGCCTATACAGTCGGAAAAAAACTGCTTGTTATTTCCGAGTTGAGATCGAAGACAACATCCTTTTGAGTGATTGGATTGGTCCAGTTTTTCGGACAGCTCCCTTGTGGGTTCAACTTTATCGTAGACATTACTTAGTGAAAAAATATACTCGGCCTTTTTAAATTATTCGACGTAATTCACGAGCCCTAGAGAAACATAATTATCGACTGAGCGAAAAGAAAACTATTAGCATTTTGCAATACCTGTGAATGAAAGAAACATCATTTATTTACCATCCTTTACACAATAATACATTACAATAATTGTATCCGCCTCAAATCAAAGCGGATAACCAAGAAACGCGTGACCATCACATCACTTGTATATAATACCTTTCCAAATATTTGCTCATCACTACACTAAACTAAAAGTCTAACTAACTTTATTTACACATACTCATATGTACGTACGTACGTAATATATTTCTTGTGGACACAAGAACCGAGTTGTGCGACGATTTCATTTCCATCACATTTATGGTAATGGCGTATGCGCAAAGTCAATGTTATAATAGTAATCTTGTATATTCCGATGACGCAGTTAAGGCAAAAGTGCCTTTTTAATAGTGAAGTGACCAAAATGCCTAATGAACATAGTAGCCCAATGCAGTATTTTGATTAGGCATTTTGGTAGCTAACTAAAGAGCTTATTAGGCCAGTTTCTAATGGCATTGAGCCAAATATGCCAAGCTAGATAAGTCCAGTTACGAAAGGCATGTTATGTTAACAATTACAATACCCCATATCGATTACGGTGGGATCATCCTTATGGTGCAGTTTAATTAATGCATAAGTATATCGATTAGGATGGGAACAACCTTATGGTACAGTTTACTTAATGTGTGCAAACGTAAAGAAAAAGTGGAACATTGTATTTACCAAACCACGTGTATTTTCCAGAGAGTAACGAAGAATGATTGTTTAATAATTGATTCAACTACTGTCGTTTTTGCAACTAAATCTTGCGCTTTTTTTCTGCCATCTTACATCATAGCATGAATCATTACCTACTGCTGAATTTGATTGCATTTTAGTTAAGTACCAATAAAAGGCAAAGCGGTAACATAATGGGAGGGAAATAATATAAAATCAATTCCATAGCATTAACATTTTAACGACTACTAGTAGAATGCAAATTGTTAAGGCATACATTGTATAATGTAAACACACCTGTTGAATCACACATACGTCAATTAAGTACTATTAATATAAAAACTGCTGAATAATTCGTAGGGTAAACGAGGGCTATTATACCCAGTATCGTTTTCCACCATGTTTTGTAACGCCTTGATTCGCCCTAAAACCGATAACGCGGATGTAAGCAACAAGTCTGGAAAGCAATTTAAGGAAAAGTCTCTACATAATGTGCGTTTGAGAAAAGCTTTCATAAATATATGCAGAGATAATGCAATCTGGTAAAAGATTTGGACGCTTCTGAAGTTGGCTGGTGACATTTAAATCAATTTCTGACAGTTTCTAAAATAGATAACAGAACTCATCATTTGTTTTTATCTGATGTTTGTATCCGATGTATCGTGTTTCTTTTAGTCTGTTCTAAATAAATGTACTTTTTTTTTCTTTCCTTCATCAAGAAGTATTCAAAAAAATTGGGAGACTCCTTAACCCAAGTAGCCTAAATCTTCTTTTAAATTAAATAAGTTAGTGTGATTTGGGTCTATCGATCTATAGTACAGAAAAAGTACTGTTCCAGTTCTCTTAAATTTCATTTTCAATAATGGAAGATGTCTAACAATAAACCGTTACTACAGTAATATCAAAACGTACAGACTGGCAGCACATCAAGCTTCTACAATCTATCTTTAATAGATTTTCAACTTTATCGCTAAAGCATAAGGTTCAAAGTTGATTGGGAAAATTTGACCGTTTCGGGTAGCTTGATGTGCTGGCGTTTGTACACTTTGTACATATCTCAATTACGTTAGCAGACGTGATGTGAAAATAAATCTACAGACAGATACAAAGGTAACATGCTGAACAAAAATATGTACTTACTAGAATATTGATTCAAAAGAAGCTGAACACAGTCGAAACTTTAAAGGTCTCCAAACCAAGTCGACAACAATATCGTATTTGGTTTTATTACTATTTCAAAGTTACACTACATTAGATAGAAAAGGTTCGCAGGCTATTCGCCCATTGCCCATGAACACCCAATAACTATTTATTACTATTTACAGCAGACCCTTACGATTTGGTTGGAAAAATAAGTCTGTTTTATACGTAATGGAAATGTATTTTTGATGAAAAATGACTTAAGTTTATCGTGAAGGACTTTCAGTCACATGTTCATGATCTTCTTTTCGAGTCGATGGGAATCATCATTATCATTTGCAGCCTTGTACCACCCACTGCTGAGTATAGAGCTCCTCCTTTTTGTGCCATGCTTCTCTGGTCCGTGCGAGTCTCATCCAGGCCTTCCCCGCGATCTTAATCCGCGGCAACAGTGGCGTTTTTAGGACCTCAGAAATCCGACATATATGTGGTTTGGTCTGGAGTGCCGCATTCGCACTAGGTGTCAGTTGTGATCTACATATCGTCGACCGTAGGTTCAATTGAGGTAAGGGACAAAATACCCAAAATGAGTTGAGTATACAGTTTTGTTCAGAATTTTTCGCTCTATCGAATGGTGATGAAAAAATTCTAGCTTAAGAAAATGTCCCTTACCCTAATGATTTTTGGATCCAAATTTCGAATCAGCCCCATAATAACGTCCGAAAAAAAAACTTTGTCGGCCTCTCCTGAAAAATCGTATTTTGTCCCTTACCTCAATTGAACGAGCTCAGAACGGTATGGCGAATCACTCTTCGCCGATGGTACGGTTCGCCGAAATCACTCTTAGTCGACGGTTGGTTCCACGAACAAATCCATCGCCGATAGAACTATTCGCCGAAAACACCGTTCATCGATGGTCGCTTCAGCTACAACACCTTTTACCGATGGAACGGGTCGCCGAAATATTTATGTAAAGGACGATGAGTCAGAACGTCCCCCCAACCTTACATTGACCAACAGACTTAAAATGTATCTCATTCGAACCGCCTTAGCAAGCTGATAAATTTTTACTATGACGACATCTCTCAAAAGTGCGGGATATTCCGAGAAAATCATGTTTTAGTGTTAATTTCGTCACAACGTCTCCCCAACCCTTACATTGACCAACAGACTTAAAACGTATCTCATTGGAACCGCCTTAGCAAGCTGATCAATTTTTACTATGACGACATCTCTCAAAAGTGCGGGATATTCCGAGAAAATCATGTTTTAGTGTTAATTTCGTCACAACGTCCCCCCAACCCTTACATTGACCAACAGACTTTAAACGTATCTCATTCGAACCGCCTTAGCAAGCTGATCAATTTTTACTATGACGACATCTCTCAAAAGTGCGGGATATTCCGAGAAAATCATGTTTTAGTGTTAATTTCGTCACAACGTCCCCCCAAACTTACATTGACCAACAGACTTGAAATGTATCTCATTCGAACCGCCTTAGCAAGCTGATCAATTTTTACTATGACGACATCTCTCAAAAGTGCGGGATATTCCGAGAAAATCATGTTTTAGTGTTAATTTCGTCACAACGTCCCCCCTAACCCTTACATTGACCAACAGACTTAAAATGTATCTCATTCTAACCGCCTTAGCAAGCGGATCAATTTTTAATACGACGACATCTCTCAAAAGTGCAGGATATTCCGAGAAAAATAAGAGTTTGTAAGTAAACCATATTCTTTGATTTTCAATCCTCTCAAGATCAATTAGATGCCATTTAAAAAACAGAAAACGTCATTCGTTACTCGTCCAATTTTTTCTATTCCTATAGGCAGGCAGTTGTCCCACCGGCGGCGATGAACGATTAGCGAGTAGAACTAGCAACTGAAAACGAGTTGGCGAGCAGCGAGCAGCGTGTGTGTAGTTCCGATAGTTTTGTCGCTGGGCTATCAGCGAGTTTTCGAGTGCGACGGGCGATTACTCGCACCACTCGCTCGGGGCGGTTAGTCTCACAGGGGTTTCTCTCGGCGTGAGCTCTGACCACCAAGCGACCATCGCTGAGAGAGTATCGCTAGGCGAGTATTATCTTTGATAGCTCTTGTCGCTAAGCGACAAACCAGTGCAGCGAGTCCTCGCCGGCAGTGTGAACAGTCAGCGATCAACTGTTAATATATGCATCTCTTTTGTTTACACGGAATGTATATCTATTGTACGTTTCTTGAGCGAGAAAACAGCCGACAGTTAGTCGCTTCCTCGCCGGCGGTGGGACAACTGCCATATGTTCGTCCACGACGGAGACGCGGGTGTCTTCGTCTTGGGCGAGCTTGAATCCCTCACTGCACTTAGGATTCAAGTCTTAACTCTCTCGCTTCGCTCAGGAGTCAACTCAAACCTAGAATCCTTCGTTGCGTTCAGGATTCAAAATAGCGCCCGCGACAACAAGACACTACTTTATCCCAAAATGAATAAAACGATTTTTTATTTTATTTCTAAACCCCATGGATTTTGGAGTTAAAACTGGTTGCTAGTATTTTTATAGATCTTTATGAACCTGATAAAACATACAAAAGATCTGTTGCAGGGCGGGGGACGAGCCTAGCGAATTAGAAAAATGAATAAAACGATTTTTTAATTTTCATTTTATTTCTAAGCCCCATGGATTATGAAGTTAAAAGTGGTTGCTAGCCTTTGAAATTTTGAATAGATCTTTATGAACCTGATAGCACATACAAAAGATCTGTTGCAGGGCGGGAGACGGGCCTAGCGAATTGGAAAAATTAATAAAACGTTTTTTTTTAATTTTCATTTTATTTCTAAGCCCCATGGATTTTGAAGTTAAAACTGGTTGCTAGTCTTTTTATAGAACTTTGTGAACCTACTAACACATACAAAAGTTCTGTTGAAGGGGGGGGACGGGTCTCATACAAATATGGTCATCGTTCTTTCTAATAAATTAAACACTATGGTTTTTACAATTATTTATTCGGATTGACCGTCAGATCGAAACGGTACAAATAAAAAAAACAATTTCACTTTTAATTATAATAATAAAAAGGGGTTTGGGTAATTATTTCTTATTTTTTAAGTAAGTACAAAATTTGGGCCAGTCCATTTAAGAATGTTTTTAGGTCCATCTCACTCTTGAGAGCTAAGTGTTTAGATATTATTATTGGCCAGTACCTACCTACAGTATTGTTTGCATGTTGTGCATATCCTAAAGAGGAAATCACTGTAAGTTATGAAAAGACCTAAACCAGGAAGCTGATGTGAAATGATTTGTGTGTGAAGTATTTCGGCGACCCGTTCCATCGGTAAAAGGTGTTGTAGCTGAAGCGACCATCGATGAACGGTGTTTTCGGCGAATAGTTCTATCGGCGATGGATTTGTTCGTGGAACCAACCGTCGACTAAGAGTGATTTCGGCGAACCGTACCATCGGCGAAGAGTGATTCGCCATACCGTTCTGAGCTCCAATTGAACCTACGGTCGACGATATAATCCCCCATTTTGCTAGATTGTGCTAGACACGGCCTACTAGGGTCCGCAGTCGATTGATAATAACAATTAAGTATTCATCTGTTCATCAATCAGTCGGTCGAGAACAGGTTAAGTTAATTGATCTTGACACGTGCCTAGTTGGTCAGAACTGCCTTTTCCACACATTCAGATTCTATTTTGTTTCTGTGGAATATTCCAGAATCTACATCTACAAAACGTTTAAAGGAAAATGTAAGACGTTACATAAGTTTCGATAGCTTAAAAAGCAGTGTGCCTTCTAGTCTAAATGTGTGTTATGATGAAGCTCTAGTTTTGTTGCACCCACTTAAAACAGCGGCCTTATAAGCTGTTTACCTTGAAATTAAAACTTTACTACCTTGGGCCAAGATGCTTGAATTGTAGAAATCTGTATCAATAATTTGTCGCATAGAGAAGGTGTAGGTACCACTCCTCCATTGAATAGGTAAAATCTTATTTTCTCTTTTTAAGATTTTTTTTGCGTGGAACCCTAATTCTTTTTCTAAAACAATATGATGTCGAAGTCGATGATATAAGTTACTCATTATAACATCGTCTATCTGCTAGTGAAAGACCCGTTAAAATCGGTCCAGCCGTTTCGGAGATTAGCCGGAACAAACAAACATACAGACATAAATGTTAAAAATAGTTTTTTTGTTATAAGTACTGTTTAAACTTTCATATAGGTACCATTTAGTAAAAAGCTGTTATTTTGGCATTGCAAATAGACACTTCAATTTTATTGATTTGTATAGAATAGATTTAAGGGATAAATCGTGTAGTAATTCACGAATAGCGACAAAAGGTTTCGAACTGCCGATCCTTTTATCAAGTTTTAGGGTTGATAAGGGATGGAAGGCGTATGAGTATAAATCTTCGTACTGTGACAATGGACTGCGGTCACCCCATCCCCAGGGCGTACTTAGTTTCGCTGGAGGAGTAACTTGGACAATAGTTACTCGTCAACATTGAGAAAAAGCGAGCCTAGAATGGTTAAACATGCGAAGCCAACACAGCACACAACTTCTAGCGACAACTTATAATTCCTGAAGAGACGAGAGCAAGTCGAAGTTTTGAACTTGTTTCACCAACTTCTCAACACGAAGCAGTCACTTATAAACAGCGGCGAGCATTGCAATAGGCATATAAGCAGTGCCTACCTCGATATATCAACATAAGCCTGTCAATTATATTTTAGTGTGTGTGCCCCACAATTAAGAAACTCACTAAATTATCATACCTAACAAAAAACCAAATCTTCACATACGCGCGGCAGTAGGCAGTCACCGGACGGCCTACTCGGCTCCCGTACTATTCGCATATTGTCATTGGTCTTTATTACTCGTTCAAGTTAATACGACAAAATTAAAAATACGTACGTCTCACGCTTAATACCATGACGTTCGACCTTCGCAATTTATCACCCTTAAGTAGGCATGCCTACTCAAATAACCACGCTTTTGACCTCACTTTTTTTTCTGATTAGTGACCGCGTTTGCCTAGACTAGACCCGGCCTAGTGCCTACCTATTCTGAAAACCAATGCACGCCACTGCTTATAAAAATATTCTAAAGCTAGTGCCATCCACGAAGACGCGCCCCACTCTTCTTCCTAATCGTTGGTTATTGCTAGTTAATTCCGCTAGCTAGTGTTTTAGTTTTTTCGATACACACTAATTGCCCACTAATAATAATAATGTGTGTATCGACAAAACTACGGGTCGAGATGTCTCAGGGTCATGTTACCCCCTGGAAAACCATAAAAACGTCACCTATGCTTTAAAAATACAACGGTTTTTATCAACAAGCTTTTTGGTAGGTACATTTTACATGAGATCTTAATAATAAAAAAAAGCTTTTAAGCTTTTTATTATTCATTGGCGTATCAATTAAAAACAAAACTAAAACACTAGCGAAATGTTGCACACTTGTGCTGTAAACATTAGGGGAAAAGGGAGGGGCGCGTCTTCGTGGATGGCGCTATGTGTAGACCGAAACTCCGTTAAAAACTGTATCTTATTGGTAAATATAACATAACATTAACAACACTGTATTCTCCACGGATTAGGTGTAAATGCGCCTATTATAGTACACACGGCTACACATCAAGCTATACATAACCAGTATAAGCAGAGTTCTGATTGTACGAAAAATTTATACAATCCGAGGTCAGCCAAAACTGGAAATGTATAGCTTGATGTGTAGCCGTGTGTACACCCACATTTTGCCGGTTATGTTTAAATCCCATGTTATAAGTGCGAGCCTATTGCTATCAACCGGGCACAAGTCCAGACTCCGGGCTGCTACTGAGAATGGAAAAAACCCAATAACTCTTTGCCCGAACCGGGAATCGAACCCAGGACCCCAGCTCAGCAGTAGCGTTTGCGACCACTAGACCAACGTATCTTACTGTTAACAAAAGAAATTTTGATCTGCGTTGCTATCTGACACAGATCTCATAATGTCAAAAGTGAATGCTATAACAATGCATAACCTAGATACAATATAGAAAGCACTAAGTTCCCAGCCGTTACAATAGGTTGTCGTTATTTTAATGCAGAATATTTATAAGAAACGATGATAGACGTATATGAAAAGCGTACACCCGCGACTTTGTTCGTTTAGGTTCAAAGCTACTCCTCTGTTAGATGTTAGACCCGCTCAAAAATTGTATTTTTCCATTATTTAGTATACACCTTTCCTTTTATTTATTTCATCATGTTTTGACTGATAGAAAAACAGAAATAGAAAATATTTTACTGTCCAGATAATACAGTAAGCAGGTTCACAGGTTAATAGCTAATTGAGACGACATAAGTAGCTTAAAGTAATAGAGTTACATATTATCGTTATATTATGTATACATATAATTTCATTAACTCAGATCCGCAACTTGTTATTTTATTTACATCGACCATAAAAACCGTAAGTTGTTTGTGGTTGGTTGTGTTGTTATGTACGGTAAAATCCAACAATTCGATCTTGCCTGATTAAATTATATGGAAAAATCCCGTCTTGCCTGATCCAAGTAGTATTATTATTTAATGTCAATCTGTTGGAAGAAAAAGCACAACCGGTCGAAGTGGCGATGTTTGGTCCCGCCCGAGGCTTATATCCAGCAGTGGACGTCTTTTGAAATTATGATGATGATGATCAGAATACAATAGAAATGTTTTGTGAATACGAAAAGTAGGATATTTATTTATTTATTCAGGCTAGCCAACAATTGTTTACACAATACATTTTTCAAATAATTTCCCTAAATAATACATTTATAAGTGCAACAATTACTTATAGGCTAATATTACTTATGTCAACTAGTTTAAGAAAACAAAGTAACTACCTCTTATTAATAGGTTTCCTTTAACATTGTAGGTACATATTTTTTAATTCTCTATTAGAAGGCAAATAAATAAACAACAGAATTCCCAAAACAGGAAAAATATAAGTGTTTATTTATGTTTTTAAACCCTTTTGACTGATGTACTTGTTATTAACAAAATGTAATAAAATATAAATAGCCGTAGCAGCCCTGAAATTAATTAACGATAGTGATTGTCATGTTTTTATAAATTAAACATTAAAGTCAAAGAGAGAGGTAGGCAGAGAGTGAGGCCTTTGCCACATTAAATTTATTTAGACATTAATGGCTAATAAAAAAAATTGAGGTGGGCTGACGTCAATTTTTTTTTTTAATATTAGGTCCTTACATATGAAATTGGCGTTTTGTATGGAAGGAACAAAAAGTCGAATATTTTTTAATATAATATATTTAATTAATCAAAGTATGAACCATTGTTTTCAACGCACTTTTGCCATCTTATAGGTAGTTCATTGATCCCTTTACTAAAAAAACCAGTCGGACGGGAATCAATAAAATCTTTGAAGGCGATTTGGACTGCCCCATCGGAGTTGAATTTTTTCCCTTGCAAAAAGTTATCCAAATTGCGAAAAAAATGGTAATCTGTTGGAGCAAGGTCCGGGGAGTACGGAGGATGTCTAAGACATTCCAATTCAAGCTCTTCTAATTTGGTAGCCGTCTGTTGCGCAGTGTGTGGTCTGGCGTTGTCGTGAAGCAGCAGTGGCGTGGAGCGATTGACCAGCCTTGGTTGTTTAGCCGCTAGCTTTTCCATCATGGTTTGTAATTGCTGACAATAGACATCAGCTGTAATAGTCTGGCCAGATTTGAGAAAACTGTAATGAACAATACCGGCACTAGTCCACCAAACGCTTACAAGTAACTTTTTTGGGGTTAACCTTTTCGACGCCCATCTACATAATACGCGATGTGTCCTCCAGCGCCACGCTACAAATGTATAACGTATCTATAGTAAAACGTAGGGATGGGATTAATGTCCTATCGATAAATAATATTATAAGTTGAAATTAACGTTTATTCACCAATTTACGAAGCTAAATAAAAACTGATGCCGTATTTTCATATTTTGTTTTATTTCATAAAAAAATCAATATGAAAACCTGGATATATTTCCCATAATAAAAGAAAAGAATTGCAAATTTATTAGACGTGTGTTCTAGAAGGCACATCCCTATTTGTCTCCAAATGTAATCCTTCTACTTCATATCACGTCGTTGGCGCTCGAGGCACGTCAAAATCCTTTCTGATATAAGGATGTCTAGATGTCGATGTCTATGGTATTTTTCTTTTTTCTATTCACTGTGGTCGAGTTACACGTGCATAACCTCAACCGATTCATGCATAATTTATTTCGTTTACTTACAAAAAAAAGAACCAAATACAATCAATAGAAGCTAGATACGTGGTTTTCTATCTACGTGTTTAAAAAAAAAATTAAAATGGAGTGTAAGTGACTGTTTTACGCAGATGTTACAGATCTTTTTTTTAATGGTAGGTATAGGTGTCGCAAAATACTAGCAATGATTTTTCTTGTTTTTAGAAACTAATAGAAAACGGAAGTACATTCCTGAAACGGAAGTTGACGACTTAACGTAATGTCAGGACGACGAACTATTTCAAAATTCTGATTATTCACAAACTTTTTCTTATGATGAATCTAGGTACTCAAAAAGAAACAAGATGTAAACATTGCACTACACTAAAATGCACAAAGTCACTATGACCTTGAAACCCGTCCGCTTGTGACGTCACAGATTTACTTCAATACTAGTTCGTGGCGTTGTGCGCACTGACAACTAGCTACTTTGTAGGGATGGGTTTTTCACACAGTGTTTCACTATCGACAATGATTAGAAAACCTATTTATTCTTGATTAAGGCGAATAAAACGTAGTTTATAGTTTACAATATGTATAAAATATTATTTATTCACGTCATTTTCTTGCAATAATGATATTTATGATCGTTTTGACGAGATGAAATATAGCGAGGTCTTCATCGTGTCCCATCACTGGCTTACTTTATATCAAGTACTTGGCGTTGGGGGCACTAAAATATTTTGTGGCGTTTTTGTTTCTATTGAATATAAAACAAACAAGAACTTATTATGTGTGAAAAAGTTAAAAATATGGCTTATAACAGGGCAATTTTCCATAAAAACAAAATAAAAGGTCTTGTAAAAGTCGTAAATTTATTTTATACTATTATTACTTCTAATCAAGTAGTGGCGCTGAGGGCACGAAAATCTCGAACTTGTATACAAGTGATTGGCGTTCAAAAGGTTAATTTTCACTTGGGGCAGGATTTGGCTGGCTGGCCAGGATCCAACCATTGCGCTGAGCGCTTCCGATTATCGTAAAGAATCCATTTTTCATCACAGGTAATGATTCGGTTTAAAATACCTTCATTGTTGTGCCGGTTCAGTAATGTAACGCAGCAGTCGACGCGCGTTTGCCGGTTTGCTTCAGTCAATTCGTGAGGTACCCACCTTTCAAGCTTTTTAATCTTCCCAATTTGCTTCAAGTGAATTAAAACAGTTTTATCACTAACATCGAAGCCTGCAGCTAACTCGGACGTGGTTTGCGATGGGTCCGCTTCCACAATAGCCTTCAATTCTCCATTATCAACTTGGGTCTCAGGCCGTCCACGGGGCTTGTTCTGCAGGTCGAAATTTCCAGAACGAAAACGTTGGAACCAAAAACGAACTGTGTTTTCTTTTGCAACATGACCGCCATACACATCATTCACCCTTCGAGTCGTTTCCGCAGCACTAGTGCCAGGGCGGAACTCGTACTCGTAAATAATGCGATATTTTAAATTTTCCATTTTGTAAAATGAGTGACGCAAACAGAAAAAACAGAAGAAAAAAAACAAATGAATGACGGTCATCGAAGCACAAATACATGAGTAAATAGCTGTACAAATTTGAATTTGGAATTCCTTACCAAAGAGGAGAAATTCGTGATTAAAGTGGCCAGTACGAAAAACGCCAATTTCATATGTAAGGACCTAATACAAATGGCAATAGCATGCATCATTTTAGAGACGAAACTAATTTAATGAATAATCAACAAAATGTACTGCGTCTAAAGAGAGCTTTTTATTAATTGGTAAACAAAACATGATTACATTACTTATTTGTTTTTTTGTGTAATGGTTTTCACAGCAGCGTCTGCGCATCTCTTGGTCAGCCACACACAACCTTTTATTTACAACGCCTGATCAATTATTTATGTATATCAGTGTATCAGAAACTGCAATCCATGTTCGGATGACGTCAATCGAACTTCATTGACGTCAGCAATACCTAGGACCGGTCTACGGAATGGACAGCATCAATTAGTATGCAATCTGTCCGGTTTTAGGTTATTCTGGTGTCGGACTTGGGCCTGTTTGGTAATCCTTGAACTGGATGCAGATTTTAAATTAATTTTCAATGCCAAGGACAAGCAAGGATAGAAATAGATATACAGGGTGAAATTGAATTCATGGGCATCCTTTTAAGGGGTCATTGTAATCATCATTATGACCAACTTTTACTATGGGGCGAAACCTGAAATCGCGAAATAAAAATCAGCTCTTCCCTACATTTTGACGAGTTATGTGAACATAAATGCAAGGAACGGCAGATTTTTTTTCGCAAGTTTAGGCTTAATCACACAGTAAAAGTTGTTCATAATGATGAGTACAATGACCCCTTAAAAGGATGCCCATGAATTTAACTTCACCCTGTAGTAAAAGGTCTTCTTCACTTATTCATCATTACCTGCCTAGCCTTTTTCCCAATCAACCGCTATCGGTTTCAAGTCTAACCGAATGAAGCTGCTGAATTTACTTGGAGCGACTGCCTATTAGACCTCCACAACCGCAACCCAGTAACCGAAAAACACGATACCTCTTGGTAGGTCTGGTTGTCAGACTTTCGGGCTTCTGACTAGAAAGAAAGAAAGAAAGAAAATACATTTATTTAGCACAGACTAAAGGACACACAATACACTAGATACATCAGATAAAAAAAGCAAAACAAAGATCAAATAAAAAGCGTAAGGTCCGATGTAAATACTTAGCAGGAAAGTGTGCCTCACGGCTGCGCCAAAAAAAAACTACCCGCAACGACTGTATTATATAATACTTAGCCACAAGCCCCTCAAACCCCTTCAACCATCCATACTAATATTATACATTCGAAAGTAAGTAACTCTGTAGTCACCTTCACGTTTAAACCACTGAACTGATTCGATAATTAAATGAAATGGAATGAAGATAAAATCTGGCAAGGAGATAGATTGCATCCTGGGGTAGGAGAAATAGGCTATGTTTTTTTTCCCAGGTAGCACGTTCCCGTAGGATAATTTTGCGACATGCATGATTTACACGGGCGAAGCGGGCAGAAACGAGTGGTTAATATTTCGCATAATGGCGCTAACCATTATGCGAAAATTTCACCATGGTTGAATAAGCCCATAAGCCATTGTGAAACTTACTGCAACAAATTAGCTAACGATGGTGTCGCTCGTGCCATTGTTTACACTCAAACCATAAGAAAAAGTGCTAAGTTAATTATTATCAAAGTGACTTTTGTTTAAAAACAACCGCGTCAATCTCGTCGCCATTACGTTCGTTACGGACTCCAGTTCCGTGTTTTCGTTAAAAATAAACAGTTATTGGTAAAAAAATAACGTCGCTAAAAACTTAAATTGATGACATTATCACAGGAATGGTTAAATTAACACTTTTAAGCGTAAACAAATAATTTTGCTGTTTGTTTTTAAAAGTTCCTTTAATATTATGGTCATTAATGTTGTGACTAAAATCGCCGTTTCCAGTAAAAGCTCCTGCAGACAGGCGAGACGCCACTATTATAGTAGAACAATATCTGTGATTTTTTTTGTGGAAATTGTTCTACCAGAATCGTTTCGCGCCGTCGCGTCGCGCCTGTCTGCGGGAGCTTTAATATTATGGGCATGTGATGCGGAAGAATGATAAAAATGTCGTGAGGAAAGTCTTGAGTATAAATGTAGATTGCTATAAGAGTGGGAGAAGACTAGTGGGCCGTCTCCACGAGCGAGAGAAGCGCGGCGATAGTCTCGCCGTGCCATCAAGTTTTCGCCGCGATGATATCGCCGTGTGGAGACAGGTTCTAAGAGTGTATAGAAATACGTGGCACGACGATAATAATTATCGCCGCGATTCTCTCGCTCGTAGAGACGGTCCCTTTTTTTTTTTTCTCGCGGTGGTAATCCTCATGGACTTCCTCTATCGTGAGGGTGACAGAGGGGCATGCCGGACTCTTACCGGCTAAAACCACCGCGGTGTTCCACTTCCACCTGTGGCCGGGGGTGCGGGATTCGCATAAGCATTCACCGCTCCCCCGACAGGCCTCGACCCGCTGTTCCTCAGCGGGTCCCACCTCCCCGTGCGCCCATGCCTATGGCCGCACCCACTCTCGAGTGGCGTGCGTGGAACACTGCAGCGCCAACTCGGGCCTGTCTGGTTGGACGACGGACGCCCTTAGTCCGCCGACCGCAGGCGTAGAGACGGTCTCTAAAGTAACAATGGATGAACTGTGTAGTAACGATGGATGATATGGCTAGAACGGGGGTGATTACCGTGATGACGACTTATAGAGAAGTATGGAAGGAAAAGACACGTTACGACGTCTCCAAATACATTGGGATATGGGCAGGAGAATGATGATGTCTAATAGAATTTTATGAGTGACTGACAGCTAAAATACAGTAGAAATGCCCGAAGGAATTTGAAATATACCTACTTATCACAAAGATATCAGGAAGATTAGAAAAGTATATCCTGACTAGCAGCGCCCCGCGGTTTCACTCGCGTAAGCTTCGATCCCGTGGGAATATCGGGATAAAAACTATCCAATGTCCTTTCCCGGGACTCAAACTATCTCTATACCAAATTTCATCTAAATCGGTTCAGCGGTTTAAGCGTGAAGAGGTAACAGACAGACACACTTTCGCATTTACAATATATTAGTATGGACTGGCTGCGCCTCGCGGTTTCACCCGCATAAGTTTCGATCCCATGGGAATATTGGAATAAAAAATATCCTATGTGTTAATCCCGGTTATGAACTATCTCATCCAAATCCGTTCAGTAGTTTTTGCGTGAAAGAGTAGCAAACATCCATCCATCCTCACAAACTTTCGCGTTTATAATATTAGTAGGATAGTAGGATTATAGACTAAGAGAGAGACTAAGTAAATAATATTCCTAATCTCAACCCTTGGGTTTAACGGGATGTTGAAGTTAGTTCGCAAACGAAGTTACGAACTATAGGTACATAAGCTGTAGACACATGAATAACCTTCAAAATGGTCAAGTAGGTACTAAAATGACCGTGGATTGCGATGGATGACCGCAGAATATGGTCAAAGGTCCTTTTACGTAGTCGCATTCAAACGCGGTAAACTTATATCTATTGCAAATATGTGGCTACTCCACCAAGGACCTTAGTCGAGGTAATCTAGTACGGGGGCTTGCAATAAACTCCATTTTAGGTTTTTAGGTAAACCAGCTCTTTTTGATTCAATTAGCCTTGTCTATGGGTTTTTCGTAACACATCGTTGCCAAATCTCGACATTATTCTTAAAATCATAAGATTGAAATTATAAGTTCAACATGTATCGTTCAGAAACAAAATTTTTATCAAGATTTCAGGTTGAAAAAAATCCTAAATAATAAATTTACGTAACCTACATTGATCTCACACGTGTCGCTCGCCAAAAAATCGAGCATACTGTACCTTAAAAATAAAATTACTCGGTTCGCAAAAAAAAAAAACCGTGTACCTACCGTATAATGTAAGATTTTCTCACATTATCGCGCAAATTGGAAGTTTACATTTTAGTGGCACCATTATGGTAATAACGAATTAATTATTCATTTATGTACACGTGCAGTTACGCAATGCATATAGCTCGGACATTTGCCTTCGTCTTTAGGGTCTAAACAAACGGACTGCATTTCAGCTGCAACATGGCAGTTTGGATGGGTTGACTTAACTGCTTCGAAATCTAGTTATGTCAACTGCATCCAAACTGCGATGTTGCAGCTGGCATGCAGTTCAAATGGAGTTCGTCTGTTTAGACCCTTAGTGACTATTTTCATAATAATTACAGATTGTTGTGGCAGGACTCCCGAGTACCTCTGCCGACGACAAACTGCCGAAATTTCGCCGGTGGGACGTTGGGCGAGTTCGAAGATGTTACCAAAATTAACCTAAAGTAATTTCAAACTAATTTTGCCATTTACCCGATGATTATAAGTTAAGGTAACTAAACTTATTATTCCTTAGGAGAAAACTCCAAAAAAAAACCGAGGTAATATTTACCTATAGCAAAGCAAAGGATATGCTCTATGATATGACTATTACTGCAATTTATTGTGTTGATAGGTACAGTCGACCACACCTTCGGTCGGTGGAAAAATTTTGACCTTGAGCTGGCCTGAGGCCAGCTTTACCACTGACGCTGACGTGCGACTTACTTTACCTAGCCCATCTATGTATCAGTACTATACAGGGTGAATTTTTCAAGTGGGCGTGGATGGCCAAATCCGAAACTATGAGGACTAGCGAAAAATACTCAAAGGAGTCGCGGGCTCGATTTTGATGAAAACTAAAACTGCATCATTGGATTTTTGAAAAATCAATATTTCTAGCCAGGAATCGAACCTGTTGATTTTGAAAAAAAAAAACACACGCTGTATTATTACACCATTCGATAGTGTCGCTAATAAGGATCGAATTCTGTGAAGTAATGACATGCGGCAAACTACAGGAAAGAGCTCATTTTTAACAAAATACTTTTTTTTATTTGTCTTATGTTACCTACCTCATCATCAACAGCCTAGGCAGTATATCTCCCAACTATGTTGCGGTCGGCTTCCAGTCTAACCGGATGCAGCTGAATACCAGTATTTTACATGGAGTGACTGCCTATCTGACCTCCACAACCCAGTTACTGGGTAATACGATACCGGAAGGAGTATCGTATTTACCTTTGGTAAGAATGGTTGTCAGACCTTCGAGCTTCTGACAACCCGTAACGACTGTCAAAGATCCAGGAATGACAGCCGGGACCAACGGCTTAACGTGCGTTCCGAGGCATGGAGGGGTTTCGGTATGTAAAGATGGTCACCCATCCATAAACCAACCGCGGCAAACGTAGCTTAACCTGATGGATTGACCTGTGTGGTTGTTATTATTTAGCCGGGCCCAGGTTATGTTACCTACCTACTAAACCTTAACAGATTAATTGTTTAAAATGATGACCATTGTTTTCAATACATAGCTGGATTCGACGTCTCACGGATTGTACTGCATTCAGCATTACAATATTCCATTAGAATATTTTCCAAAGATCGTAATAGATATTTGAATTTAGAACATAACCACTATATTATACTGTGACATAACGTTGTGAATGTGACTGCGCTGCGGGTGTGTTAATAAAAATATTGAGCATCATTTCGAACAAGGTACGTAATGTAAGTGTGAATACTTTAAAAAAAGAAGCAGTTTATTAAAATTCAACATTTTCCTTACGTTTGCCATATGTCATTACTTCCCAGAATTTGATCCTTATTAGGGACACTATCGAATGGTGTAATAATACAGCATGTGTTTTTTTTTTTTCAAAATCAACAGGTTCGATTCCTGGCTAGAAATATTGATTTTTCAAAAATCCAATGATGCAGTTTTAGTTTTCATCAAAATCGAGCCCGCGACTCCTTTGAGTACTTTTTGCTAATCCTCATACTTTAGAATTTGGCCATCCACGCCCACTTGGAAAATTCACCCTGTATATCGATACTAATAATAAAAATGCTAAAGTGTGTCTGTCTGTTACCTCTTCACGCTTAAACCGCTGTACCGATTTAGATGAAATTTGGTAGGTACAGTGATAGTTTAGAGTCCCGGGAAAGGACATAGGATAGTTTTTATCCCGATATTCCCACGGGAAACTTATGCGGGTTAAGCCGCGGGCCGCTGCTAGTACTAATAATAATGCTGAAGAGTTACTTTGTTTGAACGCGCTAATCTCTGGAATTGCTAGTCAGATTTGATAAATTCATTTTGCATTTGATAGCCCAATTCTTGAGGAAGATTATAGGCTATTTAACGTCAAGCTACGACTCTCAGGAGCCGAGCAAAAAGAAAAAAATCTCAGAAAAAACGCTAAGTAAAAACGAAGTAAAAGCACAGGCGGGGTATAATTTCACACGGTCAAAGTCGCGAGCAGAAGCTAGTACAGACGCCAGCACATCAAGCTACCCATTTTCAACTTTACTACAAAGTGATAAGGTTCATATTCAATTGGGAAAATTGGACAGATTGGGCTAGCTTGATGCTTGGCTTCTGTACCTATATCCGGCAACTAGAAAAGTCGTCAATATAAATTTACATTAAAGACTAATAACCCCCTTATTCATAAAACTTATCAAACCTATTTTAGTTAAAATGGGGTTTGTCTCTTTCTTACACACAGAAATGACAACGTGACAGATAAAGACAAACGTTCTATAAACCTATTTTAGCTAAAATAGAGATAAATTAGGATTATGAATAAGGGGGTTTGTTTGTATTATTTAAGTAGTAGTATCAATGTTATTCAGATCCGTGTTGCTGGTTAAGAATGATGACTAAGATTTGTGCCATGTTTGTGTTCATGGAAAGTCGTGTGCCAAAGCGCTTAGCAAGACGTTATCTTATGTAAAATTCCACTAGCTAATGATGAACGTTTCTCTATTTCCAGGAATGTGTTATAATCTAGTTTGGATCTGTGGTTTTAAAAAGTTAAAAGTTATTGCGTATGGGTTTTTTTGGGTGGGTATTGACACAAACTTTTATGACATGTATTTTTATTTCAATGGGTAATTCCATTTAAGCAGAAAATATTTATTAAGAAATTCAACAAAATTCTTAATTTTTGTTATGATTAAATTTGGATTGAAGACAGCAAGCAAAGCGTATACTACCAGTCTTACTTTATAAACATTTGCTAAATCAACAATGTTCTGTTCAAGAATAAAGAGAAAATTCAACCATCCAATTGAAAGATCACATAGGGTTTCTCATCGTTCAATTGTACAGGATTGCAATCAATTAGAATTTGTTCGAGAGTTAATTTCGCAAACAGTTCGCGTACAAACCATAATGGACAGTAACGTCAATGGTTTAAGGACGCAATTACTTACAACGTAGTAACAATCAGGCGAGACATTACGTATGTTGGTTCAAAGAAAAATACGAACATACCTATTGATAGAAACGCAGTAAGATTAGTTTCAAATAATAAGTAGAGTTGCAAAGCAATTACAGTGCAATTTAGATAGGAATCAATCGATGTTATTACGGGCTGATGTTATTTCTATTTCAATTGCTGTAATAAGTTTTGTGGCAGCAAATGTACGTGGAAAAAAAAATATAGTGATGATTCATAATTCGTACGACGCTAGTGTTTACCGACTAATATTTTCATTTAACAATTGCAACACGACTTTCAAGAATGAGCAGTGATCAGGTTAACCTGACTTCGCTATTCAACGTTCCTAACTATTAATACAAAGTTAGTCAGAATCAGAACCCAGTTACTTAGGTAACCGTAAGTAGGTACTTCAAAAGACAATTCCTCTAGAAAACTTTCTGTAACAAACAAAACTAAAGAAAAATAAAAAAGCTTGCTACTCCTCACTCCCGAAATAAAATAGCAAGTTTACTGTGGAAAGCAGGTCATGTTTACGTAATATAGCAATGATACCGGTTACGCATCAAATGACCGGGCTCGCCCTCTGTACGTCCAAATCCCTTATCGTCGCAAATATTTGTAAGGTCAACATCTGTGGAGCCAATATTTGTTCAGATGTTTGTGTCGATTTGGACTCGTTAAGCCCACAACGGGATTATAGGATCCGTGGAGTCATATAGCCATAAGACTATCGGCTTTGATGCTCAATGGATTATAATACCAAAGCATTAGATTAGGTTTGAATTTTACAAAGGTATATAAAATTGTATGTACGAAATAATGAAGCCTAGTGAGAAATGTAACAATACATGTAGAAGATAAGAATTAAATACACCTTTATATTCACCTACCGACCGAAACGCTCTTGCGAAGAGAGCTCATTATGCAATTAGTAACATTATCAATGAAGCAGGCATTGTGTATGTAAATGATAATTGATATAAAAACAACACAAACTTGTTTAATCTCTGTCAGGGTTATCGACTATCAATATCTTCGAATGAAGATAGCTTAGACGGCAGACAGTCTGGGCAGTTCGATGGTGTCACCAGCTTTTGAAACTTTTTGGTAATTTTCATTAGTTTTCTGCCTTATATCGTCAAGGTCGACTTAGGTATATCCGCAGTTGCGTTTGACTGTATCGGAAGTAAGATCTCATTGAAGGCCTGAGCATTTGGAAGAATGCCAAAAACATGAACGCTGAGGATGCAGTAGCGGGCAAAATGAAAATTGTTGGATAACAGAATCTGGCAACAAACCCAGAGCAGCTTAAGAAAAGACTTGATACAACAAAAGAATCTGATTCCGTGTTCGCTTTCTGCAAAGCGCACTCAAGTACCCTTGAGCCGGCGGAAGACACCTTTGAGTTTTGCTTATCCGTTGAGAAACATATGTATATGAGACGACATAACAGAAAAGCGGTGAACATTTTCACAGACATTGTTAATTCTTGAAATGTTGACGTCAATTTGACTGATGCTCAAGTGCATTGAAGACTTAATTCACTCCAAGGAGAACCAAAGCCGTCAGGTAATTCGATATTTGAAAATGCTTCTGCACATCAGAGCTGAGTTATCTAGTAAAATCGTTCGAACGTTTGTGGAACTTGAAAATTACAGGATATTTACAATTGGCAGCATAGCCCCATTATTAATGGCCTTAATACTATTCACAAGGCTTTAATTAAAAAGTAAGATTTAGGACTGAAATTGTGACTACTTACGTAATAAGAAAAGGATTACTATCCTCATAAGTTCTGCCGCATTTTAAAGAATAGAATTGAAAATAATATACTCTTTATTATGTTCACCATATAAATTACATTTATAAATGTATAAGTACATTTGCTCATACATTAGCGTTTGTGAAATAAATGCACTACTGTTTCGCATAATAAAATTGCAATTAACCACGATTATTGTATTTTATACATATATTCGGAAAACTACATGCTTTTTATTAAATTCCATGAAAATAATTTACAGTAAAATTTTCCAGCATTTAATGTTTAACCTATTTTAGAACAAAAATTCGAAGACATGTGACATCTACCAACCCGCACTGGGCTCACGTGGTGGATTACGGCCCACTACGGCCTCGCACTTAGAGGGGGCCTGTGTCCCAGCAGTAGGAACGTTACAGGCTGATTAATTTACCTACTTTTAAGTGTCAAGTTAATAATAATAAAATCTTTATTGTTCAGGAAAAACATTACAATAAGTATTTAAATAAGCACTAGCCCCCACACTAGGATTTCCTGTGTCATGGAGACTAGTCTCCTTCGTCTTACAAGATTAATAAGAACATCGTAGGTAGGTTCATACACAGCACATCGGTCATTAAGATTTCTGAGGCGATCGAAATATATCGCTCATTGCATTTAGAGATGTTTTGGTTATAGTGCAAATGCACTTGCATCGTTTCGATTTATCGCTAACATTAATGTTTATGTTATTGAGTTATAAAGATTAGAAACTGATCGATGTATTCGTTAGCCGCATGTTAACCTTAAGCTGGCCCTAGTACGGAGTTCCAAAATAATAACAGGCCATCTTATGGGCGATGCGCTAAGGTTCCCCACGAAATTCAAAGGAGATCACCCATTTTGTTCGGCGACTTGGGATAAAAAATAAAAAGTCGGCGTAAAGAGAGACCAAAGCCCAACTATACCTTTAACGCTGCCGGCAACTCTATTGCATTAGAATTAAGTAGAATAGAAATCAAATCGCCTAAATATAGTTAGGTTCAAATCAGCCTATCGCACAGTCTTTACTCTAAATATAGGGTGCAAACCCAATAATTTTGCTAAATCTTTTCAGCAATAAATTAACGAATAAATTAAAGAGAACTCAAGCACGCTTGAAGGAAATATTTTTGATCCAAAACCTACAAACGAAGGTTATTTTTAAATCAACCCTTACCGACCTTGAATAACTTTTAGTTTTCTAATACGAAAGTCTAGGTCACTTAGCATCCCCCCCGGTGGGTTCCCGCATTGTCGAGGCGGGGGGGCTCAGTAGCCGTGGCTTGGACACCCACGGTGAAGCGAAGTGGAACCCGAGGAGGGGCCGCTCGTCAGGGCTTTTGCCGGTAAGCCGACGACGTAGCGGCCAACAAGTAGGTTGCGGTGCCGCTTGAGCGACATCGCAGCTGAGGCGGGCCGCGATGTCGTATCGGAGGCATCGCGGCTGAGGGTTGGAGGCCGCGGTGGGAGAGGAGTGCCGGTATTGCGGTGCGCCGCTCTCCCTACCTTCCGCGGCCTTGACGGAGTCGCCACCGTCTGTTGGCGGACGCGGTGGGGCCGCAGAGGAAGAGGAGTGTTGGTATGACGTTGGCCGCTCTCCCTATCCTCTGCGGCCGAAAATTGGCAGGCGGCGGGGCCAATGACCTGACCCGTCGCAGGGGGACCAAGGGTGCCCAGACACGGGGTCGTCTGGCGCCCATGTGCTGGTTTGGTCCCTGGGGTGGTCACGGCGTGCTATGTGTTCTGGTGCGCCGGTGATGGGGAATACTCCCCAGAGGAGGGTCCGGTGACGGACAGCCGCGGCGGGTTCACGGATGAGTGCTAACGCGTGCCCGTGTTCCCGCCGTAAGCGGCAGAGGAGGACACCGTGGAGTTTTAGTGGGTTGGAGTCCCACATAACTGCACTATCTCCCCGTGGTAGTGCAGAATGCATGAGCATTTCTCCACGTTAAAAAAAAAAAAAAAAGGTCACTTAGCATATTCATTTCAATTTTAGATGAAATCAATGTAGCTTGAAATTGAGTATTTTCTATCAACTTTGTATGATACAAAAATTATTATTAATGATAGATAAACGGGTTTATTGTGTCATAGAAATAAGTTACTTTGTAATCTGTATTTTGCTTTACATTAATTGTTTTATTTATGTTAAGGTTATGGGTCAAAATGTTAATTATAAATAGACGTGTTATTATTTTAATTTTTAAGACATAAGACATTTCTCGGGACCCTGAGGTAATCTGTGCCTGAGGTCCCGGACCTTTGGAATGCCAACAAGGGGCCGAAGCCAACTCGCAAAGGCCCGTTAGTCCGTGAGTCCGTTGATGAGGCACAACGGACGATTATCCCTGTACGCACTATGAATGTGCACCCAAGAACAACCCCCGATTGGAGTACGACTACTTATCATTATTGTTCTTGTCTTTTAAAACACGTAATTTTTTTCTCACTTTCTATCGTACATAACAACATAAATATATTTTAATTTATACATTCGTGCCACCCGTAATCATTGACACAATTGCACACAACTACTGACGAAACTACCACGTGAACTTTCGCTTCGGACATCGCCAGAATAACATTAGACATGCGTAAGAGACGCGATTAGAATACAATCGTGAGATTCTTACTGTAAAACGTACTGCTTTCCGAACGTGACGGTTTTCGCCGACGTAGCGTATCGACAGCGATAGTCGATCGCGACGATAACATATCTTACGTACGCTAGTAAAAGTTATGTCAACAATGTCATAGGAACGTCGATATTTTTCTATGAACTATTTTTTTTTATTACATAACATCACGCCTTTATTGCTCCGAAGGGTTGGGCAGAGGCATACCTATAGTACACGAACATTTTGCCAGTTATGTTTAAGTCCAATGTAAGAGGGAGCGAGCCTATTGCCACCAACCGGGCACAAATCCAGACTCCGAACTGCTGAGAAATACAATACCCAATAACACTGCTCGACCTGGGAATCGAATCCAGGACCTCATGCTTAGCAGTAGCGCTAGACCAACGAGACAGTCAGAACTATTAAATGTTGTTCGATATGCAGTTTGTTACTATCGGAAATGTATTTATGGAAAATACATTATGACGTTAACGTGACGTGACGTGTATTCTGTAAATACGTACCTGTTAGAGTCGCCAATCAAATTTTGATCAAGATAAAACCTGACACTGACCTGAAAGTTGCAAAAAAACAAAAGAAAATTTGAATTTCGCGGGCTACCACTGCGCATTCACCTTATTTCGAATAAAAAATGGAACGTAGCATCCTGTGTAGACTACCTCTAAGTAAAAACCGTAGCACTTTCGTAGCCGCGTAGGCCGTCGTAGCCGAAGTTTCATACACCCTTTATAACTCAAACATTCCGTAACCAATAGGCACTGAAGTTGTAAGTCGCTACCAAACTTGGGACATTACAAACTTTTCAATGCCGATATTTTACTTAGTACTTCTTATGCTAAGTCCCTACGCATTTATAACTACAATATCTATAGGAGACATTAATTTCTACCCTCACCGGCACGGAAACTTGGCCACTCGTGATTTTGCTGATTATTTGCATTAAAAAATTTGCATTTGCATTTATGACAATAAATTAAGGGTAAGTGGCTTTAATACGTGTCTCTTATGCTTTAAGAACTTAGAAATTAAAAGATTACCTCACCAATAAATCAGTTTTTAAAATCACGCACTTTCACTGAAATTAGGAATTTTTCACTATAAATTTAAAAACACTACAAAATAAAAAATAAGGTCTTTTTCGTTACTGTCTATACGTTTTAATATCGGGTGTTTCCTCCTCTAGCCCTGATAACTGCCTGCATTCGATCTGGCATACTTTGGATGATGTTTCGGACATCAACTTGCAGTATACTGCGCCAAGCGGCCAGCGCTTCAGTTCGGAGCTGGTTTAGAGTTTCCGGCGGGTTGGAGCTGGACTTTATCTTTCTTTTGAGCATGTCCCAGATATGCTCAATTGGGTTTAAGTCTGGGCTACGAGCTGGCCATTGCAATTTTTGTATGCCAACCTCTTCCAGATATTCTTCAACGCAATGTGCAACGTGTGGGCGTGCATTATCGTGCATTAGGAGGAATTGGTCGTGTCCAATGAACCCCGAATATGGCATTACGTGTTCCTGAAGAACTTCCTCGATGTATCGAACAGCTGTTAGCCGATTATCGACGATAACCAACTCTGTACGTGCGTCGGAACTTATACCTCCCCATACCATTATTGAGCCTCCATGGAAACTCACTGTTTGAGTGGTAGTAACGGGTAAAAACCGCTCTCCTCTTCTTCGCCACACTCGTTCTCGACCATCTGGAGAACGTAAAGCTATTCGACACTCGTCTGTGAACAGTACTCTAGCCCATTGCTCGTGGGTCCAGTTAACGTGTTCTCGTGCGAAGTGAAGTCGAGCTACTCGGTGCTGCCTGAGAAGTTCTGGACCTCGTGCTGGTCTACAAGCTTTTAAATTTACTTCCTCCATTCGTCTTCTCACCGTACGCTCACTAACATTAACGCCTCTTACAATTTGAAGTCGCCGGCGTATCTCAACAGCGGTCAGGTAGCGGTTTCTCAAAATCTCCAGTACAATAAAGCGGTCGTCTCGGGCCGATGTGCACCTTACGCCTCCACTGCCTGGCCTGCGGGTGTACTGGCCTGTCTCCTGGTATCTTTTAAGGGCATACTGCATTGATGACCGTGGTACGTTAAGAGCAATAGCAACTTCACGCTGTGTCAGCCCTTGGTTAATTAACGCAACGGCTTGTGAAACCTGTGCTGGTGTTAGAGGCATTTTTATTGCTTTTAAAGCACCTTTAGTTATTGAATTAAAAGCATAAAATCACAATAATTCAAAAACCGAACAGTAAACTTTTCACAACACACAAATTTAAAACGTGAACTTAGTCGCTCAAATGACCCGATTCAACTGTAAATTAAAAGTTTCGTCGTGGTGCACTTAAACATAATGGATTACCCTCTTGAACTAAAAGTAAACATTTTTTGACATACCTGCACAACAAACATTCATCAGAAACACTTAAAACTTTTGCTATCGCGAGATAAGCGCTTGGCCAAGATTCCGTGCCGATTAGTCAGCGCCTGACATAAATTGACGTATTTTTAGTAGCCAATTCTTTAATCGCGTCTAAACTTGTCTATGGAGTATCTTGATTTGACAGGACTAAACTAATATTTATCTTCTGTCCTTTTCTTAATGAAATAGAAAGAAAAAGATGCACTGAACTTAAATTTAGTTTAGTTGGTGAACAAGGGAATCGGCGCCATTATTACGCAACCTACAAGATTGTATAAAAACGACGGTTACTATACTTATTGTTATCGCATCATAGGTATTAAACTAAACTATTTTTGAGAAAAATATTTAAGTACTTCACGCCTTTTTTCTTTACAAAATAAGCATGTAGGTACTTTTGAATGAATTACGTTATAACACTTATGCGAAGAAGAAAAGATTCGACAAAAATGGTAAAATATTATAATTGGTCTAGGTCAGTGGTATTTAACCTGGGGCGAAGAAGGTTCTTAATGCCTACTGTAAAAAAGTATTCATGACAAAAAACACAAGGTTAGAGCCACAAGCACAAAACGTGAACCTCTACAAGAAATTTTTGTTCGTGGGCCGAAAAATACAAGACATCACATTTTCAGACTATCGTAACGCTGGTTATAAGCACCAGTTTCACCCAAACAGTCGGGTAGCCAGACAGGCCGTCTAGCTCAGACCTCAGACAAGTCACCTTATTCGTAATGTTGTTTGGATGACGTAAAAAGTTTATGACTCGTTTATTCTCGGCCTCCTTTGTTACTCGTACTAGCCGACAATCGGTGTTCCATCCTCATGACCTTTTTTCTCGTGCTAATAAATCTTGTTTTTATCCTTGGTAATTATATAATACAAAAAATAATGAGGCTGGGTGGGAATCAGCATTTTTGGAAGGTCGTGAGTGCCGTAACGACCCACCCCTCACCCCTTTCCTAGTGTTATAAAGCTGGGAATAGAATCTTCACGGTAAAACTTTCCATATTCAGTCCAGCGGTGTAATTGCGTTACACATTAAAAGTAGCAATGGCTTTTATTTTGACAGTTCAACAACATTCATTGCGTTATTTATGTTGTTGAGCAGACAAATTTTTCGAACATATTTTATGCATATATGCAGCAATGGATAAGCAATATCCTTCAAAATGATTCAGGTTGTGATTGATGGTGTGTTACGCAGTTAGAGCGCTGAATGGAAATCTTACTAAGATTTATCTTTACTTACTTTTTGAAGTGTTTGCGAATTAGTTTTGTTGGGCCAGTAACTACAATGATCGACTATTTCCGCATTATAATTTTGATTAGATAGGAACAAACTCATATTTTTACATACATAATAAATATACCTATTGCGTACATTGGACATTATCTTATATAAATCGTAACTATCTCTCCGTATTCAGATAATAATCACGTCTATGTTTAAACTGTCACAGACATTGTTGACATAGTCCCGAGACTGTGATAATTCAACTTTCAAATGAAACTAGGAAACTACATACTTTTACGGAATGTCTCGTCGTAAACAAGTAACAACTTAAATCCCAGAAGTTATAAGCACTAAAACGCTTAAAGTTTGTTTTGATAAGTTAGTTATTTTAGTAATAAACAATCCTAAAGGAGGGACTTTCGTGTAAATATAAACAATGAAGGTTAGACAGAATCTATACTAATAATAAATCTGAGAAGTTTGTTTGTTTCTTTGAACGCACTAATCTCTGGAACTTCCAGTCGGATCTGAAAAATATTTGTTTCGTTTGATAGCCCAATTCTTGAGGAAGGTTATATGCTATTTAAAATCACGCTACAACCCTTAGGAGCCGACCAAAAAGAAAAAGAAAGAACTCTAAGCGAAAACGAAGTACCAGCGCGGGCGGGCGATGGGATGCGACGCGGACGAAGTCGCGGGCAGAAGCTAGCATAACAAAATATTGGAAGAAATTGAAGACAAAACATAAATACAACTAAACAAAACATGACTGATTGGTCGATGCTAATCATATCGCGTAACGTCACCATTAATCCTAGCATCTTGGAAACCTGGATTTTGAAACCAAATGTAGAGAGAACATTTAAACATACGCCTGTCATGATTGACTGGAAGTCGATCACGGAACAAGCCGGCTCTAAAAGAAACGGTTTCAGAACCGCATTGTTAGCTCAAGAACTATTTAAAATTAATCAACCAAAAAAAAAACATAATTGAATAGCTTGTTTTCAAAACAGCACTTGTCCAAAACTGTGTTTTGACAGGAGGAACAAAAAACAAGGTAAAATATTTTTCAGGATGACCCATGATTATTGTTAATTGAGAACAAATAAAATATATTTTTTTAATGATTAAGCAAATGAAATAAAAAAATAAATGATATTTTTACCCTTTTTTATATTAAAAATTTTGGACATGTGCTGTTTGGAAAACAAGCGATTCAATTATTTCACACTTTCCCACGACAGTTTTCGTTATGTCCCATAAAAAACAGTTTTGTTGGACATAACGAATATGCAGCAGGCACGAATCTTAAACGGTGATGCTGTATCTTCAAGGCCAACGCACCAAGGACGTGGTCATATAATAATCAACAATGTAATGTAAACTATAGTAAAACTTACCTTGGCACACAAATAGAGTGATAGATCCCGTAATTCCGTAACACATGAATGAACTCCGGGAGCGTCCGACAGGCCCCCATGATACTAAACGCTGCTAGTGAACAATTCCATATCATTAATGTTCGCCGTAACTCGAATCTGTGGACAAGAGAAGAAAATAATAAGTTAAAGTAGTAGTATGACCACGTAGGAGATGGCGAGTGGAGGGAGGCCTTTGCCCAGGAGTGGGACAGCGCAGGCAAGATAAAAAAAAAAGTAGTACCTATGACTTAAACTGGGAAGAAAGAAAGCGAGCGAGAGAGTAGCAGGAAATCCATACTAATATTATAAACGCAAAAGTAACTCAGTAAAAGGAGTATGCAAGGATTTAGCAGGTGGAGTCCTGTAGTTTCTTTTATGAAATTTGACTCATAAGTAGGTAGCCTGGGACCTGGAGGACATAGGCTACTATTCATTCTGGATATTTGTATAAACAAAATATGATACATGCAGATAAAGTTGCGGACAAAGCCAGTCTATTATACAGGGTGAAATTGAAAACATGCGACAAATCGAAATGGGAGGTTGTACTCAACATTATGAACAACTTTTACTATGGCACCAAACTTGAAATCGCGAAAAAAATATCAGCTGTTCCCTACATTTATGTTCGCATAACTCGTCAAAATGTAGGGAACAGCTGTTTTTTTTTTCCGCGATGTCTGGTTTGGTCCCATAGTAAAAGTTGTTCATAATGGCCAACACAACCAATCACCACACAACACACAATCTCCCATTTCAATTTGTCGCATGTTTTGAATTTCAAAAAGAAAAGTCAGTCAGCAAGATTGACAGCGAGGCTAACTTCCTAGGGGGTACCCGGTTACAACCGGATATATCGTAATATTTGTCTCTCTCCTCGCATCCCAAAACGGTTATTTGGGCAGATCTATTTGGAGGGCCAAAAGTCTGCAGATTGTATGGATTCGGATGACGATGAAGACAATATTAATGTTACATGAAAACTTCTACGATTGACAAGGTAATACAATGCTAATGAAAATGAAATAGAAATGCAGGAAACAGACAAGCGACCCTGAACTTTAATCAAGTTCAAATAGGTTCTAAGTTCTTATCTTACAGACACTTAAGAAAGGTCAAGTCAACCATGAATTTGCAGATTCTGCCACAATTTAATTGCTATCTAATAATTATGACCAATTTGCAGTACCTACAACGTAGAGTGCAAACTGCTAAGGTATAATTATTTGATACTTTGATCTCATAATTACCCCACCCATTGTAAAGTTTCTATATTTATGTCTGTAATTTATATGGTGTACATAATAAAGAGTATTCTATTCTATTATTTGATATTGTAGATACTAACTATTCTATCGTCATTTTAACAGCAGCGTAAGTGGTTTTAATTTATCTTTATTTCGGATACACAGTTCATAAAATAGTTACAAAGAAGGCGGTAGAAGGGTTGTTAGTATAACACACAAAAAATTAATTAAAAAGTAAGTAAATTTTTTAATAAACAAATCAAGTTACACAGTAGGTTATTATTTTTAAAGCCTAATTCCTATTCCTGTGCAAGTGTATACCTGCCCAGTATCAGATTTAGTACCTTAGCTTCTTTGTTTTTAAGAACAGACTATCGTAAATTGTGTTAAATTCTGTATTTAATTTTCAGAATTGATTGAAAAGAAAAAAAAAGAACTTTGACATAAGTCTTATTATAAATGTGGCGTAGTAAGCGCCACTTCAAAGCGCAAGTTTATAATTTTAAATAAATAATCTAATTGGCAAAAGAAACATTCATATATCATCGATATACTTAAATGATATTAATATTCATAAAATAGCAAAAGGATCAGTTAATAATATACGTCACACTAACACGTCATACCGATAAACGCAAAGCTGTAAAGGATTAGACACGTGCTGTTATAAATGTGCCTTTTGATTATGCCTGATAATAAATAAAAAATTAGGTATATCATAAACCCGGATATTAAGATGGTTCATAGAATCGTGGTTTATGATTCATTGGTAACAGAATAATTTTGTAACATAGAAATTATAATAATACAGGAAAAACCTATCTTTTACTGTTTTGACTAGTAAGAAAAATAAAAAATGCTTTTAAAAAAATGTTGACAATCCGTGGTTCGTTACATATTTATTTATTTATTTATTATTTATTTATATATACTTTATTGTACACCACAAAAATACATAACATGAAATAAACACATTTAACACTACAAAATATACAATGGGCGGCCTTATCGCTTTCTGCGATCTCTTCCAGGCAACCTTGGAATGGACAGTGATTTCCCTGGACATAAAATGGGGCTGTTGTTGGTGCAAATTTTATGTATACAATACAATAAAATAGATACACAGATAAATACATATCCAAAATTATAGATACTTAAATATATACATACTAAATAATTATAAGCACCGAAAATAAAATAAGACAATAGATGATAGCAGTTAGGACAAAATCACAACGACAAGTAGTGTTCCTTTACAAGTCTTTTGAACACGTGTAACGACTGCGCGCGTTTTATTTCAACTGGCAACGCATTCCACAAACGAGCGGCCTGGACAGTAAAGGATTTATCAAGGAAAGTTGTGGAATGCGTTGGCATTTTGAGCTTTAAGTTATCTGATGACCTTAACAATTTCGTGTGGGAGTCACAAAGAAACTGAAAACGTTTCTTGGGATAGAGAGGGGTGGAAGGGGAAAAGAGAACATTGTACAAAAGGGAAAGAATATGAGCATTCCGACGAAGGCGAATTGGTAACCACTTGAGCTTCACACGAAATTCTGAAACGTGGTCATATTTGCGCAGACCGAATATGAACCTTATACAAAAATTTTGAAGCCGCTCAAGTTTATCGAGTTGGTCTTGGGTAAGATCAAGATAGCTGGCATCAGCATAGTCAAGGATGGGTAGAAGTGATTGTGCAAGCGCAATCTTAGTGGCAGTTGGTAGAAAATTACGCAATCTCTTCAAGGACGCAGCGGATGCAAATAGCTTGCGGCTAACTTCCTGTAGCTGGGCAGTCCAAGAGAATTCCTTATCAATAAATATCCCCAAGTTTTTAACTTTGTCACTAAAGGGAACCACTGAGTTGTCAAAAGAAACTTGGGGAAGAGTCGTCCAGTCGATTCTTGAGACCGTCCTAGAACTGCCCACCACTACAACCTGCGTCTTTTTGGGGTTGACCATAAGTCCATATCTCTCGCTCCAGTCGCATATACGGGCCAAATCACGATTAATGGTTAAGATAGCCTCGGACAGATTTCCAAGAGAAGCTCGCGAGTATATTTGTAAATCATCTGCATAAAGATGGTAGGAAGAAATTAGTCCGTCAGAGATTGAGTTAATAAAAACTGCGAAAAGTAAAGGGGATAGAACGCCACCCTGAGGTACACCGGCAGAAGTATTACTCCAGGAAGACAAGGTCTCTCCGATGCAAATACTTTGCCGGCGACCGTACAGGTAACTACGAAACCAGTCAATTACCGATGGAGATATGTTAAGAGAACAAAGAATGCCAAGCAAAACATCAAAATCAACAGTATTAAAAGCATTACTGAAATCTAGCAAAGCTAAAACCGTTAGATTACTGTTTTCCATGGCTGACCTTATATCATCCGTAATGTTCAGAAGCGCTGTGGTGGTGCTATGACCAGGACGGAAGCCAGACTGGAAGGGGTTGAGGAGATTATTTTTAGAGAGGAAAGTGCTTAATTGATTGTGGATTAACCGTTCAAGGACTTTGGATAGGAATGGTAAGACGGATATTGGACGGTATTCAGAAAAGGTCGTGGGATTAGACTTTTTAGGTAAAGGAATTATTTGAGCATCTTTCCACGAGCACGGAAAGACACCACTAGATGCCGAAAAATTGAGGATATGACAAATGACGGGTAGGATGACATCCAGCACAGGGACCAACATATTACGGCTGATACAGTCACTTCCTACTGCATTGGAAGTAATCGATAGTATGCTCTTCTTAACATCACATGCGGAGAACTGACCAAAAACAAATGGAGAATAACTGGGAGTCGGAAGAGAAGAAAGATAATTCAGTGTATTCGATTTTATTGTCCTATCAAAATTGGACGAAGCAGTAAAATGATTATTCATTGCATCAATGTCTAAATCTTTCGGGATTGTCTCTTGCCGGGTTTTACCGACCCCCAATGATCTAAGAAATTTCCAAACTTTGGATGCGTCCCCATTTTGGACAGAAGTATGAATGTGGTGGCGATTAGCATTCCTACAAACCTTGTTGCAGTGATTACGGATTGAGAGGTATCTTTCCCTGTTAGCGTCATTAGCCCTGCGCTTAAATTTAGACTTCGCCGTAACTTTTTTGAGCATCAGCGTTTTAATATCATTTGTGAGCCACGGCGCCGGCAAATGTTTAACCTTAACTGCTCGAACAGGTGCGTGTTGATCGTAGAGCTCGATAAGCTTCGCCGTAAGAATATCAACTTGCTCATCGACTGAAGCAGAGGCAAACAGAGCAGACCAATCTATATTGCTGGCATCCTTGCAAAGATTATCAACGTTCATGTCACCAAAATTGCGTTGCATGAGAATCTTAGCTTTAGCCTTAGGTGGGCGAATTTTGTATGACAGAAAAATCAGGTCATGGTAGGAAAAGGCATCGGCTGAACATTGACCATGCTTAGCGACGTGATCAAGGGAAGAGACAAAAATCAAGTCAAGAAGTGAAGGAGTAGAGTTAGGAAAATGGTGAGTGGCACTCAGTGGAAGAATTGAAAGATTATTAGAAGCCAAAATATTAGTCAAAGAAGAAGAACGATGGTCTTTTTTCAAAAGACAAGTATTAAAGTCACCCATGATTATGCTATGACTGTAAGAAGGAACCAGCATTTCCAAGAGATTTTCGAAGGAAGAAAAGAAACTAACACGTAAAGAGGGACAATAATAGACGCCAAGAAGTAATTTTGAATGGTGTAGTTCTACTTCAAGGAAGAGATGTTCACCAGCATTAGATGGCGGTGGCTGTGCTGACACATTGACAACAGAGTAGGGAATTTGCGTGCGGAGATATATGGCAACACCGCCACCAGCCCCGACCGAGCGGTCGTTTCTTATAAGCTGGAAACCGGGAAGAGAGTAACTTGTTGACGGGAGACAAGGTTTAAGCCATGACTCGGAAATTAGTATAGCATGTACATTCTTACAGTCAAAGCTTGCCAGCATATCGTGGAAATGAGCCGGAATGCTCTGAGCGTTAATATGTATAACGTTAAAATTCTTGGGAACATCAGAAAACTGCGCTGCGAGACTGTCAGCAAGAGAAGGAACACTTACGAAACTGTCGTCGTTGCTAGTTATAGAGAAAAAGCTACTATCATCACTGCTTACATCGGTAGACATAAATATTTATCTAATATAATAAAAATAATATAATATAAATTATACAAAAACCTAATTATAAAATAAAAATTAAAAAAATAAAACAAAAAACCGTTCACATAACTAGTCCTGCCGGTTGCGTTATTAAATGTAAAGAATTAAAAACAACTTACACAGTCCGGGTACAAAAAAAAAAAATCAAAAATACATTGAAAAACATATCAGGAGAAAACACAAGAAAAAAAAAAAAAAAAAAAAAAAAAAATTCAGTCACCGTCTGCCATTGCACCGTTAGGAAAAACGGAACGCAGCGAATGAAAGTGACATGGGTATAGACTGACACTGACAGTAACAATATTGTGACATTAATTCAATCAAGCAAATTGTAGCACATTAAAAAATCTGAAGGTATAACCAAAACAACAAACACATGATATTATCCGGACTTTGAACAAGACATCACAACGAAATCACTTCTTTAAAGCAGCAGCACGCTTCAACCTGGCGGTCTTCACAGCAGCAACGACTGGGACTGAGGCTGGCACAGCCGATTGCGATACTGGATCACTCTGCTCGGACTCACTGGGACACGGCGCAATCTTGTCCAATTCAGCGAGTGACTCAACCCGATGCCGCGAATCATTAGGACCAAGGACATACACACATCCTGCCTTAGTCCAGCTCTTCGCGACACCACATCTTTCCCTCGCAGCCAAGAACACATCATGCCGCCCCTTGGTTAGGAACTCTGACATGGTGACGCCTGTAGCCTTTAATTTGGCTTTGGAAAACCAAATCCTATCCCGAACCGCAAGACTGCCAAGCTTGAACAGAATAGGCCTGGTTTTATTAGCCACGGCTCGTCCCATCCTGTGACATCGGCTGATGTCCGCAACAGTGAAGTCACTCAGCTGTAATTTTTGAGAAATTACCTCAGTGATCACCTTGGCAGTGTCCTCCTTCTGCTCCTCATCAACACCGTGCAGCAGCAAGATCTTCCTTCGCCCCCGCATCTCTATTTGGTCGACACTACGAGCTAGTAGCTCTACTTGTTGCTGAACGCTGTTGAGAGCCTGCGTGATGAATGACCGGAACATTGTAAATTCCGCAGCCAGGCTAGAGGTTGTGACAGGTGACGGAGGGGCCTTCTTTAGTTCATCTTCAAAGGCTGACATCTTTGTGTGAAACAACTCCTTTAATTCACTCAGAGTGCTTGTTAGTGAATCCATTGTGAAGAAGTGAAGTGATAGCAAATTGTGAGAAAATTGTGAAGAGATAACGCTACACCAGCAGGTACTAACTATGGACTTTTAGAATAAAGCATAAATAATTATAAATACTGTTTCTATTAAATTATATTGAATTTCAAATAAGAGCAAATTTTTCTTTGCCTAACATTTACAACTACCCACGAGCGAAAAACATATGCAAATAGATACAAAAAAAAAAAAACCTACGCAATTTGATGTGGTATGACAGTATTAATTACTAATTGCTGTTTAATTTTGACAGAATTTGTAATATACAAGAGCTCAGAGTGACCAGCATAATGCAAAATATGCAAATACAATATTATTATATTCTTTGTATTGACTATTTTTAGGCGAAAGGCACCTAAAAATGGTCATACAAACTTGCTACTGCACCTTTCTTTTTCATACGTTTTCACAGCAAAATTACCAGGAATGTTGATTATTTATTGGTAGACGAGAAGCCTACCTGGGTATCTATTCAATATATAATTATCTATATCTATACTAATAATAACAACAATAATAGCTGAAGAGTTTGTTTGAACGGGCTAATCTCTGGAATTACCAGTCGGATTTGAATAATTCTTTTGTATTTGATAGCTAAATTTTTGAGGAAGGTTATAGGCTATTTAACATCACGCTAAGACCCTTAGGAGCCGAGCAAAATAAATAAAAGCCAGAAGGAATGCTAAGCGAAAACAAAATAATTGCGCGGGCGAACAATGGGATACGACGCGGCAGACAGAAAGAAGGTAAAGCTAGGATTAAAAAATATCAATAAAAAATTAGAATTTACACACGAGGCAAATCAAGAGGTACTGTACATTTACTACTAAAGTAGCCATAAAGGACACTGCCCATTGTAACAGACAGGACATAATTTCGAGATTTCAGTCTTTGCGCCTTTGTCGCCGCCAAACTACAAAAGGAGCCTCGGAAACACTGCAGACATAATACTAAAATAACAATGGCTTTGTCGCCCCAACAATGAACGAACCTAATTTAATTTTACAGGACAGACACTAGTCATGGCTATAGAACCTATGAGTTCTATAATTAGACACTGAAAGGTTGAACTAATTGGTGACTAATATGTTAATAAGCTTTTTCAATTTGATTATCATTGTTTACAACATGTAAAGAGTGTTTAAAATTCTCTTCCTATTTTTAATACGTTCCTATTTAACTTTTTAACCTTTCGTTCAAATTAGTTTAGTTTAACCTTTTGTAGTGATTATGTATTCTATTTTTTTACCGACTTCCAAAAAGGAGGAGGTTATATGTTCGACTTTATGTATGTTTTTTTTACGTATACACAAAGACAAAAAATTCGATAAATTACGATCATGAATATAAATTTATGTAGATAATTATATTCAAATTACGATCATGAATATAAATTTATGTAGATAATTATATTCAAATTACTTTGTTTTTACTGTGTATTATCAAAGAGGTTTATAATGTGAATGAACTTGGCAAAAGCTAACAAAACCCCTAATTTAGTCAATCTAAAACAGAAACGGCACCTATATGAATGAATGCAGTATCTAAGTAAACTAATTATAATTTTAAATGAAATACGCTACTGCACACAACTGGTTTGATTCGATAAGGTAGTTATTAGGTTGTTTATTTTTAATTGCAGCTGTAAAAAGTTCATTCGGAATGCATCGATCGCTTTCAGGGGAAACGGCCATGAATAAGCTATAGCCAGTGAAGTCAGTTTCTATTTTTGTTTACTTGAAGCAGTCTAGTCTAGATTACTTTATGAGTTCTGAACAATACTAGTCGTTTTAAAAAGCGGTTAGTGGACACTTGCCTTTTTTCCCATATAAATAGTTTTGTCATTTATATGAGACTAGCATCATTCTGCCTATGACTTCGTCCGCGTGAAATTTATTGTTTGCAAACATACCTAATCCTATGACAACTCCGCAATACTGTAGCTTCCAATTAGTAAAAGAAATTTTGGAATCGGATCAGTAGTTCCGAAGTTTGCCCCCTACATACAAACTCATAAATTTTAACTCTTGCTGTTTTAATTTTTTTTTTTCAAATATCCATGAAAAAAAAAAGCTAAGTACCCTGTGTCCTTTTCCAGGTCCCAGCATTCCTATCATAACGATCGGGTCCGTGGTTTAGTTAACGAGTTAGTTTAGCTAACTAGTTTATTGAAAAGTTAACCGCCAGACCGAGTTACTTTCCCATTTATAATATTAGTACAAATATAGTTTAATAAATAAATTACAATTACATACAAAAATTTCCTTATCCACAAAAAAACTGAAACAGTAATTTATCAATCGACCTGCTACGCTAACTTAGTTCAAGCTATGAAAATGGACGATCATGTTATTGGTTTGTTTCACACACATCCCTCGTTACGCATCTGCACGCTGGTGGAAACGCAGCCTTAACCTTGCCACTGACAAGATATTTCAGTTTCATTACGTCATTCCCTGAAAAATTATACCTACCCACGCTGTTCTTTTTCTCCCGATCCGATTGACAGCCCCAGGGCCACAGACCGTAACATATTTTATTCACAAAACAGTGTCCAATATATTTCAGTATTATAGTTTTTATAGTCGTTATCGTTGCTGTATCAATATGGTTTGCTATTGTATTCCCAGTCCGCGTCGACCACGCAAAATATGTTAGAACGTTACAATGGATTTTCTATTGTGTTTCCGTTTTTAGATAAGACTTTTTATATAGCATCATAATTATAACATATTGATGTAAAATATATTTTTTTATTTAGTACTTAGACACAATATGAAAGTCTTGAGGCGGGCTTGTGGCCAAGTAATTATAGCCGCACGGGTCGATCAGGTTAAGCTACGCTTGGCGCGGTTGGTGCGTGGATAGGTGACCAGTCGTTACAGGTCGTTTGAAGCCCGAAAATCTGACAACTAGTCTTACCAAGGAGTATCGTATTACTTAGTAACTGGGTTGTGGAGGTCAGATAGGCAGTCGCTCCATGTAAAATACTGGTAGTCAGCTGCATCCGGTCAGACAGGAGGCTAACTCCAACAGTTTCGAAAAGGCTAGGCAGATGATGATACAACATGAGAGTCGTCAGATATCAGGCATCGTCTTGGGTCAAATTCACACAGAACTTTTTCTTTCAAAATGGATAGAAAATTACTGTCATTTTATTTAATTTAATATCGTATAGTTATTGTTTTGTATGGAAACGAGACATTGTTATGGTAATGGCCAGGTGACATGCCTCTGCATAACGAGGGACTTTAATGAGACAACACATTTGTGTTCAGCGTCTATGCAGATTTTTAAGAAAATGGCAGGCCCGTTAGTTTTCAGTGACACAAGTAATTTATTATACAACCATTAAATGTTGACCATTAATAACAATAGATACTTTTTGCAATGAATCAAATTGAAAATAGAAAAAATACAACGAAGAAGTTGAAAATTCAATCAAAGAAAAATCAAAACTTGGCACGGCGCAAGGCGGCTCGGCGCCAGTAAGAGAAACACTAATATTTATCGGTAAAAGTTTAACTTGGTAGCTTGGGAGTCAATTTTCTTTCCTGCCGCCTGCCCGCGCTATGACTGTGTTCTTTCCAATTTTTTTTTTTGTTCGGCTTCTCAATGTCTTAGCGTGACGCTAAGTAGCCTATAGCCTTCCTCAAGAATTGGGCTATCAAATGCAAAGAGAATTTTTCAAATCCGACTGGAAGTTTCAGAGATTAGCGCGTCCAAACTCTTCAGCTTTATTATTAACTAGCAGCGCCCCGCGGTTTCACCCGCAAAGTTTTGATCCCGTGGGAATGTCGGGATAAAAAGTACCCTATGTGTTAATCCTGGTTATAAAATGTCTATGTGCCAATATTTCATCCAAATTCGTTCAGTAGTTTTTGCGTGAAAGAGTAACAAACAGCCATCCATCCTAACAAACTTTCGCATTTCGGAAGTAGGATAAAGTTAGAGAGTACTCCGAGAATACCTACTAATGTATTTAATAATAATGGTGTATGTTACCAGGATATTTTCGTCAGAAATACATTATCAACTTACAACATAAAAAGAACATTTGGACCAAAAATATAATGATACCGGGTCGTCTGGAAAAATCCGGTACGCATAATGATATCGTACTTTTTGTGATGAAGAGGCAATGACTTCCGATGATCGCGGTGACGTTAATGATGCTTAGATTGTTTTGAACACGCCTGCCGAAAATAAACTTTTAATTATAGACTTGTGTTGTGATCAACAGTTTTAAAAACAACTCTCAAGGACGAAGTCCATTCCATTAATTTATTCACTATCAAGTTCACTGCTTCAACCAACTACGTCAGTTGGAACTTGGAAACAGCATTGTAGAAACACTTGTTGCGTACTTTTGTGTCTACTGACTGAACAGCAGCCTAATTGCGGAACGCCAAATCGTCAAATGATTCTGATCAGTTGGCTTCATTTCTATCACAATTGGCTTCATTTTACGATTTTCGAATTGCGAAACTCTAGTTTCTGCGCAGGGCCTTAACGTTCATAATAAGTTTCATAATAAACTAGAGTTTCGCAATTCGAAAATCGTAAAATGAAGCCAATTGTGATAGAAATGAAGCCAACTGATCAGAATCATTTGACGATTTGGCGTTCCGCAATTAGGCTGCTGTATGCGAATGAATGAAACAGTGGAAGTAATCATGCAATTTACCCAAAGTTAACTTTTACTTTTAAAGTAAAAGGTCTACTATTTCGCTTGGATCGAAAACACAATGACCTCTTCCTCCAGGTTTTTTTTTTACTAAGTGGTAAATCACTTTTATGTAACCTGTCTTGGAAGGCGCTGGTGTCTGTGATACAATGATTTTCTTTCATTAGTACAGGCACCAACGATACACTTTTTTCTGTAATGCTCATTTTTACTAGGAACATTGTTTTTGTGAACCTTAAATGTGTTTTTCTGTAATAAAATTTATTATTATTTATTATTACTTTAGGTAAGTACCAGTCGACCTAAAACTTTGGTGAAGATGGCTGTCAAATTGTTAATAGTGTCAATCCCTATTATCAAGTGGAATGCCAGCGTAACACACTTTTTTCACAAACTGAAGGATTTTAAAGAAAATTCCTAATCCATTGCTTTATTATGTTTAAAAAATTCGTGTGCTCGACAACGTAAATGTCGCAATGGATGATGTCGAACTGTCAAAATGTAAGATATTGTAATTGTTAGCGTGTTACGTAATAGGCCGGCAGACCTTTATTGTGTCGAAGATGAATACAATGAGACGCAGACGCAGCCTGATCGTGATCGTGCTTAAAACTGATGAATGAATAATAAAACACAACTATCCCGATAACAAATCAAAGAGTTCAAACCAATAAATCATGATAAGCCACACTACGACATTTAAAGTAATTAAAACTGGCGTCAAGTGCGAACTAATTAATAAAATCTAAAGTCAGTACAATAATATGTCAATGTATTTGACGTATTGACGTATTAAGTCCGATTGCACCTAACTTCCATGTGTGCTTATCAAGTGGTACATATAATTTCATTAATTAATTGTACAAAGCGATTAGTATTGGCTGCTGAAACACACAGAACCGTCTCTGATTGCTTGCTTGACCGATAACAGTAAAAATGTTGGGGTCGTAGCAAGGTCGTAGATTTTGGATTGTCTAATTGGCTCAAATATTTCGTGCTGATACGAGCTCAGAAAAAGACATGACAGGACAATCATCGCACGCAAATGCCAATTGAGATGAATAATGGTCCTATCTGGTTTCGGGCGTGACTGTATCGACTGTCTTTCCTGAATTGCGGGGTAAACAGGAATGTTTGGACAGCCAAACTCGGATCACGATAGTGGTGAATGTTGTCCTCGTTACATATTTAAATTAATACAAAATCAGAAGGAAGGAATGCGGAATTTAAATATTGTTTTCAAGTGACAAACAACTTGTTTTGGACTTCCAGTAGTTCCAGTGCCTACAAATTGTTAATTACTTACTATTTTTCAGAATAATGTATTGTAAAAAATATATATTATAAGGTCCCATTAAAACAGATGGACAAACTTTTAGTAATCATTCAGACCACCAAAATAAGGACGATGGTAAGAAAAATATATAAAAACGCATTAGATATGTATGTACAAGAAAAATAATTAGCTAACGAAAATACACTAATGTATGCAATTTATTATTTTAGGTCAAAATAAAATTACTTTAATCAGTGTTTTCTTTGCTTGGATATCTTTGGTTAGACGTAATCAACGCTGTGTTAAAATTTGTCCATCTATTTTAATGGGACCCTGTATAATTTATAGGTATCTATGTATTTTGTATTATACCTAAGTATATCGTAAACGAACTAAACTCTAGGTCGTCCTTTGTTGTTTCAACGAAAGTTCTATTGATTGTTCTCCGCCCTTTCAGATTTGGCAGATCTTCAAATCTTTGCCGGTTGATTTCAAGTATTAAAATAGCCTTGTGAAATTATCTATTTCTTACTGCATGAATGTTAATTACTTGAACTTATAGCTACCATGAATAATAAGCAATTTTCCATGTCAAATTGCAAATGATTTAGTAGGTACCATAGTAGGGCATGCAAAACCGGTTTTCCGGTTTTGCGCAAAACCGGAAATCGGCCAAAATTTAACGATTTTTGAAAACCGGTTTTGAGAGCCAAAACCGGAGCTCAGCTCCGGTTTTGTCAACATTTTTTTCGAAGTAATGTTATTTTGTAGTTCGTCTTCAAAGTTACAAAAATGTTGATTTTTTTGGTTATTGTGGGTGGCTGTGTTTAATATTTGAAGATGCTGATTGTGTTTTCTATGTTTAAAATATATTATTTTTGATAGCAGACTTAATAGGTACCAAAGATACCAAAAACTTACTTGTTGTTGATTTGATCTCAGTTAATTAATCTTTATACTATTATAAGTTCATTGTTATCTGTACAATTATTATGGTTTGGATTAAAAAAACAAGTAAAAAAACTAAAACCCGACTACGACAAACCAAAACGACGCTGAAAAAGTATGAAACAAGGTTTTCATACTTCGAACAGAACAAAAAGAAAAACCGTAGTCACACGTTATTAAAGTGTTTCGGTTGGTACCTATAACGTGTGACTACGGTTTTTCTTTTTGTTCTGTTCGAAGTATGAAAATCTTGTTTCATACTTTTTCAGCGTCGTTTTTTTTTTGTCGTAGTCGGGTTTAAGTTTTTTTACTTTTTTTTATTTAAACAATTTTGGTGTTAAATTTAACACATGACTTTTGTCCGCTAGAGGGCGTCGCTTTAAATTTGAGCAATATTTTGGAAATGTACAAGTGAAGCCCTTTCAAATGATACCAAACATGGCGTATTTCTCTCAATTTTTATTTTAACACATTAATTTTTGTCCACTAGAGGGCGCCGTATCGAGTTTTGTGCAACGTCACGTAGCCTATGTTTAGCGGACAATTAAGACGGTTCTAACGATACCTCATATGTCGAGTTCCGATAAGTAGATTAGGAACTATGAGGGAACAGATGAACATACTCACATACATACATAGCCTGTTAAAATCATAACCCTCCTTTGGCTTTGCCGTAGTGGGGTAAAAAGAAATGTATCATACAATTTGTTTTATTTGTAGACTTAGTGGGTATTTGAAAAAAATGGTGTTTCTTTTTAAATTATACTACATTCGTTTTTTTTTGCTAAAACCGGACCTAGCTCCGGTTTTCGGTTTTGGTCCCAAAAAAACGATGTTCAAAACCGGTTTTGATGACTTTCCGGTTTTGCATGCCCTATACCATAGATAATGGTCTAAATGCAGTATTTTTTTTATATCGAAATAATTCTTTTGATTGCGCATAAAATGGAAATGCTATAGTTTATTTTAATCGCGGAACTGGAAATAATTTATTAAAATATTTCAGTGCCTAATTTTAGATAATGTAACTATTCAACTTTTAATAATATATTGTAGTTCAAAATAGGCACTAAAATAGAGAATAAACTACGGTACATTTCGATCTCAAATGAGGTCAACTAAACAATTATCGGCCATTCATAAAAATAAAGAAAGAAAATCAAAAAAAAATCGAATTACGAAAGCGAAAACTTTTTTGCTTCCGTTAAATTCGCATGATTATTAGCAGTTGGCAAAAAAAGTGCAAAAGTGTGAAACGAAAGAGAGAACGACTTACTTTCACATTTCCATGCAGACAGAATCGTGCAATGTCAGTTTACAACTTGTGAAAATGTACTGTAGAGCTATGCAATGAGTCGTTCTGACGAGAATAGCCTGGATGATCGCACTTATTAATCTAGTTGGACCTAATTGATCGCGGCGTAGATTTGACGTCGGATCGCTCGACCTTGCAAACCACGGGATACACTACATAAATAATTATATTAACATGTATGTGTAAAAGTACATAACTAATATTTTTTTTCTTACATAAATAAGTACGTAGTAACGTAAATACATAATACTTTATTTATGACACCTAGGTGTGAATATGGCCTGAAATTATGAACTGACAAATTGAGGAAAACCATTTATATGACCATGCTCTTTACCTACAAGCGTCGCCGATGTCGTCGAATCAGCCATGAACTTTTTGACAGCTATAAATGTTATAATGATTTATGCGTAGTCAAATAAGTTAAAAATAAACTAATTGAGGAATTTAAAGAAAGTGTAGTCGTGTCTATAAATAATTGTTGATGATGACCGATCCAAAAATGAACAAGTGCTCAGAGGCAGCCCCTTAATAGTATTTTTTACATGTGTATTTTATGTTTTATGTAGCTACTGTAAACATTCATGCAAACTTCAACACTCTTACAAAATATGTAAATAGGTATTTCAGTTTCGTCAAGATACAAATTAATCTGCCAAGGATTTGCTGCTAAGACTGGTAAATGATTTAGAAAACCTACCTAGTTTCCTATAAGTAAATATAAATATTATTAAAAATACAATTATTCAGCGAAAAAATCACTTGTTGAGTATTAGTAAGCATTATGAGTCAAAAGGTCAGCGAAGCTATTGTACTTGAACTTGCAAGCAGCTAGATATACTTGTAATCAGCAACAAAACATGTCAAGAACGTTAAAGATAATAGCAGTTCTCTATTGATAACCGGTGAGTGGTGAGGTGATCAGGTGACACATAAAATAATACGACAGCCAGTATGATGAATCGATGTTGCATATGCAAATCTTTTTATCTACGACCAAAAAAATATAGAAATAAGTATTTCATACACAGATATCATACGAATAAAATAAGTTTTTTTTTTTTTTTTAAGATTTAGGTTGCATATTTATGAAGTAATTTATTTAAAAAAAGGAGTGATTTTAATATTTTCAAATTTTGCGTGTTTATTTAAAAAAAGTAGGTTGTAAGTACCTAATTTAAGTTTTTATATTGATATCTGTTAACATCAAGCAATTGTTTTAAGATTGAACCAGCATGACTAATTTCATTATTTTTTCCTATGGATAGCAAATTAGCAGTGTTTTAGACAATGTCAACATAATGATTTTTTTCTGCATAACAACATAATTTATTCACACGAATATGCGAATGACGTCAAAGACAATAAGTAACACAAAAAAAATCGCATCAAGAAGCAGTCGCACCAAAAATGGTTACAAGAAATTCCATTTCAATTTGAGGTCCAAGGTGGGTCATCGACATGAAACAGGTCTTTATTTCAATAGCGCAAACTTTCAAGAATCAAGTTTTAACACGGCTCATAACAGGTGTCTTTACCCTACTTCCTGATCTCCTTGTGAGTTGTGACAAGGTTTTCTCGTAGTAGGAAAACTTGATAATTGCTACATTAACAATCATAATTATTATTACACAATCATTTTAAGGAAAATTCTAGTTGAATGTATAATTATTTATGTCAGAGAATGCTATTTGTTTCTTGAAATTCATATAGCAAGTCACGCATGTTTATAATACGGTAATAAAGTACATCCTAAAATTAATTAGTACCTACATTTACATAACACTTAGGCTGATTGTACAATGTACAGTCCTGTTTAAAATACACACATCAAAAGTGTCTAGGGATCAAGCATTTTTATGCGGATTTCTTGAGATTGAGATGTGGCTTTGTAATAAATTTATGATTTTATAAATTTATATGGATCCTTTTTGGTGCATTTCATAATTTGAATCAGGAACTGTGAATCAAATTCGAGTAAAAGATGAAAATCAGCTGTCAATATTTTCCCTATAAAAACATACAACGCATTGAAGACATTATTAGTGCTACTGTTTCCCTACTACTGATTAAAACCAACGTTATTATGGAGCGGCGACGTCATTTAAGCAGGGAAGAAATGCTCAGAGCCGTGGGAATGATAGAAGCTGGTTCCCGGCAACGTACTGTGGCTTTAGCTCTGAATACAAGTCAGAGTGTTATCAGTCGACTTTGGACACGTTACCGAAGCACTGGTACCGTGGCTGAGCGCCATGGAGGACGGTATCGCTGCACCACACGGAGACAAGACCGATACATTCAAATCTTAACTCGAAGAGCTCCAACAATAACCGCTATGATGTTAGCCGTGAGGCTTCATCACTCTTCAGGGAACTTAATTAGCGACCAAACAGTCAGAAACCGCTTGCATGAAGTGAACCTTCATTCCCGAAGACCGCTACGGGTACCACCTATAGCAATGCACAATCGTAGGATTCGATATCAATGGGCTCTTGAACACAGAAATTGGGCAGAAGAACAATGGCGTTTCGTGTGCTTTTCTGATGAGTCTCGTTTTGGTATGAGACCGGATACAAGACGTATACGACACTGGAGAACCCCTGGACGCCAACAGCGATTAAAATCCTGCCAGGAAGTCCATCCTTATAGTGGTGGAACCATCATGGTATGGGCGGGTATTTGGATCGGCGGAAGAACTGAGTTGATTTGGATCAGAGGCAACCTCAACGCTCAAATTTATGCTGAGACGATTGTATCAGACGTCATCGTTCCTCTACAAGTGCAAATCGGTCCCTTATTTCAGTTAATGCATGATAATGCACGACCGCACACCGCAAGAGTTGTAAGACAGACTCTCGCCGCAGCTAACATCAATGTCCTGCCCTGGCCTGCTCAGTCGCCAGACTTGAACCCGATTGAGCATGCATGGGATATGCTACAGAGAAGAGCTCTGCCGAATATGGAGGGTATCCAGTCGCAAGAAGACCTTTTTTTGTTGTTGCAACGAACATGGGCGGCCATTCCACAGCGTGATTTGGATGAACTCATTTTGAGTATGCCAAACCGATGTTCTTGTGTTGTTAGTGTTCGCGGTAGAAACACGGATTATTAATTGTTTAAGTTACCCAATAAAATTTTAGAGAAAACTGTTATTTCAGTCTTTTTTTCGAACTTTTGTGTTAGTGGTTCAAATGTCAAAAATCCCTTTATTAGGAAAATGGCAAATTTCTTTATTAATGCAAAGGTGACTTGGTTTATCGTTACTGTGACAAACGAAAACACTTTATTTGATGAATCCTTAAAGAAAATTTTAATTAATATCAATCAGGAGAAAAGTTATTGCAAAAATATATGTTGATCCCTAGACACTTTTGTTGTGTGTATTTTCAGTTGTTTTCAGAATCTTTTACTTTCGTAACACACTATCAATTATTTTGAAGGATCTAATCTATTGCTTCATATTATATTCGAAAAATTTGTCTGCTCAACAACGTAAATATCGCAATGAATGTTGTTGAATTGTCAAAATGGAAGCCTTTCCTACTGTTAATGTGTTACACAATTACCCCACTGGATATAACAAAACATTCTATTCTTATAAGGATAAAGAACTTATAGGAAAGGTTCCGACTAGCAGCCAAGAGTTCGGTGGTAATGGAGCCGAGAGTCAAATAACAAATGCCCATGATCAAACGACGTTTTTCAACACAAATGCGAAGAATACATAAATAAAGTTGTATAAACATAAGATGCTCTTTACTAGAGATGATGTTGACTGTGGAATAAGCATTAGATCCAGAAAAAAACTAGATGGTTCTGCCACCTTGAGGCCTCGAGCAATGGTTAGGATAGCGTAACTGTAGTAAGAGGTAAAAAAAATAAAATGTCTGAAATTCTTAAAACCTTTAAAAAATACTTCAATTTTTTGCTAGTTTTCCTTCATAATATTGACTCTATCTTTGATAATATTTAATCTCAAAATCTATAAAACTGCGAGTCATGACCTACCTATTGCCAGCGTACCTAATTGCACTGGTCAACAAAATTTTAACTTTTTTTTTGTCACATGAAAACTTACATCAAATTTTGAATGTACTAGGGCCAGCAAACAAAAATATGTGAATGAAAAAAAATTGACACGTCAGGTTAAAATAACCATTGGTTATTGGTTCGGTCCAAATCATTGGTTTAGCAAATGGCATATGTCTGGGTTCCAGTTTATCCCAACCTTATAGCAGTCTCACACACGTTACACAACATTTTTGTGGAACCCAGGATTTATCTTGATTTCTGACAGGAAATCCAAAATAGTTTAAATAGCACTGTTTCAATTAGTGATGTGAAATTTCGACGCTGAGATGTAAAAGTTAATTCTCCACACACATAACAAAAACTGTCGGGGTTGTTACAACACTTTCGTGGCATGTTACGATGTAACAAACGTATATAAGATGTAAGTTGAATGTAATAGTTATACAGTCGTCTAAATTAAGTTATTCAAAAAAAGACACTTATATGAGGTCAGAAATGAATATGTAGCTGTCACAAAAAAACTGGACGTAATTGAAACAAAATTATTATATATTGTTAATGAGGACACACTAACATTAACAAAAATCATCACAAAGTTCGTGTGACAAAAACAGTGTTTACCAGTGTTGTCAGACATGAATTTATAAATGAATAATAGACCAGTATCATTATTCAGTGAGGCTATTTTAAGGAATAGAAAAAAAAATCATATTTGCATCTTCATCATATACCTAGCCTTTTCCCAACTATGCTGGGGTCGGCTTCCAGTTTCACCGAATGCAGCTGAATACCAGTATTTTACATGGAGCGACTGCCTATCTGACCTCCATAACCCAGTTACTGGGTAATACGATACCCCTTGGCAAGACTGGTTATCAGATTTTCGGGCTTCTGACTACCCGTAACGACTGTCAGATCTACGAATGACAGCCGGGACCAACGGATTAAAGTGCTTTCCGAGACACGGAGGGGTCTCGATATGTAAAGATGGTCACCCATCCACAGACCAACCGCGGCAAGCGTAGCTTAACCTGATCGATCGACCTGTGCGGCTGTTATGATTTAGCTACATATCTGGCAATGTTGTCGGTAAAACCGATGGCTGTTGGAGCTGAAGCAGATGTGATCTCGAGTGAAGACCGTGAATCGGTCGGTAAACGTAGTGAAGGGCGCCCTCAGGCTAGGTGGAGCGAGGATCTTCACAAAGCTGGAAATGGATGGTTGAGAATGGCCGATGGTCGAAATCGATGGCGTTGAATTAGAGTTTTGTGTACAGCGAGGTGATTGCGTAACACAATTATAGTGGCAATGCATAATATCGTGTCCTGCGTGTCATGTCGTCTGAACGTTACAGAAACTGATGGACGCTACTGATGGCGCCAAACATGTGGCTGATTTCAGGGCCGAGACCATTTAGATTGCCATCGACACGCTAAAAAGAAGAATGGCAATGCAGTTCAACGACATTTTAACAGCTGAACAACATTCATTGCGAAATTTACGTTGTCTTGCAGACGAATTTTTTCAAAAGATGAAGCAATGGAATAAGAACCTTTATCAAAACCCTTCGGAATATGATAGTGTGTTACGCAATTAGGGTACAATTTTTTTTTAATCAGAGGTGTAATTCTCGTAATTTTAAGAACGTTTACAGTCTGATCTCAGTCTCTCTAATTCGTACCTCTAATTACCCTACATTTTTGACAAGTATTTGACATTGATTGTCGCCGAGATGAGATTGCGACTAGATTTTAAACGTTTTTAATTACGAGAATTAGCCTTCAGGTTCAAAGTTCTGCAGTGAATCAGCATAGCGGTTACATCACTCACGTGAAAAGCCGACCTCCGTTATCACAAAGATAGGCATTATCAACGCATGATGCCAAGTGGTACGATACTGATAATGGCAATGTGCCATTACATAATGCGGGACGTGGATGCAATAAAATAATGTTTATCTCGTTTTAGTTATTATTTTATCGATTTTACATATTATTATTGTTTAATGCTGGCTTCGCTGGCTTTTCTGGTTTTGTTTCGATAGTGAAAGTCGTTTCTGCTGGGTTTTTTTTATTTAAATAAAATCATGTTTCTGTTAAAGCATGTTGTGTGTTTGTTTCTGTTTTGGGGGACTATGTAATTTAGACGTTCAAAAAGTGCTGATTCTCCTAATTTTAATAAATGAATTTTGATTTTGATTCGGATATTTATCCAGTCTAAATATTGTTACATGCGTTTCTTATTTATTTTTAGACACTAGCGCCATTTTCGCTCCCGAAAACATCTCTGTAAAAATAAAAACAGTTTTCCTTCAAAAAAATGAAGAAAAGCCGCGAATTTTTTCGTTCAGTTTTTATAAGCTACTCTGTTGCTTTCAGCGACAATGACTTTCATGAAAAAAGTTTTTTATTGTCGCTATATTCTTAATAGGAATCGCAGCAGGCAAAATACGCAAAGAAGTATGTAAAATATTTTTTCATGGGTTTCCCTGTAAAAGTTAAGTATTATAAAAACTCTCTAATTATTTATTAAAACTACTACCAACAGTACCAACAAATGCTACCCGCAATTAAAAATTTAACACTAGGTTTACGATAGTTGCTGAATAGTTTATAGACTGTCGTTTGATTGCATATTATATCTTTTGTAGCCTATCTTAACTTTTATAATGTGCTCTCTGAACAAAAATAATTTGAATATAACATTATTACTTATAATAATATTTTATGTTGAGAGAGCACATTTTTTAAGTTAAGTTTACTTTTTGCAGTTTTGTGTTTTGATCTCGGTAAATCCATACAAAAAGGCTGTACAAATATTATTGAACTAAGAACTATTAGCGATTCCGTTAAACTCGAAAACAAATATAACACCGACGCGACGTAAAATCGAGGAAAAAATCACCTATTATTTTATCCAAGCTATGTACCCGTGGCAAATAAATCGAGAATGCTTTTTGAAGCAACGAACAGGGGAAGAACATAATATTTATCAGTTCAGTTTACAAAAAAATCAAATCAGAAGTCAAAAATCAAATCAGAAGTAGTTCATACTCTATCTTAGCGGAGTTTGCGCACGTTGCATGATATAAGATTGAATTGTTCAGATATAGGTCATTCTATTGCTCGAAAGCTAGCCAACAATACTTCTGCACTCTTGAAATATTTAGTTTGATTTACCCTCTCGTACAAAAAAGGAGGTTATGTAATAAAAAGTCTAGATTACTCGAAACTCTTTCCTTTCACTTCCTTGCATCTGTCAACAGTGTGATGAAATATGAAGTTTATCGCTACAATGTTAGTGTTCACATTTGTTTACAAACAAGGGCCTCGCATGATGTGGCATGTTCACCCGCATCAATCATCAGGTTTGAGGCATGTGTGTAAACAGTTACTTTAGATAACCGAAGACATTATTTTCGAGATAAACTTGAATCACTAAATAATAAATTGTTTCTAGACTCAGGGTATTCAAGTGGTATACAAAACTGAAGTGGAGCCACAAGCATCACTTGGCCGATTTATTTTAGCCGCGTTGAGCATTTTTTGATGCGAAAAAAATTATTGAACTCACGCCACTGTTACCGTAATCGACACCGCTTCGGGTGTGTTCGGCTGTGCTCGGGATGCACTCAGTTTTAATGTATATCCGATATGTCAGTGAGTGATGACAAAGTATTCTGTTTATGTTTTGTTTTCACTTCTGTCGGCACTCCCGGAGTGCCACAATTTTTTTGAAGTGAAAACTTCTTTAGCGGCGTTGCACACTTTTTGTAATGGGTAAAAAATGTTAAACTCGCGTCAGGACACGTGACCGTCAGGAGAGATTTCCCCCCCCCCATTGACATATATATTACTCCTTTTGAAATCATTGCCCCCCCCCCCTCTTTCTACGGCGGCGCAAACCGAAATGAACAAAGTTTATTGACACACAATGGATGGATGGATAGATGGAAGTGGAAGTCGAAGTGGAAGTGGAAGTCGAAGTGGAAGTCGAAGTGGAAGTCGAAGTGGAAGTCGAAGTGGAAGTCGAAGTTGAATTCGAAGTGGAAGTCGAAGTGGAAGTCGAAGTGGAAGTCGAAGTGGAAGTCGAAGTGGAAGTCGAAGTGGAAGTCGAAGTGGAAGTCGAAGTGGAAGTCGAAGTGGAAGTCGAAGTGGAAGTCGAAGTGGAAGTCGAAGTGGAAGTCGAAGTGGAAGTCGAAGTGGAAGTCGAAGTGGAAGTCGAAGTGGAAGTCGAAGTGGACGTGGACGTGGACACACTGCTGTGTATTCGTACTTAACATTCGTGTATATAAAGTGTTTAAAATATGGAAATTGAACAAAGTGCATCTATTAATGAAAAAAGGGACGCAGAAATAGTGAAAGAAATGAGTTATATTAATTCAATAATTGATTTATTTCAACGTTAATATTCAAGTTTTCACTTCTGCCGGCACTCCCGGAGTGCAACCCGTCTTTTTTTTTTTGTGTCGTTTTCAGTGTCTTGATTTTGGTTGGTCTAGCCTTGGGCTGTTGGACTTGAAAATGTAAACAAGTGGATCAGAAAAAGTACCTGTAGATATTAATTTGTAGTAGGTACAAGTTACGGATTAGATTGCTTTGATTTGATTATTTAAAAACTATAGAAGTAATTTTAAACCACTTTTTTCATTTGACAATTGAGGTTAATTTTAGAACCGTCGATGATGATTTTTTTACAATTTAATAATCCTATTCAAACAATAATTACTGAAAAACGTGATGAGATATAAAGATGAAAGATAAAGATGAGATAAAGGGAGGGGGACTCCCTAGCTAGGAGGACCTAAGTAATGACCTTATTGATGATGATGGTGATGATGATTATGGTGAAGTTCCTTAGTGATGTTCTTCAGAAAGGTCAGGTGTTTAGTACTCGCAACAGAGGTGCATGTATGACCATGTATGAACGTAAACAAAGCGAGTATGTAAGGATTGTAGCAGGTGGCGTTCGTAGTTTCTGCCTAGCCCCATGGAAAGAAAGTGCGAGTGTATTATAACAGGTTGAAATTGAATTCATAGGCATCCTTTTAAGGGGTCAATCTACTCATCACTTATCAACAAATTTTACTATGGGACTAAACCAAAAATCGCGAAAAAAAATCAGCTGTTCCTTGCATTTATGTTCACATAACTCGTTAAAATGTAGGAAAGAGCTGATTTTTTTTTCGCGATTTCAGGTTTGGTCTCATAGCAAAAGTTTTTCATAATGATGATTACAATGACCCCTTAAAAGGATGCCCATGAATTCAATTTCACCCTGTATATAAAGATAAAGACACACTTTTACCAGATATTTTTGATGGTTGAACAGCAGTAATATTATTTCTTGTCCTAATTACAAAACCGCGATCAACTAGATCCCTCTCACAGAGAGGAGGCCTGTGTCCCAGCAGTGGGAACATTATAGGCTGATTATGTGATCAACTAGTTAACAAATCGTCGATATTTTCCAGTTTTTCTTCTGAATCTATCGATATTTAATTTACATTTTACAGGCTAGCCATAAGTCAATCTGTAAACAAGGTCAGAACTATAGATATATTATATCTATGGTTCTGACCGTGTTTACAGATTGACTTATGAAAAATCGTATTTCTGTAAACGAGGTCAGAACCATAGCTATGGTTCTGACCGTGTTTACAGATATACGAGTTTTCAGGAGAGGCCGACAAAGTTTTTTTTCGGACGTTATTATGGGGCTGATTCGAAATTTGGATCCGAAAATCATTAGGGTAAGGGACATTTTCTTAAGCTAGAATTTTTTCATATTCACCATTCGATAGAGCGAAAAATTCTGAACAAAACTGTATACTCAACTCATTTTGGGTATGTTGTCCCGTACCTCAATTGAACCTATGGTCGACGATATGAAAGAAGTTGTTTTTTACATTTCTATGGTCAGAACTGTAAAAATTATTGAATATTCAGTGGGATATTTTTTCTTTACTTTCATAATTATTAACTATCAACCAAAACGTAAGCTTTGGCAACATGATGTTTATCACGTAATACCGGTATCATCTAACTTTCGGGGATCAAAGTCCGCTGAGTTGGACTTTGATCCGCGAATTTGCGAAAGTCAGTGATTGTTGGACTTTGGTCGTTGAATGATTAAATTCTACAAAGTCAATTCGTTTCACATTTTAATTTGTTTACTGATAGCGAGTTACCAACAGTTGCGCAGTTTAAGAATATTCTTTTTAGGCCAGAAATGCAGATTGTAGTAGTACATGTCGGAAAACAAAGATTTCATGGGTTTACTTTTTTTTGCGCGGAACCTTTATTATTTTTCTGATATAAAAGTTACGCCTTATAACATCAGCTATCTGCCAGTGAAAGTCCCGTCGAAATCGGTCCAGCCGTTTCGGAGATTAGCCGGAACAGACAGACAAATTTTTTTTTTGTACCGTATATATACATACTTTCAAACATCTTTACATAACATACATAATAAGCCTATAATGTTCCCACTGCTGGGACACCGGCCTCCTCTCCGTGAGAGGAAAAAAAAAATTGCAAATTAAAAACAGCCTTATCAATTTTATTTTATTTGTAGATATTCATAGATGTATACGAAGACTATGAAAATAGGTACATTGGCAGAAAAACACTAACTATGTAGTAGGTACACCTGTCGTATAATTTTATGCACCTAACCGACCACTTAGCCAACAAATTGGCCTCGCAACTATTTATTTCCGATGACATAAACAATTTATTCTATGTACACTTATCTCGTAGCCACAGTCTTTATTATTAGCAGTCTATGGGAATTCCCCAGTCTCTTGTTATCTCGTGTTATAGAAACTGGAAAAAAATATTAAACTAAAAAAGATACATTTGTGTTAAAAACTGACTGTGACTTTCTGAGAATTATCTTCTTATCAGCTTAAGGTTTTCTCCTATTTGGAGAGCTAGATGTAGATACCTACCTACTTTCTAATTATTTTTTGTGTCAAGTGACGTATGTGCAAACTGTTATCTCCAGTAGGTATAAGTATATTATGTTAACGGCATTGAACTAACGGCGCACACATTACATATCTACATTTTATGACATCCTGGATTATGTATTTTTTTTATTAACATTTTGATAAAATAATTATCGTTTCCAAGCCGTTGACTTATTTTTGTGTGGTCAGTGTTTTTTGAAGTACTTAGCTGTTCAAATTACACTATTACACTAATATTATAAAGGCGAAACTTTGTGAGTGAGTGTGTGTGTGTGTGTGTTTATATGTTTGTTACTTCTTCACGCCTAAACCACTGAACCAACGACCTGGTCGTTGCACTGAACCGATTTAGATGAAATTTGGTATAGAGATAGTTTGAGTCCCGGAAAAGGACATAGGATAGTTTTTATCCCGATATTCCCACGGGATCGAGTCTTATGCGCGTGAAACCGCGGGGCGCAGCTAGTAATATATAAATACGATGTAAATTATTCCAAAAGAAACGTCAAGAACTAGTGATGCTCGATAAATAATAAATGATTTTATTTTTGTAAGTAGGTTTGCACAAACACTTTTACACGTCAATCATATTTTTAAAAACTAGACGAGGTCGACGTTTCCTATCTGACTACTCTGAGAAGAAATGCCGAAACAAACTCAGAGGTCATAGTCTCTTTTAAAGTCCAGACATAATCTTGGTCAGGTTATATGAAGACCATGTAGATCAATGTCTGAGATGGTCTTTTGAGGAAAGAACCACACAGATTGAGTGGAACTGTCCAGTCAGTGCACGCATTTGTCAGAAATCGTGCAGCTCAAGTCAAGATCGTAGATCAGAAATTGAGAACCGTCGTATTCACCTGTCATACAAACTAAACTGTGTATAAATTACTCACTGTACTGTGTTATCCCCTAAGGAAATAAATATTTCAGCCCTATCCTGCGTTTACCAGAAAAATTCAGCGAAAGCGATTTAAATGCGAAATTTCCTCCCCAAAATTTCGCATACGTCGGCGAATGCGATCCGTTTTGGCAGAGGTCTGCAAATTGCTTTAAAGTGAAAATGCTGTGAAATACGGCGATGCGGTGGCATTTCACTCGTAATACCTAGGTACGCGAATTACAAAGTTACTCGCCTTGATTTAACGGTTCTCGCCTTCGGGGTCGATGGCCGAAATTTACGTGTAGCGGGGAAAAAATTCAACAACGCATACAATAGTATTTAACGTTATGTTCAAGGTTTCGAACGAACAATCCTGAATAAAGGAGTATTTTTTATATTTTTATCTAATCTAACACGCTATCGCTGATCGTGACTTTGCTAGCAACGCACTTTTTACTCGAAGAGTCTTTTGGGGAGACTCTTTTATATGGCTACGGGTACTATACCAACATGTAGACAATCTCTGTTGAGCTTCCCCTACAAAGCATCGACAAACATAAAAGGAGAAAGGGGGATCCCATACCGAAAACCTCAGCGTACTGAGCTGCTGACCGACTGACCTACATTACGTAGTAATTTTAAAATAAATAACCTCACGAACGACAAAAGACGAGGGTTCTCAACCAAGGATCCCAAACCACGACCATTCAGTACAAAATCAAGCATTAAAAACTCGAAAAAAAATCGATAACACCACAACAGCTAAACAATTTCAGAGTCAACATTATTCGCAATTTTGTGCTGTATAATAAAACTTTTGGATACTGCTCAACGATCCTCCATTCGAAATAAAGACAAAAGCGGGTAGCCAGAAAATGGTTGCGGTCTCCCTCCCTGGCCTTGACGGTGTTTATCTCGATGTTCACAGCATCTGGAGTTTATTTCGATACAATGAGCATCTTTATCGGAGGAAGGTTTTTAGATTTCTGAATAAAATCGTACCAAAACCGGATTTGGTATAAAATCTGTCAAAGAGAATAAAGAATATGATTGTACGAAATCAAAAAGGAAATATTGCGTAAGGTTTTTAGCAAAAAGTATTTACCAGGCTTTTGTAAGTCGAGCAAGATAAAATACTTTATCTTAAAGAATAATAAAATAAAGAAATGAACCAGTTTCATATGCAAATTACTCCTTTAAATAACGAATGGACGTGACATCGTCAAGTTTTCTTTTATACATAATATTATGCACACAGTATCTAGAAAACTTGGCAATTTCTAGAACTAGTAGGCAGGTAATAAACATAAATCTAATATTGACAATGCTCATTATCTCATAACGATGTTTATCCATGGCCCCGCAGCCTAATTGCGGAACGCCAAACCGCAAATGATTCTGATCAGTTGGCTTCATTTCTATCACAATTGGCTTCATTTTACGATTTTCGAATTGCGAAACTCTAGTTTCTGCGCAGGGCCTTAACGTTCGTAATTGGTTTCATAATAAACTAGAGTTTCGCAATTCGAAAATCGTAAAATGAAGCCAATTGTGATAGAAATGAAGCCAACTGATCAGAATCATTTGACGATTTGGCGTTCCGCAATTAGGCTGCTGAACGAAAAACAAAAATGGGTCAAGAATCAAGATTCATGATTGCATCTATCTCTTTCTATCGCGATGGAGAAAGGGCGACGAAACGTTCACTATAGTTTATTGATGTGACAGTCGTTAACGAGAAGGTTGTGAATGTCAATATCGTTAGACAAACTGGCCCTGGGTTGGGGTTAGTGACCTTATTGGCTCGGTAATCCGTGTTAGAGGTTCTAAGCCAATTAATATCAAGTGTTTGTGTTTAGAGACTAGGGTAAAAGTCAATTTCAGACTTCTGTATTTCAGTTACTGGCTTGTCTAGTTCATAGCGGAGAAAGCAGTGTTATTGACATATCTTTTAGATATCCTACTAACACAGCACAGTTGTCGACTTTGTATGTTTGTTACTCAATCACGCTAAAACGGCTGAACTGATTTTGGATGAAATTGGATACATCGACAGTTTATAAACTGGATTAACACATAGGATAGTTTTTATCACGGTAGTACGATCCCGTGGGGTATGTTCCGGAATCTACGTGGGCGAAGTCGCGGGCAAAAGCTAGTTATTTCATAATACTGTATGTCAAATCTACAAAGTAAATGTATTTTGCTTCGGTTCGGTTGTAAAATGGTTGCCCCGCACTATAAATATTTTTTATTACTTAATGTAAGTCTGTTTTATTTCGCTAAAATACCCATGTGTAAATTATTATTTGTAATGCTCGAATTACTGTGTTGAGTTCAAAGATCACTAATCGTAACATAATGGCAACGAGTTGCTAGTTCATAAATGAACATAATTAATCTGGATTCTGGATAGCCTTTTCTCAACAATGTTGGGGTAGGCTTCCGGTCTGGATGCAGTTGAATACCAGCATTTCTCATGGAGCGACTGCCTATCTGTCTTCCACAACGACCACAACCCAGTTACTGGGTAACACGATGCCCGACCACATTAAAGGAAAAATAAACATGGGTGTTTGTTCAATGTTGGCGGTTTAAGTAAGTTCGAATAGGTGGTAATATAAGCAGCACAGCACTGATAGCCTCACATTTATTTCAATTAATTGTACAAAATTAAGTACCTACATTTTTTTCCATTTCCTAAAAAGTGGAAAAACTTTTCAAGGCCTGTGAATTATGTAAACAATTTACTAGACGCAAATGATACGGCTTAAATTCTTTGCCTATTACAATAATGGGCAGTTCTCCAAAAAACACAACCCAGTTAACGACATGAATAAAACATTTAAGGTTGTTAAAAACGTATCAGTTAATGTCACTTTCATGTTTTTATTTTGCCGCATCAATTAAGGTAGGTATCTTGAATATTTCTTAATGAAAAATAAATTATATACGAACTTAGCCAGCGTAACAAATATTATTCATCATCTTTAGTGAAAAAAAAACCTATATCGCATCAAGATCACCGTAAGAAGCAAGAATAGCATGAAAGAAAAGCGAATCAATATTCGAACTAATTTCAACAAAAACCACAGAGAGACCAAACAAACTTCGCCGAACCCCAATGGACACGAAAATATATATTAGTCTGACACGAACAATGAATGGTATCACGTGCAAGCTCGTCTACTATGCACACGAATTAACCCCTACTGTGAAATGACGTCACAATTAATGGAATATGCCGCGTTCAGCTTCAGAATAACTGACAATTAAAAAAAAACACTAGTCTCAACCTCAACGAACGTTAAATTATGCTCATGAAAAGTAGAGGCTGTCTAATAAACGGCCGTTATATTCTGCAGAAAAAAAAGTTTAAACATTTAACATATTGACGATTTTGACAAGTGAAAGGCCTTTTAGCACGACCACAATATGGCAGGTCCTGTTGACTAAACTCCAGTTTCGAGCAAAGTCAAAGTCAAAACGTTTATTGGGAACTAAGTGTACAATGTTGGCGTTGTTGTTGTGTGAGCATATGAATCCTTTGGCGTTGTTTACTTCCAAAAGCATTTTATACACAAAAGATGTGAGAACTGAAAAGTACTCTAAAGTATTCCAAGCAGTATCAAAATAGGAGTAAATGTGTACCGGCGTCGAAGCAATAAAACCGTTGCTTAATTGCGTAGCTGGTAATAGCGGGCAGACAGCCGGAATAACTGCTCCCGATCTGAATTCAATTCTAGATTCACATGACGAAAACATCAGACCGAGGCAAAACAATCTTGGCCAAATGAAAATGATTAAAGTTTGCCAACGTTAGAAGACAGATGTATGGAATTACAGTGGGTTTACAGAAGCAATTATCTTAAGTTAACCAAATCATCCAATTATAGCTCAATGAGGCTCACTTTCATCAGATTACGTCACCATTAAACTGGAGTATCTCATAAAGTTAGCGTAATCTGCATAATTGAACATTGAACGCAACGAGTTATGCCACCGAAGCCTCAGGATTACACTGAAATAGACGACTTATACCTTGACCTACATGTTACCTTGTTTTATAGTAATATCATAGAATCATCGCAAAATAAACGGGTAACAACTGACACTGACATATCGGTCTATTGTATAATGTATGTTTTGAAAGAAAGAAAGAAAAAAAAGTATATATTGCGACTCGTACAGGAAGATCACAAACTAAACTAAACACAGTAAAAAATAAAAAATAAAACAAGTTATATAAACAAAAGTAACAAAAAGAAAAATGAAACAGTGAACATTGAGTGAAGTCTATGAAAATAAAGAATGTCCGGAATTGGAATCCTTTCTTGAATACAATATTCACATATTCTCGCCGTCCGTCATAGTGACAGCCTCGGACCACATGGTGATGTCATACATACAGTGTAAGCAAGACCAGTATTCACTCTGTTAAACTTTCACTTAATTGCTGACGAAGTAATACAAACGAAAGCGATACTTTAAAAAGAATGGACCAAAATGAATACGATGTTGTATAAAATCATGAAAATGGGCAATATGAATGAGCGGAAAATGCAGTGTGGCTGTGAAAACGGTTTTATTCATGAAAGCGTGCCAAACTGAGTTACGTAACGTTGCAGATCGGATGCGGAGTTTCATTCATGAGATTCACCCCCTCGGGTCTACCTACCCACCCGTCCCACCGGAGCCGTCGAACCAGCGCGTCCCGGTCACCCACGCTCAGCATAATATCGCGTTTGTAAACATATATGGAATTAGATAATCAAATTTACCTATTACGAAAACGAATATTTTGTTATACGTAATCCCCAAAGCACGCTGCAAATTTAGACGTTCAGAAAGTTTATTCAAACAGAACGTCTTGGTATATTTTTATCAGGGTTTTAGTAATTCTGGTCTTTAAAATGCAACGTCAAAAGCTGTGACTAGCTGACCTGACAGGCGTTGCCATGTCCAAAAATTAATACAAAACTACTATAGAAAAAAGCACTTTAAGTTTTTCCTGATTTCAAACGTCTCTTTCCATAAAAACCTAATTCGGACTATTACTACGTAGTACTTTAAGTATTCTGTGCTATTACGAACATTTAAATGTGAATAAATGAATATGAATATATGAACAAAAATTGCCAAATCTGTCCAGCCGTTCTCAAATGATACGCTTACCAACGAACAGCATTTAATTTTTATTTACATATATATAGATAGATTTTAAACAGCATGTTCTACCACGACTTCCTATGGTGGGTGATACGTAACAGGCAGCAGTAGATTTCCACTGCTAAATATGGGGTTTCCCATAATTATGCTTGGTGGACCGGTTAATGATCGGTCTATTATGAGGATACAGGTAAATGCTCATTAACCTGATCGTCACCCGTCTATCGTCATTATTCGTCTCTTCATAAACCATGCAACACGTATGGACTTACTTTTTGCAGGGGACAACAACAAAAATTCTATGTATATTTTTTTATATGTTATTCATGAATATTCGTACGCGACTTGGTCGCTACCCATCAAAGCCTTTAGACAATGGTCATTCAGAGAAAGTTATAAAAATATAAGTACTACGAATGAAATCGGAGTTGTACGTCAATCGATTCATCAATTACGAATGACGTAGATAAGAGTAGTTTACCAAGCTAATATTTGTTTCAAACCATCTTGAGCTCAGTTTAATACTCTGTATTGACGTATTGAATATGCATACAGTATGTATACCATTAAGATATCTGTGCAAATAAAATTATATTTGCATTTTTAATACTGAAATGTGTAATATTTGTAGACATATAATTGATTCGTATTTACATACAGTACTAGTTGATTCCCTGAGTTTGCCTTATAAGGAAATGAAGGTTAGCAAAGGCGCCAATTATCTTGTGATGCTGTTAAGTTTCCGAGATCCGAAGGTCAGGGGTCTTATTTCAATTTTCTGACGCAAGTCTGAGTGAAGATCTACGACTTACTTCAGTACGATGTGCAAATATAGATTGAGATTCTCATGTCATCTTGCCGTAAAGAAAAAAAGCTGCGATTACTGTTACTTTATCATGATCTTCCTATTGCGTATGGGGGTACCGTAAGGCAGCATCGTTGGTCCCCTGTTGTTTTCAACCTAAGTACAGATGTAATAATTAATCTTTGCTAAGACATAAACTGCCAAGTTATTCTCCTATTTTCATGAAACTACCGAAGAGGCAGCTCAAATCACGCAGACGTAGTTCTGTCTACCAATGTATTAATACTTGAGCAAGAAACTATTCTCAGAGAAAGGTTAAGTACTGATAATAATTGACATAACAATTAACATTATAACCTTCCTGACTCTTTATTTACTATCTCACACAATGTCAATTGTTCAGCTATAGATAATAAACATAATAATATGATAATTTCCTGCACATCATGGTAATTATCAGATGGATGAGAAACAAAGGTTAAAACTTTATGTCAAGAATTATATCGAGTAGTTGCCAAGCCAGTACATTTACCTGATAACTGTGTTCATGTGATGGAAACATATTTGTTTACATATGTATGTGTGTGTGTATGTATATTATGTTAAGATTTACTGTTCTCGAATATTTGCTGTTGATAATTTATAGATTTTTATGTAGATGCTAGGATATAATAATCATGTTCAGCTGCTATTGCCATCACTTAAAAGTCTATTACGTATATAATATAACATGTTGTTAAAATGTCTGTCATTTGACATTATTGGTGGTTTTTTTGGGCAGCTATCATGACTTTGACAGCAAACTGATCACGTTTCAGAAATGTTTATCTATCCTTGTTATTTACCTCTCGTGAAGCATAGTCTAGTATCACGAAAAAAGTGACTACCGAGAAATGCTTATTTCGTGTTTTCGTGATTGTATTGATTTATCGTACGGTAGTCAGCAGATGAAGTAATTGGGCTAGACGTATTCTTTAGTGGATACCGCGAATCGGAAAACGTAAGGTAGGACGTCCTCAGGCTAGGTGGAGCGACGATCTTCGCAGGGTGGCTGGTAGCAGCAGTATGAGAGTTGTCGAGAATCGAGCTGAATGGCGTGCACTTGGAGGGGCCGATGTCCAGCACTGGACTAACCTAGCCTTTTCCCAACTATGTTAGGGTCGGCTTCCAGTCTAACCGGATGCAGCAGCTATACAGGCATATCATTCATGATAAGATACTTTGCAAGGGCAGACTCAAAAGAGAAGCCAGGTGCAAAATCACGAGTTGCATTGTAATCAATTGATAATAATTATTAGATTTCTTGCTAAGATTTCAATATCATGTTTACAACAACTATTGTTTCCTAATTACTTATGCTAATTCTTAAGATGATCAATTGATTGTTTACTACTAGTTCTACATGTATAGTATTAATGTGTATTCTAGTATTAAAATAGACAATGTTTTTGTTGAATGGTTTCTATAGATCTTACTTTCATGACTAAGGAATGAAAGTATTCCCATTTGTTAGGATAATAATTAAAAGCAATTATTTACATTGTATTGATAATGGTACTCCCAAAAAGAAAATAACATTTATTTAAACACATCTGTTTAGCCACGAAAAATTTTATCAATGTTAAAATAGACAGGATATTTTTTTTGTATTTCTGTTATTTCAAAATTCCCAAATCGGTAGCGTGGTCATAAACAATATTTTTTTCATTACAGCTTATCAGTCATTTAAAGTAAATTTTGTGAACTCATTCAGAGAACAGGTAAATAAATCCACCTTTTCGGCGATTTTGTTAAGTGTATGCAAGGTTATCTAAGTGTAAAATATATAGACTGTCTTTTTAAGGTCTATGTTTTGCTGGTGTTTTATGTTTTTGTTTCAGATCGTTTTACAGCTTACTTTTCAGGATGTGGCCTAAAAACAACTGTAATATTTTCTATCATGCTACGACCCTTAAAAGCAAAAAAAAAAAATAAATAAAATGTCAGAAAGAATGCTAAGTAAAAAGGAAGTAACGGGGCACAGCTAAAGAATATATTTTATGTTAAAAGAAGAAATTTCACATCGGTAAAGTCGTGGGCAGAAGCTTGTACAATAGGGCATTGATAATCCAACCTACCAAAAAACCACCCCTGTTCGGACTCACGAGCATTCGGATTATAGTATGTTATAACAAAATGCAAGCATCTTTTGACAGAATATAGTTATTCAACTTATAAGATACATATTCAAACCACAAAATATGTTAGATGTCAGTTACTTATTCATAAAGTCATCTATTTTAGTCTGGCTGGTTCTATTTATTGACCAAGAAAAAGCTTCGTCCCTCAAGATCAGCAGTCACGGTAAGAGAGAGGGGCAGTCAGCAGTTCAGATTAGACAGAGTATGGATTATCGAGGCTCTACTGTAATAATAAAATAATAAAAATAATATAATCACACATATCATTCTTGTTATCACGGTAGTATGTTTTCCGTCCTTCATGCAACCATGGGAAAAGCTGGTTAATTAAAAAAAAAAAACTGACTCATCATTTATCAATTAAGTTGACAAAACAGCTCATGGTTTATTAATAAATATGTTGGCTGCATGACATTATCGTAGCTCTATGATTCATGCATGAAAACTAAGGAATGTCAGTCTTGTTTTAAAAGATGATACCCAAGTCCGGCCTTTCTAAATTTGCTAAAGATGTAAACAACAATGGCCGCTCGGAATTAAATTAATCTTTGGTAAATTTAGAAACGCAGGACCTTACATGAATGTTACAACCTTTTGACTTTTGCCTAGCGATAAAAAAAGTAATTTATTTTAATTTTCTATTCTTAACAATGAGGATAATTTTATGATTAAGTATTAGTTGACATGTAGTTTAAAACTTTGCAGTTGTAATAAAAGTTTATTACAATAGGATGTCCACAAAATTCCTAAACATGACTACTCATGTGATATCACACTACTTAATATTATAAAGGCGAAAGTTTGTGAGTGTGTGTGTGTGTTTATATGCTTGTTACTTCTTCACGCTCAAACGGCTGGGCCAATTTTGATAAAATTTTGTAAAGAGGTGTTTCCACGGGATCGATATTTATGCGGGTGAAACCGCGGGGCGTAGCTAGTATATTATAAATGCGAAAGTAACAAAAGCGTCACCTTTTCACAATTTAATGGCTTAACGAATTTTGATGAAATATAATTATATATATTAAGTAAAAACAATAATGACTTGACATTAGTTTATCAGTGTATGATATAAAATTAATATCAAATCATGAGTGTATGTTTACAAAATTATCTAGTTGTGCTATGATAAATAAATCTTCAGGAAGTATTAGATAGGTCATTAACAAGTAAATGAGAGATAAATAATAATAACAACATGCAACACATTCAAAGTTTTTTTTTTTTATTTACTGTTGATGTTATGTTGATCAGCATTCTAAATAATATTTTTAACCATGTGTCAGCCATGGGCATGAATCATAACATAAATAATGATCATTGTAGAATGAAAATATTTCATAGAAATAATAAATAGCTTTGTTATTCTGTAATATTATGAGGATAAGATAGTTAATTGGAAAACCCCTTCAGAAGTTCATTAATTATTTGAGCTACAATAGGTTATTGTCTATTGAGCTATTTCAAAGCATTCAAAACATTCATATTACGAAAATGAGAAATGATTGTAATTTAAAAACACCAGGCTGTAAACACCAGGCTGCATGTTCTCTTGTAACAGATTACTTTAGATCCTGTATTACGTCAATTAATTTATATTAGTGGGCCACTAGAACAGTGAACTTGGGATAGAGGAAACACATCATTACATACCTGGGTCGGTTCTGCATGTAGTATTGACCGCCGAAAATGAACGCCATGTACACCCCAACGTAGTAAAAAGCCACAGTCCAATTTTCTGTCATCCATTTCCGATAGTCGGAATGAATAAATTCGTTTTCGAATTCGAAAATGTACGAGTAATTCGGCGTTGCATCGAACGCGTATGCCATCACCGGGGACTCCATTTTTCTAATAGTTCAGTCCGGATACCGGTCACGAGACCCTGGCGCGCACAGTCCCTTAACTTTTATAATGTTGCACTGATCATCACACGAGACTTTTAACCTAAAATTGAATAACAGAATACCGCTGTATCGTTATATCACAGATGACTAAAAAATGACAATATTACGAAGGGGCGGCAAGGCGTGCTGCCTTTATGACACTAATTTCGATAATGGTCACGGAATGACTTCGATTTTACTATTTATTCGCAGTGACGAGGCGTCGGCTCAAGCCCGAACTTCTTTGACTCGTCACAGCGGCAAGAGGAAAAGATGAATGAACTCGTTTCACGCCACGCCGTTTGCTGTCGCCTTCATTTTCTATTTGACAGACGAACCCGCCCGCCGCGCCACGCAGTGTTACCAGGTAATCATAAAAATAACGTACCAAAGTTATTATAACTTAGTCCAATAGGTGAATACGTATCTTTTTGTAAACTATGCTTATCGAATAATATCAATATTTTTTGTATTGTCTGTCTGTAGAAACACAATTTCAACTAAAACTTTTATTTTTGTTTAATAATTTAACAAAAAAATGACCTTTTTTAACACACCTGTCCCAACACTCCCAAATCGTAATACGTTATAAGAGTATTGTCATTAATTTAAAAAATCTAAATCTAACAGTCTGGTACAGATTGAATAAAAAAAACCGGTCAATTGCGAGTCGGACTCGCACACCGAGGGTTCCATACAAATTTGTGGGTATTTAACTATACATTTTCGGGTTTTTCCTTTACTTGTGCTACATAACATAGCTTCTTGCCTTTCATGATTCTAGGTCAACGGGAAGTACCCTATAGGTTTTGATTCCCAAGCGAGTGTCAAAATATGCGGCTTAAACGGAACATAAACGCCCGTATCTTTTGATTGCGTTGACTTATAAGTTATATTTTTTTTTTGAACAAATTGCAATTCTGAATATTTGATATTCATTTCAACTTGAGAACTCCACGCGTTCCTGAGAAAAAGGGTCTTGATAGATGGACAGACAGACGGACAACGAAGTGATCTCATAAGGGTTCTGTTTTTCCTGCGGTACGGAACCCTAAAAAAAAAAAAAAGAAAATACATTTATTGAGAACTATTTTTATAACATAACATCAGGCTTGTTACTTGTACTACACTACACTGCTATATAGGGTGGCAGGGACATCGATGCGCAACCTATTACCGTGGGTTCCGTGCATGATACTGAAACTATTTTTATAAAAAAAAAATGCTGTTCCGTGCATTTTGACCACATAGGCATTGCACTCTTCTATGATACAACAGATTTAAAAAAAAACCGACGGACAGGATTCAGGCTCATGTGCTGAATCCATGGTAGCAGATTGCGCGTCGATGGGGACCCTGCCACCCTGTATAACTATCGTTATAATTTATCAAAAACTAGCTATATAAGTAAAAAACTTATTTTAATGACATGGGTGAATTTTGAAGACTCAATATCGTGTAACATATATATAATCGTGTAACATAAGACATTCGAGAGGATAAAAAAAAACAAAGTCGAATTAGTATTAGTAAAAAAAAAGAATAAAGATGACAGAATAATAAGTAGACATTTTCTTTTCAAACAGTTTTTATTTAATTTCATACAATTATGTTTTTTTTTTTTGAAGACATTGTAACACTGTTTTACAATGCGTTCACAAAATAAGGCGCCAACTAGATGCGTTCACAAAACAAAACAGCAACTATTTTGTCAAAACATTTGTTTATCATTGTTTATTTAATTAACATTTTAGGAAATACTATTCGATGCCCAAGCATTTATTTATCTGGGATCTTCTCTGGTAATAAAGCATTACATTATAATTATCTCAAGGAAAGTAAATTAATTATAAGCTAAAGCTGGTAACACAGTTTATCCCGCGTTTGTTCAAAAGTTTAGGATAACAATATTAACAATGTAGCTACAAAAACAAATAATTCAAAATAGCAAATGACCAATGTACTTAATAATTATGTTTTACGAACTGCATTGTGAAAATTTAAACATATGAAATATATTACTGACCACTAGATCACCAAACATGATCATATTCGTGAACCTCTTGTACAGTTCTCTAAAAACAGGCAATTTAGTATTAGACAAGTTATCTTTTTCGAAATTCACTTCAGTTCTATTATAAAAGGTGTACATATAGAAGGCAGGGTCTTCTCCGATGTTCAGAACTTTGTGGAACATTCCAGCGATGACCGGGATCCGGTTTCCTTTGGTCATTTTGAAGGACTGTCCAATTCGTTGCTTGGTAACTTCCGGCTCGAAGACGACCATTCCTTCGAGGACAGTTAGCGTGACATTTTGCAGTTCAACTGGGATATACTTTTCTTGGTCGTAACCTGCGAATATAGGCGTCGTTAGTTGAAATGAATAGAATGGGTCAATTGATATTTATAGGCGAGGATGAGTCAGATCTCAGATGTGACCAATTTTTAGCTATAGTCCTGTAGCAGCGCTCTGCACAATTTTACTCGTGATCTGATTTTGTGAGACGCAGGCGCGGTCGCAGCTTAAGATTTTGGGGGGGGTCATCATGGTTGCCGAGGAATATTTTAAGGGAGGTTCATCTCCTCGTAGGTCTAGTGGTCGCAAGCGTTACTGCTGAGCATGAGGTCCTAGCTGGGTTCGATTCCTAGGTCGGGTAAAGTATTAATGGGTTTTGCCATCAGGAATTTCTCAGAAGCAGCCTGGAGTCTGGATTTGTGCCCGGTTGGCGGCAGTAGGCTCGCTCTCTATGACATTTCTCTTAATAAATGTGGGTGTAAGTACTATATGAAGGTAGACCCCTGCCCAACCCTTTGGGGATTGAAAGGCGTGATGATATGTTAAGGTTCATGTACATCTCCAGCTCCACATTAATTATACTATTCAGGGACGCAGCTTTTACATGGGGGGGTGTTACTTAAATGCTGCCAAAAATTTTGTCGAAAATTTTTAGAACCCGCCTCTATTTAATTAGGTTTTGTTTTATATTTTTAAGTAGAAATAGGGGTTACATTGTCGACTTGTGCAGGCAAGCTCAAGCAGCTAGAAGAAACTAAAATGCAAGAGCGAGCGAAGCGAGCTCGAAAATTTTGCACACTCTTGGTTCGATTTTCTTTCGAATTTCGATCATTCCAAAAGGACTAGGAATTACTCGCTTTGTCGACTTTTGAAGAAAAGCTCAAGAACCAATTTCAATTGCAAGAACGAGCGTAGCGAGCCTCAAAATTTTAGCACTCCACCTTGAATAGTCTCTGTTTTCTTTTACCCATCATACAAAAAGAGAACTTACTTTATCGAATTATGACGAAAAGCTTAAACTCGTTTTACAGCAGTTTAGGTTTTGGAATCTGGCCTTACCTAAGCCTTTCAACCTTACGTACGAGCGGGGTGCCCAATATCCCGAGTTTGCTTCGCTCGCTTTTAAAGAAAAATATTTTTAGGCGCGTTAGAAAACCCACTGTCATTTCATAGTTTTAAGTTTTTACTTCAGTCGGCAGTCCCCATGTCTGCCGATGTTCTTAATGTTTTTGAATATGCCTATCGGGGTTTTCGTGGCTCATGTACAGTTTTAAGTTTAGTAAGGCAAGTAAATCATTCAGACTCTCGACAGCTTGAATGATTTTGGGGGGGGTCATGACCCCCACGACCCCCCCCCTCGGACCGCGCATGGTGAGACGATGCTCAAGTTTTGATTCTTAACCATTATAGGCAAAGTAGGTATCGAATTTCTTATTCACTGGTATCGCGCATTGTATCGCGTGACCTCTCTATTGTCCGGTCACAATTATTTTACCTCTGATTTTGCATCCCAGTGACCTTTATTCTCTTCACCATAAGGTTTATGTCAGAAGTAAAATAATTATAAATGGACCCGTACATATGAATGTTATAAAATATGGCCAAATTATATTTGGCCATAATTATTGTAACTTTGTATTACATATTGAGCAGGAAAAAAAAATGAGTAGTATTCACAGATAATATAATACTAGGTACCTACCTAGTATTCGAACATTATTGTACAGACGCCAGCAAATCAAGCTACCTACTACAATGTGTCAAATTTCTTTAATAGATTTCAACTTTATCCCTAAACCACAAGGTTCAAAGTTGATTGGGAAAAATTGACAGTTTCGGGTAGCTTGATGTGCTGGCGTCTGTACCTACTTAACTCTTAATTACAATTAGGTACAATCATATCTACAATTCATACAGATAGAACCCTAACAACTTTTGTATTTTATTACCTATATTAAAAAAGTGGAAGTTACATGATGGCAATAATGGTAACATAATCTGCATAATTTATGTAGGTACCTAGGTACTTATTTTGTTTGCGCGGTGTCAAAACATTAGATACCTACCTACTTACAATATTTAAAAATATTCATGAATTAATTTGTAATTCGTCATGACATGTAAGTAGATAGTAATGACATGAATTGAAAATCAATTTCATGTTAATTAAGCGAAATAGAAAGTAGTAGTCGTAAATATAACTTCAGGGATTTCAAGGCATAATAGATAATATAGTTGAAACCAAGACGAGGGGTTCAAGAAGAGGCTGTGATGGCTTCCATGGGCATTCGGTAGGCCTCCTTTCTCATTCACATTTATGTTATGTTATGTGAAGTAGGTACCTATAATTCTATAAAAGTCATAAAATATTAAAAAAAAAATAACAATTGAAACATTATGATGGCACTAGCATAGCTGAATCCCTCGGAATTACTACCTATGTAGAATCCACATGATATATCTAAACATAGACTCCTTTATTCATAAACGTTGCTTAAAAGTTATGTAGTGATTAGGCCCATACATTTTTGACGTTTACCTAAACGACACTTAAGTTTTTAAATAAATCCCTATAGCATTAGCTACTCAACTTCGACTGGTAACTATCTTCTCACTGCTAGATATTCAGCCTTCTTTTCCCTCGTGATGCCAGCAAGGCTTTTGAACGTGTGATTTAAATAATCGAAGGTGCAAAGGATCTGTCGCAAATATGTTCACTCTCAAAAATACTAACCTGGAAAATCAGCATAGAAAACAACATCGCTGTGCTCACTCCATGAATGGACTTCGCTCCTTATTTCATCCAGATCCTTCCTCCAATGGACAGCATCATCCAAAAGTGGCATCAGATAGGGGACTTTACAAAACGGAGACCACGACGCCTTCAGCATATCCACCTTAGGATCAAACATTCTTTGGACAAACCTTCCATTCATCGAACACCATATATCCACATAAACAGAAATATTACTGGAGGAAACCTTTGATGGATTATTCCATATTGCTTCCATTGATTTGTCCAAATTGTTTTTTAGACACTGCGCGTATTGCAGTACCATATCTCCATGCCTCGACCATCTGTCGTTAAGCGTGTACATTTCAGGATCGATGTACATTTCTTCGTTTTTATCGTTGTCCACTACTTTGACGATTACGGAGCTGATGTCCCACGTGTGGACCATCATATCCCAGGAGTAACCATAGAGACCGTTTGTCCAGTTGTTGTAACCCTGGAAAAGAATTTTTCACCTGCAGTCTAATTGCATAACACATTTTTAATCCCAATTTGGATGATTTTGAAAGATTTTGCTAAACCATTTGCTTCATATGTTCGAAAAAAAAATCTGCTCAACAACGTAAATAACGCAATGTATGTACGTTGTTGAACTGTCAAAACGAAAACCATTGCTAGTGTGTTACGCAATTACCCCAATGATCGACCTGAGAGCCTTTATAATTGGTGGGTATACAGGGTGAATTTTTCAAGTGGGCGTGGATGGCCAAATCCGAAACTATGAGGAATAGCGAAAAGTACTTAAAGGAGTCGCGGGCTCGATTTTGATGAAAACTAAAACTGCATCATTAGATTTTTGAAAAATCAATATTTCTGGCCAGGAATCGAACCTGTTGATTTTGAAAAAAACACACACACACTGTATTATTACACCAATTGATAGTGTCGCTAATAAGGATCGAATTCTGGGAAGTAATGACATACGGCAAACAAAAGGAAAGAGCTCATTTTTAACAAAATACTTATTTATTTTTCTTTTGTTACCCACCTCATCATCATTCATCTGCCTAGCCTTTTCCCAACTATGTTGGGGTCGGCTTCCAATCTAGCCAGATGCAGCTGAATACCAGTATTTTACATGAAGCTACATGCCTATCTGACCTCCACAACCCAGTTACTGGGTAATACGATACCCCTTGGTAAGACTGGTTTGTCAGACTTTCGAGCTTCTGACTACCCGTAACGACTGTCAAAGATCCAGGAATGACACCAGGGACCAACAGCATAACGTGCTTTCCGAGGCACGGAGGGGTCTCGGTATGTAAAGATGTTCACCCATCCACAGGCCAACCGCGGCAAGAGTAGCTTAACCTGATCTGTCGACTTGTGCGGCTGTTACTATTTAACCGGGCCCGGGTTATGTTACCTACCTATTAAACCTTAATTGATTAATTGTTCAAAATAATGAACATTGTTTTAAATACATAGCTGTCGACGTCTCAAGGATTGTACTGCATTCAGCATTACAATATTATTGATTCCATTGGAATATTTTCCAAAGATCGTAATAGAAATTTGAATTTAGAACATAATGTTGTGAAGGTGACTGCACTGCGGATGTGTTGGTAAAAATATTGAGCATCATTTCGAACAAGGTACGTAATGTAGGTATGAATACTTTAAAATAAGAAGCATTTAAGCGACGATGGAAAGAGGCCAGACGGAATGACCATAATGCCCTGGAAGTTAGGCAGACCTTTGGTGTGGGATGCAACATGTGTCGACACCCTTGCGCCATCCCATCTTCCTAGTACGGTGGGCTGTGCTGGGGCGGCTGCTGCAGGTGCAGAAAACCTCAAACGGCGAAAATATTGCAACCTGATTGGGACTTATATGTTCGAGCCGTTTGGGGTTGAAACACTAGGGCCATGGGGTCCGAGTGCCCACTTGGTATTTCGGGATATCGCCAAGCGGTTAGTCGACTCTTCACTTGACCAGAGGGCTGGCCTATTTCTTGGCCAAAGAATTAGCATTGCCATACAACGTGGCAATGCTGCCAGCCTTTTGGGCACTGTTCCTGTTGACAGCGATGCGGATGAATTCTTTGATGCCCTATAATGATTGTGTATTTTTTCATATAATTGTACATATTATTATAGTTTATATTTTAGCTTATATTATGTAAATATTTAAATAAAAATTTTCGATTTATTCAAAAAAAGAAGCATTTTATTAAAATTCAACATTTTCCTTAAGTTTGCCGTATGTCATTACTTCCCATAATTTGATCCTTATTAGGGACACTATCGAATGGTGTAATAATACAGTCTGTGTTTTTTTTTTTTTCAAAATCAACAGGTTCGATTCCTGGCCAGAAATATAGATTTTTCAAAAATCCAATGACGCAGTTTTAGTTTTCATCAAAATCGAGCCCGCGACTCCTTTGAGTATTTTTCGCTATTCCTCATAGTTTAGAATTTGGCCATCCACGCCCACTTGGAAAATTCACCCTGTATAAGCATGAAGTTAATCGGAATAAATCACAATAACTAGCTGATTCAATTGTTTTAGCAGAGAAAAGATTTGCATGGGTACATCTAGCCAAGGCTCTGATCGGACTCAGGGCCCATGAATCTGCGACGCGATTTTCAAACTATGTCATAGTCATGGATGGTAAATTGGCAATTTATCATAATCCCCCACTGAATTTCCCACTCCCTCTTTTATAAAACCAACACTTAGCGATAGTTTCCAGATTGCAGAACGAACTTTATTAATAAACAGCCGAGTGGCGATTCTAGGTCAAATATGAAAGGCTTTTTAATTTTTCAAGAGGACGCCCACGTTCCCCGCCTACGGATTACGACTCTATGCAACTGAAATGCTCCATTTTCTATTCCTTTTACCTTTTGTGCCTTCAAAGTTAGCGCGAATTCATGTTAAAATTCTAGCTTTGACGTTTCCATTAATGGCTCAATGTGTGAAGGTAGGTAAGTCTGGGTTTATTTTGTACCTATTGGTCAAATTAATAATTATTTTGGGTCCAAATACGGCTTTTATGAGCTTAAATGAATGTCGGAAAAAAATCCTCGGGAACGTACTACCCGGGTCTGTCATGATTTGATGATGATGTGTTTGCTTGCCCTTTTTTATTGTATTTCTATTTTGTATGTTTTTTTATGGATCATGTACCTAGTCTGCAATAAAGATAACTATTTATTATTTGTTATTGCTTTACGCGGCGCACGCCAGTCGGCATGATTTTTCCGACATTTTCAACAATTAATTATCGTCATATTTCAGCCAATTTACACAAAACCTTAATTAATTATACACCTAAACCTTCCTCATGAATCACTCCGTCCATTGGTGGAAGCCGTATGAAAATCCATTCGTTAGTTTTTGAGTTTATCTTGGTTAGAACGATCAGTAATAAAAATATTGGAATTCCTATGTTCTATGTAACTATGGGTTTGGTTTCCGCACTTAGTCCTTCAAATGGACCATTGTGCGTTTAATACCTATTTAACCTATTAGCTATTCAAACATTGATAAGTATTAAATTTAGGTACCTTTGTTATAAAATGTGAATACGGCAGGAAAGCTTGAATGAAAACGTATAACATTATCAGATACATTGTTACTTTCTTTCTATTGCCATCTTCAATTAAATTATCGTTAATAGTTTCAGGAGTTTCCATTTCATTCATAGCACGTTGTTCATCTGTTTCAACAATTTTGTTCTCATCTTGATCAACTTCGTCGACTGTTTTAGCTATTTTGTGGTAAATTACTGTTTTGTCATCAACTTTAGTATTTTCTTCTAACTCTTCAATCGTTTCTTTATTATTAACTGTTTGTTCTTTTTCAATAACTTCCGTATTTTCATCAGCTTGCTCGACATTATCTTTGGAATCGTTTATTTGGCATTCGCAAAGAAATTCCTTTTTATATTCCTTAATTTTATTACAGAAACTTTGTTTTAATTTGTCAAAGTATTCTTTACAGTACGATGCGAGTGTTTTTGGCCAGTCAAAAGGGTAGAACAAAGGCATTGTGGCTAGACACACCCATGGAAACATTCCTGAAAGAAAACCATAGTTATAACAGGTGCAGAGATTGTCGTTGAAATCCTCATATCTTTTTACTTGCTATAATTGTTCTTGTCATTAGACTAATTCATTTTGTTTTTTGAGAATCCTTCATTGGCCATTTCTTGACCACATTTCACAGCATACCAAAGATATGGATGTTTTTAAACGACTACCGTTCTTTATTTCTTATCCATTAGTAACATGACGTGCAGTGCTAGTTGACAATCAAGACGACATCCTACTATCCTACTAATATTATAAATGTAAAAGTTTGTGAAGATGTTTGGATGTTTATTAATACTCAATCACGCAAAAACTGCTAAACGGAATTGGATGAAATTTGGCACACTTAAAGATTATAACTGGGATTAACACTTTATCCCGATTATATAATATTCCCACGGGATCGACACTTACGAGGGTGAAACCGCGGGGCGCTGCTAATTTACAATTATAATGCCTATATTTTCGCTATCAATTACTCACCTATTCGGAACAGTCTACTGTTCATCAGATGGAACATGGCACAGAACAGCATAGCTACATGTCGGGTGGTGGAACGCATCATCCATACGGCCACCGTCAGGTCAAAGAGGAACACGAACCAGTGCACCACCAGGTAGTCTGTCTGAGGGACCGTCAGGAAGTATCTGTGGATGGAAACGCGTTCAATAAAACGTTCACTAATTACTATGCTAAATTGGTGGTTGTCTCAGAGGCCCATGGCTAAGTATTAACAGTCAAAAGCGCGCCCCCGCTGCCATTCGTAGATCTTTGACAGTCGTTACGAGTAGTCAGAAGTCCGAAAGTCTGGCAACCAGTCTTAACAAGGGATATCGTACTACCTAGTAGCTGAGGGAGGTCAGATAGGCAGTCGCTCCATGTAAAATACTGGTGCAGCGAGTACTCAGCTGCGTTGGGTTAGGCCCGGACTCCACTGCAGCGGAGCTGTGCGGAGCGGAGCGGAGACGTGCAGGAATCGTCCAATCACAGTCGAGACGAATGACGCGATGAGGTTTTAACCATTGTGATTGGTCGATTCCTGCACGTCTCCGCTCCGCTCCGCCCAGCTCCGCTTCAGTGGAGTCCAGGCCACTGGACGCCGCGCGCCGCGCCGTACCCAACATAGTTAGCTGTAGACTACGTACCCAAAGAGTTTTAGTGTTTAAAAAGCATTCAGTAGAAGCACCTAACCTCGTCACCTCATGTGTCGTCAGCATGAGCCTTAAACTACTAAAATAGTTCATATAGTTTAGTAGGTAGTGTTGAAAAGACTTTGAACTATTATTATAGGCAAAAAATTCCAACTCATGGAGGCACTTACTTAAAAGGATCAAACACCCAATGCTCGCTAAGGTTCTGCACTGAATACCCAGTCAGCCACTCCGCAGTGCCCTTCTTCATACCAGCCATAAAGTACAGGATAAAGATCTGGTACTTCAGTATGAAGTAGTTCCAGTACGGCACTGTCGACTTCTTTTTGCTAGGGTCGAGGTAAGTGTCCAGTGACCTGGGAATAGCAGAGAGGCTGATTAAGAGTCTTCTGAACATCTTCTTAGATAAAAAAAAAAAACAGAATTTTACCGTCACCTTAACAGCCTTTAGGTAGGGAACAATTTAAGTGGTCAAAAGATTCTTAGATCTATTCTCTAAGAATCTTTTTGTCAACTTCCTGTTACTGATTATGGTCATTTATAATACAGGGTTAAATTATATTAGCAGCTCCGCAGGCGTGAGGGTTATCGATATCTAAGCACGATGAAACTTTGACGATGTTTTTGGAGGGGTCCGCAGTTAGAGTATAAAATATAATAGATTTTCTCAACTCATGGTTCAAGTAACAAGCGGTAGTTCTCCCTCCAAAAAAAAAAAACACCAAATCTTTTTTGGTTTTATTTTATCACGTCTGCAGAGTTTCGTTAGAAAATTTAATTTGACCCTCATCACCAGTGATCGGAATAGGCCGAGTATATTTACCTAAAGTTTAATAAAGAACAGAGACGGAAATCGGAGACTTAATTCCTTATGACAAATTTTTTTTACCGGTAAATTTACCGGAACTTTAATTATGTACCTAACTTTCAATATCTTATTTTATCATTAACATTTTAAATACTATATTATTATTATTATTAGCCTGTGACGTCCCACTGCAGGGCAAAGTCCTCCCTACTCTCTCTAAATGCTTTAACAAACCGTAAATTGATTAAGGTTTATTAAAGCATTTAAAATGTTGTAATTTGTATTGATTGTATTGTTTGTACATTATGTGTAACTTTAAAATAAATATATAAAAAGGATTTCAAAGTCATTAATATATTCATGTTATATTGAAATGTTCAACCAACATAAAAAAAAATATTTTTAATATTGGTTATTTTATTTATCAAAACATTGATTACGATTTATTAAAGCATTTATAAGGCTAATGATAAAATAAGATATTGAAAGTTACATAATTAAAGTACCGGTAAATTTACCGGTAAAAAAAAATTTAGTCATAAGGGTAGTTCTTCGAAAATTGATTCTTCTACTGATCCATATGGCCAAAATTTAATTTCACTTTCAGCTCTGTAACACATGTTCATATGAAAATAAGTATACCAAATAACATATGTTTGTAAGAGGGACTCGTTTTTATAAAGTATTTTTCAAGATATCGACGTTCGAATATTTTGTGCCCAGATGATTCAGAAACAGAAATAAAAAGTAATAAATACACCGTTAGTTATGATTATTAATTCTAAACAATAATTATTAATTCTTAACTAAGACTAAGACATATCAAAAGTGCCATATTTAGAACAAGTTTATACTCCTGTCATTTTTTAATTATTCAATAAATAAGACTAGAACTCTAGACTAGACTAGACTTGTACACGGTCAAAAATTGGACATTTTAATGCAATAAAAGCACTCTGTTCGTGCTGGAGAGGGGAAATCTAATTTATTTTATTATTTATATGGGGTATTGACCATACGAATCAGGCACAGTTGTATCAGAATTTTGCCTACAATCATGCATAACTCATCATACATACAGACTTCATTATTGTCATTTTACTACACGAATCTATAACCCAAAAGCATCACACTAAACATAGATTAAAGTTTTAAAACAATTAAATAAATTTTATAAGGTAGGATTGTAATCAGAGTGCCACCTGAACCAAACACAGATGAATCAGATGTTTTCCTTCGTAACTCCGGGATCTAAGCCAACCAGCCGCACGCCCGCCTTCTAGCTTGTCCGTTGCACCACTGGTTCCCACCGCGGGGGAAGCCAGACTCACATTATTATTACCCGATCAAGTACGGTCAAGTGCAGCTTACGCCACATTAATCAGTATTATACACCGGACACTTCTTATTTACTTATTTATAAACACAGTAACGTAGTTATAACTAATACACATTTTTTTTGTAAGAGGACAACTCATTTCCTTTCGATATAATTATAATTTATATTGATGAATCAAAGGGAAAATGCGACATCGACCATTTTGTTCCGGAAAATGGCAAACGGACGCCTTGTATGAATCAGAAGAACGAACTTCAAATATTTTTATTTTGTACCTAGACAGCAAATATTTAAAAAATATAATTTGTCGTAGTAAGGGATAAAGCTAAACTGTACAAAAAAAAATATTACATGCCGTTTTGTTAGTTGGTTACAGAAATATACCCACAGACATCGAAAATGTTGTCCCTGAAGAACTACCCATAAGGAAGTCTCCGATTTCCATCTTTGTTCTTTAAACTTTAGGTAAATATACTCAGCCTATTCCGATCACTGCTCATCACATCTAATCTAGCTAGCCTGTACTGTCCCACTGCAGGGCAAAGGCCTCCCTCTCCCCTTTCCACATAATTTTGTCTTTTGCGAGTGCCGTCAAGTCCCTACGGTAGGAGTCAAGCTCGTCCCGCCATCTTCGTCTCGGCCTGCCGCGATGGCGTCGTGCGTTTAGTGGGACCCATCAATCGGTGGTTCACTTAGCCCAATTGTCATCTGACATGCGGCAGACATGTCCGGCCCAGTCCCACTTAAGTTTAGCGGCCTTCTGGGTAACGACTGTTATTTTGGTTTTGGTACGCAGTATTGTGTTCCTTGCCAACCCGCACTGGGCCCGCGTGGTGGATTACGGCCCACTCCCTCTCACTGAGAGGAGGCCTGTGTCCCAGCAGTGGGAACATTATAGGCTGATTACAATATGATTGCAAAATAGTCGAATGTCCCTAAGCGTTTCAGGTATGTTTTATTTAGGTAAACTTTGTAGTAAAACGGGGCTACTTTGACTTCCAGGGTTACATTGACAAGGCCGATCACAACGCTATGACGCGTTCCCCACACCCCGCGCCTCGCGCAATATTAAGCGAGGTCACGCACACTTGCTGAGCACACGTGAAAACCGATTTTGGCGCTCTGTTAAAGTACCTAGTTCCAACGCCTGTCAAAGTAACCCTGGAAGTCAAAGTAGCCCCGTTTTGCGGTACCTATTGACTATTGACGTAAAAAAATGAGTCCGCGTATCACTGGTCAGTTTCTCTCAGTCGTCAGTTTATTTAATTCGCCAGTTTCGTTGATTAGTCAGTTTTACCGATTAAGACAGTTGCGTTAACTTGACAGTTTCCAGTGTTTGCCAGTTTGAATTTTTCATAAACGAAGAATCATTACAAAAAAGGATTTTTTCATAAACGAAGAATTATTAGAAAGAATGAAATTCTGGACAACACAAAAATACTCACCAATAACAATCAGCCTGCGTACAGCTTAGCAGCAGAGCGACGAGTCCGAACAGATAGCTGTGGTTGTTCCAGAAACTCTTCTCTATCAGGAACAGATACCAGTAGCTGGCGGTGAACACGGGTGCTGCGACGCGGAACTTGTAGCCTAGCATTATGCACAACGCTCCTGGAGGATAAAAAAAAATTAGACGTTACCTATACCTAGCGATGACGACTTCTACTGTTAAAAATTAATTTCTTTGTCGGATCAATTTGGACTCGCGATAGTTTTGTATTTGGCAGAATCTTTTAAAATGAAAAGAAATACTTTATCACTTATAGACTAGGTTGGGTCTTCAATATTAATACACACACAGTATTGCTGTAGTATAGTGACGGCTGGACGTTTTGGGAGACTGTCTTAAGTAATTTTGACATTTAAAATGTGCTGATTCCCAGCCTAGTTTAGTTTGAATACATTGCTTTTGATTTTGATATTAAACGCAACGAAAAATAATGCAAGTTGGTAAAAGAGGATAAGACTGCTGAGGACTATTGCTTTAAGATCTAGCTGTAATACGTACCAAGCCACAGTGCAGCATACACAAACGCCATGTAAGGCATGCCAACAGACGTCAGTATTGGGATCAGCGGGAAGTGGCAGGTCTTGGGGTCTCCCCATCGCTTCACCATGGAGGCTCCGCCACGTTCGTCCGGGATATCGAACAGCATAGCTAAACCTGGGGAATCGCGGCAGTAAAATCTTCTTGAAAAATTAAGCACCCAGGTAGAAAGAACTCCATTGTAGTTTGAACAGTTTACAGGTTTTATGAAATTGAATGTACCTAAGTATAGCAAAGTATTAATTTATTAGAAAAAGTAAAACTAGAAACTGAGGACATTACGAAAAAAAATTTAGGGAGCAAGGGTGCGAGTCTAAGCTCTGCAAGAATCTAACGTCAGAAACATTTACCAATAATATCCTGTCGAAAATGACTTACCGAACAAAATCCTCGTAACAGCCAAGCTGGAAGAATCCTTCGGAGCGTACATGTAGACGATTACTTTATTGAAAGTTGCATCTTTGATTTTGAACCCAAATTGATGACTAAAATTTTCATCCACTTTCTGGTACACCGCTTGGATGGTCTCCTTCATTTTCATAATTTATTGTGTCTGTAACGTATTTGGACATTATTCATCAAAATATACCTACGTTTATCAAAATAATGTTTCTTGGAGTCATTATTAGGTAGGTTAGGTACCCCTAAATTAAACTTTAAGCCTCATGGTGCTAGAAGTGGATTCACGTCATAGAGCAAACGATAGGGGTTCGTTCGAACTCAAGACCTCTCGCTAGCTAATTCATGCTTTTAACGTTTGGGCTATGAGCTCTTAGTAACTTTTGATAAAAGCCTGAAAAATTCTTCTTATTAGCCTGTGACGTCCCAATGCAGGGCAAAGGCCTCCCTACTCTCTCATGAGAGAGTAGGGGTTTAGACAAATTAACCCACCGCGCTTGTCTAGTGCGAGTTGGTGGGTGTACAGTGGACCGCCTGACTGGGCCCGTGGGCGCCGCCTTTGACGTGCTAGATGTTCATCAGCCGCCGCCCTGAGTTGATATCCTGCACTAATATCGACTGTTCCATCCGAGCCTATTTGGGTGTATTTATCCCATAGCCTACAGGTGGCGTTCTACATTTAGTTCAATACTAAATGCACGACAGTTTAAAGTCATATCGAGGACTAAAAATGAGCCTGAAAAATTATTAATAAAAATTCCCTTCTCTTCTACTAGATATCTTCCTCATCTTGCTCATACCGAAGTTCAGAACTAAAGTTATCTGCATCACGAGTTCATAACCAAGACTTGTTATTGTCAATCATATTAACATTAGTAGTGATTTTGGCACTTCTCTATGAGTGACGCACCTAACTGCGTACATCGTAAGTTTGTTTAATTTTGCACTTAAATGCTAAACTGTTGAAGTGATTTTGGATATTTATGGAATAGTACCTAACGTTTTATTTACATCCGCATTGAAGATTAAATTCAGTATCGTCATCTGACTATAACCTTTTCCCAAATAGCTAAGGGTTAAATACGTTGTTAAGGTCGGCATCCAGGCTAATTGGATGCAGCTGAATACGGTAAACAGCAAATCGTATTTCACATGGAGTGACTGACCTATCTGACTTCACAACCCAGTTTCTATCAACTCCCCTTAGTACTAAGACTCTCAGACTTTCCGGCTTCTCAGAGGCTCAAAGGTCCGACTACCCGACTGCTAAAAATCTACGAAAGACAGCTGGAACCTGGAACCAACTACTTGTCGAGATGCAAGGCTGCTAAAGATCAAATGGAAGAAGAACACAATATGCCGAAGACACTTACCGATCAGATTTCATAGAAATAATTTCTACCACCGCGGAGAAAGCTTTCTCAGCGAAATCAAAATCCCGACTGAAGATAAACAGTGGATCACAAAATAAGTAGTTTACTGAACAATATTCTGAACACATTCTCCAATTATTTAATGAATTATGTCAAATGAATTATGAATACTTGAATGGAGATGAGTTAAATTAAATGATGTGTGAACGTGTGTGGGTTTGATTATGTTAATTTTGTTTAGAAATTAAACTTACCAGGTAAACATGCAGAGGCGGTGGTAGGGCCTCGATTGTTTTCTATCAATTTATTTATTTTGGAGTGCCGAGAATAGTCCATATATGTGTCGGTGTTTGGTAAAACATATTCCGCTTTATTTATAAACGTTGCTTAAAGTTAAGAGACACTTAAACCTCAAAATTGTATGGTTAAACAGTCGCTAATCATTACTTCATTTTTCATCAGGGTTCCGTACCAAAATGGTAAAAAGGAATCCTTATGGTGCGACTCAGTCTGTCTGTCTGTCCATCTGTCACAGCTGGATATCTCAAGAACTACTAATGCTATCAACTCGTTTGGAATAGTTTTAGATGACGTTTGCCCAAATATTTTGCAATTATGAAAGAAATATTTTTTTTTGCAACTGTGACTGAAAGAGGGTCTTAAAAAATCGAAGTGGGGCTACTAGGGCATGAGGGGTAAACTGCAATATTCTACACCGCAGTGTTAATAAAATTCTCTGACCAATGTAGGCCTCACAATGTCCGTATTATGAAACGGGAAGTGCGCGAGTCCGACTCGCTCTTGACCGGTTTTTAATTTAAAACAACGTTTATTAATAAACCCCTAAGAACGAATACTATGCAGGAAGTACGCTACTTAGTCTACACCTGCCTCTCAGGGTCTTGTAGTGCTTGGCAGTATTCGCAGACTTTAATTGCCTGTGGATTTCGGCCACTTGAATGGTGGAGTGTCTACTATCACGCGATTCACGCGTCATCAGACTGCTGTTTTGCTGAAAAAATTTCAAATAAAACAACCACAATTTCCTGAAATATTTATTTCTCCATTACAATATTCGTTATAGGCTGCGGTTCCTAATAGACATTTATTATTGTCAATCATAATATTCATTACATATCGTCCATAATTTTCAACAAACAACTAATTTCTAGAAGTAATTTCTTCGTCAACACTTATCTAAATAAGTAGGACATAATATTATATTATTATAATTTTTGATTGTTAACACAAGGGCGAACAAGCGAGTTTTCGAGTAATTTCGGGCGAAGTGAAGTAATTGACGCGAGTACAATACCTAAGCGATGTTTAGAAAAAATCTACTCTTATAATGTATATTATTCAGAGATAAAGTCCTTTTCATTGACGTCAGTCCCACGTCTCAAAATGCGCTAACAAATTAACAGCATTCAGATAATCGATGATATTGCCGTTGCTATTTTTGATATCAGATAGTGATGTAAATGCGAGCTAGATTTATATCAATAGAAAAAAGAACCCATATTAGGTACTTTGTCCTTCAAAATTAATGAAGTATAGATAATGCGATGGTAGACAAAAGGTGTCTGTCTAAAGGCGTGAGAAACATATCAAACCTGATTAGATTGGCATCACAAACAACGACATATTTAAAACCTACATATTATTATCATCGTCATGGTAATTAATTCTGGGTAAAAAAATAGTATAGACGATAAAACAAAAATAAAAAAGATAAAAATTAATTTTTTTATTCCAAATAAAATCAAATTAACAAAGGAACATTAAATAAGTAATTATATTTTTAAAAATGACTCGATGAGAATTTTAGACTTTACACTATTTTTACATTAGATTGGTTAAACGCATACATTAATGAAACAATGACACTTAGGCTTATTGCTAACAACACGATCTTTACAATGTGGATCATAAAATATACATGAATGTCTCTTCGGGTGGACAGAATTGTGATATTTAGGTACATGTTAATTGCAAAAGATGCGAGTATATTATAGGTAGGGCTTATTTTGTGAGCATAAACAAATATCTATTAAAAAGGTGGAATCTGTTACGACAAAAAAATGTGATACTAATGTGCACATACTGAACTATGTTTTTAGTGCACTAGGAACTAAATTCATAACTCTGAAGAGACTTTAAACTTATATCATTACATAGGAACTTCTACACACACCAAGAAACATCTAGTTTTGTAATTTCGTTTATCTACACCCATGCTATAGATCCTCTATAAAATTTACTGAATCAGCTTATTGCCAACATTAAAACAACCAGTGTCATAGTAACCATAATATCATTCAAACGAGTGTTATAATGTTGTACTAAATTTCATTATGCAACTCGTTTTCAAAAAAAGAACATTGTCATGCACGCGCGTTTCACTACCACAGCGGCGTAATTAAAAAAAAAAAACTTGTAGGTTATTCGAATTCACGTCGTATCCCGCCGGCCGCCATTTTTGTTCGATATTACTATTAGTATTGCAAAACACTGTTTCAGAACCTTTAGTGAGGATTCACATCATGGGTGTAGATAAAGTCGTGTATGGAACTGTACATAATTAGGTATTAAAACATTCATATGATACTATTATCACACTTGTGTTTTATTACCCCTTATTATACAACAGTTGCATAAATAACTACTATAAAATTAATCTCATCACTGTAACATACATCACAGTTCGAACTAAAGTATATTTTTACAATAACACACGTATTAATGTAGGTATAGACATCTATACATTTAGCTGAATACCATAATATTAACTGCGTAAAAAGAAAAAAAATAATTTGTTGGAAGCATGTGGAAGTTGTTTTTCAGTAAATGCTCTAGATTTTAACCAGTGCTGAATTTCAATTATTTCATAGTTACGAAGAATAGGATAGTGTTTTGTTTTTTATAATACACTAAAATGGATCCATTCATGTATGTGTAACCAGAACTATTGATAAAGAAAATAAAACTTTTATTTCTATTATTTAGACCGTTATACGTAAGTGACTCTTACAAGCGTCGTACAACAATAATAATATTTTACATAGAATACTGACTACACGCCGCATACAATCTAAAGTAATAACATTAAAAACAGATAAAATTTAACGAACAATGTAAGTATCGAAGTTCTTATGACACGAGAGATCACTATCCGTTCACATTGATTTAATAAAATAATTATATAATGACATCACATGTTTCACAATATGACGACGAACATATTTTTCACACTGACAATACTGAACTATTGCTATCTTTTACTAGTAGATAAAATAAGAAAGAGATGGAAGAACTTAGACAGAATAAGATTGCTGCCATTTCTCTAGATTCCTTCGTATATGCCTTATTTTAAATATCAGTAATAGATAGCAATAATTTAAGTATTGTTGTGTCGGTGCGCGCCTTACACTTATGTTCAAATGTCATATTGCAAGTTAATGATACATTTAATGAAACCTATGCGTTACCAAATAATATTTGGCATGAGATATGTATAATTAATGAAAATCTCCTCTAAAACGTAATAACGACCAAAAAGTCTAAAAAACGGAATGTGATTACACATAAAACGATTATATCAAACAGTATAATGGTTATCTTAAAGTAAAATTAAGATCTAAAATAGTATTCGGCAATCTAATGTACGTCATTATATACGTAGATTTTTCACTCGGTTTTGCTGCATATATTATTATGTTGTTATTTATGTATTAAACAGTTAATAAAAAAAAACTCTCAACATTTTTTATATGATTTTTTAAAACAATTTGTTAATAGCCAACTACAATTCAGCTTAAATATTATTGTCGCTCCTCTCGAGTTTAGAAATAAATAATTTAACTTTAAATAGTCGTCATTTTACTAATTATGACAATACATTGATGGAACTTTATGATAATAACATTGATATTGTAATTTAAACTTTACTACGTTATAAATAAGATCTAGTTTTGTTAACGCTGGTAACGAACCGTCTAAACAGCGGCCCTAGTCTCGCCCTACTGATCTAGAAACGCTATTATTTTGTTTCGATTCTTTGGCGACTGCGGAATCGAGATTTGAAGTCGAGATAAAAAATATAGCAAAGCCATTTTATTTATTGGAATATATTAAAGAAATTAATCAGAGTTATTTTTTCATAGACTTAAATATTTCAATAATTAGTTTCCCTACAGCCGCCGAATCATCACAAAATGGACGCGAATACAAAGTGACATTATCACTGTCACAAAAAGTTGTGCTAACCTAAATAAGTGCTATACACAATGGCCCATAGCATCATCAACAAAACCCACCATTTATACAATCACATTTTTGGCCAGCATTTTCCGTCCATTGTCCATGGGCCATTGTGTACAGTAGCAGTAATACATGGACGCCACAGTGTGCGGCGCGACGCTCAGTGGTCGTAGATGACGCCGCCGGCACCCGGCAGCGTGGAGCCGCCCGACAGGTAGATGTCGACTGCTCGGGCAGCCTGTCGGCCTTCTGATATCGCCCATACTACTAGAGATTGGCCGCGACGACAATCTGTGAAAGAAAACTTGTTAAAGTAATTGTTTCCTCCGACGGTGCGCACGAGTGCACTCCACGAACTTTTATGAACGCCCTTGTGAAATGCAACAGTTATAAAATGCGATTTCTTATGATGTATTTCTGTAAATAGGTTACAAAAACACTATTTCATGTCTCAGATCATTACATTTTAAAACTCCTGTCTGAATAGTTTGAGAGGAAATTCCGAAAAAAACTCAGAGGTCACAGACTCTTTTAAAGTCCAGACAATATAATCTTGATTATTGAGAAGCACCCAGATTAGTATCCAAGATGGCCGTTTTAGGAAAAAAAACACACAAACTGAGTGGATCTTATCAACCTTATATCGTATTGGTGTTTTCACAAGTCACATAACTTGTTGTCTGGTTATAAATTAACTAATGTTGGTGAGATCAGTTACTTTTATTTCATTTGTACGTACCACCAGCAGCGAAGACATTGCTGACGGGAGTTTTATAAATGTCCTTCTTCTCGGTTTCCACGTTGCTTCGAGCGTCCAGGGGGAGATCTGATAATAAAACAAAACCTATAACATCGTCTCTGACACATAGACTAAATTATGGATAACTTGAAAGAGCTTCTGATCCTAAGGTATTTTTTATGAACAAAAAAGAACAGGCATCTTCTGGGCACGCCCGCTCCATCATAGACCTCATCTATCGCTTTCCATCAGGCGTGATCGGGGTCAAGAGCGCGCCCATTTAGCAATAATAATAATAAAAAAGAAGCATTATTTGTTTTTTTTTTTTTGAGAATGTTATTCGGTGTGTGTCACTTACCCAGCTGGTTAGCGACATATCGCTCGGGTCCTAAGAAGCCCATAGCCAGTAGCACCAGTTCTGCCTTGAACACCTTGTTGGTGCCGGGTATCTCCTTCATCTCCCACCGGCCGCCCGCGCCGCGCGTCCATTCCACTTCTACGGCTGATACGCCGCATACGTTGCCTTCACCTGTGGAAGAAGAGATTGTTAATTTAGTGAGCTGTAGTAAATAATGTTGTTGGATTCATTAGAACAAAAACAACCGACTTAAAAAAAAAATACTACAAAGTGATAATTAATAACTTTAATTTCGGAAGTCGGTGTCGTTGGTTCCGCATTTTCGTTTTTTGACACCGACTAACCTACCCCACAAAAATTCAATTTACACTTGTGCATTGAAGAATTGAAGAAACCGACTAGAGAAGAATTATCAAAATTCGCATAGAAATGCCGGACATGCAGCACATTTATGCATATAACTTCGTACATAAATGTATTACCTAATGTATTATATTCTAAAACCTTCCTGAAAGTATGTAGATCACATTAGTGAAACAATGATCAAAATTGGTTCATTAGTTTTTGAGAAAATCGCGGACATACATACGAGTCGATTACAGAACCTCCTTTTTTGAAATCGGTAAAAAATGATACTATAGTCATTTAATCAATATAATAATCAGTCTGTATTGTCCCATTGCAGGGCAAAGGCCTCCCTTTTCTTATTAAACTAAACTCGATCCTGAGCCAATATGGACCAATCCCTCAACATAAGCATCAAGTTCATCGCGCCTGACACGCCTAGGTCTTCCGCGATGCCGTTGGGCGTTTTTAGGAACCCATGCTGTCATGGTCTTAGCCCACAATGCATTCAATCAAAACTAATTATAGGAACGAGTTCTGGACGGAGATTAGAGTTAATAAAAGTCGGTTAAAAATGTGCAGAATGGATTGGAACTATTGATCAAAGAAACATCACTGAATAAAATGCTTACCATCATCCAAGAATTCCTTGGTAAGTGTGGAGAACTTCCTTGGGTCGTGTCCGAATTTAACTTTCACTTCTTCATGTCCATAGTCCACCCTACAAATAAGGAAGATAATCATTATTACACCAGATTAAATAAACGCATTGTACGTACGGGCTTTGACGTGATGTGTTATTTGTAATGATTTGTTTTTACTAACCTGAATACTCTGGGCCATTGCGGCCATGGGTTGTCTTGTCCCCTAGTCGGCTTGGGCTCGGGCAAGATTTCGAATGTCGTGATGCTTTTAGCACCTTGACGCAGCGACGTGGCTATGCAGTCACAACTGGGGACAAAATGTTCGTGTTTGTTTAGACTAAGTCTATGTGCAGTACGCGGGTAAAGCAATATCAAAATCCATGTTTTCAGGAGGCCAATTATTCTCGTAATTGGAAACGTTCAAAATCATGTACGTTTGCCTGGCTAGGCCCCCCGGAATTTGCGATTTAGGTATACACCAATGCAATGTACTCGCCTCTAGGAGTATATGTACCGCTTTCTTTTTCAATGTACCTCTGTACTTTTGAAGAAATATGCAAAAAAAGGGGGCCGTGCCAGCCAAACGTTTTCAGCACGGCCCTCGTGTAACTTGAAAAATATATAGCGTATTAAAAAGTTTCATAAACTCAAGGAATGTACTTTATTAACACGTTCTATGTACCGTAACAGATATTGTGAATTCGTAATAACAAATAATATATAGACGTGGATAGGGGGCCGTGCTGAAAAAAAAAGAAATGAGAAAATATCTAAAAAAGACAAAACAACCTTAGCCAAAAACTATATAAAAGTAATTCATGTTTGGCAAGTAACATATGTACCGCATTGGTTTCTCATACAACTTGCTGAATTAAAAAAATAAACCAATTTTAGTTTATTCAGCACGGCCCTCTATAGTTGCCTATATCTTTTTAAATATGACATGTTTGTTTACAAAATTCGACTTCCTGAATTATGTATAGGAGTACATTCGTTCCAAATAAATTGCGATTATGGTGTATTAGTATTTTAAAAGATAAATTGGATCAAAAATATCCTAACATGCAACTGATGGGGTGACCATGATTCCACGTGAGAATGGATAAAAAAACTTCTGAGTAAATCTTTAATAAAATAAAAAAATCAAAAATATCGTAATCTGTATTAACTATTAACGATAACTATAATAGTAGTAAGTAGTAGGTCGCAAATCGAGCAAAACAACAAGTGTCGTTAAGACTAAATAGCTCAAAAGGCTTAAAAAAATCACATATATATTTCCAATAAATCACACGGATTGATGTACGGTACATTACAATAAAATTACAGTTTCGGTACATTTCACAGATTAGTTACGTTTACCTATGGAATAATCGCAGAAAAACTATGTGTCACAAACACTACAATTCTTTTACCTATTGTGGTATAGTAATTTTATTTTAGGTGCATCGTCCTCACATATTATTATATAGATGTAAAAAAATTAACCTTAAAAACTTTAAGAGGTGCTTTAGACCATCGAACTGAACAACTTTCACTATGGGACCAACTCTGAAATCACGAAAAAAAAATGAGCTGTTTCATACATTTTGGCCGAGTAGGTATTGAACTTTTGTATGAAACAGCTGATTTTTTTTTTCGTGATTTCGGAGTTGGTCCCATAGTGAAAGTTGTTCAGTTCGATGGTCTAAAGCACCTCTTAAAGGTTTTAAGGTTAATTTTTTTACACCTTATATAATTAATGTACCCATGCAAAATATTGTAGGTACCTAAACATTTTAAAAGAGTAACGGTGGAGTTTCTTGCCCATTCTTCTCCACACGAAAACTACCTTTTGGAAGGGGCGACTAGAATCAATTCTATTTTAAGGTAATTTTTGACGTTCAAAAGTGCCTTTTATGTGCCTATTTGAAATAAATGCTTTCACTTTGACTACAGAGCTTAAAAGGCTTAAAAAATTACAGATACGTTTCCAACAAATCACATTGATTGAACCTTACCTAGTGAATTAATAGCGACCGCACACAACAAGTTTTAACTGATTTAATTCCCTTAAAAGATGTCATCGCTAATATTAATTTTAAAGAAAAAAAAAACAAATTGTAAAAAAAGAATGTTTATTTCAATGTAGTCACATAATTTCATTAAAGGTATAGAATAAATCAACCTAATTTATGGAACCATGGTCACCCCATCAGTTGCATGTTAGGATATTTTTGATCCAATTTATCTTTTAAAATACTAATACACCATAATCGCAATTTATTTGGAACGAATGTACTCCTATACATAATTCAGGAAGTCGAATTTTGTAAACACACATGTCATATTTAAAAAGATATAGGCAACTATAGAGGGCCGTGCTGAATAAACTAAAATTGGTTTATTTTTTGAATTTAGCAAGTTGTATGAGAAACCAATGCGGTACATATGTTACTTGCCAAACATGAATTACTTTTATATAGTTTTTGGCTAAGGTTGTTTTGTCTTTTTCAGATATTTTCTCATTTCTTTTTTTTTCAGCACGGCCCCCTATCCACGTCTATATATTATTTGTTATTACGAATTCACAATATCTGTTACGGTACATAGAACGTGTTAGTAAAGTACATTCCTTGAGTTTATGAAACTTTTTAATACGCTATATATTTTTCAAGTTACACGAGGGCCGTGCTGAAAGCGTTTGGCTGGCACGGCCCCCTTTTTTTGCATATTTCTTCAAAAGTACAGAGGTACATTGAAAAAGAAAGCGGTACATATACTCCTAGAGGCGAGTACATTGCATTGGTGTATACCGAAATCGCAAATTCCGGGGGGCCTAGCCAGGCAAACGTACATTCAAAATCTAGTCGCAGTCTCATCTCGGCGACAAACAAATGTCAAAATGTAGGGAAATTAGAGGAATTTTTTATAGTTTGAGACAGATCAGACTGTGAACGTTTATAAATTACTAGAATTGCCCCTCAGATTATTTCTGTGAAAATGAATAAATAACGGGTCTCCAATTTCCCTACAGGAGTCCAGTGTGAATTGGGGTCTAGTAATTCTATGACCCAACTAAGCTTTGACACTCAGATGGAGGAATCTGTACTAACAGGCCTGTCGCACTGTCGCTTTTTTCTCTTTCCGTCTCGAGGATTCTTTTGACGTGATAACGTCTTATAAATTGATGAACGCCGGCTGCACGCACGAAAAAGCATGACTCATTGTCACGTTCCGCCTGAGCCGAGCGTGCAAGCGAGAGCGCGGAACAAGCGATAGAGAGGCACACGATCGGCCTAACGTTCGGCTTGTGACGCATCTATCTCTCTTCCACTTCATCGTTTTCATCAATATTTTCTTATAACTTTATCACGTACAATTATCGTCCGTAAACCGACTTTACAGACAACCAATATTTTTTTTTTTCGTAAACATAAGACTAAAAAGATACATACCCAGTATCACCTCCTCCGATAACCAGCACATTCTTGTCCTTAGCCATCAGCTCTGGGTTATCTTTAGCCTGGTGATGATGCGTGGCTCCCAACTGCTTCTTCTGCCAGTTCTCTAGGAACTCCATAGCGTAGTGGATGCCGTTCAGCTGCCGACCCTTGAGGGGAAGGTCACGAGGCCAGGTCGCGCCCATGCAGAGGACTAGGGCGTTGTATCTAAGGGAAGAAAAAAATATAAAGATCGAGTGATAGTTTTCAGGCAACACCAATAAACATAATCAAGTCCACATTACGATAATAGCAGGAAGGCAGTTTCTGTTGCCTTTTTTTTTTTTTTCGCTGAGAAATGCATTACGCATTCCCGCTCGTGGGGGACGAGACGGGGTATGTGGGACTCCTGTCGGAATGACACCGACAGTATACCCACTAAAACTCAGCGGTGTTCCCGCATCGCCGTGATGGGAGAGCCATGGGAAACCGGCTCAGCCTTTACTTCCACAACCCTCCCGGAGTTTCTGTTGCCTAGCCCAGGCTAGGCTAACCTAAATATTTTAGGCACTTTTAGAAGCTTTGGCGCCCTGATAGAAACTTTTGGTTTTCGTTGACATACTTACTTACGATGGTTGTTGTAGATAAATTGCCAGCAGATCAGAGGGGCAATTCTCATAATTTTAAGAACGTTCACAGTCTGATCTCACTCTCAATCTGTCAAAAATACCTCTAATTTCTCTACATTTTGACAAGTTTTTGACATTTGTTTATCACCGAGATGAGACTGCGACTAGATTATGAACGTTTTAAATTACGAGAATTGGCCTTCAGTTCAGTAGCTTGTATGGCAACTGTTCTGACCATTCACAGTTCCACTCACGCGACTCGGATTTATTAGACCATTTCCAACATCAGTACATACAAAGCTCGTTACAGGCACTTCAGTCGAATATTTTCGAATAAAAACTTACTCGTTAGCCAGATCACTGGCAGATATGTCTCTTCCGACGTCCACGTTGCACTTGAAGGAGATGCCCTCAGCAGTCATCAGCTTGATGCGTCGTGCGACTACTTCCTTGCTGAGCTTCATTGTGGGAATGCCGTACTGTAGGAGACCGCCTGGACGGTCGTTGCGCTCGAATACTGTTACTGTGTAGCCCGCCTGAAACATGAAAAGGTTTTTAATCTGGAGTTAATTGATTGAGTGGAGGGAGTGATTATAATAAAACTAAACATTGTAAAACTACCGTTTATAATAATATTAACGTATAATCTTGTGGAGCACAACTTAACGTGCTTATTTTCTGCATTTTCATTCTAAAATAAAAGAAATGACCAAAAAAACGATGAGGGCGCCACTGTGCGGTCGGCGTATGGGCGGTACACCCTTAAAAGGACACTTCTATCACTAGCTATGTAGTACAAAGCTTGTTAAAAAAATAAACTATTTTGTAGTTTTTGTATTTATAATATTCTTAGCAATCAATAAGTTGCTACGACTATCACTTTCTTATAAATAAAAGTAAATTATGTTATCATTTTGTGTACCTTATTCAACTGATGTGCGCACGCTAAGCCAGCTGGTCCGGATCCGACAACAGCCACTGTCTTTCCGTTCCTGTGTGAAGGAATCTGTAAACAAACAAATAAATAATGTTAAATTATAACCCAACCGTCTATTCTTCCACTCTCACTCACTCTTATGAGGGAAATGTCGCTGGAGAAACCACAGCACCATCAAATCCAACAACAAAATCAGTCCCTGGACTGATTGCAGAAAAAAAAAAAAAATGTAATGACTGTATACGTACGTCAGGTGTAATCCATCCGCTCTCGAAGGCGTGGTCGATGATGGCACACTCAATGTTCTTGATAGTGACAGGCGGCTCGGAGATGCCCAGCACGCACGCGCCCTCGCAGGGTGCGGGGCACACGCGGCCCGTGAACTCTGTAATATATAAAGAGTTATGATGGAATTATATGACTCAATGATAGGGTGTGGACATGGCATGCCGTAAAAACAAGGGTTTTCCATAAATACGGTGGTGAGGTTTGTTGACATTAAACAATGTGGAATTAAAGTCATACATAATTACAGTTAAGAAAGTAATAGTTACTGAAAATAGAGCCGAGTTCAGCATAGCTATTCACAAACACTCGATACGCTTCCGTATCGTATCGAACATTAATCATTGTTATCGTAGGAGTCTTCTAAACGCTGTCCAAATCCGAAAATTTTGTTAGTTTAAATCAAATAGACGCCCGCTATTCTTCCAACAGCTATTTACTGTTGAGGGCAAGTCAAATCAGGTTATCGAAATGTCAGGTTTTCGATACGATAGCCTGTCGTATGGTTGTGAATAAGGGCTCAGCTTAGTCTCAACTCACTGTTAGGGAGAAAAATGTATGTGTAAATGTGTGTGTATGTGTATCAACATTGGCGTAACAAAGGTGAAATAGCGTATTTGACGAAGCCTTTATGTGATAACGTATCGATAACCGTGTGGTGTAAGTGTCGTCGGGTTTTATGAATACAGTGAATTTTTGGTCGGAGAATAGAACATTTTCTCTTGCTATTATCAGAGGGTAGGCCTGTTTTGCTGCGAAAAACAAACAAACCTGGGAAATTATTAGTCTGCAGCAGCTGATTGAGCGCCTGATGCCAGTCTCCCTTGAAGATGAGATCGTTCCACTTGGGAATGATGTTCCCGAGCGGGCAGCCGTGCGCGGACTGGCAGAACGGCACGCCGCACTCCATGCAGCGCGCCGCCTGCACGCGCAGGCCGCGCCGCACGTGCCCGAAGTTGTAGATCTCGTCCCAGTCGCGCAGCCGCTTCTCTGCCGGACGGTACATTGTTGTCTCGCGAGGGTATTTTATGAAGCCCCTAGAATAAGAAGGTTTATGGATTGTAAGATTTATTTACCAAGCTTTATTATGGTCGTTGTTTATCTAACGCCTAAACGCCTAAATAGCCTCATAATCACATCACACTAATATTATAAAGGCGAAAGTTTGTGAGTGTGCGTGTGTTTATATGTTTATTACTTCTTCACGATCAAACGGCTGGACCAATTTTGATAAAATTTTGTATGGAGGTAGCTGACACCCTGGATTAACAAATAAGCTACTTTTTATCCCGATATTCCCACGGTCTCGACATTCACGCGGGTGAAACCGCGGGGCGCAGCTAGTGATTAAAAATCGGACTTTTGAAGAATGTGAGGCATTAGATGAGTTACAGCACTTACAGCCAATAAGTACTTCGTCGTAGGAGCAAATTTTTACCTTCCATAGATTTATATATGATATTTGTAAACTAATGCTAGACAGGTAGATGAGAAACTAGTGTGAAAACTGGTTATCAGTCATGGAAATTCTGTGTAACTATAATTTAAATGATGATTTCAATAATTTTCAATGTCATGAGTTCATGACACATATTGGAAAAATCTTGATAAATTAATAACTTAAAGAATTGAAAGCATTACCTTTAAGTGCTTCCAAAAATCTACCATCATTATATACAAACTAGCTGCGCCCCGCGGTTTCACCCGCATAATTGTCGATTCGGTAGTAATATCGGGATAAAAACTATCCTGTGTCCTTCCCCGGGATGCAATCTATCTCTGCCAAATTTTATCGAAATCCATTCAGTGGTTTAGACATGAAAAGGTAACATACATACAGACAGACAGAGTTACTTTCGTATTTATAATATTAGTATAGATACAAACCTAGTCTTATCCAGAATCTTCTCCAAATTCTTAGTTTCCAACTCCACATCTCGTACAGTTTCCTCAATATCCAGTACTCCGTTCTCCGCCTTTCCATTGGCCTCCAACTTGGGTTGGCTCGGCTGTTTCACTGCCATAGACTTCAGAGCGCGTTGGTATTCGTATGGGAACACTTTGATGAACTTCTTAGCGGGCTCGGGCCAGGTCTTCAGGAATTCTTCGGCGATTATTGAGCTGGAGGGAAACAAATATTTTAAATGGAAAAGGACTATGATGAACAAATAACACTATTAGTAAAATATAAGATACGATAAAAGGGGCAGGTATGTGCTTGTTTGAATTGATAAGTAGACATGTACATTGCCACTCCCAGTACAATCTCCTTGGAGTAAACAAATCAATTAATTTTATAATTATTAAATTTCTATAAAATAGTTATATGTTATTAATAATTCTATTCCAATTTATCCTAATTTTGTCTAATTTTATCTACTTTTTATCTAGTTTTGACCAATTTTGTTTCACTTTATTTCATTTCATCTTTTTATTATGTGAATTAACCTAATTTTATGACATGTGTAATTACTAATATTGACCAATAACTTGTATGTGTGGTGCAAACTGTCAATATAAGTTGGTTATTAATAAATAAATAAAAATGAAGAGCATTGCATTGCGTGCATTTGAAGAGTTTTCTAAGCATGTATTTGAAGATTGGTGAGAGATTCAAAAATATGAATGTTAAAATAATGTTTTCGAGTCTCTCACCAAGTTTGGCGTTCTAAAAACATAAGCCTTTTTCACATTTTGAATACAACGTTTTGTATTAATCATATAATGTACCGAGTTTGGCCAGCTTATTTTAAAACTCAAACCATTTATTTCAATTAAACCAATTACTGACACTTTTGAATTGTAAAGGGTCTGTCAGTCAGAAAGATGAAGCTAGTTGCTCATTCCAAAGCGTACAAAGTTCTTATGGAGAATAACAGGCAAAGAAACTCCAGGGAAACTCTTTTAAAACAAAATATTCTTATAAAATATCAGTAACATCATTCTTGTTGAAATTATAAATATGCGAGCAATGTAGAAAGACGTGCTTGTTACAAGCGTCCGTAAGAAAATGATTAAATATCTATACTAATATTATAAAGAGGTAAAGTTTGTAAGTTTGTAAGTTTGTATGTTTGTAAGTTTGTAAGTTTGTATGTAGGGGGTAATCTCTGGAAATACCAGTCGGATTTGAAAAATTCTTTTTGCATTTGATAGCCCAATTCTTGAGGAAGGCTATAGGCTATTTAACATCACGCTATGACCCTTAGGAGCCGAGCAAAAAGAAAAAAATCAAACAGAACGTTAAGTGACAGCGCGGGCGGGTGATGCGATACGACGGGGTGGCTCGGGGGAAACAAGAAGTTTCACGCGAACGAAGTCGCTGGCTGAAGCTAGTTTAAGATAAATACAAAGACCCTATAAATAAAAGTTGATCAACGAACCCAGTGTACTGGTGGAACTCTTCCAGCAGCTGCTGCACATAGTCCAGGTCTTCTTTTAGCTCCAGAGGTAACAGTTCCACCATTTCGTGATTGCACTTGCCGGAGAACGAGCCGTCGATGTCGTACACGTATGCGATACCACCTGCGAATAGCAATGGAAATTTATTGTTAGCTGCGCCCTGCGGTTTCACCCGCATAAGTTTCGATCCCGTGGGAATATCGGGATAAAAACTATTCTGTGTCCTTTCCCGAGACTCAAACTATCTATATACCAAATTTCATCTAAATCGGTTCAATGGTTTAGGCGTGAAAAGGTAACATACAGACAGACAGAGTTACTTTCGAATTTATAATATTAGTAAGTATGGATGGAACAGCTAATAAGTCGGTGGGTTACGTAAACTTCTGCGCTTATGTGAGTCATATGCGGGGGCCCATGGGCTCAGGTACAATGCCAAGAAGAGTGAACTTATGATTTTTAAAGCCGGTACCAAATGCTACTCATCTGTACCTCCAGTCACTCTTTGCGGCATTCCTTTAAACAGGGTGAAGCAATTCAAGTATCTGGGCCACTGGGTCTCCGACGACCTGTGTGACAATCTGGACATTGAGAGGGAGCGCAGGGCGCTGTCTGTCCGGTGTAATATGTTGGCTCGCAGGTTTGCGCGATGTACTAGACCAGTAAAGGTGACTTTATTTAAAGCATATTGTCAGTCGTTTTACACGTGCAGCCTGTGGACCAACTTTACGCAGCGGGCGTACAGCGCACTGCGCGTACAGTACAACAATGCTTTCAGGATGCTGTTAGGGTTTCCGCGGGGTTGTAGTGCCTCGACTATGTTTGCTGAGGCGCGGACTGATGACTTTTTCGCGATCATAAGGAAACGGAGCGCTTCGCTACTAAGTCGCCTACAAAACAGCTCGAACAGCGGCCTGAAAGTATTGTCCGAGCGGTGGGATCTACCCCTGTTGCAGAGGTGGATGCAACTTCATAGTAGCACATCCCCTCGTATTATGTAATATTATGTGTTTGTATTTATTTTTGTTATGTGATTTGAATGACATGTTTGTGTATGTATTTTAATTTTTATTATTATTATTTGAATGACATGTGTATATATTTTAATTTAATTTTATTGTTGTGATTGACATTTGTATGTATTTTAAATTTTATTTGATGTTGAATGACATGTGTGTGTATTTTTATTTTATTTTAATTTTGTTTGATTTAAATGTCTGAGTGTTATTTTATTGTGTACATATGTGTGATTATTATATCTATTTTTATGTTTTTAATCTAATGTAATAATGGAATGGACTTTGTCTGAAAAATAAATGAATTATTATTATAAGTCAGGATAAGACTCTCACTCGGAGAAGGAACATTGAAACAAACTCAGTGGTTCTTTTGAAGGTCAGACGTTATCTTTTGGTTATATCATTATCTGATCATGTGAGGACCATTCGTGTCTGAGCTGGTCTTTAGTACGAGAACATCGATGTAGACTACTCGGCGTCCTCAAGCGTAGTCTTGTTGGTACTTAAATACAACAGATTTTTTTGCAGGTTTTCTGTGTCCATAAAATAAAAATACAGGATGGCAGCAGTATTGGTTCTGAACCATGTACTGAAACCATTGTAACAGGTTGCGCGTCGTTGCCTCTGCCACCCTGTATAGCATTGAAAAATCCCCCTAGGTAATATAACTTGTGAAAGGAGTGTTGAAAAACCCCCCTAAGTAAAACAACTTGTGAAAGGACTTTATAATAAAAAAAATTGCGTACCGCTCATGCCAGCCGCGAAGTTCCTTCCAGTAAGTCCGAGGATGAGCGCAGTACCAGCCGTCATGTACTCGCAACCGTGGTCACCCACTCCTTCTACGACTGCAATACAACCACTGTTGCGCACGCAGAAACGCTCTGATGCTATGCCTCTGTAGGAAATAAATAAATGTTTATTTATAAAACCATCACTTCACTTTCCCTAGAAGATCGTTCACAAGGAAATTATTTGCCTCGTAAATCATAAAGGGGTTAAATATAATGACCACCAAAAAATTCGAGCGAGCAAATGAGAATACAAAAAAAAATACCTTTACCTAGGTATTTTACAATAAAATGGAGTTTTAATTTTGATGATCATTTACTATTTTTGGCAGAAAAAGTGTTTTTTTGATGTTACATTTTACTTTATCTGGTGATAAGTTAAACATAAGCCAATCTTAAACTGTAATGGCAACCCACAAATTTTTTTTTGTCGATCTTTTTATATTGTCGGAGACTGATTTCCAATTGTATGCAGTGAGTGGTCATTATTTAAAATACTGTAAGGTAATATGTACTTAATATTAGCGATAAGACCGCCCATTGTGTCACCCATTGTAAAGTTTTCTATATTTATGTCTGTAATTTATATGGTGTACATAATAAAGAGTATTCTATTCAGTGGCGTGCATTGCATATAGGCATATAAGCAGTGCCTACCTCGATATATCAACATAAGCCTGTCAATTACATTTTAGTGTGTGCCCCACAATTAAGAAACTCACTAAATTATCATACCTAACAAAAAACAAAATCTTCATACAAACACGCGCGGCAGTAGGCAGTCGCCGGACGGCCTACTCAGCTTCCGTACTATTCGCACATTGTCATAGGGCTTATTCCCACCGGCTCCAAATTTTATTCCCAACGGCTCCAAAAATAAACCCACATTTATTATTATTAAATAAAATCATTCCCACTGGCTCCAAAAATGTTAAAGTACTAACTGCAAAAAAATTTGTATATTTACAATAAAATTAATTTATGATTCAACAAACAAATTATTTGAAAGATTCTACTTTTGACATCATAATCTACTACTGACAGATGATATATTTAATAGATTCTGCATTTGACAGATTTTGAAAAAGTGAGACAAGTAAGGAACATTTTCGCATCAAAAATAATAGGTCTTTACTCGTACAAGTTAATACGACAAAATTAAAAATACGTACGTCTCACGCGTAATACCATGACGTTCGACCTTCGCAATTTATCACCCTTAAGTAGGCATGCCTACTCAAATAACCATACTTTTGACCTCACTTTTTTTTCTGATTAGTGACCGCGTTTGCCTAGACTAGACCCGACCTAGTGCCTACCTATTCTGAAAACCAATGCACGCCACTGATTCTATTCTATTCTATTACTAGGGACTAAAGCGCGAGTGGTTTTTACTTACCTGAAATAAGCGCGTCCAGATGTGGCTCCGTATAAGCACACATTTCCTACAATGACGTTGAGGTGCGACTCGAATGGTGACGCCTTTGGTGGGTAGATGATGACCTTGCCGCCTGACAAGCCCTTGCCTGAAACAAATCAAAATATTGAATGGAAAACTTCTTTAGGCGCGTTGGCCATTTTTTGAGTGGGAAAAACTCATTGAATTCGCGCCACTGTTACCGTAACCGACACTTCGGATGTGTTCGGAATGTACTCAGTTTTAATGTATATCCGATATGTCAGTGAGTGATGGCAGAGTATTCTGTTTGTGTTTTTTTTTTTCACTTCTGTCGGCATTACCGGGAGCCATTGTTTTTTTTTTAGCTTAGCATCCTCCTCTAAGTACTCTATGCCACAGACCTTAAAAGCCCCTTTATTATATTTACTTTATTTATTGTGCAAGATGATATAATTCATGATCGGTGGAGCAGACGAGTCCTGGAGTGGAGACCGCGTATCGGCAAGCGTAGTGTGGGACACCCCCAGCTAGATGGACAGACGACCTAAAGAAGGTGGCTGGGGGAGACTGGATGCGAAAGGCGGAGGACAGGGTGCTGTGGCGCAGTCTGGGAGAGGCCTATGTCCAGCAATGGACTGCGATAGGCTGAGTTGATGATCTAATTCTCTAGCTCTTACATCTACGTTATCTATACTATCTACACTAATATTATAAAGAGGTAAAATTTGTTTGTAAGTTTGTATGTAGGGGGTAATCTCTGGAACCAGTCGGATTTGAAAAATTCTTCTTGCATTTGATAGCCCAATTCTTGAGGAAGGCTATAGGGTATTTAACATCACGCTATGACCCTTAGGAGCCGAGCAAAAAGAAAAAAAGTCAAAAAGAACGTTAAGTGATAGCGCGGGCGGGTGATGCGATACGACGGGGTGGCTCGGGGGAAACAAGAAGTTTCACGCGAACGAAATCGCGGGCTAAAGCTAGTTTATAATAATTACTATACTCCATTTGTTTAGGTAATTAAATAAAGGTAAACAAAAAAACCACGTAACTTAGTTAACCGACTAAACGTAATATCACTCACTTCACTTGTCATGCTATGTCACAGTTGTACTCTTCAATTTAGCAACATTATTAACGAATTATAAAGTTGCTAAATGGAAGAGTACAACTGTGACGTAGCATGACAACTGAATAGACTGGTATTACGTTTAGTTGGTTAACCACGGCACGTGGTTTTTTTTGTTTACCTTTATTTAATTACCTAAACAAATGGAGTATAGGTTTACTCACCGACATAGTCGTTAGCGTCGCCTTCCAACGTTACAGTGATGCCCTTAGACAGGAACGCACAGAAGCTCTGTCCGGCAGATCCGTTTAGCGTAATATTCACGGTCTTGCCGTCTGGAAGGCCGTCGTCGCCGTATTTCCTGTTTTATATAAATACCAGTAGTTGTCAACTATGTAAAAAAATGTGCGAAACTTTGAGACACGGAAAATATTGTTGGCGGTTATAAGCGTACTATGGTTGCCGCCAGATAACAAAAATACGAGTATAAAAGTCGTTGACACTCGTCTACCAATATTTTCCAATATTTAGAAAAGAAAGAAAGAAAGTTGTACGGAAAAGTTAAGTTGCCATTGACCCGGGATTTTAGATTAAATAATTTCGTCGCAGGAATTCGCTGGATGCGAACCACTTTCTTTCTTCTTCTCTTTTAGGACTGTTATGACGATGTTATGCCCATTTGCAGCAATTCGAAGTCTGAGAAGTTGATGAGTGAAAAACAGCATTTCACGTAAGTGGCAATTTAGCTTGCACGCATAAATATTATTCCTTTAGAAGGCCAATTCTCGTAATTTAAAACGTTCAAAATCTAGTCGCAGTCTCATCTCAGCGACAAACAAATGTCAAAAACTTGTCAAAATGTAGGGAAATTAGAGGTATTTTTGACAGATTGAGACTGAGATCAGACTGTAAACGTTCTTAAAATTACGAGAATTGCCCCTCGGGTATTTTTAAGTTTTGCGTATTGAATGGCCTATATAGATAGTGCCATCCACAAAGACGCGCCCCACTCTTCTTACTAATCGCTAGTTAATTCCGCTTGTGTTTTAGTTTTTTGATACACATTAATTACCCACTAATAAGTAAATAATGTGTATCGACAAAACTAAAACACTAGCGGAATGTTGCACACATGTACTGTAAGCGATTAGGAAAAAGAGTGGGGTGCGTCTTCGTGGATGGCGCTATCTGTAACAACTTACATGGCGATATGATATGACAGCGTGGATGTGAAAGCTCTGTCCTCGTTAGTGATCCTCATATTGATATCCACATGGTTTTCAGATCCGTCCCAGATGCTGCTGCATTGAGCGATCAACTGGTTGTCCAGACGCTTCTCTAGTTGGAAGTCCTGAAAATATTTTCGTTTGTGTTTTTACATTATTATAGTAGTTTATGTGTGGCGCTCATCAGCTGTTAGCCTGTACTGAATGAATGAATTGCACCGATCCCAGCGTGGTTAAACCAGACTCGATTAATCGAATGAACCCCAAGATTCGCACTAGCTCCTGTAGCCTCATTTTCATGGTGCTACAGCGACCATTGCATATCAAGGAATAGACCCTGAACAAGAATATTGTGAGACCTTTGTTGACATATCAGAATAACTTGCGAGAAGAATTGAATATAACACCATATTATCGATGCACTGTATGATTTTAATTGGGTTTTACCACAGAATACTTAAAGTACTACGTACAGAAAGGCCACTCCCTTCCCCGCACTAACATCAGTTACCGCACCTCACCCCGCACTTCGGCGTATTCGTCGCAGTTCCATAACAAGAGCGCTCGCAAACACAAGTACCTCACGCACACATTCATACGTATACAAACGTCATTTTTTAATGTAGTAGTAGTAGGTAATTATTTTGCGAGCGTTGTATGGAGTGTCCGGGGTGTGGTTTTACCATCAGGAATTTCTCAGTGGCAGCCCGGAGTGTGGCTTGATTTCCAGCTGATAGTAACAGACTTATAGAGGTATGAGGAACAGGGTGTAAAGTTCACTCATACTCTATAGAAAAGGGAGGATCCTCCGACCAGACGGGTGTTCGATGATTCATGTCGGGCCGTTGTAGTTGCGCGGTAAACTCTGCTTGCGAGATGCAGGATTTTGCGTGACGTCAATATGACGCGTTGTTCGCATGTGGTGTTGTAGATACCACTACAGACTCACCCTTCATTACATGGGACTTTAACATAATTGGCGATTTATGGGTGTATTATAGCTGCACCACTGCCTAACCCTTCGGGTTTACAGGCGTAATGTGCAGAGGTCGGAGTAGGTAGATTGATTTAAGGTCGTTGACGTCAAACGTAGAGGATAATATGGATATGCCTCCAAAATACCGGAACTTCATATTTATTGTGATATTTGTTCCGGAATTTTGAAATTAGCACGAATTTGTCGTTTATTGCCCGTGGTCCGACCGCGTAGTTCTACTAGTAGGACCACGGGCATTTTTCTTTTCGGTGGTTCTATCAATCGGACCATGGGCAAATCAAGTTCTATCAGTAGTACTAAGGGCAACTTTGTTTACCCGTGGTTCTATTAAGTGAGTAAACTTCTTTGCATGTAAACCTTGGAGTTACTAAATACTAAAATAAATGTTGGACATGCATTGGATAAGCTGCGATGATATATATTCGTCCACGTTTACTTACTCTTTGTCTAAAATCTTTTTTTTAGTTAAACCAGCTAACTCTTTTACTCTCACATTTTTAATCTCACATTTACACGTCCGTCCATCAATGCCTCTTTTGCTGGCTGCTGCAGTAATGTAGGTACTATTTTCTTTTTAGTGCAATAGGTAGCTACAAAAACATTTTTAATCACTATTATTTTTTAGTCTTGTTACCAAAAGGCTAAAAAATTAAAATTATAGTTAACAGGTATAAGTACTACGTAAGTAGTACCATGGGCAAAAACATTTATCTTAGTCCTACTCGACCAGTAGAACCAGTGCCAATAAAATATGATAATTTTATAACGATAGTCCGATTGATAGAACCACCGAAAAGAAAAATGCCCGTGGTCCTACTAGTAGAACTACGCAGTCGAACCACGGGCAATAAACGGAATTTGTGTTTAAGGTGAAAAACGTATTAATGATATCAATCTACGCTGCCAGTGTTAGCTAATGGTGAAAGAAATCAGTATTTTATTTAATACAAAAATACCTTGGAATAGTTACACCGTATTTTGTCCCTTACTGTTGAAATAGAAATGACGCTTGACAGTATGAGACAAAACTTAGACAAAAAACAATCCCGGAACTTTTTCCGGTACTTCCCGCACATTATGGATAAAATGGCATGTCCATATTATAATATCTTGACGCAAGTATATAAAATCAATCTACCTACTCCGACCTCTGGTAATGTGTTATACGATATCTTACCTGTGACTTGGATCCTCCAATGATATTGACGCCGGGTCTCATATGCAGCGCGTTCTTGAGTATGAGGCTGAGGTTCAACATCCTCGCCTTAGGGTTCTCGTTGTTCTCTCGTACTTTGAGTAAATCTGTGCGACCGATCAGGTCTTGGAAGCGACGGACTCCGACTTCGGCCATGTGTGTCCGGACCTAAGAAGGAGAAGTGTCTTATAAAACAATAGAGAAGGGGCTGACGTATGTTTTTATTATTTTGGTCACACCATCGTAATGACTTAATGCTTCTTGATGTAATAAAGAATCAAGCTAAATGAAAGTATTGTACAGTCGCCAGCACATCAAGCTACTACAATCTGTCAAATTTCTTTAATAAATTGTCAACTTTATCGCTAAAGTATAAGGCCCAAGGTTGATTGGGAAAATTTGACAGTTTCGGGTAGCTTGATGTGCTGGCGTCTGTACATACACACGACGACATTATCAAGTTATACTTTTCCAGTTTTAGTTGACCCAGCATTGTTTAGGCTTTTCGTACAGTGAGAAGTCAGCTTTTACTGGAAATGTATCGCTTGATATTTAGTCGTGCGTATACTTCGCGCAACGAGTTGTGAGCGCTGACCTTGAAAAAAAAACAAGCGAAATGAACCCTTATTACTAAGGCATAAGGGTTTGTGGCGTCTGTTTTCTTCAAGGTCAGCGCTCACAACTCGTTGCGCGACGTATACAAGTTAAATTTCAAAACATTCATGTTTGAGAGGTAGAATGCACTCTATGTGCTAGTCCGCAGTTTTGACGACACAATATGCTCTTTTGTCGCTAAAGAGCTGAAGCAGCCTGCAGTTATCAAGAGATTCTGAAAACCCTCTATCTTATGTTTTTATGTGTACCTAGCTTATTGTAATCAAATCATCATGACTTTGGGCCAATGTGCTGGCGACCGCAGTTCCATTTCTGTACTGTTACCTTGGTGACATGGCTACTTACTATACAGGGTGTTATGGAAAGGGTATATCAATATAAACGGGTTAAAGAGTGTATCTGGTCTAGAATCTCTGTACAAAATTTCAGCTCAAAAGCAGTAACTTTCAAAATGCTTAATATTTTTTTATTTCGATAGTTTATTAAATTAAAATCATAACAAACGTGTCACCGCACTACGTGGGTCATTATCCATTATCTGTAGTGTGTCTGTGCGCCTAGTACACGCACATCACGCCGCCGCGCGCCAGTGCAGCGCCGTGATGTCGAAATAAAAAAAATATTAAGCATTTTCAAAGTTAATGCTTTTGAGGTGAAATTTTGTACAGAGATTCTAGACCAGATACACTCTTCAACCCGTTTGTATTGATATACCCTTTCCGTAACACCTGTATAAGGTAACAACAATTGAAAGGTACTTCCGAAGTAACACTTACCTCTTCAGCCAACATGAATAGATAGTTGATGACATGTTCTGGCTTGCCGGCGAACTTCTTGCGCAGTACGGGGTCCTGAGTAGCGATACCGACGGGGCAAGTGTTCAAGTGACATTTCCTCATCATTGTGCAACCTGGAGGAGAAATAAACATAATATTATAAAGGAGGTGAAACCATCAATTAACAGGAAGTTTGTAAAAGTCAAGAAACGTAATAATTATGTTTGAAACAAAAGGTAGCAGAACCATATGATTAATATTGATAGGCTGTTTATCCAATGTCGTCTTAAAACACTTACCAAGAGCAATAAGTGGTGCTGTACTGAATCCAAACTCATCAGCACCGAGTAGTGCGGCGACCATCACATCAAAACCTGTCCTGATCTGTCCGTCCGCTTGTACGACAACTCTGGAAGATAATATATTCGTTCCAAGTCAATAGGAAGAGACAACAAGTTTGGCAGTGGCAGAGTCTTGCATGGAACAAAAATATTCGTATGGCTAATAGTGCTTTGTGTATGTGCAATTTTTTCTTGGGAACTAAGAGGTTGGATGCTATGATTATAGATATTGATGTAGACTTAGTAATTAGTCAACAACTAAATCCTATAGAACATTGTTATAAATATTTCGGCGCAGCATGTGTCCTCCACATGAGATTTGTTGTGGTATTCGTCGGATTAGAGTGACACTAGCATAGCAGCGCCACGCGGTTTCACCCGCATAAGTCTCGATCCCGTGGAAATATCGGAATAAAAGTATCCTACGTGATTTCCCGGGACTCAAACTATCTCTATACTATCTAAATCGGTTCAGCGGTTGAAGCGTGAAGAGGTAACAGACAGACACACTTTCGCATTTATAATATTAGTATGGATGGAATTGACAAGCTGTCATTTTTACGGAGCGTCGCATATGTGGTAGCGTGTCGGTAGACTCACACACGTGTGGCACGAGAGCCTTCGTCGCACCATAATTAACGACGAATCGTTTGAATCCGGTACCTACTATGCTTTGGAATGGGCAACTAGCTTCATCTTTCTGACTGACCGACCCCTTGACAATTCAAAAGTGCCTGTAATTGGTTTAATTGAAATAAATGCTTTGAGTTTGAGTAAAATCATTTAGTGACGATAGATCATACTGATATAGGTCGTCCTGAGTCTATAAATACAATAGAAAGTAAGTTGCTGCGTTTTGCAGCCGTAAAAATGACATGTAGCCTAGCCTGACCTAGCCTTGTTTTCTATTCTCAGAGATGATACTAAGAGACTAAGCACTAGATACTGATTAAGCATTTACCTAGATCGAAGGTCGTTCAGCACCAGCACTTGATGTGTCTCGGCGACTCCGAGCTCCCACGGCAGGCCGGCGCTCTTGATGCCCGTCCACGAGCTCGCGCCGGTGCCGCCGTCGTGGCCCGAGATCACGATGTGTTCTGCTTTGCCCTGTCAACGAAAAATACAATGAGAATTTTTTTCAACAATAACAAATGATGCTTTATGTAATAAAGAACATCAGAATATTAAGGTTCCCTACAGTGATGAAATAGCACGTTACCTAAGTACTTTGACTTTGACTTTGACTGCCCCCGATAGAAAAAAAGACGCATCTAACATTTTTTCCAGATTTGAGTTACATACATTGCCGGAATCAGAAAAAAAAAGCGCATCTGTGTGTATTTTTGATATTTTTTTAACTTCCTCCAGCAATTAATTTCCCGTTTCATTCATTAAAACATTTATTTCTCCGTTTTTACTTTTTGTTAGATAAGTATTTTTAACTATTGGGGGCAGAACACCTATGATGTACTACAGATATTTGCAAAATAAATGTCTATTCTATTCGATTTGATCTAAAAGACTGATCAAATCTGGTATACCAAAATTCTATTTCTAACAAGGCTCACTGTTTTTGTACAGAATACATTTTTGTGCCTTCAATTTGTAAGTCTGAACATTTGGTCCAACAAGTCAAGTAATGTCATTTTCAAAGTACCTTAGCGACACCGGAAGCGACAACCCCGACACCGACTTCCGATACCAGTTTGACAGAGATCCGGGCTTTAGGATTAGCAGCTTTCAAGTCATAGATGAGTTCAGCCAAGTCTTCAATGGAGTAGATGTCGTGATGAGGAGGCGGCGAGATCAGACCCACGCCAGCCACGGAACAACGCGTCTTGGCTATGTCTTCTGTTACTTTGTAACCTGTGATTAAAGGTCAAGTTTTAAAATCCGGATCACGTAAACACCAAGAAAAAAGAAAACTGATCTGTCTGTGAGTTGTAAAAACATGATTTTTTAATACTTATCTAAAAAAACAAAAGGTTATTTTCTTGTAATTAGACTTGGTATTTGCATTAGGGATCGATACGGCCCAAACGAAAAAAAATTATAAGTCAATCCTGACAGCAAATTTCGATTTTGCCAGAAACTTGCTTGTAACGCTGGCTTGACAGTATTAGATTGATAAAGTGGTCAGCTATACAGGTTGAGCTTTTTACGCACGTGTGACGTGAGTGCTGATAAAGATCAAATGCAAAGAAATGTTATGAACTATTTAAGTCCAATTACTCCAAAATATCGTACCAGGTAACTCCCCGCCCTCTCCCGGCTTGGCTCCCTGCGCCATCTTGATCTGCAAGTCATCTGCGTGCGCGAGGTAGGAGGCAGTCACACCGAACCGACCCGACGCGACCTGCTTGATCGCTGAGCGTCGGTTGAATTCGGGGTCCTGAAATTATTGTGTGAATTAGCGGAATAACAATAATTATGATTAGGATCGCGTTAATCTTCCATCTATGATGGACAAATTTTGTCAGATGGTCACGAAATTAATGAAAGCAATACCTACTGCCCTCGTAATAGCAAATGCAGTAATCGACATTATTACGATTTTCCATTTTTGTCAAAAATTGACATGGGGAGACTTCAAGCTATACGTAGAATTTTTTTTTTCTATGGCTGGAACATGATGAAATTGAAAGAATTTGAAAAAAAAAGATTGAAAAAAAAAACACAAACGCGTTTTTCTCGAAACCGCTATTTTGCAAGTACTGCATTTGCTGTTACGAGGGCAGAATAGTATAAAGGTTTTGTCAGTTACATTTGTTCCAGGACTATGTTTCCACTACCTAGGTATTTGCGTCATGAATGTTAGAAAAACCCAATGTATGATATTTCTTGTTATTATATTCTCTAGCAAAAGGAATTCCATAAGGGTATGTTTACTCATTGTAGCAAGTTACTTCATAGAGGTTCCAAGAAACTTGCACAAACATAGATGAAAGGTATTCAAATATTACCTGGTTCAGATATCTGTCAGCATTTTCTCCACCCTCACCAGTGTTAGATTTTCCACCGATACGGTTCATTGCGATCGCAAGTGTTGTGTGAGCCTCCAAGGATATCGAACCGAACGACATCGCACCTATAAGAAAACATGAAGTAAAGTGTCAAGCAAGTTTCATCATCAGCGGGAACATTTCCATATTGCGTCTCAACCGATGATAAGACAATGTGGTCACAGAGGTTTCTGTACGTTCGTGAAAAGATGTGCAGGGTTGGTAGATATCACTACTGACTGTACCGTGCATTCGCCATTTATTTGCCAAAAATTTGAATTAATGGAAAAATAACTTTTAATTCCTACACAATAAAGTTCAGTTTACACTAAAACTTCAAACATTTTTATAAATTTGTACATAGTGCTAGTCACTCTGAAATCAACCTAAAAGTAATTGAAATAAAGTTGATATTTGTTTAACTTGAAATAGGGTGGGGGTGCGCAGCACTGCGCATTTTTACTGTACATAACATACACATATAAATACACAAAGTGCGACTGTTTCTCGTGCGGGGAGGCAACAACAACAGAAGGTCAATTGCAGCCGTTTAAAAAAAAAACTTAAGTAACAAATGATTTATTACCTGTAGCGAATCGCTTGACGATTTCAGCAGCAGACTCTACTTCACTCAGAGGGATAGGCTCATCCAGTTTCACAAGCTCCAACTGACCACGCAGAGTGCACGCCCTGACCGACTCCAAAGCACTTTCTCTGTTGAATGAAAGGAGTATTTAAGTATTTATTCAAATTAGTAGGTTTAGGAAGTTTTTGAAAAAAAAAACTTTTTAACAAAACATAAACCGACGAAAAAAGAAACTAAAAAGCGTACAAAATTTCAGCTCAAAAGCAGTAACTTTGAAAATGCTTAATATTTTTTTATTTCGATAGTTTATTAAATTGAAATCGTAAAAAACGTGTCACCACACTACGAGGGTTATTATCCATTATCTGTAGTGTGTCTGTGGGCCTAGTACACGCAGCGCGCGTAGTAGCGCCGTGATGTCGAAATATAAAAATATTAAGCATTTTCAAAGTTGATGCTTTTGAGCTGAAATTTTGTACAGAGATTCTAGACCAGATACACTCTTCAACCCGTTTGTATTGATATACCCTTTCCGTAACACCCTGTACATTACAGAGGTTTTCTCAGTGTATAACTACTTGTACTATTTATTCTGTGGTATAACGACCAAAAAGTGGTATACGTTTTGAAAAGTCCAACTTCAACCAACTGTGCGTTATTTATTTATTACCTGTATTTATCATAAGCAGACGAGCTCTTATTGACAGCAGCTTCTTGCAGGTTGGCGATGGACATCGGATCGTTGATGTGTTTCTCACCGCCTGCGCGCCAGTGGTAGTTCCCGGGGTTCCTAAAATATCATATTATTATCATGGGTATTTTTGTTTATTTAAAGTAATCGTTTTGGTAGCTTATTACGTATGTTATTTATGAGTGTATTCGATATTTACCTCAAAACCAGCGCGTCCTTGACATCACCATAAGTTAACGCATGTCTGTCAAATATTTCCTTTGACAGAATCTCAAAGTTTACTCCACCTGAAAATAAACAAAAATATTATAAATTAGTAAAAATAAATGAAAAATGTTAGCATTTCGCTAACATACTCGAAATTATTTACAAAATTAAGTTTATTCAAACGACTTGCAATTTTTTTCTAGTTGCTAAAACAACTGGCTCGCAAGATTTTTATTCGGACGCCAACGTTAACTTTCTATACGAATACGAAATATATAAACAATACATGTAAATTAGGTGGAGACGACAATACAACAATAAATTAAACTGCGTATATCTATCTAATTATGTTCCCAGTCTGCATAAGAAAATTCAATCAAATCTATCCAATAGTTCAGTCGCTATAGCCTGTCAAAGATTGGTAAAACCCATAGTGAGGCCATCACTACTATTTAGTTTGTTTGAAAAAATCACTTTTATTATTTCAGTGTTAGGATTAATTTGATAGTTCCAAAATAATCCTATGCAATAGTATTGCCAGTGTTTTCATTTATTGTCGTATTGGTGTCTCCACATTGCATATTATACAATAGACTCATCGTCTGCCTAGCCTTTTCCCATCTATGTCGGGGTCGGCTTTCAGTCTAACCGGATGCAGCTGAATACTAGTATTTTACATGGAGCGACTGCCTATCTGACCACCACAACCCAGTTACTGAGTAATACGATACCCCTTTTGGTAAGACTGGTTGTCAGACTTCCGGGCTTCTGACGACCCGTAACGACTGTCAAAGATCCGCGAATGACAGCCGGGACCAACGGCTTAACGTATATTATATACTAGACCGTGTGCCTCTAAAGCACTTATCAATAACTTCTTCACATTTACAGAGTATCTCACTGCCTCAAAGATATGAGCGCTCTTATTAGACTGTAGGGTACTAATGCCCACCCATCTTAGCCATTCTCTATAGCACCCTGGTACAGATAACGCCATCCACGAAGACGCGCCCCACTCTTCTTCCTAATCGCTTACAGTACAAGTGTGTAACATTCCGCTAGTGTTTTAGTTTTGTCGACACACAGTAATTACTTATTAGTGGGGAATTAGTGTGTAGCAAAAAACTAAAACACAAGCGTCTTCGTGGATGGCATTATCTAAACACCTTCTAAATGTCATTATCAAGTAAATAAGTACAAAAACTTACCAATCCTAGACTGTGTGCCTCTAAAGCACTTATCGATTACTTCTTCACATAAGCCAACTGCTTCAAAGATCTGCGCGCTCTTGTAAGACTGTAGAGTACTGATGCCCATCTTAGCCATGACCTTAGCCAGACCAGTTTCGATAGCTCCCTGGTACGCTTGGTAGATGTCTTCGTCTGTTAAGTTCGGGTCCAGAATGTTGTCTGTGCGCAGGGAGAATGCGAGCTCGAAAGCTAGGTAGGGACAGATTGCGTCGGCGCCGTAACCTGCGAAAGAAGCATACAATTTATATCTTATCTGCATTTAATTTTGCGATTTATTTCCCAAAAATGTATACAAATATGAGTTTATGGGAAAATAACTTTAAATCCTACACAGTAAAGTTCAGTTTACGCTAAAACTTAAAACACTTTTATAACTTTTTCAATAGTGCTAGTCACTCTGAAATCAACTTAATTTCATTAAAATAAAGTTGATATTTGTTTAATTTGAAATAATATTAATTAGAAACAAGTTTGGATAAACTTTAACATATAACATGCGGTGTTTCTCCGAAGTTGGGCAGAGGTGTACCTATAGTACATCCACATTTCGCAAGTTATGTTTAGGCGAGCCTATTGCCATCACAACCGGGCACATATCCGGAAGAGACTGGGCTATAAAAACCCAACAACACTTTGTCCGACGTGGGAATCTAACTCAGGACCACATGCTCAGCAGTAGAACTTGCAACCACTTTTCCATCTATATCTCGTTTAGCTTAAATGATGGGTATTTGACATTTTTTTTGTGTTTGGTGTGGAATGGACTTGCTCTTGACTTTAGGCAAAGGTGACAGAGACAAAGTCGATTTATATATCATTTTATTTGGAAAACTTTTTCTTACCTAACAGAACGCACATGTGGTGCACTTCTCTCGCTTCAGCGGTCTCTAGAATGAGGCCGACCTTCATGCGCTGACGAGTCTCGATCAGGTGATGGTGGACGGCTCCTGTAAAGCATTATAATGTTCATTAGTATAACATATTAGCCTAGAACGGTTCAACTAAAATATATGCTTCATATCTGTGAGGGTTAATTTGTATATTTATTTTAATGTACAGTCGCCAGCAAAATTGCATGGGTACCTTAGTGTCTATTTTCCCGTGAACGTTTGAATTCAAGTTTTCGAAAATAAACTAGATGGCGTTGGTTTCTTCACAACTATGACTAATTTACGAAACGTAAGTAAGGAGTTAGGAAGAAATGAAGGAATTACAAGGCTAAATATATTATTACATTTTATCTAATTATTACATTACAATTACCAGCATACGTAGCTTAAATGATAAAAATAATAATAGAAACCGATAGGAATATATTTATTAAGCTAACGAGTGGGTATTATAATAATTAATTTAATATTCGAATTGGTAGGTAGTTACTTAGCAACAGGAAAAAAGAGCAGATTCATCGCAGGTAAACAGGCTCGCCTTGTGGGCTCGCAAAAAAAGGCACTATAAAAAATTATAGAGGTTTATTTCTTACAGTTTATTATTTAAATTTAGTAGTCAGTTTATTAAATATTATAGGTTTATTATAATATTATGAAGTTATTGAGGCGATAGCTTAAGTATTCGTTTCCAAAATCGGAAAGAGGATTGAAGCTTATGTAACCTCAATAAAAACAAACAGGAGACCAGGTTATTTTATTACAAAGGTCAAACGGATTAAATGGATACCTACTAAATAAGTAGGCTAAAAACTACAAAATTTCACAAAAACATATCAAATGGTTAGTAGGCAACATAAAAAACTAAAAACTATGTTGTTTAAACTTAATGTGTTCATAACTTTTTAAATTATTAAAAATACGTAAGTTATAGTTTATACACAGTCTCCAGTCAATATAAATAATATTATCTAAGTATAATTATTTAGCTCGTAGCTACGTAACCACTTGTGTATCGCGTATTATTTCGACGCCACAAACATAAGCGTCCGTGTTCACTGGACTTAAAAGTTTTTTCATCTGTAAAGATGACATTACTCCAATCGAAGTTTATGTGATCCAAAGCGAACTGTAATCTTGCCCTTTTATGGTTTTCCGTGAGCAAGGGTTTCACAGCATGCCTCCGCGGCACAAGTTTTGACGCGGCTCCGTGTCAAAACTGGTGTCGTTCTTTGATGGTGTTTCAAAGAACCCTCCTCTTCAAATCGTCGTACTCAAAGAACAACTGTTTTTCTCTGCAACAATAAAACAGAAATATATAATACCCAATAATGATTATTATATAGTATAGTAACAAAAAAAAAGGAGTTTTTAATATAAAAGTGTAAAAATAAATCCACTTACGTTTACACCGGTCTCTGGCTATTTCTGACAAGTTTTTGGCTTGATTATTCAAAGCAATTATTTGAGCTCTTGTAACGAAATCAATATTATAACTCGTGCTCGTTTTGGTAAAATAAGTAATCCGCCTGATCATAAATAAGAAATGAACAAAAGGCACTCGAACGAGGTAATCGAAATGAACTTAGCGAACGATCAATTGAGCTGTCATGAATCTTCGATCTAAGTATCATTCATACCACCTACCAATTATTTATAAATCCATATTTAACCTACCCTCTCAAGTTTGGAAACTAAAACTTAGAAAATCAGATACCTACCTACTTATAAATTGATATTCAATTTTAACATAGTAGGTTAATAATTAGGATCAATTTTCTTTAAAAGAAACTATTAATTATAAATTGTTTGAAGAGATAAAAAGAAACTGCAAAAATATTTAATCATATAAAGCAAAGCAACGCCATCTAATAACAGCATAATTCAATTTTGTTAGTCGTTAACTGGTTTTACGCTAGATGGCGTCATTTCTCGCTTCATACGATTTTGTTTCTATACTACCCATGCACTTTTGCAGCCTACCGTACAGACGCCAGCACATCAACCTATTACAATCTGTCAAATTTCTTTAATAGATTTTCAACTTTATCACTAAAGTAGAAGGTACAAAGTTGATTGGGAGAATTTTACAGTTTCGGGTAGGTTGATGTGCTGGCGTCTGTACAATGAAGTATGTCGTTTTCAAATTGAAAAACAGGCGTAGGAGTTTAACGATAAAACATAAGTTTTCAAAATTAACTACATTAGTTATACTTTGTAAAATGTTATTGGTTACAAAATACTCAATTGCTTGGTGAAAAACAGTTTTTTTTTAATCAGAATAATGACAATAAAAATTTTGCTCTCTTCAGTTAAATATCATACTTCATCAAAATATAAGCTAACATAATAATATAAACTATAATAATACGTACAATTATATGAAAAAAATAAACAAGATAATCATAGGGCATCAAAGAATTCGTCCGCGTCGCTGTCAACAGGAACAGTGCCCAAAAGGCTGGCAGCATTGCCACGTTGTATGGCAATGCTAAGTTTTATCGAAAAAATTATAATTATTAATTGTCGATCAGCGATTAGTAAGTCATGTTCGTGAACGGGCGCCGTCAGTAGGGACTGGTCATCTCTTTGCTGCCATGGCTTATTTTAATTTATTATTTGAATTGTTGTTTTTTCTCATCTTTTCATTATGGACGCTTTTAACGTTCTGCATCGTTCTCACATGTATAATTTTTAACATGAATGATGTAACCAAGACTTTGTAACCACATTATTTTGATTTAAAAGAGTGTCCATGGAGTTTCTTGCCCGTTCTTCTCCATAGGTACCTACGCTTTGGAATGGGCAACTAGCTTCATTTTTTCTGACTGACTGACTTCTTGACAATTCAAAAGTGCCTGTAAATGGTTTAATTGAAATAAATGCTTTGAGTTTGAGTTTTGAGTTTTCTAAACGAGCTTACCGAGTGCAAGCAGCATGCTGACAGGCACCCTGTCGGGCCCGGCGGCGCGGTCGCTGAGCACGAGGAGCTGGTACCCGCGCGTCGCGGCCGAGTGCGCCTCGCCCGCGATGCGGCCCAGCGCCGGCTCCATGCCCGACGGGCCCTCCAGGTAGTCGAATGAGCAGTCGATCACCTTTGTCTGCGGGCGGAGGTAATAATGGATTAGATTAAATCGGATTAAAAGGTGTATGGGTTAATAGTTACTCATCGTAATTTGATAACATTATAAGATCTACCATAGGTAGGAGAATGAAGTTGTATAGGATAAATACTGTGTTCAAAGAAATGGAAAAGATTTAAGCATTTAGAAATAAGCATCATCTTTGTACATATTTTTTTCTTCTTGTCTGTTTATGTGTGTACGTAAACTGTTAAATAAATGAATATCTTATTAAATTCGCAATAGCGGCGCGTGCGCCCCTTGCTGTTATTCAAAGTATCTTTCATAGTAGTGACATTACTTTAAATAGGTAGAGATAAACCATTATAAAACTGCGCGCCCCGCCACTAAAATTTCCATACAAACATTTGAAATGTGTATGCAACAAGCAGTGAAGGGGCGTTCATTTTTAAGTGTTTTATCTCTACTATTAAGGTTTACCTTCCATCCCCGATGGGTAGAGTGCTTTAGAGCATGCAGATCAGGCAGAGACAGAATCGGCTGCGGTAGGAACAGTCGGTGAACGAACTCTGCGCTTGGCTGCAAGATGTTAGGCGCAGGACCGATCGGACATAACAATGACATCACAATCTTCTCCCTGTAATTAAATATTGATTGATTATGTAATGTTAAGAGGTGATCAGGATGGGTGACTTTGATAGAATATTCAAGTTTTTTTAAATAATAATATGTAACATTTATTTCCCCTCCCTTTTTATATACTTGTACATATTATTATTTTAAGATTGTTAGCTTTTTAAATTATGTATAATACACAAAATGTTAGTTATAACCTGTTTTCTCAGTTTTTTTTTTAATCAATTTACACTGTCCACTTTATAAAGGTGTGTGTGGTCTTTATCATAGATTTCCAAATCTTTCCCTCTCTCATGCCTTTTAAAGTCCAGTGAAATTCAATAGTTATTGCGTAAATTATTTTACTTCTCTCCCGTTTATGAGTCATCTGCTGACTCTGTTGCCCATAATAAAAAAAACGGTATTTACTATTGAATTAGAATGGTACGTTTTTAAAACTAAGATACCAATTCTATTTTATGTTCGGGATAGAGTTAATGGTATAAGAAAAAAAAAAAAACAACCGACTACAAAAAAAAGCTACAAAGTGATAAATAACTTAAATTTCGGAAATCAGTGTGGTTGATTCCGCATTTTCGTTTTTTGACACCAACTTCCGTTTTTACAAAACAACCGTATGTACATATAATGTAAAAAAATATATATATATTTTTCACTTTTTAGCTGTACCTACGCCACACAAATTCAATTAACACTAGTGCATTGAAGAATTGAAGACACCTACTAGAAGAATCATCAAAATTCGCATAGAAATGCCGGAGATGCAGTACATTTATGCATATAACTTCGTACATAATATACTAAAACCTTCCTGAAAGTATGTAGATTACAATAGTGAAAGAAATATCAAAATTGGTTCATAAGTTTTTGAGAAAATCGCAGGCACACAAACATACATACGGGTCGAATACAGAACCTCCTTTTTTGAAGTCGGTTAAAAATGAGACTGATCTTACCTGAATGGATCAATAGGTGGATTGGTAACTTGAGCAAACAGTTGTTTGAAGTATTCGTAAGGCATCGGCTGGAACTGCGACAGGCAAGCCAATGGCGCATCGTTACCCATGCTGCCCAGAGCTTCTTTCCTGCAATTAAGATAGAACATTCAGATCGAGGGCTTGAATAATATATCAAAATATTCAGGCTTGTATGGCGAAAACCTTATTTAGTTAATACTAGCTGCGCCCCGCGGTTTCACCCGCATAAGTTTCGATCCCGTGGGAATATCGGGATAAAAACTATCCTATGTCCTTTCCTGGGACTCAAACTATCTCTATACCAACTTTCTTCTAAATCGGTTCAGTGGTTAAAGCCTGAAAAGGCAACATACAGACAGACAGAGTTACTTTCGAATTTATAATATTAGTATGGATGTTTGGTCCACCTTCTTACTTGTTTCGAGTACTTTGGGGGCATTGATACTTATCAATGCCTCAAAAGTACTTCATCCAAAGACTCTCAAACTTTGTGACAATCACTTATGATGTAACGAACCTTATCGCATAGGTTAATTAATAGCATTTGGCTATATCTAACGGCTAAAAATCGATCATGTTACGTTTTACGATCGGTTGACAGAAACAATAGCAGACAAACCAATCAGATTACCTCACTCGACGACCATAGATAAAATAGAACAGGTTTCAGACACCACGGGCAGGTTACTTGACTTCTTACGTAAGAGAGCAGTAACAATGTAAGATAGTATTTAGTTTGTTCAATTATTTTACCTCTGACAGCAGCAACCGAATAGAAACCTTATTGCAAACGAAAATAAAGATCATTGCAATTATGACCGATTTGGTAATGATAGCAACCCAATAGCAACTTTATTGCCACGACAATAAAAATCACCGGGATAATTTAAGTGATGCAAAATCAGAGGTAAAAATAATTGTGCACAGATTGTAGTTGAAACTTACTTGTTCTGAATCATAGGGAGTAGAAGCATATGGATAGACTCGATAGTGTATCCGAACAACGGCAACCTCCTGTCCGCGAGTCCAGTGATAATGCTGCCGTTGTTGCCGTTAGTGCCGTTCGACACGACGGCAGGTGTGCCGTTCTCTGTAGCCACAGACTTGTGGATGTCTTCCATTGTTATCTAGAATTGTTAGTTAAAGTATTGTGTTAAACAGGATCAAAATTTAAATATACCAACAGCAGACTATGAAAACTTGTTTGTGGGAAACATATTACATAAATAGGTATGTCAATTTGATCGAGAAACGATGTATGAAAGCTGCCGAAAAATAATTTACAAAATAAATAATCAACTGAATGTTCAAACAGCAAAATAGTACTGTGTGCAGACAAGTTATGGGATGTCTCTGTGTCCACGTCTTTTTACAATGAAGATTTGTCCTACAAACTCATCTTTTTTGCTGTGTGTACAAAGTTGTCTACAGTTTTCATAGTCAGCAGTCAGTTAGCTACAACATCTAATAATTCCTAGAAAGCTTTAAAAAAAAATCTTCTGGAAACGTCTAAAGCCGTAAACACGACTCCGGTGCCGTATTGGTCCTCTCGGTCGTTGAGATTAACGCTAGATATTGCTTTAGAAAATACGAAAAACAGTAACTCGGTATGTTAGAGGAAGCGGCCCTTTGAGGAGTTAAGAGCATGCATGTAGTTATCGCAGGACTAAAGACGTGATTTACTCGCACGTTTTACGTTACGGACATTAATAAGGAGAACCTTCTCTTTCAAATATTTTAATGCCTCAGGAGTACCCAGTTAATTCATAACACCAGTCTTATGAATAATTCTGCACATTGCAATCCAACACTTTATTTATAAGTATTTAATTTACGAGCACATAGGTATACGGAATATCATCTGCCGAGCCTTTTCCCAACTATGTTGGGATAAGCTTCCAGTCTAACCAGATGCAGCTGAGTACCAGTGTTTTACATGGAGCGATGTCAGACTTTCAGGCTTCTGATGACCCATAACGACTGTCAAAGATCCACGAATGACGGCCGAGACCAACGGTTTAACGTGCTTTCCGAGGCACGGAGGGGTCTTGGTATGAAAAGATGGTCACCCATCCACGGACCAACCACGGCAAGCGTAGCTTAACCTAATCGATCGACCCGTGCGGCTGTTATTACTTAGCCACAAGAGCCCACATATACGGAACAATAATTATAAAAACGTTTGATAATTTTTAAAACTACGAATTAAGTACTTAGTTCTGATGCTAATCATCATCAATGAAATGATGAGATGTATGCTAATCAGTTTTTGGTTCCACAGATCAAACAAAAATCGTGCGAATAAATCAACACCCATCCATCCTGCATGATTTGTACGGCGAAAACAAATATAGAGCGCGCCACCCCTCTTCCTGTACAGTTCTCAACAGCAATTTAGAAATTCGTCACTCCCCATGCGTCTAACCAAACTCACCATCTGAATAAATGTATAAATGTATTCCCCACGTACGGTAATGCATAGAAAAGAGAAACAAATGTTAAGAATGTGGCTGTGATGTTGATTGTATTTTATACATGGTTATTTGAAAAACACCAACAACTTGTACTCATCATTATAAACAACTTTTACTATGGGACCAAACCTGAAATCGCGAAAAAAAATCTGCTGTTCCCTACATTTATGTTCGTAGAACTCGTCAAAATGTAGGGAACAGCTGATTTTTTTTTCGCGATTTCAGGTTTGGTCCCATAGTAAAAGTTGTTCATAATGATGAGTACAATGACCTCTGAAGAGGTTGTTGGTGTTTTTCCAATAACGCTGTATATGGTAGGTACATAAATAAACATATGAAACATACACAATATTATGAAGTATGAAGAAACCTTTAGAAATCAATTTTGTGATATGAAAGAATTAAATAGATATTTTAATGAATAAAGCACTTTAAAGCTAGTTTATACCTTATCTTGCAGCCACTCAGAGTGAGGTCGGCTGCGAGCGATTTTAATCTTGAGTTCAGCATCCTGAACCATTTTCTTTTCCAAAGTATCGACTAGCAACATACGGCCAGGTTTTAGACGACTCTGGAACATAGAAAAAGGTATTAGTATAACTATTTTATTAACACAAGTCATCATTTCTGTCAGTGTGTGTCTGTCTGTACTGCAGCTATTTTCGTCATAGATTATGATAGAGAAAACGTTTTATCTCACCTTGAGTATGACCTTGTCGGGGTCCACATCATAGACACCGACCTCAGAAGCCATTACAAGTATATTCTCACTCGTCACGTAGAAACGAGAGGGTCGCAGACCGTTCCTGTCCAAAATGGCACCTGGAAATATTTTTGAATTTAGTTTTAATTAAAAATGAAAAACCAACTCGATGTTCTAGACTATAATAAGTAAATTTTTTGAAAAACTGATGGAAAACATCTATCATCCTTAGAATCTGGACATCTGGGAAGCGTGCAAGTCTTTTGGGGGCGTAAAAGTACGCTATCTGCGTGAAAATCTTCTAGACAGTTCCACATCACTTACCAATGTACCGTCCATCAGTAAAGGAGACCAAGGCTGGTCCGTCCCACGGCTCCATGCATGATGAAGCCCACTGGTAGTAGTCTCTCTTCTCTTTAGGCATGGTGACATCATTCTGCCATGCTTCAGGTACCATGGTCATCACGGCTTCTGGCAAGGAACGCTGACCAGCGTGCACGAGGAATTCGAGGACGCAATCAGCAGAACCAGAGTCGGAAAGGTTCGGTTCCACGACTGGGTAGAGTTTCTTTAGATCTGGAGACAAGTTTTTGGGTTAAGAAGGTTTAAGTATTTGATTGAAGGAGCAAAAACTGTACTATTCCACCGGCGACGTCTAGGGACGGCAGTATTATAAGACTTCTAGCGCCGAAACGGTGTTGAGTGTTGTGTGTACACACGTCGACATGACGCATCCGGCTCGAAGGACCAATGTTCGTGACGATTAGGTAGAGAGTTAATGAGTGGACTGTATAAATATGATGATTACGTATATTAAGATATAAGACTAGTGACATTAAATACTTAATTCCATTAGTCTTATTAGCTTAGCTCAAAACAGTTTTATTTGACAGCTAAGGGAGCAATATCCAGAAAAAGGGAGATTGATATTGGTAAGATTTCTAGCTGCAGTTACGCCACAAATGTACTGAACACAAGGATCGGGAAAAGCGAGTAACACAACAATGACTTACCTTCTCCGAACAGTTCGCTCTTCATGACACCCTCGCGAGCCTTCATGAGGTTGACATTACCCCGTAGCGTATTGATCTCGCCATTGTGAGCGAGGACTCTGGAAAACAATACCAAACAGCAGATTAATAAATTTATCCTTCGGATCCGTTATCAGGTCCTGGTCCAAAGAGGAAAAACGGGTGATTTAAGTCCAAGTACTTCATAGGTTTTCCTGCGTTTCTTAGGGGAGGCCTATGTGTGTCCAACAGTGGACGTCTTTCGGCTGATATGATGCTACTGCTATCAACAATATACAAACCTCAGAGGATGTGCCCTTTCCCAGCTGGGGAAGGTGTTGGTAGAGAATCTGGTGTGTACCAGCGCCAAATACGTGGTGAAAGCTGGGTTGGTCAAGTCCTTGAAGTACTCCTGCACAGAACATAATGTTGTGATTAGTTTATAAATAAGCTTATTATCATCGAAACTAACAAATCGTTATAGTCAAAGCCTTTTTTTCCACATTTTAAGCAGTCACACATTTTTTTAAGACAGAAATCTATGCCTTACCGCGGTGTGCAGCAACCTAGATGTTTTTCTTACGAGTTTCATCTTGATGTCCTTCTATTAATGATCAATATCTGTTTCAACTGGCTCGCGTACCGATAGTCTACAAAATAAGGATATAAAGCATAAGTTCCCACTCACCCATAGCTGCTGCGAAGTCAACAATCCCTTGTAAACGACAGTCTTCAACGCAAGACTGCAGATGTAGAACCTAGCGCCGGGCACCACCAGCTCATGGGATGCACGCTTGCGCAGCACGAATATCTGAAAACACACGTACACACTCCAGATACGGAAAATACAGCACACTGTGGGATGCCTGTATGGAAGAGATGGTTCAGATTGGTACACATTAAAATAATTATTACAAAGATTGACAAAAAATGTATGAATGTTGACGTGTGAATTGGTTTCAAAGACAGACTTGTCGTGATGTGACACTTAACATACAAATTGATACGTATGACATTATTAATTCAGGTTTATTTTCAGTGAATTTTACACCTACGTGTACGACCAACTTTTAAATACAAGCATCCCGTAGGGATTATGAAAGGGTATGTAAAATTTACGTTTGGCACGAAGTGGTCGCGTCCGGCCGGCCAGTGTGCACGCAACGATCTGAAAAAACACCTATAAGAGTTCCTTACGTCCTAGTACCGCGCTTACTACCACTTATTTCAAGAGGATGAATTTGTAACAGGTAATGTTGCAAGTTCATACTCCCCATACCCTCTCTCACTCTTGTGCGTAGCTCCGTCTCGTTCTTACCTGTCTGGCTAGCTGTTCGTCGTCGGTATCTCCGGTAACAAACACTTGACGCATAAATGGCTCCGAATTACGAGCCACCTGACCTGAAAGCGAGCCAAAACAGCCCATTACTAACTTCACCAAGGGAATGTGTCAACTTTATACTAGCAGATTTATATCCTATTTTATAATATAAGTTTTTAAAACACTTTAATGGCAGAGCAATCGAATCTCAATCGAATGGTATCTAGAAATGTCATAAATGTTTAATGCTTTTGGTACTGTATGTATAATTTTAACTGAACAGATGGCTACATTTATGACAAGCTTGAATGATGGTAGACATGATAACATCACCATTTAAGCGTTATGGCTGCATTTGTTAAAACTTATTGAGATATTTAACTCAAGATTCAACAAAAAGTGAATGATAGAAGCTTAATTTAAACAAATAATATCTAAGAATAATGTATATCTAATGAATCTTAAGTTAAAGTTACGAATAATTCTATTCGTTTATTTTTATCAAAATCCTTTTGGTTTAAACAAGTGTGTAGTACGACCAAAACATCAAAATCATATTATTTTTTTTTACTTTTCATAGCTATTTCAATACATTAATTACTTTATATGTTTCGATGCTTGTGACAGTACGTACAATAATTATTTGCAATAATTTTCCAAGCGTATCCACATATTTGCAATGCAAATCATAATATTAATGTATCCATGCAAAATCATAGCCTTTATAATTAATGAACACATTCTAAAAGCGAACGTAGTGGATACGTTATGGAAAATTGTATAAGAACCTACTATGCGTAATGGAATCACTCAAAACATATAAAAAAGTAATAAAACAATGCTGTAACACAAATTGTTTGTGCCTTGTTTAGGAAAGCAATTTGCACTACTGCTTTTAGTGGTTCTAAAACGCATAGTACCGAATCTGATGTCAAATCGCACAAACCGTTTGGTCAAGCTTCGCATGACCGCATTCAGCCGCGTTTTAACGACCCGACATTACTACGACCTGCAATGATAGTCGCAAACAAAAATCGCAACGTCGAAACTGGCCTTATATCGAGCGACAAACATCGGTGTACAAGTCGTCAGTGAGTGACAGACAGGATAATATAAATGATAATGTACGCTAGTAATGTATAAGTCAATGTGATAATGTCTTTTGAGCCTATGACAGCTTTACTGAGAATCTGAGAGCCTTTTTATCATTTCTCATGGCATGACGCAAGTGCTATTTTATTCATAAAATGTAGATATCCATACTAATATTATAAATTCGAAAGAACTCTGTCTGTCTGTATGTTACCTTTTCACGCCTAAACCGCTAAACCGATTTCGATGAAATTTGGTATAGAGATAGTTCAATATACCGGATTCAAACCTTACTTATGTCCTTACATAGGATAGTTTTTATCCCGATATTCCCACGGGATCGAAACTTACACGGGTGAAACCGCGAGGCGCTGCTAGTAAGGGATAAATTAGAAATACATATGAAGGAGAAGGGAGTGAATGATAGCGTGACGGTTGACAGGGGAGAATGTACGAAGAAAACGTGTTGCGCCGACCTCAATTAATATGGGACCAAGGGCAGGAAGATTATGATGATAAGGGACAGTGCGTGATTTAGGCCGGCCGCATACGTCCGGTTACCTGATCAGGAATTCAGATTCGGAGACCCTGAATGCACGCATTTCATGCAAAATCGCCTCTAAGCGCAAACGTTCTATTTTCCGGACGGAAAAAATCCTGATCAGGAAACCGTACGTATGCGGCCAGTGTCAGCTCTCCGAATCTGAAATCCTGATCAGGAAACCGGACGCATGCGGCCGGCCTTAAACTCAAATTAGGTTTCAGAATAAATATCCCACCCATCTAGTAAATATCAGCTCACAACAAAATCAATACGAGCCGCCGGGTCGCCTCCCAGCCAATCAGTCCAATATATTTTAAATTAAAACTCTGATTCAATTCAACTAGTCAACCACTCCCATTGGCTGTGATTACTGCCGCGCCATATTTGTTTACTAGGATGGGTCCTGACTCTGTTCTATTAGAAAAACGTTTTGATGTTATGTGTGAGTTAATCAAAAAAGGTTCTCAGTTCTTCGTTCAAAATGTTACGGTTCCCTCTTCTGAGATCGAATTTATAATTCTTTTCTTATGCAAAAGACATAATAATGCACTTATCGATTGATAAAAGTCCCATTCAACAAATGTTCAGAAATTATATTAGAAATTATATTATAAAACTGAATTGAAGAAGGTCTGTTAATTTTTATGAAGTATAAAGAAAGTTATAAAAGTTGGAACAGTTATTCAAATAATTGCCTTTTTATAACAAGTCAAGGTAACGTAATTAAAGGTTTAGCTGTAAGATAAGTACTCAAATCTGATTAATTTGATTCTTAGTTGAAGTATTAACATTGGTTAAATGTGGACTTGCTCCATGAAACTTAAAGGGATTTTTTTTTACGAATTTTTGTTTCTTGTCTATAGCTTCAAGAGTTACTTCTTGGACACTCATGAAAATAACTAAGTAAATTATGATATTTGACAATCATGGTAGAAGATCGTCAAGTACCTCTACAGCAATATAAATGAGCATGCAGAATGGCAGTCCCTGTCACAGAATCCCTTCATAAATCAATGATTTGAAACCTCTCCTCCCATATCCATGCATAAATTATCCCTTTTTATCATGAAAAATGATTTCTAAGGATGTTAAAACATAGAACACACAGCTGACAATGAACTGCCTGATTTAAAATGGTTTCCTTTCAAAAAATATTAACATACAAAATTTATGAGCCCTACCAATTTATAATTTTGTAGTTTTCTGGTGTCTTACCGATGGTGGAATTATTGGTAGGTACGGTGCGCCAGCACAACACAGTCAGACCGAGGCTCACAGCAAGTTCTCCGAACTTCTTCTCGATGTCCTGGTGGTGGAGCTTGTCCAGGAAGAAGATGCCGGTGGCATATCTGCCGAACGGAGGCAAGTCGATCTGGTGCGTATCTCTGGGGAGAAAAGAAAAAGACAGTTATTGTAGGTGTCTTCAGTCCAATATTACCTATGGGGAATCTATACATATTAGAAATTAAAGTCGCTTTTCGTGTCCGTCTGTGTGACCGCGTGTCCGCGTTGTTCTTCTAACGGATTTTAATGCGGTTTTCACCATAATCTTTCTATATTAATAAATTAATATAATTATGTAGAAAGCGATAAGGCCGCAAATTGTGTCACGCCTTGTAAAATTTCTACATTTATATTCTGTAATATTTATGGTGTACATAATAAAGACTATTCTAATATTAGTAGATAATATCGCACCTTCGGTGCAACAAAGTCACAAATAGCCATAACTGCAAAATTGAGGTAAGTATGCCAAATTGTCTCTGAACCATGCCTATACTTAGGGCAACAAAAACTACTAGATATCTCAAAATTCTACTAGATGGCGCAGGTGCCTTTGTGGTTATAAATGCGAAAAAATGAGGAAATAAATGCGAAAAAAAAAATTTAAAGTCCTCTCCTGTAAAATTAAAAAATGACTGTTGTGACTTTGTTGCACCGAAGGTGCGATATAATAAAATAAATCTTTAGTCGTCCGTGTGAAGCAGGGATGGGTCAATTCTTCCCATCAACATAATTATACATTCGTCTTTTCGACTACAAGATCAACGCAATCCAACGCAAACAGTTATGCAATATGGTGTAAGATTTGTTTTTAATAAAGGTATACTTCGGTATTAATATCAGAATATTTTCTTGACCATACCGATAACTTATGGTGTGGTTAAAATAAACAATTTACATATGGGTTCAAAGGTTATATTTTATCGCAAAACCATAATAACGCATGATATTTTTATGTCAAAATGCGGCCTTAATATTATCGTGCGGTGACGCCGATTGTAAATGCGCATATTATTCTGTAAACTACTGTGATATTGTATTTTGTTACAGTTTATTGAAACACTCCTGCGAAAAGTTGTGTAAAGTAGCAGGTCAATGGTGCATACGGTACAACGGGTCTTCGGCTCGAATCTAGTTAGCAGAATCAGTACATTTTTAAAACCTTTAAGTGCGAGAGATTGCAAATTGTGTTTTCACAGCCAGAAAGCACCAGAAAGCTTCCAGAAAGTACTTTCATTATACTCCTAGAGCCTGTGTCAGACAACAATCTAGCCGACGAAAATAGAAAAAAAACGCCTACATATTTAATAACAAAATCTAATTAATAACAAACTCAACACAATTTCGGCACCCTAATTTCCCCTAACAACTACCTCCTAGATAACTCATGATAAGCCCCTGATTAGACCACCATGGAAGCTGCTACCACATGCGGTAATACCCGTTATCACGTAAAGGTCACAGGGACGACTGCGCGCGCACCTACGTCACGTTCAGACCGCAATATTGACCAACAAGCCGGCTGCGGCTGCCGGCTGCGCGGTAAGAATTTCATAGAGAAGTTGCATATCTAGGTATCTGCGTCATAGTATGTGCACTTTGTTTATCGATAGTTTTGGGGTGTGTCATGTCAGTTGAGCTTTTATTGCTAACGTAGTTTCATTGATTTCTTGTCATACTACGGCGCAGATTTGAGTAAAGTCGACTGATTCTGTGACAACGGCGCGACGACGGTATCACAAAATCAGTCAGTGTCAATTAGTCTGTTAATTTATTTATGTAGAAGTAGAGTACTGTCATGGTAGTGGATAAAGCAGCATCATCTTATGTCTAATTAATTCGCTTTTCGCTTTTTTAATTTGTCTTCTCACAAACGTTCTTCGAACAATCTGTTAGGACGTTCATGGTCAACGAAATGAAAGTTTAAAATAGTAATGGTTATTCTTCAAAACAAAACAATTTGAATCGATTCCTAGACACAATCAGAAGAAGAAAGCCTGTTTCATAAAAATGTCCGGTCAGTTTATTACACATTCCCATGCGATTATTCACGATGTCCACCACTGGGGGACAAGATAGGCACCCATGCTCACCTCCGCAGCTTCGGCTTGCTGGTCGCCTCCGGCGACGGGTGCCTATGCTTTGTTGCAGCAGGCGGGAGTTGCTCTCCCGTCGCGCCTCCGATTTTTATATACACTCTAGGGTAGCAGCCAAAAGACTACGTGAAGTCGAGGGTGCCCCGATTCGGTTTTGGAACAGATTTGATCTATTCAAACCATAAGTGTCCCATCTTTAGTACGACTCAAATGAATGTAAGTCATAAAAAAAAATATACACACATCAAAAGTGTCTAGGGATCAAGCATTTTTATGCGGATTTCTTGAGATTGAGATGTGGCTTTGTAATAAATTTATGATTTTATAAATTTATATGGATCCTTTTTGGTGCATTTCATAATTTGAATCAGGAACTGTGAATCAAATTCGAGTAAAAGATGAAAATCAGCTGTCAATATTTTCCCTATAAAAACATACAACGCATTGAAGACATTATTAGTGCTACTGTTTCCCTACTACTGATTAAAACCAACGTTATTATGGAGCGGCGACGTCATTTAAGCAGGGAAGAAATGCTCAGAGCCGTGGGAATGATAGAAGCTGGTTCCCGGCAACGTACTGTGGCTTTAGCTCTGAATACAAGTCAGAGTGTTATCAGTCGACTTTGGACACGTTACCGAAGCACTGGTACCGTGGCTGAGCGCCATGGAGGACGGTATCGCTGCACCACACGGAGACAAGACCGATACATTCAAATCTTAACTCGAAGAGCTCCAACAATAACCGCCATGATGTTAGCCGTGAGGCTTCATCACTCTTCAGGGAACTTAATTAGCGACCAAACAGTCAGAAACCGCTTGCATGAAGTGAACCTTCATTCCCGAAGACCGCTACGGGTACCACCTATAGCAATGCACAATCGTAGGATTCGATATCAATGGGCTCTTGAACACAGAAATTGGGCAGAAGAACAATGGCGTTTCGTGTGCTTTTCTGATGAGTCTCGTTTTGGTATGAGACCAGATACAAGACGTATACGACACTGGAGAACCCCTGGACGCCAACAGCGATTAAAATCCTGCCAGAACTGAGTTGATTTGGATCAGAGGCAACCTCAACGCTCAAATTTATGCTGAGACGATTGTATCAGACGTCATCGTTCCTCTACAAGTGCAAATCGGTCCCTTATTTCAGTTAATGCATGATAATGCACGACCGCACACCGCAAGAGTTGTAAGACAGACTCTCGCCGCAGCTAACATCAATGTCCTGCCCTGGCCTGCTCAGTCGCCAGACTTGAACCCGATTGAGCATGCATGGGATATGCTACACAGAAGAGCTCTGCCGAATATGGAGGGTATCCAGTCGCAAGAAGACCTTTTTTTGTTGTTGCAACGAACATGGGCGGCCATTCCACAGCGTGATTTGGATGAACTCATTTTGAGTATGCCAAACCGATGTTCTTGTGTTGTTAGTGTTCGCGGTAGAAACACGGATTATTAATTGTTTAAGTTACCCAATAAAATTTTAAAGAAAACTGTTATTTCAGTCTTTTTTTCGAACTTTTGTGTTAGTGGTTCAAATGTCAAAAATCCCTTTATTAGGAAAATGGCAAATTTCTTTATTAATGCAAAGGTGACTTGGTTTATCGTTACTGTGACAAACGAAAACACTTTATTTGATGAATCCTTAAAGAAAATTTTAATTAATATCAATCAGGAGAAAAGTTATTGCAAAAATATTAGGTCCTTACATATGAAATTGGCGTTTTGTATGGAAGGAACAAAAAGTCGAATATTTTTTAATATAATATATTTAATTAATCAAAGTATGAACCATTGTTTTCAATGCACTTTTGCCATCTTATAGGTAGTTCATTGATCCCTTTACTAAAAAAACCAGTCGGACGGGAATCAATAAAATCTTTGAAGGCGATTTGGACTGCCCCATCGGAGTTGAATTTTTTCCCTTGCAAAAAGTTATCCAAATTGCGAAAAAAATGGTAATCTGTTGGAGCAAGGTCCGGGGAGTACGGAGGATGTCTAAGACATTCCAATTCAAGCTCTTCTAATTTGGTAGCCGTCTGTTGCGCAGTCTGGCGTTGTCGTGAAGCAGCAGTGGCGTGGAGCGATTGACCAGCCTTGGTTGTTTAGCCGCTAGCTTTTCCATCATGGTTTGTAATTGCTGACAATAGACATCAGCTGTAATAGTCTGGCCAGATTTGAGAAAACTGTAATGAACAATACCGGCACTAGTCCACCAAACGCTTACAAGTAACTTTTTTGGGGTTAATTTTCGCTTGGGGCAGGATTTGGCTGGCTGGCCAGGATCCAACCATTGCGCTGAGCGCTTCCGATTGTCGTAAAGAATCCATTTTTCATCACAGGTAATGATTCGGTTTAAAATACCTTCATTGTTGTGCCGGTTCAGTAATGTAACGCAGCAGTCGACGCGCGTTTGCCGGTTTGCTTCAGTCAATTCGTGAGGTACCCACCTTTCAAGCTTTTTAATCTTCCCAATTTGCTTCAAGTGAATTAAAACAGTTTTATCACTAACATCGAAGCCTGCAGCTAACTCGGACGTGGTTTGCGATGGGTCCGCTTCCACAATAGCCTTCAATTCTCCATTATCAACTTGGGTCTCAGGCCGTCCACGGGGCTTGTTCTGCAGGTCGAAATTTCCAGAACGAAAACGTTGGAACCAAAAACGAACTGTGTTTTCTTTTGCAACATGACCGCCATACACATCATTCACCCTTCGAGTCGTTTCCGCAGCACTAGTGCCACGGCGGAACTCGTACTCGTAAATAATGCGATATTTTAAATTTTCCATTTTGTAAAATGAGTGACGCAAACAGAAAAAACAGAAGAAAAAAAACAAATGAATGACGGTCATCGAAGCACAAATACATGAGTAAATAGCTGTACAAATTTGAATTTGGAATTCCTTACCAAAGAGGAGAAATTCGTGATTAAAGTGGCCAGTACGAAAAACGCCAATTTCATATGTAAGGACCTAATATATGTTGATCCCTAGACACTTTTGATGTGTGTATTTAGAAAATACTCATCTCGAGATTATCATTCAAGTTTATTCGCGATTCATCTATCGTCAGGACAGCATCAAACAGTCAATAAACATTGCACTAATAACCAATTACTTATTTAGTTTACCACTCGAATCAGTAATTAGTTGCCTTTTACAATATGAACGGTTTTCATTATATCATGAAAATCAAGAGTTTGTAAGGAAGCGTAAAAAGCATTCCCATTGTATTTTATTTTCAACGCGATAAACTTTCTCTTTCACAGTCCGTCAATCAGTCCAATCTAAAGTCATTGATTGTAATTGATATTGGTCGCTATTTAAAGAGCCATTAATGGTAATAATAGCTTGGAGTGCAATGGCTTTTACAGGGTGACAGCGAGATCGACGCTCAACCCTCTCACCATGGATTCTGGAATCTACGTTGAAATTATTCGCCGGTTATAAAAAAAAGCCTTTCCATAAATCTACACTTCGCGTCGATGTCCATGCCACCTTGTATACCTAGTTGTGGTAATGAAATAAATGTGGTTCATTCAACAAGAATAATAATAATAATATTCCACAACTATCACACAACGCCATCTAGCCCCAAGCTAAGCAGAGCTTGTGTTATGGGTACTAGACAACTGATAAATACATATTATAGATAAATTACACCCAGACACAGAACAAATGATCGTGCTCATCACACAAACATTTGTCCTGGGTGGGAATCGAACCCACGACCTCCGGCATAGCAGTCAGGGTCACTAACCACTAGACCATCAGGCCTGTCAAATCATCATCAAGAAGTTCATTTAAGAAGAATCGATTGTGTTAAGATGTGAAGGCACTGCTAGTGAAGTAATGTTAAATGATTTTTTGCTGTCGTGAAAATGACGGGCATTAGCAAGAAGGCCATAGTAATCGATGGCCGTAGCCATCTGCTCGGCCGACTGGCTGCAGTCATTGCTAAGTTCCTACTGGGAGGTAACAAAGCCGTGGTCGTGCATTGTGCGTGTGGTAGCAGATTAAAATCTCTAGTAAGTTCTTCAGAATCAAATTGAAGTTCATTCCGAAAGAGGTGTAATGTGAATCCGTCCGTGGACCTTTCCACTTCAGAGGTTCCATGATCCTGTGGAAGACTGTCAGAGGCATGATTCCACTTACAAAATTAATTCGTTATTCAAAGAAACATTGTATAGTGTTAACAGTAAGGTAATATGAACTCTAAGGCTGTGAAATGAATTGAATTGCAGAATCAAGTGCATCTATTAACTCAGCAATTAAAATGAAAGAAACTGCGTCGCAGATTTAATTGATTCCAAGGAGCGTACACGGGGCCAATCATTCATTCATTTTATGAAACTACATATTTGTTGTTTGAAACAGACGTAAGATAATTTATGTCACGCGCAGTGCAGTAATATATTTTTTTTTAAATCTTTCAGATCTAAAACAGTTTTTACAATTACCAAAAAACACGCAATACTTGCAATTCAACTTCACACAAAATTCCTTAGTACTTATATCGTAAAGTCCCAAAGCCCGAAAAGTTCCGAAAATAAGCATGACATTCGGCGAATCGAGAGTATAACCACAACACCTACTCGTTACAGGTAACGATGCTATAAAACAAGCCAAGTCAATGTACTTATGTGCACAATAAAAATAGCTGATGGCTAATAAACCACAAGTGCAAAGGGATCAATATGTGGTTTTTCTACTACGTTAGAACGCTTGTAAGCGTAGTGTGGATGGAGTGTTGAAAAAATCTAGTGAAGCTAGGGATCGAAAGCCAAAACTTTCAGAGTTTTTTTTCTCAATTTCCACAAACTTTTTTGAACTTTACTAGGTCTTATTAATTAGCCAACAGACTTCTTCAGGCTGGCCCAAATCGCTTCGATTTGTCCCGTCATGGCACACCCAAAATTATCCACTCAGCTCCGGGTGTTAATTTTTGCCAATTCATCAATTATCAATCTAGACAGCCACCAGGGGGGATCTCTAATCTGTATCTAACTATCCTATATGCCCTAACTAAAACTTAAGTAGTTCTGCTAAGCTTCCAAAGAATAAATGCCTGAAGTTCTTGATAATATCCATACCATACTAATACTATAAATGTAAAAGCAACTCTGTACCTATGTCTGTCCTTTTCACGCCATAACGATTGAACGGATTTTGATGAAATTTGGTACACAGATGGAACATGACCTAGGTTACACCCTAGTTACATGGGTTGACCTGGGGTGGTTAGGGCATAGGATACTTTTTAACCCGGTAGTACATTCCCGTGGGATAATTTCCGACCTCCATGCGGACGAGTCGCGGACAAAAAGCTAGTGTTTTAATAATAATAGGTATGTCCGATAGGCCACAACGTTTTGGAATTTACAAGTAAGTTATGCGTATTTCGCGATCCAGTTCGCCGGCTGAACACTGAGCGGTCTGTATTTACGGCTCGCCAGGAATTCCGGCCGGAGTTCGCTGAATTCTTTCGGGAGCTGTTGTATGGCGACAGAAAGCGATATCACGTAGGTCTTGCAAGTTAATTGTATGGAACATAACCGGAATGTAGAGCATTCTGACTCCACTAAGAATCGACCCGTTCGTACTTTTCACACACACACTGACAAAAAGAAAATGTAGATTGCTGATTTCTGATACTGTATCTGCAAGACAATGCTCATTCAATTTTGATCTTTATTAATCTAGGAATATTACGATTTTGTAATCCAGCTGCATTTTCTCAGTTACGGGAATATAAATACAATCTAATAAAGAAAAGGAGAACACAACTATGAAGTTAGAATCAGCTAGATTAGAACAGCTTATTAGTAAATAAACAATACGCAACAATAAATATTTTAAATAAAAATAAGACTAACGGAAACTAAACGGAATATCCATACTTAATATTATAAATTCGATAGTAACTCTGTCTGTCTGTCTGTATGTTACCTTTTCACGCCTAAGCCACTGAACGGTGTTAGGTGAAATTTGGTATAGAGATAGTTTGCGTCCCGGGAAAGGACAAAGGATAGTTTTGATATTCCCACGGGATCGAAACTTACGCGGGTGAAACCGCGAGGCGCTGCTGCTAGTTTTATTATATTCCGTTCAACTCAACGACCAACAAGAACTCGACCAGCTATTGCACAATAATATCCCTTGTCTATGATAGTTGTACCAATGATTGTTTACAAAACATTTTCTGTAGATACTCCTAGCTATGCGTAGTATTATATTATCTGTGGCTATGTATTCTAGAATGCCTTCTACCTAGTACTAATGCAGGATAGAATTGCCAACAGGAATAGCGTGGGTAGAATAAGAAAACATTGTTATAGAACATTATCTCTGAGAGCTTTTCCCTTAAGGTGATTGGATACTGACACTTTTTCATACATTCTTTCGGGGTACAAATCTCAAAACATAAACGATTTTTGCAGAATAAAAGCACGTATATTAAGTTGTTATAACTTATTATTGACGCATATCGACAAAAACCTATAAAAAAACACTATTTGCAGGATATCTAGGCCTGATAAAATCGATAAATTTATCTATGTGTGCGCGGCCGGAACACGCCCTCTGCAGGATATTTCAAAGAACCATCGAGAAGCAGAACATACATTTTTGCTATGGTTATCAACAACAGTTGATCTTGATCGTTAGATGGCGTTGTAGTCAACCGTCGCACTGGCATTAGTATGCGTGATTTTGTTGACAAGTTTAGTTTTTGCGAACATCGATCACTTGATCGATGGTTGCGAAGCGTAGGTATGCAATTTTTAACCGACTTCAAAAAAAGGAGGAGGTTCTCAGTTTGTCGGAATCTTTTTTTTATTTTTTTATGTATGTTACCCGATTACTCGAAGACGGCTAGACCGATTTGAAAAATTCTTTTTTTGTTTGAAAGGGTATACTTTCCAGGTGGTCCCATTGTCATCAAGTCAGGATCTGATAATGGGATCCTGGAGAAATCGAAGGAACTCTTAAAATATTATAAGCACACCTATAGCGATTTGGGTACCTATTTTTTATAGTAGGTAACTCGTGTATTTGCTTTCGGAAAGCGCCATTTGGTGATGTGGAACTGATGATGAAGACCACATGACTGATGGCCACTGGAACTACTCAATAATAAGTATTTCACGGGTTGCGATTCGATTACTTTAATATGGTTGCTAAGCAATTAATCATGCTCGTCACAATGCGAATGGTGAAATGGAGCTGATGGTGAAATACCAGGAGAACTCCTCAACAGTTAACGTCCCTGCATCGGGAAAAGCAATATTTTGTAAAAGGCGATAAGCAAGTTGACATTAGGCTATTGAAACTTAGATAAATTATAAACAGACCCACTAAAAAGCGAGATTTATTTAATTTAAAAAAAATACCGACTGAAAAAAAACACTAGGTAGGTACTAGGCGAAAAAACCTTTATTTTCGGAAGTCGGAGGCAAAAACTAAAGTAGGTACTAAAGACACCGAAGTTATTTTCGACTTAGTAGTTTTTTTTTTGGAAGGCGGTTTTTTTTTGTTAATTTTTCTTCTTACAAGGCTGGCGCGGTGGCTCTGCCCGCGCAGTTAGATTTTATCAATTTAATCATGAAGTGAGAAAAAATGCTTTACTTTGTGATAGAATTATCTGTGATCTACCCTGGGTTCGATATTACTTACTGTAATAATGAACGTACTTATCGTACTTAACGTACTTATACATCTATAAAGTTTATGAGCACACTAGCCGAAATATTTCCATACTTACAAATTTCAGGAATTTATTAGGTACTCCACCGTTTGACATAGCACAGACGCCAGCACATCAAGCTACCCGAAACTGTAAAATTTTCCCAATCAACCTTGAATCTAATACTTTAGCGATAATGTAGAAAATCCATTAATGAAATTTGACAGATTGTAGTAAGTACCTAGTTTGATTTGCTGGCGTCTGTACATCCAAAGTTAAACATTATATCGTTTTTTCTTATTTAGTTTTATTCATTTTGTATGTGCGGAAGCAAAATAGTAAAATGAGAAGCATTAAAAAGTTATGAGCTAAGAAAGATTCGTTTTTTTTAGGGTTCCGTAGTCAACATGGAACCCTTATAGTTTCGCCATGACCGTCAGACAATCCGTCCGTCCGCCCGCAGCTTAGCTCAGAGACTCTTAGTACTAGAAAGCTATAATTTGGCAAGGATATACATATTAATCACGCCGACAAAGTGGTAAAATACAATCTTGAAAAACAATTATTTTTAGGGTACCTCCTGTACACGTAAAGTGGGAATGTTTTTTTTTCTCTCGTCTACCCCGTGGTGTTGGGTATCACTGGATAGGTCTTTCAAAAATATTGCGGGATTGTGATAATCATTTTTCGATTCAGGGATCCGTTTGTGAAATACTAGAAGAAATACTAAAATTCACGGCAGTAGTATATGTCACGAAATCAAAATCACAGCTGAGTAGACTTTACGAGTAATAGTCGACCAACTTTTAGTTGCAATGTATGGGAGAACATGATTTTCAACTACAATGTTAAGCTTGTTCTTGGGATAAATTCATTTCAACTACGGAACTCTTCATTGTGGTCCGACATGGACTTGGCCGGTTTTTCCTTGCTAATTTTAATGTAACTTAGGGTGTAAATAAGTAATAAAAGATGTATAGAAATTTCTTCAAAACAAAGTCGGTACCAACAAAGCTCAATTATCGAAGAGAGAGAAGAGTTCAATAAACTTTATTTGCAACTAGCTGCGCCCAGCGGTTTCACCCGCATAAGTTTCGATCCCGTGGGAATATCGGGATAAAAACTATCCTATGTCCTTCCCCGGGACTCAAACTATCTCTATACCTACCAAATTTCTTCTAAATTGGTTCAGTGGTTTAGGCGTGAATAGGTAACATACAGACAGACAGGCAGAGTTACTTTCGAATTTATAATATTAGTATGGATATAATATAGTATAAGTATATACAGGGTTATTGGAACAACACTAACATGGTCATTGTACTCATCATTATGAACAATTTTTTTTACTATGGGACCAAACCTGAAATCGCGAAAAAAATCAGCTGTTCCCTACATTTATGTTCGTATAGGTAACTCGTCAAAATGTAGGGAACAGCTGATTTTTTTTCATTTTCTCATTTGAAATTGGAATTGTTGGTTCGAGTGGACGCTGGTGTATGTGAAGTTGTTGGTTTTTAGGCTAAACATACAAACACACGTAAATAGTAAACACATAATACATATTACACATAACACTTATATACATATACATACACATACACACAACAGTAATAAAATTACACTAATAATTAAATACCCACAACCGTGTGTACACGGCCTAATAATTTCACGCGTCTGTACACTGCCTGTGGCGGCGGCGGGCACGCTGGGCTGGGCTGCGGTTGAATGATACATTATTATACCTACGCTACGACCGAAATTCACGGAATTGATACGATGATCGTTGCCGCACCCCCGCCGCGCCTCGCGTCGCCCGCGCCGCGCGTTGCGCCGCTGCATCTCTCGCGCACGACTCAAATAAACATTTCATATATTTTGTTTTATAGTAGCGTTTAATTATACAACAAATCTTAACTGTCCCGTTGGTTTCGTGGTCACAAGTGCATCTGCCGTGCAAGGGGTCCTGGGTTCGATTCTCAGGTCGGACAGTGTTATTTAAATTGGGTCTTTCCCGTTAGGAGTTTTTTTACTCTTTTTCTTTTTTTTTTGCCCGGAGTTTGGAAATTGGTGGCGTAACACCCCCGTGCCTCGGAAAGCACCTAAAGCCGTTGGTCCTGCGCCTGTTCTCTCTCCTGTCGTGTCGGATTGCCGTCCCATCGAACTATGAGAGTAAAGGAACACAGAGTGCACCTGTATTTGCGCACACACTTGTGCACTATAATATCTCCTGCAAACCTGGCTAATCTTCTTTGAAATTGGCCACCGTGACCGAAATCGGTCAGGGGATTTATTATTATTTTTAAACCTAAACCTACCCTAACACACTACAAAAGCACCCTTAGAATAATTGAATAAGCAACTGACAACCCTTGTAGCAATCAAGTATTCTTTTCTTCGGTTTTTACTATAAAAAGTACGCTTTTCTTTAGAGAATGATGGACAGTCATAAAAATATTTTCGTAAAAATATTTTATTTTAATTAACGCCACCTCTGGAAAACAAGTTCACAAACCAAGTTTATGAATACAACGCCATCTAGTTCCATCGCAAGTAAAACTATACACGTAGTGTGTAACTGTACATGTGTGTGTAAAGACATAGTAAAGATATAAAGTGAAACGGCTAAATGTTTAGGGGTACAAATCTTTGTATGAGACGAGTTAACAAGCAAAGTGAATATCTAAAAAGATTATGTTAATGCGTTAGTTGACGCATATAATAAAGTTGTTTCGCAAAGCTTTCTGAGTTAGGCGTAAAAATTGAAAATGTTCGAAGTGCGAATGTGCCGCCATCTAGCGATAAAGTGGCTGGGAGATCATGTATCGATTATCCTTAAGTGCCCTAAGGACAGACGCCGCGCGTCCGCCCCAACGCTTATCTAAATGGACGCTCAAATTGCAAAGCCCGAAGTAGTGGAGTTGAAGCATTTTCAGAAAGCTTCAAGAAAAACTAGATGAAGATAACTGTTGACCGTGACTTCGATGAACGTTTATAACTAAAGGGGAAAATTATTTGTAAGTTTGATAATTATCGACTTTGAAACAAAGTAAATGTCACAATACTGTGTGCAGATAGATAACCGAGGTGATGCGTTATCATGCGTACGATTCGGCGACGAATGTTAACATCCGTTTGATAAATAATAATGCACGCGTGGATGAGAGAGAATAGATGATGCGACATGATAAGGACGGAACAATGCTTTCTCGGTTCTATTAAAGGCGTAGGTTAGGGTGAATGGATCATTCTACGAAGAAGAATTTTACATGGAGATAAATGGGCAGCTAAAAAGTTGTCTTAAAAATAATTTATGAGACATTTTTAGTCTGGACTGGATCCTTTGTGGTTTCACTAGAAATATTTTGTTCCCTAGTGGCAATGACAACTTTATGAGTCCTAATAATTTTATTTTTAATGGTAGGTACGGTCACCAAAGGAGGTAAGTAACCAATGTCGCCGGATAGTTGAAGTTTAGTAAAAAAATGATAGATGTTTTCGAATGAAATTTAGTTTAATTAATACAAAAAAAAACAGTTCATTTTTTCAAATTAAACTTCAACTATATCCGACGACCCTGGTTACTTATCTCCTTTGGTGACTGTACATGTTCAGCTGTTTCAGTAAATCTCTAATTGAGAATCTTTCAACACGAAACAATATCTCAAGCGTTCACTGAAACATACAAAACAGATCACATAGGTAGCTGTCGTAAACAAATTGCATCACGGTACCACACAAACAATATTAAATCAACATCATGATAATTATACGGAATCCAACCACGTGACTGCGCACATGGCGTGATCGATGTCCGCCATAGGAGACGCCACAGGAACGGTTGGAAAATTGCCAAGATGGCGGCCAAATCGGGATATTTACAATAGTACTTAGTGTCGCCGCGGACGCTGAACTTATTCAGTGCAGTGATTGTATGATTAATCGCCAAAGTTCGCATATTACATCATGATTACGTAAAGGAGCCGCTCTGGTTTTTCAAGTGTTTAAAGGTATGAGGGAAAATAGTGGCATTTTCTCTTGCAAATGAATAAGGAAATATGCATCTAGAAGATTTATTGAGGAAAGAATAAGCAAAGCCACACGTCGCACAGTGGAACGAATGTATGGGAGCGGTTGGACGTAGACATGTCCGAAAAAAAAGAGTAAAATTATGCCAAACTAATGATGCCATCTTATTCGATTACTTAATGCCTTCATAACTTGTGGTGATGAATTTCTTCATAACTCCCATATTTCGGGAGTAATTTGAGAAAATGTGAAATTTTACTATGAAAATGAGTGTATCGAGCTCTCTCCCTCCTGATTCCGGGCTTGTTTCAAGTAGCGGTCTCTAATATCGTAATGCTATTACTAAGAGCTATATTTAATACTAAGACACATAGTGCGCCAAATGTGCACTTTCTGGGATAAAAGGAAATGAAAATTTAAAAAAAAAAAACGTTTTTTCCCCATTTGTATTTACTTTAAACCGCAGACAGACTTATTAAGAGGTCTATAAATATATTATATATATACAGAAATATATATTAACAAAAATATTCACAAGAACTGATGAGAGTATGACTTTTAAGTAAGTTGATAATAAATTACCTAGTTTCATTAAAAGTACAATAAATAATTAAGATGTAAGCTCTAATTTACTAAGTTACACATTTTAAAACAATAACATCATTTAATTATCTTCGTCATCATCATCATCATCAATTAATTCAAATTCAGAATCGATGTCCGCTAAATCATTTATGTTAACAAATTCGATATCACTTTTCTCAGAATCCGTAAGCTCATAAAATTCCTTAAAAGAAGATTTTTTTACAAACTTATTTCCTTTTGGACGGATACTTGTAACAAGTGGATCAGAAGACAGTAAAAGATTGTGCATAATATCTTCATTGCATGAGATACTGCTATGCTTTCGAGAATGCCCCTCTCTATATTTTCTAAAATCTTTATTTCTAGCCTCAGATGCCTCTTCGGATAGAAAACCAATGGGCACAATTGACATGTTCTGAACTATGTCTGGCCCATGCATTAAAATTTTATGAAGTGAAGAAGGCATATAATACCATGGGTATAACTCCACGTAAAGCTTAGCAGTATCAAAGCAGAACTCTCGGAATTTAGTTACGTTGATCTTCTCTCCTGATGAAATACACTGCAAGATCACACAGATTTTTCTTAAAAGCATAGCATCTATTCCGGTCAGTTCAGCAGATTTAGTGTAGTTTTCAAAAAATCTCCTTGCCGAGTTGCCATTGTTGGTGGATCCACTGCCTTGTTTCACAACATCGAGAAGTAAGCCCGTTTCTCTTCTTACAGCCTCTTGAACTCTTTTCTTCCTGTCATCAACTTGCCTTTTTGCTATATCACCCCTTACTTGCCATGATTTTATGTCTAATTTGTAGGAAATGTGTAATAAGCATTCCATTGAGCGAATCCAAGCGTGAAGGGTGCTTAAGCCATATTTATACATGTCCTCGTTTGCGTGTTTATCTTTGATTAACTCTAAATTATTCATTTCTTTAGGACAAGCCTTGCATATGTCACACACTGAAGCTGCTGTATTGGATATAATGGAATGAATTTTACCATCAATCATTGTCAACAGCAGTTGGTGTTTGACACTAATTCCATCAGTGATGGTGGATGGAGTTAAGGCTTCAATCTCTGCTTCGATTTCAGCCATCTCTCTCTGCACATTTTCTTTGGTTTCCTTTATAAACTTAAACAATATTGGCCGGCAAAATGAAGTGGAAGATGGTCGCTCGTTTTCCCAAATTGTTACACCTTTTGAGACGAGCCGCAGTGGTACAAGACTAATCATAAAATTACTAGCAAGATCGATTTGCTCATCTTCACTCGTCCTTTGATGATAAATGCTTTGGCTAGATGATCCGTCAAAACCCCATTTGCTGGTCAATACGAGCTGTTGATTGGGATCAACAGGGGTTTCTAACGACCTAATAAGTCTTCTTGAGGTTAAATCCATCAAGGCTTGTAATTTGATTTTTGCAGAGCTCTCTGTAACTGTGAGATCTTCTTTGGCCGGATAGCACTTAATTTTTTCTTTAACCAACATGTAGTAACTCGGGTATTGAAGAGCTCCTTCTTGAGTGTTGAAATCCCGAAGAGTGTTATAGCGCCATTTCGATAAGTTCATCGATACATAAAGAGCCAATGCCTTCAAAGGGGATATTTCCCGTACCTGAATTGATTTACCTTCAATGAAGGCTTTGATTTTTGAGGCCTCTTCTGGATTCTCCGTCAAGTATTTCATAACATAAGCTGTATCGCTTTGTCCTGCCTTTTGAAGCGCCCTTTCGGCCGAAAACATAATTTCAGCGCTGCTACTGCTGCATGAAAGACTATCTTCAGTGCGTCTTCTTTTTTGCCGGTTACTAAGGTCCTCAAAAGATTTACGAGGACTAGGATGTGTACAAGTTGAAGCATCAGATTTAGCAGGAGAAATTATGGGCTCGATGACGTCACTTATATTTTCTGTAGAAGGTTCCATATTTTCATTCTGTAATTCCGGCCATTGAATTGCAGCCTGTAGCCAAATCTCATGTTTCTTCCGAAACTTATCTGTGCTTCTTCCAGACTGTGTCCATTTTGCATAAATGCGGTAGCAAAATCGACGACACCAGTCTTTTAAACTTGTTTCAGCACTTTCACATAACTGAACACAACTGTTATCTTTTAAAACACTGAACAAATAGTTAAAGTCGCGTAAATCTTTATGTGCGCGTGCGCATAAAGCAACGTGAATATCAAGATTTGTATTAAAATTTGGAAAATACATTGCGAGATTAGCTTGGATACAACGAGGTGTAAATCAACACTGATTTTAAAGTTACTAATAGTGACCTATTTATATAAAATCCAGGTATCCCAGGTATCCTTTGTTAAATATTGCAAGGTAATTAGTTATTGTGATAATTAGTAAATGATGCATGCTAAATTAGTGTATTAAGAGCCATTTAGTAATTAAATAATAGCAATGTTCTTATCAGTAATCATTAGTGCATCAGTTTTATATGTAAACCTTAAGTCCCTAATTATATATCCTAATTAGCTTATATCTTCTCTAATTGGCTGCTCAGAAATGTTATTGTAATAAGGTAAACCTTTAGAAAAACGGTTTTAATCAACAAAATAAACAAAAAATAAAAAAATTGTGTTATAAAATAAACATCACTCTTTATCCCAGAAAGTGCACATTTGGCGCACTATGTGTCTTAGTATTAAATATAGCTCTTAGTATAAGCATTATGATATTAGAGACCGCTACTTGAAACAAGCCCGGAATCAGGAGGGAGAGAGCTCGATACACTCATTTTCATAGTAAAATTTCACATTTTCTCAAATTACTCCCGAAATATGGGAGTTATGAAGAAATTCATCACCACAAGTTATGAAGGCATTAAGTAATCGAATAAGATGGCATCATTAGTTTGGCATAATTTTACTCTTTTTTTTCGGACATGTCTACGTCCAACCGCTCCCATACATTCGTTCCACTGTGCGTCGTTTGTAAATGATCGATTTGACGATTTGTGGCTATATGAATGCAAAAACCAATTGAATCAGTTATCATAACCATTGTCCTTGTTTTCTTATTTATGGAGCAATCTTGTATTGTTTTTCAACGGAAGATCAACAGAAATATGTGAACTAAGTCACAATAACGCCATCATCTGCCAACCACAATTTTTCAACACTATGTTGGGGTCGGCTTCCAGTCTAACCGGATGCTGCTGAATACCAGTATTTTATATAGAGCGACTGCCTATCTGACCTCCACAATCCAGTTAGTTACTTGGTAATATAATCCCTTTTGGTAAGACTGGTTGTCAGACTTTCGGGCTTCTGACTACCCGTAACGACTGAAAAACCGACCGACCGACTAAATATAACAATAACGTAACGTATAATAATTCTCTCGTGAATTTATGAGATGAAGCTTGCTCAATATTAATAAAAGTCAATCAAATCACTGAAAATTTTGAGTATAGTACAAGTCTACAATAGAGTCTGGGAAAAACAACAATCGAAGATAATTTATTTGAACAACTGCACGAACAAGACAAATAACACGTCAGCTTCATAATTTGTTTTCATGAACATTGTTTGCAGTCACAACCTTCAAAGCAGATTGTTTTAAAATATTACGGATAGTAGAAAAACTTCAGTGAATAAAAACTAAGGATAAACCAATGACAACGTTGATGATTAAGTAATGCTGATGCTGCATTATTGCGGTACCTACGCTTTGGAATGGGCAACTAGCTTCATCTTTCTGACTGACCGACCCTTTGACAATTCAAAAGTGCCTGTAATTGGTTTAATTGAAATAAATGCTTTGAGTTTGAGTTTGATTGCTTGTAGAAATGATTATATTTTGCAATCCTTACATTGGAGCCATTATAAAATCTGATGCCAGATATGCTACTCTAAGTTGTCTTTCATTTCGTTTCCGTTCTCATGTTACACAGAATCAACATCGCATCCACACTACTATTGATAAAAGCTCCCACTCCACCTGTTTATGTAAAGATAACGACAGCTACAGAGCGACTTTCAGTGACGCAACTGAAGTTCATGCGAGTCAATGAAATCGATACAACATCGTGTACAGGTTATCGCAGTCCGAGGAACGTGAACGACCGACAGCTGACCCAGATTGGACCTGTTCCATAATCAATATGAGAAAATATTTTATAATAACAGAAATCGCATGAGAAAGGAAAAGTGGACTGCATTGAAAATTTTTGTCAAAAACTCGCAGTGTCGAAGGACGTTGAAAAGGAAAGGGTTTACGAAATCCTAAATGTATATTATCTTGGGGGCAATGGATAAAAGGTCAATAGGCACTTTGAAAATCAGAGTTACTTGTGTGGGATGTATTCTTTTTCATAGAAAAACAAATTCAACCAACAGAATGAAAAGATAACTAAATAAAAGCAAGTCAAGCCACTGAAGCGAGCATAAATGAAGTCGGTTAAAAACAGATGCTCATTAAAACTTGTCCGAGCGCAAAATTAAAAGCAAACGAAATGTCACGGGAGATAAAATTGGATTGTGTTCCAGGGCGATAAAGGTCAGAGTTGAATCGAAACGTGTCAAGATTGCGTGTGGAAAATTTTAAGATGCGGTATTAAATGTGACGACAGCGACAGGGCTATATTAAATTGATAAAAATATTGTTTTACAGGATATCTGGACAAAATTATGTTGGATAATAATCCAATGTCACTAGTGAGACTGTAGAATATGAAAACAAGAAGTATGTATGGAACAAGGCGTAAAGAAATATTCAAATCCGACACATATTAACGGGTTATATTGAATGGTAAGTGAATCACATGTAGATACCAATAATGGAACGAGAAATGAAATGAGATAAAGATCGAAGCATTGGCAAATACCGCTGAAAACGTGGCACCGCCTATGCAGTTAGATGAGACAACTCTAAATTGAACATGATGTCTATTATTAGATGAAACTGACGTGTTTAATAACTGCACAGATCTGCCACCTACGTGCAAACGGAAAATAGATGCCGCATTTGCTACCATTTACGAAAAGCTTCCCAGAAAACATACAATAATTATGATAATTACCTAATAAATGTACCAGAAACCAATGGACAAAAAGCTGTGGCTCCAACAAAAAGTTAAGTGAGGAATGTTAGGCGCCATCTCCACGGGCGAGAGAATCGAGGCGATAGTCTCGCCGTGTCATCAAATTCTCGCCGCGATGATATTGCCCTGTGGAGATTGCTTCATATAGTTTTTATTGAATTGAATGGCACGGCGCGACTATCGCCGCGATACTCTCGCCCGTGGAGTTGGTGCCGACAGTTATTGATCGTTTTATAAATAGTTCATATTCATATCAAATGTAAGTAGATGTGGGACGAAGATAAATTATTAGACTAGAGAAGTTTCTTATTTCGCTTTTATGATGAGTAGATATTGTTCCACATAAACATTGACTAATTCGATGTTAAAGCTACTTATTTTGCAATGTTATCATTTGAAGTCAGGTCAGAATTTAGATGCATAATCAATTCCACGATAGTTTCGAGCAAGGGAAAATTTATTATCAAAATTCCTTTGAATTTAAAATTGTAACTAAAGACAGCAAGTTAATTAAAGAATTATAAAAAAATATTTTAACAACGAAGCTTCTTGAACCAACGAGCAGCGTTATTATGTTTTCAATTTTATACTGCTTTCAACTTTTAAGACTGAAATTGCTTTCATAACCGACAAGCGAGGAGAAATGTTTGAAGTATTTTTATAGAGTGTGGAAGAATTTAATAAAAGCGTCGTTTTTAGTGCTTCAGACTTCGCTTGTTATGTAAGGTATTGTTCTCGGGATCAAAGTCCTATCAAGTAATTTGTACAGCATACCGTCAGCAGTCTAGTATCAATTTGTGCGGGCGTTGTTTTTCTAGCGTCTCGAACGAACTGTCATCGTCTTTTATGAACATACAATCACGGCTTTTGCCAACTACTCGTCTGATATTCATTTAGTTGACATTTAGTACACCTGCTGTTACCATCAGGGTAGAATTAGTGGTCTAAGCGATAGTGTCTTTAATAACAGTTTTAAAATGCTTGCTGGCTAGCTTCCAAAAACTCTGAAATATCATGAACATGATTGTATAAAGTTAACTGTTTGGGAATTTATTTAAACAATTAAACCACGGTACAAATTACATTTACAGTACATTAAAACACGGTAATTTGTCATTGTAGCTACTGCATTTCCTAACCACAGACACATCGTGCCACAACTAATGTCAAGATGGATGAAGCAAAACATTTTGCTGTGAATTTTTTGTATACGAGGTTGATCATCTTATGCAAATTCTTTCATTTCATTCAAGCATCTACCAGAAATCTTGAATGAAGATACGAAACTGCTATTATATTACTAATACTAGTGACGGGTGCCAAGAATACCTCGTGTTTATCACGAGTTGTCATCCAGAACTGTAGCATTACGGCAAGATTCATTAACTATCTTTTCGTTTCCTCTTTCTCTTAAGATCGGAACGAAATCAAGGTCTTTATCTATTGCATATTAAATAATATTAATTGTTTATCAATTATCTTGACCTGTAATAAATCTTTTTTTTCCGATAATATATTTTGGACTTCGTCTTTTTGGGTTTATCAGATATACATTGTTTAATTTGAATCTTCTCTTTATTAATTACTTTCTTTATCTTGTATTTCGTCTACGTATTTTATCTGTCCTGCGTCTGTGTTTTTAGTAAAACGATGATAGCCTGTACAATAATAGCAACAACATTAAGAATCTATTGCGTAGTAAATTTTAATCAACGGATCATTATTTTTAGTCGTGTTGTTATTTTTAACATAAACAAAACTGGAATTAGTTATTTCGTTGGTGTTATTTTTGACCACGATGATATTATATGTACAGAAATAACCTTAACATAAAACAAAAGCATATTAAAATAATATTGTAGTCACCTTGCAAACGTGATTCGATTTTCAAGGGTTGGGAAACAATTCCAGGAGTGGGAGACTATCCCGTTAACCGTTTCGTAGGCTTTTATTAAAATTATCAATGTACTCAATACTAATCTGAGAGCTATTTTTTTGCCAGTGACAATACAACGCAATATCGATTACCTACTTGATTGTTTTGAATGGCAATCAGACGTAACATCCACGATCCAGTGATCATGGAAACGATAACGTTACATTATCTTATCGCAGAGTACCCACGTTTGTTTCCTACACAACTACTTGTAATTCCATCATAATGCGATATACAATATTGATAATCGCGATAATCCGACAATCGAGTTTCTAATCTTTTAATTATGTTGATTTACTCTCGTAGTAACTAAACGAAATAACTAATTTCAGATACATTTGAGGGGCAACTACAAGTACCTAAGAGAAAAGTAAAGCAGGAAAGTGAGAAGTAAAATTCAGTCGCCAATAAATGCGTAGCTATCCCTAAAAGCCTTATTACTCTAAACGATATTCAGGGACCCTTTCCCTAAATCGGGATGGTGTAATAAGAGAAACGGAGGAGTACCTACATATTAAAAAAATGCATCACCTAAATATCGTGTAGAGTAAGTAATAGGACTTTTAGGGATAGCTCTCTCATTTAATGGCGACTGACTTTAAAGAGTGAACAAATGGAACTGGATGGCGACAAAAACTATTATCAACATTTCGTTTTGGACAGGCTGGTTCGATGAACTTTAATCAGAAACAAACAGAAACGTTACCTAACTCATAACTATCGCAGCTAATCGTAGATGTTAGACCACAGGCAGCCACAGATAAGTAATGGAAATAAAAAACAAATGAAGATAGCGGAATCTCCCACGCGACCACCACGTGGAGGCCGAGTGCAGACATAATGATCTTATATATCTATAACAATTAATAGTCAATTGTTTTATATATACTAAAATAATATTATAGTATCTATACTGATACTGGTGGTATTCAATATCACCTTAAATTAACTGTTATTTAATATCAGCTGTAAATAGATGTAACTGCAACAATGCAAATATAGTGGTAGTTCAAAGAATTACTTCACACAATGAGCTAGATGTGAAGTTGTTTGTCGGTCGCCGCATTCATTGTTCAATAAGCATATTTCAGAGTTCACACAGGGGATCAGAATGTCAACAATAGATACCGCCCAGCGACAATACTGCGATGACCTGAAGATAAAAATATTTACGGAACCCTACCCGTTCTGTAAACAAGCCACTGTGAAACAAATTGTTAACGGTTCAGGCAATAAAACCACTTGCTTGAGGCATCCCTGGAAAAATACACGCGACAAAGTAATCAAATGATGAAATGTTGCATACTTTTGTATATTTTTTTAAATTAATTATCTGTTGACTTGTTTGCGTGTTCAGTCTAATTGTATCAATGTTTTGGATGATATGATTTTGATTGTTTCTTTCTTCATTTTTAGGGTTCCGTAGTCAACAAGGAACCCTTATAGTTTTGCCATGACCGTCTGTCCGTCCGTCCGCAGCGTAGCTCAGAGACTCTTAGTCCTAAAAAGCTATAATTTGGCATGGATATACATATGTATTAATCACGCCGACAAAGTGGTAAAATACAATCTTGAAAAAAAAAATTTTGTTTAGGGTACCTCCAGTACACGTAAAGTGGGGATGTAGGTATTTCTTTTTCTCGTCTACCCCATGGCGCGGAGTGCGGAGTAGCGTTGGATAGGTCTTTCAGAAATATTGTCCCCCCCCCCCAGCTAAATACTTGCTTTTGGATATGTAAAAAAAATCAGGGCAGTAATATACATATAAAGTTAATAAATGTCACATCGTTACAATACGTTCATTGCTTTTTATTGTGTGCTGTATCATGGTTTTTACTTTGTATTTTATTGACACCGCTCGCTGTTTTAAATTATAATGCATCGGTAATATTTTTATAGAATTTACCAATCACGTGAATAAACAGTGATCGTTAATAGGTGATTACTTTTATCTTTATTGTTATATACCTTAGGAATTTAAGAGCATGCAACTGTAATATCCACAGCCTTGTAAACTTTATTGTAACCATTATAAACATTATGATTATCGTGAATAATGATACATCATCCGATATAATTGCACTTACAGGAATATTATATGTATTTCCTAATTCCCTTTCTAGAAGTATATGTAAGTAGGTACTGTTGTTTTGATCGTCATTTTCAATTCTTTTTGCTGTTTCGGCAAATAAAATTATTACTTTTATTAATCCGGCAGTATCAAATCAGCCCTATACTTATGCTTTTAAAGTATAAATATCTTAACTGAATATACCTTGCTACACATTGGACATGATGATGCGGCGTGGTAGTAAACCTATTATGCAGTTGACTGAAACAATATTTTGCTCATTCATTACAGTAGTTACTTTATCGTTCATCTACTAGATATCGTGACTGTCAGTAACCATGTTACCATGAATTTATGGCTACAATGCTAGCTCTGAACGAGCACTACACTCCATTGTCCGTAGAATATCTGCTTGGTTGGAAACTTGGAATATCATTATGATTTGTAGGTTTGTACTCTAGAAGGCCGAGTTTGGTATCAGAATGTATCCTTAGGTATATCAAACATGATATCAAATCCAAACAATGTTTTTTTAAAGACCGATCTTAGTGATTATTCACGAACACAAATGTATTTTTGTTACAAATTATCATCAGTCCTAAGTCTTCCGTCGTTATAGTATTTTCGTAGTTGTTCGAGAATATTCCTAAAACGTCTTTATTCCTCGTTACGTCACTGTCTGGGTTTCTGTCTGGCGTTACGTCAGTCGACGCGGTGCTCCGTCATTACTCTCTGTTCAGAGGGTCTACTCTTGAAGTCCTTCAACGAAGATACGAGTCGGTTCGAAAGTAGTAGATCCGACAAAACAAGTGTCAATTTCCATTTTTCGGACGGGCAGAAACACATTGGACGTAGGGATAGCTGTCAAATCGTATAGTCAAAGTCATTCAATCTTAGTTCGGACTTCGGAGACCGAACTAATCTCATGTCCGTAAGTGATACGGAATGCTCGGCCCAAACTTCGGATTTCGTGCTTAGAGAGTAGACTCCATGACATCAAACATGATCGACTAGCCCATTAGCGTTCCCTTGTGAGATCGATACAAGGAGTGCCGTGACGAATTTGGCCCGAACTGGATACGAAGACAGGAGTTACTTTACAATTTTCAAATGCTTGAGCTAAATATTTACAATCAAAAATCAATTTACTTGGGATATATTGGAAATTTTATTTGCTTTTGCGAAATTGCGTGCGACGGAATTAAACATTAGCATATTCACATTTCTTTTTATTTCCTCTTTCTACTCAAAATTTGCATTACCTACGTGTTTTTTCTTAAGGTAACCACATTTCTACATTCGTTTTGCAGTTTTATCTAAATAGCTAAGATTTTCCTCATCCAAGATTGATGATAGTTCCCTGTGATTTCCAAATCAAAGAGCCTCACACATGTAAGGAATTATTTATTTATTTTTACTTGTTTTTCAAAGATCTTGGTGCGTATTACGATTATATTACCGAAACCTTGATAAAAGATTACCACTGCACGGCGACGCGACGGTGCCTCGGAGCACGCACTACCTGTGTGGCTAGGGTTACCTACCTGATTAGCACATTTAACTAGACTTAGATTAGGTCTCAATGTACAATTGGGCGTGAGATTAGGTAAAAGTTACTAGCCTTAAACATGGTACTTAATCACAGGAAAGTTCTCCATAACATCCGCTTCGTGACTTTTTTATGCTTATATTATTTTAATGGTGAGTATTTTAGAGTTTATTGTTCTCGTTTTCTTTAAAATGCTCTAGATATACTGAAGTTTACATTAAAATATATCTCTGTTATGCCTTCGTTGAATAGTTTAATTTTGGCCTGAAAAATACGTCGAAGAAAAAATGACCCAATTTGAACCATATTCATGATTTGGCTCTTGTCCATTTATAAGGAAGTCGTCAATTACAAGTTCTTCAGGAGTAGCACCATAATTCATCATTACCTATTGACACACACACACATAATTATGTAGTTGGAAAAGGCTAGGCAGATAATGAGGAATCTACATTTGTAACTCCATCCGTGCTTCATCTAGTTTACCTAGAAATAAATCCAAGCATATTCAAGCATAATATCCATGTAGAAATTGGTATTCGCATCACACGCACTTTGTAGTGTAAATGATTGGTCTATACCTATAAATTTCCCCACATAATTATAACATTGGATCAATTCTTTATGTACCTACGTTACATTATTGAGTAATGAATGATCTTCGTTATCAATATTGACATCAATTGCGTAGATTTACTACGTCACACATCGACAATTTATCATTAACACAGTAACTGACAATGTTTATTATAATAATTTTATTAATATCGTGGTATGAGCGCTAGTTACAAGAACGTCTCGGTCGTCTACAATATTAAATATTTATTTAAGTACCACAATAACCAGTTTCCTTCAGTTTATTTTTATAATGGTCGGTATTCAATATTTGTTTTTCTACTTTGGTTTAGTTCACAGTGGAAATATGAACTTACCTGCCTACATAGCACTTATGACTTAGCTAAAGACTTCTTAAACGGAAGTTTTTATGTCAAAATATTCTATTTTATGCTTTATAAAAACAAAAATCTTGGTGCAACAGTATTGTGTTTTATCTTCAGTAAAAACATTAAAGTTACGAGCGTGAATAATGGTGCAGTGTGTTATTTCAAGTGTTTAATTTTGTTATGTGCTAAAAACAAGCAGCTGTTCAAATACTAAACTTGCAAACAACCTATTTTCCTACGAGATGTAAGTTGTCAATCAAATGATAATTGTCATCTTTGAAGAGACTGTACAATAAAATCTAAGATAATGGATGGCAGCAGTGTGAAATTCTCTATTATAGGTATACAATACGAACAAGTCCGACCTTGTCATTACTACGCAGTAAACACTATGCTATGTTACACATGAACTGTTCTAATGGGCACTAATTCTTTGACTACAAGTTAACATAGGTACGACTCACAGCACTTTCAAATGTATATAAGAAACAAATACATGAAAGGACCACTACTTGATTTACTGAAGAAACAGATCCTTTTGATGGAGATGAGTCGAGTGCCTTGACATACAGCAATAGCAGCTGAAGAGATGGCAGTCGTGCATGGATTCAAATCGTGATAAGAGTATGAGTCTACGTTGCAATTTCGTTTATACTGACTGACTCACTAACAGGATAATATAGAATCTGACACTGTCTGGAAAATTTCGATTTAGATAATATATAAAAAATATCGGTAAGTGTGACGGACACAATTTCGTTTAAATAGTGTCATTCAGTTATTCAATGAAATTGCTAAAAAAGATCTTGTACTTTTGTAGTGAACGATTTGTCATAACTTGACGAGGAATGTATGTTTTATAGTGTAAAGTGGAATTTGAACAGGTAAATGTGAAAGAATCGTAGTATAAAGAAAATATGGGTTTTTCATTCCGACATAATCACGTTGAACTGTGTGATCTAATAAAGCAAAGCAAGCGACAAATATTTAAGGTTCACGATTCGTAATACATATTTATAAACTTCACTAAAAAGAGTTTGGAAGACCTTCGAAAGCGTTAATCGATAATGTTAACATGGATACGTGACAGTATATTTTAGTTATCACAAATATTATAATAAATAAGTATAACACGTGTAACCATACTAATACCAGATCAATTTGGTTCAAGCCAAACAGAATAAGCATAAAGGATTGCGTAATTGTCAGAATTGTATTCTTGCTTACGTACCTACATAGTCCAAATTTACTAGCGTCTAAATCGCTACATTTTAAAGCCTGAACTAATTCCGCAAATGTCTAACGAGCATTCAGGAATGTGGCTTCTGAAAATCTATATTGGTATTCCGTTAACTATTGTTTGTTGTTTCTACTTTGTTCTTCATGAAGACCCACGGGGTAATTGCGTAAAACACTGTCAGTAGCAATGGGCTTCATTTTGACAATTGAACAATATTCATTGCGTTATTTACGTAATTGAGCAGACACATTTTTCGAACACAAGAAGCAATGAATTAGCAAAATCCTTCAAAATGATTCAGATTGTGATTAATAGTGATTATTAGTTACGCAATTAGGGTGGCCGGTTTTTATATTGGAATGCCGAAACGATATTGAAATATCGAGACCTCGATTATAAGTGGCAACACGTTTGTTAGATAGTACAAAATTAGGGAAGTGAAGAGTGGATACAAAACATAAACAATTGATAGCAGCACTTCACTCCACACCACTTCAAGATAAGTTTATAGCGCCGTATGACGAGTTTCAAGATCATATTTATTATTTCCACTATCCATGTTTGCACACGAAGAGTTCGAATGTTTTAGGGAAAATGCTATCTTAAATAAATATTTTGGTATCAGGCGCTGGGCGCATGTTTAGAGTATTTCGTTAAATATTAATACTGTGGTGATAGTAAAAAATGGACTTGAACAAATGCGCGATGTAGCTATCACTTGCTACCTTTGGAATAATACGTTTTCTTTATAATTTTTTTGTACGATGCTCACGATAGTCTGTATTCGATCATTTCGATCACAAATTCTCGGTATCATTCGAACGCAACGATAATTCGTCGAAATTAATTAATTAGAAATTGATACGAGCTTCAATATGAAGCCAACGGGAAAATTTATTTATCATTTATACAGGGTTATTTGAAAAACACCAATAACCTCTTAAGAGGTCATTGTACTCATCATTATAAACAACTTTTACTATGGGACCAAACCTGAAATCGCGAAAAAAAAATCAGCTGTTCCCTACATTTATGTTCGTAGAACTCGTCAAAATGTATGGAGGAACAGCTGATTTTTTTTTCGCGATTTCAGGTTTGGTCCCATAGTAAAAGTTGTTCATAATGATGAGTACAGAGGTTATTGGTGTTTTTCAAATAACCCCGTATAACAATGTTTATTAGAAATAGGAGACTCATATTATATTTTTGGGGATTTAGTTAATCTGCTTGATGCCGTGCTGCTGATGGGACATAATATAGAGTTCAACTAATTGAACAGGATAGTCATCCAAATCGCTAACTATATTTGAATGCAAGTTAATTAACACCCGCTATGACACCCGCCATCTCATTCCACGAAATCGCATGCGAGAATGGTAATATGAATGTCAACATGAATACGAGTACATATCATGTTCATGTATCACAAAAAGCGAAGCAGCCAACGTCATGAAATGAATTTCTCCCTTTTACGTTCCCACAGATACTTCGTGTTCCAACTGTCGACTGAGCTATCTTATAGAGACGCGAGAGTCGGTCCCACGGAAACACAGAGACAACTGTGTCACAACTAGGAATTCTGAAAGCGTCCTTGAATCTGCGGTTCTATGGAGATATGAGATGAATAGCTTCATAATGTGGTTGAATAGTCGGGTAATTCTATGGTGTGTTACTCGTTAAATTATTGCCTCTTTTTCAACAGCCAAGGTCGATTTATCAGGGTAAGTAATGTAATCGCATGATTAGGCAATGTTTCGGAAAACAACTTTATAGATGAAACTAGTTGTGCTTTGCGGTTCCAATCGCAGGAAATCTATTTTTCGTGCTGAAAAATATCTTTGTAGGTCAGACTTCCTTTTTGACACTCTACAGTTAGGGAAAGTCACAAAAGATTATAGGGAAACTGATTTTTGATTTGTAATGTTCAGGCAAATTCATATGGGAAAAACGCTTAATAAAAAGATGTCTATTGTTCAAAATAATGAATAACTAATGAAGCAAGACACAGATTGGAGATACCACACGTTCCCACGCCCTGTCGCTATCATAAATTAATATTTATAAAGTATTTAGGAGGAAGAAAACAAATGTAAAAATAATGAAGCTCTTCCCCGAGATAACACTGAAGGTCTTGCAACAAGGCTGTTCAAATGTAAAAATAATGAAGCTCTTCCCCGAGATAACACTGAAGGTCTTGCAACAAGGCTGTTCTATATTAGAACACAAATATTGATATCAAATGGTGAGGAGAACTGTTGACTTGGAACTGAGTTATTTATTCAAGAATACGATAATTTCTAATTAGCATATATCAGTGCATAGAAGTTGAATGTCAAGTTCATTACATAGGCCTTTAAACTGCGCTTTAGCATACATTATAATTAACACGAATTCTTCCTGTTAGATTGCTTAATTCTCCGTAATTTATTCTGTGAAGACAACCAAGCCTTCGACTTATGCTTACGCCTGAAGTGTTTGCTTTTTGATTAATGCATACACTATACATTAGCAGCTCTGTAAACATTATTTAGAAGATCCCGATTACAATAACATGTAGCTGAAACCACGCATACGGTTTATTTACGGCGCAATTTTGAGGTACAAATAATTATGGAATACAAACAGATGAAGAAACAACTTAATACAACTGTCAAAAAATTAAAATACATAATTCCACCGTCGTTATACTCATTCATACCAGCAGCAGGCATAGCGGTTCTAGGTAATGGACTTGCTTTATACGATGTTACGAGTATGGCATAAAATCACAACAAAACAAATATCCCTCGGCGCGCTATCGATAAACTCCTGGCCAGCACTACGGCACAGATAAATCAAACAACTGCGCAGCTCTGCCTCAGAACGGCATCGGCAGCCATTATCTATTTGTTGGCGAATAGATGACTGGGTCAGACAAAATAACTTTTGATGTTACGAGCACAAGATCGGGAGGGGTCTATTATACCTCGTGCGATGACTATTATGTAATTGACGTCTTTGAACCGCAGTGCTCGAGGGGTAATGGCAAATGGCGTACTAGATATAAAAAACAGCAATCGGATGATTTGGACGCCTATTTGGAGAAGTCGCCTAAAGCAGAAAGATAACAGATTAAAGACGAGAATTAAAATTACTGGGAAGCTTGCCTTTGATCCAGGAGCCAGTGCAGACGCTTTTACACATCGTTGGTGCGCCATAAAATAGCAGAGGGTTGCTTTTGAAGGACCACTCCCATTTTCATACTGTTTTAATGTCAAATCTGTATCCCCATGGCCTATGTTCAGCAGTGGACAGCGATAGGCTAAGTCGATTGAGTTGATCTCAAAATCAATGGTAATGCTACCAGCCTTTTGGGCACTTATCCCATTGACAGCGATGCGGACGAATTTTTTGATGCCCAATGAGCTCCTGCATTTTTCTTTTTTTTTATTATATACTTGTATATATTTTTAGCAATCGGAAGTGGATATGTTTAAAAAAAACAACACAGCACGTGCAATCACAAGTATAATCAATTAATTTCAATACACACGTTTTTAAATTATTACAACCGTCAGTTTTCTTACACAAGGAACCAAATTATAACGACTAAAACAAACATAAATCACCACTGGTTATAGAATTAACTTCTAATTAACTAGTTCAATCAAATACAACAACAATAAGACTTACAGCCCTTTGAACGATGTTGCCGCTACGAGTGACACCCGAGGGTGAGCGCGCTCCTTTTATACTAGATTGGAAATTGTCACGGGATTCTTCCCTTATTATATATGTATTTAGTGTTAGCATGTAAATTGTAATTGTTGTGTCTTTGTGAATTATATAAAATAGCATAAATTAAATTAAAAAAAAACATTGGTTGTGTGTAAAGTCGGTTTACGGACGATAATTTTACGTGATAACGTCATAAGAAAACATCCGATCATGCCTCTCTATCGCTTGTTCCGCGCTCTCGCTTGCACACTCGGCTCAGGCGGAACGTCACAATGCGTTATGCTTTTTCGTGCGTGCAGCCGGCGTTCATCGATTTATAAGACGTTATCATGTCAAAAAGTTGACATGTATCTCATACGTTTCTTTCCACTAAACTCTAGATTCATCATTCACTAAAGCATCTGAAGTATCAGAGCTTTTTTCTTGCAGTTTTGCACGATGTTATTCAAGATTGTTCAAGAGTTCTTGAGTTCCCCCGATACAAACCCCAGATTTGAGCTCGGCTGTCTCATGAATTCATGATTTTACATTACTTAAGATTCCATTTTTGACGGTAACTAGTCTGTGAATATTCCAGTATCGACCGGTAGTCTGGCACTCTCAGAGAGGTCTAATGAGGTAAAACCCCTTTGAGCATTAGTAATGATGTTACTGTACCGCAAACCGCAAAAGGTACTGTCAGATAGCTCCATGTAACCTTATAGCCCGCGGGGCAATTGCGTAACACATTGTCAATTGGAATCGGTTTCATTTTGACAATTCAACAACATTCAATGCGTTATTTACGCGTTGAGCAGACAAATTTTTCGAACTTATGGAGCAATGGATTAGAAAATTGTTTCAAAATTATTCTGATTCCGATTGATTGTATGTTATAATGTTACGCAATTAGGGTGCCGGTCAAAATAGACATTTAAATTCGCATAAAGCTGAAAATTGGTATGAATGTTGGGAACACCATTAAAAATAAACTGTCAAAAGTCCCCATCAAGCCGTGTGCAAAAAATTTTATTCAAGGTCAAATGTTCCAAAAATCGGTTTTTTGCATTTTTTAGCTAAACGGTAAGTTTTAGGTATCATAAAAATAGGTAAGACAAAATTTGTTTAAATATATTTGTTTACAATACATAGATATGCGCATAATTATGGATGGAAAAATATTGCTGGTTCAGGTTCAACATGTTTTGCCATATTCGGTGTACAAAATAGTTTTAGTTTGTAGTATTTAGTTGGAATTATAAAACGAAATAATTAAATTATAGTCAAAATACAGTCACAAAAATATAGTAAAAAAATTAATAATAATATAATATTTAAAACAATACAATTAATAAAACTAAATACCTACATATTAAGTTATCTTAATTAAAAATTTGTCATTTAAAAACTTCGTAACATTATAAATAGATATAGTATCCCTTACTAATAAGCAATTATTTTAGCACTCTCTTGAATGAATTGATATTCATTTCCTTAGTTCATCATGCAATTATCTACAAAAATTGTTCTTACACTTTTTTCCTAAGAATCACCATTTCGGTGTTCCTAACGTTTATACCAATTTTCAGCTGTATGCGAATTAATGTAACCTTACCCCTATTTTTGAAGCTAAATTGACCGAACTATTATACGTAACCGTGTTAACTTGTCATTGGCGCCGATTCCCTTGTTCAAAAACTAAACTAAATTTAATTTCAGTGCATCTTTTTCTTTCTATTTCATTAAGAAAAGGACAGAAGATAAATATTAGTTTAGACCTGTCAAATAAGTCAGTGGCGTCGATTCTCTTGTTCACAAACTAAACTATATTTAAGTTCAGTGCATCTTTTTCTTTCTATTTCATTAAGAAAAGGACAGGAGATAAATATTAGTTTAGTCCTGTCAAATTAAGATACTCCATAGACAATTTAGACGTGATTAAAAAATTGGCTATTAAAAATACGTCAATTTACGCCAGGCACGGACTAATTTGACAGGTCTAAACTAATATTTATCTTCTGTCCTTTTCTTAACGAAATAGAAAGAAAAAGATGCACCGAAATTAAATTTAGTTTAGTTTGTGAACAAGGGAATCGGCGCCAATGCCTGACGTAAATTGACGTATTTTTAATAACCAATTTTTAATCACGTCTAAATTGTCTATGGAGTATCTTAATTTGACAGGACTAAACTAATATTTATCTCCTGTCTTTTCTTAATGAAATAGAAAGAAAAAGATGCACTGAACTTAAATTTAGTTTAGTTTGTGAACAAGAAAATCGGCGCCATTGAATTCTAATCAACGAATTCCTTCGTGTATGCGCCACGAAAGATGAGATTTGACGAGCGTCAGTGGGGTGGGGAGCTTGCGCAGGGCGCAGGTACAGTCGTGTACGAAATAGTTACCCATAATTTTTATATCTATTCAGGCATTTTTCGATGAGATTTAGATTAAAATTCTTAACAATATTATAATATTTATTACGAAATAATAAGGTTTAAGATAAAAAAAATGGCAGATTTTCCTATTCACTATCACTAATAAACACACCCGCGGGAAAATCATCGTTCGGGACGCGACTGCAACCAGGTACATTAACTTCAATAAATACACTACTTGTTTCATCGTTTTCGTCAGATGACGATGAGGAACTGCCTGAGTCTCCTGAGTCGCTGTCGCAATCTCCTAGTCTGATAATTATGTCCATCGTATCCGTCAAATTGTCAATTATGTGATCACTTTCTACGTAAAAATCTTCAATTTGTTTTGTGTTATCACATAGCGCTTTCCATTCATTTGGTCCCATTTGGTTTGCCTTTTCGGTTACTAACTCTATCATATGCTTGAGGTTCCATTGCACATTTTTACTACTCGCATAATCTTTTATTGAGGCCCAAGCCATTTTGATTGGATTTAAATCTGGGTGGTTTGGGGGTAATCGCAGTACGTCATGACCGTGTTCAGATAGTATTTTGTCAATGCTGAATGTCTTAAATCGTTCTTTATGTATTTTTATCAATTTGTACAATTGTGGTTTAAGCATATCTGGAGTGTAGGGAATTCCTTTTTGGGTTAGCCATGATTGCATATCAGCTTTCTTAGTGTTCGAGCTTGGTGCAGATTCATACTCCTTATTGTGATACGAGGCATTATCAACTACCACGACGGCATTTGGTGGAAGATTGGGTATTAGCTGGGATCGAAGCCATTTCTGATAATTTTCGTAATTCATAGCGTCGTGGCCGTCACCTGTTTTTGCCCCAGAGATAAAAGTCAGTAAAGCGTTTGGTATGGAGCCACTTTCAGATCCAGCGTGTACAATAACCACACTCTGACCTTTCGTTATTGGTTTTTTGAGCACTTTATCCGAATTATCGGACCAAGATTTGGACGTAGTATGCGTGAAATGCACGTAAGACTCGTCAGTATATACAATAGAGCGGCCTTCTTGGCGATATCTTTGTACTTTTTGTAAATATTCAATTCTTTTCAGTCTGATATTGGATTTTTCAATAAGAATTTTTCGATTATTTTCGGTCCTCCTCCATCGAAAACCAAGGTCTTTCAAAATGCGGCGTAGACTTGTTGTAGAACCTTGATAGCCAATATCATCGCGCAACTTTGCTAAAATTGTATTAAAGGTCGGCAGTTCCTTGTTCGTAACATGGACGTTGTGAATACATCTTTTTATCACTCCTTTGTCAAATTCATCTATATCGGTTAAAAGTTTGGGCCTTGACCTTTTTTTTCCGGGAGTGCGGAAAATTGGTACGAACTCGGAACTGTTTCCTTCCTTCACAATTCTTTTTATTGTAATTAATGATGTTTGAGTTGCGGCCGCTGTACGCATTTGTACCTGCTTCAAATTTTGTACACCTTCCTTTGCTTCTTTTGACATATAGGTGTACACGTCGTAAACCATCTTCCTAGTTTGCTTTCTTAATGTTTTACCTCGAGGCATAATGAAGATTATACAAAGTTGCGCTCGTATACAACAACACAACTATAAACAAAGTAGAAATTTATAAACACAGGTTGCACTCGTCTGTACTTGCGGAGTCAAGCGGAGCGTGCACGTGGTGAGGAGAGCGGGAGGCGACTAACGCGCACATGCGCGATGCCGCACAGTGGGCTGGGATTACAAGGTTGGGTCTTAAGAACTAAAATATATTTTTTTAGTATCTAGACATAAATATAAAAAGTTTTTACTCTTTGACTTTTTTTAATTGGACTCGTACTTTCGGAGATATAGCCATATCAAATTTGTATGAAGAGTTATGAAATTTTAGTTTCGCAATTTATTCCAATTAATTTGAAATTGAAAATAATGTACACTAAACGGCCTGAAGTACTTCAATACTTACTTAGTACTTTAAATAAAAAAAAATTGTTCGACATTTTCCACCACCATAGGTAATATAGGTAGGTATGACGTATTTTGTTTTGACACTTATTTCCGGGAATGAAGACATAGGAATGCGCGACCGCAACATCAAGTTATGGCACGTGTCGTTACCTGATTGGTGCAACGATAATAGGGCACAATATGTACTATTGCATTCAAACGTACTTCAGTGTTCTATTACCCACCATAATAGACGCACTACCCTCACATATTTATTACTTATACAAATAAGTGAAGTGAGTGTGAGTTATTTTGTGTTTGTGAAAATGTTTGAAGATTTGGTGACCAACCTTGACCTTTTTATTATTTTAAAAAACAGTGGCAGTATTAAAAATAATGAAAGTTTGTGTAGTGAGATAAGGTCTAAATTTTTAGTCGAATTAAGTGATCAACATGAAAAGACCTGAAAGTTATTTTGTGCAAAATTTTGTTATAATTTAAATAGAAGATGGGAAAACGCTCATCGTAAAGAAACTATATTCAAAACTAAAAATAGCGAATGGTTACAAGAAACCATAATGTGGCCAGACTTTATTAAGTGTTTAATAACCAGTAATGAAGATCAAACAGCACCGAGTACATCAACTCAGTATGTATCACCAGCAAAAGTTTCTGACGGTGTCTCCACCGAGCAAAGCCCTAGAAAACCGTTTTGTGAATTAGCGCTTAAACAGAAAAAAGACGAGCAAAAAACTTTCATTTATCTTCGGACGAAATAAAATATGCATATTTTGAGCAGTTGAAAGCGGATGGGAATGATGAGATTGCTAAAATACTAGAACATTTACTTAAGAATCCCCAAGATGTAAAAAAAGTTAAGAAGTGCATATCTGTAGAAACAAAATCTGTATTTTCTCCGGATGAGGCTTTAGGATTATTTTTATCACTTAAGCTGACCAAGTGGCAATACAATACTTTAAGAAAAAGTGTTAAAGAGAATGACGGTAATATTTTTCCATCTTATTTTCAAGTGCAACATGCGAAACAGGAATGCTATCCACCAAAAGATGCTATTACAGTGAGGGACACATCAGCCAAAATAAAGTTACAAGCTCTATTGGATATAACGACAAGAAGAATAATGACGTCACTCGTCATAGATAGTGGAGGTAAAGAATTTACACTAATCAGTAAGTGGGGATTTGACGGTGCTTCAAATCAAGCCAATTACAAACAAAAAGTGCAAACAAACGATGAACAAGAAAGTGAACTGGACGATTCAAGCATATTTATGGGAAGTTTAGTGCCAATAAAAGTAATGTGCGGCGAACGAGTTATCTGGAAAAACGATTCACCAAATTCATCATACTGGTGTCGTCCAATCTTTTTCGAATTTGTGAAAGAAAATAAAACTTTAGAAATTAACACTTTTTTCAGGCAAAATTGTTAAATTTTGCCTGAAAAAAGTGCTATTGAGGAAGAGATTGTTAATTTAGTAAAAACAGAAGTTGGAGAAATAAAGATTTCACACTCTTTATTAATGACAATGATAGACGGAAAAGCAACATCAATTTTATGTGATACTTCATCTCAGAGATGCGACATTTGTAAAGCCACTCCAACTGAGATTAATAATTTGCCCTTAATTGGATCAAAACCGACTGATCCAGATCTCTGTAAATACGGATTGTCATCATTGCATATCTGGATACGAATGATGGAATGCATTCTGCATATAGCTTACAGATTAACGATAAAGACATGGACAGTAAAGGGAGACAACAAGTGCATCATGGAAAGCAGGAAGAAAAATATACAAGATGCTTTTAAAAATAGAATGGGACTTCTGATAGATGTTGTCAAACAAGGGCACGGCTCCACGAATGACGGAAATACTGCTAGAAGATTTTTTGCAAACCCAAACGTGACTGCTGAGATAACTGGTGTTAGTGAAGACTTAATTAGGCGGTTTGCAACCATTTTAGAGGCAATTTCATCAGGTTACCACATTGACAGAGTCAAATTTCACGAATATGCTTAAGTGACCATGCGACTGTATTTGGAATTATATGGCTGGTATTATATGCCTTCAAGTGTTCATAAAGTTCTTATGCATGGTGCAGCTATTATTGAAAGTTTTGGTCTAATACCAATTGGACAGCTATCTGCAGAAGCCGCTGAAGCTAGAAATAAAGACTTTCGTAGGTACCGCCAACACCATTCCAGGAAATGCAGTAGAAAAATTACAAATGAAGACATTCTAAATAATTTGTTGACCAGCTCTGATCCACTCATCTCAGCGAAACGCCACAAACTTCGCAGAAAATATAAAACTTTGTCAGAAGAAGCACAAAGTTTATTAATAATTGAACAAATGGAAACATTTGATGATGACGAATACGAAAATTTTGCATTTGTTAATATGGATACTCTTGATAGTGATTAAATTAAAAAAGTGCAGTGACCAGTACCTGATTGTGATTTTTACTTATTTTATCAGTCCTTAGTGGATTAGGCCTAACGGGGAGACCACTACATAAAAAAAACGCGCCTGGTTCTTAAACTCTATGGTAGTGTGGAATAGAGAACAAAATTTGAAATTGCGACCAAATCGCAGAAAATCGCAACCCGACAATAGGTGCTAAAATAGGACAAAAATACGTACTATACATACGTAAAGTCAATTCTTTGAGAAAATTTGAGAATTTCTAGATTTTCAAGTTTTTTTGTTTTGCTTCATACAAAAATTACTTTGGTTATTAATAACTCCGAAAATACTCAAGTTATCTAAACGACCCTCATATAAATAATTACTTATAATCAATAGATAAATCCAACGCACTATTTAAAATTTCAGAAAAAGAAACTTTTTTTTTTTAAACGCTAAGTCCTCTACCGGCCCGTTTCAGCCCACTGTGTGCCGTGCCGCGCCTCCCGCGCTCTTTCCGCCGCCTGCCCCGATGACGCCCGGTCCCTTCCCGCCTCAGACCTCATATCGCTAAAGAGACCTTTAAATCGTCTACCGCGCAAGTCAAACCACGTGGTGTGTCGAGTCTCATCTTTCGTGCGGGGCGCGTAATAGTTAGCCCCACGAAAGATGACACTTGACCCCGCCTCCCGCGCTCTTTCCGCCGCCCCTATGACGTCCAGTCCCGTCCCGCGCTCAGACCTCATACCGCTAAAGAGACCTAAAGACGTGTAGGTACTGTGCAAGTCAAACCACGTGGTGTGTCAAGTCTCATCTTTCGTGGCGCTAACTATATCTTACCTTAATATTTATGTTCAAAAGAGCTCCTATTTCGTATTTCAGTATTTGTATCATGGTCATCCAACTAGGGTTGAAAATGTAACTAAGTAATTATTTACACTAGATACTAAATTAAATGACTAACTAACTTACTATACAAATAAATAAAAAAACAAAGGACACTTAGGCGTCGAAGTACTCGTCCGCATCGCTGTCATCCGGAAACGTGCCCAGAAGACTGGCAGCATTGCCACGTTGAATGGCAATGCTGAGGTAATAATAGGGTTTATGCCTTGCTAATAATAGTTTGATTGTGTTATACATGTTATAGGTTAGCAATTCGTATTACTAAAACGCCTGAACAATTTCTTAGTAGTAGAATTTATCTTAAGTTTTTGTCAGCAGAATTGACTCTATATTTGACAGTGACACTCTTATATAAACGAACAGAGGCTTAGACAGGATCTCGTTGATTCATTAATACTATGTAATCAATGGGTCTTTGTACAAAACAAGGAGTGGCAACGGACTTGCTATTAAGGCTGATTTAGACAGGGTAAGTAACTGACTCCAAACTCGAGACAAGTCAGCGCTGACCCGATATTTACCTAGTGTAAATTGAATTTGGAGTCAGTGGAGTCTGTACTACCACATAATATAATTATAATAGTACTAGAATACTACTGACACCCAATTCAATTTACACTAGGTAAATATCGGGTCAGCATTGACTTGTCTCGAGTTTGGAGTCAGTTACTTACCCTGTCTAAATCAGCCTTTATTGAGGTGTTATTCCCCGAGTATTTGCACTATTTAACCATCGTATTTTCAAAGATTTGTTATTCAAATTCCAGTGTTTGCGCAGTCTCGCAGGCCTTCTCTGTCTCTTGAATTATTCCACAAGAGATGTATTCCCTGTTTATCTAACGGTTCCTAGTTGAAATAACTTTGCTCAGCGTTGAGTGAAATGTATTATTCAAGTTACAGAATAAAAATAGCTAAGTAGTATTTTTAAAACACTTAAAAACATTAAAAATCTTCTTATAATCTGTACGATAAATGTCTACTATGTAAATGTAGTTTCACACTGTTTTTTTACTCGTGTTTCAGTTATTTGAACGACCGTGGCCTTTAAAACTGTTTGAAATATTGAACTTAAATGTACTGAGAGCGGTTAAACTGGTTCTGTTCAATGCATTCATAATGTTACGGCATTATTTATTGAGACTTCTTGTTCAACAAGCGATAGCGATTGCATCATATCATCGTAAAAGTACAGTTAAGTATTAAAAAGATTTATATTTTCCTTACATATTGATCATTTTGTAGTAGGGACTGGTTATTTTACTACTGGATAAAAAGAGGTCATTGGCGTAATTAAAAGAGCGTCATGCTTTATGGGTACTTTACATATCTGTACTTGATACTATGTGAAGTATGCTTATCTGAAGTCTGAAGCAATTTAACAACAGCAACGAAACAAAAGAAGTATACAGGTTGAAATTGAAAACATGTGACAAATCGAAATGGGAGATTGTACTCATCATTATGAACAACTTTTACTATGGGGCCAAACCTGAAATAACGAAAAAAAAAAAACAGCTGTTCCCTACATTTCGACGAGTTATGCGAACAAAAATGTAGGGAACAGCTGATTTTTCTTAGGCGATTTCAGGTTTGGTCCCATTGTAAAAGTTGTTCATAATGATGAGTACAATCTCCTATTTCGATTTGTCGCAAGTTTTCAATTTCATCCTGTATACTTCAGGGCTTCGTTTACTTTCATACTGCTGATTTTCTTCACAACAAAATCTTAAAAGACATCTTACGGTAGAAGGACTGTCCAATTCTTTGCCAAGACTCACAATCAGCTCCTCAGATTGCGTAAACATATTCGCAGACCATTTTCCCAGTACATTTCCCACGCTGGAGAGCGGTTGCTCCAGTTTGTCATGTCGTATCGATTTTCCGACCATCTGGCTAAATGCCAAGTGTAAGGCTGTAAGCACGATTGTACCTATACTGTCTGGCAACTTGCCAAATGCCACAAAGTTAGACTTTTAATCAATTAAAACTATACTGGGGTAGCGTGTTGTGGGTTTTGTTATTTCTTTGACGTTTTAGGAAAATATTTGTTTAGTGAAAAGCTTATATTATTTTAGTTTTAACACGCAAGTCATAGATTTATAATAATTATAAATCTATGACGCAAGTATTATGTAGTGTAGTTTAGTAAGTAAGTAGTAGCAAAGAATTATTACTATCTTGTGACAATTTTTTGCCACACACATGGATTAAGTTGGATTATTCTAAGATTTTAATTTGGCTATCATGAATGCATTTGAGCCTTCGTTTTTAATAGTTAGTTTCAGTGTAAAATTACATGATGGCGCTTCGGTTCATGCACCAACAAAACAGACTTTCTTTGATCACCAACTACGTGTAAACACACCTCAATACACAGAGAATATTACTCTGACTGATCTCTGTAACGACCGATAGTAATCATTCGTCTCAGTACTTACTTACTAAACTAGTACATTAGTGTGACGCATTGTTTTGACCACGTGAAGATTTAGGTCTTTATGCAAAATAACAACAAACTCTTTGGCTGCCAGCACGTTGGTATTTTGTTTTTCGTTCTTCTTAGTTTAAAATCGTAGACATACTACTTGTACTGCTTTGGCTCATCAGATCGGACACGATACACGAATATTTGTAGCAGGTTATCGCTCTTAAACGAAGGTATAGACATGCGTGTGACTGACCAAGTACAGTAACACCTTGACTTGGCCTAAGTTCTATTAGATCAGGGGTATAGAACCAAAACTGGTTGTGTCCACCAATTTTATAAAAAGTAAAAATAACGTTTTAAATTTAGTATGTGGCAGTAAAGCGTGGGAACACAAACTATATGTTTTTATATATACTGTGATTTTTTTTTTCTAAGGACATAACCAGATTTGTTTCTATACCTCTCAGATATTCTGTGACTTGGCCTAGCGAAGTAGATACGACCGAGATTCTATACAGGTTGAAATTGAAAACATGCGACAAATCGAAATGGAAGATTGTACTCATAATTATGAACAACTTTTACTATGGGACCAAACCTGAAATCGCGAAAAAAAAAATCAGCTGTTCCCTACATTTATGTTCGCATAACTCGTCAAAATGTAGGGAACAGCCGATTTTTTTTTGCGATTTCAGGTTTGGTCCCATAGTAAAAGTTGTTCATAATGATGAGTACAATCTCCCATTTCGATTTGTCGCATGTTTTCAATTTCAACCTGCAGAATAAGAGGCGGGTGGTCGTTTCTCTATAGAAACGCTCTCGCCTGTTTTCTTTATGGTTAATGACCATAAAGCAATGTTTTTTTACAGAATAGTAAATATTAACTACTTGTATGTCCTTATGTTTTCCTTTTTGATGATACATTATTTTTATAAGCACTAGGTAGAACCCTCAAAAAATTCCGATTTAAACCGCTGTCCAACAGAGGCCCAGTGTACAAAGACAACTATTAAAGAAAAACAGGGACAAAGTATTCAGTTTTTAAAATATCTTTTAAATTGGTCCCATATTGGAGGAGTAAATAGGCGAGAGCCAAACCTCGAATTACGACTTTTTACCTAGGATTTTTCAAGTCTCTCCGACCGTATATCCTCTTAATAACTGTTTATAACTGACATGCGACGTACTGTACCTGGCCAAACCTGCGCGAATTTTGTGAATATTCGCCGCTGCTTGCAGTACTAGCCACGGCAGTAAATTTACTGGACGAGTCACGAAAATGTTACTACTTCTCTTACCTGAGCTGAGCGCAGTAAAACTGATGCGGGATAGCGGTTAGCACTCCCGCGCCGTCTCCCGTGTCATTGTCGCAGGCGCACGCACCTCGGTGCTCCATGCGTTTTGCGAGCGTCTCTGCATCTCGGACGATCTGCGTAAACAGATTTTAATTTTTCAGTATCGTAAATCACGGCCAACTTGCAACACAAATCACTAAATTAAATACGTTTAGCGTTAAACATCGTTTAACACATAATTTTGTCTCTTTAATCTTCAAGCGATGGACACAAACAGAACGATGTTTTAATTCGGTAACGTATAAAATTTTGTGATTTGTGGTGCAAGCAGGCGCGGTCTAAGAGTCTTCTGTGAAGGTCCTGAGGGGATGGCAGCTGCTGCAGTCCTGTTATTGCTGACTAGCTAATTCTATTACCAGGTACAGATACAGACCAACAGACTCAAGAAAAGAAAACGCAGACTGCGAAGGAAAAACAAATCTAAAGAAGGTTGGCGACGGTGAGAGTTGCTGGGAGAAAAAACGTGCTCAAGAGAAATGTTTCTATCACCTGTTTCGTGAATTATTGCTACAAGACGTTTATTTTTAAAAACAGGATGAATATATGGCTTTAATTTGTCAGCGCCAAAAGAGCCATAAGGTTCGAACTGATTTGTTTGGTGAGCGAAAACGTCATTATCCGGTAATACCTAAATAATTATATACATAAGTACATTGATTAAACCGTTTGAACTAGGTCTTGTTTTGATTGTACATATTAGCAAAATGGTCGTCTACACAAAACGCGCGAAACAGATGTTAACAAACAGCAACAGTAATCTTCCATTCGAAGTTATTAGTATCAACTAGATTTAAATTCACCAACGAGACAAATGCATGCAAATAAAAATTGGATCGACTCTAGACAACTAAATTAGGTAACTGCTTCGGTAATGGCTGCTTACATTTAGATTTTGACAGTTGTAGATGTATCATAATGAGATTGCTTTAGTACGAAGCCATAAAATACGATATTGGTAATTGACTAGTTGATTTCACTAAACATTTTGCCTTTAGCATTGTGGATTTGTGATGCGTAGCTCCAAATCGTTAATATTGATGGAAGAATGACTGCCAAGAAAAACACGCAATTGTAATTTGAAAAGTTTCCAAATAATATGCAATCAAAATTGCCATTTTCTTTTGACTTGGCTAATGGAAGTTTGCCAAATGCAATGCAGAAAAGATCAATATGGTAAAGATAATTTATTTGTCCAAAACTTTGCTTTTAGGTTTTCATTTCAACGAAATGGCTGTCTTGACACTCATAATCGATACTGCGGATGGAGTATCAGCTTACTGCTAATTTCGTGTCTGGATACAATTCAAGTAAAGGGCAAATTCCCAGGGACGCGCCTAAAGCTATTGCTATGTCTTAGGCATATATCTCACTAGGACACCATGGTTTCGCTGCCAGCAAAATATCACAGCCTTATGGTGGGTATCTCACCAGGCGCCCGATTGGTTGCGCAACCAACTACACATTTTTTCACTAGTATCCTAGTAAGATAGGGTCCTTATTCGACAGTAATGTTCACTTGTCTATGTCGCATCTATCCCTTTTGGGAATAATCTGACCAATTAGCATCGGGTAATTTCAAAGGGCACCCGGTGAATATTGTTGATCTATAGATTCAATGGACAATGGCGAGCGCAGACAGTTCTCATCGCAAATTAATTTAACGTCGCTAATTGACAAGAGATGGGGCGCTACCCTAGTCGAGATCCGGCTTAGGGCGTTGCTAGCGCTTATGGAGTCTGTCTGGCTTTCGGACGTCAGCTGTACAGACAGTGAGGATATTTTTGGACATGCAAACATAGAACAATGCAAGCATTAAAGTGCTTTTATACACAGTTGAAAACTTCAATAAAACTCAATAAATTCAACGTGACTCCAGAAGGGATCCTGAAAATGATTTGTAAAGGAAACGTTTCGAAACTTCAGCATTGTATAACAGGAAAGGTTTAGTTTTGTGGAAGAATGGCTGTTTGCGCAAGATATTTCTGGAGTTGAAGCATTTGAGTGGCTTAGATGGTATTATACGTTGAATGAAAATTATTTGATGAAGAAAATGGAAAATGTTAAAGTTTTGTTCAAGAATGGACTGGTTATGCAAGATATTCCTGGAGAAGCATTTGAGTGGCTTCGATAGGAAGAAAAATATTTGTTAAAGAAAAAGGAAAATGGTAAAGTTTTAACAATGAACTGGTTGCGTAAGATATTTCTGGAGTTGACAAGAATTTGAAAGGCTTTGTAGGTTTTGCAAGAAAAAGCGGAACTCCTCCGGAGGAGGAGTTTCGCTTAAAAATAAATAGTTGCGTAAAATATTTCTCTAGTTGAATCTTTCCTAAGGATTCGACGGTTATGCAAGTGAGGTACTTACTTTATGGGAACGTTTTCCGTCGATAGCAACTACAAATCCAACTCCACAGGCCTCGTGCTCGTTCTGAGGGTCGTACAAGCCTTGCTTGGGCGGCCCTTCCCACTCCATACCTGGAACAAAGTGTTGGACATAAGAATTATAAAACTAGACATTAGGTTAGACAGAACTATAGCTATAAAACTGCTAAGTCGTTAAGAATTAAAATATAGGTATGAAGATGGTTCACAAACGCCGCCGCCTCGTACTGTATTATTCAAAGTGTGGGAATATTTATTTATTTAACAGGATAACGTATTGTGTTCGATGTAACGTGACATTTCCTATTGATTTTAATTCATTGAATGGAATCTGAATTCAACTATTATTATCGTGTAATTTTTAGAGTTCCGTACCTCAGAAGGAAAAACGAAACCCTTATAAGATCACTTCGTTGTCCGTCTGTCTGTTCGTCTGCCAAGACCCTTTTTCTCAGGAACACGTGGAGTTTTTACTACTACTTGCGCAGGTAAAAAATGGGATTAAAAAAATAGTAGTCTTTGTATTTGCCTCTCGGTCAAGGCAAAAATTACTATTTTGAGATTCCTAGCTGAGGTGAGAAGGAAGGTGAGGGAACAGCGCGGGGGAATGTCCCATGCCCTAAAAGGTGCACCTTTTAGCGCATGGGACATTCCCCCGCGTCGTTCTTGTATACTTTTAAAAATTTATTGGGTGATTTTTCCGTGGAATGCATCCTACGGAAGTCACCCAATACATTTGGTTACACCCATGGCATTGACTGCCACCGCGGTCAACGGTGACCGCGAACAATAGATTTTCTATTGTGTCTATTGTCTGGCAGTCAACGTGTTAAAAGTATACAAGATTTGAGCTCAGCCATAACTCTGTAGGTTCAATAAAACTCGAGATACACGTTCTCTGGAATACAGCTTAACTTGATTTTCGATGGACTCGTGCGGCTGTTATTATTTAGTCGCAAGCCTGTGGCCTTAGCCACAAGCCAGTCTATCCAATTCAGAAATTGAAGATACATATGTATTTGTTTTAAAGTTTTAGATATCATGCCTGTTCTTTTCGCATAAAAATGTACCTACAACTGTAAACTGCATTAACCATAGTGCAATTCATTCATAGAGCGAACTAGGTACCTAATTAGGTATGGCGTGCAAGCACGTGCAATGGTCATGTTCAAAGGTTTACAAGGCTCAAACAAAAACCATTTCGCCTTGTTCTAGAAATAGCAGGTTCATTGACATTACTACTACAATAAACAATATCGTTGGGACTAGCACATTAGCCGGTTTGGCTAGCGTGTTTATGATCGTAGTTTTCTTTGAGATAAAACTAGATTATAGCATGTTTAAAGAAAAATTCTGACAGCCAGTCTTGCCAAGGGGTATCGTGTTACCCAGTAACTGGGTTGTGGAGGACAGATGTCAGTCGCTCCATGTAAAATACTGGCATTCAGGTGCATCCGATTAGACTGAGTTGAGAAAAGGTTAGAAGATGATAATGTTTAAAAAAAAAGAAAAATTTTGGAATGCCAACTTGCAATACGATTTCTTTTTTAGGTCGATGCCATAGCACGTTGTAAGTAGAGATTAGCCCCCTTATTCATAATCCTATTTTATCTATATTTTAGCTAAAATAGGTTTATAAAACGTTTGTCTTTATCTGTCACGTTGTCATTTCTGTGTGTAAGAAAGAGACAAACCCCATTTTAACTAAAATAGGTTTGATAAGTTTTATGAATAAGGGGGTAGGTAGTTATAAATCGAGATAGCAGCCTGATCCTTTTCGGGCAGCATTGGAAGAAAACTAGCTGGTGTCAGACCTTTTTCAACGACGGCCCTGTACATAAATAATTCCAATTTTTGTAGACGAACAAGAAATTCACCAATTTCTATTTCAACAAGGGCACATATCAGTAAGGAATATTTTATATGATACACATAAATGGTGAGTATAGAATGTATATTTCTTGGTTTATTTATATTACAAATTGTTCGTATGACGTTCTGTTTTGAATTTATCTTCAACAAGACACGACTGCATTTATATCAGTCCATTTGTATTTACAGAAACTGGGGAACACACTTGGATTATTTACAAAATCTATTTATAATGTACGTTGCCAAACCCATAGTTAATGTATGTATTCCCCTCAATTTTTCTAAAGGGTTTTTTGAGCTTAGCGGAGGAAAGTTATGACAGCCTCGATTTGATGGTGAAATATTTTCTTTTGCAGTTAGGTTCGACGCTACGTTCGCGTTGCTTGCAAGTTTGCGATGCGATTCTGGTAGAGCAATTTCCATGAAGTTTTCATAGAAATTGTTCTTCTAGAGTCGCGTTTATTATTATGGGGTGAAAATTAATTCACAAAAGGATTTCAGGGGGTTTTGCGAACTAAAATAAAATAGAGGGAACATTAGTTCAACACACGGTATTAATAGAATAGAAAACACCTGAGTAAAATTCCATAAGAACATAATATTAGGTATGCTATACAACCATCTATTACTGTACTAGGAAGAAGTACCTATAGGGAAAAATATTTCAATATTATTGTATTGCAATTGTCTACCTAATGAAAACAAATTATTATGCTGCATACCAACTTATTAGTTGGTATGCAGCATAATAATTTGTTTTTAACAAAAAAAAACAAAGTTTTTGACTAACCTATTGGTTAGTCAAAAACTTTTTTTTTTTTTTTTGTAATACTAGGGAGTTAGGGACAAATGGGAAATAGGAATAGAGTTAGATTATGAGAGAGAGGTATACTTACAACTTACCGCATCATTCTAATTTATACTTTATTACAATGAGGAAAGAGTTACATTGCAATGACTTACTAATGGGTAATGGCTGAATTTTTGTTCTTTTATAAATGGTTCGTGATTAGTTGATTATCAACACCAAATTAGTCGCTGATGCGTTGCCGTCTTTTTGACGCAGTACCGGGACTTTATATTGTGTCCTGACGGAGTCATTCCGTATCAATTCAATTCGTTGGTCTCTAGCAAGGTAGCAAGTCATAACTTAGTACAAGCTATCCAATTTAGGCGAGCCGTCGACAAACAAAGTCAAGGTGGCACTCAAATCACAATGCTTACACAGACGACACTGATAGATTGAGCTATTGCTCGTATAGGTACAGTCACGAGCAATCACTTACAAAAGCGATTTTCTCCTAAAGTCAATCCACCGAGCCTTTTCCTAACTATACTGGGGTCTTCCAGTCTATCGGATGCAGCTGAATACCAGTATTTTACATAGAGCGACTGCTATCTGAAGCAGTTAGGGGCTGTTCATTTATTACGTAAGACAATTTTGATCACTTTCTGACCCCCCTTCCCCCTACATAGGACCTAGACAAAATAAGACTTGGAAGAACCCCCTCCGCCCCTTTCAATCTTACGTAAGATCAGTATCTACCAAAATTGCAAAGAAAAAGTAGCAAAAAAATTAAAAAGTTATAATTTTTGCTTACTTTTGTGATCTTACGTAAGAATAATCTAGCTAGACCCCTCCCACCCCACGTAAGAAAAAAAAACCGAGTGTGCTTATGACCACGCGACTGAAGTGAAACTTCAAACGTATTTGGCTATGAGAGGAAGAGAGAAAGAAAATGAGCGCGCGCACTGCTTTCTCTTGCTTATATCCCCCACTCAACTCCCGTTCGCCTCGCCCGATCACACTTTTCGTAACGCTTACGTCACGCGTTCGCCAGCTTACTCCCCAAGTCAAGCGTGCGTAAAGAAGTTTCACTTCAAAAACAAGACTTGTTTGGACCCCCTCCTCCCCTCAAATCGTCTTACGTCAGCCCCTTACTAGGTAACACGATACCTCTTCGAAAGACTGGTTGTCAGACTTTTTGGGCTTCTAACTACCCGTAACGACCGTCGAAGATCTACGAATGAAAGCCGGGACAACGGCTTAAAGGTATGATTTCTATCTCGGCAGCACGCAGCAGTGCTGCCGCAGCACTACTGGTCCCCATTATATTCTCTATAGGAATGTCGCGCAGCATAGCTGCCGTGCTCGGAATGTAATCTTATATAAACCTATAGAAAATGTATGAGGACCACTAGTGCTGCGACCGCACTGCCGCGGCAGCACTGCTGCGTGCTGCCGAGATCGGAATCATACCTTTACGTATATCCCGTGGTATGGAGGGGTCTCGGTCTCGACCGCGGCAAGCGTAGCTTAACCTTCGAATTTCGATCGACCCGTACAGCTGTTATCATTTAGCCACAAGCCTCTCCAGCGATTTTCTTCTAAATCTAAAGCATAGATAGGAATTTTATGATGTTACGAACATAGTCTTCTCGAAACCATACTGTTATGAAAAAGGTCCTTTCTTTCTTCTTTTCAAAGTCACAATCGAATTTTGCGAAAGTCTTAAACTTTCGGAAAATTCAAAAGTGATTTATGCTTGTGACTGTATCCTATTTGATATTAATCATGATGGATTTTTTTTTACTTACATCGATAATGTATTCAAAGGTAATTCCTACGTTGTCATAATGTCATGAATTAATGAAGACATGGTAGTGACTGACGTTTAATTAATATCCTTGCCTTTAAGTATCTTTATCGCCCCTGTACTCCCAGAAACAGTAGGCAGGTAGTATACTGAAATTTCGCCAGTTTTGTTCGGTTTCATCCACATAAGTTTTGTCTTTTTCTGGGACTCAAACTATCTCTATACTAAATTACATCTAAATCCGTTCAGCGGTTTAAGCGTCAAGAGGTAACAGACAAACAGACACACTTTCGCATTTATAATATTAAGTATGGATGGAACATTGACATGTTATTGTAATCTTTGTTAATTAGTTCCAAGGGCACAACTTACAAGCATTTACACAAGTAAACAAACAGTAATTTTATAATTACTGCCCAATTTGATGTGCAAATGGGTAGATTTTCGTTATTTATCATCATTTCATCATTCATCGCACAAATTTTTTTTTAGTCCTTCGGTCCTGAGTGCGTAGATTGTTACAATGTATTTACTTACTTTGAAAATATAGTATATTGGTATTCGTTTGTTATTTCGTTTGACACAATATGTTGGGATGTGACACATGCCGTGGTTGTGGTGGGTGCCGTATTATAAATAATATAATATTAATAACACCTGTAAATGATGATAAATAACGAAAATCTACCCAAATGCTTTCATTTGCACATCTAATTATTTAAATTTGTTGTCAGATTATTCGTCTGACTTTCCAGACAAATAGTCTGACAATGAATTTAAATAAAGACTAAATTATAATCTGTCTGTAAAGATGAGGTGTCTAGATAATTGAGATTTAATGACGTTAGATGACTTTGTTTGGTGTTTATCTTAATTACTCGGATTGTGTCATTAACGGCTTATTTGCAAGATTTCGGGTTGAGGACAATTAAATAGTAGAGGTTGAATTTGGAATTTTCTTGAGGTTTCTTTTTTTATTCATGTTATTATAACTTAAGAAAAAATGTTGATGGAAACACTATGTATCTTCAGTTCAGAACTATGTAGTTTGATGGTAGATTATATTTTATTACAAGAAATCAGAATGTGGATGCAAATAGGTGTCATAAATAGTTTCAATTTTATTAGCATTTGTATACTCTTCACACACAAATGCATTATGAAGACACTAGAAATATTTATTTTTGCATTCCTTTAATTTATCATGTAATACTACATGATAAATTATATCATTATAATGACTTATATATATGCTTGACCTAGTCATTGAAGCAGGAAAAAAACGCTGGTAAGGGCAAAGGGTTACAAGATAAATACTTACATATCAGTAAGTAATATAGATCATTATACAATATTATTTTCATTTAATAAGGTAATGTAAATAAATAAGAATAAAAAATACAGTTCTGTTTAAATCATACCTTGTCAATACCGAAAATTAATGCGAGATTTTTTTTAGAATTTAAATTAGGAATGTGAAGCAGCTGACAGATCAATGACCGCCAAATCTCAGGTCATTGGTGGCGCTTTAGATAGAGACCGGTTGCTATTATGTAGAAAAAAAAACTTGATTCAACTGAATGAAAATCGAACGTATTGGGATCGGATAGTTGGATAATGATTACCACAGAATCTTAGATGCTCAGATGTTATTTTTATTGTGTGTATCTTACCCAGTATGTAGTTAATAGATAGATCGACGATTGAGGGCTATTTAGGTAGGTACCGCAAAATTATACTACGCTGCCGATTTATCAATTTATCAAATGTAAATAGGAACTGCATTTACCTATAATGTGCAGCCGGCTAACAGGAAAATATAAATATTATTATGAATTAGATTCAGAAATCCCTAGTGTTAAAAAATTATCGAAAAGCGAAGTGGATAAAACGCTGACTGAGCTGTGATTTTAAGCCGGTAGCACAGATTTTTCACCACGTATGCATTGGATTTGCATTACACGTGGAGCACCAATTGCTTGCGAAAGACGTGCCAGACATAGCCCGTGAAAAAATCTAAAGAAAGCTACAAAAAATCCCTTACCTCAAAGTATTTTCGGTAAATTGAATAAACCTTTTTCGCCTCAAACACAACTTTTAGTTCTCACTTTCACACACAAATGTTATCAAATAACAACAGATGTGCTGGATGGAGAATTTGTAGGACACTGAAAGATACCGGCAAGCGCGTAGTGACCGCTCTACAGACGACCATAGACTATACACTTATAAACTGAGATAGATGCGCATCTCTATGTAAGGAAATGCCAAAATGTTTGAGGCCCCGGATCGTCAGGTGGCGCTTTTAGTTCCCCTAAAATCCTGCAGATCGCGCTAATACGCCTGCCTCTTTATTCATACATTTTATTTTTTATTATTATGGAGAAATTTGTAGATCGTAGAGAGCTTAACAAAAGAATAAGTAAATAACATTTAATATTGTTAAGCAGTTAGCATTTCGACCTAATAATTTCCCCATTATGCAGCTTTTTTTCTCAAATAAAATAACTAGGTAGCTGATTAGATCAAATTAATAATTTATTGCAAAATTTCAATTTCAACATACTTCCTAATAATTTATTTTCTTCTTCTTTTTACATAATACTCGAAAGCCTGTTGTTTTATCTGGTCATTCTTATCAAATCTTGTAAGTTTTCCATCTAAAATTCTATTAACCCCTTTACACCAACTGTGGATAATCAAATTTATTGCAAGACTATTAATTAAACCAATCAAATCATCTTTGTGTTTTTTACATGAAATAACATTATAATCACATGCACAATTTAGTAATAGCTTAATTTTTTTCTTTATAAATAATGATTCAGGGCAATCACGTAAACATGCAACAGTTACATAAAAAATATCTGTCATTAAATCAATGAATCTTTCACTTGGATGAAATAAAGATTGTTTTGTATAATCGATTTCATAATTAAATGATTGCAAATCAACTTCAAATCTACATAAATCACGCATGCAATGTTTACAATTTCTAAAAATCTTTGATTTGCATTTCTTAATCACATAGCCAGTAACATATTTTTTTGCTTCAGCATACACCAATGTATCATTAGTCTTAATATTACTCATCACTTTCAGTAAACAATCTATATCACATGCAAAATCATTACTGGCCGAATCATTTTGTTTTTTATTTAATAGATTCGCCATTGATTGGAATGAATTATTATTATCATTTTCACAATTGGCTCGCGGGGAGTGCGACGAGTTAAAATTGTTAATAATCAAAGTTTTAAATGCATTACAAAATTGATTACAAGTCGGATTAACATTTCTGATTCCATTACTTCTTATACCACTAAAGAAATTTTCTAAAGGATCTTGATTGAAATTACGGGTTATTAAATTTTTCACATCATGATTAGTAATCAAATATTGCCACATTTCTTTAAAAGTTTTTATGTTATGGATCCAATTTTTAACAGAAGGAATTGATTCATACTTAATTGATTCACATCTATTTTTCTTAACTACTGATTTAAATTTAATTGATTCTAAAATTGGAATCAAATCATCCCACAGTTGGAAATGAGGAGAGTTATTTTTTACACATTGCTTGTATGGCTTATCTGCTAATTTATAAGAATGACCATTAAAACTATCAAATAATTTATCAAAAATTAATAAGAAATCTGCAGTCCCCTTGCATTCTTCTGGAAGTACTTTGTGTCCTGAAACAAAAACAATATTTGATATTAGTCATACTTGATCATTTCAAATTTTCAATCAAGTCACTCTAATATTATAAAGGTTACTATAAAGTGGAAAAAAAAAACTAATATTATAAAGGCGAAAGTTTGTGTGTGTGTTTATGTTTATAACTTCTTCACACTCAAACGGCTGGACCAATTTTGATAAAATTATGTACGGAAGTAGCCGACACCCTGGATTAACATATACTTAGGCTACTTTTTATCCCGATATTCCCACGGGATCGACATTTACGCGAATGAAACCGCGGGGCGCAGCTAGTTCATTATATATTAAAATAGTTTTCAAGTATGGTAATTACAACCTTTCTAGTTATTATTGTTAGAATATATTTTTTTATTTGCTTATTCGTGAACTTATGTGTCATTTTCTTTATAAAATGATATAGATCACATTATTATCCAAGTGATTATTAACATCAGTATAATATTTAACACTAAAACGGTTTTGACATTAGAAACTAATATACATTATACTACATACAGGTATTATAATTCAAGATGTTACTAACATCAGCATAAGCATATAAAAATACCTACTTACTTGCTAGGAATCTCAATGCACTGGAAACCCTCTGGCTGAACACTTGTGCCGCATATTTGACTTTCATCTTGGGTATTTTTTCTTTAATGACATGCATTTCTGTTAGTTTGTTAAGTAATCTTATTTCATCGTCTCCATCGTCTAAATCAAGTAACAGCTTTAAATGTTTCCTGGAACCTGAAATTAAAATTTCCAATTTTATTATCACTACCTTCTGCCAGCGGCTTCGCCCACGTGGTATGTTGATAAAAAGTAGCCTATGTCCTTCGCCAAGGTCTAATCTATCTCTATACCAAATTTCATCAGAATTGCTTTAGCGGTTTAGGTGTGAAAGCAACAACTAACAGCCAGAGTTGCTTTCGCATTTATAATATTAGTAGGGATTGAATTATGTACAGTCAACAAAAGAGATAAGTATGCAGGATCGTCGGATATAGTTGAACTTTAGTAAGAAACCAATGGATGTTGTCGACTGAAATTTAATTTGATATATGAGCTGTTTGTTTTCTATTAATTAAATTAATTTTATTCGAGAACATCCATTGGTTTGTTACTATATTGTTATGCTTCTGTTATAGCTGTTGGTTCTCCTATGAATAAATAAATAAATAAACTTCAGTTATATCTGACAATCCTGCATACTTATCTCTTTTGTTGACTGTACCTAACAGCGTTACATTTATTTGAATATATTCTGTAATATTAAAATGAAGTGATTCAGAACCACTCCAAGCACAGAAGTGTTAAATAGGTATAATAATAAAAACAGTTTTAATTAGTATTGTACTTTTTTTTTAAATTTGGTGGCAAATAAAGAATAGGTACCAAACCGAAGAAATAATATATAGGTACTAACCAGAGACATATTCTAATGTGTTGCTAGCAGCAGATGTTGATGGTTGACATTCCAGATTTGTTTGCTGATGTGTCACTAGTTCTTCCCTGGACTGGCCACGTGGTTCAGCCAGAGCAGCAGATGGTTGATCACTATCCAGTATTGTTGGCTGTTGTATAAAAAGTGCAGATGTGGACTGACCTTGTGGCTCTGTAACATAATAATGATATGTGTTTTAAATGTAACTGAAAACATGAACCTTTGAAGAACATAATAGACAATGAAATGCAAATGAAATAATATTTACTTACCTAGGCATAAAGTCGGAACAGCATTTTTTGTTAATCTGTTACTTGGTAAACAGTAACCTTCTTTAAAGTGGTTGTTACATAACCTAATACTGTTATAAATGTAGCTATTTCCTTTTTCCTATGTTGATGCACGGAGTACACCTTTCCAAATGTTAAATTTTTCCAAACCTGTCAATGACTCAGTGTTGGGGTTTGGAAATAAGTGCAGAGGGCCTGGAAAATATAAGAGGCATGATTTGAAAATAACCCCTAAGATGACCCACAGACCTGGTTTGACTAGAATCTCAGAATACGTTCTGTATTCTGAGACTAGAATTTTCATATTATTGTTTAACTTCCAGTCTTATCTCGTATTGTTTGTAGAAATTACACCCGTGGTAAGCCGGGGATTACGAAATCACAAATTAGTAAAAATTTTTACAGAATAAACGAAGGATAAGATTTAGACTTACCATCATTTTTGCACCCAAAATAGCAATGTAACCGCGATTTCTTGGGCATTTTGTGGTTTAAGTCCTAATCGAAAGGCAAAAATCAGCAGTCCAGGTAAATCGCAAAGTAGGTTCGGAAAAGCAGTAATCGGTGTCCAAGTTCAAAGCCAGGTGGTTTCAGATACGATGTAATCTCAGGATCCGTTAAATAGCGCCAAGTCGTGGAAAATTACCATAATACACGGAAAATCACAAACAAACACCAACGAAACAAAAGAAACCCAACCAAAAGTACCTAAGGCGGGTAGTGACGAAAAGTATAAATTTTTTTATTGAAGTTCATCGTTTGTGTTGCTATTAGAAAAAAAACTAAGTTCTAATTCTAATAGGATAAATTAAAATGTTATGCTTGGATTAAATTTCGTACAAATATTTCTCCATTTCTAATATATTTATTAATTTAAATGTAGTTATTGGTATATTCGTCTAGTGTTTTACTGCCATCTAGTAACATGATATTAAAACTGGCTTTGAAATTAGGAGGCCCTGGGTCGTTAGATGGCGCTAATCGATAGTTCAATTTCGAATCGTAAGATTGTTCGGAACTTTCATACCCCTGCAGACGACTACGATAACCGGCAGAACGCGAATAACTGAATGAGATGACTGAGATGAGCCAAAGCTATTGAACGTGAACTATTTCTGGCCCTCAATTTGGATTGGCTGGCGCTCGAGATTGAATGAACGCAATAAAATGAAGAAACGTTTTGATTGGTCAATGGGTAAAATCAGTGTTGCTATAGAAGTATCTGCTTTTCGTACAATACAAATTGTTTTACATACATTTTGTCATGACATGAAGTGAATGATGTGTATCCAGTGATAGTGTATTCTTACAAGATTTAATTTACTGACAAATAAAGATATTTGTTCGTATGATATGGTACCTACAAGGTTAGTAGGTAAAGGTATGTTTAGGATACATCTGCCGCTAAAAGCGGCTTTAGAATATTTACATAACGTATACTTTATAAACCAATACAAAATACAACAACAAGATACATAATTATGCTCTATTAAACAATAATTTTATTTAACATTTCAACATTTTATTTATAGACGTGTAAAATAAATTTGTGGAAAAATATACAGTGGATTACTTAAATCACTAATTACATGTTTTTGGTACAGTAACGTCTTACGTCTCCTTTGCAAGCGAAATCACTTTAATAAATCAGAAATTATTACATAAATACTTCATACCATACCTTTTCATTGATAATAGTCTGTTCTAGGTATGTACCTAGTAAAATATTGAGTGAGATTTTAATATGCACTATGGTAACACTGATCTGTTAAAATGTACTTCGTTCGATCGACCTCTGAACACATCTGTAGAATTGCGACATATTAGTAATCTGTGAGACGTAATCTCCTGGCTGTAAATGGCTGATAGTGGGCCCAAAAAGCTCTAAGTAAACAGTATGGAATGGGTGTCAGCTGGTAGCAAACTTAGTTACCACTGACAGTCAGGTCTATGATGTTTTCTCTTCAAATGGCTGTATTAGAATTTTCCTACAAAATAATAACACTTTGCGGGACACTAAACGCCCCCAGACGTATTAACATTATCATTATTAACTTCTATTGTGTCTTGTTCAGGGTCCTTCAACCGATCAACTTAATTTTTGCTAAAGGAAAGAGCCGGCTCCGATTTGTTTTCCGGTTAGTTCAGGACTAAAAGGTTCACGAACAGTGAACATCATGATTCAAAATAGCGTGTGTGTCGTGAGGTTCCTGTATGACTGATTGACTCTAGTGTAATCAACTTACAGCCATTTGATTGAATATTTAACTACGCCTAGATAAAAAAAATAGCAATTTTGTAAATGGGCGTCTAGCCTTTATTTCTTATGTTCTAGCTTTATATTTCGGTGACTAGATGGAAAATGACACTTAAGTTTGATTTTATTCCAGGATTAAGTACGTAAAACAGTGATGTTTGATATTTTAGATTCTTTTTGAATAGCAACCAAAACCCACGTCATCGGTCTTGCTTCGCGGCTTGTCCTCGGCGCAGAAGCCCTGGCCTGGCCCCCCTTGCGGCATTGAGATGTACTGCAACGTCTGCAACGCACAGTAATTACTACTGTACTTAGTAAACTCGTAGGCTCCTCCCAGCCGGGAGAGACAGTTACTTGCACGTTTTACAACGAATAATAGTGCATGACAGGTGTACCTGTAGTGACCACCATACATTTATTATTAATATCTATTTCACAAAGCACGTTTAATCTAGGTAGTTTTTATGCTAGGTACTCATTTATATTGAATTGATGTTTTTTTAATTTGACTTATCTTCTATCTTCTGAGTCTAGTTGGTGATTTCATTATTGTAAATTTCGACAAAAATGACAAACGTTACCTAGATATGAGAAAAGATGCTGCATTTTCTGGATGATCTGTAATTCTGTAATATGCCTGTATCATTCAGAAAATGTAGTTCAATGAGACTTGAGAAAACGTCATTCGTCAATCCCCGATTAGCGAATCCGACGCCAGTTCATAGACTTCATTCACCATTCGGTCAGTCAACCGATCACGCGCGAAAGTTGTGCACGTTCGTAATTCGTAGTTTGAATAATTTACGATATAAAATCTTTTTTGTGCAAGACTTGCATAGAAAATTGAGTTTTGCTACGAAGTTTTACTCAAGGGTTTCTTATTGAATTTATTGGGTTAGACATACGATTTAGTGTATAAATTCTGTGCAAATAACGTGATTTTGTGCTAGTCTAGTATTTGTTGAACAAATAATTACTTTCGCGCTTTCGAAATTCGAATTGCGTAGTCTTTGGTATTCCTGGGTCGGTGCAATTTGCAGTTCGTTAGGAAAATGAGTTTGAGCCGATTATGTCGTGTCGTGAAGTACGATTTAGTGAAAGTTCAGTCATCTAATGCGTTGGTTTCGAAACTTTGGGGACCTTGTACTTCTAGGGAAGTGAACACATGCAGCACGCAGCGAGCAAGTGTTGCACAACACAACTCGAAACCAGACTGGAACCGAGCAGTGAGTGAGGCGGAGAAGATTGTGGGATATCCGACCTCCTTCCTGAGTCTCCGATGGGTATTGAGCGACGAGATTGCGAACGTAGCACTCCACCTACGCAAGTTGGTCGGGAGCAACCATCCCTTGCTGAAAACTGCTAAGTACGTTGCTCACATCATTATTATTCAAACCTCAGTAAATATTCAAATGAGCCACACATAAATCAATAACCTAACCAAATGGCAAACTGCTTATTGCGTACAGTGTTTGTTGTTTCTACCGTACTGTGCGTGTTTACCAATATAAATCTCTCTATCATTAACACGCATAAGCATTTATTTATTTATTTATTTGGAAACTCAACAGCTTATAATTAAATTACATGAGTTATGAATGTTCACCCCACTATCAATGAACCACTCAATGCAGTTGTGTCAAAGTTAAAGCATCTTACAGTCTACAGACATGGCTCAGTGATAGCGAGCGATGATGACAATTATGACTTAAGCCAATAACAGAGTTTCACGGCATTGAAAAAGCTGGGTTAACTAGAAAGTAGCGAGAAAACAAAAGAAAAACTTAAACAAATATAGCTATCAACAATAAGTAAAATGCGATTGTTGAAAAGCATAAGTAAAATCAGCCATAATGTTCCCACTGCTGGGACACCGCCTCCTCTCTTCGAGAGAGAGTGGGCTGTGATCTACCACGTGGGCCCAGTGCGGGTTGGTAGATGTCATGTCACGTAGCTTCGAATTTACACGCACTATGCGGAAATCAACCTGCGACTCGAAACGCAGAAAGCCAATGGCTTATCTGTTTTGCCATAGAACGCTTTGCAAGATGATCAAATTAATATTTCGATGCTTTATAATTGTTGTGGTAGCAGTAAAAGTGGCAGTTACATTCTACAATAACATTTGCATAAGTATCAATATCTACTTGTAGTTTGCTAGCTTTTACTATGTAAAGTGTTTAATTAAACTATGCAAATTGGTAGTTATTAGACGTTTTATGACTGCATTTCTAAAACATAGGTACCTAATAAAATAAAAAATATAGGTGCATCCAATGCCAGCATTAGTATATCGTACACCCACACAACAAGCACAAAGACCAGCCAAGTGCGAATCGGGTTCGCGAACTAAGGAGTCCATGCTTCCATGCAATGTTAGGTTTCTATTATTTAGTCACGATACAAGCGCAAATTGAAAACCTATTAGTGTCCATACACACGAGTGACACGCATCAATGGTAGAGGCAACTGTAGCCGTCGATGAGTGTCGACGGCAGCCGTCGACACTTAGGATTAAAAAGATACAGCCCTGCGACAGACAGTCATACAGACAAACGGCGTAGACTTGGTAATACAGATCCCGTTCTCGAGTAAAAAAAAAAAAAAGAATCACAGATTCACTGAAGAACTAATTACAGAGCTACGATATTTAAAACACTAAAAACAAATGAATATCATAAAATTTATTATAGTCATTTGTTTTTAATGAACAGATCGACTTTCAACTACACTGAAGCTAAATAGAAAGTTACTACATGTACCGAAATCTATTATTTACTCAATCATTTCTGTACACATGCACGCATTTCTAACACATCCCCATTCATTCTCGTCATGCGTAATGTCACATTTCATACACATGAAAATGTCATATTTAAGTGCAATCTACATTAAAAAATCTTAAATACATATTCACCCAGTGGCTGTGTGTTGTCTCACAGCCTATACCACTGGGTCTAGAGAAGCATGAAATATAGCACAAAAGTTCCTTTTGTGACGAAGCTCGAAGGTGAGTACTTTTTAAAAATTCATCCCCAAAAGGCCTGCGCAGACGAGGGACTTTTGTCCGCGGAGTAATTGTCCGCAAAGATAGAATGTATGGAAATCCCAGCAGTCTACTTGTCCTTCGTGTGCGTTATTGCATAGATTTCCATACGTTCTATCGCCGCGGACGAAAAAGTCGGTGGACAAAAATCCGTCGTCTGCGCAGGCTATAAAGATGAAAGTTTGTATGGAAGTTCGATATTTTGTCTATGGGAAATCCCATCGGGCGCACGGCTTGTTAGATCGTAAATATTTCATTCAAGAGTTCATAAAACTTGGGTGATTTGGACTTTCTGTCATCTGCATCCCGTGTCGACCTTTCCACTTCTTAATCTATGATTCTACGACAACACCCTGTCCATCGCCTCTATCGTCATATTTTCTATCCCATCTTACGTATTCAATATACGTCTACCTGATGATGGTTGGTGTTTTCTGTGATTACTCTAGCTTTGCCTTGTAAATTCAGTATTCCGGATACATACCTAATGTATGATTCTGCTCGATAGGCCTCTGCCCTTTTGTAAGGCTTTCATATCTGCTTCCGGCATCAGGTTTCCATATTATTATGACGTACAATATTGTAGGTATTGTATTTGTGTAAGACATGGCAAAACTTTTTGTTCTTAATACCATATTTAAGTAGAGACTTGCATATTAATTTGTAAATGTTAACGATCTTTTATGTGCATTTAAAGTACAAGAATGTCACGAACTTAACTTTAGCATTGTTCTCTACTTCAGAAAGAATATTACCTACCCAGTTTAAATTTTGTTTGTGAGTCCAATTTAAGTTTGTCCAAGTTTTTTTATATCTAAGATATATTTTCTGAAATTCACAATTTCTCCGAAAATCTGTTCCTGACCCGATAAAAAGTATATAATATAGGAAATCTGCAAAAATGTTATGATAACATTCGGATCGGTGTTCACTAAGTAGTGCACTTAGGATGGTTGTCATGCTTTGACAATGGCATGTAATAATTTGTCTTCGACACAGAGCTCTACATCTCCACCAGAGTCTTTCATTGCTATTCTTTCATTTGGAAGAACATCAGCTGTTAATACAATTATGTAGTCTTCACTTACATATTCGTTGTTCTCTGTACTAACTTAGTAGTATATGGAAATAACGAGTTACCTTTGTCTATCGTACGTAACACATCGCGTGCAGAGGTTGCTACCGATCGGCAATCAATGCTCATTCCTCATTGCAACACTGCACATCATCGCTCATTTAATCGCTTATGCTACATTGGTATTCCTTCAACATCCTTTACTATAACATCGCTCACTGGTTATAAGGTGAATGGGTAGTTGTAGCCCGCGAAATTCAATTTTTCTTACGTTTTTTGCAATTTTCAGGTCAGTGTCAGGTTGTATCTTGATCAAAATATGATTCGCGACTATAACCGGTACGTATTTACAGAATTATAATAATTAGAATCATTAATACATCTTTCTAAGTTAGATTTCTACCGTTAAGAACAAATCTCGTATGGAAAAGTGTTAATGGTAGAAATCTAACTTAAAGAGATATATTAATGATTCTAATGACTATGATTCTGTAAATACATGTCTATTATAGTCGCGAATCATATTTGAATCAAGATACAACCTGACACTGATCTGCAAATTGCAAAAAACTCAAGAAAATTTAAATTTCGCGGTCTACCATGTCACATTCACCATAAGTTTACGTCATAAGCCCTTTTAGCACAATCAGCCTACTTATAATGCTCCCACTGCTGGGAATAGCTGGGATACAGTGTAGGCCTCATCTCTAGTCTCTGTGATATGAAGTATTCATCAAGCGGGCCCTCTTAGTTGCAATTTTTGTAGTGAAAATTTCTTTAGACGCGTTGGGCATTCCGTAACCGACACCGCTTCGGATGTGTTCGGCTGTCCTCGGGATGTACTCGGTTTGAATGTATATCCGATATGTCAGTGAGTGATGGCAAAGTATTCTGTTTGTGTTTTGTTTTCACTTCTGTCGGTACTCCTGGAGTGCCAATGTTTTTTTTTTTAATATTTGTTCGTCATTATATTTTTTCTTTTCCTTCTCTTGCCTCTCCAACTTGTGGAGCCACGAGTTGAGCTAACCGCCTTCTTTAATTTACTTAATTTTTGGCAACATCGTCGTGGTTTCGACCTCTTGCAAGGCATTGCAAAATATTTCTTACGAAACGTTATAATGACCGTGCGAGAATCTGTCAATAGGCGTACAATGTTTAAATTCGACCTAAAGTTCGATTTATAAACCAAGACAGTAATTTGACAGGTGTAATGTCAAACTCCTATACTAAAAAAAGCAAACACAAAAGGCTTAAATGTCAGATTACTATCTGGGATTAAAAAACGAACTTCAGGATTTTTTTGTATCCTCGTGACATTATGGTCGTCTCGTAACTATTGCGAACCGTTGAAGGTATATTTCGTAAGACATTCTTTAAAGAAGGCCCGCAGCATCAATGGGATCCTTAGGTAATATCGGTCTAAGAATGCCTGTAATGATATTAATATTTTCAATGGATATGAAGGTAAAAATTGCAAAATATCCCAATTAGGCTCCTGGTAACAGTAGACGTTCTCAAAACGGTAGGAATTCACGTGCACAAGTGCACATGCGGTTGACCAAGGAAAGCAGGAACAGAAGTAAGAAGATGCTCCTTACAAAAAACAGTGACACTCCGGGAGTGCCGACAGAAGTGAAAACAAAACACAAACAGAATACTCTGCCGACAAATCGGATATACATTAAAACCGAGTTCATCCCGAGGACAGCCGAACACATCCGACGAAGTGGTGTCGTTACGGTAACAGTGGCGTGAATTTAACGGTTTTTTCCCATCTCCAAAAATACGCAACGCGCCTAAAGAAGTGTTCACTTCAAAAATAAATTCTTTGTCCAGGAACCTGATCTACAATGGCAAGAACAACATGCAGGCATGGGGGCTCGTCGTGCTACTGGTGTCGAAGGCAGCCGGTCACAGCCCTGAGATCCCTGACATGGAACAGGATAAGGCTGCTGGAGTTCTGCATAGGTGAGCGTGAGCGAAAAATTCAATGAATACTATAATAATTTTAATTTATTAATTTTACGTAACTAACTATATACACTACATACTAAAATAAATGACTAACTAACTTACAATGCAAATAAATAAAAATAATAATAAAACAAAGGACACTTAGGCGTCGAAGTATTCGTCCGCATCGCTGTCATCCGGAAACGTGCCCAGAAGACTGGCAGCATTGCCCCGTTGAATGGCAATGCTAATTCTTTGGCCAAAGAACGACCCAGCCCTCTGGTCACGTGAAGTATCGACCAGCTGGCGAGAAATTTCCATAATAATAGGACCTAGTGCCTTCATATTTTGTAGTTCTTAATAATAAGACCATACGGGTGCATCCGTTGAACCATGAGCCTTTGCAGATAAAGGTAATGGGCAATTGTTTTGACAGGAGACAAGATTCCAATCAGTTCAATTTTAATTTATCTATTTAATCTAAGGCAATAAAAATGTAAAACATTCAATGGGGTTGGCAGTAGCGAACTTGGCACGTTTAGTTTGTAGGGGTGGGACGGTCAGCTCTAAGCACTCCCGAGGTTTGGACTGATCCAATACCAGCACTCTAATTACGTAACACATTATCAATCTCAATCTGAATCATTTTGAAAGATATTGCTAAACCATTGCTTCATAAGTTCGAAAAATGTGTCTGCTCAACAACATAAATAGCGCAATGTATGTTGTTGAATTGTCAAAATGAAACCCATTGCTACTGATAGTGTGTCACGCAATTACCCCGCAGGTACTTACTATTTTTAACCGACTTCAAAAAAAGGAGGAGGTTATCAATTCGGATCTCAGTTGAACTCCGTTATTTATAAGCCGATTTGCAAAATGATTTTTTTAATTGAAAGGATATACTTTCAGATTGGTCCCATTGTCATCATGTCAGGATCTGGTGATGGGATCCTGGAGAAATCGAAAGAACTCTTGAAATATTATAGGCACACCTATAGCGATTTGAGTATTTTTTATAGTAACTCGTATATTTGCTCTCGGAAAGCACCATTTGGTGAAGTAGAACTGATGATGAAGACCACAGATGGCCACCGGAACTACTCAATAATAAGTTATTCACGGGTTGCTATTCGATTACTTTATTATGGTTGCCAAAAGATCCAAAGACACCGACTTCCGAAATTAAAGTTATTTTTAACCGACGAAAAAAAAAACGGAGGAGGTTCTCAATTCGACGCGTATATTTTTTTTTTTTTTTTTTTTTTTTTTTTTTATGTATGATCACGCATAACTTTTTACAGCGCAGTCCGATTTTGATAATTCTTTTTTTATTAGAAAGGGTATACCCTGAAGTTGGTCCCATATAAATTTGGAAAAAAAATTCCAACCCTAAGGGTTAGAAAACAGGGGATGATTGATTGTTCACTCACTGATTGTAATGTATGACCACGCTTAACTTTTTACAGAGTAGTCCGATTTTGATCATTCTTCTTTTGTTGGATAGGACATACTTCGAAGTTGGTCCCATGTAAATTTGGAAAAAAAAACCTACCCTAAGGGTGGGAAAATAGGGGTGACTTATTGTTCATTCACAGATTTTAATGCTGAGCTGTGTATTACAATTAAAATAAAAGGCCTATCTATGTTGGTATATAAAGCCTGTTTTTTTTAAGTATTACATTATATTATTTAGTATTATATTACACAAAAAATAATAGTTAAAGTAGGATTATATAACAGTTAATGTCTAAAGTAAGGTAGGTATTTTAAAAGTAATCAAACATTAAGCATGTAGTAATTAGTAAATTATAGCCTCAAAAAATTATAAAATAAAAACTTTTTAACAAAAAATTAAACCTCCGAAAATACTGAAAAGCAAAAAATAATAAACTTTTTTTATTTAACCTTAATAAATAAGTTCTTAAACTAATGCAAGTATACCTAAGTAATTTTGAGTCGGCGCCAAACAATCAATGAACAAAGATTACTAAATTACCTTAAATTTAAAGAACGCAAGAGCAACGTGAAATCTATAGCGATAAACATTAACATTTCAAACAAAAAATGCGCTCTCCGCACGACCACTCGCAACGAATTAATTTGCTTGTTTGGCGCCGACTCTAAATTACTTAGGTATACTTGCATTAGTTTAAGAACTTATTTATTAAGGTTAAATAAAAAAAGTTTATTATTTTTTGCTTTTCAGTTTTTTCGGAGGTTTAATTTTTTGTTAAAAAGTTTTTTCACTTTGTAGTGTTTTTTTGGCTTTCCTGACTTTGTATTGGACATACAACGCGAGCGAAGCCGCGGATGGAAGCTTGGTCAATAATAAATTGTTATATTAATTCAAATAACTATAAACTTATGATTCTAAATCAGTTTCATCACCAACAGATACCGTCAATTTCGAAATGTGACCTTAGAGTAGAGAACACGTTAAATTTTTTATTCATTTTTTTATCAATCTTCCGATTGCATGATTTTGAACGACCTGTATATTTTATAAGGCAGAAGACATTACCCGTGCAATTTGCTGCGCAGTGCACCAACAAATTATTCGAAAGGGCATCGGCCGGTCGAAGGTTCGCAAGTGAAAATTCTACTTCCTTATTTATCACTGAGCATCATATCCATAAAACTTGCTGTGGAACCGACATGACTTGTGTATTCAATGATTAATTGTACAGATATTTATAATGCAAAGTGATATTCATGCTGTTGATGCTGATGTATGGTCCAGAGATAATTCGCGGTGACATTATCGTATGTGGCCAACGGTGAGGAAAAGATTCTGCAATCCTTTCTTCTCATCCAGGGGCTTATGGCTAAGTAATAACAGCCGCACGGTTGGATCATGGATGGGTGACTATCTTTACATACCAAGACTCTTCCGTGTCTTGGAAAACACTTTTAGTCGTTGGTCGCGGCTGTCATTCGTGGATTTTTGACGGTCGTTACGGGTCGTCAGAACTCCAAAAGTATGACAACAAATGAACAAACCAGTCTTACCAAGGGCACAGAATATAGGACATTTGGACAACCAGTCTTACCAAGGAGTATCGTATTACTCAGTAACTGGGTTGTGGAGGTCAGATAGGCAGTCGCTCCATGTTAAATACTGGTATTCAGATACATCCGGTTAGACTGGAAGGCGACCCCAACATAGTTGTGAAAAGGCTAGGCAGATGATGAATCTTTTCTTTTCATCATAGCTATAGATAATTTCAGATAGAATATAGAGATTTTAGAAACGGATAAACGATGGATAATGATGAAAGTGAAAATTGATAACAGACCTCGATAGTATACATATATCGAAAAGCAAATCTATGAAGACTGCAATTATCTTTACTCATCAGTGTATGCGTAGTCAGTCGCGGGTTAGCGCCCATTCGATTCGTATAAGTAATTGTTTATCTATGGACATGTGGACATGGAATCGGGACACGAATGCCGTTTACTTAACTTTCTATGTGACCAGTAACGTACAACACAGTTTAACGTTACTTTGTTATTCTAACTTCGTAAAAAAATACGGTAATGCGAAAGTGATAGAATTTACGGTCCTAAGCCATGCACTTGCTTAGATCTAGCATGTTTAAGGTATGCTGTTTTGGAGAGGTGATAGAAACAGCATTTAACACCTATATAGACAGAGTAGACACCGAAACCATGTAAGGGTCCCCGTAACGATCAATTGCAAATATTCAATTGCTATTGTAGTAATAATTGCATCCGGTTAGACTGGAAGTCGACCACAATATAGTTGGGAAAGGGCTAGGCAGATGATGATCTTCAATTTTTTGTCACCAGCCAACGGGCTCTTGCTGAAGTAACAGAGATGATCCGGACCTCTCACCTGGTGCACAAAGGCCTGGTCAACATGAACTCCCGGCAGCCAATTGCTGCTGAACCTGATGACATGATGTTCGGCAACAAGATAGCTCTGCTCAGCGGAGACTATTTATTGGCTAATTCTTGTTCGGAGCTGGCTAATTTGAGGTAAGTGAGCCGTTTGTTTTTGATAATGGGGTTTATGAGGGTAGTTTAAAGTTGAGTAATGATTAATGGGTACTTAACAATATTTTTTTGACGTTTAAACATCTTTTAACTTTAAGCAAGGTTTAAATAAATTAACCCTTATGTATTTTAAGAAATTAATCATCACAGTTCGGTTGTTATTGAATAATGGGATCTGAATATCATCCTTTTCCCCTGTTCCTTATATCCCTACTCCGATCCTATTTGCGAACACTGCTCATTTCAAATTTAATTTTTACTTTAGATTATAACTTTTAAGTAATTCAACGTACTATTAATTTCTGTGCTAGTGCTATGCACTTCTGTAAGTGACGAATTCACAATTTCTAAAACTGTATGTGTTCTTAGTTTGTGTAAGTCTTAGTGAGTAAGTAGTTGAAGTGCCATATTAATAAATAAATAAATCCCTACTGATATATCTCCACTGGTAGGGATACTTGGAGAGATTTTTCAATTATCGCTACCGGTAGGGATATATGGAACCTTGTGCTCCATATATCCCTACTGATCCGCACTGGTTGGGATAATTGGATTTTTTTTCCGTTTATCGCTACCAGTAGGGATAAAAAGTTTTCAAGGGTTTCTTTATGATTAATAAGGTGTTTCTGAACTACTTTGACCTTATCTAAGTATTTGGGGTTGGCGCAGTTCGCCTTTTTCTTCCACGCATCTGATCTACTACTAGACTTCTAGCTGTCATGTCAGTCGTTAGTTGTTCCTTTCTATCCGTATCGTCATACGACTTGTAGTCATTAAGTTGTGTTGGCTATCGTGACAGCGACCACTCGACCAGTACGAATGTGAAAAAAATGTCACATAGGTATGTAGTCATTGCATTTGCAGATTGACTTGTTATATACTTAACTATCAGTAAAAGTAAAGTCTTACAAGATAGTCGAGAGTGAGAATTACTGCTAAGTCTATTTACGACTTAGAACAACACTACTACTACACACTACACACCACTACACTACCACACACACCCCTACACACACACTGCACTACTAGGTACACACTACACTACACACACACTACACTACACCCACTACTTACCTGTAGGTACTTAATTAATCAATTGAAGCATTTTGTTGTTTGTGTAATAAATTAGATATATGAATCCAAACCTGTTTTTTGACTCGTGAATGTTAATCAATTGAAGGATTTTGTTGTTTGTATACAAATAAGTATGCATCGAAACCTGTTATTTGACTCGTATGTTAATGAGACAGATTAAATCTTTATTTGGATAGTTTGTGAAGAGGGGAGTTAGTCGTGTTGAAAATGAATGATAATTGAGTAGAGGAAAGAGGGAATTTTAACGCCATGAGTTAAAACTCGATCGAAGAGATAATCGGATAAATGTTACATTAACTATCTTAAGATAGGCGGCGAGATTATAGATAGATGTATATAGAAGCTGTTCTCGAAGATGATGTCGGGCCCATAAAAATAATTGCCGTTTCTTTAAAATGTTGGTCATAGGCCTATTTACCTCGCGATTGTAACACATGCACAGATTTCTTAAGATAGACGTATCGAGAGAAAAGTTTGAATCTTTCTCTCGAAAGGTTACATTGTAAATGGAAATGATTGGAATGTCCTATTGTGATGTGAAAGACATGACATGGAAGATATATGAGAAAGTGTTGGAAAAGTATGCTTTGCTTCAATGTTGTGCAGTACTTGTTGGATATTGTATGAAGTATTCATTTCTTAATTAAAGCATTATTAAAGCATTCATGAGGAGCAGTATTAGCCAAGTGGTACTCGTAAGGGTCGCGACTTACGATTCGTAGGTTCGAACCCAGAGAGGCGCTTTACTTTGTGTAAATTATTTCATCACCACTGCTCTCAAAACGCTGAAGGAACGTCGTGAGGAAGCCGGCATGTCCTAGAACCAAAAATTTAAAGACATGTGACATCTACCAACCTGCACTGGGCCCGCGTGGTGAATTACGGCCCATTCCCTCTCACCGAGAGGAGGCCTGTGTCCCAGCAGTGGGAACATTATATGCTGATTATGTTATGTAAAGCATTTATGATGCAGAGAGACTTCATGGAGAAGACTCTAAGCAAATTTAAAGTCTGTAATAATGCCCATATTCTCAAAATGTTCTTGACGATTGACAAATTGTGATCAAACTTAATCGAGTCAATGTGTAAGCAACAGGTGATCAAAATCGTATTTTTTGTCGATTGCCATTGGATCGTGTTTATCAATCGATTACTCAACAAGAGATGCTTGATTTTGACCTTGATATTTATCGATCGTTAAATTAAAATTGAGCAAATCTGTAGGATGTGGACAGATCTTATTGATTGTCAAAACACAGCACAGGGTGAAAAACGACCGTCAAAAATCGAGCAAATCTGTAGGTACCTCATGAGCGGTGGCAAGTTAGAGACCTTACAACACCAAAAACTGCTCCAAATACTTACATGTATTATATAAGTCCCAAAGACCTCTGTCGTGTCAAAACATCTTCATAAACTTGACCACTACTGCATCAGAAGTGTTAAAGCCTAAACATAATCCGGTCTGAGACGTAACGCAATATTTTACGTTTCTACTCCAACGTTATGTAACGTAAGGCGATGATGAGTAGGCAACGTTGAACGTACCTTTGACTGCTGTAACAGTGAAAGTATAAGTTATCTCGGTGTTTTTATCAGCATCCATGTGCTATTTACTTTTAGTGTGACAATGGCTTGCAGCGGGGTAGTTGCGTAATATAATATCAGTAGCACTAGCTTTTATTTTGACAGTTCAACAACGTTCATTGCGTTATTTACGTTGTTGACCAGATAATTTTTCGAATATATGAAGCAATGGATTAGCAATAGCCTTCAAAATTACGGTGCGTTTATGTTAAATATCAGCTGCTTGTTATACTATCTAGCCCCTAGCTCTAACTGCAGCGTATGAATTAGTCTCATTGACTTTCAAATTCCTAGTTCTACGTCTAAACCATTAACTAGTTCATAAGACCTAGATGTAATATTGTTGACAAGTTTCTTAGAAGTAAATAACATAATTTGACCTAACAAAATTATCAGTTTAGCAAGCTGTATAAAAAATATTCATTGAATACATAACTATTACTACAATATTGTTCATTTTAAATTCACTTGGGTACGTCGACTTATTAGTATTTAATTTTATTTGATGAATAATGTTCATGATATTACAAAAGTTACACCAGACAGTTTAAGTAATAAACAAATGGCGTATTTTTTACTTAAAATGTTTTTTTTTTAAGTATGCGTTTATTACTGTTTTGTATAATAAAGTAATCTTTATGTAATCTTGTTCATGAACACGTTATAGTAATAATACATTGTAATAAACAATACAAGTTTAGCCACGCGCTGCATATTTTGCATAATTGTTTAAATATTCTTATTATTGTGCGTTTTCTTAATGTACTCAGGTACCTAATTGCTCAAAGAGTCTATTTTGGGCTAGTATCGTCCTTCTTTGGGAAACTAGACCACAGGTGGATCATCGTATGATAGTCTTCCCCTAGATACCGGTGTTGGCTCCATTCTTCGGTTACCAACCAGGAGATTGCAACATTTATAGATAGTACCATCCACGAAGACGCGCCCCTCTCTTCTTACTAGTCCCTAGTTAATTCCGCTAGTGTTTTAGTTTTTACTAACCTGTAGCGGTATCTACAACGCCACATGCGAACAACGCGTCATACTGACGTCACGCAAATCCTGCATCGCGCAAGCAGAAATTACCGCGCAACTAGCATATATACAACAGCCCGACGTGACTCCTTGGGCAGTTGCCCGCCAGACACAACACCCGTCTGGTCGGAGGATCCTCCCTTTTCTATAGAGTATGAGTGAACTTTACACCCGGTTCCTCATACCTCTAAAAACCCATTAATAAGTAATTACTGTGTATCGATAAAACTAAAACACTAACGGAATGTTGCACACTTTTACGTAAGCGATTAGGAAGAGGAGTGGTGCGCGTCTTCGTGGATGGCGCTATCTGTACGTTTAAATATAAATACTAGCTGAATAATTAATTACTATAATTAAAACTCCATCATACTAAACTACAAAAATACTTATATTCTTTATTTCTTCACAGGATTTTTACGACTTGACAAAACCTCTAGACTTATTTATTCTTATATGTACTTTTAATTATAATGTTTTACACACAAATTTTAACAATAAGGATAACATTATATGTAATAAGTTTTAGAAAATAAGTTGTTATAATAAGGTTTGCTTCACTATTGCATTGGGTTGTACCTGTAATAATAGTTGTAAGTGATTAAATAAAGAAATAAATTTCTGGAATACACTTTCTAAATGATAGTGAAAACCGCATCAAAATCGGTTGCGTTGTTTAGAAGAAAAACGCGGTTACACAGACACACACGAAAAGCAATTTCAATTTGTAATAATTAATTATGTATAGATATGTTAATAACTATTGCGAAATAATTGTCTATGATCATGATCATAGCCTAGGTGGTAATATGGTAGATGACCAAAGGTTACGGTGACCCAGTGACCCAGCTACGTAACATCTCTTCACTCGAGAGAACATGTCACTCCGCCCATTGTTAGATTAACACGCAATGCGTCTTCTATGGGCTTTTAATGGCGATAATTTTGCATAAGAAGAACGTGATGAGTTTTGATTATCATTTTAATTGTGGCTAAATTACTTATGAATGAAGGTGGCCATTTGAAGATTTGACTGTAAGGGCTCGTTTTGGGCTAAAAAGACAAATAAGAAAGATTTGAAAGTTGTTGTAGACCCAAAAAACGACACACAGTCGTCACTCGAACTCTTGAACTCGTCAGTCGGGGACTGATCTGCAGATTTACAATTCAACTTTTTTAAATTATGGGTTAACTATATCCCCCTCCTTATTAATAAACGTTGAATAAAGTAATGCCATACATAAAACTCGAAAAATGAATGGTAAATCCTGATGGTTACGATACGGGTTGTAGCTTGTAACTTTACTCCAAGTTCATTAATAAAGGGGTAAGTGTCGAAGCCATAAGCAATAAATTGAGTAGGTACCTAGTTAAAAACTACAATTTGCTAAGATGATGAATTTGTTCAATCTACAGAAATCAAGAGCTGGTAGAACTGATGTCGTCAGCAGTACGAGATCTGGCAGAAGCTGAGTTCCTAGGTGAAAGGGACGAGCAGAACAACCCCCTGCCTTCACGACCCCTGCCCAAGGAGGATATCCAGACTGCATCAGGTAATAACATCTTCTAGTAAAAGAATATTTTTGGAAATCTGAAGAGCTGTCTCAGTGCTAAAAACTTTGACTGCGATCTTGCGCGCTCAAAAAAAAAGGAATTTACTTTTTTTTTACATTAACCACTGCATAACAGATGAAAAGTTCATCTGTGTAAGTACTGATTTTTTTGTAGATAATGCGTTCACCAAAATAATATCAATGATTTTCAATTGAATCAGCCGGGCAGCCTTAGTACATCGGTAATGAGTTCGAATAGAACTCGTTTTTGCTTCGAGGATGTGGGTTAACTAATTAATTACCTCTACTTCAAATTTACTTAAGCGTGAACAAATTTAGGCGTAGCTACATTATTTGCATGTATGTTAACTATGTAGATGATCACATTGTAGGTTGAAGTTGCGAGGTGAACCAATCCGTGTGTTTATGGATATACATATTATGGATGAATCAAGGATTTAATGTTTTCAACTTCTATGTTTACGATATCATAGGACCCTTGAAGAGAAATTAAATAGTTATAATCTACAGATCATCGTGATCGAAGTTGATCATTCGTCCTTCTGATTTTGTTGTTGCAACCCTTTTAAGTATTACTAGTGCTTCGTTCGTTTGTTCGACTGTGAAGGCTCGTTGTGAGTTGCTTAAAAAGGAGTGATTGGAATGTATTGTTATTTATGCTACTTGCAGAAAAACGTGCGTTTGAAATTAAAGTCTTCCTTTTTCATAATCACCTCTTTTATTACCTCTCACAGCGTTCTACACACCTAATCATTCTCCACACTCTTCAAACAAAACGTAGCAGAACATTATAGCCCCCACAAACAAAATCAGGCTCACAACACATTGGAAATCAACGCATTCCGATCTACAATTGGTACATTACAGTAGTACATGTAGAGTACATTAGTATTCTCGGCGCGGCGTACCGCAAGGAACTATGCTACGCCCTCCATTGGTACGTGACAGAGTCAAACAATGGGAACGAATGTGGCTCTTTGACCAATTTATGTTTGTATAGTTCTAGTGCGACTTTCGGTTTCCTTGGGTTTGTTCCGTGTTGACGTCATTTTATAGGTTGGGAAGACTGGGGTATTTTATTTATTTGCCTGAATGAATAGCACGATGTTAATGTTGAAATGACGCGAGCGGATAAAGCTCTTATAGTTCTTTTACGGTTGATATACATATGGACAAAAATAATGAACTTTAAAAAATTGGATGATGAGTTTTAAAGCAACGACGCGATGCCCCGTTGTACTTAGTAGATAAACTAACACTTTGGATTCTTATAAGTTGCAGATGTTAATAGTTAACTTGTAAAATGCACATTTCTATACTGTATCGCGAGCATGTAAGGAATCGGATTCACTGGATGTTTTCTCAGTCTCAAATGTCAAACGTGTTCCGGTTACCTTTGAAGGAAAGGCTAGGTTTCCGCGCAGCAGTGAACTTTCGTATTTAGTAGGAACATTGTAATGGTACTTTTCCGTAATTATCGTGAAGAGTATATGCCTTTCTCTTACACAAGTTCTTGTATTCTTTTAGAGACAAGACCTTCAAAGATAGGTCGTCTGTACGGCGTCTTTGTTTGTGTGCCGCGTTCGTAAAGATTAATAACATCCTGTATTTTAGCTTACTTCTTTATCTCATTAAGATTTTCTGGCATTTAAAGTTATCTTATGTCACTCGGGAGTAGCGCATCAACAACAAAATTATTGCAATGGTATAATCACGGATATCGTACCTTTCCAAAGTTTCCTCATTCCAAATATTCCATAATACTAATAAACAACATCAATGTGATGTCTTAAAGGGGTGGTTCCAGTTACTAAGTAAATAAGTAACTTATACAGAGTGTCCCTGGAAGTATGGATCAAATCGAATAGGGGCGTGGGCAAGGATTTATTTCAAAACTTTTTAATCCTGAGAATGTCGGTGAATTTTTTACGATTCAAAAGTTATGACCAATTTTTGCTTTTTTCAATCACTTCGCATAGTGCTAAAAAAAAATCATTAAAAAAAACCTATCAGTGCTGTCAATTTAATTTTTTTAGATAGCCCTGATAGTTTTTTTTCTGATTTTTTTCTTTAAGCACTACGCGAAGTGATTGAAAAAAAAAAACAAAAATTGATCATAACCATTGCACCGTAAAAAAATTCACCGACCTTCTCAGGGTTAAAAAGTTGGGAAATGACCTTGCCACGCCCCTATTCGATTTGATCCATACTTCCAGGGACACCCTGTATATGTATTTCTTCTACTCCGTTTCAGAGTGGGAGATCCTGACGGACCCTCTACCAATGGGCGGTGTGATCGGATGCGCGGGTCGAGAGTGGTCAGCCCGCCATGTGTTGGCTGCCGGAGCGTTGTTAGGCAAGAGCTGTTCAGCTGCCCTGAAGCTGGCAGGACATAAACCGCAGCTGCAGTCACAGGTGACTCATTGTTTTATTACTCAGCTTGGAGATTTGTGATGGTCTGTCTCAAAATCATTTTGTGCTAGCAAGTAGTTTATATGCTTCTCAGGTACAATGCGCGCCACGAAAGATGAGACTTGACACACCACGTGGTTTGACTTGCGCAGTACATGGTTTTAGGTCTCTTTAGCGATATGAGGTCTGAGCGCGGGACGGGACCGGACGTCATAGGGGCGGCGGAAAGAGCGCGGGAGGGGGGGTCAAGTCTCATCTTTCGTGGCGCTAACTATATCTGACGACAAGGGTAAGCGGTGAGTATCAAGGTGGCACTTGTTCACAGCAATTTTGTAAACTAGAAGGTGAGAAAACATCGACATAGACTTTTCCGATCGATCAGATACCACGATCCGATCCCACATCGTGGGATTCATTAGGAATGTGGATAAAATTAATATTTTGTTCCGATCCTCAAATGAATTCAAATGTCAAAGATACAGCGTAGTAAAAAATATAATGGGGACTGATCGGATCACATGAGACCATAGAAAGGTAAAAAACTTCTTTCATAATATTAAAAAAAAAAAATGAAAAAGTGTTTATTCACAAAAATAATTTTACACGTTACATATTATTATAGACGTTACAGATATATACGCCTGAGATACGTACGCCTTAACTTTATACCTACAAAAGATACGCTAGAACCTCGGTGGTCTGACTTCCACCATATGACCGAAGATTAAAAAAAAAATAAGCTATGACATAAATCTTTTCAATTTACAGGGCTACCTCTTCGGCTGTCACCTAGCCCTAGCCTGGCAAGCGTTCCTGGACCTGGAAACCTTCACAGGTCCTGAACCTGCGAGTTTCTCCCTAGTGGGGGCGCCACTGGCCTTCACATTAGAAGCTCGTCCTGAGCTGTATGAGTACATCGAGGCTGGCAAGAAGAGCGTTCAAGATGTTGATTATCATACTGTAAGTACCTAATTATCATCTGCTTACCATTTTCCAATTATGTTTGGGTCAGCTTCCAGTCTAACCGGATGCGGCTGAATTTTAAATTGGAGCAGTCGCTTCATAGACAACCGCTTAATTGACAACCCAGTTACTGAGTAACACGATTATCCCTTGGTAAGTGTGGTTGTCAGAATTACTGGCTTCTGACTACCCGTAACACTACACCTTACGAGAAAAGTCTGTCTAAGGGCGCATTCCACCAAACTTTCATACCTAGAATAAGTCTTATCCTAAGAATAAATTTTGAATTTTTGACAGTTTTTCCGTACTAGAACTATCAGACGTCAATTTTATTCCACGAATAAAAGATATCTGACTTTGGTAAAATCATAGGTCCTAAGGATCATTTAGATTTAGGGCATACACTACAAATCGCTATTCTTAATTCGCTATAATTAATACTGTCTCTGTCAACTTCAAACGATTGACAGAAATAAAACGATGTTTTAAATTCGTTTTTTAAGCGTTAAATGTATTTACTGATTTGTGGTGCAAGCTTAATGCTGCACTCGCGTTGTTGACGATTGATCAGACATAACACCCCATTCGGCTGGTCAGCTGCTAGAACCACGTCAACAGACGTCTATAATTGCGTTTTTAGGCTTCCATTTACTGACTTATCATATTTTTTTAATTACCCAGCTCTACAAAGCAGTGCTAGAAGGCGACGGCATAGAGCAGACGAAGCGTCTCCAGCGCTCACACATCGCGCGCGCTGTCGACGTGCTGGAGAGCTTCCCCAACTGCGACGCGCGCACTGCACTCGCCAACATCATCGTAGCCATGCACCATGAACATCTTTGAAGTAATTGAGTAGCATAGGTCACTGTGTATCCATAATTCCATATACAGGGTGTCCCTGGAAGTATGGATCAAATCGAATAGGGGCGTGGGCAAGGTCATTTCCAAACGTTTTAGCAAAAAAAAAAAAAACTAAAAAAAAAAAACAAAAAAAAGAAGAGCAATCAAATCATTTTAAAGAAATCTTTAAAAAAAACTATCAGGGCTATCAATTTATTTTTTTTAGATAGTCCTGATAGTATTTTTTTATGATTATTTTCTTTGAGCACTATGCGAAGTGATTGAAAAAAAAAAAATCGGTCATAACTTATGAACAGTAAAAAAATCACTGACATTCTCAGGGTCAAAAAATTTGGAAATGACTTGCCTGAAATGCCCACGCCCCTGTTCGATTTGATCCATACTTCCAGGGACACCCTGTATTATGTAAATATTTTTGATCACATCATTCATCACTATCATCATCATTGACAGTCTTGTTCCTCTCACTACAGAGTCTTCTGCCTTTTCCTAAACCAGGAAAAGGCAGATGACATCTTCTTGATGTCATCCACCCATCTGGCTGTTGTTCTGCCAACACTCCTTTTACCGTCTGTTCAATGTAGAAAATTGATTTTTGTTTGCCGTGATTTTTTTTAAAGAAAACAACGTGTAGTCATTATGCCGGTTTATTCGCAACTATCATTAGTGGACTGTATGGTTAGATAGTAACTACTTAAATATATATATAGGCTCACAGCACACAAACGCTAATCTATTTGGACACCGTCTCTCGACAACTATTTAGTAAAGGCTCTACTCCATTTGCCATCACCTTCTCACACCATTAACCTCCTTGTGTTTTTTTATGGATGGGAAATCATCAAATGACCCATCCCGCTCTGGGTGGAGCGGAAGGGAGTGTCAGACTCTTACTGACTAAAACCCATCCGTGTTCCTTCCTTAGCCCTTTATGTTCCGGGGTAGCGGTAACCCTTTCGGACAATCCCGCACCCCCGGCAGGCTTCGGCCCTGGCAGGCCCCTTCCTTTTTGCTGACATATCTTTGAGGCGCGCGTGGAACACGTACGCGCCGTCCGGCACGGGCCTGGTCCTGATCGGACGGTGAGCTACCCATTACTCTCCGTCCGCAGGCCCGCGCCTACGGTGGCCGGGAGTCGTCACGCGGCTCCCGACGCCCGGAGCGTCTCCCGCGGCGGCTGGGGTGTGAGGCTCTCTCCCTCAGCCGTTCCGCCACCTCCTTCGCTAGCATGACTGCTTCGCAGAAGGAGGTGACTGCCTCCCACTCCCTCTCGCCCCGGACTATGGCTTGAACCAGGACCGGACGCGAGAGGTCGCCGCCGCTGCCGAGCGCCTTACCATTACCCTCCTGTATCCCTATCTATTGGGGGTCGACGCAGTATATGCATATATCCTTTTCTTACATATTCTTTTTCGTCGTTCCCTCAATGCTGAGGATCGGGGACTCTTACGACGCGTCTCCGAGTTATGCAGTCTTCTGCAATGTGGACCGCTCGATAGATGCTGCCTGCATCGGCTTTCTGGATCGCGTCTGACCATCGTGCCGGTGCTCTGCCTTGAGCGCATTGTCCTTCTACCCAGCCCTGTATCATAAACCATATCAATTCTTACATATACTTAACCATAATCTCAGTTGTCACCTCATATGTAGCCATATCTTTCACACAATTCATCCATGAATCCATCGTTTCTTTGGTCTTTCTCTACTTTTACGTATAACAATTCACATTTATACTTAAGATCACATATTTTCATAATGTTTGTGACTATATACCTATCTTCTAAAATATTGTACTGGACATCTTCCACCTAGCACTTGTAGCTATGCATCATGAACATCTGTGAATATAACTGAGATATGACCATATTCAATATGGTGTGTTTGTGGCCATGTAGTATTGAGATCATCTGTAATATTGTACTGGACAGCTTCAGCAGAACTCGCCATCATTATTGTAGCCAGGCACCATGAACATCTTCGATGTAGTTGAGTAGCATAAATATTTGTTACCAAATTGACCATGTATAATTTGTATTTGTAAATTGGTGTTGATTCTTAAATTGTGACCATGTAAGTATAATAAATGTAGTTGTACAGACGCCAGCACATCAAGCTACCCGAAACTGTCAAATTTTCCCAATCAACTTTGAACCTTATGCTTTAGCGATAAAGTTGAAAATCTATTAAAGAAATTTGACAGATTGTAGTAGCTTGATGTGCTGGCTTCTGTACATGCATCTCAATAGATGTTGATGCACGTGACCGAAATCGGAATTTTTCAATACATTTCACAAAACAAGTAGATACTGCTACCCCAACCATCAGGACAACTTTGAGTCTAACTTTAGTATTGTGACCAAGTAGCATGTAGGTAACATTAGTTAATTTGATAGGACAACAAAAAAATTAATAAGTACATTTTTAGGGAAAAGTCGAATGTTTCTCAACGCACTCTGACTTGTATGCAAATCAGTTCACTTTCTTTAGGGATGTATTTATCTGAATTTTGCTCTAAAAGTAAACGACATAGATATTAAATAAGGAATACCTAAGTAATTATATTATATACATTTTATTCAATCTATGCCTATACACATTTAAAATCTATACTTACATTCCTTGCTATTTTTAAGGTTTTGCAAAAGAAGGCATGCTAATAAAAAATGAAATCATCCATTCATCCATCTACGTACTGTATTTTTAAATAACTACAAGTTTTTACATACATTGTCTATTAAATTAATGTGAATTATACAGAGTTACCATTTTATTAATTTGATGACAACTCAAGGTATACAAAGAAAATACAATACTTTTAAATAATCTAGAAAGTAAGTACTTAGTTAAAAAAACATTATAACAAATGTACTTAATGCTCAAAATGTGTATTATTTAGTGATTAAGTTTGTTTTTTTTTTTATATTAAAAGAGCTGCTACTCTGGATATAATTGGATTGTTAATACTCTAACTAAAATGTTTATTGTGACGTGTACGAATTTATATGGTGAAATAATAAAATTGTACAAGAAACAGATTTTTTTATTAATATTATGATATTAGGTCCTTACATATGAAATTGGCGTTTTTCGTACTGGCCACTTTAATCACGAATTTCTCCTCTTTGGTAAGGAATTCCAAATTCAAATTTGTACAGCTATTTACTCATGTATTTGTGCTTCGATGACCGTCATTCATTTGTTTTTTTTCTTCTGTTTTTTCTGTTTGCGTCACTCATTTTACAAAATGGAAAATTTAAAATATCGCATTATTTACGAGTACGAGTTCCGCCGTGGCACTAGTGCTGCGGAAACGACTCGAAGGGTGAATGATGTGTATGGCGGTCATGTTGCAAAAGAAAACACAGTTCGTTTTTGGTTCCAACGTTTTCGTTCTGGAAATTTCGACCTGCAGAACAAGCCCCGTGGACGGCCTGAGACCCAAGTTGATAATGGAGAATTGAAGGCTATTGTGGAAGCGGACCCATCGCAAACCACGTCCGAGTTAGCTGCAGGCTTCGATGTTAGTGATAAAACTGTTTTAATTCACTTGAAGCAAATTGGGAAGATTAAAAAGCTTGAAAGCACGACAACGCCAGACCACACACTGCGCAACAGACGGCTACCAAATTAGAAGAGCTTGAATTGGAATGTCTTAGACATCCTCCGTACTCCCCGGACCTTGCTCCAACAGATTACCATTTTTTTCGCAATTTGGATAACTTTTTGCAAGGGAAAAAATTCAACTCCGATGGGGCAGTCCAAATCGCCTTCAAAGATTTTATTGATTCCCGTCCGACTGGTTTTTTTAGTAAAGGGATCAATGAACTACCTATAAGATGGCAAAAGTGCATTGAAAACAATGGTTCATACTTTGATTAATTAAATATATTATATTAAAAAATATTCGACTTTTTGTTCCTTCCATACAAAACGCCAATTTCATATGTAAGGACCTAATATCTTGACAAACCATATTGTTCAATATGAACCAGTGTTTATGTAATTTTTAAGTGCAAATAAATACTTATACAATTTAAAAGTAAAAATCTTTTTTTTTTATCGTGTGGAAATCCTCATGGATGTCCACTGGAGCAGTGGTGGCCCAGTGGTAACGACCGCGACTTACGAGTTGTAGGTCGTAGGTTCGAACCCAGACAGGCGCTTTACTTTGTGTAAATTATTTCATCACCACTGCTCTCAAAACGGTGAAGGAAAACATCGTGAGGAAACCGGCATGTCCTAGAACCAAAAATTCGAAGACATGTGACATCTACCAACCCGCACTGGGCCCGCGTGGTGGATTACGGCCTACTCCCTCTCACCGAGAGGAGGCCTGTGTCCCAGCAGTGGGAACATTATAGGCTGATTATGTTATGTCCACTGGAGGGGTCTGTCAGACTGTTACTGACTGCAACCACACGGTGTCCTGCTGCTACCTGTAGCCGGGGTGCTGGAGTGTGCGCGCATTGCATCACGCTCCCCCGCCCAGGTGTTGGCCCGCATGAATCCATGTGATGTCTTTTTTACTCCATCTTAAATCTCCCAGTCCAGTAAGTTAGGCTGCGTACATACCCAAGGTGTTGTGATTCCTGACCCGACCACGACATGGAACGGAGATTTTACTATGGCACAAATTGGTAATTTTAATTGTGTTTTATTGTGCCAGTTATCCCAGGAATTTGTGCCTTGTACTTTTTGAGTAATAAGAGTACGATTGTGGTCGGGCTGGGGATCACAGTTCCTGACCCGACCACAACCAGATCTAATAAAATATCAATAGTGGGAAGTTACTGATTATGCCAAAAATATGTGTCAAATTGTGCCTATGGCACACGAAATTCTTTTACTATTTATATCACAGAATATATCTTGATTCGGATAAAATTGAATAATCAAGAAATAAAGTGTGTCAATCACATGTTATGCAATTTTACTACGACTTTGCAAGCAGTTTCATTTTGTGAAATTATGCTATATAAAGCATTTTATTATTTTATTTTACAGGATGTGTTCACGACTTCGTACGCGTATATATGTATTTATAAAAAAAATTACAACCACTATGTTTTGTAGCATTATATTAGTCTGTTAAGCTTGTATAAAAAACCGGTCAAATGCGAGTCGGGTTCATATCCTGAGGGTTCCGTAACCCACATCATAACGATAAGTTGAAATTTAAACATAAATTAACTCGTTTGAACTGTAGGTACAAGCTGAACCCTTGCTGCAAACTTTTACTATTAATACAGGGGGTCAAGAAGTTAATAGTTAAGAATTAACCTTTTAAAATATAAAACATAGTTTCCAGACTTTTTCCTTTACTTGTGATGTAAGATCTTGCATCTTGCCAAATTTCATGTTTCTAGGTCAACGGGAAAATACCCTATAGGTTTGGATTCCCGAGCGATTTCCATAGAAATTGACCAAATAAACGACATAAATGGTCATTATCTTTTAATTGCGTTGACTTGGAAATTTGATTTTTTTTGCCGCAAGGGACCGCATAATTCATTGTTAATTTCAACTTGATATGTCGACGCGTTATTGTCGATTATAATATTTTCTAGATCTATGATTCACTATTTAATGGAAATGCACTTATCATATATGTTCAACTATTGTTATTTACGTAACGAGGTACGACTCTTTTTGCTTTTAGTTTTAAAGCTGAAATGTGGGTAGTTGGTAAAAAATTTTCATAAGTGCCTTATTTGAATACTTATATCAGTTATTAAGTAAAAATGAAGCGCGGAAAAAGGTTGTCAGTGTCGTTAAAAGAACAAAAAATTTAATTTTTAAGACACAAAGAACTTTTTACCAGTAAGAATAATTTGTTTTTTTTTTTTTTGTTTAATTTGTAAGAATAATTTCAATTAACCGGTCAAGGACCACGGTCCGCCAATCGGCGAACAAACAATAGAAAACCAATTGTGTATCATTAGCGGAGCTTGACAGATTAAACCATGTACAGGCACTTGTGAATTTTCAAATTAAATAGTCAGTCAGTTAGTCAGAAAGTTGAAGCTAGTTCAAAATAGGTAGAATCTAAATTATACATAGAGTGTGACTACTTGACTTAATGCGTTGTATGTGCCATAGGCACAATTTGACACATATTTTTGGCATAATCAGTAACTTCCCACTATTGATATTTTATTAGATCTGGTTGTGGTCGGGTCAGGAACCGTGATCCCCAGCCCGACCACAATCATACTCTTATTACTCAAAAAGTACAAGGCACAAATTCCTGGGATAACTGGCACAATAAAACACAATTAAAATAACCAATTTGTGCCATAGTAAAATCTCCGTTCCATGTCGTGGTCGGGTCAGGAATCACAACACTACCCAAGCCAAGAAATGGTTGCACGTCGATGCACGGCCTGTGTGCACTGTGCAGGGACATCGACGCGACGCGCAACCATCTCTTGGCTCGCAACTACATCACCAAGGCGAGCCTGCTGTCAGGAGACTCCTAGCAAATATCATAGATGGCGACGCCTCCGCCACAACAGTTTTAATATACAGGGTGGCATCACATAGGCGCAAACTGTAACCATAAATTAGTACATGATTCTAGAAATTTTTCGCCGGTTTTTAAAAAAGATCAGCATAGCTATTCACAAACACTCGATACGCTTCCGTATCGTATCGAACATTAATCATTGTTATCGTAGGAGTCTTCTAAACGCTGTTCATAAGTCCAAAACCCGAAAATTTTGTCAGTTTAAATCATATAGACGCCCGCTGCTGTTGATGGCAAGTCAAATCAGGTTATCGATATGTCAGGTTTTTGATACGATAGCCTGTCGTATGCTCAGGTGTTTCATAGAAAAGTGCAATAGGCACCTACGCGGTTAAAACGATAGATGGCGGGATGTGGCCCGTTTTTGAGCTGAGGTTATCGTTGTGGGTAGGTATGCAGATACTGAAAAGGTAAAATGGTAGTGCAACAAATAAAACATTTAAACTTTTTTTAAATTAATTGTATTAATAAATAATGGTAGTTCTATTTACATGACACATTCGATTACACTTTTGTTTTGGCAGAAGACAATAAAAATATTGTTACACAATAAGTTCGCCTAACTCAAACGAGGCGGGCGCGAGGCCCGCGACCTAACCTCCTTACAACGACATTGGTAATAAACCCATTCCCACATCATAAGAATAACATAAAAAAAAACACATTTTTGGTTACAATCTGACAATACTGGTCGTTTTTGGTTTTGAAAAGTTTTCACGTTTCGCAACATCTTAGCTCAAACTTTATGTCAATCACACTGAAGAAAGACATACACACAGCATCCACTCGATAGTTAATGTATATCACAGGTTTCTAATGTGACCTAAATGATACAATTTACTTACAAATGAGGTTGCTTCCGCATTTACAATTTAAAGTTTTTGGTGTCAAAAGTTCGCCACTGTAATTATGTATAAAGTTTTACAAATATCCCAACTGCACTGTTTTATTTCATATGTGTATATTATGATTTAAAAATACTGTGATTGTGATTACTTTTGATATGTCTTGTCATACAATGCATTGAAAATTGAAGAGTTTCTATGATTGGCAACTATTTAATGGCAAGAATTACAGGGCAATTTACCAATGCTATACACAAATAATATCCGAATACAATTTTAGGCATATTTCGGTATGTTACCAAACGTCAAGCGTTACCATAAGACCGTCGACAATATCGCACCATTCGTTAATTTTAATATTTTTCACTCCTACGTTACAATGTACATAGACCCGATGTCTATTATTGCTTAGTTTTTATAAGTTTTGTTATATCCAAAACTTGTTACCTATAAATAATTTTCACGTTCGTCCCAATAAATTTACCATTCAATAAATACGTACACGTAAAAAATATAAACTATATCAATAGTTTAATCTTTAAAACAAACTTTCCTTACTCTAATTATATATTAATAACTATTCATCAGTATGGTTTCATTCATTTTCAATAATATGCCTACTTTATAATCTTTCCAAGCGCCTGAAATTGATTTTTTTAACCTTCTATCTTATATAAATGTAATTTATTATTCATCTTTTATTGTATGTTATCTAATTTTATAAAATTTTATCATCACTAAGTAAGAAGAATGTTCGTATAATGCAATCGCAATTCTTAAACAATAAGGTCACAATTCATAATATACTCGATAAATCAGATTCATTATAATATCAATCATATTTATAGCCAAACATACAGGCACTCGACTTGACAAATAAAGAAGGCGATCTTGAAACATGCATAAAACAACCTGTAATAATTTAATGATCGAGCCGTAAAGCAAATATATTAAATATTAATGTCTACAGTAACACTAAAATTATTACAAAGAAAATGATACGATAATGGTTCACGTAATACAATATAAATAAGTTAAATATTCTAAAAAGTTAAAAATACACACGACTTAACCTAATAGAAAAGCACTCGTATCTTTGTGGTAAAATACTAGCGGCGGACCACTTGATTTAATTCATTAAATCGATTTAAATTAAAAACCAAAACAAATGTTCAGAATGACAGGAATGGTAATAAACATTACAAATTAATTAAAACAACTAATTGACAGACAAAGGTACAAAATAATGAATAACACGACCGCCGAATGTGTCCGCAGCGCGGGTCTGCAACCGCTCTCAATGTAGTGTTTTGTACTTTTGTTCTGATAAACGTTACATAAATGTAGGGTTAGTAGTTTATGAGATCATTGTGTCGCACAAAACTTTCGATTATGCGCTTAATTAGAAAAAAAAAACATCGACAAAATATGCAGACAAAACATACATTTACGACACTATTTTATACAGCAATAGTCTGTTAAATTAAAATAACCGCTCAGTGGCCGGCTCAACGATCGTTAACTTAAAATAAGACAAGAATATACAAAAAATTCTACACGATTACGGTCATTTTGACAAAATACACAATCGATACTAACGTAACGTAAGACTAGCTGAAATGCGATAAACACTATTTAAAATTAAAACTTAAAGTTACATCTTTGATTAAAACTCACTCGGTATACGTTTTAAAAAATATTTCAGTTACAAACGGTACTCAATTCCAATATTTAAATGCATAAAAGGAATCGCTGGATTTTCAACATGGCGGCACACCGGACCAGTGTTGCGCCTCACTAAACACTTATCATAACTCGAGGAACTACAAAATATATTGGAAAGCACAACGGCTCTAATCGACGACGATTAGAAAAGTTCTAAAATTGAAAGGCAACACAGAGCTTACATAGCTAAGGAAGGGACGTCTGTGCGTCGGGTCGTGTTCGCGCGGCACGGCGCGAGCTTGCGTCAGGTGCTGGACTCCTGGTAGGGGCCCGTCACCGTGCACGGGTGCATCGGGAACAGTGTGGTCCACGACATCGTCGTCGCCGTGTCCGCGCGCATGCGCACCTGCGCCGCGCGACGCGCCGCCGCCGTCGCCTCCACCAGCGCCGACAGCGACGCGAACCCGCCCGGGAACGCCTCCTCGCCGCCCTTCCACTTGTCCGGCCCGGGCGTCTGGCGCTCCGGCCCAGGAGTGCTCGCTGGTGACACAGAGTTGGAGTTCGGTCCCGGCGTACCAGGCGTCGGTGGATTCAGTCCCAGTTTCTTTAACCTCATCTTTTCCTCCCATTCTTCAAGACCATGTTTCGGACGATTTAAATTCCTGTGTTGGTAAAATACAAGAGATATCCTCGTGGGATTTACTCTGTTCGGGCTCTTAACAGCAGTTGTAGAATGCATTTCATGTTTCGCGCATTCGAACAAAACGCTACCATGCCCCAGTGCTATAGCAACACCACCCATTTGACCATCTTTGAAACAATCTAAATTCTCAGTAAATTCTGTAACCTCGCCAATAGGCTCAGCTTTGGGTGGTTCTGGCGGGTAGGGAATAGAAAATGGTGGTGGGTATATGCACCAGTTCGGTGAAGACTGACACCAGTTTGGACTTGGATTTTGGTAGAAGTTTGGTGCAAAGTTTGGATTGTATTGGTACCCATAGGAATTATAACAATGTGGGTTTCTAAGCAGCTCTTCCCTTTTATATTTCTCGGCGTTGTAATATGCCAGGCTGTTGTAATCGTTGTAGGTGTTCTCGTAGGGATTAAAGTGGCCGTAAGGGTTCGGTGGGAAGGAATAAGCATTTGCTACTTGTGAGTAGTTGCCATAACTTTGTATCTGTGCCTGATTCCCATAGGTATTCTGATTGACCGGGTGGAAGTTGTTTCCAGCAAACTCAGGAACTGGTTTGTTAGCCACCGTCTGCATGTTTTGCTCATCGTGGTTGATCGTGAAGTTGTTTTGAGAAATTGAAGTTTGCTGAGGCGTGGAATTGTTCAATCTACTGTCGTAAGGACTCCTATGCTCGTAACCCTGGCTTAAATGTGGCCTGTCGGAAGGTGGGTATGGCTTTAGGAAAGTAGAATTCTCAGTAGCTTCAGGTGGATTTGTATGCTGAGACCTTGATGGTGGTCTTGCTTTCGGGACTCTAAATAAGGAATTCTCGTTTTCAGGTGTCGATTGGTCTTTTAGTTTTGGGTCCCAATTCTTTGATTCAGGCGACTTCCAAACACTTTGACGGGCATCCGATTTCATCATTTCATTATTCGGCGACTTTAGTTCTGGGATCTGCGACGGAGCAGGAGATGCGGGAGTGCTCTGAGAGTTTTGTGATATCTCAGTCAAACGTGGTGAACTGGGCATGTCAAATTCAGGAATTTTATTTGTGATATCAGCGATCAAATTCTGTTTTTCGGGCTCTGGAGTGACTTTTGGTAGCAATGGATCAGAATTCGTTTCACTCCTACTGGAATCTGGACTGTAGTTATTCGGAGGGACGTTCAAATGTGCTGTTGTGGAGTCAGGATCCTCTTTTACGACATTGTTAAATAATTCCGTGTTAGCAAAGTCTGGCCACTGGTTCTGAGGGGCCATTTGATTCGGGAACTGTTGCTCTCTCTTCTGCAACCCAGCTGCAAAACTTGGCAGCTGATTTGGGTTCGGATTTGGATTCTGAGTCTGAGGCTGGTGATTCTGAATTTGAGTACCTTCAACTATCGGTGACACATGGTTTTGATTATACAGCGCATTCTGGTGATGCAAGTTATAACTCTGATCGTAGGGATTGTAAGGAGAGTCTAGAACGGTGCTGGATATTTGATTGCTTTGTAACTGAGCATCCGTGAAGTTATCTATCATGGTCGCCATGTCTAATAAGGCAGGGTTGCCTAGGTTAGGGTTGATGAGTCCTGGATTCTGGTGTTGCATGTTAGGGTTTACGAAGGCGGAGTTATAGTGGGCGTTATTGGTGAATGCTGAGGGATTTGATTGGTTTAAGGCTGGAGTGATGGCTCTGGGTGACGCACTACTCTGGCTTCGAGGACTGGCGTTGTTCCTCGCATCTGCAGGCTGAGGCGTTCTTGGCGCTGGTGACTGCTGGGCCTTCTTCTGGTTGTTGCCAGGACTCTGAGAGTTATTGCTGTTTGCTGACGTGTTTGATTCTGAATTCTCGTCGTCTTTTCGCTTCTTCCCGTGACGACGGCATGGCTGTAGTGGAACTGATCTGACGCGCACCTCCATTGGATATCTGGAAGTAAGACATAATAATAAGTATGCGAGATGAAGAGTTTGGTTTCCTTTACAGGGCAATGATGAGATCTGAAGGCTAATTCTCGTAATTTAAAACGTTAAAAATCTAGTCACAGTCTCATCTCGGCGACAAACAAATGCCAAAAACTTGTCAAATTGTAGGGAAATTATAAGTATTTTTGACGGATTGAGACTGAGATCAGACTGTGAACGTTCTTAAAATTACGAGAATTGCCCCTCTGATATAAAATAATGTCTTAAAATGGGGTAATTTCTTGAAACTTTTACTAGGTACTAATAATTTTAAAACAGTAAGAAATTCATAAGTATATCAATATTGAGCTATTCATTTAACGACAATAGAAAAACTTGTACATCACCACTCACTTATCGAGTATCTCAAGCGCTCCGCTCTTGACCTTCTCATCCTGTCCATCCTTGGAGCCGAACTCATCAGTAGTATCCAGGACATATAGCGGCAGAACATGGAGCTGTTCATCAGGAGGTCTGTTCAGAGACCTGTGCTTGGCCAGGGTCACTACAGCAGTACAGCCGTTGTTCATGTTGTGGAGGTCGCGATGTGCGTGCGCGCAGAAGTCTATGCATGCTGTTACACCTGAAAATATGAAATGTTGAAGAATTTAGTTAGCTTTGTAGATTTTGTTGACTTACTTAAATTACTTTAAGTTGGAAATTAGAATAATAATAAAATTAGGAAAGAACTGTTTCAAATGAATATAACTATTTTTATCAAGTAAAGATATATCTTTTGATAACAGGCTGAGGTCCCTCATATAAACTAGGTTCGTAGAAATCTAACCTAACCAAAAGCCACGTACCTGAAAACGGCCGGCCCGGTTTAAACCCGAGCCTGCAATCCGACGCTTCCTTCTCAAACTGAATCTGATTCTCAAACGCCTTCGGAGCCAGGTTCATGTACAACGGGCTGAGCAGTGTTGCCAGCACATGGATGCGTTCTTCTATCTCGCTTTCTTCCGTCTTCACTGACAATCGGAATTTGCGAACTGTTTTTGAACGGGCGTATTTGCATCCATTGTAGTACATCGACCAGGAGCAACCGAAGCTGTAGGAGGCACCACAGGTCTCAGGGTCTAAGCCTAGAAAAAGAGGTTTATTGAGGTTGGTCTTCAAGCAACACGACGTAAACGAATGTTTTTGCCGAGTGTATTTTGGATCACATTCTATGTACAGTCATATAACAAAATGTTAGGAGTTTTATTGTTTTTTTAAATAAAAATGATGAAGATCTATTCCAATCATGTGACAAATGCCATGAATATGAAATTCTAAATAATATTCTAATCTGTATAATCTTATTGATAAATATATTCAACTGTTAGAAGGCAACAGAAAAATACCCACTCACTCCTCATATTTGTAACATGAAAACTTAAGTACCTATAGGTATGTGACGAAAATACTTACCTTGACAAGCGCAGGTTCTATTCTCATTGGTCGCGCACCTCCTTGTTGTTGGAAGGCCGTATCTATTGAGTTTGTGTGATAACAGTGTGTAGTCCAGGTCTGCTTCGGACTGCGGGATCCCTTCCCAGGCGACCAGGCACACGACTATCCAGGACGTCGCACATTTGTGTCCGTTGCGGAACTTTACAACTACTAGCACCTTTTCTGTGTAGTTTGCGCGTCTTATAACCTGGAAGGATGAAATTGGGGATTTAGGCAATGGTTCCTTTAGTAGCTTGTTGATAGAAGAAACAACTTTGAATAAACTATGTTCAGAACCAAATTATATGAAAGTGTGCTTTAGTTTACCAATATTAAGATATTTTTTCTGACGTTCGCCGTTTGGTGTTAAATACTTGATAGGAGCTTTAAGTGTTGCTGGGTTAGTATAATGACTTTTGGGATCCATACACTCACCCACTTAGCCATCGGGCAGCCCTGTGCTGACTTCCCTTCCTTCCCAGTATAACATATCTTTTCTATCCTCAACTCCTTCCCAGACAAACCAGTTCGAGCTTCCAATTCCTTTCTTAATTCTGCTAAAGTTGATGCTGCTCCTGAATAAAGAAAACAAAAAATATATTATATTGATGATTCTTGGCTTCATAGTCAGAAAACAAGTTGATAGACTTTAACTTACCTAAATGTGTGTAATAACTGCCAGGTTCCGGAGGATTCTTATCAGCCGGGAAACAGTTGCAATCAGGAACTTCTGTTCTAGAATTATTTCGTAACCTCTCCAAATTATCGAGGTACTCTTTGGAATAATTAAATTGGTTCTCTTTAGGTTTGGCTAAGTCTGGAACTGGAGTGCTAGGCTTAGATTGCGCTTTGGAGTCACCTTTTTCGGCTGCGTCAGGATCATCCTCTAATACTTCATCTTTGGTCTGAAGACCAGGGCATGCACCGTCTCTTAAATGCTCTGGTGGAGGTTTCTTAGTGGACCCTTGGCGACAGCACGAGTATCCAACCTCGTTTCTTATAACAGCCGGGCCGCCATCGCCCGGGTAAAGATATGGATCATTCCGCGGAGGCTGGTGGTAAGGCATGTTTTTATAGATCTTGTGGCCCGGTGGAGAATGTTCAGACTTAATCTGCTCTATGTAATAAGGCGGTTTTGGTTCGATCGAGGTAAGCCTATTAATAACCTTTTCTGGTTCTTTTTGCTTGGCATCAGTAAAGTTCCGGTGATATTTCTGGAAGCCCATGTTCTCCTGCACTCGTGGTATTTGTGCGTAGGTCTCAGCCGGCTCTGGTCGCCTCATGGGCTCCCCGTAAGGAAAATTTTGGAAATTTTGGTAAGGCTGTGGTTTTTGTCCAAAATTCTCCTGCTTTATTGTGGATATTGGTGGTAGAACAGTGTTTTGTTGCGGTCTTACAGCACCGTTCGGGAACTCTCTGAATACGTTATTGATAGGCATTTCATTTGGTTTAAGATATGAAGCTTGATTCATTGGCCTCTGCGGCTCCGTTTTCATTAACCTATCGTCTTTGTGATATTGGTAGGTATCAGGCATCTCTAATTTGGGAACTAAAGGTGCCGATGGATGTCTAAATTTCGCGTCATATGCTTCCCTACTTTCATAAGCTCTTCTTTGTGCGTTCGTGTCCCTCGGTGGGTTACAGTTTTGTTGGTTCATCTCCGATACTGGTCCAATGAGCATTTTTGATTGAAAATCCTTACTATCTTGTTGAGTATAACTTAAACTATCGTTACTATAAACTTCTGCATACTTTTGCGCTTCATAAGGTACGTTCGAGTATGTACCATATTGTCCTCTCATGTCCGCGTAAGACGGCAACTTTTGAGGAGGTTTAGTTACGTTCTTGGTCGAAGCGTTTTTATCAAAAGTTCGCGGGACCTCCGTCCCCCCCTCCCATACGTGGTGGCCACCACCTCCGAACTCGCCCGCGCTGTACGCTTGGGCGTTTTGTGAATAATTACCAGCGACAGGGTACGCCTGTTCGCCTAAGCGGTAATTATCTCGGAGATGGTGGCTATACGATAAAAAATGACCGGTGGTATTTCTATCGTCATTGACATTGACGGCTCCGGTCTTCCTATCGTCGATCACCCGAGGCGGCCCCTCTCCTGGATCCCCTTTGTCTGGCGGCGTGTTGGTGCCATCCCGGGTGTGGTTTTGCTTGTTTAATATCATCGTTTTCAGTCTCGAGTTCAAGTTAACCCTGTCTGATGGCGAGAACATCTGATGCTGTTCCTCCTCCTGCCTCTGCATCTGTTGGTTCTGCATTTGCTGATTTTGTTGCAGTTGATTCTGTAACTGCTGATTCTGCAATTGCTGCTGCTGATTTTGCAATTGCTGATTTTGTATCTGTTGTTGCTGATTTTGTATTTGCTGCTGTTGGTTCTGTAATCTTTGGTTGTGCTGCCACTGATGTTGTTGCCATTCGTTCTGGTTTTGTGGCTGGCCATTCTCTCTATATTGCCCGCTGTTATAGCCGCCCGAATACCCGCTACAATCGAGTGAAGCTCGCGGACCGTTGCTCCCCTGCAGGTATCCAGGCTCGGCGTTTCCCGAATGTTGTCCATTAGGCGTATTTTGTTCTTGTCTCTCGCCTTCGTTGCTGGTGTCTCCCGACCCATTTTCAGGGTTAGAGTATTCCTCTTGATGGTCTTGAGAGTATTCTGAGCGATCATAACTCTGTTGGCTGACATTATAGCCACCTGCCGCTGTTGTTGGTACGGAGTTTTGGTATGATGCGGCTGAAGCTGGGCGGGAATCGTTGCCAGATGTCGCACCGGGCGTTGCCGCTTGGGCGTACTGTTGTTGGTATTCTGTGGCGTAATGAGGTGCTCTGGGCGATGGTACCGGGGTGTAAGCTCCGCGGTTAGAAGGCGGCCGCTGAGCCGGAACAGACTGGATACCAGCCTGATAGTAAGTGTTGTTACTGGCGTCAAATGCGGTGGCGACGTTCTGGACGGTGTATGTGGCGTTCGCTTGGTAGTGGGGCGACGCAGCGTACGCTGTGTGGTTGCCCTGGTAGTCCAGCGTGGTCTGTCCAGTCTGTGTGGGGAGTTGTTGGATGAACTGGTTCTGCCAACCTGCAAAGATAAACAATTGATATTAGTTCACTCTTCTCAACTACATATCCTGGATCGTTCTCCAGAATATGTGGTTGAAAGTTTTTGCGGGTAAAATGGTACCGTAAACCGGGGTTACTTTGAATCACGGGGTTAATTTGATAGAAACTTCTTATCGACATAAAATTGCAAAATGCGTAAAACGGAACAACTTTTGGTAGATTTTTTTTTCGGATGACTACACTGGTAAACTGTCACAATCCTTTTTGCGGGTGCGCTGGTGATGACACGTTGTGTCATGCAAAAAAAGGTAAGTTTTTTATCAATACCGATTTTTACCAGATAAAATGATTTATTGGGGCTACTTTCAGATTCTATGTTAAAAACGGGGGGTTCCAAAGTAACCCCAGAATCATTTTTAACTTTTATCACTTTGTTTTATTTTTTTTTCTGAAAAACTAATCGATTTTTTGATTTTTTTTTTACTTTTACAGAGAGAACTATGAAAACCGATTCTTACATTTTTTTATAATTTTTTTAGAACCACACATTCAAAAATTGCAGTCAATGAAAGTTCAAAATTGATCAAAGTAACCCCAGTTTACCGGTACCCGCAAAATAGCCAAACTTCAAATACCGAAACATATAGTGCAGTAGTGTAGTTCTTATTGAGCTCTCTGCGCATTATCATCACTTGGTGAATCAACTACTTTGCTAGACATTGCAGACCAAGCTCCGATTTGTATGTCATATTTCTTGCAGGTATTCATCGCAGAGTCTGCCTTTCTTTCTGCAGTTTTCTGTTAAGTTTTGTTAATAGGATTGGAGAGATCTTACCTTGCGATGCATCGGTCTGCCACGCCGTCGGGAAGCGGTTCGGATCTCCGGCGTAGAACGGCATTGGTGCCTGCAACAATACAAAACACTGTTGAAATTATTATTCAAAACCATTACAATTCTTTTTTTGTAACACGACCTTTCTCACGCAATTTAAACAAATATAAAACTGAAAATGGACGATTTGAACAGAGCTTTGACCCTGCAGCCCTGCTGAATGAATATGTACATATTCATATACTATCATTATATTATTTATTCATATATAAGTATATAGGTATACTCAGCATGCCCAACGAAACAAACAAAACAAACAATACTGTTTCGTTGGGCATGCTGAATGTAATGGAATATTATTTTCAGTTTATATTTTAATCGTAATTGTTTTCTTCGTTGTTTGTTAGTTTCCTCATTATATTTTTCATTGTATTCATATCTTGTCTTATACCGAATTACGATCCTATTCTATTCACTGTCCTCGTGTTTTTTTCTACAATAGTCGTAACGTTTTAGATAATTAGCAGCCACGTCATTTAATATTGTGTTATGTGTGTCGAGGCTGGCTCGGACACTGTTTACTACATTATGTATTGTGTGAACTGCCCCAACGTAGTAATCATACGATGACCGAGGTCGAGATGATTCTGTTTATACTAGCGTCATGCTGAATTACAAGCGTTTGGCAGACATGTTTGATGGATTTATTACTTAAGCGATGAGCGAAATAGCGTCTTCATGTATGTGTCTTTCAATTTTGCCTTGGGTTAGGTCTTTACTAAGATTGCGTGCCTCTAATAATTTTAAAATTAATATTGTTAAAAGCTTTTTCAATGCATGTCTGCCTGAAATTCAGTCTGTTGTAAACTACTTTGTTTTAAATTAATAAAGAAACCACCTGAAGTTTAATTAAAAAAATAAAGTTTCAGAGCCCATTATTTTTTGTTTTTTCTAATAAAGCCAAGTAACTGAAGGAAAATTATGAAATTACAAAACTTAAGCATGTTAAGCGTTGGCAGGCTAAAGTAAATATGTTACGTAAGAAATTATAATGTAATGCTCCTTCGAAACTCGTTCAAGTTTCTAAGATTTTAATTTCTACGCGAAGGGGATGCCTTTTACCAAGTTAGGTAATATTTTATTAACATGCCGACGTACGTACGTCGTTCGCAATTAAAACTTTGTTATGTCGTCGTAATGAGATTCTTTAACGAGATTATTCTTGTTTATTACTAGACGCGTGCTGTTTACTCGCTTTCTGACTAATTACTAATACCCTTTCTTCTTTTACCTCGTGTTGAATGGCATTGGAGTTAAATTCTTGTTCGTTTTTACAAGTTCATCGGTAGATGCTTTCCGCAATGAAAAAAAAAAACACGTAAAAAACGTTACGGAACGTTTACTATTCGAATTTCGAATTAACGTACCATGGAACACTCAACATCGTCATCTCAAGGTACCTATATGTTGCCAGCAACAACTATTATTTGCAAAAGATACAAAAATTTTGCGCATTTTCTTATTATAACCAAATTAGTCATTTAGGGAAGCCATGTATCGACCATATAGGTACATTGTAATCGAGTAGAGGCGACAATACAGTGCACCTCTATTTATTACCCAATTACATTGTAACCGTTAATTACAATTGTATGCGTAATTGCGTCCAGGACATAATTGAACACAATTATGGGCCATCCCTCCCCATACGATGGAGAATTTATGAGCAAGAAGATAGGACATGAAATTAAAAAAAAAATGATGATGAGACCAGAAATGTCATTTATGATTTTTTAAATTGTTTCTGAGTTTAAAAAGACGGGTGGGTAGGACAATGTGAATATGAATATTTTTTTTTCTGTAAGTCTGCAAGGCGATTGCGTAACACATTATTGTCAATCGGAATCGGTTTCATTTTGACAGTTCAACAACATTCATTGCGTTTTTACGTGTTGAGCAGACAAATTTTTCGAACTTATGAATCAATGGATTAGCAATTTGCTTCAAAATGATTCAGATTCCGATTGATAGTGTGTTACGCAATTAGGGTTCTAGTGTACAGAAAAGAAAACTATTCTAACTTTAAACATTATAAAGTTATGAAAAGCTCTTTTAACATCGTTTTAATCCACGTGGAAAATCTAAAAATAACGTTTTCCGTTTCAATTTTCCTTTAATTCCGAATTTTATTTTTATTAAACCCATTAAAGATAAATACTCCACAAATAAATCACTGTCGCACAATAACAACGACATAACAAACAATTTATCGGGTTTGTTGTTATTAATGAATTATATCTGTGAACAATGCCAGTGTGATAACTATGGCGATTATCGCCAATTTCTACTGTGAATGGGCATTCCGATTCATTGTCACAATCAAATTGAATTTATTTATAGCATACCCAGTTGTTATGAGTACTTAGGTATTTCCTAATTGTATCCTGTTTTGTGTAGGAAATAGAACAACAACAAATAAAAATAGTCGAAAGGTGTCATGGGTCTTTCCGGAGTAATTACGTAACACACGAATGGCTTTTATTTTGACAGTTCAAAAATATTCATTGCGTTTTTTACGTTGTTGAGCGGACAAATATTTCAAACATATGAAGCAATGGACTAGCAATTTCCTTCAAAATTATTCAAATTGTGATTGAAAGTGTGTTGTACACAGTTAGGGTGCTGGTTGGAACGAATTTTGTTTCGCTTTTGCATACTTAGCGAATGAGTTACACTGAAAAAAGTGTACATTTTGGCCGTCACGACACTTTGTTACGTAACAAACGTCCAAAACTATTTAGAAAATTGAAATGATGTAAGTACAGAGCCAATATAAAATGATATTATAAGTACAGAGCATCAAGCTACCCGAAACTGTCAAATTTTCCCAATGAACTTTGACCCTTATGTTTTAGCGATAAAGTTGAAAATCTATTAAAGAAATTTGACAGATTGTAGTAGCTTGATGTGCTGGCATCTGTACCTTTTAACCCTTTGTGATTGTCTCATACATCTAATAGGTAATTGTAATTGTGTAAGAAAAATAGCAGTTAAAAAAGAAGGAAGAAAGCTCCAACTTTACCACCTCGGTATGAATTAAAGTTACAGCAATATTGACTTTAAGAAAAAGTCCTGCTGTAAGGAAGTTAAAACCTACTTTCTAAAACTTGCAAATACTTTAAAAAAAGGTGTCGGAATTTAAATTGTTTCTTTTAAAATTAACAAACTTTTTGTTCATTACGCAAAGTCGACAGTCTTATTGCCACATAGCTGGCCAGTTTAAAATAAAATAGAAAAGCTTGGTACGGACATAAATTCGGGCGCACTGCACTGAAATTGCCAAAGTTTGGGGCCGCGGGCGCAAATTAAAAATTTCCCACTTTGACATCTTGTTAACAAAAACTAGTTATTTGAACTGGTAGTGTTGTTAGAGTTCACTTGGAACTTGAACTTCAATATGGAAGTCTTGAAAATATCTGAAGGCGTGAAATAACAACTGTAGTAGCGAAGTTATGCGGAAGTGTTTATTTTTAATTTGTGGTAAGCTTTTAAGTAAAACTTACATATTTCTAACTAGCTTTAGCCCGCAGCTTCACTCGCGTGGATGTCGGAAAATATCCTACAGGAACGTACGACCGGGATTAAAAGCCTACCGGGATTGAAACTCTATCGGTAGGTATGCGAAATTTCATCCAAATCCGTTCAGTCGTTTTGCGCCAATGCGGAACATACATCCAGACAAACAAACAAACGGACAAAAACCTAAAAACTATATTTTCGGCATCAGACCACATACTTTTTTTTTTAAATATTCAATGTTCAGTTTTGACTTTGTTATTATTTTATTATACATATGTATAGAAGTTGGGTTAGATAGTATTGAGAACATTTATAATAGCGCCCATTTTTAACCCTACCATTTCAAAAAGGAATTGTCAAAAACAAACTCAATTACAATTTTATTAAAACAGTCACAAAGACGTTTTTGTCAAATGCAAACGAAAGAGGAATAAACAAATTGAATAAGTTTGTCGAGCGCATTTACCTTCGAATATTAATTCAATTTGCTTTTCGAGATTTTCTGTCATATTTTTTTGGGACTACAGGCAGCCGGATTTCAGTTCCTTTTTTTGGGACAGCTGCGTTTTTTTGTCTTTGTCGATTAGGTCTTTACTCCTGTTTATTTGCGGTTTAGGGCGAACTTTACCAAAGTCAGATATCTTTTATCTGTGGAATGAAATTGACGTTTGGCAGTGCTATTATAGAAAAACTGTCAAAAATTCATAATTTATTCTCAGGATAAGTCTTACTTGAAATTCGCACTTAGTATTGTAATTAAAATAAACCAAACATTTGCCTGAATTAAAATACCTTTGTTATCCACAAGACATTGGGAATTGCCATAATTTAGGTACTAAGCCAAGCGTTGCGGAAGAGATAGCGGCACCAGAAATTATACCTAAGTAGTTACGAAACCGAATAACTGAGTTAAGTAGGTACAACCTAAAATTAAAATATCTTTCCGCCAAATTAAAAGGAGGTTTACCCAATTAAAAATGTTTGTTAGACGGATAACGCATTTATTTTTTGCAGATTTCTATCAGGGCAAAGAAAAAAGGTCATAAAAAAGGCCTAATAAGCTTGAAAAGCATAAAATACTAATATCAACCGTCGTCGTTGGTGTTCCTACCATCGTTAATAATAAACCAGGCATATCTACGTTAATAAACACAACAACCATGTCCGGACCCCATAATTAGTTATAAAGCAATCATGCAGCTTGTTAAAACCGACCATTAAATGACAACGATTATGGTAATGGCTCGTTACGATACACTTATGCAAATCCCTCACTTTACTGTTATAAAACCATAATCATGTGTCATTCCGCTTGTAATAATGTTCCCTCTGTTCCACGGTCCCATTTCGCGGCTGATTTTATTTCCAAAATGTTAATCTCGTGGATAAAGGCGAGCGAATGTGTCATTTATTTTAACGTCGACAAGTCAACTGGCCTGTAAACATTACTATTAACTTAATTATTATGTACTGCTGCGTTATTGGAGTATTAATTATAACTTTTGGACTGAATAACTCAATGATGTTGGTCATACACAATAATTGCAGTTGTGTTCAAACAAACTACGAAAACAGATAAATTTTTATGACGCTGTTTGAGCTGTTAAATATGTTTTACGAGTGTAGCAAGGTTGTAATGCAAATAAAAATACCAATAAGTACATAGTAAACATAACAGTTAATCTAAACCTATTGGATTAATTGAAGTACTGTCATAAAAAATAAAATTACTAAGAGAGCCTTCTGTCTTTACAGCGATCGAAGAGAAAACTAGCAGTATTTTAAAATTGCATAATTACATTTGAGTGCAATGGAAACCACTAGCGCACATCCTAGGTCTTAATTTAAACGCAGAACCTAATCAAGTTCTAGATGAAGATTGACTTGAATACGCTAAATTGGTTCTATCATTTCCTCTAAGTAAAATGGACGGGAGAATTGCAATGAATCTGCATAACGTTACTTTGAAAGGAGAAGGTTCTATTCATTTATGCGCCATTATTGGATTAGGAGGCTTTTACTGTATCGTTCAGCTTTTCCAAACAGCAAATTGGTTTTAGTTTAGGTAGGCGATAAATCTATAAAGAAGAAGGCCTCGGATCTTGGGATTTTTTGTGTCTAATGAAATCATAATCTTTCATCATCTTTTACTTAGCAGGTTCAGTTCATGAGTCTCATCATATGTTTTACTGGATTTCGGAGTGAACGATCTATTCTGGATATTTTATCTGATGCCCTCCACTCCTTTTCGTCGTAAGGGATGATTAAGAGGTTATGTCTTGAGCATAGGAACTAACATCCCACATCAGGAGATGCCACCAATCCGTTCGCTAAGCAACCATGACTCATGTAGGGGCTCATTCGCTGAAGAAGAACTCAATAGATCCTTACCATAGGCTGGCTGGGATGTTCCTGCTTCATAGCTGGCGTGGTGGCGGGGGCCGGGCTCGGCGCTGCCGGTGCCTGCGGAGCGGGACTGGGCGACGCTGCGGCTGCAACGCCGGGCAATCCTGCGCCAGCCACACCCGCTGTGCCACCGAGGGGCTTGCGACCGCGGTAGCTCTGGAAAGAGACGAGAAATGAGCAAGGGAGAAAAGAGAATTTGGAGAACAGGATGAGTGAGAAGAGAAGGAGGAGGCGATAAACAAACTTCGACTTAGGGACTATAAAGTTATAGTTTGAGGGAATACTAAAGATTGTATATAATGAAAAAGGAAAGAGCTGTTTTAGTATTCCAAAGGAGCCACAGTTTTTGAATGGCAGTTTTCGGAGTGATGCGTTTTATGATGATGTAAGAGCAAAATTAAAAGTAGCATGAGTAATGAGCACGTATGTGTCATGAAGATGTTACAAGCAAGGCAAAAGACAAATGGGAAAGATAATCTATGTCTGAAGGAGGAAATTATTTGACATTGGTGACTAATGATTTATATGGACGATCAGCAAACAGTTCTTGGCGATAATACATGTGCGAGATAATTTAATTTTTCGAAATTAGAAATAATTAAAGGCATTAATTGTATTTTTTTAAGTCAACTTCCGATTTATAAAAAGTATTGTATTGACTTCTCGTTACGCGCCGCTCCCCACCTACCGATCGAGTTGAGTATAAAACAAGGTGCGCGGCGCTCGACAGATCAGAAGTTGTCTAGTAGCAGACACGGTACGAAGGTGCTCTGAACTGTCAGGTAACGTTGAGTTAATTATTACTTTATACTGTTACTATGTCGGTTGCTTTGTTGATGTGATATTTAAATAACTTATTTATTGAACGGCTATTTGAATTGTGTATTTGCTGTATTATTTTCTATTTTAACTATTCCTTTCGTATCATTTCTTACTCGTCTCCCACATACAGGTAACAGTTTGGTGGTGATACATCGAACTACACATCATACTGACGTCATATACAATGTCCCGACACCAATCTTCGGGCAGTAGCCCACCAGAGACAATACCGGTCTAGTTGGAGGATCCTGCCTTTTCTATGGAGGGAGGATGAGTGAACTTTACACCATGATCCCATACGGTACTTCTAAAAGTTTTAAAATAACAGCGCTTCTAGAATAAGTGTTCCTTGCAAAAGTAAATAACTATGTTCAGTTTTTCCGTTTTCTGGTTCGCCCGGAATAAGATGGCAACTAATAGGTACTTATATAGAATTGAATGAAATTGGATCCCCTACATTACCCGACATTCTTTTCCACTAAAAGAAAACTTAGGATTACAATCTCTAGAGATCTTGTACTCGTAAAGAGGTTGTTTTGTCATTTGTTAGTCGGTTAACGTCGTGTCTTGTAGAAACTACCAACTTTATAGGAAGTGGATCTTATTGAGCAGGCATTAAAAAGAAGAAAAGTTCAGAACGCCTAGCCGAGATTACACTAGAATATTATAATGGAAGATAAGAAATAAAATAGGAGACGTTATTATAACAAGCAAGTAGGTGTTTCTATAGCCACCTTCACACAAACTAAAGCTCTGTTCCAAAAGGTTTCTTTAATAAACCAGCGCAAACTGGCCAGTAATAACCAACGAACATTAACGGTAATGCGGCCCATCTATCTCAACAGCATCTTCCTTTTTCAAACTCAGCGCTACGATTGGTCAATTCAAACCGACGTTAACCGAACTGTACCCGATTGCGCTTCGCAATTTTAAGATTGGAAATAGAAAATTCAAAATTACACGTTAGGTGCTATTATTAGTTATTATATGAGTAATAAGGCTTATTTACAGTGATTCGATGTGTTTGTAATATAAATAGCGGTTTACCGGTTGAATTGCGCCGTTAATTCGTGCTCCACAATGTTGCTCAGATATACTTTGCTTGCTACGATTGAGTAAGATTGTTTTTCTTACTGGTCATAACTATGAGTTGAAATGTTGCCATGTAATGATAGTTTGTATTGTGTAAGCAAAGATTGGACGGTCAATTTAAGAAAACGCGATTTCACCCAAGAAGCATATTGGTTTGAGATACAAAAAGAACGACCAAGAAAGAAGAAAATCTAATCCCTTCTAATAATAATAGGACAAAAAATTCAAACAATTAGAAGAAAAAAACATCAATTTAGAACTAACGAAACGTGAAACTGTGGTACAAACAGGAATGTATGACTGAAATGATGCGAAGATGTATAGTTCCGTGGTCACAGCGGCGTGCGATCGGCGGCAACACACGCTCCGATGCACCCTGTATATATCGCAGACTATATCGCTTAACGTAACCTACTTTTCCTATAAATGAATTGTGATATTATCTGGATATTTTGCTTTGTCTACAAAAATGAGACAGAACTAAAATGGTACATTACAATACATGTGACTTAGGTAGTCCATTATTGCACGGCGGCGTGCATGCAGTCTATTAATATCTATAGATCGAATATTATTTTATAGCTCATGTGATATAAACCCGCACATTTAAGTCACGCTTTTCTGTGTAAAACCGGCCAAGTGCGTGTCGGACCACGTACAGTGAAGGGTTCCGTAGTTGGAATGAATTTATCCCAAGAACTTAACATTGTAGTTGAAAATCATGTTCTCCCATTCATTGCAACTACAAATTTATGTTGGTCGACTATTACTCGTAAACTTGTAAAGCCCACTTAAGTGTGATAGTTTTTTTTTAAACTTCGTTACATTATATAGGTACTACTGCCGTGACATTTGAATTTCTAACTACAACCGTTTAGCTGGTAGAGGGGGGGACACACACTTGACTAACGAAAATTGGTGCTTTAAAGCTTGATAAGTCACGAACGGTTTACTTAATCAAAAACCGGTCTTCCCAAACCCCTAATATTTTTGAAAGACCTATCCAACGATATCCTACACTATGGGATGAAAAATTATCATCCCCACTTTACATGTAGTGGAGGTACCCTAAATAATTGTTTTTTTCAAAATTTTATTTTACCGCTTTTTCGGCGTCATTAAAGTGTATACTCATGCCACATTACAACTTTCTAGTTTCAATAGTTTTTGAGCTAAACCGCGGAGAGACAGACAGATAGACAGACGGACATGGTGAAACTATAAGGGTTCCTTGTTTACTACGGAACCCTAAAAATGGACCAGAAAGGCGTGACTTAGGTGTGGGGGTTAGGTCACACAGTGCTATAAATATATTTCTGATGGGCCTGATCCATGTTGGTTTTGACAATAACTTATCATTTGAGAAAAAACGATTTTATATGATTGTAATCAGCCAACCATGTCTCCTCACCTTAGAAGGTCTAATAGTCCAATAAAACATAGGATTTTCCGTTTTAAAACTGTGTGTGTGTGCTCAGTGCTGTGTGCACTGATAAAACTTCAAGTACATATTATAAATAAATCTCATATTTTAGACAAGAATTGCAATCCATCAAAGCAAGGCAAGATTATACATTATCGTATCATAATGGATTAGCTATTTTTTGGGTTTAAGATTAATTACCTACTTTTTACATTCCAATACATTGGATGCCTGCCTGCTAGGACAGATTTAGAATGTAACATGAAATGTAGCATAGGTTAAAACAATTTCGCTGATTAGTTATGTTACATTTCATGTTCCATTGTATACATTTGGAGGACTCATTTGTGTAACATCTCATTTTACCTTTCACCATAGCCCCCTAATCTGCATTCGCGATTTGTTTGCCAAAAATGTAAACAAATATGAGTTCATGGAAAAATAACTTTATCCTACACAATAAAGTTCAGTTTACGCTACAACTTCAAACATTTTTATAACTTTTTTTGTTTAAATTGAAATAATATTAATTTGAAACAAAACTTTGAATAGACATTAACTGCGTAATACTTTTAATCACAATTTGTATGATTTTGAAGGATATATAGCTAATCCATTGCTTCATATGTTCGAAAAATTTGTCTTTTCAGCAACGTTCATAACGCAATGAATGTCGTTGAAATGTCAAAATGAAAGTCATTCTTACTGTTTGTATGTTACGCAATTACCCCCGCTGTTCCTGTTATACCAAGCGATCTTTCATCATAGATATTAGATAGAACATTGTCTGCATAATGCCAGATGGATTTTAGTTCAAATTGAAATGGTTGCAAGTTGTTTTTTCTGACACTATCTTCATCACAAAACTCATCTTGTTCTCGCTCTTGTGAGTTATGCTTAACAATTATTACGTCATACAAATTGGATGATATGCAGTACTCTCCTTTTCGAAATCTATTATTAGAAAATATAATATTCTTCGCTTCGGTAAACTTATTGAATGCATTTCCTAATACGTAGTCATTTGGGAAGGCAGCTGAGGTTTCAAAAAGCATTTCTTATGGGTCTATGAGTTTTAAAAGTATGAAATATAATATAATTGCTGTTTAAAGAATGTAGTTGAATTCTATTATTGTGTTGTTATGTTATACGCAATCTTTAATTGTTAAGAAGCTTTTTAATGGGATTAGGATGGTTGATCTTTTCAAAGAATTTGACGTATGGGAGTAGGTAGCAGGATTTTTTTTAAATTGAAGGGTTTATAAGAAGTTTGTAGGTAATGTCTGAGATATAGTTATACTAGCTGTGCCCCGCGGTTTCACCCGCATAAGTTTCGATCCCGTGGGAATATCGGGATAAAAACTAGCCTAGTCCTTTCCTGGGACTCAAACTATCTCTATACCTAATTTTATCTAAATCGATTCAGTCGTTTAGGCGTGAAAAGTTAACATACAGACAGACAGAGTTACTTTTGAATTTATAACATTAAGTATGGATAGTATCATAGATAATATGAAAGTAGATTCGTTTCTTCATCAAGACACGGTGCCCTGTAACTCCCGGTATTAGAAGTTACTTTCAGTAGTATCGAGGAAATTGGAACACCACCATAATGATTTCGACTTCTCGAACATGGGCTGAAAACTGGCCTTTCGAAATATATTTTCTTAACAAAGTGCTCAAGCGCCTGTACGCGTCTCAAGTACCAATTTATAACAACTTATAAAACGGACAAGTAGCCGTTGACCGAAAAAGGGACAACGGGAAGAAAAAAATGCTATATTAAGGGATTTTATTTATTTATTATTTATTTATTAAAACTTTATGCACAAGTAAAAAAAAAAATACTGTACAAAGGCGGACTTAATGCCTGAGGCATTTTCTACCAGTCAACCTTAGGGTGATGCAGAGACAAAACATGGCAGGTGCAACATACAGAATAACTAGCTTGGAAATGACTATAAAATACAAGAATATATACATAGATACATACATACATATAAACCACATGGACTCTCAGGGGAGAAATGATCGGTAGAGGAGAAAACGAATCCAGCAAATCAGCGCTGGGATGTTACAGCCAACTTCTGCCGAATATGTTCACGTGCCTTCACTTTAAAAGATAACCGACTGGTTGCCGTCCTGATGTTCAGAGGGAGCGCATTCCATAGAAAGACCGCCTGGACAAAGAAAGAAGAATGAATGAAACCAGAACGGTGAGAAGGACATCGTAGAAGGCGATTGTTAGTGGAACGAAGCTAAACGAGCTAGCGAATTTTCGCTGTGAAACGGAAGTAAAAAATTATGTGATGCTTATAATGATTGATTTAAACCACAGAGGATTATAATCTTGAACAAAAAATAAATTTTAACGTGGACTTTACTCATTGGATTTTGTTCATTGATTTTCTCTCTCATAGCCAACATATCGAAAGCGACACCGAAAACTTTTGAGCAGTATACACACTGTGATGCTGCTTCACGACAATAAGTCAAAATTTAGCCGCAGTGACAAAGCACGCCGTACATTAGCTGCAAACAAAGAGACCTTTGTCCCGACCGCAAGTTGCCCGGTCCGGGAACACCGCTTTTGTTCAACTTTGTGTAACTGGCTTTAGGCTTTATTTAATTGTCTTTGGGATCTAACACGGAGTGGGATCATAATCCTTTCGTAAAGCCCTAATGTCGGCGGCCACTTAAGTGGTATTTATTGTCTGCAATTGTTTAAACAACTAAAATAGAGTAACTAATAGAGTTTTCTTGCAATTTTTTCCGAATTTTCCGACAGGTTGGACGGCATAGTTGACGCAGTGGCTGACTTGTTGATAGATAGATAGATAAAACGTTTATTTAGTGCAACAAAAGACTCAATACAGGCATTAAAAAACATCAAAAAAGGTGAGAAAAAGAAAAACAAAGATTAAAAAGAATAAAAATTGACCCACAGACACCTCATATGACATTTATAACGGTCGATCACTACTGGTCAGTGTGTCTCATGGTTGCACCAAATAGGAGTCCAGCTCAGCATATGCCAGGTACAATACCTGACGCTGGTATTCTGCTGCATCCCGTTAGTGACACACGGATGTCGAGAAGACACATCTGAGTTTCAACAAAATGGTACCTACATAGTGCGGCGCGTATATTATAAAGGTGGTAAGTACCCACATGTTAATCGACTTGCTTTTAAACTAACAGAAATTTTAAACTTATTACATACTTGTGTAGTGTTTACTGGACTACTTAATTATCACAGTATAGGTAATAATATGTTGGCTGATGTGTTACGTCAAGTTCAATTCTCGCACGAAAAAAACATTGGTGGGCTTATTTTGTGGGGTGGGCTACAAATAGTTGTTCTGATTCGGGGTGTCTGTATCCGTATAGGTAGATTTGTGATTTGGACCCGAAAACTCACCCGCACATACAGGTGAAATTCCAGAAGTAACATTTTTTATTACTCATAAAAAAATATGACGTCTAGAATATCCGTAATATAATATTCAGGGTGCACGATAGGTATCGCGTCTGTTTATCAGCGCATGCGTTCCCCAAGGTCGCCCCTTTGATCTTTTTGGCAAAACGTCAAAACCCGTAACATATTTCTTGTGACTAGCCATTAATATCGTACAGTATTTACATTTTCTACAATTCATTGTTTGTTTTCCGAGCAATGATTTACGTCGGTTGTAATTCTTGCGATACTATTCTACGTTGTTTAATTTGAAAATAAAGATGGCGGATGTTATGGGTGAATAAATTTTATTTATGAGACGTCCGTCACGAGATGTTTGGTATAAATTTCGGGAATTGTGTAATTTTGAATTTATATACTGAAGAGAAAAGTAGGTAGTGAAATAGTTTATTAGTTTTAGTACCTAACTCTATAAGCACAAGCACAAGCATTATAGTCAGCCTATAATGTTCCCACTGCTGGGGCACAAGCCTTCTGTCTGTCAGAGAGAGTGGGCTATAAATCCACCACGCGGGCCCAATGAGGGTTCGCGGATATGACATGTCTTCGAATTTTTTGGTTCTAAGCCATGCCTGTTTCCTCACGATGTTTTCCTTCACCGTTTCGCGAGCAGTGGTGATGAAATTAAATACAAAAAGTGCCTGCCTGGGTTCGGACGCGAGTAGCTCTCTATATTTCTTTAGAACTCTTTTTTTATGGATGGGAAATCATCAAATGACCCCTCCCGCTCTGGGTGGAGCGGAAGGGAGTGTCAGACTCTTACTGACTAAAACCCATCCGTGTTCCTTCCTTAGCCCTTTATGTTCCGGGGTAGCGGTAACCCTTTCGGACAATCCCGCACCCCCGGCAGGCTTCGGCCCTGGCAGGCCCCTTCCTTTTTGCTGACATCTCTTTGAGGCGAGCGTGGAACACGTACGCGCCGTCCGGCACGGGCCGGGTCCTGATCGGACGGTGAGCTACCCATTACTCTCCGTCCGCAGGCCCACGCCTACGGTGGCTGGGAGTCGTCACGCGGCTCCCGACGCCCGGAGCGTCTCCCGCGGCGGCGGCTGGGACGTGAGGCTCTCTCTTTAGAACTCTGCATGTAAGATGCGGACAAAATCAACTTACGTTGACCTTTCTGTCAATAGCGTTTAGCTGTCAAACTAACTTTTACTCGCGTTAGTTATTGTTTATCTATATCAAGAAATACACTGACTTCGGCAACCTTTTGAATTACTAAGAAACATAACTGATAACAATTTATATATCTTCTAAAAATTGGTTATTTATAAAGGTCAATGTAGTCAAGAATATCGGATAGTTAATAAATCTCCCATCTATCTGATTTTGCATTCTGTTATGAAGTAAGTTTGTTTATGTCGTGTCTGAGAGAGAACTCGCAGGTGTGCACCATGTTTTATGTTCCGTGTGACGTCAGCAGCGAAATGACGTTTATGAGGAGTTGTTGTTTTTAAAAATGAAACGAGAAAAAACCAGTGATAGTAATATACAAGTCAATGAGAAAAACATAAAGAAAATGGTTTTTTCCTGAATTTCTCTGTAGATTTTAGTTTGTTTTAGTCAAATTCAAAGTCAATAAAATTCATAATGACGAAAATAATCGTCATTTTCAATTGTATGGACTCAACAGACTTTACGAGGGAAACAAGAATTGGACCCGTTTCCTTTTCTCAGACATAATTAATTTTATATCAAAATATAGAACCATATAAACACTCAAGCAGAAGTGAAAAGTTTTGAACCAAAGATATCATTATGAAAATAGGTTGTTTACCATGATCGATCAAACGGATTTCGGGTTGCCAGTTAAGGCGTAACTGCGACCTAAATAGATAACTTTATCACGCGGATAACAGTTCCACGTAATTAATGGTGCTAGGCTGCCTTAACGAACAACTTAGTATGTTCGTATTACTGTGGAAGGATTTTTAGAGCTGTATTTGAAAGAATACTTTAGATAAACACCTCATTGGTCTTGTGGACACAAGCGCTACTACCGAGTACGCGGTCCTGGGTGCGATTCCTAGGTTGGGCCGTGTTGTTCGGTTTTTCTATCAGGAATTTCTCAGTAATAGCCCGGAGTCTTGATTTGTGCGCAGTTGATGGCAACAGCGGGGTAATTGCGTAACACAATAACAGTAGGAATGGCTTTCATTTTGACAGTTCAACAACATTCATTGCGTTATCTATGTTGCTGACAGACAAATTTTTCGAACATATGGAGCAATGGATTAGCAATATCCTTCAGAATGAATTAATAGTTTGTTACGCAATTAGGGTGCTGGCTCACCCTCTATTTCATAGTGATTACACATAACTGGAGAAATGTGGGTTCGCCTTCGAACCTTCGAGGAAAACGGGCGTGACTTTATGTTGTTACTTTAGAAAAAATCTTTCGAAAGGTTTACGTCATTAACATGTGTATTGAAACAATAATACATTGTTAGGTCAAGTTTTCATGACCTTGCCTTTGTTTTATTTTTTCTTTGTTTACGTACCTATATTTCAGTGGGGAAGGGAATTTTTTTTCATTATAGAAGCCGTTGAAGGTTAAAACCTACTACTTACTAAAGTAACGTATGGTATATTGTTAGTTTGAGAGACCTTTCGATATTGCTACGTAATTAGCTTTCTATCTTTTGTCTCAATTCATTTTCTCAAAATTATAAGTATAAATAGTAAATACTGGCATAATTTTTTTATATGAGAATGTACGTTACGTAAATTTAAATTGGGGAAGAGCGGAGTGTCCTAATACAGACATTTAATTTGCTTAAAAGGACACTTCTATCACTAGCTATGTAGTACAAAGCTTGTTAAAGAAATAAACTAATTTGTATTTGCTACTTTATTGAATCCGAAGCAAATGTTCAGAACAAAAACAAAATCAATCTGCCGACCTTTTCCCGACTATGTTGGGGTAGGCCTCCAGTCTTCCCCCCCGGTGGGTTCCCGCATTGTCGAGGCGGGGGGGCTCAGTAGCCGTGGCTTGGACACCCACGGTGAAGCGAAGTGGAACCCGAGGAGGGGCCGCTCGTCAGGGCTTTTGCCGGTAAGCCGACGACGTAGCGGCCAACAAGTAGGTTGCGGTGCCGCTTGAGCGACATCGCAGCTGAGGCGGGCCGCGATGTCGTATCGGAGGCATCGCGGCTGAGGGTTGGAGGCCGCGGTGGGAGAGGAGTGCCGGTATTGCGGTGTGCCGCTCTCCCTACCTTCCGCGGCCTTGACGGGGTCGCCACCGTCCGATGGCGGACGCGGTGGGGCCGCAGAGGAAGAGGAGTGTTGGTATGACGTTGGCCGCTCTCCCTATCCTCTGCGGCCGAAAATTGGCAGGCGGCGGGGCCAATGACCTGATCCGTCGCAGGGGGACCAAGGGTGCCCAGACACGGGGTCGTCTGGCGCTCATGTGCTGGTTTGGTCCCTAGGGTGGTCACGGCGTGCTATGTGTTCTGGTGCGCCGGTGATGGGGAATACTTTCCAGAGGAGGGTCCGGTGACGGACAGCCGCGGCGGGTTCACGGATGAGTGCTAACGCGTGTCCGTGTTCCCGCCGTAAGCGGCAGAGGAGGACACCGTGGAGTTTTAGTGGGTTGGAGTCCCACATAACTGCACTATCTCCCCGTGGTAGTGCAGAATGCATGAGCATTTCTCTACGTTAAAAAAAAAAAAAAAAAAAGGCCTCCAGTCTTACTAGATGCTGCTGAACACCAGTATTTTACATTCAGCGACTGCCTATCAGACCTCCTAGTTGCTGGGTACCACGATACCAAATGGTAAAACTGGTTGTGTAACTTTTGGGCTTCTGACTACAAAACACCACAAAAATATTGAGTAAGAAAAGTGGCAGTTGCGCTAAAGGCTTGCTACTTTCTACTGGAATTAAATACCGGCCAAGTGCGAACACGAAGTTTCCGTACCACCGTACAATATTTAACATTACATATATAAAATAATCACGTCTGTTGTATGGGAGCCCCCCTTAATTTATTTTATTTTAATTATTTATTTTTAAAGTGAATATACAACTAAGTACCTATTCTGTAAATATTAGGTCCTTACATATGAAATTGGCGTTTTTCGTACTGGCCACTTTAATCACGAATTTCTCCTCTTTGGTAAGGAATTCCAAATTCAAATTTGTACAGCTATTTACTCATGTATTTGTGCTTCGATGACCGTCATTCATTTGTTTTTTTTCTTCTGTTTTTTCTGTTTGCGTCACTCATTTTACAAAATGGAAAATTTAAAATATCGCATTATTTACGAGTACGAGTTCCGCCGTGGCACTAGTGCTGCGGAAACGACTCGAAGGGTGAATGATGTGTATGGCGGTCATGTTGCAAAAGAAAACACAGTTCGTTTTTGGTTCCAACGTTTTCGTTCTGGAAATTTCGACCTGCAGAACAAGCCCCGTGGACGGCCTGAGACCCAAGTTGATAATGGAGAATTGAAGGCTATTGTGGAAGCGGACCCATCACAAACCACGTCCGAGTTAGCTGCAGGCTTCGATGTTAGTGATAAAACTGTTTTAATTCACTTGAAGCAAATTGGGAAGATTAAAAAGCTTGAAAGGTGGGTACCTCACGAATTGACTGAAGCAAACCGGCAAACGCGCGTCGACTGCTGCGTTACATTACTGAACCGGCACAACAATGAAGGTATTTTAAACCGAATCATTACCTGTGATGAAAAATGGATTCTTTACGATAATCGGAAGCGCTCAGCGCAATGGTTGGATCCTGGCCAGCCAGCCAAATCCTGCCCCAAGCGAAAATTAACCCCAAAAAAGTTACTTGTAAGCGTTTGGTGGACTAGTGCCGGTATTGTTCATTACAGTTTTCTCAAATCTGGCCAGACTATTAGGGAGCGTTCAAGTATTACGTAACGCAATTTTTGAAGATTTTTGACCCCCCCTCCCCCCACTGTAACGCTCCGTAACGTTTTTCTGTACCCCCCCACCCCCCTCTCTAAAGGTTACGTAACACTCAAGTCATCATTTTTACCCTGAAGTCGCAAAAAGTTGTTATAGTTTTTATCCATAATATAAAATACTTATGACCAGTTCTTTTATGAAAAATCAAGGTTTGGACTAAATATAATACTTATGTCATTATTACATTTTAGTAGTAAACTTACTTTTGTAAAATAACTAAGCATTGTTGCTTTCTTCTTCGTGGCCTTCACCTTCAACTCTCGTATAACATCATTTATATGTTCTATAAACTTTTCTTTGTTTTTTAGTTTTTCTTTAGCCGTTTTCCAAATTTCATTGGCATTTTTTTGACATACTTGCGCTGGCAAGTCAGCATGAGAGCCTTTATAGGCCAAGAACAGCTGATGATACAAATCTCCTTCTTTTGAGGACATTACAGTATGAACACTATGAACTCACTTTAATAACAGCGACTACAGCAATTTGCTTCTGCATAAACACTAACGAATACTGACAACAAAAACAACATTAAATGACGTACAATACAATCTAGGGATTCCCCGTGAAATATAAACGAAAAGGTTTACCAACATGCGAGAACAAATTAAAAATGGCGACCAGACTAATACAATCGAGAGATTCCCCGTAAAACGTAAACGAAAAGGGTTGCCAATTTGGGAGTTTTATTTCCCTATTTTTTTATATAAAAAAAGAAATAATGTTACGTAACGTGTTGTAAGAAAGACCCCCTCCCGCCCGTGTAACGCATCGTAACGTTTTACGAGACCCCCCCGCCCCCCCAAATTGCGTTACGTAATACTTGAACGCTCCCTTACAGCTGATGTCTATTGTCAGCAATTACAAACCATGATGGAAAAGCTAGCGGCTAAACAACCAAGGCTGGTCAATCGCTCCACGCCACTGCTGCTTCACGACAACGCCAGACCACACACTGCGCAACAGACGGCTACCAAATTAGAAGAGCTTGAATTGGAATGTCTTAGACATCCTCCGTACTCCCCGGACCTTGCTCCAACAGATTACCATTTTTTTCGCAATTTGGATAACTTTTTGCAAGGGAAAAAATTCAACTCCGATGGGGCAGTCCAAATCGCCTTCAAAGATTTTATTGATTCCCGTCCGACTGGTTTTTTTAGTAAAGGGATCAATGAACTACCTATAAGATGGCAAAAGTGCATTGAAAACAATGGTTCATACTTTGATTAATTAAATATATTATATTAAAAAATATTCGACTTTTTGTTCCTTCCATACAAAACGCCAATTTCATATGTAAGGACCTAATATTTCAAGCGTCTACTTTTTGCCGTTATTAATTAATATCGAGCATAAAACGGCAAAAAAATCACGTCTGTTGTATGGGAGCCCCTCATAAATATTCATTTTATTCTGTTTTTAGTATTTGTTGTTATAGCGGCAACAAAAATGCATAATCTGTGAAAATTTCAACTGTCTAGCTATCACGGTTCATGAGATACGGCCTGGTGACCATGGAGCACAACAACCACTGGTTGTTGTGCTCCATGCAGGTGACAGACAGACAGACAAACGGACAGTGGAGTCTTAGTAATAGGGTCCCGTTTTTACCCTGTAGGTACGGAACCTTAAAAAACAGAACTTAGCATCTACATGTCAACAAATATTCACATAATTCCAACTCATTATTATCAGCCAGCTTAGCCTTTTCCCGACTATGTTGCGGTTTCGAGTCTAACCGGCACGCTGATTGCGTAACACACTTCTTCTTCACAATCAACAAATCTGAATCATTTTGAAGGATATTGCTAATCCATTGCTTCATATGTTCGAAAAATGTGGCTGCTCATTTGCTCAACAACATAAACAACGCAATGAATGTTATTGAACTGTGAAAATGAAAACCATTGCTACTAATAGTTTGTGAAGCTACTGCGTGGCGGGGCGCATAACCCGGGAGTGCTGCGGCACCTGGAGCTTTTCGTGCCAGACCGGTAGGTGCGTGTGGAGGCGGCGACGCCTGCCCCTGCAGTCAGAACCAACCTACTGGCGAGAACTCCTCTCACTAGAGCCATGCGTGTGGAGAACGAGGTTCACGAGAGGGTTGATGTATTGTGGTGCAACTTGAGTGAATTTGCAAAAGTTACATTAATATAATACATATGTTATTTAGATGTAGGTTAAGATTTAAGATATTGTATGTAATTTTATAGGACGTAGATTTAGGATTTAGCATGTAAGGCCTCTCTATCGCATTGGATCGCTGATCTGTAATGTTAGTTGTAGGTAACATTTGAATAAATAAATAAAAAAAATTATTCGCGTTATTCCAACTACCATAAACATTTGCCACCAAAGTGTCCCTATTCTTCATCATACAAAAAACTGTCAGACACCAGCCCCATATCCATACCATAATAATAATCCTTAACATATACAGAACCCCATAAATACGCCAGGAAGGTAGAATGAATCACTGGCAGCGACAGAACGGTATTCTGCAGACAATAATCGTTTTACATAGAATATTTTGTACTACGCTGTTAAAGTTAATAAATTATATTTGCAAGGCTTGCAAGACCCCGATAGTGTTTCGTGCCAAAGATTTGTGAAATTCTGTACACATTCATTATTAGTTGGTTAGTGTTTAATTTATTGTGTTTAATTCTGGTATGTTGTTTTTAGATAAGGAGTTATTTCTTGCTGGTATTTCTATTGTAATATTAGTCTTTATTGATAAATATTTAGAAATAGTGAATGAAGAAGCACTTAACATTGATGAAGTGAAAAAGAGAGATAAAGCTATTTTTTGGGTGTAGATTGCAGAAGGATACTTTATAATTCTATTTCATTGTACATTTTGACGTTCAAAAATGCCTTTTAGGTACCTATTTGAAATGCTTTGACTTTGATTAGAAACTTTGGCTATGGCGAAAAAAATTTTATCACAATATGCATACCTGAAATGTAGGTACAAATAAATGCAAGTACTCCTCCTGAGTAAAGGTAATGGTGTTACTCCAAAATAATTTCGAGAAGAGATAAATAATTAATCTACGGACGAATATATATATGCACTAATTCCCGGCTCTTGATCGAGTATACAAAAATAAACTTGGTGAAGACGTCAACTATTCAGACAATAGGTACTTAATAATTGTAGAAAATCCCGTAAATTATCGCTCAAGACATTAATTTGCTATTTTAACATTTTAACTATGTCGCTTGGCAAACGCATTATATCTTTATTTCCGAACTGAATCTTAATAGCATATACAAATTTTGATGCAATTCCGGAAAAAGCTTTATAAAATAAATATATCGAATTGCCATATGTAAGAATTATTTTTCTCCTGCTTGTATTTAAAAACACATTCAAGTTTAATCAGAAGTTTCTTTTGAAGACAAAAACTGATTGTTTAAAAGTTAGTAAAGATTTAACATTAATCTTTTAAGCCGTACCGTAAGGTCTTCCTGTAATCCTGTATTACATAATTCAATCTACTCGTCATTATTGATCTTTCTTCCAGTTACTTATTCGATTCCGATTAATTATTAATCATCTTCCATCATTTTCATCTAAGCTTAGAATAGGTGCTGTTTCTCCAGCAAAGTAACGTCGGTTATTTACATTCTAACGCTCTTCATCTACTACATTTATAACATTTACTATTCAACGTAAATCTACTACTGGACACATTAAATATTCCACTACTAATCTACTAAGTTACTACCAATGTCATTGAAGCCCCGATACGGGTGGTTCTATTCTTTCCACTCTCGAATTAGAACGGCAGGTCGAAGATACCTGATACTATGTTTTGAGGGATGTATTTGAAATAGTGGGTGTATTATGTAGAAATTTATAATTTGGGGTTGAATCGTGAAGGTTGGTTAGAGATAAGATTTTTTTTTTACTGTGGGGGTTGTAAGAAAAATAGAAATTAATTGGAAAGTAAGTATGGGGAGGGCATCTTTTCATTGCAGGCGGATCATTGACAATATTCATTCTTCTATATCTAGAAAAGCATCAAGTGAACATAAACGTGAATTTTCTAAGAGTTGCGCGGGTCAAGAACATCAGTCATATAGGTAGCCAGCGTAAAACTTGAAATTTACCAAATCTGGTCTGAATCTTGAAGTATAGTGAATTGAAAGTACGAAATCAAGGCTTATGAAAATAACAATGCAAGACACGTGGGGTATGCAACGTGGCAACTTCAAGGCCAGAAAAAGGTTAAAGTAAATGTCACTTTAAAAATCGACAAAGGTGCAAGACAAAAGGTGCCAACTGCAGATTATCTCCCATAGACATGTGTCATATTAATTCCCAAGTCAACTGAACACATATAGCCAGAGAAAGGTTGAAGAAAATTTTGTGTAGTTAATGTAAAAATCGATGACAGAAGGTGCAAGTTATATCCTATTGTCATAAGTCACATTAATTCCCAGGTCAAGTGAACACATGTAGCTGTAGTAGATATGGATAACACAAGTGGCAGTCACTGTGGAACACGTGTACCACCACGTTGGCCGGCGGCTATTCTTGAGCGAGCCGGGTGTGAAGGCGAGCTCGGTGCAAGGGATGAGGTACGCGGGGCTGAGCTTGCAGTTCAGGAGCATATATCGCTGAATTTATAGAGTATAATTGTTATTGGGGATGTTTTTCAGAAAGGTCAAGTGCGTAGTACTCGCAACTCGGCGTGCCTGCATGACCAGGTGTATGAATGTTAACCAAGCAATAAGGGTATATTGTGCAATATGTTCGACATTGTAAGGTTGTGTGATGATGGGGTGATGGTAATAAGAACTGATGAAGAACTGAGATGTTAAAGAAATTCTAGCAGAGTGTTGGAAATTGTGGCGGATTGGATATAAAAGCTAATCTGATCTTAGAATATCATACATGTGGTGATGACTGTGCAATACTCATTAATACCGCCTTATAAGATCAGATATGAGAAGTTTAGAAATATGAATGCCATAGAGACACTAAATATTGAGATCAGATAGAAAGAAAACGACATCGCTTTTCTCAGATATTCTACTCGTAGAACAGTAAACGACACTCTTGCATAAGTCTTTGAAATGCTTTTAAGCAAAGTTACGGTACACAAAAATTTAAAATGGTAAACGCTACCGCCTCCATTTCGCACCAAACTTAACCTAACAAGTATATTTCAGTGGTGTTGTTCGTGAATGGCATATGTTTTCTCAGCATATTGCACAACATATTAATTTGGTTCCTTTCCTTATTGCAAGGCACATGTTCAGCTAGTTATTGTTTCAAGTGTAAAGCATTAATCATTAAAATTGAGTAGTAATTACAATATTTGTGTGCTGTTACTATTTACTTGTTAATAATTTAAACGCCCGTGCCGTCTGTAAGTTGTTTGTTGTTTCAAGATATGTGTTAATTAATGATAATAGGAAAAAAATATTATTTCCTCATAGTTAGTTGATTTGATGGTTTCGTCTTCTAGCCTACTAGGCCTAATGACGTTCTCATTCATAATTTTTATTGTACAGTCAGCATCAAAAGTCGATTAACACTATCATGTTTACATGTTATTAAATTGACAACAACTATTTTCAATAAACTGATTTCTAGCTTTTCACATAATAAACAAGAGTATATATTCTAAAAAAAAAATCTTCTGCTGCAATTTTGAACAAATATTTTGCTCAATAACTAAGATTAAAAAAACTGAAGTGTTAATCAACTTTTGATGCTGACCGTACCAGCTTTGTGATTAACCTTTTTTACCGTTTTAGTGCGCTTGCATATGACTAAGCTCTTTTTGATAGAAGCATGTTCCATGAGAAAGCTGTTGTCATAACTCAATAGAGAAGAGATGGGACGTCAATTTGGAACTAGCTTTTGGAATTGGGACTTGGGACTATTAAAAATTTGGAACTGGGACTAGCATTTGGAATTGAGACTATTGAAACCCTACAACTTTCAGAGGATTGCAACGAGCCTTAAAAACAATTGCAGCAGACACAGTACTCAATAGTTATCGCCTCGATAGCCGCGAATTAACAGCTCCATTTTCCATAGTTATTTTCAACTAAATCGCCCATAGGTGGTCGTAGAATGGTCGTTCGATGGCGGTGGATCGCCCAACCACAGCCACTGCAAACGATCAACAACACCGCCGCAGTTCGACGTAAACTGTGTTCAAGGTTTTGCGCATTTGCTCAGCGGCGGTTTGGCGGTCGGCCGCCTAAATGCGCGGCTTACCGCTGCCCACAACGATTCTACCTCCAATAAAACGTGAAATAGTTACAGGTTGGTTTTTGTCCATAGACATTTTAGCATCATGTTCTTCTCTTAATATTTCTATTGGTGCTTCAGTTGTAAGGTCACCATTATCATTTTCAGAGCCATTTTCAAGGGGACCTAGTTTGGAGTTGACATTGAGTATGCGAAGTCGAATTTTCAGTGTTAAGTAATTCTGGATTTCTAATTCTATTTAATATTCTGTGACATTTAAAGGAAATTTGGTTAGGCTTTATGAATTTTAATTTAAGTAGGTAGCTACAAACAAAATCATTTTATTACGCAAACATTTTCTACACGTGTTAAAGTGCTATTTAAAGACTTTAACATAAGGAAACAGGAAAAAAATTCAAGGCGATCAAGTCAAAAAAGTTTTAAGCCTGTCTGGACAGGTTTAGATTTTTTTAAATGTGAATTTAGAATTTAGATTAGGCTTTTTTTGTATACCTGTTCTTATGATGCCATATTTTTTTGTTAATATTTAGAAAACTTTAGAGGCAATTTCTACTTGATTTATTTAAGTCATAAGTTTAAAAAAAATGGTGAATGGTCTGCTATTTTTAAAAAGTCGGGCAAGCCTTGTAAGAAGGCTTCTGTTGCAAATCCGGGATAGAAAGAGAAAAGATCGAAAAGAGCAACAGAGGATCCAAAATCAGTTCCGGCGAAATCTAATCATCATCAATCAATCTATAAATATATAAACTCCTTAAAAGATTAAAGAAGACACTTCCATTTCACACAACGCACTAAGTCCGTGATTATTTTAACTGAACTCGAAGGTTAGCAGCATTGTACTCCGATTGATCCTTAACCTTCCTACATTGAGTCTATTGTGGCTGGAATTGATTGCTTCCGGTGTTGCCCGATGTCTTTTTATTGTGTATGTTACTAAGCTATTTGCTGGCCGACAAGTGGCAGAGCCAAGAATGGATTATCTGGAAGGATTTAGAAGCGAAGTTGAATTGATTTTGGAGTATGGTGGAAAATTTTGGCTTTCCGTAACAGAAAGTGATGAATTTACACATGAATTGTAGTTATATATTATATTCATAGTTTTAATAGGTTTATGCGTATCTTTATATTTAAAATATTTATTCCTTAATTTTCATGATTGCACCTACCGCTGTTTGTCTCTGCATCACCCAAAGGTTGACTGGTAGAAAATGCCTATGGCATTAAGTCCGCCTCTGTACATTTATGTGCTTGAAGTATTAAATAAATAAATTGGAAGAAGCAAAAAGTAACGTATAGTATATGTGAGTATATCTTAGAAAACATTTGGATACGCAGTTAAAATAATGATGATATTAAAATTACAAACACGACTAAATGACGATACTCCAACAGGAAAAATATAATCAAACAATATCGATGGGTTAAAACATGTTTCCTTATTGGGAACCACTCGTTAGGAGAAATCCAAGAACCATTGGATACAAAACAGAGAAACAGAAACAAAACACAATGTATACCAGCCAATTGAAAAAACAACAGAATATTTGAAAGTATAAACGGGTAGAGCGGGGTACAAAATTCATGCAATTTGACCAAGGTAGCCGTGATGACAAACCCAAGGTTAAGTCCACAGCACATAGCATTGATATGGCTAATTGAATCCTCCTTGAAGATGCAATAGAGATGACACCGTTCCATTAAGTAGATTAAGGGCCAATTTGTCCAACACTCCAAGTGGCCAAGTAATTTCTGTATGAAAAAGTCGTTTGTCATAACTGTGACAAGTTGACGGTAAAGTTTAGACTTCAAGTTTGTTTTGTAGATAATTCTTATGAGACTTGAAATGGGTTCGGAAGAGTTCCTCTAAGGAATGGTTACATGTGACTTGGAAGCAGCTAACGAAATGGGTTGAAACCCCTAAAATACTACAATGCTCAATACTTTATTGCTTTACCATAATGTGTACTTAGGTGGTAACTAATATATAATTAAGATCATTATGGACCCTGTAGGGCACAGCAAAAAGGGTAGGAGAGAGGAATCCCTGTTTTTGGAGATAATTGTTTTGTGGGAACAAGTTTATCTTGTACTAGATCTATGGCACCAAGCTATACAGTGTGGCAGATCGACGCGCAACCTGTTACCTTGGATTCAGTACTTGCGTGATTCTGAATCCCCTCTGCGTTGAATAATTTAGTCGGTTATTTAAAAAAAATGGCTGTTCCATCCATATATTTTGACTGCGCTGCGTAGGTATTGTACTTTTCTATGAAATAGCAGATAATATTTTAGAATAACCGGCGAAAAATTTCTATACGCTCTACTACGGGGTCTAGAATCATTGTGCTGAATTCATGCAGGTTACAGTTTGCCACCCCATAGTCTATGTTACGATTATACGGCACTAAGTTACCATTTAGGTCTCGAAATAGCTCCTATCGTGATTCCAATCCGAAATCCAATCAAATTGTGATTTGCAAATTTGACCCATCAATTTTATGTTCCAATATTGTCTAAAACGTGCTCGAATACCCAATATTATTACGGTATCACGATGTTTGGATATCACGGGCGGATGTTATGAAAATAACGAGGCAAATTATTAGCAATTGTTGCCGTGATCATTTTGTTATTTAATAAACATCACAGCTATTGTTATCACACAATAACATAACAATAGAATGTGGTAGAAAGTACTGTTATACAATACCATTTAGTCTAGCAGCTATATAATCAATTACATTTATTTAAGGTCTGCGTATCTTAACTATGGTGACTTCTGCGTTCGCTATGTCTTTTCTCTTATCAGTTTTTACGTATATATAGATTTCCTTGTCTACCTCTTTTTTAAAAGATTCTTTGTCAATATCTCTACATTTATAAGGCTCTAAAAGTTGCATACAGATTGTCAGATGACATTTCAGTAGTCAACTAGATCGTCTTTGATACGGTCTTCTTCTTTCAATTTCAAACACTCCAAAGCTATGTCACTGCCAAAAACAGTTCAAAGAACTCTCTAAAGGTAAAAACCGAGTCTAAAAATACCACACAAGGAAAACTTTATTTAGGAATCTTACCAGGAAAGTTCCTAGTCAAAGCAATGTGTCATAATAACGTAACATTCATATACTCGACTAACATCATCAAAACACTAGATGTAGGTAACATTAATTATGAAAATAAAGGAAAACGTAGCGAATGCAAATTCCATTCTTTTAATGTATGTTTAGTCGTCACACCTTCGTTCAAGGAATACTAGGCATTGTGTTTTGGCTCACAGAGCCTACTCGACTCGCTGAGATTTCATGCAAATAATTTTAGCTGGAGTAGGTAGCTATTTGTTCAGTATTTCTGAATTTTTTTCATGAATGGTGCCATTTTTTCTTACGTTATCTGTCTAAGGCCTTTTTAATCTATTCAATCCGATTTTGGCTAACGCGCCATGACATATAATATATGGTCATCACAGCAAAAATTCAATTTTGACTTAAAATTATTGTTCAGATTTTCCAATACGTTAAGGCATTTAGTATTTACACAGAACTTTGCACAAGTTCCAAACGGAATACGGTATGTTTAGAAAGAGAAGCCAAGACAAGGACAGCGTTACTCCAGCTCGTGACGTCACCGGCGCAAGCGCACAGCAGGTCAGCAGGACGGCAACGTCGCGCACGCCGAATGTTTTGTAAATAGAATATTGGATAGCGATTGTTGTGTGAGCGAGAAAGTATCATTGGGCTGAAAGAGATGGGGGGATCTGTCAAAATCTGTATGAAATAGGACTTTATGTGGTGGAATTATGGATTCTACAATACATTTTAAATGCGGTCGTGAATTTGTCCGATATACCGACCGGGCAGTACAGTACCTACATTTCTGTACTGGCTGCATGTACTGCGTGCCGTATACAGCAGTTATCGAGAAGGATATAATAGGCATTTCGGTTGGGCCTGATAACGTTTATCAATGACCTGATTAATTAATTAACAGTTTTGTACAACCGTGAAATCATGGAGCTATACGACGTATTTCAATTTCTTGGAAATCTAATATTAGATTTCCAAGAAATTGAATTACTATAGTTTTACAAATAACCTTCCACTCATTAGTTCATAGAGTTCGTCATTTTGTTCGTCGAGTTCAAAAGTGTATTTGCGCATGTAGATATCATCATATAAAATATTTAAAGAGAGGGTAGAAAACCAATCGACCTCCATGTTTACGTAACAAAGGAAAATAAAGAAAGTCAGCACTTTATTTTTCTATTACCTCATTTGGGTACCCATAAGATGAAAATTAAATTCCCTCCCTTATTAAACACTCTCTATAGAACAATGTAGGTAAATTTTAATAAATAAATAAGTGGAAGGAGGAAGGGTGGCTTCGAAATCCTCCCGAGGTCGTTGACCCATCGACCGCCCCCCCCCATGCCCCCTCCGCGCAACCCCTCCCTCACGACGTATCGAACCTTCGCGGATGTGATGTGTCTTAGTACCTATGTATTTTAAAATATTTTCGTACATAGGCATCAAGTTTTTGGTAGCAGACAGGAGAGATTCTTAGCAGTCTGTGTGGATGAAAAACTGCGGGGAAATTGCGTAACGCATTTTGACAGTTCAACAACATTCATTGCGTTATTTACGTTGTTGAGCACACAAATTTTTCGAATATATGAAGCAATAGATTAGCATTATACTTCAAAATGATTCAGACGCAATTAGAGCGCTGAAAACACTTGAACTTGAAGATGATTTTCATTTCGTGAAATGGAAAGTGAAAATACATTGTAGATTTTTCTTCCAATATCAGAATGTGAACGGATACATCATCTGCCTTTTCACAACTATGTTGGGGTCGGCTTCCAGTCTAACCGGATACAGCTGAATAACAGTATTTTACATGGAGCGACTGCCTATCTGACCTCCACAATCCAGTAACTGGATAATACGATACCACTTGGTAAGACTGGTTGTCAGACTTTCGGGCTTCTGACTGCCCGTAATGACTGTCAAAGATCCATGAATGACAGCCGGGACCAACGGCTTAACGTGCTTTCCGAGACACGGAGGGGTCTCGGTATGTAAAGATGGTCACCCATCCACAGACCAACTGCGGCAAGTGTAGCTTAACCTGTCTGTTATTATTTAGCAATAGAAAAAGACAATATTCAATGGTTGACTTCAATTGTCTGCTATGTAGAACACATGCACAGACGAGAACTATTTACTTAACTCTTCTAAACGGATATTAAACTAATAAGTATGGAGAGTATGGTCTTGGGTTCGATACCCAGGTCGGGCAGTGTTATTGGGAATTTCTCAGAAACAGCGGAGCAATTGCGTAACACATTGTTAATCGGAATCGGTTTCATTTTGACAGTTCAATAACATTCATTGCGTTATTTGCGCGTTGAGCAGAAAAATTTTTCGAAATTATGAAGCAATGGATTAGCAATTTAGTGTATTACGCAATTATGGTGCAGCTCGGAGTCTGGATTAGTGCCCGGTTGATAGCAATACAGGCAATCCAGACAGGCGCTTTACTTTGTGTAAATTATTTCATCACCACTGCTCTCAAAACGGTGAAGGAAAACATTGTGAGGAAACCGGCATGTCTTAGAAACAAAAATTCGAAGACATGTGACATCTGCCAACCCGCACTGGCCCACGTGGTGGATTACGGCCCACTCCCTCTCACTGAGAGGAGGCCTGTGTCCCAGCAGTGGGAACATTATAGGCTGATTATGATGATAGCAATAGGCTTGCCCCCTATTACATGGGATTTAAACATAACTGGGGCAATGTGGTTGTACTATAGGGACACTTTTGCCTAATGCTTCGTAGAAACAAGGGTTGATGTTATGATGAGTATCTAAACAAGATCTAGAGCAGCAAATTCTCCACAACGCAATTTCACAACAATTAATGAACCAATGGTGAATGGTAATATAACCAAGACTACAACAACACTAGCTAATGATGATGATAAAAACAATTACGAACTATAAAATTAGTAAAAAAAAGAAAAAAGAAGCGTTATTAGAAAGACAAAAACAAAAGACAAACGTGCAAATAGAAATCGCAACTAAAAGAGACGAGCTAAGTGCGAGCGAGACAGAATGCGGTAGACAAGGATAAAATATATTTACCTTGATGTCTTGTAAGACCTGTAAACAACAAACATACATTAGTGTTATTATTAAACATGATTACGTAACAATATGTAAGGCTATAAACAATAATTATGACTGTTGTTGCAACAATGTGTAAAACGTATTTGCGTTTAAAAATAAACAACCGTACTTCGTTATTCAGAGGAAACAATGCATATAACCACAGAATACTTAATAGTACTACGTATATAACTCTACATTGCAAACTAAAGTCGATAATTTCGCAAAAACACGTAAGTACTGTATCTTACTTACGTATTTAACCTTATCACAAAGTTCTAAAAATATTTATTAAAAACTCTTTTCATGATAATAATTTATTTTTAAGACAACATCTCTAAAAGAAAAATAACGCTCCAAACCAAATTCAAAATTCGATTACCAACTTGCAGAAACGAAACGAAATTCTAAAGTCAGCCATATTGAATTGAATAATGAAGTTTACAATTTACAGAAAGCTCACGCTATCATAGTTAATTTGTAGTTAAGTTTAAATAAACAAAGTCCTGATTGATAAACTTTGACCGTATGCGGGCGGGTTATCGACCGGACATGTCTGTAAACCCGGGTAACTGATAAAAACCGGATGAACACTGTCTACGTTGTGCAAGGAGTTTTTATAACGTTGGTATCATGGTGTTGGTTGCTCCCGTTATTATTAAGATAAAAATGAGCTAGAACCTTTTTGGCAATTTTAAAGGCCGTTTTCATCAAAAATTCTGAAAATTTAAGGGATTTTCAGTAGATTTCTCAATCATCGATTGTTTGTGGATTCAAGCATCCCGAAATCAAAAAGTAGACTATGGTATTGTTTATGGTCTCTCAAGCAAGTCCTACGCGAATGACAACTTTGCAACCATACTTTTAAAGAAAGTAACTCAAGAAACATTATTATGTTACGTCATTGATTAGGAATTAGGTACCCTTATTGTGTAAGTGACGCATACAAATTATTCAATAGTGAAAAGCATTCTTTTGACTCATCATAGACAATAGAGCGCGATAACTTTTGCGGACTCTATGCAATCATCCACTGTTGTACGATTTTACATTTTTAAAGCATGATTCACTATTTGGTATGTACTTATTGTTTTTTTTTTTCATAATGTTGTAATTTTTCAAACTTACAATAACTATTGTTTTGGCCAACCTGTATAACAGCGCAGTTTTTCTAATCGCAAAAATCATCTTGTATAACACTGTGCAGATTTATAATTTTCATAATTCTCTACTCGACAGGTTTGACCGAAAACTTCTATCGCTGTCTCATCTGCCATCTCTATTTATAACCGAAGGTCTGCCAACTCAAGGTAAGCATAATAAACTGAAGGTTTTCAACCTCAAGGTGAGTCTGAAATGTCGCAATTTTGGTGCCGTCCGTAACCGTACTGGCAACACTGTTTAAAAAAACTGCTAAATTCTATTAAATAGTTCTAATTTAAATTATTCAAATGTTTTCTATTTCAGCCTCTTAGCTTTTTAGCTCCAATAAATACTTCTTAAAAAAACTTTATTTACTGCCAGAAAAAACTAAGAGATTTTTCGATAAAATTCGCAACTTTGAAACACTTAAATATATTTTCCTCAAGTATCTTTAATTATAAGGTCGATATCCGGAGGCGGTCCGGGGTTATCGACCGGACGGCGAAGTGACCTGGCTGAGACGGATTTGAACCGGGTAACCATTTGTTGTTACCGTAGGTTCGGGACGTTTATTGTCTGTATTTGAAACGGGTAGAAATCAAAAAACAACAATCTTGAAACCGTGAATAGATTTTGTTCGAAAACGTAAGACCGGTCTCGAAAATTTATTCTCTGTATGACGGATTCTGACTTTTTTTTGTGAAAAGAGGAGTTGTCCTATCATAAACCTAATTTTCTACTTAGTTTCATTAAGATATCTACCTACTAACGAAAGAAACATACAAGGAACTGTATCAGTTATTTACCGTCCAAACAGTAGACGGACCAACATCTGGACACCAAGTTGACAAAGCTTTCCCCACCATAATAAAATGCCAAACGTGTTTTACAAGTCATGTCTCAGGGTTAATATTTATTGCTCGTGCTTCTCCTATCTTCATATCCAAAGCCCTGCATCCATAACATCGATATCAGACAACATATCATAAAATTCCTTGTCACACCAACACATAAATTTTCTTTTGTTGCATCGTAGTCGGATAAACACTACACACTCGATTTATTATTACTACCCGAAGTTGTCAGAATTGGAATAAAGACAAATAATGTTTAGAACGATTTGCTGTTTTGGTTTATGTTGGACAGGTAGAAAATTCTGTTCAGAGTGATGATGTTTGTACCTGCTAGAGAATCTGCAAAAGTTTTCTCGGTCTTAGTAGATCCTACGGTCGTTACGGGAAGTTAGTAGCCCGAAATTCTGAGAGCGGTTCTGCACTACATTCGATTCGAATCCGAGAAATGCTGGTCCGAAGTGACTATAGTCGTATTTGGACGGATACAGTTCGGATCTAGTGCGTAACCTCAGGATTGCGCACTAGATCCGAACTCTATGCGTCCGAATTTAGAACATTCCCAACTCGGATTGAAGACGGATCTTTCATTCGGATTCGGATCGGATGTGGTGCGAAACCGCTCTGACAGTTACTGGGTCACACGATATCCCTTTGGTGCTTTGGTAAATACCCAGTAATTGGATTATGGAGGTAAGATAGGCAGTCGCCCCATGTATAATACTGCGATTCAGCTGCATCTGGTTAGACTGGAAGCCGGCCCCAAGATAGTTAGGAAAAGGCTAGGCAATGAGTAGATTACTAACGTTTATGCTACATTGAGCGAATGAACAGCAGCAGTAAAAAGAAAGATTATTCAAAAACTTGCAAAGGTCGAAGAAGCTGCTTAGCTTGCCAAAATAAGTTTCTCGTTACAGTTGTTGTGAAGGAATTTTAAGATCTACTTCACAAACGCACAGTTATCATCATGATCTTCAAATACCTATATTCCAGCTGCTAAGGTGTTGTTAGTCCGTCTCCAATCTATATTGTTCGTAATTTCAAAACAACAATTTTTTACTAAAGTAAGTGTGTACGGTATTTGTTAAATTTATGTCTGTCTGTCTGTTCCGGCTAATCTCCGAAACGGCTGGACCGATTTTGACGGGAATTTCACTGGCAGATACCTAGCTGATATTATAAGAAGTAACTTAGGCTTACTTTTATTTTAGAAAAAGAATTAATAAAGAGACACATTATTGTTTTTCGACATCCACACGAACGAAATCACGGGCATAGCTAGTTATAAAACGCAAAATCAAGCCAAAATCAAGCTACGGATACTATTTCCCCACATTTGCCCACTTTCAACACGAAAAGGACTTGAAAGCCAACAAAGGAAAGATAAGGGTAGTCAATAGAACATTCTATGGCAGCAGAGGTCATCGATAAGGTAACGAGAACCTAACAGACTTTTATCCGGGTCTCGAACCACGACCGGTCACTTGTCACCGTGGTGTAAGGGAACACCGGCTTGGTGTGGAGGATAATCTAGAAATAGGTGACGGGAATTCTTGCTAGACAGGTTTTATTTTGCATTTAGTAAATTCATATTTTTTAGATGTAATCCATCCTCTTGTCCATAGATATTTCAAACTAGATTCCACACTCGGCTTCGCAGGCGTAGTATGTCGATAAAAAGTACCTAAGTAAGTAACCTTTGACCTTTCCCAGGGTTCAAAGTATCTCCATACCATATTTTAGCCGGAAGAAACAGACACAAAATTTTAAAATGCAGGTAAAGAATGGGGTTAAAAAAATTGTACTTATTTGTATTTGGCTCTCGGTCAAGGCAAGAGGTACAGAGTGTACAGACGCCAGCACATCAGGCCACACGAAACTGTCAAATTTCCCCAATCAACATTGAACCTTATACTTTAGCGATAAAGTTGAAAATCATCTATTAATGTTTGACAGATTGTAGTAGCTTGATGTGCTGGCGTCTGTACATAGAACAATAGAAGTACTATCCTGAGATTCCTGAGGTGAGAAGGAAGGTGGGGGGAACGGTGCGGGGGTTTCTCCCATGCGCTAAAAGTTGCATCCTACGGAAAAGTCACCCAATACATTTTTAAAGTAGGTCCAATAAAACTCGAGATACACGTAATTTTCTCTCCAATACCGGGATCGTTGGAAATTGTCTATGCGGTATTGAAAAAATCCGGTATTCGAAACCCTAGTAGGTATTCCTTCTTCTAGCCAAACCATATTTCGCACCATCCATTCATCCATCATTTCTTTGGTCTTTCTACAACTTTCCGCCTCCATACATTTTGTAGAGGTGTGGTAAATCGCAGTAACTGTTCGAGACTGACTAAGGCCTAAATATACTGAAATACATTATGTTTTCCAGTAGTCCTCTACAAATGAGTAATTTGCAAAACAATAGCGAATATTTGTCCTCACATTATAAATACAAAAGAATTAAATTAGTCCGCGGCATGCGGCATAACGACCAGCATTTCGGTGTCATTCAGAACTCCTTGAAACAAACCTAATGTGAATACTAATATATCATTCTGACGTAGAGCCGCAGAGCTCCGCACATTAGTCTCCTAGCTTCGAAGATGGATTCTCGCGGGGAGTGAACTTGTAGCGGCGTGTGACGGCTGGCTCACGCATAGTTTCACGCACATCCGACCGCTCTATTGCCGGGTAAGCCGACGGGTAGAGTTCAAGGGCCGTCTGCCGCGCGTCTACGCGTATTCCCCGGCGACCGGATATATTTCACCCGGACTTGGCACCCGGCTTTACCAGTTCTTTGCACGAACACCCGAGGTGTAAACACGCCAGCGAAAGTTCACACGTTCGTGGTTTAACGACGGTTTTATTGCCACTAGACTGCAGCTAGACTATTGCTAGTTTAATTTTATATTTTTACTTCGCGGAATTGGCCATTCAAAATGTTGTACACAATTTTCTCCGCCGCGTTATGGGCGCGCGTTATTGTGAACGCTAGGGCGCTTACGTTCAACGTTTCCGTCGGCAACGATAAGCGTATCTTATCTTGGAAGTTTGTGCGGAAATATTTCCAAGCATTTTTCAATATTTTTTCCGTGAACGAAAATAGAGCGAAAAAATAAAAATCTCTATTTGTATAAAAAGCAAAGAGGTAAACGTCCCTATTGTCGGCGCGTGACGGCTTCAAGTTCAAGGACGGGATCCGCAGGAGTGCGGGATATCTTACGCTTGTCTACCCGATCCGATCCCGGGGGCTTGCTCGGGAAATATGAGGAGGGCGCCCCGGGAGCCCGGGACTGTGAATGAAGTCATTTGGGTTCTGTTTGTAAACAACGATTGCTCTTTGATTGTTTGTGCTGATAAACTTTGAGTTGCGCTATTAGACGGCTGAAGAAAATTTCGAAACAACTTTCGCTCGATGTAAAGGTTAATTGGAATTTAAATGTCATTTATCTGGTCTATTAGTCTTCTGTAATATTATTTTAAGGGGCAATTAATCTTATTGCTCTTACATTATCGTCCTAGTCACTTGTCAGGTTGTCATAGATTGATTACGTCCCCAGATATATCTCAAGGCCTTTGACAAATCCTAGTGATAAAAGTGCAACATGATACCAAGCTCTGTGTAAACATCATAAACAAGTGTTTTCTCCGTCCACGTGGGTAGCATGAATGGAATAATGTGGATGTCACACGTAGCATGCGTGACTGGCCGCCACGCGGTCTGAGTGTTGCCACTTACTTGCGATTACGTTGAATATAAAAACAACTTGTTACTATCGATTGGTTTTTGTAGTTGTTGATAGTGAATCAGCTGGTTGCTGAGCAAGTTCTGACTCAGTTGTTAATTGGTTGAGGTGGAGCTATTAAATAACGAGCTACTGTATTTTGTGAGCTTTAAAAAACGTTTTTTTTTTTAATAAAAAGATTCCCAGGTCCAGAAAATCGCTAGTCTTCCAGTCTTCCATTGCCAGCTCAAAAAAGATCTTGTCCTGAGTTTTCAGATAGAACAAGTACAACACTAATCTAATGCCCAACACTATAATACCTAATAGCAATATCTTTCTCTTTGCACCAGTAACCTTTACCGGCTTTCTATCTTGCTAATGCCACGCTCGATACGTATCAATTTTTGAAGCCTTGTCTATGAACTACAGTTTAGTTCATAGACAAGGCTTCAAAGAATATTTCAAAAATAGAATTTGTAAGAAAGACGTAAAAACAGTAAAACTGAAACCAAATGCAATGCGTTCACGAAAATTAAAAGCACATCAAGGTAGCCGGAACAGTTAAGCGACCCAAGTTATCATGGTTTTCACAAAAAATGCAAATATCACCTCAATTCTTTGTACGTAGAAAGTTCATGGTGAAAATATGACTTTGAAGTACATAGGAACTGTATGTTTTACCCTTAGGTACTGTTCCCGCAGTTTAGTGCCATTCAAATGATCGTAAAATCTATAAAAGGTGAAGTTCGCATTCGTTTTATGGGCACAGTATGATATATTGAGACAAGATGTAGTAAGACATATTTTTAAAGAACTTTGCGACTAATGTTTCGAAAAATTTAATAAAAATGTTCTAAATCTCTCATAGTTTGGACGAAAACACCTTTTTGTCACAAATTAAGCCTCGGTGAAGCATCTTTTGTCAAAGTTTTAAATAATGCCACCTTTAGTAAAGCTCCCGACATCACACCGGCTTCATAATCTTCTTTAGTGTTAAAAGTGCCCGAGTTTTTGAAAACAATTCTTGTTTATAAAATTAAATCTCGCTTGGCGCTGTCTAAATTTTGCTGAGCTGCATAACATTTTATCTTAAACAGATAGAACTTTCATCCATTAAGTGTTTTGATCAAGGAAGAGAAGTAACACAAGTAAATACATCACTTCTAACATCTCAGTTAATATATCAAAAGCTAAATAAACACATTAAAAGGTGGCAGGAGCCGCGAGACCGGCTAATTGCAGTAGATATGACTCGTAAAGTCAATTATGGCGCTCGTGAAAACGTCCAGAATTAAAATTTACGTTTACGGTTAAAAGCCCTATGTACACATAAACTCTTCTTTATATTATTTTTATGGGTTTATTCAATGCTTAATGTCAAATAGGTGAGACCACACGCAGGTAGAAGTTAAAAATAAACAGTCTAAAGGAGGAACGGGTTTTGTCTTTTTTTCTGAAATGTAAGCACGAGGTGGATCTAGAGTTGTACCGATATCGACAGAATCGATACTGAAATGTAATTGTGAATACTACAGCATCACTGCGTCTGCTGCACATAAGATATATCAAAAGTTTCAAAAGCAGCAACTTATAAAATACAATTCCCAGCAAAAACCACGTCAGTAGCATTTTGTTTTATTATCCTTAATGCAACACGGAAAAGGTTCTGCGTGGACAAAAGTGAAAATTTATAGCTTTCAACGTGCACAGAATTTTCCAATTATCCAGACTCCTGGCCGTCGGCTGCCGACATTATTGATTTTCACTTTTTATGCGACCGCTTGTCCGCAGACAGCTTTTATGGTTTGTTTTAAAATACACCAGCTTATTAAAATAATGCTTCGTTCGTTAAATACAGCCACGATCACTCATTCTGATAGCTTTAAACAAAAACCCTCGACAAAGTATACAAAGTAGAGACAACGTTTTTTTTTTTACTTTTTAACCAAACCTTTTTATGGATACAATTTTCATTACTGATTCTTTCTACCTCAACGAATGCATGAATATTAAAGCGTTTACTTAAGAAGTCACGGTTCGGAAATGTATTAACAAATATTAAATGTGTAGCGCAACATTTTGTAAATTAAAACGCGCCGGCCGTGAATGCCGCCGTCAATGAATGTTAATTCTATTTAGCGCTGTGAATGGGGAAATAATATATTGTGGTTTCAGCGTAGTCCGAACGATTTGTATTTCCTAGTAGCGTGTAGAGGTTATCTGTGCGCAGCCAGATGTGTGGGCCACGTGTTTTTATTTACAACACTATCAAACATCGACCCGGCATAACGCACGATCGGCACGAGCTCAATGAATCGAGGCCAGCCAACGCGAGAGTGACCTAAATTTTTATTCGCCACGCATAACACCAACGTGTCGTCACATGGCAACATTGGTCACTAACACTAACAGGGCCGCATACCCCACGCGAGACTTCTGTTTCAAATTTAGAACGCAATCAACCGACATGTTTTTTTCTTTTTTAACCAAGCCTCGTTTACAACGGTCAGAGGTCACATGAAGAACATTGTAATAATATTCTATTAAAAAATAGGCGAATCAGAAACCGGGACATGAGATAAGCCGTATCTAGAATACACACACACAATCTAAAGCGACTATGTTGTGTAAACTTTACATCACGATAACAGATAAGGGAGAACTATGAATCAGGCGACGTATTTGTTGACAAGAACGAAATATTCTCAGTTTAATGGATATTTTTTTTATCTTATCTCTAGGCTGGAGTTACCAACTTACCTTATTTCAATGCTTTAGCTATTCCGTAATTGTTTTTGCTGATTCATTTTCTAGTTAGCCGCGGAAAAGTAAACAGACGTTGTATTTTAGAACGGAAATGCCTTGACCAAAGCTTCGAAGCGTTTTCAAATACATATGATGGAGTGCGTACGTGACGAATGGCAGGAGAAGTATAGACGGAAACGCGTTAAATTGTTCAGATAAGGACGAATTTTATTCTAAAATATCTCTCTGAGTCTGAATCATGTAAGTTTGAGAATAGTGGATTGTTGTCCAGCTTTAAAAATGCCTAAGAGGAATCTTATGTACTTACTTATCATCGAATATCAGTAGCATTTAGCCAGCGTGGAATAACTTGCATTTTTATGTATCTTTTCCGAAAGCCGTCGCCCTTTATTTATTTATAGATGATGTAAATTTTCCTCATGTGCCTCAATTTCAAGCCGTTCTTCATTCAATCTTAATATTAAACAGTTAAGTTAAACTGTTTTTCTTGCCTAAAACAAAAGGAAGCTGTGAAGGTCTTCTAAACACACATTTTTATTGCCCTGATACGCTTTATTTGATTAATTTATAACGAACATAAATTCCCGCGACCTTCCTCAAGATTTTAATGAAGCATTTTATTGGCTGTAAATCAAAAAAGCGTTACTTAAAGAATTTAAGATACATTTTGAATAACATTAAAAATTAATAGTAAATGAGTAGAATCGTCGAATTAAAAGCAACTGGAATAAGTTAAGTATGTACCTAGTTTTTATAAAAAAGATGCATTGAATTTTAGATAACAAGCGAAGAGTAGGTATTTAATAAACGATGAGGTAATTAATACGAATTACAAAGTAGTTATGAGCATTTATCGACAACTTCGTTTTACATTTCAAACGGAAAATAAATGTTTCTTGATGATGAGTTTTTTTGCTGACATTGTCAATGGTTATACCAACTTTAAAAATAATGATTTTGTTAAAAAGCTTTTTGACACAATTTACGGCAAAAATGTCTACTTAAACATTATTAAATAATTACAATCTTTATAATTTCTAAAATAAAACACCTAAACTAATTTCAAATAAGTACTTTGGTACATTTTCTACATAGGTAATTTAGCTCTCGTAAAAAATTCAAAAACATGGACATCTTTCGGTGTTTTCGCCCTACATTTTTACAACTTTCCAAGATGATGAAAGAAATGTCTAAAATGAAAATTATGGACTATCGAATATATAAGTACTTATCTAGGTACCAAGTCAAACACTTGAAAATTTTCCATAAAATTCTCGAGTTTTAACTTCTAATTTTGATTTATTACCTACCTATAGGTACTAAAAAAAACATTATCACGAAGCAACATGTCGAACGTTAATTAAATTAGTTATTTACTTCCATAACTGTAATTAGAAGTAATTGCTTAAATAACCATAACTTATTAAGACAATTAAAACTTAACAAAGGTACATACTGAGTGAGTCAGTAACTACCTAGGTACCTAAAATTAAGTGTAAATTCTGTCTACCGAAGGAACAAAATGATACGAGCAAGACAAGAATGGAAATACTAATTTATTTTTAAAAGTTTTCTGTGTTGTGTGTGATCCGTGCACGTCTGTTCGTCTGTCCGTCATGCTGTGATCGACTCCAGCCGTCCACGCTGACGCTGAGCACGGCGAGGCATCGCTCCACATTCATCGCTGCGTCTTGCTCGCGTGCCACCGGGTGTATTGACCTTTTAACTAAAGCGATTTAGCGCAATCGAACCGGTTCCATTTTCCCATCATAGATTTATTCATTACACAACTAACAATAAAACAATACAGCAAACTTGAACCCACCTCAAAACTCTTCCGAGAGCGAAGCTCGACAGAAAAATCCAAGGCCTCGTCACAAAAATAAAAACACAACACACGCGACGCTGACGTAAAAATCCAAAATCAAATTTGCGCGGGAAACCGAGTTATAGTGATGTGCATCGGCCGATCGGCGATCGATAGCTGCAGCGGGAATCGATATGTTACGTAAAGCGCGTTGAGAGCCGGCGTCGTCGCACGTGACTGCTGCCCGTGTGACGGAACGAGCGGCAAGCGAGCCGCGCCCCCCGCGCCCCCGCGCCCGACCCCCGCCGCACACACACCTATACGTATACCAGACGTTTGATAAACAAATTACAAATTTTAGATATACGCCGAGATGAGCTGAGCTTTAATAGCTTGTTTTACAAGTCTTTTATAAAAAAAGTGTAGAAAAGTGGCGCTTATGAAATTCTCTAACATCGTTATTAAACTTGTAATGAAGTTTTATAAGAAAGTAAAAGTTTGGTAATAGTATTTTATGATGAAAGATTATGCGGCTACCGAACAGATTGAATTGAATAATTTAGTTATCATCCGACAAAGTAATGTGTTTACTTATGAGTCATTTCAACCACGATAATGGTTCTACTCTATATTGAGTAATTCTTTTCCTCAATCTATAACCCACTTTTCGATAGATCCATCCTTGTCTAGCATACGAATCGTAAGCAGTAACAACTGCTTACTTTCTTATGATATCTTCGGAAATATCCTACTAAGAAAGACGTAACTTTAAGCTCAGTAAGCTCGCTAGTGAAAACTCAGTGAACACTAAAATTATCGCACGATTGTAACGGTTGGATGCATTTTAAACTCACACATTATAAAATTGCAAAAATATGAACATAGATATCAGTTAGTGTTGGTTTATCGCACTATAAACATCTTACAGTACTTAGTTAAGTAAAGTAAAATTTTGTACCTAATACCTACTATTTCTTCTTTTCACTACATGCTGAAATTATTTTTGAAGTAAAATGTGACAAAACCCGTGCCTGGCTACGACAAACCGGGACTGGACACTCAAAAATGCAATAGCATCGATAGGTATTATTTATAAATCTACAGAACTGAACGAATACTTGAACCACAAAAAAACATTATCGAAACCAGAACAAACGAATAAAATCATGAAGTCTGATACCTATCTTACATAGTACTTAAAATTATGGAGTAACAATTTTTCTGATGTTTACAATATAACAATATACAGGGTGAAATTAAATTCATGGGCATCCTTTTAAAGGGCCATTGTACTCATGGTTATGAACAACTTTTACTATGGGACTAAGCCTAAAATCGCGAAAAAAAATCAGCTGTTCCTTGCATTTATGTTCACATAACTCGTCAAAATGTATGGAAGAGCTGATTTTTTTTTCGCGATTTCAGTCGTGGTCCCATAGTAAAAGTTGTTCATAATGATGATTACAATGACCCCTTAAAAGGATGCCCATGAATTCAATTTCACCCTGTATATATGACGATTATTCAATCGTCAAACATAAATCATATTAAAAACCAGCTCTGTCAGAGTAACAGCAACATCGCTTAAACATCTTTTGATTTAATCAGCCTACCGAATTTTATCAACACAACGCCTGCCTAATTTTCATTAAAATCGTAAATTCTGAACGAATTTTCCGAAATCATGGCGTCATGTTTCCGCGTCGTTGTACCTACGTCGGATCTTTAATGCTGCATTGGTATTTACGTATTATGGTGATTAATGAAGATACCTATGTACTCGTATGTAGGTTCGTACATTGATGTCGATTCTCATCGCGGCCTCGATAATATTCCAGCGATGTACTTACGTACGGCGGGAGTGCGAATATTGGTGGGTCAAGGTGAAATTTTAATGTGTATTTTCAGGAATACTTTAGGGTTGAAAAAAAACAACTTGAAAGGAGAATGAATATTAGGTTTTTTAGTTAATAAACTAAAGCTCTGCCAAATTCCGCATAACTACGACGAAGGTTTCATTTTCTTCAAATTAAACCTTAAATTGAATCCTTAATAACAAATTGTTACAACATTAACTAAAATTGGAGTAAAATTTATTGTGTACCAAAATTATATTTTACATTTATTACGACAAATTTGTTTTCATAAGCGTCACAGTTAATGAGCAATTAGATCGCTACGGGTTCCGGCGTAGCGGCGGCGTAGCACATCGTAGAATCGTTTCACTCGAGTTTCGCCGCGGTGCTTATGCAAAAGAGGCCAATATTTCATCGCTCCTCCGTCTATTGCAGCCAGCATTATCATAACAATCGCTTACACTATGTACAAGTGTTTCTCATATATAACAATATCGCCCACATTTACTTACTGCTACGCCGTAGCAATTCCATTATATTAATTTTCTACAAACGATTGTGTGAACATCGAGTTGGAATTGATACGAGAAACGACATAATCGATTCTTTATCGATTACTTGTCTAATGTAGATATTATCGATACAGTCGAAGCGAGATAAAACGATCACCATCACTGACATTGCGCGCTCGGAAAAATTCCTTTTTTGAAAAAATCTTCCTTCAAATGGCGTTCGGTAACGGCCAGTGTTTGTTTTTATTTCAAGGTTGTATACAAACATTGTAAACTTGTGAAAACTCAACCACTATTACTTTGTGTAAAACAGCATTAGGTACGTATTATAGTAAAGTTGAGAACTTTGGACAGACATAGACGTCGGTTATATCTATGTGGTTGGCAGAATTATTCAGCTGAATATGCAATTAAACGAGGGCAGTTTGAGCAGTGCAAGGAGAGCGAGCGAGATAGCGCACCCCCACTCGATATTATATTGAACAAGTTTATAACTACGTGTATTAGACGAACGAGTTCCTACAACGTTTTCTCATTTCCCGGGACGAAACTTTTCTAATATTATAGTTTCATTCATATTGTCGGTAGTTTCGCGGAGTTTTCTTTCGTGGAAAATGAAAGACTATTTCCATAACTATTATTTCGCTTTTATAGCTTTGTTAGTTTCTTTCGCTTCAAATAGATTTGTTAAAGTTTTCTACTTTATTGCTCGGAAATAATGTTTGTTCTTCGGAAGTGTTAAGCTATAGTATTTCTTGTAGGCTGGACGGAATATTGATCGATATCCTTATTACTTATATTCATGATACATTTCCTCTAAGAAAAAATGAGGTTTTCAGGTAAAAATATATGTTATTTGTTCGTATTTGACCTGTTTATCTAATTCAGAGCCGAATGCATAATGCAATGCACTTTTCTATTCATGATTAATATGTATTAGTAAAGTTTCAAGGGTCTGTCTGAGATGCATGTCAATGACTCGATGTTTGACAAAACAAAATATTAAGTGGGTACACAAACGAAACCTGATTTTAATATGAAGGTATATATGTAGGTACCTACCTAAAATGCATCTACAAGTAACTCTCGGTTTGTGAACAAAAAGGTTTGCAATGTTGGAATCGGCAGACGGTGATGAAATTCCATAAAGCCTGTCGTTCTTTTTTTAAATCTGTTTTGATAAACAGAATAATATTGTCTCTGCATTGAGAGGTGCATTTAATGATGTTCCAAGATGTATTAAAATTTGAAAAAGTACGTGCATTACACCCTGGATACTCTCAGCAAATGAGTTGTTAATCTTGCAATAAAATAAAAGGTTTCTTGAACCTTCAAAAGCGCTCTACATAACTAGCGGTTTCTAGATAAGGCCAAAATTTAACAGATATATAACTTCGTATCTGGTTTATGTAGACAGGGACTAAGAATAAAGAAGTATCATTTGAAGACTAGCGACCCGCCCGTGCTTCGCCCGGTTTTTTACGACTTGACAAAACATTGATTATTATATGTATCTTTAATATGAATGTAGTAATATACATAAACCAATCGGAAAAAAATCTCTAAATTATAGTGAAAAACGCATCAAAATCCGTTACGGGACTTAGAAGAACAACGCAGTCACACAGACGGACACGAAATGCGACTGTTATAGATACTTATAGGCTACTTTTGAAAGCAGACTTTTCTTATGTGTTATTCACGGATCTTACATGTTTTCTATTTTAGTCCATGAGTGCATGCCCCACTAAATACTGCACTAATAAAAATAATGAAAAAGACTTACCCCCTTATTCATAATCCTATTTTATCTCTATTTTAGCTAAAATAGGTTTATAGAATGTTTGTCTTTATCTGTCACGTTGTCATTTCTGTGTGTAAGAAAGAGACAAACCCCATTTTAACTCAAATAGGTTTGATAAGTTTTATGAATAAGGGGGTATATGTCTATGTGAATTCACACTATTGTCAAAAAAACAAAGAATCTTGTTTTCAGCTCTAATTATATTTAAGTTATAATGCAGCGGATCCTTAGTTTTGTTATCCTTGATACATCTTTAGTTACTGCACATTTATTATCAGATAGAAAATATGTAGGAAATCACCACGGTATTGGCAAAATATGTAGGAAATCACCACGGTATTGGCAAAATATGTAGGAAATCACCACGGTATTGGCAAAATATGTAGGAAATCACCACGGTATTGGCAAAATATGTAGGAAATCACCACGGTATTGGCAAAATATGTAGGAAATCACCACGGTATTGGCAAAATCGCTCAGTTCTGCTTTATACGCCATTACTTCAATTACAACCATTAAAAAAATCGCTGGTATCGGCTCTCTGGTTTACAAAAGGCATTATTTATACTCATTATCGGGTTCTTGCTCCAACGTTAACTATACTTTTACTTTACTCTTGTAAGAAATTAAGTTGGTGTCCCTTATTTCTCTTTTTTGAAGTGAAAACTTCTTTAGACGAGTTGAGCATTTTTTGAGGTGGGAAAAAACCATTGAATTCGCGCCACTGTTACTGTAAGCGACACCGCTTCAGATGTGTTCGGCTGTCCTCGGGATGTACTCGGTTTTGATGTATATATCCGATGTGTCAGTGAGTGATGGTAAAGTATTCTGTTTGTGTTTTGTTTTCACTTTTGTCGGCACTCCCGGAGTGCCACTGTTTTTTTTCCGAGCAGTGGTGGCCCAGTGGTATCGGCCCCGACATACGAGTTGTAGGTCTTGAGTTCAAACCCGGGAGGCATTTGTGTATTTTATTTCATCACCGCTGCTCTCAAAACGGTGAAGGAAAATATCGTGAGGAAACCGGCAAGTCCTAGAACCATAAATTCAAAGACAAATGACATCCACCAACCCGTACTGGGCCCGCGTGGTGTATTTTGGACCACTCCCTCTTATAGGGAGGAGGCCAGGAGGCCCGTGTCCCAGCAGTGGGAACAGTACAGGCTGATTATGCTAATGCCTTTATTTCTTGTAAGTCCTTACAAGACAACAGAAGATTCGTGTTTGATTTTATTTTAGATTTTAATTTCGTACACACTGCCACACTTAAAGCTGTACATTTCCCGTTTTAACTGACCTCGCATTGTATAGGTTTATCATACAATTAGAAGTCAGCTTATACTGGTTATGTATAGCTTGATGTATGATGTATGATACATATTGTATTTGCGATCCAATTATTTTAATTAACTCTTATCTTAATAAAATAATACTGAAAGTTTTCTTTTTCATGATTAAAATATCACGATCATCAACACAATTAGACACAACCTCCGTTACTTACTTTTCATATTAAATCGATAACGAATATTAATTTAATTACATCAAAAACCAACATAATTACGTCAAAATTATGAAGAGCAAACAGTGACAGTAAGAAAACAACATGGCGTCGTAACGTAACGTAGACGAAGCAACGAAGATCGAATTGAATGTAAATGTTGATTTTTAATTATGTGGAGCTCTGCAATTTATGCACGGCCGTGTCTCAGTTTTCTGTGTAAACAGCCGAACAAGCTCAATTTGTGTTCGGAAATGTGCAGCTAACGAACCAAATTCAAAGGTCCAATATTTTATCAGAAGTTACGTAATGTGATTGAAGTTTTGTGTTTTCTTGGGAGATTTTAAGATAGCATGTGTATGTGTGTAAAATGGTGGTTGTATAAATGGAGTCTTTTTTTTTTAAATTAATCTGTAGGTACTAAGGGTTGATTGTAGCAACCATGTAGCAACGATGCTTAGAAGTGTTTTTAAATCCTTTGACATGTAAGAAGAATTTAATGAAACAAAGAAGATTTTCTTTTCAGAAAATTGAAAAAGTTATCGAAAAGCTGAGAAAGCACAGAAAAGTATCACTTATACTTCCATAAAATGAAAGAACCTGGTGTAAAACGCAGTTATGTTCCAAACTATGTAAGTAGAAAGTGCCTAAGTAGAATCATCAGTATTACAGAGGAAAAACATACCTAAGGCAGAGAACAGCACCCTAATTGTGTAATACACTATCAATCACAATCTGAATCAATTTGAAGGATATTGCTAATCCATTGCTTCATATGTCCGAAAAAATTGTCTCCTCAAAAACATAAATAACGCAATGAATGTTGTTGAACTGTCAATATGAAACCCATTGCTACTGATAATGTGTTACGCAATTATCCCGCTGAAGAGAAAAACAGAAGATGGTCCTATTAAATATATGTAGAGATGGCGCTAATCATTGATATATATGTTACACTAGATCAGTAATTACCGCGCCAAGGCGTTGCCACTTGTCATAAGGCCACAGCCGTATGCGTAGCTAATGTCACTTCAGTGCTCTGTGTGGCGCCAACCGAAGTGAACCAAGTGACACATGACAAAAATATCGCCAAAATGGGTAAATTCGTAGTGAAAGAGTGCGATTCAAGATCACAAAAACATAATAAATTAACCAGAATTACTTTCCACACGTAATTTTATTGTTTCTGTGTTTATATCAACGTAAAATAAATAAATTGCAGAATTTTGTAAATTACGTTCAGTGTTACCACTAAAAACTTAGTTTTAGTTTCCCACATTTATGGGAGTTTTTAATTTATTGGAATAAGTGATTTCAAATATTTTTTAAATAATAACAACGTTGCAGGGTGCCTAAAGATGCAGCACGCCGTGATAAATGGGTGGAAATAATCAGATTACTGAGAAAAGTGACTAACTGAATAAATAAAAACTATTTAAAAAGAAAATGTCTTAATTATTGTCATTAGTTATAAACTTCTAATACACATCGAATAAGAAATACATAATTCAAATATTTTATAAATAATTTGGTCTAACGTTTTTTTTGAACGTCATTTATGGTTTAAAAAGTTGGGTAAAATTTTGCATGGGTAGGCAACCCCATCCCGCCATTGCATGTTTATATTGCGATCTTTGTCTAATCTAAGTGACGGTATTATTCTTGCGACTTGTGTAAGTGAGACAGATATATGTTTACTTTTAAATGTTTAGTGGTTTCAAGCTACGTCGTCACGTTTAAATAGTGGTTACACTTTTTTGACACATTTTATTGAGGTTTGCTTCTCTAGTTATTTAACTCAATGGCGCTAATGAAGAAAATTAAGGTGAAAATAAGAAAAAGACCCGTGTCTTTTTTGTTCATTTAGAAACAAAAAGCCCATCCACCTAGATTTCTATTTAAACAAAAACTAACTAGACCAACAAGTACCTCAGTAATAACGACACCACCGGCCAAAGTTTCATTAGAAAAAGTTCTTTTGTCGTCGACTTAAACTTAGTTCACAATGGTCGTAATTAAAAGTTAGCGGGAATGCGCTGGTGACAGCGCCAATCCGCCATAATCCCGCCGCCAGAGGGCGCGCAAAAAGGGCGCCAAACTCGCACAGATAAACAAGTTCCCGCGTTTTGTTGCATTCACTTTGATGTGGTCTAATGCAGCGGCTTGTTTTAATGGAGTTTGTTGAATGCTGATATGTTGGCATTGTCTTTTGGTGAGCTCCTCGGTTCTCGCTGGCTCACTTTTAAGGCTTCGCGTTCTTTTTGTGTAATGTAAGCAAGACTATTTATACGGGTTAACTGTAAATTACGGTACGTTTTGTTTTCTTGTCATTCACATTCTACCATTTCTATTTCAAGTTTCCTATCACGATTTCAACCAAAAGCAAATTCTAATTATTACGCAAACTAAACAGGAGTACACATAAATTACCAATACATATACATAAACCAAATATCACTTTACAAATTAATGACCATACGATACGGAAATTAAGCGCCGTACAGGCGGGCGTGGGGGGGTTGTCTGCCCCCTCCCGCAGACGTAGGGGGGTTAGAATAGCAATCTAGGGAGCCTGAATAGTCTGGGCGGTTGAATGAAATATCTAGCGTTGCGGACTGCCCATCAGGCCTACGAAAATGCATTAGGCTGGGTAGATGAGCCTTGCGTTTAACGCACGCCGAAATAGACCGTGCGGTGGTTAGTATTGATCGCCGAATACCCGTCGTTAGGAAATATTATGTATATCCTGACATCTCTTTGTGATGTCTAGCCAGGACCATGTCTTGCGTGGGCAGGTTTTTCTGACGTTGATTGATTGATTCATTTTTGTGCTCAATTTTATTAATCTTATGAAGGTAGTAGCGAAAGTTCTACTCTACCTACTACATGATCATTATAAGACGAATTATTATAGGCATAGTCATCTTTTTCTTTGTCTTTTTCAACGAATTTTGGAACCCGATTTCGCCTTCAAACTCTCCCTTTACAAACAAAACATAGTAAAATGTATGAAATTCTAACTTCGTAATAACTAGGTACGTCTTCATTGTGCCAAGGGAATCGTAATTATAACGTTCTAACTAACATATCTCCCGCGAATCTAATAAGAATTCAAATGGATTCTAGAACAAACATTATTCCATTATTAGCGGACGACGACGTGATATATTATCAAGTTAAAATTAAATTAATTTCATCCCCTCTCCTTCTCTAGATTGACGCAGGGTTGCCAGCTCCCGAAAAACGAGGATCCTATATTTTGTGCTGTTGATTTTACTGTGGAGATGGGCACAAGAAAGTGTGGCCTATGCCCAGCAGTGGGTGAAGTTGGGCTGTAGATGATGATGATGATTGTATTATTAAAAACCTACATTTGATATGTAGGTAACAGCACCATTTAAGAGCTGCAATTAGATAAATTATATAAAAATAATAAGACTCCTATAAGAACAAACTCTGTCCTGCCTAGTATTTGACTATCCTACCAAGCCACCAATGTCCAAACTCAAATTGTTGTCCTTTTCCTAACACTCTTAATATTTCCACTATCCACTGAAATTATATGAAAAGCGCTATTTTCGGCAAAACATATTTTTGCTTACTAGTTTCTGCTCGCGACTTCGACCACGTAAAATTTCTGGTTTTAACATAAAATATTATATCCTATGAGGCTCAGCAATACTGTAGCTTCCCATTTGTGGAAGAATTTTCTGAATCGGATCAGTAGTTCCGCAGATTACCCCCTACATATATCTCACAAATATTGCCTCTTTTTTTAAGTGTAAATATAGACTACTAATACGAAATCTACATACAATACAACTAAATAAAATTGGAGTGTCTGTTTGTAATATTAAAATAACCGCTGTATAGGATGTATACACGGTAGGTACATATGTATAGCAAAATAACATTTTTTTACAATTTTCGTCTGTCTGTCTGTCTGTTTGTTCCGGCTAATCTCTGAAAAGGCTGGACTGATTTTGACGGGACTTTCACTGGCAGATAGCTGATGTAATAAGGAGTAACTTAAGCTACTTTTATTTAAATAAAAATAGGGTCCTACAAAAAAAAAGAAAATCGTAAACTCTGCGAACTCAAAAATAACTTTTTTTGTTAAATTCCACGCGGACGTAACAGCTAGTACAAAATATAATCGATAAATCCCAAAATAACGTCATTAGATTGTTTGTAAGGAAAACGAGCGGATATATACGCATGTAAAGGTTTGACCAAATCCTGTTTCCCTCGATCCGTTGACAGTTGTTGGTAGCAACCCTACTCGGCCGCTATCTCCCTGATATATTGAGGATGTTTAATTAAAATATCTTTAAGTGATTTACGACAGCATCGATAATGTTAGGTTCAAGGCTGATTTATCGAAGCCAAGATTTATATGTGTCCGCGGAAATAGTCATTATGATTCATTTGTTTATGGCACTTTGTCATCAGTTTGTTTTTGGAGTTTCCTGCCCGTTCCTTTCCACAGATACTAGTACACTTTGGAATGGATAACTAGCTTCATCTTTCTGACTGACAATACACACAAAAGCGACAATTCAAAAGTGCCTGTAATTGGGTTAATTGAAATAAAGGCTTTGTGTTTGAAGATTTTGATATTACTTCTTTATTGCACGTAATAAGTGTAATAAGTAACGATATTAATCTGTCAAGCTCCGCTAATGAGACACAATTGATTTTCTATTGTTTCGTCGCCGATCGGCGAACCGCGCCGCTTGACCGATTAAGATTAAAACATTTCAGATATGAGTGAAACCTGCACCCTAATTGCGTAACACACTATCAATCGGAATCTGAATCATTTTGGAGCATATTGCTAATCCATTGCTTCATAAGTTCGAAAAATTTGTCTGCTCAACACGTAAATAACGCAATGAATGTTGTTGAACTGTTAAAATGAAACCGATTCCGATTGATAAAGTGTTACGCAATTGCCCCGCTGGTGAATCCATACTAATATTTTAAATGCGAAAGTATCTCTGTGTGTCTGTCTGTAAACTTTTCAAGACTAAACCAATAAACCGATCGTTATATAATTTGACAGATAGGTTGCCTGACCTGAAGAAGGACATAGACTACTTTTCGTCCTGGATATTTGTATAAATACACACAGACGAAATCACGGGCAACAGCTAGTAGGCATATTAATAATTTCAAAAACACTTTTTCATATCGAGTTTCACGAAAACTGGGTAGTTATCAAAAATACTCATTCCGGTCATTTTTGACGTTTCGTTTCGAGGATCACGAAAGACACGTTGCGTTAGCCACAATGTTGATGAAAAAGTGTACAGAGATGTCTGGGAAAAATCTTGTGGCTCATTCCCATATCTCTCTTGTAGATTGTAAACAGTTTGGAGTAAACTTGCTGCGTTTTGCTAACATCTTTGTTTGCAGTTTTTCAGATTGTTATCCACAGACACAGCCATCGTCAGTCATGATACCGTTGTTTGGCAATCTGTGGACTAATAAGTGAAGATTTTGTTTCAACTCTGTAAGTACTTTGTTAAAGGGGGATATTTAAAAGAGAAGGAAGGAAAAAATAAACTCCATAGGTACATTTTTTCAAACATCTCGCTAAAATACATTTTGTTGTAAAAATAACAGTTTAATTTATTCTATTCTATTCTTTTAATTTATTATAAATAATATAAGAATCATGTCCTAATTTATATGTTATTTTTATACTTTTAATTTTTAATTGTTTTTATATTCCAATTTCATTGTTTTTTTTCTAAATTATAATGTATTTTAATTTTAGATTCAATGTAAACTTTGTCAATTTTAATTTTGTTAGTAAGTAGGTATCATATATTTCCATTTCAATTTTTATTATTGATTACGAGTATACAAGTGCTGTGCACACCTATAAGTGACGAATTCACCGCAAAGCTGTTGATTTAGAGTATATTTAATGTAATGTTTTAGTGAATAAGTCGTCGTTGGTGTGTCAATAAATAAATAACAGACATTATTGTTTTTAAAAGATTTATATATTCAATTATAAAACAGCACAGTACCCTAAAACAAAAGAACTTTTCCCAACATCAATTAAATTCTTAACTTCTAAATCGAAACGAAACGCCTAAAGAAGATTCGCTAACGATATTTTTCATATAATATCACGGACTAACAATATTATAAAGAACAATGGGTATTTATAAGAGTTTTATCGGGAAAATTCGATTCATTGCAGTACCGCCGTGCCCCGGGATACCAATTTCCCGAGAAAATTAAATTTTCCGTTCACCCGGAAAAAGTTAAGGCCCTGAACGGTGACTTGTAGGTACGTTTTTATGTTTCTGTTCATCCGGTGTACCGGGTTTACAACTATCGTAATGTAATATAAAATGTTTTATTTCAAGATACGTTTCTTTTTACCGTTTTGCTTGAGCAACTTATTAAAAATTGACAGGTTTGAGTTTTGAATTTTCGATTTGATATATTGTCTGTGGTATTGACTTTTTATCCTTAATGCCCCTTGTACACGTATCAGTTGAACATAATTATAGCTGTCATTGTTTTTTAACGACAATATTTTTTACACATTTTCGGTCATTTGTTGAGTGAGAAGAGAGTTTATTTAAAGAGATATAAAGTCACTTAACACGACACTGACGTTTATACCCCAAAACCCTTAATTCAAATATTACGATCGCACACACGTAGGCAAAGTAATTTCCTGATATCCAAAGGATTACCAAAATAACCCAGGACAATTTGATAACATAAATATTGAAAACGGCAGTAAAATGCACGGTCGGATTTTACGCTATACGAAAATATAAGCCGGTAATAAAACAGATTTTGGAGCGTACCCGGGTAATCCACGATATATTAAAAGTCGTCTGTTAAGCCTCTTACGATACGCGTGCCTATATGCTGGAGAATAAATACCATGTAACAATTTGTCTATGAATTAGTAGGTAATAGGGTTGTACCTTTTGCAGAGAAGACCATAGATCAAATTACAGGAAACCTCCTTTATGGTTAAGACAGTAAATTGGATAATGTTCTTTTTAAATAAATAGATACCTAACATTTCAAAATTGCAACGGCTTCCACCATAAACATTATAATTACATTTTACTGAAACATTTTTGAACAAAGTGTGAACTTTTTATTTTTTATGTTGTTTACTCATTGTAACAGATGCTACTGTACAAAATACGTTGTAATACCTACCTACCATCCGTGGACAAAGTTTTTTCTGTCGCGGTATATATTTAAATTAAACATAAGTTTTTTTTTTCACGTAGACCAGAGATAACATGTAAATCTCGTAGAACTTTCTGGTTATCGACATGCGTCATGAATTATTCACACACATACATTATGTATATTTTATTATGTAGAACAAAGGCCGATTTAAGTATGTTATAATACGCTTTAATGATGTATAAACGTATTTTTTATTAAAATCTTCAAAGCATTTTGTTTTTATTTGAACACTGCTATAAAAAACGTGTACATTTTCAGCCACCTAGGTAATATTTATGTTCAGATAGAGTACCTATTGCGTTTTTTACAGAACTTTGAAATTGATTTCTTTTTTTGAAAATATGTTTTTGCAACCTCACGTTTTCAGTGGAGAGCATTTTGATAATTTCACGTTCCTCTTTATTTAAATCTATGTACGCACTTACTTCCAGCAAAGTGCGCAATTACTTCATGAAAAATATCTTTTGACAACCATGAGTTGCTGTCAGTGTTGTAGGTCATCCGGAATCTAACATTCTTGACGGCTTCTGCACAATGCCGATAATCGTTTTAAGGCGAATGGTTACGCCAAACTTCAAAGTAGACCTCTATTTGAAGGCCTACTTCTCCCAAATGGATAGCCCAAATATATTAAAAAATATATATGATATGTGACATATGTTTACAAATATAATTTAAGTTTGATTTTTTTAATATTACTGTTAGTTTTAACAATAAAAAATCATATCCATCCTCTTATTTTACGCAAGAATTTTCTTTCTACTTTCAAACGCCTGAAGCGATTTTGATGATTCTTTCGCCAAATTATAGCAAATTTAATAGTTTATAAAAATTAAGTTTGTTTTTTTTAATAATTATTATTTAAGTGGGAAAAAATCAATAACACCATGGTTTTACCTATATGGGCGCGGGCAGCAGCCGCCCGGTCAGTCTCGCTGTATCGTTTGCACGGGGAGGTTGTGTCGCATGTCGGCTCGCTCCGATCTGCATTTTTGTGGCAAAGACTAAATAGCGCAGATAGTACACTCGGACTGTTCGTTTACGCTTGGACGTTGATAGTATTAGTAGTAGTGATAGTTTGTTTGCGAGTGGACGCTATATTATTGTCTATTGAATACTAATATAATATCAATAAAACACGTTTATTCAGTATACAGATCGTTTATATTTATTCACGTATACAGTTTATAAAAAAATACAATTACAAAAAAAAACTAACTTATGACTAATACCGCTCTTAACAGTGGTAGTTTTTAGGGTTCCGTACCCAAAGGGTAAAAACGGGACCTTATTACTAAGACTCCTCTGTCCGTCTGTCTGTCGTGTCACCCGGCTGTATCTCACGAACCGTGATAGCCAGAAGAAGGGTTATGTTTTTCGAGAGTATATAATATATACTCTCGAAAAACAATTACACATACATAAACACATATTATGTATGTATGTATAATTGTTTGGCACGCTCTGCGGCCTGAACGGCTCGATGGATTTTAGCTTAAGAGGTGTCGTTAGATTCGTATGTACTGTGAGAGTGACACTGAGTATATAAAAATAAAAAATACAAAATGGCGGATTTTTGGCGTAATATTATTTCTTCAAAAAATTTTTTTTTCTCATTACCTATCGAGTGGGGTATCAAAATAAAAGGTTTTAAAAGGTGATTACAAACATATATACAACTTATAATATGGTAAAAACTAATTCAAAGTGACAAATCGTAAAAAAACACCTACCAAGAACTAAATCGTCTGCGAAATCTTTCACATTTGTAAACTAAAAAGCAGGAAATAAAAAAATTAAAAAACCCGACTGCAACCTCATACTAAAACTAACTGAAGAGCTAAAAACAAGCCCATTTTAAATTAAATAAAAGTTGGAAGCAGGCGGGACCCATTTGAGTTTGAAACTATAATAATGGTATTCTTCTGGCAATCACGGTTCGTGAGATACAGCCCGGTGACAGACAGACGGACAGAGGAGTCTTAGTAATAAGGTCCCGTTTTTACCCTTTGGGTACGGAACCCTAAAAACTACCACTGTTAAAAGCGGTATTAGTCATAAGTAAGTTTTTTTTTTTTTGTAATTATATTTTTTTATAATCTGTATACGTGAAAAAACGAACTGTATACTGAATAAACGTTTTTTATTGATATTATTTTTTTTATTTGTCTCTAAGAAAGCAGTATTTTTATTGTACAATAGCATTCATACTCACAACATAAATATTGTACGTATTCTCGATTCATCTACACTCAGTAGGTAGCATCATAAAACTGCCTAAGACAAAATGCGTCCCACGCCGCATCTGCATGCACTAAGTACGAGTACGACACTCTTTGACATTGGGGAGGTAAGCGGGCGCGCGGGGTGAGGCACTGGGTTCGCCTATGCTCCGCCCAAACGCTCAAGGACATTCGAGGCTATAATCGCCTTAAACACATGTCACAGAATTCGAACCCAATGAACGAAATAGGCATTGAAAGTAAGTAAAAGCACATTTCCTGATCACCATAATTTTCCCAATTCAAAGCTGAATAACGATAAAATTATTCCCGAAGCAATACAACGAATACAATTTTGATGGGACGAAATCGATTTGCATTAGGATACATTCCCGCGTACGTGACACAAGGCACATCACTAGCGCAACGTCATCGAATATGTCGTCCAATTTATATATGGTCCCACTTGTTGCTTATATTCTTTTACGACAAATCGTACGTTGCGGTTTGAATGTCGTTGCACGAAACGTGTGAAGATCTCTTTTCATTTTTTTTCTGCATTGCCCAGATAATCCGGAAACGCGGAAATCTTTAAGGACGCGGTGCCGCTGAAGCGATTTGTCAAATCTTAGTCCGCAGTTTTAGGTTTTGTTATCACGGTGTGATGTTAAAATTCTCGCTTGAACTAACTTGGCTAAAACGTTCACAACAAGGTCTGCACGAGGATTTTGAATTTTCGAAGGTGTTATCTTGAGTTAAGAACGTATATCTTCGTGAAAGCGTCATTGTAACATTGTTCAATATGGCCCCAACTTTGAAGCTACATTTTAAAGTTCGACTGATATCTCTCTCGAGCCACGAACAAGCCACAATTCACTTCCAATGCCACACGGTTCATTTGGCGCGTTCTTTAACCGGCAGCCGCAGCCCTAATCGCCTCCCGAGGGTTGTCACCCGTGTCTTATTAGCAGCGGGCTCAAAAGTCACATCGATTCACTTGTTGCACACCTCTAGTGCTAACGTTTCACGGTGGCTTGCGTCCCGGGACGTGACAACCCGCGGGATTCCCGGGATCCCGGGGTAAGTGGTTGCGGGATTGTACCTACTGTGGTAAGCATTATTTCAATACCGTTGGCGCGAAATGCTGTTTTATTTGCAGCTTACTGTATTTTGTTTGTTCGCAGCTGTTGTTTGGAGGTTAGTTTTGCAACGAACTTAAACAATCGAAGTCCACCACTGGATAAAATTATATCCCAAACAATCGTATGTACAGACGCCAGCACATCAACCTACCCGAAACTGTCACACCTTCCCAATCAACTTTGAACCTTATAGTTTAGTGATAAAGTTGAAAATCTATTAAAGAAATTTGACAGATTGTAGTAGGTTGATGTGCTGGCGTCTGTACAAGAAAACCCAGATTTTAGCTAACATTTCCATCTCTATTAATATTATTTAGATAGTTTACCAAAGAAACTGTTTCATAAGACAATATTAATTTAAATAATTGCTAAGAAACTTACGAAATTAACAGAAATTAAGTCTAGACCCAATCAAAATATTATTAAAAGCTCCTCCATTCCAATACACTCATAATATAATCCAAACGAATAACTATTCGCATTAAAATTCAAATTATTTTATGAATTTTGCTTAATTTATGCCTATAACTGGGGAGAACGAGGCCATTATTAAATTAAATTAACGTAGAGACTGAAATTTCCATATTTCTCAAAGACTAGGCATATGTTGGAGTAATTTGATTTTATTTGCGAACGAAGTTATTCGATTACGTAACGCAGTGAACGATCTCGGAAATAAATCGAGTTAAGTAATTAAAACTGAACCTTTTTTCTTCCTTTTGTTATTATTATTTAGCCGTAATGGTTGTATTTTGTTCTACATTACAAGTAGATTATATTCTCTTTGCTTTTTAATTTGATTTGACATGAACTTCATAGTGTTGTTACTTACACAAACTAAAGTTGTGCGGGAAAACTGGCCGAAAAGAAAATCACTGTATGTGAATAAGTACAGACGCCAGCACATCAACCTACCCGAAACTGTCAGATTTTCCCAATCAACTTTGAACCTTATGGTTTAGTGATAAAGTTGAAAATCTATTAAAGAAATTTGAAGAGAAGTTTGTAGTAGGTTGATGTGCTAGCGTCTGTACAATCAAAGAATTTGAAAAAGAAATGCAAAGACAGGCCTAGAAACTACATCATTATACTTAGCTGCAAAAGAAAACAAAACTGACGTAGAATCTACGCACTAATATTAAAAATAAAAGCTAAAAATAGCAGAAAAATTTACAAAAAAGTGTTATTTGGGAAATATAATGACCAGCGTTAAAATTATGGACGTGTGCCAATATTCTTTCAATATAGGACAGCGGGCGCTGAAAGCGATCGCATGGTCGCTGACAAGAGCTGCCATATTAATGGTGCATGGTGCTGAAGTGATAATTCTTTAATAATTATCTTAATTAGGACTGCAATGTTTCCTGACATATTTTGGATTTTACTGTTTACATTTAGGGGACTACATGACCTAAAGCGTGTTTACTGTCGGACTGCATAGAAAAGAAAGAGAAGCGCGATGACACAACTCTGGATAATAAATTGAAAATGTGAAGCAATTGTCTATTTACAAAAAATTAAAACACTAGTACTTTAGTATGTTGTTGTAGAAAAATCTGACAAAAAATCAGGATGATTGTACATAATTATGTATATTAGTATGTTTTTTTTATAAAGAAAGTTTTTAGAGGTATCTTCATGATTTTTTTCTATCGTATCAAATTAGTTGTATCATGTTTTCAACACACTATGTAACTAGCATATATCCTGAAGAACATCATATATTTTCTGATTTTTTTAGTGTAGTCAATCATATACAGTAAAACGGGGCTACTTTGACCAGACCGATCACAACGCTATGACGCGTTCCCCACACCCCGCGCCTCGCGCAATATTACTCGAGGTCACGCACACTTGCTGAGCACACGTGAAAACCGATTTTGGCGCTCTTTCAAAGTAGCTCCAAAATCTGTCAAAGTAACCCTGGAAGTCAAGTAGCCCCGTTTTGCGGTACTTTTAGGCATTACAAAACGCGTTTTTTAATAAAGTTTCTGGCCAGGAATATTCTGATGAGCGTAATGAAATAAATGAGGATAACATAAGTAACTGGTCGTAAATAACATGACATAATCAGCCTATAATGGTCCCACTGCTGGGGCACAGGTATCCTATCTATAAGAGGGAGTGGGCCACCACGCGGACCCTTTGCAAGATGTCACATTTCTTCGAATTTTTGGTTCTAGGACATGCCGGTTTCCTCACGATATTTTCCTTCATTTCCTTCACCGTTTTGAGAGCAGTAGTGTTGAGATAATTTACACAAAGTAAAGCGCCTGTCTGGGTTTGAACCTACCACTAGTAAGTCGCGGCACTGCTCTGCTCTGGGGAGTACTTACTGATTACTAATGTGCCAAGTGTGTGTAAAGTATCAAGGGTGGTACTGTAGAGTTCACTATATCTTTTGAGATACTGGCCAGTAATTTTGAAGGCATGTTCTATTCGAACGTTTAAGCGTGTGTCATTCGATGAGTGGTAGGTTTTGACGTGTAATAATTATGACGGGCAAATTTTATAAATTCGATGAAATACTCCTCAAATAATATCATATGAAATCCGATAGTTCTCCTCTGTAGTTAACCTTTCGTAGAGTCTACACGATTCCACAGTGCCTACGTCGCTTATGAGAGAAACATTAGAAAACATTCAATGTCGAATGATACAAGTAGTTTTTAGCAAATGAAAAAGGTAGGAAAATTTCGGTTGTGATCCCGGTTAACCGAATTCAAAACTTGATTCAATAAATAACGTAGTCAAGTCTCGATACCCAATATTGCCAACGGAACACAACTCGCAAATTAATTTAAGAAAAAACCTTTCCATTCGGATAACATTCAAAAATTGGCCGATTCATCGAAACCAGATTGCGGGGCGAAATACCTTTTCTTGAAAACGGCGCAATAAAAATGTAATAGCGTGTTCTATCGGATTTTTCCAATTCAAAGGCACTTTAAAAGATATCCAACGCTAGCCTTTGGCCGTGGCATCGTTTTGTTGGGCTAAAGGCCAGTAGTGTTGGTCCTTTTATTAAAATAAATTTTTCACTTTTCTTTTGTTTCAACGGAAAAGTTTACGCTCATCACCTGCCTAGCCATTTCCCAATATAGTTGGGAACTGGATACCAGCTGCAGGTGCTGAATACCAGTATTTTACATGGAGCGACTGCCTATTTGACCTCCACAATCCACTTACTGGGTAATATGATACCCATTGGTATTACTTAGCCACAAGCGCCTCCGTTCACCCTCAAAGTCTAAAATAAAGCTCAAATCTATTAGAAAATTAACAATTAAACAACTTACTCAGTTTCAGATTAGTTTCTATAGATTGGTAAGTTTGAAAGGCTGTCTGCAGACGAAAGCATCAGCATATTGGCTCGTTAGTTAGACAGACGAGAATGCGCGCCATCCAGCCAGTAGCATAGTCAAAGCTTTTGTGATCGTTTCGTACGTGTTTCCGTGTGTGAGTGCAGACACAGGGTTACAATAGACTATTGTTGGCTGCTGTAGTTTTTTTTTAGCTCCCGTAAGTTGGCAGCCTTGACTTAATTGACGGCGGAAAATTGGTAGACAGGAGTAGTTGTTCTTAAGTTTCGAAACTGGAAATTAAAGCTTTACAAATATGAACCTAAAGCAAATCATTTATGAAGAAATTAGGTACTGAATACAATTTGCGACAGTGTTGCCAATGTTTTCCTATGATTTAGTAAGTAAATAATAACAAGGCAATATGTTTTTGACGCAACTAACTAAATAACACAATATTACATTTGGTCACAGGAAATCCAAGGTTTTCGTTATAAAATTAAAAAAATCGACACATCTCCTAAAAACTCTCAACTGTGTTACATTGTAAACAAAATTGAAAAAGTTTTTAATTGAAAAGAAAAACCTGCTCTTGTTAATGTATTGTGATTTGATCCTGTTAATAATAAATTCTTTCAAGCAATTGTGTGTACCTATGTAACACAACTGATGTAACACCCCTGACGTAACGCAGTCGACGTCACATAAGAAGTTGACGTTTTATACATATTTAAGAAATCAATTGTAAAGGTAGGTACTCGCTCTACCCCTGGGGGCTGTAATCAAAAGGAGCAATTTCGCAACAACTGCGGCCCAAATAAAATATTTAACGACTCTTTACAACATTGAAACAGAATGAAAAGTTATGAAATTTTCAAATACATATCTGCCGGATATTACGCGCGTATACGCTAAATATTATATAAGTGCGTAACACATTTGCCGCCCGAATTACGACGAGGAAACATTTATTTTACCAGTCTTTTAAATCCTCTTTTATTCGTGAATTATTCATATTTTTTCGGGAATGATTACAGCGTTAATTATTCCATAAATTGCATTTTAAAACGTCGCCCATATTCATATTTTTAACATTTAAAATAAAAACTCCTCATGCTAACGTTACTTTAACATAAAATTACGCATTCCGCAAAGCAATAGAATACCGAATATTGCATAAACGAGGTAATAGAATGCATTAATGAAAGTTTCAGGCAATAGTTTAGAGTAACTATCCAATAGGAGCGGGCGGTCCCACCCCTAGCCACCTCCCCGTCTTGCCGACACAATTCATAATAAAAATATATTTCCTACCATTTTCAACGAAACTCCGAAATTCGGAAATTGTATTTTCAAAAATGTAACCTCACTTTTGGCGTTTTGGCGCGCAAACTGTTATTGTATTAAGAAAAAACAATAATAAAGTCTTGGCGTATTGATCGCCTTATAGCGCATGCGCTCAGTTAGGAAATTTGCAATTACAAAGTGCTCTGTGCAAATTTCGCCCGAGTTTATAATTCGAAGGCGGACTCTAGCGTCGATATTCGTGCTCGCGGACTTGCCGACGGAAAAAGAAGGAGATAGTTCGAAATAAATTTAAGTTGGGCACGGATTTTTTTTAAATTCGGAACAATGTTTTTGTTTATAAAATAAAAAGAAGTTTGGTTGTCAATCGAGAGACTGGAGTTAAAACGTCAAAATGAATTTAAAATTTTCCTTTTTATACATTGCGTAATTTAGTTAGGTACTTCTACAGTTTGGTGCAAAGAAAACCTAACCTAATTTTACGGGTTATTTAGCTTTTATTGTTTCAATTTAGTTTTCCAGACGTTTTATGTTTACAGCGCTCTTGGTCACGGGCAGACACGGCATTCGCAACTTTCCGTAACTATAAGTTTTATTACGGACTTGAAATATCGGAAAACGTGGTTATAAACTTTGATTTGCGAACTTTATGCAATTAACAATTATTTATGGTTTAAAAAATATAAACTTTGCCAAAAGATAGTGAAGGTTTCGTTGCTTTTGCTTACGTTTGCATATTTGAATTTTCCGACGTAGGATTTCTCGTTCGTTGATTTTTACGACTGCCGTATAACCAGCTGGTGTTATACTTGAGGCTTTTCTTCTACATATATTTAAACTAAAAGGAAAGGCTGACTGTTTCAGTTGCCTATCTGATATTTTTATGTTTTAGTCTCATTACACTTTGAACCTACTTTTTCTTATTTTAGATTTGAAAAAAGAATATCATAAAGTATGTCATGTGGCCATATGGCGAATAGATTAAAAAAGAAAATTTCATTAAAAAGAAAATGATTTTCACTGTTTACATATACCTACCGCTTCTAAAAAACATAGAAAAGTACCAAAGAAGCGCCTTTTCTGAAAAATCCTGAGTAAAATTCCCAGCAGCATTTCCTAGACACGACACCTTTTCCCGTTTGCAATACCAAACATTTTAGGGCCTACAGACGCATCGTCGCCGCCTACCTCTATACCTATAGTTGTTGTATAGGATTGTTAATAGTAAAACATCGAACGCATCGAGACACTCGACCACCGTCCTTCCGTTTTGTCTGGCGTTTCAATCATAGCTGAATTATTTCGCAGATAGATTGGAATCGAATGTTAGAATGTCTGTATTTTACATTTGTAGGGTTGTGTGTGGAGAATAGACGGATAGTCTTTTGTTTATAATTAAAGAAGCAGAATATAATATGGATCAAAGCCTTCGTAGCGCGTGGCGTTCTATATATAATTTATAACATTATCCCCTTGGGAAAAAGGCGTGAATTACTGTTGAAAAATAGTTGATTAAAGAAGGAATATAGTAGGGAGCATTAAGGTTTGCAAAATGAAAAAGGTCACACGCAGTCCGTGTATCTTCGGCTCAGTTTATATACAAGCTATAAATAAATGATAAATTATTTATTTCTGTAAGTAGGTTTGTACAAACACTTTTACACGTCAATCATATTTTTTTAAAGCTAGATGCGGTCGGCGTTTCCTATCTGACTACTCTGAGAAGAAAGGCCGAAACAAACTCAGAGGTCACAGTCTCTTTTAAAGTCCAGACAAAATCTTGGTCAGATCATGTGAAGACCATGTAGATTGGTGTCTGAAATGGTCTTTTGAGGAAAGAACCACACAGATTGAGCAGACCTGTCCAGTCAGTGCACGCATTTGTCAAAAATTGTGCAGCTCAACTCAGAACTCGAGGAGCTCAACGATTCGACAAACAATACCAAAGAAAGGACATTTCATATTATGACTTTGATAGACTGCACTTGGAAACGACTCTGAATGGATTGGCAGCTTACCTTATGTATTATATAGTCTGGTAAATAGAGATTCTAACAGAGCAGTACCTAGTTGGAAAGCGCCCGGAAAATGCCCAATAATGAGCCTGAATTTTCCAATAGTCTGCTTAAGAAAACGCCCAGCTCGGGCTGGTATTGCCACAGACTACTTTAAAATTTAGAACTAAATTAAAATCTGGGCGAAGGAAACGCTTCTAGGAATTCTGTTGACTTTCCTAGAATTATTTTCAGGGCGTTTTTCTTGGCCGTCGGATATGCGAAAATATGCGGAAAATTGAAGTTGCTTGCGTAGACTTGACAATACCTAAAGGTTTAAGTATAACAATTTTTATTGCATTTCATTCAAAAGTGATTATTAGAGAGTTAAATAACTCACTCTTATAATGACTTTTCTAGTAAGGTCGGAGACATCAACTGAAAAAACGATATATCGAAAAAAGCTTAAAATCAAATTAGATATTTGAACTTATTTCGACCGATACAACTCGCGCGGGAAAACATGCAGCTGTTGCAGATTTTTTATCCTTCTAAATGTTACGGAAGTAAATAAACAATGCATGACAACGGCGGACTATTTTTAGATTATAAAGTGCAAGGTCGCTCCGATATCGTCATTCCTTGTCTATACATGGAATTTTGTGGATAATGCTGAAAAATAACTTCATAACCGGTCAAGCGTCGCGGTTCGCCGATCGGCGACGAAACAATAGAAAATCAATTGTGTCTCATTAGCGGCGCTTGACAGATCATAGATAAGTATTGTTCTGATTTTGTTCAGACTAAAATGAAATTAGTTGACAGGTATCACCATGACATACTGCGAAGTGCGAACCATGAAATTAGTATGTACTCGTATATACGCCCAGCACTTCAAGCTACTACAATCTGTCAAATTTTCAACTTCATCGTTAAAGCATAAGGTTCAAAGTTGATTGGGAAAATTTGACAGTTTCGGGTAGCTTAATGTGCTGGTGTCTGTACAATATACTAGCTGCAAAACTAGCCCAACGTTTATAAAAAAAAATTCTACTCTTGCCGACTCGTAGTCCTACGTTTAATTTTGTACAGTTTTCCAAGCGCAATAGTACTTACTACGATTATTTTTATAAGTTTTCCAGGAGCAATGCATTCCTCGATTACCGATCTAAGAGAAATCTACTACCGAAAACACTATCCATGTCTCCAAAATTGGATCTCCATCAAACAATAGCCACGCAGAAACATCTAAAACGTCTATACACCAAACTATAGACCATAGACTATAACAACTAACTCCTACACATAGCCTAGTCTAGCCTTTAGGAAGTGCAACGCAAGTGCAGGGGGAGAAGGGGGGCGCAGGGGGCACCAGTCTCGTTGCCATGGCAACGCCAAGATGGCGGCCGCGAAATTAGTCCGTCTGCAGCCTTTATGCGCCCGTCTTCATTATGTAGGATTTCAATTTATTTCCGAAATGAACGGTAGGATTAGATTTTGCGTTTAGTAGTGTGAGTAGTTTTGTGGGACTTGGATTATGAACGATTAGATGAGATAGGTTTTAGTACAAAATGTACAACTTATCCCTTTCGGAAAATAGAGGTATCTACCTACTAAAGTACGTAGGTACGTCAAAATCACCACCATTCTGTCCTTCGTTGATATTTCTTTTGCTTTGTCCTTCGAGTTTTTGAAGCGTACTGTTAAAGAATGGAATTCCTAGCCTGTATGTCCGAGTCACTACAACTACGGGATATTCAAATCGAGTGTGAAAAGAATTCCGTTCCTATTTTTACGAAATTTCACCTCTAAAAGGTGTCAAACGCGGTGTTGAAGCTTGGATCTAAACGCAATCGTGGATGAGACTTTAGTATTGTGTAAAACCTCTTGTTTTTCTAGCTTTTTCCCACATTTTCTATAGTAAAAGAACAACGTATGAGCAATATCTATAACTTTACATACAACTTTGAAAGCGGCCTGTGTTTTCTACAAGTTGTGCACTTGTGAACAATCTTTAATTCTGTCTACTCAAGCGGAGTGGCTTTAAGATTTCTTGAGTTCTTACTTTATGTAGTTAAGACATTTATGTTTTCAAGGAAATGTGAGCTTAATGAAGTAGACATTCTATAAATTAACAACAGTAGGTAAGTACACACTGATGTGTCACGGTAAATGGTTTTTCATGCAAAGTTTTCGAGATTGTAGAGCTGTATTATGATTGATGAAATAAGGTATTCACGATGATTACTTACAGGAAAATGCGACTGTCCTGGAAACTAATTTTATGAATAGCTATTATTTGAGCTTTTACTAGATAGTAAGTAAACCTACCCATTGCGGGTTTGATTTCCAGATCGGGGCAAAAAAGAACATGTATTTTGAGAAAATTACTGTGAAGTTTCAGGTTTATACAATTCTCATAGTCACATAGCAGGTAATGCAGGTATACTACCTCTTTTTTACCATCCTAGGTAGTTCTAGAACCTAACAAAACCTTAACATCGTCTAAATGGTAAAACTTCTTACCTAATTAGATTTTCAATTTGAAAAAACAAAACGACGCCAAACATTTTGTTGAAAGTTTCAGCTCGAATCGCTCGCTTTGAGGAAGTTGGCGCGGGTGAAGACTGCAGTCTTTTTGTTTGTCGCTGAACATCCTTTGTATCCACCTACTCCTGCATCGTAGCAAGAGAAGGAGATTAGTTGAATTAGGACTTAGAAGAGTTTAAGGTAACCATAATCAGCCTATAATGATCTCACTGCTGGGACACAGGTCTCCTCCCTTTGAGAGGCTGTACCTAATCTAAAACACGGGCCCAGTGCGGGTTGGTAGATGTCACATGCCTTCGAATTTTTGGTTCTAGGACATGCCGGTTTCCTCACGACATTTTCCTTCAGCGTATTGAGAGCAATGGTGATGAAATGATTTACACAAAGTTAGGGTAGGTTATGATAAGTCGGATTGATAGAGGTCAAGAGCGGGCCCATTAAGCAAGAAAAAAAAAATTTCGAGAGTCTATACATAGAATTAAAAAAAAACGCTTTTCGTGTCTGTCTGTGTGACCGTTTAGATTTGCTCTCAAACTCAAACTCAAAGCATTTATTTCAATTAAACCATTACAGGCACTTTTGAATTGACAAAATTAAATAGTCGGTCATATAGTCAGAAAGTTGAAGCTAGTTGCCCATTCCAAAGCGTAGATCTGTATAGAGATGAACGGGCAAGAAACTCCATGGACACTCTTTTAAATCAAGATATTACAAAATCCTGGGTACATTATTCTTGTTGCTTCTATATGTGAGAACAATGTATAAAAACACACAAATGAAAAAAAAACACGGGTTGCACTCCGGGAGTGCCGGCAGAAGTGAAAACTTAAATATTAACGTTGAAATAAATCAATTATTAATTGAATTAATATAACTAATTTTTTTTCACTATTTCTGCGTCACTTTTTTCATTAATAGATGCACTTTGTTCAATTTCCATATTTTAAACACTTTATATACACGAATTTTACGAATACACAGCAGTGTGGCTACTACACAAACGGTCGAGCCATCAGCTGTCCATCCATCCATCCACTTCCACTTCCACTTCGACTTCCACTTCCACTTCGACTTCCACTTCGATTTCGACTTCGACTTCCACTTCCACTTCCACTTCGACTTCCACTTCGACTTCGACTTCGACTTCCACTTCCATTTCCACTTCCACTTCCACTTCCACTTCCATCCATCCATCCATCCGTCCCATCCATCCATCCATCCATTGTGTCCGTGTGTCACTTCACTTCGGTTGGCGCCGCCGTAGAAAGAGGGGGGGGGGGGGGGAAATCTCTCCTGACGGTCACGTGTCCTGACGCGAGTTTAACATTTTTTACCCATTACTAAAAGTGTGCAGCGCCGCTAAAGAAGTTTACACTTCAACAATAAAAAAAAAACCGAGTGTGCTTATGACCACACGACTGAAGTGAAACTTCAAACGTATTTGGCTATGAGAGGAAGAGAGAAAGAAAATGTGCGCGCGCACTGCTTTCTCTTGCTTATATCCCCCACTCAACTCCCGTTCGCCTCGCCCGATCACACTTTTCGTAACGCGCTCGCCAGCTTACTCCCCAAGTCAAGCGTGCGTAAAGAAGTTTCACTTCAAAAATAAGATTAAAAATAAGCCTTGGCAGTTAAGAGATGACCAGTCTCAACCGACGGCGCCCGTTCACGAACATGACGTGCTAAACTGCGCAATTGATTTTGATGCGGGTTTCACCATCATTTAGATATTTATTCTGGAAGGTTTGCATGTATAATACAAGAATATTTAACTTGGATATATTATGTAGTACAGATATCTCCTTGTTTTGTCATGTCGTCATTGCAGCCGAGCGAAGAATGGGTAGATTGCTAGCCCTTTAATAAATCATAATAATTTTCTGTTAAAATGTGATACACAAAGATACCTAAGTAATTTTAAACATTGCTTGTGTTAATCACAATATTTCTTGCGGGAATCGCACGCGCGAACCGCAGCACAGAAACCAATCATTTGCGAAGCTTCTGACGCAACACGAAAATTTTGGTCCCAGTTCAGAAATAGGGGATCCAGACCCGACTGAACTCACATAAATCTTATTCTATTTGAAGATTTGTGATGGGTTTTGGGTTATTAGTGAATACTTTAATAAAACCCGGAGTGAAAAATTGTAACGAGTATAATAAAACGCGGCAAAGCAGAGAAGAGTTTGCCATTGACATTGACATTTATATAAAATGTTGCCAATAAAAATAATTAAAGGACAATGTTGCAATCATTACTTAACATTATTATTTGCCATTTCTTCCGAAGCATTTTCCATTTTTCTACTAATATAATACACATAAATATAACTAATGACTCTAATACCGTTACAACACCACCCCACCCCCTTCGACTGACCACTCCCCCCTCAAATGCCTGGCATTGTTTAGACGGCCGTAGCGGACTAATAGATGACTTCAAATTGACGGGAACTGACGTCAGACGACGGGAGGCAACGTCAGGCTTATGATTAATGAGGGGTGACCATTACAATGATATTGGCTTTTATGCCAGCTTTTGGCCGGAACTACACGCGTGCGGACGATTTGCTTTTTAGTTAGAAATATTTTACTGGGACTAAAAGTTTGATATGTGTGTTATTAAAAAAAAAAAACAAGATGTAGGTATAGACGCCAGCACATGAAGCTATCCGAAACTGTCAAATTTTCCCAATAAAATTTGAACCGAATACTTTAGCGATAAAGTTGAAAATCCATTCAAGAAATTTCCCTTTCTCCTTTTCACTTCTACTTGAGCTAGTGTGGACCAATCCTGTAGGCGTCAAGCTCCCCGCCATCTTCTCGCTTGATTACCAAAATATATTTTTAATTGATTCAATCAATCAAAAAACTCACTTCTTTGCCGTCGCAGTCCACAGCTGGACATAAGCCTCTTCCAAATTGTGCAACAATCACGCGCGCCTCAAAGAGATGTCAGCAAAAAGGAAGGCGCCTGCCAGGGCCGAAGCCTGCCGGGGGTGCGGGATTGTCCGAAAGGGTTACCGTTACCCCAGAACATAAAGGGCTAAGGAAAGAACACGGATGGGTTTTAGTCAGTAAGAGTCTGACACTCCCTCCCGCTCCACCCAGAGCGGGAGGAGTCATTTGATGATTTACCATCCATAAAAAAAAAGTTGTACAACAATTCACTTTTATTACGACTTTAACAATTTAGTTATTTCGATGTTTGATTCTTCCTGTTTTAAACTGCGGTTTGTGGGTCTATTTGCTACGACGCGACGGCGACGTAGCAGCTACGTAATACCTACATTTTCATTCGCGCTGTCTAGTAAATTAAAACCTTGAAAATTGTTGTTTCAGGTACAAAAAGGTCAGTAAAAGAAAATGAAAACTAAATGTCAGGGGCGAAGTACTTGCCGTACTTGCAACCGTCGCGCATGGATCAAGAGATGTATGAACGGAAGAAGCCGAAGGATTTGTAAGGATCGTAGTATGCGACGGTCTGAAGTTTTTTTATGTTGTTATGGTGGGAAAACGTGACATTTTGTACGGATTTTATAACTATAACAGTGTTCATAATCACATCACACTAATATCATAAAGACGATAGTTTTTGAATGTGTGTGTGTGAGTATGTGTGTTTATATGTTTGTTACTTCCTCACGCTCAAACTGCTTAACCAATTTTGATAAAATTTTGTAGGGTGGGAGCTGAAACCCTGCATTAACATATAGGATACTTTTTATCCCGATATTCTCACGGGATCGAAACTTATACGGGTGAAACCGCGGGGCGCAGCTAGTCTCAGATAATTTACATTCCACCGCCGCATAATCAGTTATCTGAGAAAAAAGAAAAAAAAAAAAGAAAAATGTATTCTAAGGGCTGATGTTTTCAACGCCAGATACTTAACTTTATCGGAGGAATAATTAGTGATTAAACGAACTTACCTGTAAGTGAAGTTCTATCACAATTATATGATAGCCTCGTCCGAAGAGATTGTATATAGGAATTACTATTTATACCAGCTAGGAAACACATACATAATCAGCCTATAATGTTCCCACTGCTGGGACACAGGCCACCTCTCTGTGAGAGCGGAGTGGGCCGTAATCCACCACGCGGGCCCATTGCAGGTTGGTAAATGTCACATGTCTTCGAATTTTTGGTTCTAGGGCATGTCGCAGTGGTGATGAAATAATTTACACAAAGTAAAGCGCCTGTCGGGGTTCGAACCTACGTCCTACAACTCGTAAGTCGCGGCCTTTACCACTGGGCCACCACTGCTCTCACGTGTATGTATAATGTAATACTACTATTATGTATTTCCCGCTCATACAATTCAATTGTACTGTTTAATGTCTCTAAAATCCTAAATATAAAAGCGTCTAACTTTAAATTCCTTTTCGTGCTAGACTCAAACGGACGGCAAACTGAGAGATCTTAAAATAAAGATAAGTTCTGGATTCGTGAAGTTCTTTGTAGTTCCTTAAAGAGTGCATTAGCTAATCAAATGTAGTGGTCTTTGCTTTAAAATGTACTTATATATAGAAACGAGTGACGCCAGTAACAGTCAATACATTAAATAATGAGATGGCGTTGTTTTTTGTTATTGCATTAACACTTAATAATTATAAGTAATAAAATCATCATCGTCTACCTAGCCTTTTCCCAACTATGTTGGGGTCAGCTTCCAGTCTAACCGGATGTAGCTGAAAACAGTATTTGACATAGAGCGACTGCCTATCTGACCTCCGCAACCCAGTTATACGATACGCCTTAGTAAGACTGGTTGTCACACTTTCGCGCATCTGACTACCCGTAACGACTGTCAAATGACAGCCCGAACCAATTCTATGTAATAAAATAAACAATGAAAATGACTCAGTTATTGATTTTGAAGGCAATGCGGTCAGTCATTTCATGCATCAAAGGTACATGTATGGTGATCGCATAATCACCAACTACTTTGCTAAGCGTGGTTATGCCTATTTCTGCGTAGCGTTTTTCGTAGCAGCGGCGTAGCGGGTCTACGAAAAAACTAATTCTAGTAGTACAAGTGAGATGAACGTAAATAAACAGCCCAACCAACCAGGCATACAAGTACTATTTCATATTAGCTTTTAAACTGGTCATAGGCACCCTTCCAATGGCCGATACAAAAGCGGTTCGGTCAAAAGCTCTACCTATCCTTCACGAATAAAAGTCGTAACATTAACGCCAAAGCGTTCGTTTTTCACAGCAAAATGGCCAATGGCATCCCGATCAAAACAGGGTCAAAGAAAGCTTACACCTACAGTAAATAAATAAATATGTAGTATCGCATGAAACAATGTCACACAACAAACAAACAAATAAAATAGGTGAACGACATCAAAGGACCTTGTTGAATAATCTTTCAATTAATTTACAATTCGCGGCCCACTCGATTCGCTGAATGAACAGGTGGTGGCCGCGGGCATGCGGAAAAATATCCTACAAAACCCATCACTACAACACTATAAAATCTCCAAAGGCAAAATACATTACGCGCTGGTCTTGAGCAGCAAACTTGGGTGTTGATACAAAACGGGTAATGTATTCGAAACAGCAACAAAATTCTCGTGTTTCGTCCGTGTTAATCTCCCTGAATGGGGTTTGTTTACGAATGCTGAGTGGCCATGAACCGGCAGGGTTACACTTTATTCCTCTATATTCGGATATTTCGCTTCGAAAGCGAAAGTGGCCTGGTTTTTGTTTCATGTTTGATTTATTGTCGCTGTGTAAGCGTGGCGCGGTCACGCTGGCATTGACGGGTTGAGGGCTCGTGTCAATGATCGACCTTTTGTCGCATAGGGATGATGTTTGTGGATTGTTGGAAAATTGCAAAAGACATTTACTTTATCAAAGTGAGTTTGTATTTAATGTTCACTAGCTGCTGTCTTTCGATGATATTAACTTGCATTAAAATATTAAAACAGGCAATTTAAACCGACGACTTATCTGATCCGAAAGGTGTAGACTACACTGGGGACGTTTTTTGTAAATGTATTTAATGTTATCTAGCCGGGAACACTGTGTTCTTTGAACTTATCCGACGACTCGACGATGATGTCTTAATACCATCATTTTGTTTATATCGGGGATAAATTAAATGTTTTAATTCACGGATTTCCTTATAAGAAGAAAGGACGCTTCTTATGTACGCAGTACGAATAATTTAAATTGTTAATCATGATAATGTTAATCATTAATTCATTAGTCACCAAAGTAAAGGAATACACATGACATGAAAGAATAAGAAAAAAAAATAATAAAAAAAAACATAAAAGAGAAAAGGTAAGAAAATTAGTTTATGGTACTCACGGGTGTAGTACTCGAGCGCCCTCTGCCGCGTCCTCTTCGAGACTCGCTCTTCACCGTCTGCAAGGTCCCGTCCGGAGCCAAAATAAGCTATAACAACACAGACACACCACGGACTTAACATAAAGCAAAAATAAAGTAAGTAAAAACAAAGGAGAAACGTTAACACAAAAAAAGGGAAAAATTAATAGACAAACATGCAATGGAGGTAAGGTTAGATGGCGACTGATTAGTGTTTTAGTATGAAAACTTTTTAAGTCGTTTTGAAGTTCTGATAGCAATAGTAAAGTAGGTTTTTATTTGTAATTTATAAAATTGTAGTCTTTTTGATCAAGATTTAAAATAGTGTAACTAAATATAAATTCGAATTAATGTCTGAACAAAACCGAGTAAGCGCCATCTATCTTCGCATGTCCGAAATAGCGTCACTGCAGAGCGTCTCGTTACTTGTGTTTGTATTAGTTCAGCTACTCTCCGCTAGATGGCGCGTTCTCAAAAAGATAGTTTTAATGAAACTGAATATCTATAAAAAGTTTTATGTTTAACTAAAGAAGAATTTTTAATGTAATTTTTTATACCTACATTGTATTTTATCATTACGTCGTTATTATTGTTTTTATAATTGCCTATCCGGGTTCTTTTTCGTCTACCTCTAAGCGTAGGTAACGCATAACTTTAAATGTAAGATATTTAATATTCATAATTTGTTCTTCTAGAATAATTTACAGTTAAGACGGCGGTTTTCTTGCTGAAAAACTACTTTCATCTTTTAATGCTCTAAGACTTTCATCGAGCCCTAAAAGCCGCCTGCCCTACAACTCAACAGGAATCTAAAATTCTAATAACGGAAAAAATCCGCGGCGAGTTCTCTGTAAAATTATTGATGACACGCTCAACTGTCAAGCTAATGACAGCCGTCATTGTCAAACCTAACGAGCTTTTTCGTTTTCTAGCCACACACTAATTAAATAGGTTACTTCAACTGAGGCCACGAATAAATAAATAGTTTCTGTTACTGAGCACATGGCATCGCCTCACACCTGGCGTTTTAGTTCGTTACTCCTGTTTTTGTGTTAGACGCGAACGACATTTGTTCTATCGCCGTCTCTCTCTGATTGTCTATCTCTTTCTACTGCTATCTATTCTTATTCAAATCGCGGGATTTGTAATTATCCCTGTGAACAGGTCCGGGACTCATTTTTCGTACGCAAGAGAGATTTTAATAAGATGAATAAACATTAGGAAGGTCTTTATGGGAAACAGCTGCATTATTGCTTTTAGTATTTTTGTCACGGGTTTGAGATTGTAGAATAGTATGTGACCGTTTTTATTCGTAGTTCTAGTTATTCATGGAACAGGCATTCTATAACTTGATTGAAATGTAAATCCTGGTAATGTAATTTTTATTAATCATATTACCTCATGAGAAGGCAGAGAACGCAAGGCATTTAACATCCTGAAAGTGATTTGTTTTAGAGAAACATCTGGAAAGCCATAATCCAGAAAAAAACACAATTATTCAAAGAATTCTCTACTAATTTACACTACATACCAAAAACATAAAAACAGGGACTTCCTCCAATTTATGACTCGCAACATTGTGACATACTTTCATAAATGTTAGGGGAATATTACAAACATGGCTACCGTTATTTAAATATTAATTATCAGGAAGCATCATCGTCATACATTGAATTAATAAACCGGTTTGTAAATTAGAATTAGTACACCTTTGTACCACCATCTGTCTGTACTTATTACATTATTAATGCTTCTAATTAATATTTTCATATTTTAGTAACACCTTTGAAAGCTTATTAATTATTGCGTGTGATTGGTCTTGTTTTTAAATGTAGTCTTTCTTAATTTTATGTGGTTAAACTCTGAGTTTCGATTAAAATATTCAGTTAAGTAATTATGTATGAATATGTTTTTACGTTCAAATTGTATCAAATTATCATGTACTTATAACTTTTGAATGTTTAAGTTTTTGTGATTTGCATTATCATTTTCCTGAAGTTCAGGTTAGAAACAAAGAAGGTTACTATTGGATTCGTCAAAACTACTAACGTGTACCATTTTAATCCTCCTACAAATCCTAAACGCCCGAATATGAACCACACTCAAACTCGGTCCTTCGTTCCGCGACACGTCTTCGCCTCACCTCGCGTGTATTCATAAACAAATTACTTACTCTCGGGAGATCATACAGTAGTACTCGTAATTCGGCTCGTATTCTCGTATCGTGGGTGCGTGTTGCGTGGGTTTGTTGAGGCAGGTTGTGTCCGTCACGCGAAGCAATTGATTACCTCATTGACGAGTGCTAAGATATGTTGATATTTCGGACCTTAATTTTGAAGGTATGTGACGCAGTTGTTATTGGTTGAACGTGTTTTGTGGTCAAACAATTGGTCTTTTTGAGGAAGTTACAGTATAATCTTTGGGTTGGTTCAATTGTTTTCTGAAAAGACAGGAGCTTACTAAATAAAAAGCTTTTTAAAGTTTACTGCTTAGAGATTTTTAGTCTTTTTCTGATTTTGTTACGATATTGACAATAGCAGGAAAACTGATAATGAAGTTGTCATGAATGACATGAGTTAAGATTATGAAAGCGTGAACTTATTACGGATGAGAGTGTATAGTATTTAAGTCTTGCATTTCATAACAGTTGTTGCATTGCAGAACCATGGGTCGGGTGAATTTTAAACCGAAGCCGTTAAGGATCAAAGTAGAATAGCTCACGTGCGATCGTAAAATGCAATTGGAAATAAGTGCTTCGGTAAAAAAGTTACCATTGTTCAATATGTATAGATGTTTTTGAAAATAACTTATTCTTCTAGCCGTGCAGACGACTTTAATAGTCTAACTTAAATGTTATGTTCCGCGAAATCGTTTCTTTATATCGCATATAGGTTAATTCCATTAATTACTTTGACATTACCTTTTAATTTGAATCTATGACATTGTTAACTTATTAATTTGAATTTATATCATTGTACAACTTATTTTTTATTATTTTTGAATTTATGACATTATGTAATGAAATTGTATAACTATAATTATGAATATTGCATGCCTGAATTGGTACAATACAGTGTACTGCGCATTCACTTAACATCTGGAAATGGATAAAATTACTGTGTTGAGCAATAAATATTTGAATTCGAATTTATAATTCATCTTAAGTAAGACAGTTGCCATAAAAGTAAAGTAACATGTAACCTAATTATATTTAATGTTAAATATAATTCATCAAGACAACCGTCCATTGAAATTGTACCGCCATGATGGATTGAAATGGCAGTTATTTAAAATCGGTTAAAAAGGCAGGTGCAACGCATCGCCGAAGATAATAAAGGCAGAAGATAATCTCGAACGTTAATCTGTACAGTAAAAATAACGAGGTTAATTGGAATATGTTTTGTGTCGTTTTGGTATGTCTGTTTTTGCCGACCGTTAGTAAATTACAATGGGTCCGTGTTTAGTGCCGCTACTCGACGACAGATGGCATGCAAACTAATTTGCGGAACTGCGCGCCCATAAATATTTGCTTCGGACATTTATTTAAAGATTATGATGTAGTATTATTGTTAACAATAAACGTAAGGAACACCGTAGATAATACTTCTTATATTTTGTAAATTCAACAAAATCGTGTGTTTAAGAATATAATGCCGATTCTAAAACGCTTTGAACTAAACTGAAAACTCGAATATTTAAGGTAATACAAAGGAAGTCGACGGCAAACGAGCCTAAGTGAATTTCAAATTGGCGATATTCGTCCCAAAGTGCCGATTCAACGTGTCTGTTGCGATTCAGCGGTTTTATTTGAATGAGAGTGCGATTCGTGCGACAATATTGAGTGCGTACAGTTGGCAGCCGCTGCGCTGTCTTGCTGGCAAATAGTTTCAGAATACAGATTGCTTTTTATATTGGCTTTTTAGGTTTTATATTGGAAAACGATTACATTAGTTAAGGTGTTGGACGATTTTTGGGATTAAATGACGCGCGAAACAAGAATTTGTTGGGTCTTTTGGATCAATCGTTTGATACATATTTTTAATTTTGGATGTATCATTTTGTTAACTATAAGGCAAAGACTGGGCTTGAGCTTTTGTGTTTTAGTATCTTAAATAGTAATGAGCGGGATAAGATGGACTCCTTCAACAAGAACGGTCCTTAGCAGCTTTGAACAGAGAGAAGTGGAAAGAGAGAAGGGAGGCCTTTACCCTGCAAAGGACATCACAGGCTAATAATAATACACCATTACTCACACTCAAATAAAATAGTTTCAGTTACCATACAGTCTACTGCGGAAAACCAAGCAGTATCTAATATTACGCCCACATTTAACCCGACTGATGGACTCTTGGCTTAGGCCCGGCCATCAATTATACCCGGCTAGGCCGAGAAAACAAATGAATAAACAAAAATAATAATAAAATAGAAACATAAAACGAAATCTTTTGATGATCACAAAATTTGACTCGGCACTCCAAGAACATAACTTGCTACTAGCAGGGTACAAAACGCAGCATTCTATCCACAATACAGCCTTTCCTTTCAAAACTTCAACAACTTAAATTACAAACACAAATCACAAAGTTTATTAGCATTAAACTCTAAAACTATTATCTTGAGACTGGCAACTTTAGCTTTTCATTTCAGAGTATTCTTTCGAGAATGTTCTCGAACAATAGAAGAAGTTTATTTCGCAAACAATTACATTGTATAAGAAAGTTCACCTATAAATTATTGTGTGAATGTCGGAACGTCGACTGACTAATTTTACACCCAAGTACGTTCAATCAACTTGAATATGAAAACTAGAAGTATTCTAGAAATGTAGGGCCAGTCTTGGTGCCTAAAAAGATAATTTATTAAGACGAGGATATTTTTTGTTAAGAGATATTGTGACATTTTGTTAAAGGAATTTTTAAACTGGCAAAAATGTATATAGATGGCGTATGCATTATTAAATGTGGCATTGTGTTACTACACCATAAGAAAGCCCGCATAGGCGCATACCTATCTGGGTAATACAACGTATAAACGTTGACTGGTAGAGAATCCCTTGTGCCATTAAGCCGGCCTGTGTAGGTAGTAGGTACTACTGTAAATGAAGTTTAAATAAACATAAGCACATATCTAGCAGACCAATTCTTAATGAAAATATACTTTATGATAGTCCTGAATTGAAAAAAAAAAACAGATCATCATCTGCCTAACCTTTTCCGACTATATTGGGGTCGGCTTTCAGTCTAACCGGATGCACCAGTATTTTACATGGAGCGACTGCCTATCTGACTTCCACAATACCAACAACAACAACAAATAATTGAAAAAACAAATAACATTCTAAATCCGCGTCTAAAATTGGGCATCGGGTCTATGTTTGTATATACTTTATTCATTTTATCTAAAACTCACTCTTTTTCTCCTATATTTTCATCGCGGCGATAATTTCCGAATCAATCTCTAAATGAGAGCTAACAGGTTTTAGTCACATATACTTGGGGTCGCCGGTAGCCTGCTCGCTAGAGGCGTCGACTAGGGTTAGCTGGGGTCGGATAGGGTCGCAAATTGGTCAGAAACACCCTCCCTCAGTGTTTAAACAGATATCTGCACATCAATGAGCGTTAGCCACTAAATGTATTAAAAGATTATTGTGCCTTCGTACGGCTAAAAGCGCGTGAATGTGTATTAGGCTTAAAAGGATTAGGAGAATGTGCTGGACAATGCTTTTAGGTTTTCTAGTTTGAGTAATAGGTACTACATGTGTAGTAGTTTCTTATGTATTGTAAATTGCATTGAAAGGTTTGTAAGTCCAAGTAAAATCTTGTGCCCCATTCATAGGGCCAAAAACATTTATGGTTTTACATTGCTAAGTTGTATAGTCGCCAAACTAGCATTTGAAATATAGAGAACTGTATGGAACTGACAACTAAGTATTGAAAACTGTACATAGGAGTCCCCTTTTGCTGTGCTTTTGAATGTCAGAATAAATTTAGACGAAAAAGATCTTTTTAGTATATGTTGAAAAAAAAAATAAAAAACACTTATTTAGGTACACTATAAACTCGCTTATCAAACAATGTCAAAAGCAAGGAAGGGCTTGTGTATGCGATTTTTCCTTGCTCAACTCTTTTCTCAAAATTAATCTTCACATTTAAACCATCATGGTGTTATCGAACGGCCGTGGTAAGTCGATAAAGGCAACAGTCCGACAATTCAATCAGGCTCCAATCAAACTGACTCGACTGCCGCGACACGACACCGCATCGTAAGCAGCTTCACACACACATACACTGAAAGTGGAGCGACATGGCAGACAAGTGACGTTGAACTTGATTTTTTGTTCCTTTCGTACAGTTTTATGAGGTTTTAGGAACAAAGTTAAGGTAAATGACCTTTTGAAATCTGACTAGGCAGAAGTTTAATGTCTACTGTCTACATTAGGAAGGTATCCCACATCTCAAGAGGTGATAGATATAGTATTCAAGCAGTACAGACTAACTACAGAACCTTTTTTTTTTAAAGAACGCTAGAGGAAGTATCAATTAAGCCGTACACAAAAAGACTTCTAAGTTCACATGCAACAACGGTCAGCCAGACGACTCCAAATTCGATCGATGCGTCCAAATAACTTTAATATTTAAGTTGGCCGCGCCTCCTTCGCGACGGGTTAATGTTAGTAAAAAAAATCGTCTACGGTTGAACCGTAGACGATTTTTACTAACATATTTGTGAATGGTGCTCACAAATATTTCAACCGTAGGCGATTGAAATATTTGTGAACACAGGCCCTTATTCATAATCCTATTTTATCTCTATTTTAGCTAAAATAGGTTTATAGAACGTTTGTCTTTATCTGTCACGTTGTCATTTCTGTGTGTAAGAAAGAGACAAACCCCATTTTAACTAAAATAGGTTTGATAAGTTTTATGAATAAGGGGGTATGTGTCTATGAACATTATTAATTTATCTGTCATTACTGAATTTTTGATACTTTGTACCTATTGTAGTACTGTTTTATTCCAGGTACATCATCTTCACACATAATATGGTAATTTAATAATGAAAGTTTCTTGCCCATTCTTCTCCATAAGAAACTACCTTTTGGAAGGGGCAACTAGAATCAATTCTAAATTCTTGTAAATTTTGACGTTCAAAAGTGCCTTTTAAGGGCCTATTTGAAATAAAATATTTGACTTTTGTCGCTCAGTGTGTGCGCCTCCTAAAGCTCCACACAACGCGATTGGCTATTGTTTAATGTCGCCGAGGACACGGCCGGGTTTTTTTATCCTGTCGACGACGGAAGCTCAATTCAGTGCAATCACGGCGCGGTGACGCGGGACGCGATATCGTTGCGCTCGTGTAGACGGTGGCGCTGTTGGTGGCGAGTAGCGGAACTAAAAAACTTTAATTCGATGATTTTTTATTGTGTTGTAATAATATGTTTTGTTTTACAAGCTTCCGTGCTATAATATGAGTTATGTGTTCTATTAAATAAGTATTAGAATTCAATGCCACGGATTAATTATTGTCCTATTTGTTTTTAAATACTTTTTATTCTTATCTGAGTGGGGTAATTTATAGAGCGTGTGAAGCAAACCACGAAAATTCCCGTCCTATATCGGGCGAGTGAATCTGTGCATAGCGTGGAGTTTAATTTAACAAATTGAACCGCCATCCGGCGGCCAAGTGGCGGATATGTCATGATGCCGCTCTCATGACGCACATCAACGGCAAACGTGTCGAAACACAAAAATTAACCAAAGATCTATTTGGATGATTTTTATCTTGTATTTTTTATTCTCAGTTGTAACGAGGAATAAAATGACGTATAGGTACCTACTTCGCTGTGTAAATATTATCATCCCGAGTTTCTCTTCCAAAATTCACGCAAGACTTGATTTTTGAATTTCGTAGAGGTCAGTAGAATATGTTTTATGTATTATTTTGTTTGTACCAATGTGAAGGTAATGTTTGTATAGCAATAAATAAATGTATTGATTTGTTTATTAATGTGCAATGAGAAGCTTTCCATAAGTAAGACAACAAATTCTCTTACATTTTGTAAAGCAGAGTTTGTATTTATCAATAAAACAATAAATCCCGGTACCTATTATTTTTGCAAAAACATTACAAGATGAACACAAAGAGCGCGGGAACACATTTGAATGATTTAAATTTGGAATTGGTGTAAAGCTCGCATTGATTGGCGGGTGAGTCAGGATGATGCATTGTCCCATGCTTATGCTGACTCACGGCTCACAAAGTAATACTTTTGCCTCAGCATTTGAACAATAAAATTATCGACATTATGCTAATTTATGAAAACAAAAACTAAACGGCAAGGGTAAAAGGTTATTCTGATACCTACTAAAGTATAAACTAAATATTAGTCTGGTTCGGGCCAAATATAACTATGAAGTTTTCTAAAAAAGAAAGATTTTTTAGAAGTTTACAGAAATATCAATATCAACACGGGTCTTCAATGTCAACACCATCTAACGCTAACGCTATTATTATTATAGAATAGGTCTAAAAGTGCAACGTAGATTTGACGTGCAAGTGGGGCCAAATAACATAATGGGATCAGATAAAAAAAACATGAATTCAAATGTGGAACGTAGAACACAATGCTAACAGCCAGCCACGCCACGCAGCACAAAAAAGAAGTTACAAAATAATCTCATACAGTTTTCTCTTTCAATGAAAATCCTTTTTCCACGTAATACTAAAATGGTATGTTTGTAAACAAACCATATCTGTTTCTGTGAAGTTCAAGGCCCCAGGTCCGACCTCGGTCAGGGGTATACCCGGGTACTTTGTGACCGTTTACACCCGGGACGAGGGTCCAAGGGTTTTCCTTGTACGACCTCTTTATTTTACGATAGCACTGGCTTTAAATATACAGTCTATGGTTGTTGTTGTTTTCGAATTGGGAATATCGTTTTGTAAACGTTTTTAACCTGCTTTGCGTAAAAGACAGGTGATTGAAGAGTACGTCTATGTCTGTATGTGGAATCGTAGCTCGAAAACGGATGAATCGATTTCTTAGTGTTGCTTTTTGTTTGAAAGCTGGTTTAAATCTATACCTAGAAGTATTAATTTAGTATCCTTTTGGAAATCACACTACAATAAATAATGATAGTTTTTTTTTGTATAATATTTATAATTATGGCTCTTTTGAAACAGGAACTCTTAGTACAAGAGCCAGGGCTACACTGACGTGTGTGTCTTGAACTTGAAGTGAAAATACAGAAGTAAATTATTATCTTAAAAACCTTGGCATTACTTCAGACATTGTAAGAGTTCGGTGTGCGGAGGTTTTTTTATTGTTTCTAGTTTAGGAGTATTGTACTGTAAGGGAAGTGGAGTTACCTACTTTCAAGAGTAGGAAGTAAGCAGCTTTTGTGTAAAACAACTTTTTATTTAATTATGTTTCATAAGTATTTTACTGGTTTCGCGGTCACGCGTTTGAAAACTCTTGAAACGTGAGCTTCAGTAATACTTAAAAGAGTTACTTAGTGATGCTGATTTTAATGAAAGGGAGGAAATTTTGATATTTTGGGTTTTTTTTTTTTCATTGAAATTAATTGCGGAAGTTTATGAAACCATTTTAAAAGAGTAACGGTGGAGTTTCTTGCCCATTCTTCTCCATACGAAAACTACCTTTTGGAATGGGCGACTAGAATCAATTCTATTTTAAGATATTTTTTGACGTTCAAAAGTGCCTTTTATGTGCCTATTTGAAATAAATGCTTTGACTTTGACTTTGATTGCGAAGTTCCTATTCATACGGAATAATATTTGTTTTGATAAACATTTTTGGTACTCGTATGTCGAAACAAATTAAAAAGGTTGACTGGAAGAAAATGCTTTGTGTAAGTTGTGGTTATGCACAGACGCCAGCACATCAACCTACTACAATCTGTCAAATTTCTTTAATAGATTTTCAACTTTATCACTAAAGCATAAGGTTCAAAGTTGATTGGGAAAATCTGACAGTTTCGGGTAGGTTGATGTGCTGGCGTCTGTACATACGCCATCACATCGAGCTACTAGAATCTGTCAAATTTATTTAATGGATTTTCAACTTTATTGCTAAAACATAAGCTTCAAAGTTGATTGGGAAAATTTGACAGTTTAGGGTACCTTGTTGTTCTGGCGTGTGTATCTACCTCATCGTCATAATTCTCTTGTGCGTATCTTATTTTATTTGGGGCAACATGTCTTTTTCTTCCATACTTCTCTATTAGTCGTTTTATCAGTAGGGGATTAAATATACCTAATGATCACCAAAAAATATATTGAACAAAAAAAAATTCGACATGGGATGCAAGAGCGAGCAAATGAGAATACAAATACCTTTTACCTAGGTATTTTACAATAAAATGGAGTTTTGGTGATCATTTATTTTCTAACTGAACAGACAGCTGTGCTGCTGGGGAGTTTGTTCCGCTACTTCTTCTCCCCAGCGAAAGCACTAGGAAGTGGCGAAGGGCGGGCGTTTTGGGAGACTGTCTTTTGTAATTTTGACGTTCGAAAAGTGCTGATTCTCAGCCTAGTTTGAATAAATGACTTTTGATTTTGATTTAAGTACTATTTTTGGCAGTAAAAAGTGTTTTTTTGATGTTATATTTTACTTTATCTGGTGATAAGTTAAACATAAGCCTATCGGTAGTCACCCCCTTTCTAACCATATCATCTTTCACACAGTCCATCCATCGTTTCTTTGTTCTTCCCCTACTCAGTAATGAAAATAAAAGTCTAAAGTAAATTTGATTTTTATTATCGAACAGTAAGCTTTATTTAGTTTAGCTTTATTATAATATAGATATTATATCTTTTAAAATAATAACACAACTAATTATTTACACTAGGTACTAATTTAAATGACTAAATAACTAACTAGAGCAGTGGTGGCCCAGCGGTAACGGCCGCGACTTACGAGTTGGAGGTCGTAGGTTCGAACTCAGGCTTTACTTTGTGTAAATAATTTAAATGCTCTTAAAGCGGTGAAGGTAAAACATCGTGAGAAAACCGGCATGTTCTAGAAGAAAAAATTCAAAGACATGTGACATCTACCAACCCGCATTGGGCCCGCATGGTGGATTACGGCCCACTTCTTCTCACAGAGAAGAAGCCTGTGTCCCAGCAGTGGGAGAACATTATAGGCTGATTATGCTAATAACCAACTATACAAATAAATACAATAACAAACGGACACTTTGGCGTCGAAGTACTCGTCCGCATCGCTGTCATCCGGAAACGCGCCGAGGAGACTGGCAGCAGTTGAACGCAAACGTGGCAAACGTTTAATGGCAATGCTGATTCTTTGGCCAAAGAACGAGCCAGCTCTCTGGTCATGTGAAGTGTCGATCAGTCGGCGAGAAATTTTCTTAAAAAGGAAACAGTAGGTAGGTTTTGAACATTTTTCTCATTACTGTAATGTTTTTTTTTTTGTAAATGACCTATAGCAATTTCAACAATATATTCGTCCTCATGATAATAACTATTTCGTTGTTCTGCATAAGTGTGACTCTTTTAAAGATTTTTTGAATTAGGGTCCCTTTTTGCCTAGTGTTCCAGTTTTTTTTTTTTGAGATACTTACCGCGGACTTGGTGGTCGCGCCCTTTTTACATTCTTTATTTGTTTATTGTTTTTTTCTTTTTATAGGGAACAGTTACAATTCTCCCACATCGGACACATCCATTATTATCTTAACTTACAATGCTAGCTTGTTCCTTCGTGTGTTTCAGTTCGATAAATATGAGTTTAGTTTCATCAAGAAGTATTTCTCCATTAATAAACACACGCCTGTATTTCTCCAAAGTTTGGACAGAGGTGTACAGTCACCAAAGGAGGTAAGTAACCAGTGTCGTCGGATATAGTTGAAGTTTAGTAAGAAACCGATGGATATTTTCGAATAAAATTAAATTAATAGAAAACAAACAGTTCATTTATCAAATTAAATTTAATTCGAAAATCTCCATCGGTTTCTCACGCGGTGTCCTGCGTGAGCGACAAATACGACGCGTCGCGACGCTGCGAACGCGACGAACGTGGTTAACTCAACGGCATACCCTGCTTGCGGCCTATATGACAGTCTGCGGCGAGACGCGACGTAACGCGTACTTGTTTTGAGGGCGACCAGACGCGACACCACGAACTAAATATGAACTTTCGAGCAAAATTGTACTGTACTTCTCCATGATTGTAGAAGTAATGACCAAAATCACGTAGGACATTTGTCGCGTGTAGCATCGCGTCACATTACGTCGCGTCGTGTTGCGTCGCGTCGCGTCGTATTCGTCGCTCACGCAGGACACCGCGTTACTAAATTTCAACTATATCCGACGACCCTGGTTACTTATCTCTTTTGGTGACTGTATATAACGTACACCCACATTTCACCAGTTATTTTTAATTCCCATGTAATAGGGGGCAGGCCTATCCTATCGTCCGAGCTGCTACCCAATAACACTTTGCTCAACCTGGGAATTGAACCTAGGACCTCATACTCAACTTTAGCGCTTGTCACCACTAGACCAACGACTCCAATAAAATCTAGTAAAAAAAAAGCTCTTGGATCAATATCAACACATCATGAATTAAGCACAAAGCCGCGGCATATCGTTAGTTAACAACACTTGCTAAACAGAGATTTAAGTTAAAATTTAATATTAAACTTTGACAATGGATACTGTGCTGTTGTTATGCAAGTAACAATAGGAGTTCGCCAACTTTTGGATTAGTGACGTAAATTAACAGTTATCCCCTAACTTTGTTAGTTAATTGTTTAACTTTTTTGTTTATATTTTAATGTTTATTTCTGGCAGAGTTTGTGTAAATTATTTTACGATTGTCTATACAGGTTGAAATTTAAAACATGCGACAAATCGAAATGGGCGATTGCACTCATCATTATGAACATCTTTTACTATGAGACCAAACCAGAAAACGTGAAAAAAAATTAGCTGTTCCCTACATTTATGTTCGCATAACTCGTCAAAATGTAGGGAACTGCTGATTTTTTTTCGAGATTTCAGGTTTGGTCCCATAGCAAAAGTTGTTCATAATGACGAGTACAATCTCTTATTTCGATTTGTCGCATGTTTTAAATTTCAACCTGTATAGACAATCGTAAAATAATTTACACAAACTCTATAAAATAAAGCCTTTCATACATTATATATTTAATTTGATTTGTAACTAACTATTTACACTAGATACTAAATTAAATGACTAAGGGCTGTTTTTACCAAAGTCAGATTATCTATTATCCGTGGAATAAAATTGATGTCTGACAGTTCTAGTATGGAAAAACTGTCAAAAATTCAAAATTTATTCTCAGGATAAGACATATTCTAGGTATAAAAGTTTGGTGAAATGCGCCCTAACTTACTACCTATACAAATAAATACAAAGGACACTTAGGCGTCAAAGTACTCGTCCGCATCGCTGTCATCCGGAAACGTGCCCAGAAGACTGGCAGCATTGCCACGTTGAATGGCAATGCTAATTCTTTGGCCAAAGAACGACCTAGCCCTCTGGTCACGTGAAGTGTCGACCAGCCGGAATTCCTTAAAAAGGAGACGCGCATTCGGGCCTCATGACCCGAGCGTTTCGACCCCAAACGGCTCTTTCATAATGCACAGAACGGGTTGCTAGGAGATGGCGGGACGAGTTGGATAGGTTCCGACAAATCTACAAGGAGGACGTGCGGGCTCGCGAGATGCAAGGAGTGGAGGGAGGCCTTTGTCCAGGAGTGGGACAGTGTAGGCTCGTAAAGACGGGCGAGCGGTGAATGCTTATGCGAATCCCGCACCCTCGACCATAGGTAGAGGTGGAACACCGCGGTGGTTTTAGCCGGTAAGAGTCCGGCATGCCCCTTTGTCACCCCCACGATAGAGGAAGTCCATGAGGATTTCGACCGCGAAAAAAAAAGGCTCGTAAAGAAAAAAAACAATTTTTAATAATTTTGAATTATACTTACTGGATAAACTAATACCTATACCGAAGCTAATCTACAGGGTGTTACGGAAAGGGTATATCAATACAAACGGGTTGAAGAGTGTATCTGGTCTAGAATCTCTGTACAAAATTTCAGCTCAAAAGCAGTACTTAACTTTGAAAATGCTTAATATTTTTTTATTTCGACAGTTTGTTAAATTGAAATCATAAAAAACGTGTCACCGCACTATGAGGGTCATCTGTAGTGTGTCTGTGCGCCCAGTACACGCACATCACGCCGCCGCGCGCCAGTGCAGCGCCGTGATGTCGAAATAAAAAAATATTTAGCATTTACAAAGTTAATGCTTTTGAGCTGAAATTTTGTACAGAGATTCTAGACCAGAGACACTCTTCAACCCGTTTGTATTGATATACCCTTTCCGTAACACCCTGTATACGAGGGTATACAGGTTCGCCAGCACAACAATGTACCTACACATTGTGGTTTCAAGGGAATGCGTGATATTCGTACCAACCTTTCCATACAATGTAGGTAGGTATAACATTCTTGATATGCCAGGGGTGAAATCACCAGTGATCGGGTGGGGTCAAGAGATATGCGAAATATTAAATGAATTAAATACCTTTTGTTATTTTTGTTTATGTTATTTGTGGTCCAAGGGTATATACTTATTGCTAGATATTTTTATAAGTCAGAGCTTTAATTTAGAATCACATCATAAAGGATTTTATTCTGACAATTTTCAAAGGTCCAAAAACATTAGAAATATGCGGCAAATTATACACATCCAACATCTGCCAAAGCACTTTCATCATCACTTTAAACCTACCAAAAAAATCGCATAAACCACCATAACTCAAAGGGCTGCGCCACACTCCAATACCGCCACTCCATTATGTCATCGCAATGCACCACAAGTTAAGCACGCGCACCAATAAAGCGAGAATGCGCCATAACACTAAACCTTTATGATATACCGCGAGTATCCCAAATGATATACCGTTGTATATCCCAAATGCACACCGAAGCCCTCCCTTGATTAAAAATGCCGAATATTTGCACAAGTCTCGCTTTTTTCTATTAAAAGCGATGTGTGAATAGTTGAAAGCACTCTGTGGGAGATGAAAACTGAAGAGAAAAGGTGTTGTTAACAGTATACAATGGATAGAGGCTAGGTTTCGAAGATTTGTGCTCTGTGGGTTTGGAGATTTGGAAAAAAAGGGAGAGTTTAGACCTTGGTTCTGCCTTGTGTGTGGAGAGAGTAGTTATAAAATAGAACACTTCATTGAAATTTCTACGCAAAGTACAGACGCCAGCGAATCAAGCTACCCGAAACTGTCAAATTTTCCCAATCAACTTTGAACCTTATGCTTTAGCGATAAAGTTGAAAATCTATTAAAGAAATTTGACAGATTTGGTAGTAGCTTGATGTGCTGGCGTCTGTCCATTCAAATTGATTTGAGGTTTTAAAATTAGACATAGTGTGTTTGTTAAGTAAATTTATTAGTACCTTTGTGGTTGTATTGCCTGTATAAATTTTTAGTCAATAATAGTTAGTGTATAATTATTTCTGTTCTAATAATGATCTTGTAAGTCAATTAAACTAACAGAAATTATGTAAAAAATTAAAATGAATTAGCTTTTCACACATTTTTTATAATCATGGGAAAAAAAGAACATTATCGCCCCATATGAGCCCCAATAGCTCTCAAGAATTACGTGTCACATAAAAAATAGAGTAGCGAAGTCTCTTCAAATTTCTATTTTCTCGCGCGAATAAAATCCTCGCATCCAAGTGATTTCCCGCATCGTAGATTGACACCGGGGGTTGCTTGTCAGTGAAGCGGGGGACACGGTGCCGACAATTTGTACTTCCACCCTATCTATTACGTAGAATATGTTTCGATCAGGTTACATATACTTTTTGGGATAAGATAAGTTTTTGATTATTAATTATTGGGGGTGATTAGTGTCTTATGTCTTGTATAATTGGGTGTTCTGACGTTGCATTCTCATATACTTTTTTTAAGCAATGGACATTATTATCTTATAGTACCTAATACTAGAAGCTCTTTGGATGTTTAGAGTTCTTTAAATTGAGAAGTAGTAGGCGCCACCCTACCCAAACTTATGTGTATGTACGGTCGCATTTACAAATTGTGCGTAGAATGTATACTTCGAAAATGTATTCCCCAATTTCAAGCTCAATGACTTTCAGTCTGTCAACTCAAAAGATTTGCATGCCCCTTGTTTCAATCTTGAACCTGACCTCCAAAGTAAGGATTACATTACGAGGCACCCCATGACTTTCGCTAACAGTAATCCTTAATCACAACACATGACGAAGTGCAACTTTAGCAAGTTATGAAGATTTGCGATTGAAGATTATATCGTTTAGATTGTGTTTCGTTATATATAAAGGCAAAAGATATGAAAGGAAAGAAAAAGAATGAAGTAATTTTAAAAGATTTAAATGAATCACAAGTAAATTATGGTTTTAACCTAGTAGAAGAAATTGTTGAAAAAGTAGACGATCTCTTACAAGAGGAGGCAGTTTCGACTAACAACACATACGACAACACGAATGAAAAACTAAATGATGGAGCAAAATTAAAATTGAAAGAGACATCCAAGCATAAAACAATTGAAAATGTCAATGTTCAAAAAATAAATATCAAAAACAAAACAATGTCGTATGTAAGTATCACGGTTTAGTAATCTTGATCATGACCCTGGGGAAGCCGCCGTCCCCGAGTTTACCGTAATCTGTACTGCCAGACGCGAGACGCTTGCACAGACGGCCGAACACCCCAATGTGTATGAGAAATTTAAATTTTTAACGGTATTGACAGATGCTTTCGATGCATTATCTGTATCTTTGGGACACTTGAATTGCGAATCCATTTATTATTGGTGTTGGCTTTTATACTTTTCCTTTTCAGCCGTTGTCGTTATTCATTCATAATAATCAACATCTTGGGTTTCCTTATTTTCAATATTGCTTGATTCTAAATTGTCAATGTGTTTTGGCCTTTCTTGTTATTGTTTTAACTCTAGAATAGAATATCCAATGATCTAATTTCTGATCAAATTAAACCCCCAATTATTGTCTCCGGTTACAATATTAATTTCCCTAAACATCTCATATTTACAAATCAAGTGGTAACGTAACATTAGGTTCACGTGTGTGGGTTCAAATGTCTTGAACCTGACCTCAGGGAGGACCGGGGGTGACCGAGGGTCCGACTATAATCTCTACGGTACAAAGAGGGAATCGTGACATGATTGTTTATTTCAGCATTGCATGGAGGTTACAGAAATACAAATTTCTGTGTATAGAGGAGGCTGTTTGTCTTTTTTCTCTTCGTTGTCAACATTTCCGTGTTTTTCCGTGTTCAATGAGAACCTGTATTTAAATGAAGCAGGAAAGATCCAACGACATACAAATAACTCAGTCTGTGTTTTGTTTCAGAAATGTCATTAACTTGCTTGATTTTGACTTTATGTAAATCAAATCTCTGATCCTCCGTACAGGAAGAGACTTCACAAATCTAATCATCAAGCAATCGGCAATATCAACAAAAATTCAGTTTTAAAAGAATTATCTTCAAAAAACATGTCCCTATTTACTCCCAATCGAGAGCCATCAATGCCTTCCTCGGAGTCTCATAAAACGTACCCCTAAAAATAAATGGTCATTATTCTGCTACACTTGTTGCCCTGAATTGTGTCGTCAACGTCCCATCCCTGGGTAGGGTTGTCAGAGGTCCGGGTGGATAAGCCTTTTAGTATGTGTGTGTCTTTGGGTCGGGTTCTGAGAGGATTCGAGGTTAGCGATTTGGGTGAGCCTTGTATAAGGATGTGCTGAGTTCGAGAATTTGTATGGGTTTTGTAAAACAAAGTTGAATGGTGTTTAAGCGTTAAGATACTTTTGTATCACTGTACTTGCTTGGATGGTGCAAACTAACTTTTGTCCACTTGTATCTTAGAGCTAAGTCGCTGAAGATCAACCAATCAAAATTCACTTCTGGATAATAGTGACAGTTGTTCTGTCAACATATTAAACATTTCAAAAGATGAATTTCATTATCTAGACAGAGCTAAAAGGGCAGCATAGCAACTGGCTAACCCAAAAGCCTGTATCGTACAATTGTACTCCATATTTCACCAAAATCATGCAAATTTTTCCGAACCAGGAGATCCCGCGTGGCTCCGAAGTTTTAAAATATGTATCTTGCGGATCCCGGGGTAACCCTACGGGTATGAATATGGCGATATCAGTGACCGGTCCGGGTGGCCGTCTGGCGCGCGTCTGCCCCGGGGTATATCGAGATTAATGCCTCCTGTGGTTACACGCCCAAGGTCACGTTTACGTACGTTTGTTTTTGTCGTGGCTGGTCCTTTTTTGGTCCTTTTGGGGTATTGGCACCGTTTTGAGGGTTAAGGGGGCGTTTGTTGCGAGGCTGTTAGGTGTTGCTTGCTTGAAATGGAAGGGAGGAATGTGTTATCCGGATTAGGCTTGGTGCGAAATTTTGGGATGGATTTTGGTATAGCAGTAATAACATGTCAGGCTTTATCTGTTTAAGAATATTACAGGTTACTTAGGTAGGTAAATTAGGTATTGTTTTAAAGGCCTTTCTATTAGACAATACTGTCGTACTAGACATTGTAAGTAACTGATAACGAATAGGATAGCGAATATAATTTTTCCTACTACCTTTCTTAGAATAACCCGATATAAAATCGAGGACTAGTCTAACGTATGTGTGTGTGTGTAAACCCAGCAATGGTATAGAATATTTTTCTCATAAAAGAAAATAAAGAAAAGAGATAAAGCGTATACGGTCGGAAGTATTTAATAGAGGCGGTGTTTCGTAGCTCGGGGCGCTACGCCGCTACGCTTCGTAGACGCTTCTACGACAAGTCTACGCAATGGAGTCTCTTAGAACTGTAATTGTATTTTCTTATGAGGTTGTATGGGATTTTTATACTAGAGATGTTTATCTGTAGTAAGGAAAAAAATAAAATTATCCTTGAAGAAGTCGGAAATTGTTTCGGGAATAATCGGGAATGCGGATACAAGGACCTATTCGCCAAAGAGGAGACTATATTCACTTCAAAGTGAGATTTGTTAGGAATATAAACAGCAGGAAGAACGTGGTTAAAGAAGTATTTATCCAAAGTTTATAATATATATCATATGTATCGATTTATGCATTCTAGCTTTTATATAACCATTTATTTAATTAATTTTGTTTAAAGAAATTCAAACAAAACCGATGTTTTAAATTTATTAAAAACGTATTTATTCACAGCTGTTATCGGAGTGCTTAAAATAACCTGTCAGTCTCAAACTTTAGAGGCTTTGTCAGCTCAGTTCTAAATCAATTATGCACGCTTCCCGAATCATTCTAAAGCAGATTTTCTTGAGTAGATACTAGTACAAACTAGTGACTACAAAGTCAAGGCACAAAAAAAGATCATATCATGAAGGTTTTACTCCTTCCAAAATATGTATCGCACACGGTTTATCTCTCGACAGTAAAACAGAGCCTTAATTTTATGTATTTCCAATCGATTTTATTTTTTATGTCAATGGTTTTATAGTATGATATATGCTTTCATAAAATTTATTGCCATATAAAATTGTAGGTCTATAACAGTAAAGATGTCTCATTAGTTATGTTTTCTTGCAACACCAGGAATTGCAGACCCGATTCATGTACGAAGATAAAATTTATTTAAAAAGTTTTTTACTGTTTGCAATACTATTTTGTTACTGAATATAAAGTAGGAGATGTATGAAAAGAAGGATATTTAACGGCCTTTCAAAACATGGCGAAGAGAAATCTAATAAGAACGAAAAAGTCGTAAAAATATCTAGAATATCAATAAAATAAAATGAAAGAAAACTGAGGGCAATTCTTGTAATTTTAAGAACGTTCACAGTGTTATCTAAGTCTCAATGTGTCAAATATTGTTAATTGGTTATTATCTAATGTTGTACTTTTGTGTGTTGTGCTGTCTTTTGCATGCGCCAAATAAATGGTTTATCTATCTATCTATCTAAATATACCCATAGTTTCCCTACATTTTTGGACATTGATTGTCGCTGAGATGAGATTGCGACAAAATTTTGAACGTCTTTAATTACGAGAATTGGCCTCCTGACATCACTCGTTGCCGCCAAAGTGAATGTCAAACGCCACAGATTAACAAAACCCAAACTGTCATTCTAAATTCCATAGTCAATCAGAAACAAATGAACGTTCGAAAATTCGAAATCACCAAATAGATCGCGGAAGGTTGGCGCGGGGTGCGAGGAGGGACACTTTCACCCTCGCATCAAGGTCACACGGACATTGCAGCGGGACACATGACACGCGTCTGTGTGGGTGCATGTATTCAGAATTCGGGTGTGTTTACGTTTTAACATAGGACGTTAGTTGCGGTAATGGAACGGGAATTATATTGTTCCGTGTGTGCGTAAGTCTTTATGGCGTCTGTGGCCAGTAAAAGCTTCCAGACTTTATCTTTAACAGTTAAAGAGCAAGTTATTTATTATGTATTCTAGAATAGTCTGCTATTTTATCGTTGTAGACTCTAAAGTTTTTCTATTTACTTTTTTTACTATCTGTAGGCTGAATAAAAGGTTTCCCTAGCGTAATTTAATCATTCAGTTGTTGTTATTATTTTGTTCCTAAATTAACTGCTGAAAATGTAAATCTTCCAGCCTTTCAACTTGGAAATACATTTATCATTTCAAGTCATTTTGTTTGACTTAATTAGGTATCAACATAGCTCCTCCTTCTAAACAAAGATACTTTGTATGATAAACACCTCAAGTTTAATTTGTATTTTGACTTTTTACGCAAAATGAAGCAAATTTTTCTGACAACCACGTTTAACGTAATAAATCTAATTCGCAGGTGAATGCTCCCTTAAAAACTGATAGAATTTACCTATTGTACCAGAGGTCGTGAACAGTAGACCGAAAAACACTCGATTATAGACTAGACGCGTTCGCAATTTGTCGACTCTGCGTAATTTGGGCGGGAAATTGATTTTTTATGCCATTAAAGGCGGGTGAGGGCTGAAGTGAGGGCCGCAGGGAAGAGGGGGGGGGGGGGGGGCACGAAAGTTATCGGATTTTCGCGCCTCGAGCCGTAAGCTCCCGCACAATCGTCGGCATGAAGGTTAACAGCTTTATTCAATGTTGCCAGTATTATAAATACAATAACTACGCTGTAACGTTTGAGTGTACTTGTGTAAAGTTTGGTTGTAAAGATCTGAAGTTGGAGTGTGGACGTCGGATTGTAGTCATGATTGTTGTCTGTGTTAGTACTTTGATACTTTGATTAGATTCACCATTCTATGAACATTATATAGGTACTTATCTACTCGTAGGTAATGAAATTTTACAAAGTTGAAGAACTTTCGGTACAAACGAGAATGAACTTTGTGTTGTACGACTTTTGTACGACTATTTTGTTGCACGCCATTAAAAAAAGGATGGGAAACAGGGTCTGCTATTTTTTTATGAAACTGCTATCACCAATAACTTATCCAAGCGTGGTGATTACCTAAAGAAATTTTTCCTAGGATACTTATGGCTATTACAGAACATAGTGCCTAAAACAGGAATTCTTTTTTTAAATTATAATTTCGAATCCTATCAGCTCTTTAACAATTCAATCACAAAATTAACGACACCTAAACAATTAACATAAAATGCGTCTATACGAACATTCCCTGCCTAGGAACTTTAAATAACTAGGTTATTTCTAAGGAATAACTTGGCTAAAAGGAATATCGCTATTAAATTCGGCTTAGGGCTGATTTTTCCAATGCCAGATAATTTAATCGTAGAATTTTGAATTTCTGACAGTTCTTCCGTATAATAAAATGTCAGATGTCAATTTCATTCCACGAATAAAATTTATCTGTCGATTGAAAAATCAGCCCTTAATTAAAAAGGTCAAGAGTCTTGGAGCGAAAACTTTTTGGTTGTTGAATTTTGTTAGGTGGTCTATGACTTCATTGGAAGTTTATTTTTTAATTTGATGTGGAAATAACAGTTTACGACAGGGATGGCGAACCTTTATACATCTTTGTGCCATTCTTTTTTGCCAATTAAATATTGACTGTGATCATACCGTGCCAACAAACAATCTAGATTAGGTACTGGAAAAAAACGATAAACCTCCAGAATTACACACTTTATTTGAAACAATAATAACTTTATTATTATATACAGTAGGTAATGTTAACATAATTAACAGCTTTATATAATTAAGTATTTAAATTAAAAAACAAATTAATGCGACTTCTGCTGTTGCAAATTAGATGACTTAGGTACTTAAATTCCTGAAATGATGCCGTGCCCATATTATTTTGTTATGTGCCACCAATGGCACGTGTGTCAATGGTTCGCCATCCCTGGTTTAGGATATAGCTAGTACGATAATTTGAGTGGACGCATATTTTGTTAACACTTTTGGTAATAATTTTGTGTTTTCAAAACGATCTTGCTACTATTAGTAGATGGTGATGGTTTTCGCCTTTAATTGAGTTTCTTTAATAATTATGATACAAGAAGTGAGTAAAAATGTAATACCTAAAAATACAATTTAACGTTTATTACTTAAAAAAATATCACAAAATTTTTAGTTCTACTTCTAAATTAACTTAGATAGTACATCAAAATTTTATTTATTCAACTTTACATGATTTAGGCGCTGAATGCCCACTTCTCACAATGGCAACTGAGTCTTTAATGGACTAATTCTCGAAATGGCTAATTCTATAAAAAAAGTTCTCAAAGTGCCTAATACATTAACTAAGTAGGTACCTACACTGTCTTACAAAATTCAATACCTCATTTATACACTTAACTATACCGTTCTCAGTTCTAACAGCTATATTCTAACCCGACCCCAGTGAAGTTACGATCTGTATAGCGGCATGGTGTAAGAACAGATTGTGGTAATGGAGAGTGACGTCATCCCTTCCCCTCGTGTAACGGTGTAGAGGAGTTCTGACCAGTCCTATTGTATACGAAGATGGTCAATTATTATTGATTCAAGAGAGAATATGCGTTAATTGGGCTTCTGAATTAAGAATTTCAGGTAATTTTCAAGTTATGGAATAACAAACTGAATGTTATACGTGACAAAGTTCAAATTCCATTGCAACCAAAAACTTATTAGGAGGTCACCCAAAAATCAACTTCACAATACATTTCACAAAAGTAAATAACTGATTAAGTGGCAGTGGATTGTAAATTATCTGAGATTATGAACACTGTAGATTATGCGTAGCTGCTACATAGTTTTTGTCTGGCCAGACTGAAATGGGTTCATTCAAAAGCTTTTAATTTAAAGATAAAGGAAGACAGTTATTTTGAAAAATAAATCTCCTTAATTTTAACTGCACGAAAGGTAGCGCTAACAAAATAAATCTTGAAAATATTTCTCTAAGAACATAGCATCAATTCCTGAAAAGAAATTCCTCTCTATTCTTTTAATAACTTTAATTGTTCAGAATCACGACTCGAAGTCGGCGTCTACGAAACTCGATCGAACACGGAAACGTAGTTCGTAGCGTAGCGTAGGTATACTGCAACGTTCATACAAATTCGTCTAACGCACACATTCACAGAACCAGTGTATAATATTCATCAAAACAAACGCACACACACGAACAGCGTCTGCCGAATTAAACCCACACAGACATAGGTTACGAGGAGTGAACTATCCTGTGAGTGCGATCGGTGTGTGTGTGAATGAGAGAGAGAGTGTGACGAAATTTCACTTTCCGTTTTGGCAACGTCGCGCGACGCGCCTCCCCGTTCGTCGACATTTGAACAGGGGTGGGTGCACGGCTAGTTCGTTCCGAAAGCCGACATTTTCATTTTTAATATTGACATCGCGGTCGTAATTGAGAGCGAGGCATTCCAATTTAAAAGAAAAGCTCTATCGACTTCGGAGGTCTACATTTTTGGGAATAGAATTCGATTTATAACCTTTGTTTAAAACTCCGTTAGCAACAGAATAATAATGCTGTCTATTCAAAGACATTACGGTTGAACGAACAGTTCAAAAGTTTGTGCTGTAAATTCGCATAGACAATAAAAGGGGAGAGGTTTTGACAAAAGACTGAGGATCGCAGAAAAAAAAATCGTAAAGTGAGTTGTAGACGTTGTAGTAAAGTAACGGTACTGTGTGTGGGGCATTTCAAATACTTCAAAAGCTCAGACGATTCTCGGAAGTGTCATCCTCTAATGTGTGAGTGAGACAGCACGATGTTGCTGTTTCTTTCTCACGACTATCGACTCACAAAGGGACGCGAGTTGAATATTTTTCGTGCATTTTACACTTTATTATAATTCACTTGGCATAATGTTTGAATTGAAAATGTATTAGATGATTAATGTGGCATGTAACTTTATTTAATTAAATATGGCAAAATAGAGAAAAACTTTTAATAAATATACAAAGCATAATTTTATCTAATGATTTATTTTCACTATTTTACTGGTTGAACTTACAATTTTATTCACGACCGTTTATTTTTAGAATCAAATATATCTACTGAAAATATTTGGATACCTACCAAAATAAAGAATAGAGAAAAATTAATGACAACAGAACGGAGGGTCAACACACAGACTATTAAAATTTTCCCTATTGATTTAGTTGAAACAAAAACGTCCCTGAACGCGGAAAGAAAAACGCTCGCAGAAAACAAAACAACATCGCATTTTGAATTCGAAAAAGCAAAAACGTTCGAAATAAATATTTAAGCAGCTGGTTCACGGTTCATTTAATTCATCGTTCGATTTGCATGCGAATATTTTACCTACTATTGCCTACTAGTGAAATCTAAAGTAGCACATTCACGAAAATTAGAATAAATTCTGAGAGTATAATCAAACTCTTTTCATTTATATTAATTTATACCTTATTACAATGTGATAAGAGTTACATTGTTGGTTGGTTATACGTCAAAATTGAGATCGTGAATGTCCTACTTTAAGCACATTGTTTTGTGGAATTCATTACTGTAATGCCAAGGTCTCTGACTATTTTATTTGGTATATATCTAGTCTGATTTTCCATACATTTGATAAATATACTTTGGTAAGTCGTTTAAGGTGGATTTGCTTTGAACGTTAGAGTGGCTTTTAATAGGGTTCTGGTTTCAGGTCAAGTTTAGTGAAGGGTACTTTGGAGTTCAGTTGGCGCTAACTGAGAGATAGGACAAAACTGCCCCTGTTTCGGCGACAGTATGCTTGTATAGTTTACATTTATTCTGATGGTTTCGTGGCTAAATAATAACAGCAGCGATCGAAGGTTTTAAGGTACGCTTGCCGCGGTCGGTTCGTGGATGGGTGACCATCCGTTACATATCAAGAGCCCTACGTGTCTCGGAAAGCGCGTTAAGCCGTTGGTCACGGCTGTCATTCGAAGATCTTTGGCAGTCGTTACGGATAGTCAGAAGCCCAAAATTCTGACAACCAGTCTTACCAAGAGGTGTCGTATTACCCAGTAACTGGGTTGTGGATGTCAGATAGGCAGTCGTTTCATTTAAAGTACTGGTATTCAGCTGCGTTGTGCGGAAGCCGACCCCAACATATTTTGGTTTTAAAAGGAAAGTTAGTTTTACGGACTCCTTGATATTTAGTTCAGTGGCATAACATGTACATGTTTATTTATGTTTCAAAATGGAGTACTGAATATTTATGTAGAACATAAATATAACTATATTTATATAGAATATAGCAGAAAATACTGTTAGAATAAACTGAATTATCATAGGAAACCTAAAGAGAAAAGCTCCTATCCAAACTATCACAGATGTACTAACATTTGGTTCTAAATAGAACGAAACGAAATTATCTACTGAAGTAGAGAATTCTAATATATGCCATCGTTTGTTGCTACAAATCTCAATGTTTTTCACGAAAACGTTTCTTTGTGAGCATCGGACACTTTATTCCTGAAAGAAGTCTGAAATGTTAGCATTCATTTACATAAACACGATACGATTTTTCAAGTACTATCTAGAAGATTTAGAGCGCTGATTAGTTTATTTCCCTTGTAGTTTAAAGTACTTATCTACCTAATTAAAAAAAAAAAAAAAAAACTTACTACAGGAGCCGATTATACGCGATTCATAGTCACCGACCAACTGGGGACGAGTTACCGACCCGAGCGTGACGGTTCAGTTTCGTTCATGTTCAGAAAGAACTCATAGTGCGCCTAAAGCAGTTTTCACTCAAAAAAAAAAAAAAAATAGTGGAGCCATCTTTTTTTTAACATAGATCGAATTGAATCTCCCCAAAATTAATTACGTTAAAAGTTTTTGGTCTATAAAAGGTTTAACGTTGTAAGTTCACGCTCGTCTTGCAAATCGATTGGCTAAGGCTGCGCCGCAGGCTGCGCAGGAGTCGAATTACGGCCGGATGCGGCCGCGGAAGTGGCATGGCCGGCGGACGCGCGCCATCTTGCTTTAGCTCTTTGAGCTTGCTCACCTCACAAGGATGTCTTTTTATTGTTTTTTCTTTTGTTTTTCAAGTGCACGAGCCAGTTTATTTTTTAGATAGTTGTAATGGGCAAGCGGCTTGGCCATGCTTCTTTAAATTCAATCAATTTAAAAGTTTTTAAACAGTCTTTTTATAAAAGTTTCATCGTTATGCCTGGTTAATTTTATAGTTTGTTTAACAAGAATTCTATCATGCGTAATTTTATTGGATTTACGAATCGTACAAAGGACAAACTGTGGGACAATCGTTTAAAATCCTGTCACAAGTGAGAAAATTTTCTTTAGCGACTATAAATTCTCAGCTGATCTGTTGCGCTGTTCTTTCGCATGTGTATCTAACACTGAAGAAATATGACCTTTGCTACGTTAAGAATAGAGTAGGTAATCTACTAAGACTTATTGTTGACATTTGACAGCTTTGATAGGCGAATAAGATCACATTGTTGCTGCGATCGAAAAAAATATACAAAAGCAGGTAAAAGAGCTTTTGTTGTGTGTTGCGTTTGCGCAAGTTTCGTAACAAAAGCTTGCGATCCGATGCGCGGACGCACAATAGCTGATAAATTATTTGCTAATTTAGTGTGCGAAGATTGCACCTGGTGATAGTGAGTTCGAAAATGCTTTATCTTTGTGTTGATTTTTAAAATACGGCTGCTAACTACGGATTCGGTTTTTAAACCATTTTTAGAATGAAAATTTATTTGTACGAACATACAAAAAATTGGATTGATTTTAGCAGCAATATCTAAATAATCCAATGGCTAAGATTCGGACTAGCAAGAGAGAGGTCGCAAGCTAGGTCCCCAATGCCCGCGCGTTACTCTTTTGTCCGACGTATCCCGACTTCTAGCTTAAGAATGTCTTCATTTTAGGTTTTTTGTAGGGGTATATCATCTATTATAAAGACTACCAACAAACTATAGTAGAGATACAGGGTGAAATTGAATTCATGGGCATCCTTTTAAAGGGTCATTGTAATCATCGTTATGAACAACTTTTACTATGGGACCAAACCTGAAATCGCGAAAAAAAAATCAGCTCTTCCCTACATTTTGTTGAGATATGTGAACATAATTGCAAGGAACAGCCGATTTTTTTCGCGATTTTAGGTTTAGTCCCATAGTAAAAGTTGTTCATAATGATGAGTACAATAACCCCTTAAAAGGATGCCCATGAATTTAATTTCACCCTGTATATAATCAAATAATGTAACCTAATTGATGTTTATTTTCTTTCTTAAGATCAGTTATCTACTTGCAACTTCATTGGTACGTGGTCTACATGTATATTAGATTCTAATTTTAGAAATATAATTAAAGAATGAACAAGAAGAAAGTAATCATTCGCATTTTACAAAGTTTTTATTAAGTCTGATCAGAATTGACTAGACTTTGTCGTAGCGACGTGACTTGCCTGGATATGACGATATAAAGTAGTCATGAAATTAGTCGCAATATTTAAGGACAATTCTAATTAATGAAGTGGTTAGGTACTTATTTTGAGAACCTTTTTCATAATTTTCAACGTACTTTATCTAACGATCGCATCTAGAAATTGTATTCTGAAGTACTTATTTAATTAAAAGGCTATTATAAGACCTACGTAGCATTTTAAGTTCGTAAAATTCTGTTTGTGAGACAGTTATTTTTTTACTTTAAGCTTTTAAAAACGTGGTTTTACCAAGGCATTCACGTAAAAACAAAATAGCTTTGACATCAACGTGTAAAAGAATCCATAGTGTAGATTAACATTGAATCACAAAAAGAGAACTAATTATACGTTGAAAAAGAGAAAATCGTTGGCGCGGTGGCGTAATTAAAGAAACGGCAACAGAGCATTTCGCGTAGAAACGGGACCGAGAAAAATGCAACGTCGCATTTTCACCCTCGATCGTTTTCCCGCTCGCCCTTCGTCCCGCACCCCCGCGGTGACTCATTCAACCTTTTCGAGTTTTGGAACGTGTGTACTGGCCGAAGTTTTCTTTACTTCCTCTTTTAGTTTATGGCGAGACTATTTTTGTTGTTTATGATTTTTTATTCAAATGTAGAAGAAAGAAGACCTATACTTGACGTTTTGTGATACCGATTTATAAGAACTTGTACTTTGGATAACTTGTATTTTGGAACGTTATTTTTTATATCTGTTAATTAGTACCTAACTTTAACTATAGTTTTGATTCAAAGGTAAACGCACGTTCTTTGCTACGGCGTAGCCGCGTAGCAATCGAAATTATAATAAGTTTTTAATCGAAATAGACAAATTTTTAAATGATAAGCTTTTAATTCATAGACAAATATTTATGTAATTCTGATAAAACATCAATTTATCTAAATATTGATAACATTTTGAAAGTTACAATAACAAATACTACATACACTACGTTCTTTTAAAAGTTTTACCTCATAGTTGGTCGCCAACCTGCCCCCGCATGTCTGATGATTCTGAAATTGACTGAGCACCACTTACCTGAAACAATGCAAAAATCAACTTAGTTTACATATTTACACTAATAAAATAATGACGAAACAGGATGAAAATATGAAAAACAGCAAAAATTATAAACATGGTACTAAAAATAAAGAATTTGAGCTCTATTTTGTCTCCTATTTCAGCGTTAATTAAATTCTTCAATTCCTCTCAAGTTTATAAAAGACAATTTTCGTAGAACAACCTACCAACCCACAGATTATATAATAAACCACCTTAATAAATGTTTTAAACACTTACATAATCAGACTATAACGTTGCCATTGCTGGCTAGGACACCGACCCTTTCTCTGTGAGAGGGAGTGGGCCGTAATCCACCACGCGGTCTCTGTGCGGGTTAGTGGATACCGAATGAGGTTTGAACACTTGTTAAGGAAGGAAGTATTCTGTGGCTTGGTATAAGCTGTAATCTGCACTAGCTAGAGCATCGCTGCCGACTTAAAGTCTGTCTGAATCTGCCACGGAAATCGCGGGATTATTCGATTCCTAAGCTTTTCGATATAGCTCTATCTTCCAGATTTTAATTTAAAAAAATCAATGTTTAGTTGAAAAATGGCTTTGATTTGAAGCTGTTCTTAAAAGTTCAAGCTTTCAGGCAGAGATTCTAACGCCATTTTAATGTATTTTCAATATTGTTATTGTACTAAAATTCTTAATGCTCTGCAGCACACAGCTTTTGTTTAATCTTTCATGATACGAAAAATGTGAAGCATGATTTAATTTTTTTCTTTGTCAAAAAACGCGACATTTTCGTACATCTTATCACGATTAATCGCTTATAATGGAACAATACGATAAATCCATCGTCGGTATGTCGTGCAGCTGACGAACGAACCTAGCCGGCATATGGTTCAATGCAGAGCACATACATCTGTCAAAAATCTGCACACGATTATCCACCGTGGCAACATTACAATACAGGCGATATTTCCATCAATGTTTCTGGGATAGTGCTGTGGAAGTGTTGTACTTCCTGATAGGTCGTTACCTGCGCGCGCAGCTGCTTCACCGGCGCGTGCGCAGCCAGTGATAAAAGGTTACGTTGAAAGACACGAATAGGTCAGTCAATAAACTGTGTCGTTAGATAGCGGTCTTCTCGAAAAAATATCACGAACTTTTTTAGCGAGAGAATATAATGTAATATCAGTAAGAACGCCATTGCTCAAATGTGACAGATTGGATGTCACGAAAGTTCAGTTCCTTGACATTTTTTAAATGGACATTTTCAGACAATTAATTATGTTGTTAAACTTGCAATTAAATAAATTGCACTCGCTGGGACAATAAAACCATGTTTTGATGGCTTAAACATCTGGACAATGAAGTCACGCTTACTTAAATTTTTGCTAAATGTTTAAAAAGGCACGTGCACGATTTTGGTTCAAATCGAACATATGGCGAATTTTATACGCAGTATTTGTGAACATAATAAACAGATAGGGGCTTATTAAAGCCGTTTTGAAATGCGTGATACAGCACAAAAAAACCTAGATTATCCATAATGCATGACAGATTTTATACACCCAAAGTAACATTATAAAGAGAAAATATTTGATTTTTTGTATATATTTATAATATTCTTTATAGTATTTACACCACGAAAAAAATGCGTTGTTGTTGTTGTGTTATATGTTTGTTTGTAATGGATAAACTCAAAAAATATATAACCGATTTAAAAAATTCTTTCACCTATAGAAAGGTACATTATCAGCGACTTCAGCGAGTAACATGGGCTTGGTATTTTTTTTAGTATAGAATTGTGTTATGACTTTCACGCGAACGAAGTCGCGGGCAGAAGTTAGTTAGTAATACTTTAATATCGTGTCAAATGTGTCCTGTTGTCTTAACGTTACAGGAACTGATGAACACTACTGAAGGTGCCAAACACGTAACAGAATTTTGGGCAGACTCTAATGCCTACCATGAACAACCTAACTAGAAGAATACTTGCTGCATTACTTGATATTTTAATATTATTAGGATACCGTGCCCAACTGTCCTTAGAAAGTAAGGTCTCTTATCAAAGGTTCTAAAGGATGTAACAGTCTGAAGGTGGCCCCTCCCATAATTTTATAAGCGTTCGAATTTTAATCTCAGTGACTATCTGTCAAAAATATATCGTGAATTTGCCTACATTTTTGACAAGCTTTTGACATTGATTGTTGCCGAGATGAGGTTGCGACTAGATTTTGACCGTTTTATTAATACGAAAATTGGCCTTTTGCGCCCTAATTGCAAATCTGAATCATTTTAAAGACTATTGCTAATCGATTCCCGCGTATGTTCGAAAAAATTGTCTGATCAACAACGTAAATAACGCGATGAATGTTGTTGAACTGTCAAAATGAAAGCTATTCCTAGTTCCTACTGTTAGTGTGATACGCAATTACCCCGCTGATCTAAGCTGAATATTAGAAAATACGTTTATTCTCAATTTGTATTATTAACCAATAACGTTCAATAAAACTCAAGACTTGACCAATAGGGTGGCTATTCGTCAATTCTTGAAACAAACACATTATTGATGACTCAAGTCCAACATAAAATGACTGAAAGGGAATTCCAGTCTACAACACGAAATTATGAATGAAACGTAAATTCACCTGGGGACATATGTATAAGGACACGTGTAATTTTACACACTCGAATTCCATTGCTTGTTTTGAAGGATATTTTCTGTTCATGTGTCAAGGATAGCCCGCAATGGTTCTGTGGTATTAAGAAAGTTTATTGTCGTTTCTTAAGGTGGTTTTTAACCAGTTACTATGATAGTAATAAAGGGTAATTAAGTCATCAGTTTAACGAGGATGTGCTAAAGACGTTGTACATAAACTGGCTGGTGATATTTTAGTTTTCGACATTTGGAAACATCAAGGAGTTTTGCTACATTAAGGACCTTATTTTATTAAGGCCGGATTTTTCCACCGCCAGATAACTTTATTCGAGGAATAAAATTGACGTTACACAGTTTTTATAGGTATGAAAGAACGAAAGATGATTGAAAAATCAGCATTTCTGCGTTATTAAAATAATTGTAGTTTCAGATTAAATTATATTTGTTTTATTTGGTTTAAAAGCTAATTGTAGATAAAACATTTGAAGCTTTCACTTCGTATCTTTACGATCTTAATAAATTTCTTATATTCTGAATTACAACGTAGATAAGTACTGGCGATGGCAAACGATTTGCTACAGGCAATGGCACGGAAAATTAAAAAAAAATTTTTTCGAAAATCTACTATGTAATAGTAGAAGTGAAAAATTGTACCATCAATCTCATCTCATACCTACACCTAAAGCTACGTTCACATTGAAGCACGAATCCGTCATGAAGACAATTTTATTTTAAAATTCTCAACGTAATATAGATCAAGAGCTTTATTCCCACAAAGTTCAAACATAAAACATTATAATATTAACAATATACACCATGAGATCAACAAAGTTTTGGCCCAAACCATTTCTATGGTTCTACCTGGAATCGTAAAAAAGGGGTCAACGAACTACCGACAACAGCTGCTCCAATTCAAGATGGCGGCATTTTATGTCAAAAATTAATAAATGCAAGCCTGTTTTCGTATGATGGATTGAGTAGAACGATTTACTTGGGCCGTCCGTTTTATATGCACTCAATATCTTGTCGTTAAAATGATGAAATATCGTTTTTTATGCGGTTATAATTTGAATTGTAGTTTTTGTAACAAGGATAAAGGATGCCTCGAGTACCTAATGTCATATTATTGTTATTCTATTTTATGTCGAGTAGGTACCTACTAGGTACGAAACATTAGAAATTTTATAGTGAATAAAATACCAGTAGTTCTGAATACGTACCTATTTATGTAACTCATGGAAAAAATGTCACCTGCTTCCTGTGCAAGTATGGAACTTGCAGCATAGAAATAGGACGCGAAGTTGGATTTAAAACTTTTAACTTATTAACATCTGCATGTTATAATTTTAGACTGGGTCTATGTTTGTGTAGTGGAGGACGAGTTTGATTCAAACCTTTTAATAAAAAAAGGCTTATGTTTAACTTATCACCAGATAAAGTAAAATATAACATCAAAAAAACACTTTTTACTGCTAAAAATAGTAAATGATCACCAAAATTAAAACTCCATTTTATTGTAAAATACCTAGTAAAGGTGGCTCCTATTTCTGTGTAAAGGTTTTAAAGTAACCTAACCAAACCTAACCTCGGGGTACCCAGCTAGAACTATTGTAATTTTAGACTTCATGTTTTGGTGTTCAATATATTTTTATGGTGATCATTATATTTAACCCCATAAAAAAATGACCTTTTGTGCTCTATCATTTATCATTTATGATGTAATAATTTCTAATAAACTCACAATTTCAAATGAATAAACTTTCATTATCTATATTTCGACACGGCTATACAATATTTATAGACAAAAAATAATAAAACCATAGACAATAGACGACAGATGCGTGTCAAATGTCTCTGGTCTGTTCACTGTAATTACTCGTTATGCTTCCGATGTGAAATAGGCAGGTACTACAATGGTTAAACGCCATATGTTTTTGACGTTATTACAGCAAAGGTTATGGTGTAACTAAGTATATAAATATTACAACCATTTATTGGTAGAATTTATGGGATTCTGAAGTTGTATATTTTTAAAGAGAACCAAAGTTGTCGACATAGCTCACAAAATAAGCAAGCTGAAGTGGCAATGGGCCGGCCATATTAGCCGTAGAACCGATGACTGTTGGGGTAGACGTGTTCTTGAGTGGAGACCGCGAATCAGTAAACGTAAGGTGGGACGCCCTCAGGCTAGGTGGAGCAACGATCTTCGCAGGATGGCTGGTAGCAGCTGGATGAGAGTTGCCGAAACCCAGTTGAATGGCGTGCAATAGGAGAGGCCTATGTCCTGCAGTAGACTGCTATAGGCTGATGATGATAGTTTTAAAGTCTGCGAAAATATTTATTGTGAGCTTTTTCTACCACAAATTGTGAGCTTCATTCGCCATACCTATTATCATCTCTCAGCTTTGGTTTTTAACCGACTTCTAAAAAAGGAGGGGGTTCTCAATTCGAATGTTTGTATTTTTTTTTTGTTTTTTTTTTTGTTTGTTCGCGCATAACTCCGTTGCTTGCCAACCGATTTGGAAAATTCTTTTTTTGTTGGAAAGGGAATACTTTCCAAATGGTCCCATGAAAATTTTATCGAAATCGGACAAGCAATTTTTGAAAAATCAACAAATATCTAAAAATTTATCTACATTAACGATCTTTTTGTTGACTTTTTTGTGGGGTAGGTACAACTAAAAAGTGAAAAATAAACTTTTTTACAAAAAAAAAAAACAATCGACTTCAAAAAAAAACACTGCAAAGTGATAAATAACTTTAATTTCGGAAGTCGGTGTCAACAAACGAAAATGCGAGACCAAGGACACCGACTCACAGTGTGTTAGAAAGCCCGATTTTGTTGCATGCCCTTTTTATTACAGAAATCGATAGTATTTATCATTTTAAGCACTACAGTCAAAGTCCGGCATCGATACGACTTGTAGATGTTTTTTAAAAAAATCTCAAAGTTGCTGTATAACCGGGTCATGAAAATAATAAAAAAAATTATATAAAAAAAACCAGCCTACATATTTAAATTTCCATTATAATTACTAATCAAACTTATAATACCTAACTATCTGACAAGTTTTCGTGTCTGTATTACAAATAGATCGCGAAATATGAATATTTTTATGTTTTTTTTTATATAATTTTTTTTATTATTTTCATGACCCGGTTATACAGCAACTTTGAGATTTTTTTAAAAAACATCTACAAGTCGTATCGATGCCGGACTTTGACTGTAGTGCTTAAAATGATAAATACTATCGATTTCTGTAATAAAAAGGACATGCAACAAAATCGGGCTTTCTAACACACTGTGCGACTTCCGAAATTAAAGTTATTTATCACTTTGCAGTGTTTTTTTTTGAAGTCGATTGTTTTTTTTTTTTGTAAAAAAGTTTATTTTTCACTTTTTTGATTATTCAAGTGGTTCACGCTGACACAGGCTTGATGTGATAGCGTGATAGCCCAGGTTGCAAAGGTTTATTTTGCTCAAAACATATCTCCTCATTACATAAGACAGTCTTCCAAAACCCCCGCCCTTTACCACTTCCTAGTGGCTTAGCTAGGAAGACGTGGCGCAACCAACTCCCCAGCAGTACAGCTGTCTGTTCAGTTAGGAAAACTTGATTCTATACTCCTTCTGATTCTTTTTAATGTAAAGTCCGGCCGCGCCATATTTGCCAAAAATGTAAACAACAATGGCCGCTCGAAATTGAATAAAATCGATATACGAGAACATTTATTTTAAGTAAGTAATGTTTGTTTTCATCTAGTTGTCAATTTCGAGCGGCCATTGTCGTTTACATCTTTGGCAAATTTAGCGCGGCCGGACTTTATCCTTATTTTCCGAATTTCATGTAAAATGTTGTCGAAATATTTCGATTCGCGCACATGTCCGAACAAACGTTAGCTTCCGCGAACCGCCACAAAATATTAACACTATAATTTTTGTTACGGTATCCCCTTTCCATGGTGTTATTATGTTTATTTATTACTTAAAAACACGGTTGATTGATCCAATCATATTAATATGCAGTGGACTGATATTTATCAACGCTCAAATATAAAAAAAAAAAAGTATTCAAGTAAGTTTGGAATAAATAACTGATGATGGTGATGAATTATCAATTAAAGAGAAAACAATGCCTGAGGGATTTTGATACACCTTTTAAATAAACAGTGGCAAACATGCGTTGAAATTCTTCTTGCATTCTTTCTTTATTGCATTCTCAGAGTAATTACTGTAAGTAGGTACATATATCCTATAGCAGTTGAATTCTTGTGTAAGTGCGTATCAGATACCTCAGTTCTGATCAGATTCTAGATAGCAAAATAAATTATATAGAAGTGCCTGGAAGTTTTAAAATGTGCTACTGTTTTAGATTTTTTAAATACGTGTGCAAGCGTCATATTCATGTTGAATGGTTTACTAAAATTGATAGGTACCTCGTCTAGTTCATGATCGATAGCGTCGATAGCAAATGACATCATATTTATTCAAATGCATGCATAATTATAACCCAGCAGCTGTACGCGCATAATAAGCAATACTTTTTATGATCAAGTAAAGAAGCGACGAAGACGTCTTATAAATCATCGGTTCAGACATTTTCAATGAAACGATAAGTAACTCATGTTACCAACATGTTGCCGCCAAGTGTTTCCCAAGCCTTCCTGATGAAAAAAAAAAATAAAAGCATAAATCAAATAAAGGTGCGTTCGTGTTGCGTTACAATGTTTGAGCGCGGCGCGGCGGAAGCGAACGCGACGTTCGAAAACCGGAGCTAAATCATAAATTACACTTTACAGTTCCCGCCGGGATCCAGTTACATGTTGTCACGTAATTACGATCACTCGAGATGTTTCGATTCTTATCGATAATCGGTGTTAACATGATGAAATCAATTTCTGAATCACTGCACCTTCGAATTCATTAAAAGTACCTAATGTCATTTCTTTTGAATTGATGTACAATTGTTATTTTAAAGTTAATCAAACCTTGCGGATTAAAAAATTGCCAAAGAACCATGCATTAAAGTAATTAGCTCACACGTGTATACTTAAAACTCGCACATACAAAATTCGGTAGCCTAATGACGTGGTAATTACATATTGAACGATGCAAATTTTGCTTTTCACACCAAAAAACTCGTCCAAAGCCGCTTTATCGCGATAATAATGACAATAATTATCGTCATTCATCAACACGTATCTGCGAGCCATCTTTAAAAGCACACTATTTACCTCAATTACACATACACCCTATCTCTCTTACCCTAGTGATGCATAAAAAACTGCAATTTGCCTATCAGTGCTTGGGTCACACAATAAACTTGGCTTAGACCCTCGCCAGCATACCTAGACCTGCCCCGCGTCCCTTTCACCTCAGGTATCTAAGTCAGGGAGGGGGAGAAATGCGAGTTCTGAGGGGTCATCTGATCTTGGTTGGATCTGAAAGGGCATGGAAGGCTTGAAGCTGCGAGGTCGTTAGCCTGGCGTTGATTGTTCGATGAGTGGTGCAATGACTCACTTGTGTATGTAAATATACGGGAAAAATATGTAGGGAAGATGAAGAGGTCATGATGGAGCTTATTAAATTTATGGAGGCTGTTCGAAAGGAATCGGCGCGCACTGGCAGGCTTTGTGCGATTAAAAAAGAGAGCTGGTCTCGCAATCATTTTTAAAAATAGAAATAAAATAGTCGAGAATACAGCTCCCATTTTAAAATGATTCTCAATTCAAATCTGACAGATTACATAGACAATATCTCTTTATATTATTTTAGTTTTAAATTGGTATTTATAACGCTTGAACTTCGTTCTGACCTAGAAAATGTCGCTGCACAGCCTGTCAATGTCACGTTCCAAGTTCTCGCAGCTAACAAGAAAAAAGTTTACTATTTTCCTTTCAAGTAAATATTACGCAAGCTTGTTTCTCGGTACCAACTCGGAATTATTCAGCCTGTTATTACAACAGCTTTGACAGTTTCTAATCAATCATTGTACTTATATTGTTCTTTAGTAAAGCTATAATGTCGGACGCTGTTCAATGAGCATCTACTGCTCTACTTATAAAAGATAGGTCTACAAACGTTAATACTTACTGCTACGCCGCCGTAGCAGGTAAAAGTTGGTCCTTAACTTTGCGTTCAGAAGATAATAATTATCATTTGGCCCTTTAAAATGGCAATTTATAAAAAAATCAGTAGATCAAGCATTGAATTAAAATAGCTTTCACGAGTGACGACTCCTATTTGTATAGTCAGGGAAATTATTATTTTTATCAAATTGACACATAACTTCGATTGAACTGTGATTTGAATATACGGGCAATTGAAGTTGTTAGTAATTTTGCCACACAATGAATTTCCCTGGCTTTATTTATACATATACCTACGTCAGCCGCATCCTGGGCAGTCAGCCCTGCTACGACCTCCCTGATTGATTAACTACAAGAACTTTTCTCACAACATATTTCCTGCCTATACGATAAAAGAAGAAAAAAATATCAACAAACCTCATTTCTCCAAAAAAAAAACAAGCCCTATTCCACTGTCAAAGATTCGAACGTGAAATTAGTTCTACATAGAGGTATCTGTATTTCATTGCAATTACCTTACAATAGTTCTTTTCCCGATAGCTAAGTGGGGAGTGCGTTCACTAGGTTACGCGTCCTCCCCCCTTCCCCTAGGTGGGCTCAACCCTTCTATGTGATACATACTAGGTTATGTATAAAGATTTATGTAGAACGCGGTAAAGTCAAATGTTGTTTCTGTAGTGATGGGACTGAGGTAGGAAATGTATAAGGTTGGGAAAACTACGGAATATTTTAAAGAAAACTTGTTTTTTTTAACGATTATACCTGTGTTGAACCCAAAATATCTCGAATCTACCACACACATACATATTAAGTAAGTACCTACCTATTTTATTTAGTTTTTTCAGTCACGAAAAATGTATTTAAAATAACTTTTCGCACCCCATATTTAATAATTCAACTTTATCTAGTTACTTCCAATAAAAAGCAGAAACATATTGCAATTTGTGAAGCTGATCAATAAACCTGATGGGTCCTATACAATATTCTACTTTGGCAACACTTCAAAATCGCTCTATCCTTACACAAAGGGTCCATCAAAGTAGTCAGTAATCCATCAAAGGACATTGAATTGTGAGAGACATCGGCTATTGTGATAGTCCCTCAATAAAACGAAGTTCAAAATAGAGTCTATGTATAATATAAAGTTACTAATTCACGTTTATCAAAGATTTAAAAAAATGGAACACATCAGAGTCTGGCTTTAAAATAAAAGAAAAAACTGACCATAACTTCGATAATTTCAAATCTAGAACGCAACAGCAACGGCAGTGCGGCATTGCGAAAAAAAAAAACATCAAAGAGGTTTCATGTTAAATAATTAATTAATGTTTATATTAAATAGGTTGTTTTCACATTACATGCAACATGGGCCCCCGTTAGGAGTGCAGATTTGTAGGTTACGCGTGCAGGTGGCTTGCCCCACAGCGGGGCGGAGCGCCACTTATCATATAAACCTATGTGCCTCACACACGCACAAATGAAAATCTCGACCTCCGTTCTTTGATGGGAAATGTGGAAATTACGGAAAGTGCGTTACTACGATAATTCTTAAAGCATTTTATGTTTTTAGTTTTGTTAACGGCTAAACTGAGGAACTACTAGTGTGTCGTGCATGCATTACAATGTGTATTTTTACTATTTTTGTTCAGTGAAATGAAAACACAATCTTGATGATAAAAAGAGTAATTTCAGACTTATTCTGACGGGAGTGTTTAGATGACAGGTTGTCACAAAAGCTAGTCTTCTTAACTCTTCTTGTTCCAAATCTTATTATAGGTAGTTTTTTTTTCATTGAACAACAACGTCTTTTTATTTACCAACATGAGCACTTTATCTTTTAATGTATTAACTAGCAGCGCTAAGAAGTTGTTTGTTTTTTAGAGCATAGTGTTCTGAAAATAACCACTAAGCTTTGGCCTCAAGAAAAGTTTTTATAAACCGTTTAAAATAAAGAAACCATGATTGTACTCGACAACAATAATTTATATTTTTTAAGAAAAAGAAAACCTTTTTTTGAATAATTCCAAATTCAAAACCAGAATATTCCAAGTTAGAACGTTGCGTTGCGTATTTATGTATTCGAGCGCGTGCAGAATTAGATCTCTCTGGTCATAGGGATGGGGGAGGGGTCTAAGGGTGGTTTCACGCTGCACGGCACGCCGCGTGTCAGTGGGGAAGTCTCTAATGAACTGTATGAACTAGTGTACCTAGATGATGCGTAGCTAAAACTATATAGGTTAGAGTATGTAGGTATTGAAAGTAGATGGAGTAGAAGTTATGGGGTAAGGTGGAGACGATCGCAAGGGATGTTGTTGGTAGAAATATTGAGTCATAATCTTCAGTGAAGACTAATTAAGTGTACAAGACAGAAGAAATCAATGCCATAACTCGACAACTGCTTCTTTATGATTGCTTAACTTTAACTGAAAAAATGTAAAATTCTTCGATAGAAAACCACGAGTCGCGTAAAGCTCCTGCATCATAAGAAACACTTCATTTCAATAGCAAACACCGCACAATAAATAACGATGGCATCTCTTGGCTGCATAACACAAACCGTTATTTACTTTGCGATAGGAATCTCAGGAATACCAACATTATTTCTACTCCACATATATTTTCCCCGACCTCATTACGAGTCCAAGAAAAAACATTTCCAATCTTATGTTTTATATAAATATGTGTTAAAAGCTCTTCAAGTCACCGCACGGGGATGTGTTAAAGCACTGGGTATGCGTGAGCACGCGCGAATTAACCGCCACATTGCTTCTGAACGCACCCTTACTTGCGTTAGCATACGTCATTATAGTGCCAGAGCGAATTTTGTAGCCTTTTTTTTTTAAATAAATATTTTTTAACATTCGAATTTTGATTTCCTTTGCTTTTTTTCGTATGACCAAACATGAAAAAAAAAAACATGTAAACTTAACTGACAGTTACTTTAAGTTTACAAGTTTTTTTGTTATTTTGCTGAAACTACAATTAATAGAGATCGAGTTTTGTCCTTTTTGTTTTCAAAGTGACTTTGAAAACCATTAAATGTAGGTACCTATATTTTTTAACATTGACTAGACAATGTTGATTCCTATTGTGACTATTACACTGTAAGTTATGATACCATTTACAAAATTAGAAGTTAATGTCGTCCAGATAGCTAACTCTCTCAGAAATATTAACTATTAAACGCATAAATTCTACATAAAAATATTCTGAAAGAGAAAGGCAATAAAAATCTACAATGGCAATAATTTCATTTTCATTCCAGATAATATAGTGCTGACTGCGCCCATGAAATAACGAAATATCAATAAATAACTGGATCCGTCGGCCATTACTACAAAAACCCGATTTAATAATAATAAAACTGCATCGAGTTTGTGTATGCGTGGTAAGGGTGCAACGACGCACCCCTCACGCACACACGCATGCTCGACACTTATGCTACGAAACTGGGCCGCGATTGGTCGGTACAGCTGTGCATGTGTGCGTACCTGTTTGGTTGTAGAAAAGAGGTCGTATACATGTAGTTATTTATACCGTGGTGTTCTAGGCTGTATGAATTAGTTGCGTGCATTGGGGTAGTCTTTGCTAGGAAAAAGTATTGATTTGTTGCACAGTAGCTGGGTTTATAATGCGGACTTTCGCAAGTAGATGATGATTTTTGAAAAATATACCGTGGGGATTCGTCGGATATTTATTTAGAACGTACAAGTGCGCACATTGTTTGCGTTGGTTATACCTGGTTTATTTTGTATGAATTATACAAACAGTTGTTAGTAATTAGTATTGTAAACATTGTAAAATATGTCGTTAAAATTGTGGTAGCCTGTACCTACATACTAGTATATCTAAACTAATAGTATAAAGAGAAAATATTAGATTTTTATATGTGTGTTTGTTACGCTTTCACGCTAAAACAGCTAAACGGATTTGGATGAAATTTGGCACAAAGGTAGACCATAGCCTGGATTAGGACATATTATACTTTTTATCCCGTTATTACAACGGGATCGGGACTTATGCGGATAAAACCACGAGCGCAGCAGTAATGTTATAAGTAAATGTGAAAGTTTGGATGTTTGTTACTCAATCACTCAAAAACGGCTGCACGAATTTGGATCAAATTTTGCACACAGATAGTTTATAACCTGGATTCACCCATAGCATACCTTTCATCCCGGTAGTACATTGCCGTGGGATAATTTCCGGCCACTACGCGGGCAAAACCGCTGACATAAGCTGGTTAGTTATAAAATCAATATTATAGAATTAGAATACTTAGGTACTACGTAAGTCAAGTTCTGACAGCTATAAAAATGAAATGAACCGAAAAAGGCGGTAAAAATGTTCTCTTCTATACCGAGTGTTATTTTAATAGATTATAATGCAGACGGGATAACCGGTCTATGGCAAGCAACGGTCCTTTGTAAATATTTCATTGAGCACAGCTTTAATGTTTAAAGTTTTTATTATAACCGACAATAAAGGATTTATTCTTGACGTTAGTTTATAGCGGCCATTTTGAATTTAAATTGAATGAAAAGCAAAAAAGTTTGTTAATCACAGTGTTTATGAAGATTTGTTTTTTTTTTTAACTTTCCTGTTTATTTTATTAATTTTTCTTTAGTAAGTATTTTTTTTCGATACCATAACATTGTATGAACCTAAGTATATTTCTAACATATTTTTTTTTATAAAACAAAATTAATACCTAGAACATAATAAAAATAAATACACATTAACTTACAGGTCTGTAGCATTAAACATTTTTTTATTGTTTCAAAACGCAGCCTCAAACACAAAACAAAGCTAAACTAATGCACTGTGTGTTAATGTAACAGCTAACGTGGAAAAAACAAAATAGTAAATATTTGCTTTGACGTTTGTCGAGTATTAGAATAGTAACATGAAATGCCTCGTTATTTTAGTTCCAGCCCATAACGATGACAAAGGACTCATTTTTATTAGCATCCGAGGCTTTCGTGACAGTATTTTTTAATATGTACGAGCTTTATTTTTCATGTTTTTTTTGTTTGTCTAACTCTTAGACAAAAAAAAAATTATGACTGTATTTCAGAATGATGTTGGAGCATAAATCTCTATTTAAATCTGACCATTTTGTATTAATTATCGACGAATTTAGTTCTACTATTATACGAAGTGCTCCAATTTAGCCTATTTTGCGCCAAAGCTGATATTTTGACGGTTAAAGATTTTCCGCAAGTTAAAACCTCAATACAGTTATGTTTATAAAGATAACTTTGACATAAACACGCGTCTGAGGCGCATCCTGTTTGTTTTTGTGAACAACGTAATTTTGCTGTTAACAGAAAATCAACTAATGCTGGTTAAGCAACTATGAACTTTAACACTTTACAATACGATGTTGGAATATTGGTAGAGGCTAGACTGTAACAAATAGGACCGTTTGAATAGTTTTGCCTTTTTCATTAGTGTTTAGATACGTTAGTGAACTTGAGTTACAGTTAGAAGTTTGAAAAACACTCCTTAACATAGCATCTTTTACTCCTGCTAAACTTCTCACATTGCCAAGAAAAACGCGCAAAGAAACTCGTTTACAAAAATTAAAAAAAGAACAGAAAAAAAAAACAATTACGCAACACCGACTCCTGTTACACGTAATAGTTCGGAGCATGCAAGATGCATCATTAACAAGTCGATTCGTCCTGCCCGTTACATCAGCTGATAGCACAAAAAGCTCGACCTAACATCTGCCGGCCGAGAGGCCGTGAATCACCGGCCCTTGGCGCGTGCCGGCTCGAAAAAAAAGAGAAAAAAAAAATCAAAAGTGTAAACTCCCGCCGACCGTTATAATCGCCTCGCCTGTGGGTGGACCGTGTTCGACCGAGTTTAAAAATCGAACATTTATTTTTTTATGAAGATTTTATTCGTGATTATGGATAATGGTACTGTTATGTCATCTAAGTATGCTTCAATTATTTATCTTTATTTCTTCATCTTTTACAAATGTATCATATCATGAATTAAAGATAAAAGCTTGTTGTTTTGGACACTGAAATTATAACAGCGCTATAATATAAATCCATAAATATTCATTGTTTGTCAACCAATATTAGTTTTATACTAAACTAAATTACTAGGAGACAAAGTTTTGCCGTAAATCCTAAGCTTAATAAACTCAAGTTTTTCGATATTCTTATGATAAAACAGAAATTGCTTTTGGCGCAATAAATTTTCCTTAATTTCAAGATGGCGACGGGGACTTATTCCCGCGCTATTTAGTCTGCAAAAAAAGCTAGAGAAATAGGTAAAATTCGAAAACAAAAGAGGCCATTTAAATGTGCGATAAAAACGGCAGTGATTTATTTGTAAGTTTCTTCGTAATGTTTATTGTATGTTTGTTTGCGAGAATTCTGAGGAAAACATTGTTATTCGATTAGCGAGACCATTTTGGCGACGATTTTACTATTTCCACCCATTATGGTGTCTATCGTAAATTTTCATGGCATCAAGATTAAACACTGAGATTTTTTTATCATTTGCTGTAGGTATCTAAAGAAAAATGACAGTAACAGTGAATTTTGATTTTAATTTATACCCATCACACAAGCGCTTAACTTTGCGTAAATGATTTCATCGCCATTGCTCTCTACAATGGTGAAGGAAGAGAAGAACCAAAAATTCACAGACATGTGTCATCTACCAACCCGCACTGGGCTAGCGTGGTGGATTACGGCCCATTCCCTCTCACAGAGAGGAGGCCTGTGTCTCAGTAGTGGGAACGTTATAGGCTAATTATGATTATGAAACACTTCACACTAATTTATAAAGGCGAAAGTTTGTGAGTGTGTTTGTTACTTCTTCACGCACAAACTGCTGGACCAATTTTGATAAAATTTGGTATGGAGATAGCTGACACTCTGGATTAACACATAGGCTACTTTTTATCCCGATATTCCCATGAGATCGACACTTATGCGGGTGAAACCGCGGGGCGCAGCTAGTACCTAAATAATAAATTAATGTATCTTTTCGTGTCTGTTTGCGTGTCTTCGTTGTTCTTCTTAACTCCGCAACGGATTTTGATGCGGTTTTCACTATCATTATGAGAACTTATTCCTGAAGGTTTATGAGTGAAATACATTTACATCAAACTTACACGTAATAAAGTAATTTCGGTGTTTAGCCAAGTCGTAAAAGCGGTGCGAAGCAGGGGCACGCACTAGTAGGTACATTAATCATTTTAAAATCGTGTAAACAATCATTTAAAGCCTCCTTACGTTCAAATATTTCTAATACAACCTTCTTTCGTGCCTATAAAAACTATCCCCCTTATTCATAATCCTATTTTATCTCTATTTTAGCTAAAATAGGTTTATAGAACGTTTGTCTTTATCTGTCACGTTGTCATTTCTGTGTGTAAGAAAGAGACAAACCCCATTTTAACTAAAATAGGTTTGATAAGTTTTATGAATAAGGGGGTAAGTCGTCTACTATTATAATAAGGAGACAGAATAACTACAAAATAAAACGAAATATTCTCTACGACGCGACGTCGATTTATCTTAGGGCTGGTTTTTCAATTATCTGATAACTTTATTCGAGGAATAATATTGAAATTTTGAGAGTTATTTTATAAAAAAACTGTCAAACGTCAATTTTATTCGAGGAATAAAAGTTATCTGACAATGGAAAAATCAGCCCTTAGTTAGTATAATTCTCCTTTTTTAATATAATTCGTTTATCTAGGCACGATAAAACAAAAAATATAATCAAGAATACGTTAGTCAACGTCAGAAGTGCTTAGTAAAAATATTGTGAGCCAACTCTATTTTTGAAAGTTTTTCTTAATGCTACCAATTCAATTGTTTTCTTTTGCCATTTCGATAGCACTTGTTTTTTTTGTGCGGTAGATGATTTGTTTCACTTCGGATTATGAATTTAGCATAACCATTTTCTCCTGATTAGTTCAACCAATCAACATCGACTGACATGAGGATAGACCTTCTAAATGATACGATACGATTCCAAAGACATGATGCTAAAATTGTGTAAAATAAGGTGCTGCAGCTCTTTCCCAATAAAGTTATAGGAAGAAAAAAGGTTGGCTCTTGGATGCTCTTTGGTTAACTTCAAACTTACTTAAAAATAGCTTTTAAAAATACCTATTATAACCATCAGCAATCAAACACCGCTTGAACTCGACCACGTATCAAATTCTCACTACACTAATGACCAATCAAAATTCATTTATGACGAAAATGCAGCCGAAAATTTCACCCCCTTTTCCGAGGCGCGACGGTGTCATAAGAGGCGACCGAGGCGATTATATCAGGTGCGATCACCAATCACCCGGATAAGCGGGCGATTATAACAATATCCCGTTGCACCCTTCCCAATATTATTTGTTGCAGTCTGTGGGGTGGTCAGTATTCGGTCGCGGGCGTGTATGAGGTGAGATTAAACGGGGATTTAACAGAAAATGTATCTCCTATAAGTTCTTATCTACATAATTAAATTGTTTCGTGACTAAACCACTAAAGATGAAACTATTAAAGGAAGAAATATGCCTTAAAGTGTGAAGAGGTGAACTAAGAAAGGATTTTTTGGAACTTCATCCCAGACAGAGTTAAATGGGGTTGAAGTTTCTAAGCAAAAGGAGTACTTATTAGCGAGCAACTGCTACTTATTTCTCAAATGAAATAGTTAAAATAATTTAAATTGCTTCTTGCTATACAATTCAAGCCGATAACAAATCCGTCACACGGCACAACACCTTTTTCCCAACAATAGGTACAATCAGATAAAGGCAGAGGCGTTCCTTGCGCAGGCGGCGCTCTGCGATTGGAGCACACCGCGCATGCGCGCATCTGCCGCACACGTTAACGCGTGCCCAGATAATGTGCGCGACATATGAACCGCACTATATAAATAATACCTTTAAGTTTTTCAGAGAAAAAAAAAAAAAGAAAAGCGACCGGTGTCCAAATAAATGTTTGGAACAGCTGAATTTATTTTTTTAAAAGGTTGCCTGCTTCTGTCACCTTCTGTGTGATTTAGAAATAGATAGGGCATCGAAATTTTGGCGTAGCTACCTACTTGTGAATCAGTATTTTGTACCCCTATTCCATTTAGTAGATAGTGGTTGATCGTTTTATGGTGGCACCACCTTTGCTGTACTTTTTGAGTATCACTAGAGTACCTACTGCTCAAAAGTGCTTTTGCAAAATTTTCTGTTATGTCTACATTTTTGATCTAAAATGATTATACCTTTCTCGAAATAAACGCTTCAATAGTAGGATGATGACGACATGTACATATTTTTATTCACCAGTAAAAAAATCTACATAGTTTTATTCAATGTTGCAGACCAATCCAGGTGTCTTGTTAAACTAAGCAATTAACTTCCAGTAGCTGCATTTTTTTATAAAGTTTCCATTAAAATGTTCCAAACTATAATTTTGTGCTATTAACTATCGTAATCAGGTGTTTATTAATGTCTTTAATATGATAAAAACCTTATTACGGACCTATGCTGTTTATTTTGAGAAAAAGATATTATTTTATACAAAATTAATTACTTAAGTATGTTATTTGTATAGAAACACTGTAAAACAACAGGAAATAATTTGCACTGAATCTTAAAACTTCATCGATTAAGAGTTCTCGTAGAAGCAAAAGCCAATTTTTAGTTAATAGATTAATAAATACGAAGGTTTTTAATCATTACATGTTTTCAACCAGGAAACACTGCATTAGTGCATACATATTTGAAAATAAAAATACTTTATACGAATATAATCATTCATAACCCTAACGCCTATAATCCCAAAAAGGGTGCGTACTTTGGGTGTATTATCCACCCACACTGACTCACTGACACCTCAACAATGAAGATAATAACACCTCTATTAGGTCACCTTTTCCAAAAACAAAAGGCTTTTGTCTCCACCAAATTTTTATCCAGCCAGCTCGCATCTTAGTCATTATAGACTTCTGAAAAGGTTTTCTTCAAAGTAACCCTAGTACTTACTCAAAGTAGGCTTTAAATAAACGTAATTCCTGGACTCGAACAAAGGTGGGACCACCCATATCCCCCCGAAAAAGCTTTACGGTGCTTGTTTTAAAACTAATTTGCTAAAGTTACTTCGCAGCCGGTAACTTATAATCGTAAATTAAGTCAAGTACGTTTCTCGCTTCGCACTTTCTTTGGAAAAAACTTTTTTCGGTTACCGTTGTTCGAAAAAAGTATTCGTGCGATTTTACTTACCTATTCTCTGTTAGTATAGCTTTTTAATAAGAAGATAAGATTGTGATTATGTTGGCTTCTTTATTTATTTTCGAGGAGGTAAGTAATTTGTAATTTTTTAGGGCATTGAAGTTGGATTAAGGATTAGGGCAATGGAATTTAAGGGTTTTTCATTTACCTAAAAGTAGGTTGCATGGAAGAGATTAAGTAAAAGTAACAGTTTGTATAAACAAGCAGCCTAATTGCGGAACGCCAAATCGTCAAATGATTCTGATCAGTTGGCTTCATTTCTATCACAATTGGCTTCATTTTACGATTTTCGAATTGCGAAACTCTAGTTTCTGCGCAGGGCCGTAACGTTCATAATTGGTTTCATAATAAACTAGAGTTTCGCAATTCGAAAATCGTAAAATGAAGCCAATTGTGATAGAAATGAAGCCAACTGATCAGAATCATTTGACGATTTGGCGTTCCGCAATTAGGCTGCCGGTCTTTGCATTAAGTAGATATCGCGGTTGACAGGGGAGAATGGAAGAAGAAGACGTATGGCACCGGCTCGATGTTAGTTACAGACGCCAGCACAGATTTACAACTTTATCGCTAAATCATAAGGTTCAAAGTCGATTGGGAAAATTTGACAGTTTCGGGTAGCTTGATGTGCTGGCGTCTGTACCTACTATATTTAGTTAGTGTCACTGTCTGGTGTTCTGTAATATGTTCTGTTTGAAAGCTCAGGTCATCGCAATTTTCGAACTGTCTGGCACCATACTGGCGATGACCTAAGCGAAACAAGTCTGACACACGTCTTTATTTTAGATTTATTATTCCATTAGCATATGTTTATCATTTGTAATGTCATTTTCAATAATGTGCCTGTTGGCAAGAAAAATAAATAGGCACATGCACTGCTGTAAAATCTTTAAAGCCTTTTTCTTCGTCTACCGCTAGAAATGCTTAGAATATTATTCCACCACGTTCAAGATAATCATTTTGGCCAGTAAGAAGGATTTCCTGTCATAAAGCTAGAATAAAAAAAAACTTAGATATAAAAAAAGCATCGAAAAAAACTTTCGCCTTCGCGCGGGATGTCGTTGCTAAAAGAATTTCCGCGATTTCGCGGAAACGGAATTTTCTTCGTTAAGTATTCTTTTACGATACTTTATTTAGGCTTTTAATAGGTAAGTACTGAGGTTATATCATTTGGTCGGTCATTAAAACAAAAGCACTTGAATATGCGACCTAATTAAAAAGACAACTCGCAGTCGTTGCGTAGACCGAAGTGTGCGAATGCTCTTTCAAGGCCTATTAATTTCGCTGTTATATTTTTATTGGTATTTTATGTTAATAAGCTTATCTCTATGTTTTGTTTTGAATTGTTTCTCTTTGTTTTGATAAATTGGTGTTTGATGATGATCATTATCATTACGAGCTTTCAGCGTTATTTTTCTTTTAGACATTTTGAGAAAATAAATGGAACTATTTGTACTTTTGCTTTATTTAAAATTTTCAGGATATAAAACTTAAAAATTCAGTGTTACCAATTAGAGGTCTATATTTATCTAATTAATTATTAAGGGGATTACAGGACATAAACGCAAAAAAAGCAAGTTTTATAATGCCTAAAAGTATATGATCGACTACAGTAAACAAAATCAGAAAAATATATGATAGATACTTCAGAATATATGCTAGCTAGATAGTGTTTCAACTAATTTGATATGATAGATAAAAATCATGAAGATACCTCTAAAAACTTTCTTTTTACAATAAACATCTTACTAGTATACATACAATCATTCTGATTTTTGTCAGATTATTCTACAAGCAACATACTAAAGCACTAGTGTTTTAATTTTTTAGTCCAAACAATAGATTTTTTGTAAATAGATAATTGCTTCATATTTTGCAATAAATTACCAGCATTGTGTCATCGCGCTTCTCTTTCTTGTCTATGCAGTCCAACAGTGACCGCGCTTTAGGTCATCCCCTTAATCTCCTATTTATCTTCATCGACGCGCCATTTACGTGTCGCATCACTTATCAAAGCGTCCGCCATCTTGTCAAGACCGCGTCACACAAGATGTCGACCGACACATTCGATCGTATAAATTAATGCAAATGACACGACAAGGCGACAACGAGATATTTGCGTCAATCGCAAATCGATTCAACACATTTTTTTATGAAATTTATCAGAATCGATTCGAATGTATAAAATATCTTATTGAAATCGAGAAGCGACGAATATTTAAGAATGATATTAACTTTAATTTTGGCAACCGTGGTCATGATCGTAAGTTATTTGTAATGGGGTGATAGATTATAACGAAATTAAGCGGCTGTTTAAAAGTCGACGTCGGTATCTTTATTAAGTTTCATGCCGAAACCAAACTGTCACCATATTATGCTTTATCTTCACCGTTACCCGAAATTTATATTTATATGTTGTTAAGTACATTTTTTATTGAAGTAATGAGCCATATTTTCCGTGTTAGGGTTTAATTTAAACATAATATATTTCTGTATTTATTTCAGGCAGTTTGTTTTGTGAAGTTTGTTACGGGTCGCCAGAAGCCCGAAAGTCTGACAACCAGTCTTACCAAGAGGTATCGTATTACCCAATAACTGGGTTGAGGAGGTCAGATAGGCAGTCGCTCCATGTAAAATACTGGTATTCAGCTGCATCCGGTTAGACTGGAAGCCGACCCTAACATAGTTGGGAAAAGGCTAGGCAGATGATGATGAGTTTGTTTTGTGAAGTATGTATTCTCATATTGTCACTGTCCAAACTTAAAGCATCTAAGTACATGTATTAAGATGTTTTTTTTTTAATAGTGCCTCCCAAACTATGCGCCGCGCGTAGAGCTGTCATAGAAATTCTATGATTTAAATTCACGCCGAAAAAAATCACACGTTCGAATTTCGGTGCTGTATTTACCAACAATTCAGATGAGGGAGACCTTCTTTGAGCAAATAACTTTATTCCTGCTTTGTGCTGTTGTATTAAGTTTCTATTTCTAACGATATAAAGTAGATACTGAAGCAGCATTTCCAAAACTTTGGTATGCTTAAACTAGCCAGCCAAGCAAATCTGCTGGACATTTCCTACAAAAGTTTTCTTGCATTTAAAACGTGACGTTCTTCGAATAAAATAAAGCTAGGTACTCACCTTCTTTTCGGTCAACTTCTCGCATCGCCGCTGCTTGCATATCTGATGCGACTTGTCGTTGCGACACGGCGCGCAGTCGCCGCAGTTGTCTTTGCGTTGGCAACCGATGCATTCGCCGCATCTTTTCCGCTTCTTCTTCGTCTGCGATCGGAAATACTGATTTATTATTAAGATTAGTGCCATTGAGGATAGTCGTTTTAAATAACGTGAACTGAACATAAGTCTCTATTCTTTTGTTTGTAAAACTGTCTCTCTGAAACGTTAAAGTATCTGTTACGTAACGATATGTTTCGACTTTGCCATTTTTGTCAATTATTTCCTTCATTCCACTTAGCATTTTAATTATTTTTTAAAGAGGTTACTACCCAAAGTACGAAAATTATAATTTTCAATTTATTGCACGATAAAATAGCACCGTTTAAAATTTTTAATTCGCGAAAATTGCTTCAAACTCTTCATTAAGTCATATTTTACTGTTACAACTCGCGTATCTGATCGCATTCCCGTTGGTTGCGTGTGCGATTCATTCACGAACCCGAGCAAAACGTTGGCCAAACCCTGCCAAATATTTGGCCAACTTTGAACCTCGCTTAGCTACAAACGCTTTGTGTGAGATGGAAAGGGAGAAAGATATGGCAAATGTTTGACAAATTGTGACCAATATAAAGGGACGTTGCAATTACTGGCCAGACAACAATTTCGGAGTATTCCGTGCTCATTATTATGACTCGTCTCGGTCCTGCGCCGGCGCATTGAATCGGAGCGATCTCATTTACACTCATTAGGACTTCGTAATTCGGCAGCCTTAGTAGTTATCGATGAAATTAATGTTCGTACTACGTATTCGAAATTCATTTAATATTAATTGGTAGTACCTACCTACCACTTCTTTATAAAGATAAAGTTTACTTAGCTCCAATTTATATTGTTCAAACGTAAATTACAGGTAATCCATTTTTTACATATACATAGGTAAGCAATTTAAATACCTTCAATGTTGCAAAGCAAATTAATCCGCTACAATAAAAACATACAACAGCTGTGATACGGTAAGAAGAGGTCCGCCATATTTGGTGCAATTTCATTCGTGCAACGTTCGTACTTATCTCGGCCGTAATCGGAACCAACCGATTGTGGCACCGACAAACAGCTGACGATTATTTAAATACGGAATTCTATTCAAATTCGTATTTCGAACGCTTGTTTTAGTTAGACGGCAAATAAACTTATGCTTCCGATAAAACGGATACCTAAGTCATTATTTCAAGCCTATTAAAAAAAAGAAATATATAAAGCTTGACTATGAAAAAATATACAAAGTAAGTATTGATGTTTTTTCATAGCCTTTAATTACAGTATCTAATCGCTCAAAATTGATATTCCTATTCCTATTAGCACCTTAGAAATATTCTAATCGCCCGTTCATCCTGCAGATGTTGTTTTTTTTTTTTTTCATTTTAATTAAACCCACTGGCATTACAGTACATGCCTTTGCTTTGTAAGTATGTACTAACCTTTAGTCTATTTTATGCAATAGTACAACAGATGTGACACGAAGCTTATTTCGCGGTAAATACTTATTTTAAATTATAAATGTGTGTGTGTTATGTGGAAACGTCTAAGTAAAAAATATTTTTTTTTAACCATAATATGACACTTGTATTCTCCTACTATAGTACGCCCACATTTCGCCAGTTTTGTTTATGTCACATGTAACAGGGTGAGCCTACTGCCATCGACCGGGCAATTATATTTTTTTAAATACTAGGTAAATCAAACAATTAACTACTAATAGAGAGTTTCAATAATAAATAATACAAACTTCTTTTACACCAAACCGAATTTACCAAAATAAAAATAAAATAAGGAGTCATAATATTTATCTATAGCGATATCCAAGTGCTACGTCACTAAAATATAGCTCACTTCCGCTTTTCCTAATGTTTTGTCCAAATTTCTAGGAAGCTTTGGATTTTCCCCGTTTGACTCATTCCATTCGCATAATGAGTAATAGCTACGGCTAGACAAAGGAAAATGTAATCTATCATAGGGTAATAGAGAATAAATCTAAATGATGCAAGTTTAGTATTTTTATTTCAGCTTTGTAGTAATGGCGAAAAAGTTTTTCGATTCAAAATTAATGTTCTGGAATGCTTAATTTGAATTTTCTATACCTACACATTCTAGGAATATTTGAACTGGAGATCATTTTAAAGTTATAGAACAAGAAACTGAATTTCATACTTGACAAAGTTCAAATTCCATTGCAACCAAAAACTAATTAGGACCTTTTTTGTTACAAATGGACACTCAAAAATCAACTTAGAATACATTTTACTAAAGTAGATATCTGATTAAGCGGCGATGGAATGTAGATTATCTCTGAGATTATGAACACTGCTATACTTAGTTGAGTAATTTCATGATACTTTTTCGAATGAAACCATTATGAAACAGTATAAAATAATTATAGGGAATTTTATTTATTTATTTGCGCTAAATGCAAGTAGCCTGTAATTAAGTTACTCATGAGTAATTTCAATACATCTTTATGATTGACGTTGTTAAAGTTAAAATTGCTATAAAGTATATTTCTATGAAGTATCCGATTACAATCAGTATTAACACAACGCAGCTGAACTTCGATAAATTAAATCGTCAAATAATTTAGTCGAGTCATCGCATCAATTACAAAATTAGTCGTTTTTAAATCGACCGCTCTAATAACTATCTTATCGAGTACTTACTGAGAAATTACTTAATGGAATTTCTTTTTAAAAAATAACCGTCAATATATCGATAAAAAGGTGTAACTTAGTCGATATTTAAAAAAAACTAAACATGTGTGAAATTCATTCGCGCGGAGTTCGTTGCATTTATTTGAATTTGCTGTATCCGTCCAATTAAGACATGCCATTGTGACTAATGATCATGTTCTAATGATCACATCTGAAGCATTATAAGGAATAAAATAACGTAACAAGAAACGATTATTTATAACGTTTGCTGCAAAAATATCGTTTTTAATAGATTTTTTTGTTGGCAACACTACTACTAACTTTGATATCTCATTCAAATACATTGAAGTACGTACTAAACATTTACTGCTCGTCTCATAATTCACTTAAACAACACTCAATTATACTGATTACCGATCACTAAAGATGTAGTAGGTATCGACTAATCGAGGTGCATCTCTAATAATTACTGTCTATTGTAGAGGCAGCTGCGCGCCAAGGTGTTCGTTATTAGACTAGGAAATGCTGACATTTATTGTGCAAAGAATGTCGTCAAGTCTGGACCTTTCCTAGCAGGTCCTGCACTTAGATAAGTTTTTCTGAACTGGCAACTACAATTATAACAAATTGCTGAAGAATATTCTTATCCGTTCGAGTCTAAATTGGCAACTAACATTAGAATAGTTTTAGTTTTTAATTGATTAGCAGCAGTCGTGCATGTTGAAGATGTTTTGTTAATTATTATTGTGTAGCAATGTTTGTCTTGTTGTTTTCATTGAAATACACTTGAGAAATTTCTTTGTAGGTAATTAAACCAATTGCCTGGTTTTGTAAAATAGTCGTTTTGTAGCGATCGACAACTTTAGAAAACAAATGACAGTAGTTTGTCACTCCTAAAAGATGACCAAAAATAGACGTCATTGTATCTAAAAATGTAGTACCTACGTATATAGACTTATGATTTACCTAAAACTCCGTCTTTCAAGACAAAATTAAAACATCCTAACTCCGTTAATATCGAAGGCTTTTCAAAACTGCCGACTAATTGCATTCGCTGTTAAATTTCAAAGTCATAAAATTTTCTAAGCAGGACACGCATAAATCGCCCGACTTTAATTTGTGTTTTAAACGAGAGAGGAAGTTAATTTATTGGTGGAGCAAGAGAATCGGCTAACTATTAAATTTATAGCCGCGAAGACAAGGAGTTCGGCCATTTCGAAACTCAAGTCCGGGAATAAAAACTGCTCGGAGAATAATAAAAGGTAGAATTACGGTGGAAGTTTCTCTTTTTCGGGTTCTCCCGAATATCCACTTTCGGCGGGCGTGTAGCTGAATGAAAATTCTGAGAATTCTTATATCTGGCGTCGAATATACGGTCGGCTTTTCGCGATTCCCCGGCGTCTTGTTTACGCAATTCACCAATTCGTGGGAAGGGAGATTAGTTGTCGTTCCCGATTTTATTGTGTTGCTTTTCGAGTTGCCTACGTTTGGTGTATGCATCATTTTGTTTACAATGTTCTATCATATATCAGCGACTAATGATTATAGGTTATGGTGCAGTAAATGGCAAAAATGTTTGGCGAAGTCGAAACTGTCAATGTTTAGATTAATAGTTGGATGTAAACAGGTATTAATTAGCAGCTACTATATCAGTAAAACTTAAAGTTAACTAAACTCAGAATATAATAAACTAAACGGCTTGTATTTAGATAGGCCCATTTCGTTTGATCTTTACATTTCATTTACCAAGAAATTGTGTCAAAATATTTACTGTAAACAAGGCCATGATTACCACTTTAGATTACAGAAGCTACTTTTGAAATATAAAAATTCTCACCTGTTTTTCACTGGTTATGTCGTCCATTTCCATCGGTCCCGTCGCCATGGGGGGTGCCCCATGCATCGGTGACTTGAACCCTGCAGTGGAAGACACCGCCGCGACCTGACCACTGCTCTCAGACCCGACCTCCATGTTAGACCCATCAGACTCTGTGCTGTTCGCGCGCATTTTCCGTCGCTCTTTCTTCCTAAAGTCCGATCTTGTTGGTGACGAACCGGTTCCGAACCCATTCGTCTTTTTCTCATAACCGTTATCAATCATCATTGGGTTCTGGAAATTACTGTGGTGTAGCCCATTCGGTGTATATTTCTCCTGTAGCGCTTTCACATCAAACGGCTCGTTTTTCAACACATGAACTACGGTCGGACTTTGTATGTTCTGTATTAAGCTCCCGTTTTGATGGAGGAGCGTACCGTTTTGGTGTAAAATACCATTTTGTGTCGGATAAGCATTGATTGTGGCTATGTTTGGTTGGTAGAGTTGTATGTGTCTGTCATCGATGTACGCTTGTCCGGCCGGTGCCAGTTCCCTCGCCTGCAAGGGCGCTGGCACGATAGGGAAGCTTCGCGCGTTCACAGCTGTTAGTGTATGGAATGTTGTAGCGTTGACAGGTGACAGTGTCGTCAGGGTTGTCGATAAGGGCGCCATCTGCGCTAGAGTGGTCAGATGCGCAGGCGACGATGGCGTAGTGAGTTGCGTGAGCTGGGTTAACTGACTAGGACTCGCGCTCGGTGTCGGGCTCGCCGTGACCGGCACCGGGGTCACGCTAGGCAGACCCGTCTCCGGTATCACAGACGTTTCGGGAAACGTTTGGAACTGGCTTTGGAAGGACGGCAGCTTGTTCGTGATGGGCTGCAGTGTGACGGGCTGGTAGTCCAGTGCCGCTGAGAAACCAGCCCGTAGGAATGAATCTTTGGAGTGCACCGTGATGGGCATTGACTCCCACGGTCGGTACTGCGGCTGGCTGGCGATGACGGAGACCGTGTCTCCTGTTCTCTCGTAGTACTCCCAGGCGGGGTCGAGGAGCCGTGTGTCGGCTGTGAGGATCCGCTGCTCGTTCTCCATGTCGCCGAAAGAGGAGAACGGCGGTAGAGCGCTGTCTGCGCTTGCGTCGCTGTTGAGCGCCTCGCTCATGACGCCTTACCTCGACGCTGCCTCATCGCGTCGGGGACCATAAACCCTTACAAAAATAAGCTCTAAGTCTATTGTAGTACTGAACACTCGGAACTGCACTGGAACTTACAATTTGTACTCTTGACGTGGCTCCGCTAATTTGTTAATGTTCGGTATCTAAGTAGCACTTATTGTTACGGTTATACGGCACACTGGTTTACACTAAAACTAATCACAATATTTTCGTTATCCAACTAAGGAATAAATATAAAAGTCCTTAATAAGAGGCAGTTGAACTTACACGAACTCTTACAGTCTAAGGGTTTATAAAAATCTTTGGCTGACTTCTTTTTACAAAATGCTCGAGGATACGGTTCGTATTATAATTGTTAACGATCGATAAAATATTTTGTGCACTCGTTTAACGATTTCTATTATTTTGGAACGTTTAAATACTGGTCGTTGGTTGATTAACTTCGCTCGTTTTCAAGGCTTTTTTATTGTAAATACCGATCAGACTTAAATTAATTTGTACTGTTTGGGAGTTAGCGTATACTATTTACGATTTAGATTTATCGTTAAAAGGTTAAAAAAATAGTGCTTATATTTAGTGCTTAGATTTTCGAAACGAAAGATATGACTGGAGGCTTTGGTTTGAGGATTTCGTGGCTTTTGGTTAAACGTGTTTCAGCTTCGGCGCATGAGGCGTCGTCTGGGCCGGTTATCCGTACGGCCGGCACCAATCTGCAAACAAAACATCACATTAGAGAAAACTGTTTAAGGAAAAATATAAGAAAATTTAAAACCTTCGATTTTTATTAGGGAACGATGTAAATTGTGAAGAAGGAAGAATAGAGGAGGTAAGAGAATTCACAAGTTATGGACAGGCCTCGACATGTTTACTGCTATGGCGGGGCACGCATGCGCGAGGCTGTGTTTTGAATAGAGCGCGAATCGATGCAATGGCGCGAATAACCTATACTTGTGAACTTTCCAAGGAAATTGGTAACAATCAGCTGTTGTTTATTGTCTTCAATGTAATAGCTTTATGATATCCGAAATGAGATTAGTATTCTGAATTTCTTGAGTTTGAATTATGGGTTTGTTGTTGAGGTAAACGATGTAGAGGAGTTAGAAACCATAAATGATTGTAATTTGAGAATTAGTAGATATATTTTTAATGTTGTGGAACTAAAAACATTGAATATGAAGAAACTACAGGACAGAATTTAAAAAGCGAGAAATCGACGAAAACAAAGTTGCAAAATGCAAAATAAGCACCATTTCTATCTTGGAACAGAAAATAAATTATAACCCTATGGACTTGACTTGAAGGTGACATAACTAGACCAAAAACATCACAATTGCAAAGCCTAAAAAAAACGACTAAGTACCTACATATCTAAAACGATAAGTTCTACCCCGAAAAGTCACCTTTTAATATAGTGCAAACAAATCCAAGTACCAAAATCATCTCAAAAGATAAACAGCATCACCGTATCAAACTAACATTAGCAAATCGTTCGGCGCGTTAATGTGCGTTGATAAAACCGCCGGTGCGCGATAATCACGTTGTCATATGCCGGTAACATTTCGCTGAGTGACGTCATAGCCCCCACACCCCGTTAACCTGACCCCAATAGCGTGCGTGCAAGCTCGTGCAAGAAAAGCGAAGAAAATTATTACTGTCCATCTAGTTTATCTTAAATGTGGTAACTCCGTTTTGTGGATGGCAACATTGGCGAGACTGGATTCGAAATCGGTTTTTGAATTCGGAACTGGTAAAGATTTTTTTCAAGAAACTCAAGCAGGCTGGTAGAAATGTGTAATATCAATTAAACAGGTCTGTACTGTCAACAGCATTTCGAATTTTAAAATGGAGGTGGAGAAAACTGCCAAATGTGGTTATAATCGTCAAGAATGCTAGAAAAAAATCACAATGGTAAGGTAAAACCAGACAAAAATTGTAGGATACACGAAAAAGAATAGAAGAAAATGCGTGGGAAACCACTAAAATAAATTGCTATTTGTATCCGTTTCCCGGCTGTTTACGAAGTAACTATTCTTTGTACTTTGGACAACATATTATGAGCACTACCAAATGTCTATGAAACAACAATAAAATGTGAGCTTTTTGTTGTACGACCAATTTGAGGATACGCTCCAACGAGTTCTGTTTTAGAACTTCTTAAATGCCATCTTATTTGGTAGCATTATCACATGGAGTAAACAATTTCTATAAATAGAAGGGTACGGCAATAGTGCCTAATGCTACGCTCTATTTCTGTCTCACTATTTTAAGGGCGTACTATTTTTGAAATGTTTCAATTTAAAACTGTCTATTTTTCCACTGATCGAGATTCGATGCGACATTTTTAGAAAATTTATTTACGGCTTGTTATTTTTAAGATGTAGATTGATTTCCTGGGATTGTTTTCCTTTAGATTTGATTGTCATAGTTATAATAACGTGATCTGTTTGTTTTTAATATTTTCAATTTTATTTTGAGACATTTCCGAAAGGTTCCGTTAGCCATAATATCTCCATCTATCATAAAATCGTGGAATTTGAATAACATTCTGAACATGCACACTTCTACATTTAAAATTTCAAAATTATTGTTCCAATTGACTCATCTACAAAAGGGTAGACACGCGTATATTTAAATATGGAACAAGAACTTTCATCGCGCGGAGAGGCATCGAGATCGATTAGCACTTCATTTGCAGTATTGATGACGTCAGAGCTTTGTTATTATTAAACCTGGGATTATTTAAGTCGATAATTGTATAATTAGAGATATCACGTGATGGAACAGAATCGAATTCTATTTCAGAATCGGGATGCTGGTCTTGACATTCAACATCATTTATTTTTTGATTGATAAAGGTTGCCTTTATTTCAAAAATATGTTGATGGTCAATTTTAAAATAGCAACCCTAACGTGTTAAAGCTACTAAAAACCACATACACGTATAGTTATACATATAATCGTACATAGGAAACCCTGGTAGCATTAATTTAAATATAGTCTCTACATCGTCTTAGGCATTGCCGCTACTAATTCTTTATTGATGAAATTCTCTCATTATAAAAGTTTCGTAAATCGGAGCTATAACTAAGGCTTCCAAAGGATACGCATCAAAAGAAATGTCTTTTGTTTCCATCACAAAGAGGGAGTAAATTGCAACTTGCTTGTTTCGACTTTTTCGCTTTCCCTCAAGTACTGTGCGGTATTTTCCTGAGGGGCTTAGAAGATTTTTCTGTTCCGTTACCCTATCTACATGAAATTAATGTAGCTTTGTGGCTTCTCGTATAATGTTGTGTGTTGGACAAACTTAACTGTCTAATGATGGATGAGTGGTTTGATGGATCTCTTTGAGTCCACAGTAGGGATGTGTTGTATGGCGTTGATATTGTTGATGGTGAGTTATTTTATACTTTGAAGGTGTTCTGTGGTTTATGTCGCGAAAGGATCTATGACGTCATGTCACACTATTCCAATATCGAACAAATTCAAATCATCCTTTGTGATTCCACATTCAAATCTCACGTCAACGTTCAAAAATCATTCCGCATTACATCACCATCACTCCAAAACGTTCCGACTAGTAATCACAGGGCAAAACTCTTTTAGAAGCGCACAAAGAGCGTTCCTCGAAAAAAAATTAAAAAGCTCACTTCAGAACGCAACTGCCTCGCGTGTGTGCTGTATGTGTTCGAGCGTGTGTGTCGCAAGGATTCAGAGGGTGTCAAAGTGTGGGTGTGTGTGGCCGTGTGGGTAGAACGCGATAGTATCTGGGTCTGGGTTGTCAAGGGCAACCGTACAACCGCTGCAGCGAAAGCATTGCGCTTTCAGCGTTGAGCTGCAATTATACGGAATATTTTTAGCGTCGGATGTTGTCGCTTTTTTGTAGCGACGCGCAAACTGCACCGAACTGCGTTTGGATGTTCGGAAATCATTGAGTCTTGTTATGAAGAATGTGGGTAGTGTGTTCGTGGGGTACATGCTTGTTTAACTAGTTTGTGGTAACATGTGGGTAGATTCTTACTACCTTGAAGTAAACACTGATTTTAAATGATGACTATGCAGCCGAAGGGAGAGTAGAGCTTTATGGGAAATTATAGCCGTGTTATCTGACAATTTACTATTTGCAAATATTGATGAATGCTCCGAATAAATTTATTTATTTATTTATTTAATACTTCAAGCACATAAATGTACAGAGGCGGACTTAATGCCATAGGCATTTTCTACCAGTCAACCTTTGGGTGATGCAGAGACAAACAGCGGTAGGTGCAATCATGAAAATTAAGGAATAAATATTTTAAATATAAAGATACGCATAAACCTATTAAAACTATGAATATAATATAAAACTAATTATATATAAATATAAGCACAAATAAAAATACATAAATACATGACTATACTTACTAACTAAAAAAAAAAAATAATAATAAGACAAGCAATGAGAAAATATTACCGTTGTGATGATACTGCCAGCTTCTTGCGAATGTACTCGCGAACCTTAACTTTGAAGGATAATCGGTTGGTTGCCATCCTGATCTCCTGGGGGAGCGCATTCCACAGAAATTTCATAGGGACATCGTTCTAATTTTTTTTAAAGTTGAGAAGCTCTTAACAAAATTTAAGTACATATAAGACCAATTTATTGTAAAACAATTTCAATGCCTAATAAAAAGTCTTCCAACTACTCCAAAATATTGAATAACAGAACATAAAAAACGTATTTGAACAATTTTTCTTTACCAGCTGTGTACTGTAACATCCGTTTAAGCATAATACCTGCACAGGAAACCGATATCTCAGTATAAGTGATCATTCGTTGATGATAATCTGCTGATAACACATCGATGGTTACAGTAAGTAGTTCGTATATTCTTATCGATGGATCAGCACCTTCGTTTTGTTAAAAAGATGTTATAAAACCATTAAGAAGGTGCGAGTTTAATTTTTTATAATCTATGGTCAAGATGTCAATTCTTTTTGGCTTTTTTGCTTCATCATTCTATTTTAAATACCTTCGTGCAGTTCTTTTTTTATTTCAACTCATTTTTTTTTCTTGTCAACCAGTACTATTAGCATTCTTCTTTGTTTTTAATTGTCCTTCAATTGTTGGTTTGTTAAACCCCATATGATCAACCGGTGGTTGTGCAAGCAGTAGTAATCCTTTTTACAACGGGTCTCATAACCAACTGTTGACGTTACGTCATGGACCCCAATTAATCAGATCGACCAATCGGAAAGATGTAGGTGAGGATCATACAATAACTGCTATTATTTGCTTGTACCTATGTCTATATGCTATTGTTCTTTACTAGAGCATGTTTATTTGACAGGACATCCGAAATATTCTAGGTATGATATGTTTTGCGTCCATTTATAGTGCAAGTGATTAATTTAATATATTTTCTCTTGTTACAAATTTCGTGCTGTGCTTCACATAGATAATCTTTAGACTTTTATTACTTAAAATCAGAGTTCGTAATGCATCATCACCTGCCTAGCCGTTTCCCAACTACGTTGGGGTTGACTTCTAGTCTAACCGGATGCATCTAAATACCAGTATTTTACATTGAGCGACTGCCTATCTGACTTCCAGAACCCAGTTACTGGGTAACACTATACCCCTATGTAAAACTGGTTGTCAGACTTTCTGGCTTCTGACCGTAACGACTGTCAAAGATCCAGCGGAATGACAGCCGGAATCATTCCGAGACACGGAGGGATCTCGGTATGTAAAGATGGTCACCTATCCACGGACCGACAGTGGCAAGTGTAGCTTAACCTGATCGATCGACCCATGCGGCTGTTATTACTAGGCCATGACTGATACTTTAGAGTTTTCTACATTCAAGAAGACAATTTTATGATTGCATATTGTAATTACATAATTATATTTCTTGTTGTGCCTCGTATTCCCCGTCATACGCCGAAATGCTCAGGAGACATCCACATCTTTTATCCATTTATTGATCCTGCTTCTATTGCTATTTCATCATCATATGCAATAGTTAGTCATACCAGGTCTATAGCAATCAGTTTTGGCATAGTCATTCTAGCCGCTGGTATATCCCTGTTACAACAAGAAGCAACTTGCTCTATGCGTTCATTGCCAGCAAAAACCGATTCCAAAATGTAATTTTCTTCAAATATCGAAATTGGGGCACCAAAAGGACTATAAAGAACAGTTATGATTTTTTCATTCATAGTTTCTCACACAAATACATCTATAAATCTGTATGTAATGACACAGCGGGCAGGATACGTACATCAGTCTGATTGCCGCCGAGCGATGCGGATTCAATTCTCGCTCTATTATTTTATATGAGCAACATTCAACGACGAGATGTCGTTATTAAGTGTTATTTCGTTTATTGTTTCAGTTTTGGTAGTAGCGTTTTCTTTATTTTCATTGTTTTCTTGTTTGGCAGCAAGATCTGCCGCGTTATCCTTGATTTCGACTTTCCGACAGTCTTCTGTTTTTCTAAGTCATCCATTGAAAAACTTTTAGTGTGTATGAGAAGTCGTTTGTCAGACTATATCCTTTTGGTGGTAAACAGGATTCAACTAAGCGTCCAGAACTTGAAGCATATGCTTTACGTTTCATAAAACACGTAGTCTAGACGGCAAAGTAAATCCATATTATTTTCATAGACAAACAGTCGGAATCAAATCACTAAGTTATACAGAGTTATTGCTCTCTTTGTGTTCGATACAGAAAGTTTCTAGATGAGGAGTAACTTAATTCGATAAGTATACTAAAACGTAATATGTATACTCATATGGAATTCCAAAATATCCGAAATTCATACTTCACTCTTTAACGATAACCGAAAAAATGCATTAAAAACCCAATAAAATCCATAAACATGCCAACATGATATCAGAACTCCATCAAATTTAAAACACATTAGAATGATAAGGCCTCTGCGATATAGAGTTACCGTCCCATCCCATTCAGCCACTCGAATCCAGTTGAATAGAAACGCAGATGTTTAGTTTTTTACGACAATCTTTCCCACACTACCACTTTTTCTGATGCCTTAATACTCCAGCAAACTTATTGTTGCACTTTCACGGGCTCTAACACATTCAATTTTAATCTCTAACGGCAACGAGATAGGGTGATTTTTGGATTTTCGTAAAAGCTGTTTAAAGTTGGTCGATACAGTTTTGTAAAGAATTTTTTGTGAGCACGTCTGTCTTTGCTATCGGATGCGACATCGGAAATTGAGCGTTTTTTGTACTTACACCTATGAGATGGAATTGTTTGAAGGAAGTCACATGTGTATGACGATGATTGTATGATTTAGTATTGTTTCCTTTATGCATTGTCGCATCGGGCACTTTAGGTTACCATTTATTTGAAATCATTTAAAAAGTTGACTAAATTGTTGCATCCGTAATATGATAGTAGGTACCGATTGCATTGAAACTAGCGTTCCTCTTTCAGTTTTTTCACTAACTTCCATAATAACTACTCATCAATGAACTTTATCAATATAACCACATGAAAAACATCTTGATTAAACGAATATAGACTTTCCAATACAAAACGAACAAAGTCTACGATCTTTATTTGTATCGACTCTAAATAATTCAGTAGCAACTTGAAGAACTTCCAATAAATAAAGACTGAAACTATAAAAATTTAATATTAACTATGAATGTAAGCGGTTCGCTCAACTTAAAACTGAATTCTCATTGAAAAGCGAGCGTTCACCGTCGCGACTCCCGCCCTTACCCAAATAAAATATCCGCCACAATTACATTTCCAAGAAAGTTTCCACTACATCGATGTTTAAACTTTTACCTAGACGGCTTGTACACATACTGAAGCAGCTATGTATACGTTCAAAGCGTAAGCGTCGCTTTGCTCAGGAGCAATAAGAGGAGGATTATCCCACAGAGAAAGTATGAATCAACTTATGATATTACTTGTGGCAATAATCGGGATATTTGAGACCACAGACGGATGAGGACGCCATTTGAACCTTTAGAGGTGATATTAATATTTCAGATTTTAGAATGTAAACGGTTGTTGACTTGGTAAGCTTAATTTGGGAGACTTAGGTTTTTGATGGTGCTGCAACGCCTGAAACTATACAATCATCAATATACACGAAAATGGATTTCGTTAAGTCTTTTCTACCAATTGATTGACACTATAATATGACACTAACAAACATGGAAAAGCAATCAAATTACTAAAGTTTCCAGCTATGAGGATAAGTGTCGGGAATACAACCACGTATATACTCCGTAATTCTACGGGATGGAAAACCAGCACATTGCTGATTCAATAACAAACATTGAGTATAGTATAATCTTACAAATCAATAATAAGGAGAAATATGGTTAAATCCTTTAGGTCTACCTACTAAAGGATTTAGTAAATTTCTATTGAGAAGAGATGAAGTGTAGGATCGAAACAAGCCCAAAACTACTAGCGTTAAAATCAGACAAACCAAGAACGACAACAATTCCACAAACACAAAATGTCCACGCTCAAAACAATCCAAAACTAGATTCAGAGGAAACATAACTCGCTTGTTCAACTAAAAAGGAAGCACATAGCATTGCACAATCCGTTGCGTTGCTCTCAGCTCTGTACCAACAGTAACTACTAACTGTTAGCTCCGGCGAAATTGGCCAATTTGTTTATTTGTTTTCATTGGCTTCACTGAACTTGACTCCCTATTATCGCATTCGCGGGAGGAAGACGTATTATTTATTCGATTATTCCGTGGGACCGGAATCTTCGACGAAGTTCAGTGCTTAAAAGTAATCTTCCATATTCCGATATCCGATTGCGGAGTTGTTGGAGTTTTCGGTGAGTGGACTGTTAAGAACATTTGCATTTGGTGTAGCCATTTGGGAGGCTGTTAAGTTTGTAAGTGTATTGCAATTTGTGCCTAATAAGATTAGTACTTGTACTTTGATCGGTCTGATACTGTCTTGTAGTGCAGTCTTGGCAGATGCAAAAGTTGACCATGCAATTGTTTAGATCATACAACTGACGTGCATGCTGAAAAGATATGATAAAGATTCTGTAAGTTTGATTAATCGTCAATTTAGAAGCTTGAAATGCAGATATTCAAGATCTTAAGTTAAAAAGCTAAAGTCTTAAGTTTTTCAAATATCTAGAAACATTTTAAGGAAAGCTAAACCCAGAAATAGCGTTCCTTAAAATGTTTCTAGACACTTGAAAAACAACTCAGCTTTTTAACTTAAGATTTTAAATTTCCATAAAATCTTAATAAAGTCTAAAAGTCTAAGAGCAAGTCTCAATTAAGGATCAATTAAGAATGTCCATTAAAAAGAGGACTACAAATCTAGAATCTTTTGTTACAAAACAAAAAATAAAAGCTTTTGTGGAGATGTAGGAGCTTTCTTGCAATGATTAGATAGAGCAGCACAATAAGTTGGGTTCTAAATGATTGATTAGTCTATTTTGTAAGTTAAAACGATTCTCAGAAAGATAAATTATTGTCTATGAAGGATTTTAAGAACTGTTCGGAATCTACATAGGGGAAATAATGACAGATGGGGATGTAAAAGAAGATGAAGGATAAGTGATCCTGGAAGTTTACAACCTGATAGTAAGTAATTGATAGATTTCTCAGGTTTTGATTAAGCACTTTAGTTCCAAACATAAGGAAAGATCAAATAACCTTCTCAATGAAGTTTGAAGAAGGAAAGGAGCTTAAAGATTAGTGAAGCCCAATACCCAATCATTGGAAAAAAGTAGATAAGTAAGTCAGTTCAGGAAAGTTAAGAAGATTCGTTAGTTAAACTTTTGGAAGAGTCAATCAACATGGTTCGGCTTGAAATGAGGTCTATTTCAACTTTTTGATTGGTTTGACCTCCAGTTTTTGGACATCGGCCAGTTTGTGATTGGCTTCCTTCTAAAGCCTATTTCACGTGGTCCTCGTCTACAAAACAATGCAATAAGAACAACATAGCTTGTAAAGTCATTTGTAAGACCTTTGGAATGCCATTCTTTGAACTTACAAACTGCAATAAAGTTGATAAAAATCGTTCCCGCTCCAATTTCGCTCGTTGCAATTAAGCTCTAAATTATGTGACATCATGCACATCAGACAATGACAGCCGATGCGTCACCACAACGTGTCTCCGGATGCTATCACCGTGTCCCTGACGCGCAACTTTGCAACTCTCACACACTTTGTTAGGAACCGTCGTCTTTTGAGAACTACCACCAAGATCACATCCAATTACTTTCAGATAAGCGTGAGACAATGCAGTCTTGATGTGTTCCGACAAATCTTGGAGATACAGTTTACCAATTGCCTGCTACAACAACAAACGCCAAGCAGGAAAACAGGGATCGATTCGCGAAAGCACACAACGAAAGCTCTGGCGGAAGCACGCGAACGCGCACCGGACCTCGCTTCACGCTCTGCTGCCACCGCTCGAGCTCTATACGAGTACCTCTAACTAAACAATCCACAAAAACCAAAAGCTTCTATTCCACTACTTGGAAACACTTGCACATTTTGCCACAAAACTTTTGTGTAAGACGCGAACTCTGTAGGTACCTTCTCTCGCTCGATCCATCCGCGCCTCCTTTTTTTCTTCGTCTCGCTGCCTCGGAAACAAAACGGTCCGAAGGACGCAGGCGAAAAATAAACAAAAAGGGAATCGGAGTTCGCGATCGCGTCAGTTGTGCGCGTGTCGCGTCGCACGGGGGCGATCTGCGTGCATGTGTACGCGGCGAGGTTCGGCGGCGGACTGGCGCGCGCGGCGGCGACGCAGCTGCCGCGGCGGCCAATGGCGCGCGGTCACGTGACGCGCCCCGCGCCCGCACACGCTTGTTCGCTTGTTTACAAATAATAATAATACGGCCGCCCGGTGGCGCCGCCTCTACGCCGCGGCCGGCTACGCGCGCTACGGGCTACGCACAGCTGTCGTTGCATTTGGCGGGATTCGATTCGGAGTTCGCTCAAAGCTTCGATCTGTTTACTTGGAGCTTTCGCGTTGGCGTGCTATCGATCGGTACAAGTTCGGTGCCGCGTTGTGGATGCGTTACACCAACTTACAACAATTCATGTTGTACTTAATGGATACTATTTTTGGTGTTAAATTTTTCCTGTTTTTGTAGCGCAGGAAGCCGAGAGTAATACCAAATTGGAGGTTAAAATTTCGGAAAAGGGTTAGAGAAATTATTACGCAATTTGGCTAAGAGGGTGCGACATTCGTCCCCATTTCGCGACAGGTTGATGTTTCCGATTGTTTTGCATTCAGGACGTAAGGTGCGTGAGGGCTGAACCCCTATGCCCCAGTGTATGTGCTACGTGTGGCTGGTGGCACTGTGGCACTACACTCCCCTCGGTCTAAATCTGAGCTGAGGTGCCCCGTGGTCTCGTGCTAAGGGATGGGACACTTGACGAACTCATTCTAATTGAACCCCTCATCTTTGACGCCTTACAAAAAGTGATAGTTTATCTCCAATGTTTTGGTCAATATTGATATAGCATAAGAGTTTATTTTATTATACGAAAAACAATAATATATCCTTAATTAACAAAAATAGCTAAATTAAAACCTAACTTAACTAAAACTGTACAAAAACTAAAATATAGCGTCGAAAAATTCATCCGCATCGCTGTCGACTGGTAATGTACCCAAGAGACTGGCGGCATTACCACGTTGTATGGCAATGCTTAGCTTTTGGCCAAGGAAAAAGCCAGCCCTTGGGTCACGGGAAGCGTCAACCAGCCGTTTTGAAATTTCCTTAAAAAGACCATGAGCACTCGGATATAGCATAGAATTCAATTTAGCTCTCAAATTAGGGCTGGAAGGTACAGTTCTAGAATCGGGGAACCTAAAACGTCTACAACACAAGTATACTAATTGCGTCTCTATCATTGAAATTCGAGATATACTTATTATTCATAGTACCTACAGATGCAAGCACATCAAGCTACCCGAAACTGTCAAATTTTCTCAATCAACCTTGAACCTTATACTTTAGCGATAAAGTAGAAAATTTATTATAGTGAAAGATTGTAGTAGCTTAAGTATCCATTCACCCGAACAACACCTTGTGTATGTCAGTATTCCTAGAAACCAATAAAACTAGCATTTAAAAATTGTCGTATAAAGCTATTAAAGCTAATTTATTTACTACCTACTCAACATTCACCGGTATTTTTCAGAAGTTATAATTTACCCTTGGTTATTAATAAAACTAATTAGAATTAATAATCCTTGTAACGTATCATCCCTATTACTCACCGAAAGACGGACGAGAAAGCGAGGTACCGATTTTCATTTGTTCGAAAACCGGAGGTTATTTACGAACCTCCCAAGAAGTTTACAGGTAGTAAAACAAGAAATACATGGTGCTCCATCATTTTGTTAAAAAAAAAAACTGTATTTCTTTTATAGACATGCTCTGAGTGCTTTGACCACTTTATTGAAGTAAACGTTACTTGAAAACCTTTGACTATTCAGTTGATTGAAAAAGGCATATGAATTAATACAACCGATGAGACTAGACCAGTGGTTCCTAACCTTTTCGATCTTGTCACCCCTATGACTTAGCCAGGGAAACTGATTTACACCCCCCCCTCTTGCCCCCTCCCTCTCCCTCATTTTACCAATGAATATAGTACATATAAATACAAATTAACTTTATTAGACATATGAAAATTGCACAATTGAACAAAAATATGACTCAATTATTTGTATAGATATTTACATAATATAAGCTAACATATAAACTATAATAATATGTACAATAATATGAAAAAATAAACAAAATAATCATAGGGCATCAACGAATTCGTCCGCATCGCTGTCAACAGGAACAGTTACCCAAAGAATTAGCATTGCCACGTTGTATGGCAATGCTAATTCTTTGGCTAAGAAATAGGCCAGCCCTCTGGTCACGAGAAGACTCGACTAAAAATATTGAGTCAGTTCTTACAATCATATTACCTATCTAGTATAATCTTATTACATACATAGGGCATGAAATGCACTGGCGAGCTAGATTCGGTCTTATTGGTCTAATCTTTGTTATAATATGTTACCAGCTTATTACCCTCGCAGAATATCAGTTTTACCCACGCAGGGGTAATTACCCCCAGGTTAGGAACCGTGGGACTAGACAATACTTTAGTCTGAATCTTCTTACTAATACTACCTGACTATTATTGTCCCATTGCAGGGTAAATACCTCTTCTTGTACATAAAGACACGAGTATTGATCACCACTCTTGCTCAAGACGGTTTGGCGATTTCGGATTTATATTACCACTAGCAGAGCCCCGCAGTTTCACCCGCATAAGTGTCGATCCCGCGAGAATATCGGGATAAAAAGTATCCTATGAGTTATTCTGATGTATAAGCTATATTATTGTAAAGTTTCATCAAAATCAGTTCAATAGTTTTTGCGTGAAAGAGTAACAAACATCCAACCATCTATCTATCTTCACAAACTTTCGCGTTTATAATATTAGTAGGATTAGTAGGACTAGCAGCGCCCTGCGGTTTCACCCGCATAAGTATCGATCCCGTAGGAATATCGGGATAAAAAGTATCCTATAGGTAATTCTGATGTCTATGCTACATTACTGTACAGTTTCATCGAAATCCGTTGAGTAGTTTTTGCGTGAAAGTGTAACAAACATCCATCCATCCTCACAAACTTTCGCGTTTATGTTTTATCCCGATATTCCCACGGGATCGAAACTTATGCGGGTGAAACCGATTGGCGCTGCTTAGTATCTTTATATTTCCATACTTATAATAAATCTGTAGAAGTGAAAATTCTGTACATTGAAAATATCAAAAAAATAAATGGCAGGGGGTGTTACTAGACCGACACCGAACCCAAAAAAGTGATTAAAAAAAATTTTGTCTGTCTGTCGGTCTGTCTGTCTGTTTGTTCAGGCATCACGCAAAAACTACTGGTTCAATTACGATGAAACTTGGTATAATTATTCTTAAATATCCTGGGCACCACACTGGGTACTTTTTATCCCGGAAAAGTATATACAATAAAAAACAAACTTAATTTTGCGGTTCGATCCCTAGACCCGATTACTGTACCAAGCGCAAATAATAAGTTTGTCGTAGGTTACGTGGAGGGTGTGTTTTTTGTGAAGAGTAGGTATCCACTAAGAAAGAGTTTTTCGAAATTCCAACCTTAAAAGGGTGAATGGAGGGAGGGTGAAATTTCACGCGGACGAAGTCGCGGGCATAAGCTAGTCTTTTATAAAATGCATAGGTAGGCACAGTAAGAAAGGACAAGGATGGCTGCGTTTCTGAATTTGCAAGGAATGCGAGGATGCGTGGCGTGGGATGAGTGTGAAACTAATCAAATAATATCGATTCGTTTCCGTCGCAAGCTCAGTTACTGTTCGACACAACTTAGATGTAGCATCGGCAAAATTCGTAAAACGTTCGTAATTCGTAATTAGTATTCGTAAATCTTTATTATCTACTACTGTAGGAAAAATTGATCAAAAATTGATCAATTTTTCCTAAAGTACCTACTAATAAAGATTGTTGATTTTGAAGGCGCACTTAGTTCGGATGTGATCGGTTTTACGAATTTTGCCGATGCTACATCTAAGTTGTGTCGAACTGTAGCGGCTTGTTGAGACACCTACCTTACATCCGAATCTTTATTTTTCCACTAGCTATGCCCCGCAGTTTCACCCGCGTAAATGTCCATCCTGTGGAAACATCGGGATAAAAAGTAGCCTATATGTTAATCTAGGGTGTCAGCTGCCTCCATACAAAATTTTATCAAAATTGGTCCAGCCGTTTGAGCGTGAAGAAGTTGCAAACATATAAACACACACAACTCACAAACTTTCGCCTTTATAATATTAGTGTGATTTTAATGAAAATTTAATCTTTCTCATTATGTTTCATCATAAAGTTTAGTTTGGTCTCTATACTAAGCATAGTTACGACACATTATTGTTTGTTTTTAGAAAATATCTCTATTCTAATATCTGTCCAGAGCTGCCAAGGACCAATCTTTATTAAAGGAGTCCAGCTCATCCCGCGATATCCGTCTGGGCGAACATATTTTTACCTCTCGTAAAAATGGCCACGAAATAAATATAACCTCCTACGTGTTGCTTTATCATCCGTGTATCTTCAGAAGTAAGCCTTTAAATAACAAAGTTTGAGGGAGTGAAAGACAGTTTTTAATGCCCTAAGTTTCGAAAGCTTCATTATATTCCAAACTTGTGTTTTAGTGAAAATATGAAGAGCAGACTTTAGTTTCGCAGTCGCTGTTCGTTTTTTATAAATCACTGGTAGTTCTTAGTGTAGACATTTTAAAATAAAGCTAAAATATTTTTTCTAGTGAAAAATGTTAGCTTCATAATTGTATTTTTTTTTTACAAACCGTCACTGTCCCTGAGCAAAGGCCTCCCCAAATCCTTCCAGGAATCCTTTTCTAGAGCCTGCTCGATCCCTCGACCCTTGCGGTACGCGTCTAGGTCGTCTCTTCCTCTTATTAGTAATAAGTACTTTTGAACAACTAGGTTTTGCTTGCGGCTTCGACCACGTGGAATTCGGAAATAATCCCCTGGGATCGTTCTACCGGGACATTAGAGTATAAGGCATAGCCGTATAGGTTGGGAGACATAAAAAAAATTACTTGACAGTAACGGTAAGGTTTAGGTTGCTAAAAATATGCATTTAAAAATTCTTCGTTACTATAATAAACTATATTTTTGCAGGCAATGGCTTTGGAAATACTATATTTTTGATAATAAAAAAACATTGGCACGCCGGGAGTGCCGACAGAACTGAAAACAAAACATAAACAGAATACTTTGCCATCACTCACTGACATATCGGATATACAATAAAACAGAGTACATCCCGAGTACAGCCGAACACATCCGAAGCGGTGTCGATTACGGTAACAGTGGCGCGAGTTCAATAGTTTTTCCCATCTCAAAAAATGCCCAACGCTACGCAATAAAGAAGTGTTCACTTCAAAAAGTTATAACTGAAGTTTAGGCTGGTTGTAACTCTACCTCGCGGGGTTTTTTGTCGTCTTGGTTACCAAATGATTGTTATTCGTTAATTAACGGTAACATGATCGTTCTTGATTTTCGTAGCTAACGTAGAACCAGTAATTAACGGCTTATGTTTAACTTATCACATCTGGTAAAAACCGGTAACCGGTCTGGTAAAGTAAAATATAACATAAAAAAAAACACTTTTTACTGCCAAAAATGGTAAATGATCTCCAAAATTAAAACCCAATTTTCTTGTAAAATACCTAGGTAAAGGTATTTGTATTCTCATTTGCTCGCTCTTGCATCCTATTATCCTATGTCGAGGGAACCCCGCTTCGCGGAGCTCCTATTTCTGACCTAACCTCGGGGTACCCATCTAGAACTATTGTAATTTTAGACTTCACTTTTTGTTGTTCAATATATTTTTTTGGTGATCATTATATTTAATGCCGTAATTAACTATCGTAAGCAACAAACAGTAATTAAATCCGTTTTTCATAGAAACCAGTCACTAAATTAGGATTTGAAGTTAAAACCTTCAGTAATAGTACTTAAATAAATACTTATTCCGAAAATATGTAATTTCCCGATGACTCTATAACGTGAATGACGTTTCTCATTATTACTTTTCAGAGAACCGAAAACGTTTCGTTTCCGAGAATCGTATGAATTGGCGAGTGACGACCAATGCGGCCCGTACCGAAGTGACTCATCAGAATTTCACCCCCCACCCTTGTGTTACTCAGTTTCTGTGAAAACGTCATTATTTTCTATAACTCACATCATAATCCGAACATCTGGCAAACGTAGAGTGAATTCGAGTTTTTTTTTTTCGATTTTATAACTAAGGTCGGCTTATGGTTTTCATTAAAATCATAAAAAGTTAGTAAGTAATTAAATTTGTTGTTAATCGTTTTTGTTTGATACTACAATAAATTACGCATAAATTAATTGAAATCCTAGAAAAAATGCTCACATAAATGACCGCGCAACTGGAACATAACAGAAACAAGAAATGCGTAAAGTTGATACGAGATCAAAAATTCAAATAGTTGCAACGCGTGCAAACGTTTCTTGCATCGTGCCGCGCCAATTCCATTGCTACAAAAGTGCGTAATATCGATTACCGGATCCCTTACCCCATCTTCCGTCTCTTTCGCACGACGCACACTCCACTTCCGAAAACAATAAAAGCTTAAACGTGAACGCAGCGTTCCCAGCGCGACTTTGCGCGGGAAACATAGCTGCCATTTTGTTGTTTTCGCGCTTGATATACGACCTTTTTTCCCGCTGCGCTCAGCCCCCGTCACGGTTGCCATGACAACGGATCTGTCACACGCATAGAACATAAAACGCAGGCATTGATTTTTTCCTCGCTTCCTCTTTTACTTTTACGCGTGTCGAGCGACTTTTTGCTTGAATTTTTATTTTTTTCAAAAGCGACGTGGCGTCTGTCTTAGCGCTCGCTAAGTGCTTTTAGATTTATAGTGGCGAATACTTGATATTGGGATAATTTTTAGTTTTGAGTAATTTGATTCATGCATTATTTAGTTTTAGCGACATTAGGGTTGATTTTAGTTTTTTAGTTAAGGAATTAATAACTGAGATCGTCTTATTTTCGTCATTGACTAAGTGAGACTGGAATCTTAGTTTAATCTTATTGTTTTCAATTGCAATTTTTATCTTATTTATTTATTAAGAGGAATATTTTTTTTGTTCACAAATAGATATAATAAGTTGCGTTAAATTAAAATTAGTCGAAAGAGCTGAAATAATAACGTTAGAGAAAGTGCACGTAATTGCAAATTATTATAAGAAATTATTAATATATATTTTTTTCGAATTTTTCGAAGAAGCAATATAACATCAACCATATACAGTTACATAGTCACAAGCGACGATAATTACAAAAATCTGGACAAAAGATATTGCTCCTCAAAGTTTCCTTTAATCAAGTTAAGAGTCACTTCAAAGGATTTCCTTTCCTTGATAAACAGTACATCGAGTTCAGCTTAAGGGAAAATTTGTTAAGGTAGGCTCAGTAAACCCGGGGGGTGAGGTCCAGGGGTTGAATTTTCCATCCCTTGCAGATGTGGCGATTTCACCCCTCGAATGTCTCGTTAACTCAATAGAAAGAAAAATATGTCAGCCCGTCAGGATTGCGAAAAGTGTGTCTTAATCTTTATATGGACGAAAATATGGGAAAGTGCGGTTAATTTTTTCTATTCATGTTTATTTTTTACTAGCAGCACCCCGTGGTTTCACCCGCATAAGTTTCCTGTGGAAATATCGGGATAAAAACTATCTTTTTTCCTTTCCCAAAACTCAAACTATCTCTATACCAAATTTCATCTAAATCGGTTCAGTGGTTTAAGCGTGAAGAGGTAACAGACAGACAGACTGACACTTTCGCATTTATAATATTAGTGTACTAGCTGCGCCCCGCGGTTTTACCCGCATAAGTCTCGATCCCGTGGGAATATCGGGATAAAAACTATCCTATGTCCTTTTCCGGGACTCAAGCTATCTCTATGCCAAATTACATCTAAATCGGTTCAGTGGTTTAGGCGTGAAGAAGTAACAAACATATAAACACACACACACACTCACAAACTTTCGCCTTTATAATATTAGTGTGATAATTGTGATGGACGAAAATATGGGAAACCGCGGTTACCTTTTTGTATTCATCTTTATTTTTTATGTAGGTCCACGTGTGTGTTTTGTAAGGGTCTTATAATGTGATCCTAAGATATTGCTAGTATTAAGTAAAAACTGGATAAGACTGGTACAGGAGCATGGGTTATTGGCACAAGAAACGAGAGGCCTTTGCCCAACAGTGGGATAAGTAGGGCTGTTCATGATGGTGATAAGTACACTTTGATCGACGGCGTTCGACGGTTTGTCCATACAAAAAGAGAGCAAAGTATGGAATGACGTACGCATCCTTTCTCATCGACGCGACGAACGCGCTCCGGCGTAGTGTGCTCCTTCTCAATCGTCAAAGTGCGAAAGGCCATCGATCAATGTATCCTGACCCTTAAAGTGAATGGCCGAATCAAGGTTGAGAAAGAGTTATCCTTAGTACCTATTACTTGCATCCAACTTTAACCTATATACAAAGTGGTAAAAAATTAACCCGACAAACTTTTAGAGGTGCTTTAGACCATCGAACTGAACAACATTCACAATGGGACCAACTCTGAAATTACGAAAATAAAAAATCTGCTATTTCATACATTCATTTTGGTCAAGTAGGTATTGAACTTTTGTATTAAACAGCAGATTTTTTTTCGTGATTTCAGAGTTAGTCCCATAGTGAAAGTTGTTTAGTTCGATGGTTTAAAGCACCTCTTAAAGTTTGTCGGGTAATTTTTTCCCATTAAAATATAGATGAACAAACTTTTAGAAATCATTTACCACCACAATAAGGACGATGGTAAAAAAAATATAAAAGAAAAACGCATTAGATACTTACAAGAAAAATAATCAGCTAACCAAAATACAATAATGTGCCGGCAATTTATTGGGTATTTTAGGTCGAAGTAAAATCACTTTAATCAGTGTTTTTTTTTGTTTATAGACGTACTGAGCGCTGTGTTAAAATTTGTCCATCTATTTTAATGGGACCCTGTATAATTTGGGTGAATTTTGGTCAAAAAACTTACTAAGTATTCGTCCCATTGCAAATAGAGTCTCATAAGCAGAAGAAACAAGTATTTAACACCACGCTTTTGCACTTGTCCTGTTCGTGTTCACGTATCGATTTGTAACCATTCAGTCCCTCTTCCCCTAAATTTGCTTTAAAAATTCATGCGACATTGAAAAAGTGAAATTGGTCAAGACAGAATTGGACCCACATACATACACCCCTGCTTGGTCGCTTCATGACAATTTTTTTTTTTATAAAATTATAAGTACCAATTAAAAATACATAATTGAACTTCGGCTACGTACAGTCACGAGCAATAATATGTCAACACTTGGCAACTTTCAATTGCGATATTTTCGTGAAATAACGAATGCAACGTTGAAATACGACACTTTACATAAACCTATGGGTTCGAAAATACTATGTTCGTAATAATATAAAATTTCATTCAAAATTAAAGGAGAAAATCGCCTCTGAATAAAGCCAAGTGTATACATACTTATAGACGTGACTGTACAGCTACGCCTTTTATATCAATGAAATAAATAAACTCTTGCGTCAACAAAAACGATCATCACACTATCACACTAATATTATAAAGGCGAAAGTTTGTGAGTGTGTGTGTGTGTGTGTGTGTTTATATGTTTGTTACTTCTTCACGCTCGAACGGCTGGACCAATTTTGATGAAATTTGGTATAGAGATAGCTTGAGTCCCGGAAAAGGACATAGGGTACTTTTTATCCCGATATTCCCACGGGATCGAGACTTATGCGGGTAAAACCGCGGGGCGCAGCTAGTAAATAATAATTTAAATAAGAAAAATATATTTCACAGATGTTTTTCTTATTTGTGTGACCTTAGGCCCTAGCCCGAACGCGCGGAGTAAACGTATCATAAACTAGCTTCTGCCCGCGACTTCGTCCGCGTGAAATGTCCCGTTCCCCCGACCTACCCCGTCGCATCGCATCACCTGCCCGCGTATTTTTCGTATTACTTTGTTTTCGTTTGTTGTTCTTACTGATTTTTTTTTTCTATTTGCTCGTCTCCTAAGGGTCATAGAGTGATGTTAAATAGCCTGGCTGTAGGCTATTCTCACTATCCTCATTAATTGCGCTATCAAATACAAAAAAACCGAGTGTGCTTATGACCACACGACTGAAGTGAAACTTCAAACGTATTTGGCTATAAGAGGAAGAGAGAAAGAAAATGTGTGCGCGCACTGCTTTCTCTTGCTTATATCCCCCACTCAACTCCCGTTCGCCTCGCCCGTAGCCCGTAGACATGAGTCGTACTTGCAAAATCGAGTACCAGGGCTTCCAAGTACGTCCACCTTAAGAAACCAGGGCCTAAAACCAGGGCTCGAGATACTTTCAAGTATTTTCTATCTGCATCGAAAATTGATCCATAACTTCATACAAATAAGAAGTACAATCGCGTAATCAAACAAAAGCCGTTTTGGAAGTAAAAAGTACTTGCATAAGAAATTGACCCGTGAATTCCTATAAATAAAGAGCACAATCGCGTTTACAAATAAATACTTTTACAAACCATTAAAGTAAAAATACTTGCATACGAAATTGTTCCGTAGACTCTTACCACACCTCGGACACTCCATACACAGTATAAATATGAACAGTATGGAAACTAGGCCTATTTGTTGAAATAATTACCTACGCTCCATATTGGAGCGTTATGGTTGTCACTTTTCATGTCTGTAAAATTGATGTTTTATTGTAACGAAGTTTTTAACGTGGTTAGCGGTTAGGAGTTGACTGGTTATCTTTCCCTCCTTCTGGTCAAAACGTAAATCCAAGATGGCGGCTGCGAAAAAATTAAAATTTTTCGTCGTGAATATCATTTTCATAGTTTTCGAGGGTGCTAAAGCCAATAGTGAAGTCAAAATGCGCGTCGCTCGGCCGATGCCTAGTTTAACCCTGCACCTTACCGTTTCAACTCGAGAATGAGTGTAATAATAATTAAAGAAAACAATATTTTTAAAAAATATCTTTATTCTTCGTAATTATAAATTATTTACTGTAAAATACTTTCGCCTGCTACGACATGTTCGAAATGCTTTGTTATTAAATTTTACGGTGTAAAATATTCTCATTCTAATAAATAGTTTTTTAAAATAAATTATCGGGAAACAAGGACAGGGTACTATAAAAGTGATTTTGTCAAGTTCTTTGTAAATTGAAAGAGCTATTTTGCAGTTAATATGTTCTCATTTAAAACAAGAACGAAAAATTTCATCCAATACGCTCGACGCATTTTTAAAAAGATGGACGGTCCGTGGCGCAAGGAATAAATGAATTACGCGACTACTCGTTCCAACACGGCACGCGTCACTGAGCGTACCGCGACTATCGCTTAGGAGTATCGTAGATGTGCGCGTCTGTGTGAGTGTGCCATTTCGAACGTTTGTACGTAGTTTCCGTACTGTTCATATCTTTCTACTGTGCTCCATACAACGCTTGCAAAATAATTACCTATTACTACTACATAAACAAATGACGTTTGTATACGTGCAAATGTGTGCGTGAAATCTAGTAGCGTAAAAAAAAAAGGCGCGGAAAACAAATTTCTGTCGGGGAACCGAACGACGTCGGCGGCGGCGCGGCCCGAACGAGTGCATTATTATGAAGTGACAATGTAGTTCAGTTGTTTATTTTCTGTAAATAATCGGTTATTAAATTGCATGTTATTAAAAATGCGAAATCTTACAAACAGTTTATGTAAATACGAATTCGGAAAAGCACCACAATATCCAACCATCGTGATTAAAACTCAAATACTTAAAACTTTTAAGGCAGGCCGCATACGTCCGGTTTCCTGATTCGGAATTCAGTTTCGGAATTCAGATTCGGAGACCCCGAATGCACGCATTTCATACAAAATGTTCTCTCCAGCGCACACGTACTTAAATTTTCCGTTCTGAAACCCTGACGGAAAATTTAAGTACGTGTGCGCTGGAGAGAACATTTTGTATGAAATGCTTGCATTCGGGTTTCCGAATCTGAATTCCGAATCAGGAAACCGGACGTTTGCGGCCGGCCTTAAATCGCACAATTGTGTGTTCGTGTCAGCAATACAGCGCTGCGGTTCGCGAGCGCCCTTGCTAAAGAGTCGGCGACGAATACCTCGAAGTGCGGGGTGAGGTGCGGTATCTGATATGAGGGCGAGGAAGGGAGTGTCCTTTCTGTACGTAGTACTATTAAGTATTCTGTTCTCTTACTAATAAGGAGTATGATCGCATTTGTGAAAACAAACGCGGTTGTTGAACTATTTGAGTACCTACGTACTCGAGCGTCGAGTCACGACGGAGCGAGATACTTTCAAGTATTTTCTATCTGCATAGAAAATTGATCCATAACTTCATGCAGATAAGAAGTACAATCGCGTATTCAAAAGCCCCGTTGGAAGTAAAACTACTTGCATAGGAAATTGATCAATGACTTCCTATAAATAAGGAGCAAAATCGCGTTTACAAATAAATACTTGCAAACCATTAAAGTAAAAAATACTTGCATACGAAATTGTTCCGTAGACTCTTACTGATAAGGAGCATGATCGCATTTGCGAAAACTAACGCGGTTAAGTACCTACGTATTTGAGCGAGTAGCCGTATAAGATACTTTATAGTTTTGCAAGTATTTTGAGTCGGTACCTGGTGTGCGTACTTGGAAGCAAATACCTAGTGTAAAAACCTGGTCGCGTAAATACGTACCTTCCCTACTCGCCCGATCACAGTTTTCGTAACGTTTACGTCATGCGTTCGCCAGCTTACTCTCCAAGTCAAGTGTGCGTAAAGAAGTTTCACTTCAATAATTTTGACACAACAAAAATCGAATTTGACAATCGCGACTCGTCGACACGTGGTACTTATTTGCCCTACCCCGCGAACTATTTTTTAGAGCCGCAGGCGCGGAGGGGGCGGCCTTGGCGTGTTTTTTAAGGAATTTTTCACTTTTTGTATGGAAAATATGAAAAATGATTACCTACATGTTGAGTTTTAGAAGTTTAAGGGTTATAAAAAGGGGGTCGAAATTTTCATTATTTTTGCGATAGGACGCACCATTTTCGAGATATAAGCAAAAGAAAAAAAACTTCAAACGTATTTGGTTATGAGAGGAAGAGAGAAAGAAAATGTGCGCGCGCACTGCTTTCTCTTGCTTATATCCCTTACTAAACTCCCGTTCACCTCGCCCGATCACACTTTTCGTAACGCGTTCGCCAGTTTACTCCCCAAGTCAAGCGCGCGTAAAGAAGTTTCCCTTCAAAAATACTTGCATACGAATTTGTTCCGTAGACTCTTACTGATAAGGAGCATGATCGCATTGGCGAAAATTAACGCGGTTCAGTACCTACGTATTTGAGCGAGTAGCCGTATAAGATACTTATTAGTCTTGCAAGTATTTTGAGTCGGTACCTGGTGTGCGTACTTGGAAGCAAATAATGTAAAAACCCGGTCGCATGTTTATGCGACCGGGACTGGGTTTTTACACCAGGTATTTCCAGCTATCTTTTACGTACCTTCCCTACTCGCCCGATCACACGTTTTCGTAACGCATTCGCCAGTTTACTCCCCAAGTCAAGCGCGCCTAAAGAAGTTTCACTTCAAAAAGTATTTCGGGTAGTTTTCGGTAGTTCCTGTGTTCTACCAGAAATTAGCGCGTTCAAACAATCTCTTCAGCTTTATTATTAGTAGGTACTTATTTAAAGATTAGAACGATTTTAGAATTGAAAATACTCGATTCGCACATTGTTTGTCATCTACTATACAAATAAATAAAATTGGAGTATCTGTTTGTAATATTAAAATAACCGCTTTTTACTAAATGCACATGGATGTATACACGGTACATACATATACCAAAATAACATTTTTTACAATTTTTGTCTGTCTGTCTGTATGTTTGTTCCGGCTAATCTCCGAAACGGCTGAACCGATTTTGACGGGATTTTCACGGGCAGATAGCTGATATAATAAAGAGTAACTTAGGTTACTTTTATTTTAGAAAAAGAAAAAAAAATAGAGCCCGAAGAGAGAAGACAAAGCGTTGTGTAACTATACAGACGCTATACAACGTTTATTAGTAAGGGGGTTAGTCTTTAACGCATAGATATTTCTATGGTTTAACGTCTGATCCTAAATACAAAATCGGCCCTCTCACAAACATTTGGCAGCCTTCAAACCTGTTGCATTTGCCAAGAGCTATTGGAAATCGAGCCTTTGGACGACCGACCGCTTTGTTATCCTTTACTAGGGAACTACTGGCAATACGGATTTCAAGTAAGGTAGCTCTATTTATCAGTCTCAGCTTTGCCTACATTCCGGGGAAGTTTATTGCTGAAATTTGTTCACCATTTCATCAACGAAAGGCAAACGGTGAAAATCACATATCGATACTTTAATTGGCAAACCAGCCAACTCCATATGAGAAAATTTTTCAGGAGACACTTAAAACTGTATAATATTTGTTGTAGACAAATAAAAAAATAAAAACATACTAATCAAATCAAAAAATATTTTTGACGAAATTTGGAGTTGGCTGGTTTGCCAATTAAGGTATCGATATAGCACCGATTTTTTCAAATGGACCGATGTCTGTTTATCTAATTATTTAATGGTTTAAAAATTACAAATTGCCCATAGGTCGCCTTTTCCATCATCCAACTAATGGAAACTGTGGTCGGGTATTAGTATCGGCTCTCGACACGTAGTTATTTAGAGCTTTAGTTAAGACCATACATAATTAGCCTAAATTATTCCCACTGCTGGGACACAGGCCTCCTCTCTGTGAGAAGGAGTGGACCGTAATCCACCACGCAGCGCAGCCCCAGTTGGTAGATGTCACACGTCTTCGAATTTTTAGTTCTAGAACCTGCCGGTTTCCTCGCGATGTTTTCCTTCACCGTTTTGAGAGCAGTGGTGATGTACCTAATAACTCTACATTAAATAAAGCTTCTGACTGTGTTCGAACCTACGACCAACAACTCGTAAGTCGCGGCCGTTACCACCTAGGCCACCACTGCCCTCTAGTTAGAGCATAGATTTCATTAACTTGTCTGTTGACATCTTGTCAACATTCCCTTGCCGTTAATTAACATTACCCTGCCTAATATTTCAAGGAAATACATACATAAACTCGATAGCGGTAGGCAGAAACTATACAGGTTGAAATAGAAAACATGCGACAAATCGAAATGGGATATTGTACTTACTCATCATTATGAACAACTTTTACTATGGGACCAAACCTGAATTCCTGAAAATAAAACAGCTGTGTCCCTACATTTTGACGAGTTATGCGAACAATGTAGGGAACAGCTGATTTTTTTGTCGCGATTTTAAGTTTGGTCCCATAATAAAAGTTGTTCATGATGATGAGTACAATCTCCCATTTCGATTTGTCGCATGTTTTCAATTCCACATTGTCCTTACATACTCCTTTTGCCTCGTTTACGTTCATATATCTGAAGGCCAATTCTAGTAATTTAAAACGTTCAAAATCTAGTCGCAGTCTCATCTCAGCGACAAACAAATGTCAAAAGCTTGTCAAAATGTAGGGAAGTTAGAGGTATTTTTGACAGATTGAGACTGAGATCAGACTGTGAACGTTCTTAAAATTACGAGAATTGCCCTTCTGGTCATACACGCACGCCAGTTGCGAGTACTTCCTAACGCATCTGACCTTTCTGAAGAACATTTCCTATAAGGCTACTACATGTCCTCCCAGGCGCGTACGTGTTCCACGCACACCTCAAAGAGGTGTCAGCATTAAGGAAGGGGCCTGTTAGGGCCGAAGCCTGCCGGGGTAGCGGGATTGTCCGTAAGAGTTACCGCTACCCCGGAACATAAAGGGCTAAGGAAGGAACACGGGTGGGTTTTAGTCAGTAAGAGTCTGACACTCCTTTCCGCTCCACCCAGAGCGGGAGGGGTCATTTGATGATTTCCCATCCAAAAAAAAAAATGCCCTCCTAGGGCGTCCCCTCCCGACGTTTCCACTCACATCTACCTTGTACTTTTTATAAAATTTCAAGGAAATCTTACAAGAAAACAAGCCAATATTGTTATAATATTCATATTTATTACAAACTAGAATAAAAGTGGAATGTACAAAAGAGAGGAATAATTTAATCTAGGCATCCATTTCATACATACTAGGATTTAAAATAAAGTTTTATTTACCTATGACAAATCGCAATATAATACGACTCTGAAAGTCCCATGGAACATAGCATATAGGTACAGACGCCAGCGCATGAAGCTACTCCAAACTGTCAAATTTTCCTAATCAACTTTGAACCTTATATTTAAGTGTTAAAGTTGAAAATCTATTAAAGAAATTTGACAGATTGTAGTAGCTTGATGTGCTGGCGTCTGTACATAAGTAGGACATGGGTGGTGTGGTATACTTCTCCTACATCGACATCATCATATCTTAATCAAAAGCAAATATTTTATAGTTTGTTCCAAAAGTATCTGAAGAAAATGTAAACATCCAACGCTCCATTCGATCAGAAAACGTTCCTGTCACAAAAATTCATTATTCAAACTTAAAAATGCCGACCAATTTTAAGTCTTTGATTATTGAATTTTTACCATAACATAACATCACGCTTGTAATGCCCGAAGGGTTGGGTAGAGGTGTACCTAGTACAGCCTAATTTCGCCCGTTTTTTTTAAGTCCCATGTAGTAGGGAACGAGCCTATTGCCATCAAGCGGGCACAAATCCAAACTCCGGGTTGCTACTGAAAAGATTCCTGATAGAAAAACCCAGTAACACTTTGCCCAACCTGGGAATCGCACGCGGGACCTCATCCTCAGCAGTATAGCGCTTGCGACCAGTATGACCAACGATGCAGTATTATGAAACAACGGCGTCGTTCACAGTCGATTTTTTTTTAATGATATGGTTACTTGAATACTTAATTCCAAAATTCAAAGTTCATATCACCCTAAAGATGTTTTTATTTGACAATCGAGGTTAATTTCAATGATTTTTTGATTATTTTTAAGTAATTACAATTAAATAAAATGTTATTCAAATAATATTTTTTGGAAAATTTGGTGAAGCAAAGTACCTTCATAATACAGATGAAAATATTACTGTCCTATAGTGAATGATTACGTAACAATTTAACATGAACATGGTAAATTTATGCCCTGCCCATTGCCATTTAATATTGGCAATTCTTCGGGCACGTTGGTCGCAGAACAGATGGCCGATGGGGCCGAAAGGTTCTGGAGTGGCGACCGCGTACCGGAAGACGTAGCAGTGGAAGGCCTCCCTCAAGATTGACCGATGACCTGGTCAAGGCAGCAGGAATTCGCTGCAAGCAAGAAGCACAAAGACGGACGAAGTGCCTATGTCTAGCAGTGGACGTCTTTCGGCTTAAATTAAGAATGATGATGAGGGTTTCTTTGCACTTTCGTAAGATACTTTTAGAATAGACCATACATTCTATAGTTTACCGTTAGGTTTTATTATTTGCTCAGATGGGGTCTGAGAGATCATAATCTTAAAATCTAATTACATTGAGTTAAGTTTGAAAAAAAAAAATCAGAAATAAAAATAACAGACTACTTTTACAGAAAAATCGTGTTGGAAAATATGTATTTATCTTTTATATTATGTATATTATGTATTTAAAACAAAGCTAGGTACCTATCATAGATATAGTTACTTAGCAATAATATGGGCCAAATTGCCATCTAAAAAATGTGAATTGTTTAAATTACAAACATCAATTATCTTTTATTTACAAACCATCCATTTAATAATAATTAATACTTTGTTAAATGTCATTAAATTATAATTATAATACTCTGCCTTCAGGATAAAAGCGATATGTTATGAAATGCCTTTCGTATTTATTAATAAATATCTATATGTCATGATTATAGAAATATAAATGTTCAAAGGCAGTGATATCTTACAAATCCGCAAAACTTAATACAATAGCGATAGTAGTGCCATCTAGTATCAAATAGTAAAACTTCCAACAAAGCAAGAAAGTTTTAGCTATAATAATAAATCACAAGTGGTAATTTCAAGTAAATTCAATTGGCTGTAAATGTGCATTGGCAACAACTTGGTATCCAAAACAAATCCGTGTAGAGGTTTTGTCCGCTAGATTGAAGGGCCACCAAACGTTTCTGGATGTATTTTTGTTCGCAGCGAGAAGTATATCCAGGAGGTGTTGTACATAATCCATTGCATGTTGTAGACCTGTAACGTAATTCATCATAGTACACGATTTGTTTAGCAAATTTTTATGTATATTATTGCTACTGAATAATAGATGGCGCTGTTTTCAAAAATCATACATCAGGTGTTTCTAATTTCTGAAGACAGATGGCGTTACTAAAAGAAAGCTTGCTAATCGTCGGAAAATATTATTATGAAATTTAACATACGTGCAAATCTCAGCTCGCACCAGTTGCGACATGTTATCGGGCATGTTGACGACGTATTTCCAGCTGCCTTTGTTGTTGAGGGCCGCTCGGGGAGTTATAAACTCGGTTCGGACGGAGCACAGAGTTTGTGTATTAGGTGCTGCTGCCTGTCGACGATGACGCTCTGCGGATGTTTCTTCGCTGTGGAATATAAAAATATTATGTAATGGAAGATTCGTCTATTCTATTGCTGGAATCTAAAGCAATAGACTTAGTAAGTTCGTCCCAACCGCTAAAGTTAAAGAAAGTAACGTAAGGGTTTGAGAGATTCTGCACGCTTCTTTCCTATTACTCTTCAAGAGGGCGCCACTATAGAACAACATGTCATGTCTCTTGATCAGTAAGCTTCACCACACAGCGTTTACTTTTATTTATATAAATTTCGTTTTAATATTTCTCAAAGCTTGGCAAAGCTTTCCCATTATTGAAAACTATGACTGTTCCATGGGTCATGTATTATTAAAACTAACTGCCTACGGTGACCATTCAATTCATCCTCCTACTCTTTCCAATTTATTTGTGATCAGTATCTATAAAACTATCTTCACGCAGTTCGCTTCCTTCTGTGAAAATCAGCGCTGTGCTGTGGATCATATAGTACAGCCGGCACCACGCTGAGTGAAAGCCTCCTTGTCTCAGTTACGACGTGCAGCTGCCGAATACGTTTTTCCTTGTTTTTAATTCTAAGTCAACAAAAAATACATTAGCTAGTGGGCTAGCTAATGTGTTTTTTGTTAGGAACCTTCTCCGGCGCGCACACAACAACTTACCAAAGTTTCATCACAATCGGTCGAGCCAGTTTCGAGTTTTTGAAAGACAAACGGACGGCAATTGATTGAAGATGAAGATATAGACTTGTTTTATTTTACTAAGGGCTGATTTTTCAATCCACCGATAATATTTATTTAGGTACAGGATAAAATTGACATCTGACAGATTTTGTATGGAAGAACTGTAAAAAATTCAAAATTATTCCTCCGGTAAAGTTATTTGCGTTAGAAAAATCAGCCCTAAGTAGGTGTTCGAGCTAACGTATCTGTTCTGTGACACTAAAACATTTTTTCTTTCTTTTCATACCTTACTTAACCTCTACTACTAAAGGTCATAGCACACGTATGAAACCGGAAAGGGATCGGCACCGTATCAACTTGAGCCGTTCAGTATACTTTGTATGAAACTCCCTACTGCAACGCACACTAAACGGAATCGTAACGTAATCGCCTTGCCTCGGGACAAGCTCACGAACCGCGGTGCGATGCGTTACGACTCGTCGTCCCCGCGCTTACGGTTCGACATCCTCGCGCTTACGTCTCTCCGTACCTGAGCTTACGTCTCTTCGTGCACCTTTGTCCCTCTCACCCCTCCCGCGGCCTGCCTGTACCATCAACCAGCGGTCGGCGAGCCGTAAGCGCGGCGTCGCCTAGCCGTAGCCGAGTCGACGTATCGGGGCTTCTGATCCGCTTTGGTTACGTGCTTACGTTAGGTTGACGCCTGTTTGACGGCGAGGCGAAAGGCGATACAGTGCCGATCCCTTTCCGATTTGATACGTGTGCTATGACCTTTACTCCTTACAACAACAATATTTCACACGAGATGTGAACATCTAGTGAAATATTTTCATTAGGTAGGTGTAGGTACTAACTTGGAAAGTCCCAGCGCTATCCTCAGCGCCTCAGCCCCCGTCAGCTTCCTCTTCTCAGCCGCCTGCACGAGCGCTGCGTTTCTCTTGCGTCGCCGTGCGGTTGACGTGCGTGTCGGGAACGTCACCGAGCGTTCTATCGTCACGTCGGACCGGGATGGTGATACGTATCTGTATTGAGAAGTGGGAAAATGTAAGATTTTATGTTTTTAGGGGATCATCAGCAGCCTAGCCTTTTCCCAACTATGTTGGAGTCGGCTTCCAGTCTAACTGAGTGCAGCTGAATAACAGTATTTTACATCCAGCAACTGTCTATCTGACTTCCACAAGCCAGTCACTGAGTATTATGATACCCATTGGTGAGACTGGTTGTCAGACTTTCGGGATTTTGGCCTTTTAGAAGATGTGAGAAACGAATTGAGGAACCAAATACATGAGTGAGTGGCCAGGTTAATAGGTACAAAAGAATAAGAACTAAGCTAAATAGATATCTATAAAGAAAGAAGAAAGGAAGAAAATACTTTTATTTGCGGCGAACATGACGGACTAAACAACAAAATACACAAAAAAAAATAAGAAAGGGTAGGGGGAAACATGCGTCACATCCACGCAAAACGGCTATCGCTCAGCTTTATGCTGTTTGCAAGACAAAACCCCAGCGCTGGTTTTCACTATACTAATTACTAACAAAAAATCCAGTTATAAGGACAGGGATAAGAGTAGCCAATTTCACCTAGTTCATGTTCATAGGCAAAAGAGATACTTAACCGGTAACGTTATAGACAACAAAATAATGATAACTTAAACATGTTTCAAACCAACAACAATTTAATGAAGAGTTTTTTCTAACAATTAAAATTGTAAATTGTAGTTAGGTACAACATTATTATTCATTGAATTTGAGAACTCTCTAGCGGCGGCGCCGGCGCAGACCAATGCTTCGACACTGACTGACTGATTAATTGATCATGTTAACGAATCAAGAAGTTTCTATTAAACACATCGATCATAGAATAAAAAGTTGGCAAAAGATATAAATACATAAGTCGATAATTAAATCGTTCTTCTGTCGATGCTCTTTTGTTTTTCCCACGATGATTTTTCTCTTTGGATAAGGAACTTCGTAAAGACATCTTAAATCATTTTTAATGAGACAATCATACGATCTTAGAAAGATGTGAATGCATTGCATTGGGTTTCCTGACAAGGCCAAAAGCCATTGGAAAATCGGGAAGTACGGCCTGAGGAAATAACACCAAGAGAATATCCGCTATTGCCGACAAACTACGATCTCCAATGCCTTTGGTGAACTGTTAAATGGACATCCCAAAACAATGAACGATTGTAGGGGTCATTGCTAGGCTCATCATTCAGCCGAAAGACGTCCACTGCTGGACATAGGCCTCCCCCAAGCACCTCCACTTCGACCGGTTTTGTGCTTCTCGCATCCAACGAGTTCCTGCGGCCTTCACAAGGTCGTCGGTCCACCTTGTGGGAGGCCTTCCAACGCTACGCCTTCCGGTACGCAGTCGCCACTCCAGAACCTTTCGGCCCCATCGGCCATCTGTTCTGCGAGCAATGTGCCCTGCCCACTGCCACTTAAGTTTGGCAATTCTTCGGGCTATGTCGGTTACCTTGGTTCTCCTGCGGATCTCTTCATTTCGTGAGCGACCACGTTTGCTAGCCACGTTTGCGATTGCTAGGCTCATGTTTCGATTATTATTGAACCATGCGATGTGTAGCAGAGGACTTTACCTGTCTGATAATTATCTAAAGAAACTGGTTTAATATCTTGTGGTATAATTTCTGATGAACATTAGAAAAGAAAACCAAATCATCATCTGCCTAGCCTTTTCCCAACTATGTTGGGGTCGGCTTCCAGTCTAACCGGATGCAGCTGAATACCAGTATTTTACATGGAGCGACTGCCTATCTGAGCTCCACTACCCAGTTACTGGGTACCACGATACCCCTTGGTGAGACTGGTTGTCAGACTTTCAGGCTTCTGACTACCCGTAACGACTGTCAAAGATCCACGAATGACAGCCGGGACCAACGGCTTAACGTGCTTTCCGAGGCACGGAGGGGTCTCGGTATATAAAGATGGTCACCCATCCACAGACCAACCATGGCAAGCGTAGCTTAACCTGATCGATCGACCAGTGTGGCTGTTATTATTTAGCCACGGGCCCCCTAGAAAAGAAAACCAAATAATATATAAAATTGTACAAATTATACTCACTTCCACCACTCATTAGGATTATACTGCGACACCCCACCCGAAGAAGGTCGAAACCACTCATTGCTCTCATAATTCGGATAAAAATTCGAACTATCAAAGAAATTCTGATTAAAAGGGCTCTGTCTTAGAACCTTCTTATCATAATCTCCGAAGTTTCTGGTCGGGTTCCAACCACCGTAACCGTTGGGGGAGTAACCATGGAAACCGAATTTGGAGAAATTTGTTGCTTGGTATGCGTTGATGTTGTATGGTGTTGAATCGCTCGCTGTCGGCGGCTGAAGCGGCGTTTTCTGCGCAAATATATCTGCGGAAAGATGGTATATTAATAACTATGCTGCGCCCCGCGGTTTCATCCGCGTAAATGTCGATCCCGTGGGAATATCGGGATAAAACGTATACATACGAGTATAGCCTATATGTTAATCCAGGGTGTCAGCTACCTCCATACAAAATTTTATCAAAATTGGTCTAGCAGTTTGAGCGTGAAGAAGTAACAAATATACATATAAACGCACACACACACACTCAAAAACTTTCGCCTTTATAATATTAGTGTGATTAATTAATGGAAGAAATAATGGTGTTGATAATGCTTAGGTTTAACGGTGAACTGTGAATTTATTATTTAGGAATCCTACTAGGTACGGTCGAAAATTAGCTTTCGGCTTCCTCTCCCAATAATCCTTTCAACCATCAATGCTATGTCTGCCATTTTGAAAATTTCGTCTTCGCATTAATTATTGACTATTGTAGCAGTTCTTCTTTAAAGCTAGGATTAGTCTTTAAAGTGAGATAGTCAACAGTCTGTAACTACTTGTTTACTAATCTGGACAGTGCATAACCTCGACAGTTCAAAGATGAAAGCTCAAAAAACCGAGTGTGCTTATGACCACACGACTGAAGTGAAACTTCAAACGTATTTGGCTATGAGAGGAAGAGAGAAAGGAAGAGAAAAATGTGCGCGCGCACTGCTTTCTCTTGCTTATATCCCCCACTCAACTCCCGTTCGCCTCGCCCGATCACACTTTTCGTAACGCTTACGTCACGCGTTCGCCAGCTTACTCCCCACGTCAAGCGTGCGTAAAGAAGTTTCACTTCAAAAAGGCTCTTAAATTCCTGTTTACTTGGATAATCTTAACAACGTTCATGTATAAATAAACTGACTTCCTACTTAAGCTGTAATAGTTTCTAAAACCGTACAGTCGAACATGTAAATTGTACAGACGCCAGCACATCAAGCTACCCGAAACTGTCAAATTTTCACAATCAAACTTGAACCTTATGCTTGAGCGATAAAGTTGAAAATGTATTAAAGAAATTTGTCAGATTGTAGTAGCTTGTTGTGCTGGCGTCTGTACGTAACATCACGCCTTACTTTGCCAAAGGGTTGGGCAGAGGTGTACCTATAGTAGTTATAGTAGTACGTACACCCACATTTCGCCAGTTATTTACGTCTCAAGTAATAGGGGGTGAGGCTATTTCCATCAAACGTGCACAAATACAGACTCTGGGCTGCTACAGAGGAATTCCAGAAACATCAAAAAAAAAAAAAAAAAGAACAATTGAAAATGCCTATGGCATTAAGTCCGCCTCTGTACATTTTATGTACTTGAAGTATTATATAAATAAAAACCCCAAAAAAACTGCCTGACCTGGGAATCGATTCCAGGACCTCGAGCTCAGCAGTAGCGCTTACTTATACATACATACATAATCAGCCTATAATGTTCCCACTGCTGGTACACAGGCCTCCTCTCGGTGAGAGGGAGTGGGCCGTAATCCACCACGCGGGTCTAGTGCGGATTGGCAGATGTCACATGTCTTCGAATTTTTGGTTCTACGACATGCCGGTTTCCTCACGATGTTTACCTTCACCGTTTTGAGAGCAGTGGTGATGAAATAATTTACACAAAGTAAAGCGCCTGTCTGGGTTTGAACCTACGACCTACAACTCGTAAGTCGCGGCCGTTACCACTTGGCCACCACTGCTCACTGACTGCGCAGTAGCGCTTACGACTAGTAAAACAACTAGGCAGTTAAATAATTGTATGTACATTGCTATAAATATTCAATTGCGTACAGTTTACGACAGCGTACGATTCATATCTTGTACGCGTAATCGAATTGGTCTTTACTATTTATTTATTAGAGAAATCTTTCTTACGAACGTGCGTAGAGGGGACATCGAATGTCATATCTGTAAGTATCTAATATTGTGGATCTAACTGGTACCTGATTTCATTAACTCTAGGAAACACCTGACTGAACGCCTAAATGATTTTCAACTCTCGACGCTGAGCATAGGGTTGAAAATTCAACAGTGCCCTTTTATTCCGGCATTCATTTAGGTGTCAGCTAGTCTTAATTAGTGAAAACGGGCTGCATACACTGCAGTGTGAAAGTGTACCTAAGTTTGACCTATGATCATTTTTACGATAGGTAGGTATATAGATATTTATACTATTAATTTCATTACTGTAGAAGTGCTCTTAATTATTTTTCGTTTTATGCGCTTTATTTATGAAATTTTTCATGAGGGATTTCACTTAACATTATATTATTATTTCAGATTATTATTTAACTAAAAGTTCAATCTTAGTGTAATAAAATTAGGCATAACTAATGTGTATTTTTATATCCTTTCAAAATCATGTGCGTAAACATTATTTTGTACCTACTTACATATGTATATGTATAAATTAACGGTAAGTGAAATTAGTTGTCCTAAAGGTACCTACCGATAATTTCAGGACAATTTTGTTCAATCGAACTTTTTTGTTAATGTCTAGGTAAGGGAAAGTGCGAAGACTAGGTTTACATTCTCCTCAAGTCAAACGAACCTTTACATACATGTTTACTCACCGTGATTATACCTCGTATGAAACTTAGTATTATAGTTCTTCTGGTAGTGAGGGTCATTGACCAGCGAGATCTGGTCTACGTGGGGCAGCGAGTTGGGCCCGTAGTCGTAAGGGTAGTCGTTTTTTTTCAGCGAGAATTCGTCCCGAGTCTCGTCTGATAGAAGAGTGCTGATATCGTACTGTCCTGCTTCGATCAGCTGGCGGATTATCTTCCTGGAAAATACAAGTAATTCATATAAGTTCATTTTTTTATAAGTTTATTTCATAATCAACAGTTTTTAACAAATACATTTTAGAGGTCTTCTTTTAAGTATAGAGATACCTGTAACAAAGACCTCCCTCTTCCATGTCTATGTACAGCCGCCAGCACATCAAGCTAATACAATCTGTCAAATTTCTTTAATAGATTTTCAACTTTATCGCTAAAACATAAGATTGGATCTTATGTTTTAGCGATAAAGTTGAAAATCTGAAAGTTGAAAAGTAGATTGGGAAAATTTGACAGTTTCGGGTAGCTTTATGTGCTGGCGTCTGTACAAACAAAGCCTCTTAATGACAGAATCAATTACAAAAAAAAAATGTTACAATAAGAAAAATTAAATTAGAGAATTTACATATAATTATAAAAGTGGTTTAGAAGATACGGTATGGCTGGTCTACAAATTCAAAGTCGCTCAGCGAGGTATGAACAGAGCTTTGCTTGAAGTCTGACTAAGGTGCACGGTCGAATCTGAAATGAAGTGATCCAACATATAACTGAAGTAATTGAGCCGGCAATGGACTGGCCATATATCAGCTGTTGTAGAACCACAATTTAGCAAACGTACCTATAGCATGACTACCGGTTAGACGACGAACTTCGCAAGGGTGGCTGGTAGCACCGGGGAGAGGTTAGCTGAGAATCGAGTTAAATGGCGTACGATTAAGACATAAATCTGGCAGTGGACTTCGGGTTGATGATGAGGAACTTACTCAGGATAAGGGTCCGGGTGCACACAGTATGTGAGCCCAGGCTGCGCACAGGGAGGTGTCCGGCCAGGTGGCGCTGGTTCCAGCACACAGTTATGTCCGTAGGGGCAGCTGTATCCATCTCCACTATGTACTGATAACCAGAGTAACTGCAACAACGGAAAAAGAAGAATTAATTCTGCACTCCTCTTTTTGTGTTTTTCGGGAGACAGAGACTGGAGGACAGTATTTGATTTGAAGAACTTAGCGCGTTTGGCTAATGTATTAATATAATATCATAGTGAACAGTAGAATAGTGTGAGCCTCGTTATACCGTAGTCAACTTTAATACTTTTACGTAAGAGAGAGGGCTGCCCATTGGCTTTGGCTTTTCCATAAACAATTACTATTGTAGTCTAATCTTCTTTCATTCAATGTTTAAAATATAAATCTGCACAAATCAGATTACGTAAAAGAGAAACGTTGCTGAATTATCATGTCATCACCAAGTCATCATCATTATTGCTATGTCAGTTGCAGACGTCAATCTTTGATGTGAATGTATCATTTGGGCGTAGGACACGCCCATCTGGGCGGATCTTACTGTCATCGGCATTATCTCCCTGTTGGCAAATTGACAGTATAATGATGTGGAGATAGTTGCTGTCAATATTATCTATTACATCATTGCTACCGTTGACAGTCGACGAGTACACGACGAGTATTCTTGATTGATCTATTTGAAATGAGTTTCGAGAAACGAAATCGATCAATGTTAACATCAGGAAGTGTCGCTGGCCTAAGCGACACTTCCTGATGTTCCAATGTTAAAAATCTGGTGCGAAAATATCGCCTATAGTACCAGCCGGATTTTTTTTTATTTGTAGCAGAAAATGTACGTAATGCATGCTGCTACGACGAAACGACAATTTATTTATTATTTTATTTATCCATTTATTTCAGGCATCAAGGCCCATAGAAAACACATAAAATACAATATTAATATAACTTAAAAATAATATTTATTTATTAATCACAAAAAAAAAAACCAATACCTCATTATAATTACAAACTAACTAAACACGAAATGACGGCGGGGGCGGATGACAATGGTTATACTCATATAACAATTATCCGTACTCGTATTTAGCTGTCAAAACATTCGACTAGAAATGTATATTGGTAGTACTTTACTAGTCTAACGGTATTTTAGACTCTTGAATAATTATGAAGGTATACGTCTATGTTATTCGAACAAAGTTAACTCTTTCCTTAAGCGTCACCCTATCGAAATGCGATTGAGTAACGGGCCTTCACATTTTGACATTAGGCTGAACGTGGCATTCTATATAACTTGTGAAAGTTCAGATTAATAGTTCACTTCCTGACTATAAACTAAACATTGGTGTGCAGAATTGAATGAGATTGAAATATTTCGAGTGTACGTAATTCCTTCTCCATACAATGTATTATACAGGGTGTTACAGAAAGGGTATATCAATACAAACGGGTTGAAGAATGTATCTGGTCTAGAATCTCTGTACAAAATTTCAGCTCAAAAGCAGTAACTTTGAAAATGCTTAATATTTTTTATTTCGATAGTTTATTAAATTGAAATCATAAAAAACGTGTCACCGCACTACGAGGGTCATTATCCAATATCTGTCGTGTGTCTGTGCGCCTAGTACACGCACATCACGCCGCCGCGCGCCAGTGCAGCGCCGTGATGTCGAAATAAAAAAATATTAAGCATTTTCAAAGTTAATGCTTTTGAGCTGAAATTTTGTACAGAGATTCTAGACCAAATACACTCTTCAACCCGTTTGTATTGATATACCCTTTCCGTAACACCCTGTATGTACGTAATTCTGGAATTTTAATTGAAGGCACAATCAAGGCCTGTTTAGCAAAAGGTAACCATAATTTATATTAAGATTTGGAAGAGTATTCTATTTGGAAATTATCTGCATTGTTAATGGCATCGTCGTTTAAAATCGTATGAGATAGAGACAAACGCAGGTTAGGTTATAGGGCACGCCACGATAGTGGCGGTATGACCCCTCTTTGAGGAGTGGCTAGAGAGGCGTCACGGCGTCCTCACCTATCGCCTGACGCAGGTCCTCACCGGACACGGATGTTTTGGGAGGTTCCTGCACATCATCAGGCGGGAGGAGACGCCCGGGTGTCACCACTGCGAGGATCGCCCAGAGGACACGGTGGAGCATACGGTGGAGGTATGCCCCGCATGGGCGGAGCACCGCCGTGCCCTCGTAGAGGCGATCGACAGCGGCGGCGACCTCTCGCGTCCGGCCCTGGTTCAAGCCATGGTCCGGGGCGAGAGGGAGTGGGAGGCGGTCACCTCCTTCTGCGAAGCAGTCATGCTAGCGAAGGAGGTGGAGGTGGCGGAACGGCTGAGGGAGAGAGCCTCACACCCCAGCCGCCGCGGGAGACGCTCCGGGCGTCGGGAGCCGCGTGACGACTCCCGGCCACCGTAGGCGCGGGCCTGCGGACGGAGAGTAATGGGTAGCTCACCGTCTGATCAGGACCAGGCCCGTGCCGGACGGCGCGTACGTGTTCCACGCGCGCCTCAAAGAGATGTCAGCATAAAGGAAGGGGCCTGCCAGGGCCGAAGCCTGCCGGGGGTGCGGGATTGTCCGAAAGGGTTACCGCTACCCCGGAAAATAAAGGGCTAAGGAAGGAACACGGATGGGTTTTAGTCAGTAAGAGTCTGACACTCCCTTCGCTCCACCCAGAGCGGGAGGGGTCATTTGATGATTTCCCATCCATAAAAAAAATAAATAAAAAAAAGGTGTCCATAATACCTAATATTTATTGTATATGGAAAAGTAACATATCATACTCGTTGCATCTTCTTTACGACGTACGGCATTTCATACAAACTTTCAAGCCCTTGTTTTTCGAAATGAATGAACTTATTTTAATGAAACTTCATACGAATAAACAGGATACAAAGGTGTAAAAGTTAGAAAAGTACATTTTCGAAATGTCTTACCTATTAAAAAAAAAATAACTGCAAATCTCTGTTTTTAGGTATAGAAAATTAGACTGATTTTAAATTTTCGAAAATATTCTTAACTAACTTTTTAGACCTTTTTATCCTGCTTATGCGTACAAATCATTAAAATCGATTCATTAATTTCGAAAAACAAGGGCTTGAAAATTTGTATGAAATGCCGTACGTCGTAAACGCTCTTAAGCAATTCTAATCTTGTGACATAATATTACATATTATTGCAGGCTGATTATACATTATATTCAGTAATGAATATAATTCAAGAGGCCTCATTTCAACAACAAACCTATCATTATTACAATTACTTCAATTCAATTTTGAGAAATTGTGAGAGGTTTGCGGTTAACAATAAGGAAGGCAGTAACAAGTTCAAGTCAAATATTTGGGTTATTAGAACTACATAATTTGAGGTTACGTAGAATTCAGAAGAACAGCCATGAGAAGCAATAAGAGCACTCAAGAATATGTAAGGACTGGATGATATGGAATGAAGGAGTACTGAGACTGATGCCATTATTTATAAAGCTATCTATGCAGGCCTTGAAATACCGGTATTTTTGGGAACTGGTACCATTGGCCTTGGTGTGTTACCGTTACCATATTAGTACCTGTACTATTGGTACCGGTACTAGTCGTAGTACCAGTACTTTTGGTATTTCTAAAAAGTCAAAGTCAAAGCATTTATTTCAAATAGGCACATAAAAGGCACTTTTGAACGTCAAAAATTATCTTAAAATAGAATTGATTCTAGTCTAATCAGTATCAGAACTATAACTTTCAGTGAGAAAACAGATATGTATAGTAAACTAAGTAAAACAGAAAAAATAACTTCAAAGTCGCCAATTGCGATTGCCGTTTTGCGTGGATGTGACGCATGTCCCCCTACCTTTTTTTATTCTTTGTGTTTATGTTCCTTTTTGCGTCAAGTTTCACGCAAATAAACGTATTTTCTTTCTTTCTAATTGTACTAGGTTCCACGTACAAATATGACATTTGTGGTACGTGGTTAGGTTAGGAGTGCCGGTACCCGTCTGGAACAGGTACTCGTCTGGAACAGGCACTCCCTGGAACAGGTACCCGTCTGGAACAGGTACCTAAGTACTGAAATGGCGAGAACCGCTAAGTCCAAGCCCTGATGCTAGGATAGGTAAATAAAAAAAATCTATTAATCGAGAAACTTTCTATTTATGACGCCTACTGACTTTCTGACAGCTCCTTTTACTGCGGATTTTTCAGACTAACAGGGAAAACCCTACGGCAATTGATTCATTGTTTTCCTATATTAGCGCCAACTTGTATTCTAACTTAGCTTAGGTTCGACGTTTCCTTATGTAGGTATTAGCTGTAAGTGATTGTCCACTTAGAATATTTACACATTTAGGTGATTTGTCCCAGTGACAAGTAGAGTTTTCTCTCATTATTTTCTAAATAGTACTTATTGTCACATACGTGTGAGCATTCTGTACTTAGTTGAATGCAAATTGTCGTGTTTTGATTCCATATTGCAACATTCGTACGCACCTATTATTGTTAAGAATTCACTAAAGTTATTTAGACATGTTAGAAAATAATTTTAACAAATTAATGTGTCCTTTTAATTTTTTACATGTAACATGTTTAAATATTTGTTTGTCCTTGGCGAAACATGTACCATGTTTTAAAGCAAATGAATATATTCTATTCTAAACTATTCGTGCGTAATGGTATATGGCATTCGCAGACAGCCTCATAAAACGCGAAGGAGTAAGTGTTAATAAATCAATCTTTACTCGTACAATTAACCTCAGAAGCTGGGAAATTATTAATACTCACTTAAATTACTTTACAACCTACAATTAATAAGTTTATAATAAGTTTAAGCAATTAACAGCTCAACTCGGACGAGAATATACAGGATGAAATTGAACACATGCGACAAATCGAAATGGGAGATTGTACTCGTCATTATGAACAACTTTTACTATGGGACCAAACCTAAAATCGCAAAAAAAAAAATCAGCTGTTCCCTACATTTTGGCGAGTTATACGAACATAAATGTAGGGAACAGCTGATTTTTTTTTCGCGATTTCAGGTTTGGTCCCATAGTAAAAGTTGTTCATAATGACGAGTACAATCTCCCATTTCGATTTGGTCGCATGTGTTCAATTTCACCCTGTATATTATGCTTATGATCAAATCCCTACTAAATTAATATTATAAATGCGAAAGTAGTCTGTAACCTGTTAATGTCTTAATCGCTAAATGGATATCGATGATGGTCTAGCTGTGGCACATAGGTAGACCACGATCTAGGACTAGGACACGGGATATTCCGATAGTAGGTTCCCGTGGGATAATTTCCGACTTTTAGGAAGGGGTAGTCGCGGGCCAATGCTTCTCTATGTGACAAAATACCAGTGAAAAAATCAAACATCAATAACATGTTGCCTCTATTTTTAAGGACAGTTACAAAATGTCGATGCTCCAATTAAAATTGCGATCGAATCACTTACATAATGATTCAGACTTCTCACAAATAATGATGTAAGTGCGTTCGGCTGCGCCTGCGACGCTTGTCGGAACGCCCACTTTTTGTATAAATGTCAATGTCGCTGTTAGTCACGGGGATTAGGCTGCAGTAGTTCGTCCTAGTATCAAACTGGTTTACACATAAAAGGGTAAATAGAATTTTTGGTTTAATTTTTTCGACTTTTTTGTGCGGTTTTTTATACTATAGAAAATACTGACCACCCGGGAAAAGAGGACAGTGATGCAATATTATCTGCTATCGAAAAAAAAAGACAAGGGAGTCTTTAAACCATTTTGATGCGCTTAAGCACTAAGCTCAGCTTTTCTATACTTGAAACCGACAAACATCGTGAGGATACTCCAAAATCTTCAACGCGCTTAGAACATGTAATCGATGGTCATTTCTTCTCTGTATTAAAATACGCCTTCATCTTAAAGTGGGACAATAAAAAACAGGTTGATGTAAATGCTAAACTTAACCAACACCACAGTTAAAAATACATCCTCAGCCCTGCCACTACAAAAACACCGCGTTACTAATCTGACTACACGCATCTCGTATGCGCGTCGCGTAAACGAAAGCGTTTGAGTTAATCTGACGCGCTTCTTGAATAAACCATTGACTTCTCACGGCATCGAAAACTGGGACTTGACTGTTGATGTCCTATTCTAATGTTGAGGAAGGCTTCTATTTGAAGTGTTTTCTTAGGTGGTAGTGCATTTGACGAGGTTATGTCATGTGTGGTGATGTCAAGAGAGAATTAAATAGAACCAGTTGTGGAGTTCCGCAAAGGTTAATACTTGGTCCTCTCTTGTTGTATGCGGTCATATTCTGCAATGTAATCTCTTGGTTTACATCATGGTGTCAATATAGCATCAGTTCACACAATCAGATTAGTTGTGGGTTTCCACAGGGGCTTTTATTTGGTCCTATGCTGTTGCATTCAATACGATACGTACCAAATAAGTAATTGGTCTATAAACAAAACAACCGAGAAATATTACCTACGAGTATGTCTAGGTTATAAAGTTTTATAATCATTATTTCTTGTAAATGAAAAATAATATTTACCGGATACCTAAGAACTATAAAATCAAATTGTTTTCACTTCATTAACTCATCGTATAATAGTAAATACACGTTACTTTCAAGAGACACGACATTTGAATAGGTTTAACGTAAGATATTCAATAGATGTAAGATTTGCCTTCATTTTGCAAGTATGTGTCGTAATTCGGTGATTCCGTTTGATGATACGCGAAGATTTGTCATTCGATGAATAGTAAAGTAAACACCGTTCTATTGGTGCTAATACATACACTTTTGTGGTAACTTTAAAATAGGTAATATTGGTGAGTAAATAACGCTTCTGCCAAAAAGTTTCTTAAAAGGTGTCTATCTCTTGTGTCAGCGGGAGAGGCTCATCATTTACATCATCGACAGGGGCTGTTCCATCGACTTCTGACTCGGCAGTGAATGGAAGACCAGGCAAGCAAGGCTCAAAGTGAAAAGAGAGGAGGCATAGTCCTCATCCCTCTGTGCCAGTCTCATCCAGGTCATCCCCGAGGTCCTCTGAAGGGCGGGAATGGCTCCTGTGATTAAATATACAAGCCAGCCAACAATGTTAGAAGCGGGGCTGGTTTCCTAGGACGAGTCGAATCGTGGAAACTCTTATAAATTTATCTTACGTTTAAATTTAACGTAAAATTGTCACCTCCGCGATGAGAGTGTTTCAGTTGACTACTGTAAGCATTCAATTCAAACATTTTCTTGGCCAAGAAGATTTAGTGATGTATCCCTGTTTTGGTAGTTACCTGGTTGTCTTGAAAATTAATATTGTCTTATTCCAGTCGTCATCGTCATCATCCTGCACTTATTTTGGAGCAGCACGTATTATTCATGCTTTCTCTTCATCTCAGTATTCACATCCATCATCTGCCTAGCCTTTTCTCAACTATATTCGGCTTCCAGTTTAAACTGATGTGTATTTTACATGGAGCGACTGCCTATCTGACCTCCACATACCAGTTACTGGGTAATACGATGCCCCTTGGTAAGACTGGTTGTCAGACTTTCGGGCTTCTGACTACCCGTAACAGTATTCACATCTCTAACAATATCATAACACTTCCGCACATGCTCCTTATGACATTTACCATTCCATAATGATTATTTACTGACTGCCTCGTTGGACAAGTGGTCGCAAGCGGCTACTGTCAACAGAACCTCACGCACTTCCATCACGTTCTGGGTTCAATTGTGTGTCGGGTTTCCATTCTCGGTAGAATGCGTGCCAGATCCTACAGCATTCTGAGTGTATTGTGTGATAGGTGGGACAGCCCCATGCTGGCTCACTGGATACGGCTACATACGTAGATGTCAGTCGTTTCAATTTTTAATTTTGTGTTTTTAGTAACATTAGGTTAAGACTTTTACTAACAACATATGGATTTTAATCTGCAATAAATTTGTTATTATTAAGGAATTTCTCAGTGACAGCCCGGAGTCTGGATATGTGCCCGGTTGATGGCAATAGGCTCGCCCTAGTGGTGAAATGTGGGGACACCTTTGCCTAAGCCTTCGAGGATTACAGGCGTGATGTTATGTTATTTGTTATATATATATATGACGGAGAAGGCATGTGTGTCTCGTTATCATCAGCCATATTTTAACTACCGTGGGCGTACTGTGGGTATGTGTTGGTTATTGCGCAATAGAAAAACCGTTTTCAGTTCAAATAAGATTATAATTTCACGAAAAAGTTAATTACACCAGCGAATCACACACTGTAGATACACTACACAACCTGGAACGCGGACAGTTTCTGAGCACATGCTGTTCGTATGGTGTCCAGTCTCCAAGAGAGCCCCACAACGTTCTGCCGCCCTGTCGTCGATCCTCCACGAACTCAGGCTAGACTCTATCAGCGCCACCAGATGGCGCTCGCGTCCCGATCATTTAAATGAATGACGTATTTCCGACACGCTCTGACATATATATTTTGCAATAGCACATATGACAATGATAATTTCAAAGTAGAGCATTGTCATCTCTTTATTAGCCTTTCATATCAATCAGTCTCGAAGGTCTCATTAACCTTCGCGGTTGCCCAACCTAATGTGTCACTATTAGTCACCATTGTCACACAATTGTCACTTCTCTAGATTGTGACAGTTCTCATTGAGTATTGTTGTGTATTGTCGTCAAATAACCTCGTTGTTTGGTGATAGATGAGACATGTTAGGTGTTGCATCAGTTTTAGTGACGATTCTTTCTTTCCGTCTACGAAAACGTTAAAACGAGCACATATTTCCATAAATTTTATGAACGTGGACGGGAATGTCTTTGACAATATCGTGGAATTCTAAAGCGTACATTAGTTAGTAAGGTTCCTATTGTTTTAAAATGGAGCTTTTTAATGTTGAGTAATCTTGTTGCCACTATTTCAATAAAAACGAGGAATCTAACAGATTGGTGGAAATTATTGTGTACAGAGTTCAACTTTGAACTGTAGAGAGTTTTAACATCTGAAGAGAGAAACATCCAAAGGAAGCTTCCTTTCAATCCTTTGACAGGTTTAGTTGGTGTCTGGACAGGCTGTTCTAAAATTTGGTACATGCAGTGATTGTACTGCAATGATTAAAAAATAAGTTACCTTCCCGTGGTCGCATGCCGCTGTACTAACATACTTATAAACTATGGTAGCATGCGACCACGGGAAGGTACTATCTTGTTTCATCCTTTTTAGTAGCCGGGTTTTAGTTTTTAAACTTTTTTTTTAATTTAATTATTTAGGGGCTTTGTTTTTCAGTAATATTTATATTTTTGAAATGTGCTAATTAAGCCCTTTCATTTGATACCCAACAAGGCGCCATACCAAAATATTTATTTTTAAATTCATGACTTTATGTCCGCTAGAGAGCGCCATATTCAATTTAATGTGACGTCACGTAGCCTATAACCAGCAGACGGTCAAGACGCTTCTAACGATACCTCATTTGTCAAATTACTATAAGGACTTTTGACGTTATGAGGGAACAGATGAACATGCATATACACATACCGGTTAAAATCATATACCCTCCGTAGTCGGGTAAAAAGCTCCTTCCTTCTCTATGCGAAGAGCCTTTTGCTCTGCCGTAGCCCAAAAAACTGACAGTTTTATTTTAAAATACTCGCTTGCGATCTCAACCACTTATTCAACGTAGACAGTGTACTTACTCATGTAAAAAAACTTGTTATCTTCAATCACAGCAATTAAGCTACTACAGTACTACGGTACGATACAAGATACTAATCGTGTATTGCGTTAAACTGTCGTAATAGTAACGTAACAAACAAAGCGATCTCAGATCTTCCGATTTTTTACTAATATTATCACCGCGGTTGCATTGTTTGCGAAACTTCCTATAACACGACCATGTTTCAGAGTTTACGTTTAGAATACTTATGTTTTTAGAGATCCATAGGAAGGACCGATTTCTGCTATGTTAGACTACGATAATGTTTCTGTTATGTTAGTTGACCAATGGTCTTCATATTCTTCTCATCTATTAACATTGGCATAGCTAGGGATTTTGTCTAAGGGGGGCAGCCGTCCTGCTAATCTACCACAGTCAAAACTCTACAAACCTCACATCTTGGTTAAAATCTACGAACTAGAAGGGTTCCGTCTTTTCCTTTTGAGGTACGCAACCCTAATAAAAGCGATTAAACAGTAAGTACTTCAATACTGTTGATTTTTCTAGGGTGGGCAAAGAAGTTTCTAGAGTGGTCATTGCCCACCCTTGCCCTAGCCCCCCCCCCCCTCCCCTCTAGCTACGCCCATGTCTATTAGTCAGTCATACAAAATAATATGTGTCTGTGTATGTGTATAGTACAAGTAACTGCGACCTAACTTGGATATAGCGCTCGCCGTCCGCTGGCGCAGCCCCGCTTGCATCGCTCGCTCGGCTAGCCCGCGGTTGGTCACAGTTCTAACCTTTTTTTTTTTTTTCTCGCGGTTGAAATCCTCATGGACTTCCTCTATCGTGGGGGTGACAGAGGGGCATGCCGGACTCTTACCGGCTAAAACCACCGCGGTGTTCCACCTCTACCTATAGCCGGGGGTGCGGGATTCGCAACAGCATTCACCGCTCCATTTTTTGGGGTGCCCTAGCTTAGTTACTGCGACCAACTGTGAGAAAAAGCCAGGAATTAAAAAAGACGCTTGTGTACATCATTAAAAGGTCAATAATTTTTTAAAGGGTCAGTTAAATATTCTTTTTCATATTTGAGGTGTAATACGGAACGCTGTTTTTCGCGGCTCACTCACTTGTCACCAAAAAATGTTTCTCTTAATTTAGCGGGGTAACATCATATTCTACGATTGTTAGTTACATAATGTGCATTGAATAACAAATTACATAGCTGTAATTATATACCTCTGAGTATACGAGTATGTAACCCTTAATCGTATATAAACGTGTGTGAGCAAGAGAATGTCAATGAATGAATGTGAATGTGTGTGTGTGTGTATGTGTATGTGTGAATTGCTCACGGTTTTATGATTATTTTTAATTCATTTAACTTGAATGATTTAATTAAGATAAACTTCGACTAGATTTTGTATTCCTAATAATAAAAAAATGTTATTCATGTATTACATGTATTGAACGGCCTCCACTTAATGCTACGCGATACGACTTTTTGCTATAGTCGTTATACTTTCCACTTTATACATTTTTTTAATTTTTTAGCAAATTTACTTCCAACGCTCCCTCGGCAGCCAGCCCCAATACTCAATACTTTCTTGCATTTCATAATGTGTACATTTATAACAGTTGGTATGTTAAAACATCGAATCAATTGTGGACCCTGTCGGGCGCAGCAAAGTTAATACCAACCGTTATAGCTCACTTTTCTTTCACCTTATGAGTAATTCTTATGTAGCTCAAGAGGCCTAAAAAGGCCACTTTGGCACACGCACATAAAAGGATAACACATAAAAATAATATAACACAATATAATATAACATAATATAACACATAAAAGGATAACATTATGACATTAAAGCAATTCATATTTTGTGGACTAGATGAATTGCGTGATAAGAAATTGTACGCAAATAATATTATGAATTGTCGGTTTGTGACCATTTTACGACTTTTATTATGATTCATAATGTTATCCTTTTATGATTCTGCCAAAGTGGCCCTTTTAGGCCTCCAAGTCATCCGCTTTATAATCGCTTCGCTTTGGACGCAACCTATCCTTACACCATTTTGAAATGCAGCAAATCGTACATCGCTCCACGCAGTATGTCTGGCATTGTCTACAAACCTCAACCACAATCTAGTTCAAGGGTGAGGCGCACTGTACATCCGCCATTTCATAACAGATAGCTGCTTCGATTTGCTTTTGATCCAGTTATGGGTCTGAGTATTAGAGGTGACGAAGAGTCGCGGAATTTCCCGAGCTTGCACGATGTTGATTGCAGTTGCAGTTTGCGTTTGTGCTTCGTAGTTTGGTAAGAATGCTTTATTTCAACATTGATGACACATTCTGTGTGGTTCTTACCAACGATCATTCTTTCCTAACCGTCGGTCGCCAGAGCATACTCTAAGGCTGAGGCTACATTAGGCCGCGACGCGACCTGCGACACATGAGCGATTAAAACAAATAAATGAATGCTCACGTATATTGCTACACCGTACATCAAATATTACTAGCGATCTTTGATTTCTTTATGCGATAGGAACAACATTACTGTAATCACGGTATCGGCTACATCAACATTCTTTTTTTTTTTTTTTTTTTTGGTTGGGAAATCATCAAATAACTTCTCCCGCTCTGGGCGGAGCGAGAGGGCGTGTCAGACTTTTACTGACTAAAACCCACCCGTGTTCCTTCAGTTGCCTGTGCCAGGGGCCACGGTATCTCTTTCGAACAACCCGCGACCCCGGCAGGCTTCGGTCCTGGTAGACCCCGTCAGTTAGTGCTGACATCTCTTTGAGGCGCGCGTGGAACACAACGCGCCGTCGACCCGGGCCTGGTCCTTATCGGACGGCGAGCTGCCCATTGCTCGCCGTCCGCAAGCCCGCGCCTACGGTGGCCGGGAATCGGCTATCGATTCCCGACGCCCAGGGCGACATCAACATACCTATCAGCGAATTTATTAGAAAAATTCTTACTTGCACGACTAGTTCAATAGTGCTACTAAATATGCATGTGGCTACATTATGCGTATAGTAAACCGCGATGGATGATTTGATAGCATGTGTACTGTAGCCACGTTATCGCCGAATATCGCCGGATTTTTACTTATAATGTAGCCACACCATGTTTATCTCGTTTCGCTCTTCCAATTGCATCGCAAATCGCTGCCTACTGTAGCCGCAGCCTAAGAGGATAGACAGCATAATATCATTTATGTGTAGTAATTTTGATTGTTTAACTACCAGATGGATTATTTATTGCTTCCACATGTGAACTTAGCTGGTAGGTTTTACAGAATATGATCATTATAGACCCTGTCGGGCACAGCAAAAGTAGGAGAGAGGAAGAGGGCTTTTATTTGACTACTTAGTTGTTATAATAAATATTGTAATTATTTTATTAAAAAAAAAACATGTAATAATCTGTCAAGCGCCGCTAATGAGACACAGTTGATTTTCTATCGTTTCGTCGCCGATCGGCGAACCGCGACGCTTGACCGGTTAATATTTTGTCATTTAAATATTCATTGATATTATAATAGCAAGTATATAATAGAAATTGGTTTAATTAATTTATGAACTAGCAGCGCCCCGCGGTTTCACCCGCATAAGCTTCGATCATTAAAAATAATTCGTCAATTTAATGGTAATATGCCTAGGCACATTTTTGTGAGAATAATACCTAGTATTTAATTGTTGTTATTAGTTATAGTTTATGTTTTTACTTATTATAAATATATACTTCGATTTATGTAATTAGTTTCTTAAGCCGTGTAAATCAAATAAATAAATGCAAACCCACTGTTCTAATTTTAGGAGTGTTGCCTAAAAACACGCTCCGTTAGAAAGTAGTCATAAGTCACTTTATAACAACAAAAAAACTGCAATAAACACGAATCTGAGTGAAATCCGGCAGATAACATCTGATGCAACAAGTTTGAATACCAAGTTACGTCCTTGCTATAGGCCTGTGAAAACACACGGTGTGCATTTATAAGCGTGCCCGTAAGGTGCCGCATTTTTAGTAAAATTAAATATAATTCTATAATAAAAATAGCCATTTTGAGAATTAGTCCATTAAAGACTCAGTTGCCATTTTGAGAAGTGGGCATTCTGCGCATAAAAAAAAAAAACAGTAGCACTCCGGGAGTGCCGACAGAAGTGAAAACAAAACACAAACAGAATACTTTGCCATCACTCACTGACATATCAGATATACAATAAAACCGAGTACATCCCGAGGACACCCAAACACATCCGAAGCGGTGTCGGTTACAGTAACGGTGGCGCGAATTCAATGGTTCTTTCCCAGCTCAAAAAATTCCCAACGCGCCTAAAGAAGTTTTCACTTCAAAAAACCTAAAACTACAACTTCCTTCTAAACCAGAAAGGCTGTTATAAGATCCGAAACTAACGCATTTATACGATCGCCAAAAATATTTGAAAGCTCAGGGTAATTTGGTCCAATAAGGGAAAGTTTGGAAAAGTCTATGTTTGTGTGTGTTCAAGGAGCTCATTTCTTCCGGTTACGTATGTGGTTAGAAAAATACAGAGCATAAGTTATTTTCTTGCTTTTGCAAAACTAAATCAGAAGACCAATTATTCTCGTAATTGAAAACGTTCAAAATCTACTCGCGGTCTCATCTCGACGACAAACAAATGTCAAAAACTTGTCTGAAATGTAGGGAACTTAGAGGCATTTTTGACAGATTGAGACTGAGATCAGACTGTGAACGTTCTTAAAATTACGAGAATTGCCTCTCAGGTTGATTGTTTTAGCTCACCGTCCGATCAGGACCAGGCCCGTGCCGGACGGGCGCGTACGTGTTCCACGCGCGCCTCAAAGAGATTTCAGCATAAAGGAAGGGGCCTGTTAGAGCCGAAGCCTGCCGGGTGTGTGGGGTTGTCCGAAAGGGTTACCGCTACCCCGGAACACAAAGGACTAAGGAAGGAACACGGGTGGGTTTTAGTCAGTAAGAGTCTGACACTCCCTTCCGCTCCACCCAGAGCGGGAGGGGTCATTTGATGATTGCCCATAACGTTTATTGTTTTAAGGACGAACAAGATACAATAGAAGTTTTATTTATTGTGATAACGTCTGGGGGCGTTTAGTGTCCCACATAGTGTTAAAACGCAGCGTAACCGCACGTAGTCTCCGGTCCGTATGTTTCCATTCTAATACCTCCCGTAAGTAGGATCACGTTTGAGTTCGCTTTCTAACTACTGTCACTTGTCCGGAAAACTGACACGTGTCACATTTCGTACGATGTGTCAACCGTCGAGTCGCACTCGGGAAGATATTATCATAATATCGTCTTGTAAGTTTGTGCCTCAGGTCGAAGCAAACATTACCCTAATTGCGTAACACACTATCTATCACTATCTGAACCATTTTAAAGGATATTGCTAATCCATTGCTTCATATGTTCGAAAAATTTGTCTGCTCATCAACGTAAATAACGCAATAAATGCTATTGAACCGTCAAAATGATAGCCATTGCTACTGGTAGTGTGTTCCACAATTAACAGTAGGTTTTTTACTATTATTCTTATTTTGGTGGTCTGAATGATTTCTAAAACTTTGTCCAACTATTTTATTTGGACCTTATATAGTACTAGCTGCGTCCCGCGGTTTCACCCGCGTAAGTCTCAATCCCGTGGAAATATCGGGATAAAAGTAACCTGTGCGTTATTCTGATGTAAGTAATGAATATTACTGCAAAGTTTCATCAAAATCCATTCAGTAGTTTTTACGTGAAAGAGTAACAAACATGCATCCACCCTCACAAACTTTCGCGTTTATACTACTATTAGGAAAGCAAAGATTAGGACAATAAGGGCCGGCGCACATCTGGCGAGGCGCAGCGTAGCGCAGTCGTCACTGCAAAACAAATATCGACCTTGCACCAATTAAAAAAGTTGAAAATAAATTAACTTCATTAGCTCGAGAGCGCGTCTAAGCGGAAAGAAGCGCGTGTCACAGGTTATTTATTTACAGCTTTATTTTTAGGCAGGCAACGTTGATATTTGTTTGGCAGTGACAACCGCGCGGCGCTGTGCCTCGCCAGATGTGCGCCGGCCCTTATATCAGTTTTCGCGCCCCCAGCGCCCGACGAAAAAAAAAAAAAAAACGAAAAATATATACCGATGAAACGAGCTGTGATGATGTAATAATAATACAGATTAAACGAGCTGTGTTATTTTGTCGTATATATACGACTCTGGCGGAATGGACACGAAAATATTTGTCGGATTAATCCGACGTAAGCGGTTAAAAGGTTAATAAGATCCCCATCAAAATAATAATAGCTTACCGGCGACTTAATTTCTATAGCCGTAGGTACTCTCTAAAAAAACGGCTATGAAAAACATCGCGGACCAGTTTACAAAGTCTTCTATTTCGAGTAGGCAGTACCTACGTAAAAAAGTTGTCGTCAAGCGCTACTACGCTGTTACAAAAAGTTGTCTCCTACGGTGGAACAAGCATACAGAAAAATTCGGCAACGTCATCCCTTTCATGAGGTTCAAGGCGATTTGACAAAAATAGATCTACAGAACCTTGTGTTTTAAATAACTACATTATTACCTAACAGATGTAAACATAATTGGCGAAAGTGGGTGCGCTATACTGTCGTCCATACGAAAAGTGCAATAACTCGAGGTTTGCGCTGAATTAGGCCGGCCGCAAACGTCCGGTTTCCTGATTCGGCATTCAGTTTCGGAATTCAGTTTCGTCAGGGTTTCCGAACGGAAAATATAAGAACGTGTGCGCTGGAGAGAACATTTTGTATGAAATGCTTGCATTCGGGTTTCCGAATCTGAATTCCGTAACTGAATTCCGAATCACGAAACCGGACATTTGTGGCCGGCCTTAAGTACATATTCTTAATTTGCAGAACGAGATCTATACAGGGTTATTGGAAAAACACCAACAACCTCTGATTTTTTTTTTCGCGATTTCAGGTTTGGTCCCATAATAAAAGTTGTTCATAATGATGAGTACAATGACCTCTTAAGAGGTTGTTGGTGTTTTTTCAATAACCCTGTATATTCTTTTTAGACACTCTTTACGTATCTATGATAAAGCCGGTTTTAATACTAAGCCTATCTGCAATATCTAGGTCGGTGCTTTATGATTTACATATCAAGACCGAAATCTCAATTCGGCGCAAAACTCGAGTTATTGCACTTTTCGTAAGGACGGTTTATAGTTAATTAAAACGGTACAATACCAATTTAAATTGCCAATCGAAATAAATTACTTTTAGAAATTAATTTCAAGAAATCGAAAGAAATGGATCACTCATCCCAGAAGATGTCGGTCAGAGTACCTACGACCGATAATTAGTAAAGTACTCCAGACCGTATTTCGGCCATGGCGGCCAATCTCAACGGAGACTTCGGCGCGGGAGATATTATAGTGCACAAGTGTGTTGTTTCTTCATTTATGTGTTTTTTTTTTACATTGTTCTCACATATAGAAGCAACAAGAATAATGTACCAAGGATTTTGTAATATCTTGATTTAAAAAGAGTGTCCATGGAGTTTCTTGCCCGTTCTTCTCCATAGAGATCTACGCTTTGGAATGGGCAACTAGCTTCAACTTTCTGACTAACTGACCGACTACTTAATTTTGACAATTCAAAAGTGCCTGTAATGGTTTAATTGAAATAAATGCTTTGAGTTGAGTTTGTGCGCAGACACAGGTGCACAGGCGCACTCCCTCTTCCCTGACTCTTATGTTACGGCAATCCGACACGACCGGAGAGTGATCAGGCGCAGGACCAACGACAAACAAACAAAACAAAAACAACAACAACAATTCTGCCCTCGTAACGGCAAATGCAGTACTTGCAAAATGGCGGTTTCGAGAAAAACGCGTTTAAGTGTTTTACTTTTCAATCTTTTTTTTTTCAAATTTTTTTAAATTTCATCATGTTTCAGCCATAGAAAAAAAAATCTACGTACCTATAGCTTGAAGTCTCCCCATGTCATTTTTGATAAAAATGGAAAATCGTAAAAATGTCGATTACTGCATTTAATTTTGCTATTACGAGGGCAGATTTAACATAATGAAATGAACGAAAAAAAAAAGAAAAATGAATGAAAAATGATGATGTAATGATGGATGATGTTTGAATGATGTTTTTGAATTAACATTATTATGTATACTGTAGTAAGAGGTAAATCTATGAACTAATAGTAATAATGTCAGCCCATTGCAGGTTAGAGACTTTTCTACACTGTCCATGGAGGTTCTTGCCAGTTCTTCTCCATAGGAACCCACTACGCTTTGGAATGGGCAACTAGCTACATCTTTCTGACTGACCGACTCCTTGAAAAGCGATTGTTTATAAAATTTAAATAAATTTTTGAGTTTGACAGAGAAGAAACAAGCACGGATTACCAGGCTAGTTCACTACTTATTGGCGACTAGCTGTGCCCTGCGGTTTCACCCGCATAAGTGTCGATCCCGTGGGAATATCGGGATAAAAACTATTCTATGTCCTTCCCCGGGATTAAAACTATCTCTATACCAAATTTCATCTAAATCGGTTTAGTGGTTTAGGCGTGAAAAGGTAACATACAGACAGACAGACAGACAGATAAACAGACAGAGTTACTTTTGAATTTATAATAGTATATAGTATGGATTTATTTGCATTACTCCCTTCACCGTAACCCAGTTTTGACCAAGATTAACTTAGAAAGTACATATTTAGGAATTGAAAAGGTCAGGTTAAATACGAAGTCGATTGAACTATTAAGATGTAATCAATGTTGGTACTGCTACGATTTAGTTTATCAGGCAAAATCAGTCATCATAGCAGATTTATGTTGTTCTTAGTAAAAGTTAAGTACTGAATTCAGCCCCATTAAAATTTTCAGTCAATATCCCATAAAGCCCCATAAAGGTGCAAGCTTATTCCAATTAACTTGAACACAGACTGAGTTACTGCTGAAAATGGGAAAACTCAATGGGGAAATTCAAATGGCGCTTAGCAATCGCATTTGAGACCACGAGATTAACAAAGCAATCTAAGGGTGGTATGCCACGAGGCAATCTTTGCGCCCTCGCGCCTCTAGTCGCCGCAGGAGACGCCCTGGGCATCGGGAATCAATCGCCGATTCCTGGCCACCGTAGGCGCGGGCTTGCAGACGGCGAGCAATGAGCAGCTCGTCGTCCGGTAAGGACCAGGCCCGGGTCGACGGCGCGTTGTGTTCCACGCGCGCCTCAAAGAGATGTCAGCACTAACTGACGGGGTCCGATAGGACCAATGCCTGCCGGGGTCGCGGGTTGTTCGAAAGAGATACCGTGGCCCCTGACACAGGCAACTGAAGGAACACGGGTGGGTTTTAGTCAGTAAAAGTCTGACACGCCCTCTCGCGCCACCCAGAGCGGGAGAAGTTATTTGATAAACTCCCACACAAAAAAAAAGAAACGGTGGTATACCACTGGTCAAAAATATCTTTGTCTAACGTGATTTTGATCAAAGACCACTAACGACATCTTACATTTAAAGAGGAGTGGCCTAGGTATTATTCTTATAATCTCATTACTCTCTAATGACACGCCTACATTGTCTCGATAACGTGAACGACACTTCGCACGCTCTCTGTTGTACAGTTCGCGATATCGCGACAATGTAGCCGTAGCGTAAGACTAGTCTAGCAATAAAATGGCTACAACAGATTAAGATTTAGACAATTGTCTGAAACGTGACCTTGGCAATAAATTGTCAATCGAGGCGATGATAATACTAAATGCTAGGGATTTTACCTAGAGTCATCCTAGAGTATTGTTGGTAATTAGTGGTGATAATTCAGGCGAAGATCCGGTTTTTCTTCGACATTTTGTGAGTAACTGAATTACTTACTAAAGGTCAGAGAGCAGTGGTGGCCCAGTGGTAACGGCCGCGACTTACAGTCCTAGGTTGTAGGTTCAAACCCTGACAGGTGATTTACTTTATGTAAATTATTTCATCACCGCTGTTCTCAAAACGGAGAGGTAAAGCTAAAATGAAAGACATCTAGCTCGGGGGCGGGCGTCCCACTGCCACTTCAGTTTGCTTATACTCTGCAAGCTTATCGGTAACTCTGGTTCTTTTCCGAAAAAAATTATTTCTGATTTTATCCTTCAAAGAAACTCCAAGCATAGATAACCCACTCCATAGAGCAATGTGATGTAATAAATTACACATTGTAAAGGGGCCACTGCTCAACCCATACAGAGCGGGCTGCTTATCAATTATTCAACTATGTTTTAATCTTTATATATAAAATACAAAGTCCTGACTGACTGATATATCACCGCACAGCCTAAACCGCTGGTCCTAGAGACATGAAATTTGGAGGGTGGGTTCTTTGTGAAGATTAGGTGTCCAATAAGAAAGGGTTTTTCGAAATTCCACCCCTAAGAGGGTGAATGGGGAGAGGGTGAAATTTCACGCGGGCGAAGTCGCGGGCAGAAGCTAGTTTGATTATAATTTAGTAAAACACCAATTACATTAATTACCATGGAGACAATTATTACGTTTTCATTATCTATTTGAATTTACAGATCATAAAATCCAATTAGTTACATTATTATAACATACAAATGTCATTATTTACTATGTTTTAGTCCTTTAATACGTACAATAATGACTTTAGTTTCCTGAAACTCGTAAAGTAATAACATTATTACAATTTGAATGGCTACTCTAATGGTTTGCATTGGTAGAGCAAAACAATTCAATATCAATAGATAATAGTGAATGTCGATAGTTTAGGTAAACGAGACAAATACGGAATGTTATATTATGTAAATATATGAATAAGTATCATAAACTTGGATATTTTATTGCGTCAGTTATCGAATCATAACTTAATGTTTCATTAATTTATTATGATACTTAGACATAACTTATCGTCACTGAAAAGTGTACAGTCGAGTACAGAATTTGTAACAAACGTCAATTTTTTTTTAAATAATGCTTTTGATTGCACTCAGATACACATTGATTGATCAGACAGGCAGTTGCTCCAATTAAAATGATTCAGCTGCATCCAGTTAGACTGGAAGCCGACCCCAACATACATAATTCAGAAAAGGCTAGGCAAATGATGTTTAGGAAATTACGCATAAATCTAAATTATTTTGTAAATAAAACGGCATGGAATTTCCAAAAGAAATTCTCAAAACAGTCTCTATTGTTAGACAGGAACAAATCGTTAAGCAACGTGTACACTTGCGTGCCGGAATACCTGGCCTCGCTCCACTTGCATACCATTAGAGCGACAATAGATTCCGCCTGTTTGCACAGCCAGCCTACGGGCAGGCAGACAGACAAATACTGCCTACTCACGCGTTTGTTCTTCACCGATTTCAAAAAAGTGAAATTGTGTGATGCGACATAGATTACTAAACGTGTCGTGTACCTATTGTTCTTTTTCGTGAATATGTGGCGCTTGGACGGTGTTTGTAAACAGTTGTCAATTATTTGCGATGAGAAGAATTTGTATGAGCTTTTTTGGATTACCTAATAGTATCTAAATTATTACAGGACAAATTTTAAGCAGTGCGCATACTGTAATCATGTATTTAGCATATTATTATGATTCTAATTTTAAGTCGGTTACAAGAAAAAAAAATGTTTCTTCCATACATTTTGACCACTTATATATGAAACACCAGTATTTTTTTTGTTGTCTAGTTATACATTTATCCTGTATACAACTAATTAGTTACTTGCACTAGATACTAAATTAACACTTTGAACTGAGCAACGTTATAATACGTAAAGTTTGATAAACGCTACTAGACACAACGTTTAATCACGTCAGCAAAAACGATGTCTTTCTTAAAACAACGTGTATAAACGGCTGCGGCTTATACCAATTCCTTCAAGCTACGTCATCGCGCCGTATCACTTAAAATTTTCGGACTGCTAGCGCCACTCCACGTTAGTTTTTTTCACTTTATAAGACACACATACATTCTAATTACGTATTTTGTATGAGAAAATCGCCGCGCAACAAACATTTGAATACCCAGATGCTCCGCTCAGTGTTAAATAATTAACTGACTGTACATAAATACAAAACAAAAAGACACCTAGGCGTCGCAGTATTCCTCCACATCGCAGTCATCCCGAAACGTGTCCACAAGACTGGCAGCATTGCCACGTTGAATGGCAATGCTAATTCTTTGGCCAAAGAACGAGCCAGGCTCCGTTATCAACCGAAATATATCCACTGCTGGGTAAATATGAAATAAAACTAACAAACTTATCACAACAATACTGTTATTAACTATACCAAAATGAAAGGCGCTGGTTCGGTAGTAAAACAAAGTATATAATAAGTCAATCAAAAACCAAAAGGTAGAAAAAGCATAAACAAAAAGGTGCAAAAAGGTAAAATATCACAAAGACTTGCACAACTGTGTTAAAGAATTTTGAAAGAGATGCAACTTTTGTAAATTTTTGTAAGAAATTCAGAAGTATTTTCACACTACGATCATGTGAATTTGTATTTTTCATAAATAATATACTTATACATACTCGTACATACATACAAACACAATTTTTTTTTGTGTTTATTGGTAAGGCCATCAGGCGACTTGGGGCATTTATTTATTTCGAAATGTTCGTAATATTCATAGTTTATAAGATTTTTAGGGAAAGAGAAACTGGAAAAGATTCCCAGAAAATTGGAAAAAATGGAAAATTAAAGTCCTTTTTTCTATGGCATTTCTGTATGAACTTTTTAGACAGGACGTCTGTCAGCAGGACAGCTAGTCGTTAATAAATCACATTTGTTTACGCTGTCAGGCAAGTACTTACCAATGACAATTGGCTATTTGACAGTTGTAACGATAAAATATATAATATGTTAGATATAGTAGCATATAGGTTCACAATAATCATACAATAGGTTTTATGCATTAAAATAAATTGTAAATATTTTATTTTTGAAAAATAAATTAGAGATTTTTTATCTGTGGATTACAAAAACTGAAACGCGAACGGCCATGATCGAGCATCGTATGACGTCACATCACAATAAATAAAACGTTGTGTGTTACTGTGTTTTATCATCGTTGGCAGTTTGCTGATTTTCCACACAAAATATACTTTTTATGCAACTTTTTATGCAAACTTTCCACACAAAATATGTTTACGAGTTGAAGCGTCGTAGTTAGCTTTACTTAGTTTATTGAAATGTGACGTCACAGCCATAAATGTCACGTGATCGGCTGTTTCCGCGCGAATTTCAAAATACGGAATGAAAAAAAACATTTTTTTTCGAATAAACAACGCTTTTTTAAGAAAAAAATAATTGTAAGAGGTATAAAATAAACCTACGTATATTTAAAAATATCTTTTCGAAAACTGTCAAATAGCCAATTGACAAAGGACATTAGGAAGTCGTAATTAAAAATAATTATGCTCTATAACCCAGATAAACGCATTCTCCATTTACATGAATAATAAATATGTTAAAATGAAGGTAGAATGATTAATTAATTGTTTCATAATTATTCATAACATAACACTAGTCTACTGATACATATAAATTAACTAGATATCAGGGTCTGTGTCAATCAATACCACCCATAGTGAAGCCGACTTGTAAATAAGATGGCGGTGCATTAATTAGACCATATATTTTAGCAATTATAAAACAATATTCTGTATAAATTGAATTATAAATCTAGGTACGTAAATAAAGTACAGTAAAGTCAATTTAACATGCCTGACTGTACGATAGGGAAAATGTTGATTTCCTATCGCACTAATATTATAAAGGCGGAAGTTTGTGAGTGTGTGTGTGTTTATATGTTTGTTACTGCTTCACGCTCAAACGGCTGGACCAATTTTGATAAAATTTTATATGGAAGTAGCTGACACCCTGGATTAACATATAGGTTAGTTTTTACCCCGATATTCCATACGCAAAATACGCGCATTGACGTGGAGTTGCGGACACCAGCCCGTATTACCTTACCCCGATATTCCTACGGGATCGACATTTACGCGGGTGATACCGCGGGGCGCAGCCAGTTTGATCATAATTGTATTTATTAACAATAGCTATATTTTTATTAATTACATCTACACCGATATAAAATGACCGAAGACATAGTAAATTTTCAACGTTTTTTTTTAGTTTTACTAACATCCGAATGATAATTTTCCAGTCAATCTTATATCGATTTTCTTTTGTTTTGACAACATTCACAACTTTATTCACTGTGTCAAGTCCAATATCAGTCGATCTACTCTTTAAATATCTTACCGTGAAAACCTCATTGAAGTGATTTGTATCCATTTCTAGCATCAGGAGGAATGTTAGCTCACTTTACCTAAGTTTTCAGGGTGCGGTTTTTACAGAATAGACCGGTTATTTGTCTTAATTCTGTATGACATAATTCTTCGAAATGACACGACACTTATCTTGTTACCTTACTGCGTTGTAGACCGCGTTTCCGCCCAACAAATCGTATTAGCTGGTATTACAATTAGCAATAAAAACAAGTCTGTCGATTGATTGATTGATAACGTCGCGTTGTCACAGCTGTTGTTATTGTAAGTACTTTATTATTTGCTAAGCTTTGTATTCATATCAATGTTGTGAATGGTAAGGTTTTAATTCTCTTTTTATTAATATTTCAATTAGGATTTATGTTTGTTCCTTGTAGGATTAAATGTCTGAATTTACCTTGAAAGTAAATTGAAATAAATCAAAATTAATTCGGTAGGAGAACTTGGCTTTAAAAGTAAGGTTAGTCTGTGGTCAGAAAGACTAATTTCAAAAAAAGTTTTAATGGTAGCACTGACTTATATTTTTCAGTTGTCTTTGGCACTGTAATTAAGTAGTGAGTTCCTTGATTGTATCTGTGAATTTAAAAAATATAATGTAGGTATTTTTTAAACTTTATTTTTTTAATAGATGCCCATGCCTTTGCATTAATGCAAAGAATTGAATGATTTTATAGACATTGGTGGAGTAGGTATCCGTCCAATGTAACATGGTGCTAAAAGATAGCAAAAAACACGTTGTTTTGTTATTTGCCGTGTAGGTACCTACGTTAAAAGCTTCTTATTAAGAAACGTTGAATAAAAACAACTCATCACACCTACATAGTTAACAAATTATTATTTTAAATGGGTGAAAATGAAAATGAGAAAATACAATTTTTTTCCATTGGAAGTTTACGCTTTGCAGTTTTGGAGCAAAAAGTCCTATTGCAAAATAAACAGAGGGATATCGTCTTAGAAATAAGAAATAATACTATATCAAATCGCTAACTAAAATATGGCTCAGTGAACGCAACTAAATCTATGTGAAAGGTTTTGTTGACACTTAGCGCAAAGATCTTTAACCCGGACCTTAAAACGTTTTACACTAATTACGTACAGGGACCGCGTCTAACAGGTACATGGTGCCATAGAATACAGGTGCCTATAGAATCGTTAATCCTGTACCGAATGCGTTCTAAATGCTTTTAGTTACGGGGCGTAATCAACGCTCAACACAGTCAATAATTGGTCTATTGTATACTCTGATCGCTTGTTCCAGCGCAGGTTTGGATGTAACTAGATGGCATTCGATCGAAGATGTCTCCTCATATGCCCATGTGAGTTTTTTGTTTTATTCTAAATTATGTAATCTTAACTAATAGTTTATAGAGAAAAATTTCGATTTTTGTTTGTTACTTGTTTTGACTGAACGGATTTGTATAAAATTTATACTACGTCCTAATCCCGGACATGGGTAGACCATGTCCGGGATTAGGACATAGTATAATTTAATCTCGATATTCCCACGGGATCGAGACTTATGCGGGTAAAACCGCGGGGCGCAACTATCCATACTAATATTGTAAATTCGAAAGTAACTCTGTCTGTATGTTACCTTTTCACGCCTAAACCGCTGAACCTATTTAGATGAAATTTGGTATAGAGATAGTGTGAGTCCCGGGAAAGGACATAGGATACTTTTATCCCGATATTCCCACGGGATCGAGACTTATGCGGGTAAAACCGCGGGGCGCAACTATTTTGAATAAAACAAAAAAATAAAACACAAATTATGTTAAGATTTTGTCGATCCACGTCGATCATATAGGTACTAGTTTAGGCGAACGCGGGTCGTATCAGGTTGGTGAGAACCGATGGCATCATAAACCCAAAAGGTTATAAACCACCACATAAGTGAAAACGAACACAGATTTTCTCGACGGTTTTTTTATTCTATGCAAAGTAGAAACTGGCTTTAGAAACATTCTTGTAAACTAGCAGGCGCAGATTTACGCTGTCTTGTTAACTTAAGGTGAATGCGTAGTTGTAGCCCGCGAAATTCAATTCTTCCTAATTTTTTGCAATTTTCAGGTCAGTGTCAGGTTGTATCTTGATCAAAATATGATTCGCGACTATAACCGGTACGTATTTACAGAATTATAATAATTAGAATCATTAATACATCTTTCTAAGTTAGATTTCTACCGTTAAGAACAAATCTCGTATGGAAAAGTGTTTATGGTAGAAATCTAACTTAAAGAGATATATTAATGATTCTAATGACTATGATTCTGTAAATACATGTCTATTATAGTCGCGAATCATATTTGGATCAAGATACAACCTGACACTGATCTGCAAATTGCAAAAAAACGTCAGAAAATTTAAATTTCGCGGTCTACCATGGCAACTTCACCTTAAGATAATATTTATGGCAGTTAAAATTCGCGTGGAATAATTTAATTTAATCAATTCCGATCGAATTCGATCTTGCTGTTGTAGTAATAAATAATGTTTTGACATTATTCTGTCAATTTATTAAATGTTGATATTTCTTGATGTAGTTCAATTTATTGCCCTGTTGATGTAGATTGGGTCCAATTAAAATAGATAGGTAAAGGTTTCAGATGCCAATATAGCACGGGTTTCGGCAGTGAATGGTACAGTCAACAGCAAAAGTAGATGATTGAAAATCAGAAATTCAATAATAATGAACGTAGTTCGCGTCAGAACTGCGTGGCGTCGCGTCGAAGTGATTCAAAAGTATGTGATTGTATTTTATACCAAACATTTACTACTAGTACAGTTGCCAGTTCTGACGCGAACTCCGCTCATTAGTATTGAATTTCTGATTTTCATCATCTACTTTTGCTGTTGACTGTACAATATCCAATTGATTTTCGTTTGGTCTACCAACCCGCACTATGCCTGCGTGTTGGATTACAGCCCATTCCCTCTCGAAGAGAGGAGGCCTGTGTCCCAGCAGTGGGAACATCGTAGACTGACTGATTATACTTAAGTAGCAACTACAAAGTGATGAAATACGATATTTTTGGGCATTGTTTGTTGGGGTGGGCTGTGCCTGTGACTGTGAGTGCAATTCCACTAGTGCAAATAGCTTTGCCCATGAATGTTGTCGGGGGAGAAGTTCTTGTAGCGTGGGTGACACACTTCATGTCATGTTCGCGACATGTCATGTTAAACCTCCTTCACATAATTAAGCAACAGCATTTCTACAACCAGTATTTATTGGTTGATCTTGATATGCGTGTCGTATTTACGATTAAACATTATCTGATTATAAGTCTGTCTGTCTTGAACTAGTTACCTACTGAGTACTCAAGTGCTGACCACGAGGAAATCCGTTTGTACCGGCAGTAAATTAAATGGTACAGTCGGTCGCACAAGTGTACCGATTTTGATTAAGAGATAATTATGTTATACGATACTCATATAATAATAATAATATTCCACAACTATCACACAACGCCATCTAGTCCCAAGCTAAGCAGAGCTTGTGTTATGGGTACTAGACAACTGATAAACATACTTATATATTTCTAAATACATATTATATATAAATTACACCCAGACACAGAACAAATTAATGATCGTGCTCATCACACAAACATTTGTCCTGGGTGGGAATCGAACCCACGACCTCCGGCATAGCAGTCAGGGTCACTAACCACTAGACCATCAGGCCTGTCATATGACATATGACAGCTGTGCTGCTGGGGAGTTTGTTGCGCCACTTCTTTTTTCCAGAAAAAGCTCTTGGACATGGTGAAGGTTGGGTGGTTTTGGGGACTGTTTTATGTCATTTTGGCGCTCAAGAAGTGCTGATTTTCAGCCCAACTTGAATAAATGACTATTGTTTTTTAAACGTATTAATAGGCCTCCACTAAGCAATAACGGTAACGGCCGCGATTTACCAACTATTTATTTAAGTATAGGTCGTACGAGTCAGACAGACGCTCTACTTTGTGTAAACTTAATCCCCGTTGCTCTTAAAACGGCGAAGGTGACCATCGTGGGGAAACCGGCATGTCCTAGAACCAAAAAATTTGCAGACATGTGACATCTACCAACCCGCCCTGGGCTCGCGTGGTGGATTACGGCCCAGCAGTGGAAAAATTACAGGCTGATTATGCTGCTGCTGAAACCATAAGTATATTTATCCATTGCCATAGGTCTCTTAGGATTCAAGAGAAGACTTTATCTTCTTTGGACAGTTGTGGTATTGATTCAATAAATCTTTTGTACAGTGTTACAAGAAAAAACGCAGTAATTGCTCAGTTGGTAAATGTGTTTTGCTAAAGCCTACTATATGAATGACGCATCTATATGTGAGGGTGTGTGCGTATGTGTGATGTATGCGTTTGTGTGTGTGTGTCTCTCTCTGTGTGTGTATTTCTTTCTTTCTTTATATGTGACATAACTCGATTAAAATGCACCACCACTATCCATGTTCACACCTCCATAGGTCTATCAAGCCAATTTTTATGGAACTTTCACTTAATGATAGATATCTCCACTAATTGACAGTTTGTTGTTTTACATGATAATAAAAGAATGATTTGCAAACTCTCCATTTTTAATGACGAACGCCAATTATAATGTGTTGTATCATATTTTGGAAATTAATAAATGTAGAGGATCAAAACAGTTAAATTCATTTAAAAACTTAAAGGCAGTCCGGTAAACCACGTAAAATCAAAAAACAAAGAAAAAAAGATTTATTCAAATTAGGCTGAGAATCAGCACAGACCCCCAAAACGCCCGACCTCCCACTTCCTGGTGTTTTAGTGAAAAAAAATTCTATAATTAATTTTTTAGACGAGATAATATTTACATATGTACAGACGCCAGCACGTCAACCTACCCGAAACTGTCAGATTTTCCCAATCAACTTTGAACCTTATGTTTTAGTGATAAAGTTGAAAATCTATTACAGAAATTTGACAGATTGTAGTAGGTTGATGTGCTGGCGTCTGTACATAAGCTATCAGTCATAAAATCGTATCGGCAAGCGTAGTGTAGGCCGCTCCCCAGCTAGATGGACGGACGACCATAAGAACCCCTGGGACGGACTAGATGCGGAAGTCAGAGGACAGGGAGTTGTGGCGTAGCCTGGGAGAGGCCTATGTCTAGCAGTGGACCGCAACAGGCTGAGTTGATTGATCAGTCAAAAAAGAAAAAGAAGGGAAAATACTCAAACGTTTCTTTGATATGTATAAAACTCTCAACCCTAAACTAAATGCAATAAACAATGCTACTAGCCTGATTAGCCTTAGGCTAACGCGAATAATCGTGACTACGACACACGCACTGAATCTGTTATTAATCAAACAAAAAATTATACACACATTATCTGTCACCACAATTTTTTACCAAACTTTTTGCTAATTACAAGACAAGGAACGGAATAGGAAGCGGAATAAAAATTAATAACAATATTTTTTAAGGTTTCGTACCCAAATGGTGTCCGTCCGTCCGTCTGTCACAAGGTTGTATCTTTTGAACTGTAATAGGTAGACACTTGACATTTTTACGGGTGTATACCTACTACTTCATCCGTCATTATAACAAATAATAAAAAGAAAATAAAGGGGGGTCCCCATACAATAAAAGTCAAATATTGTACGGTGGTAATGGAACCCTTCGTGGCTGACTCGCACTTCGCCGCCTTTTTACCATCGGCAGTTGACAATGGTAAAAAAATATAATATATCGTTCCCAGAAGTGACTGCGCGTGACTGTACCACATCGTGATTGTCCAATGGGGACAATATTATTATGCAGACATTCCGTGTTATTGATTTATAATTAAATTGTAACAATATATGCCACGCCCATTCGTGAGCGGGCTATGAAAATAATAAAACAATTATTTTGCCGCGTAATAAAATGACAAATGATCATTTTTGCAAGGCTAATCTGTGAAGTATGCGGTTTATTTCAATGTTAGTTATTACGTATTTTTTTTCATTGGTCTAGTTATGACACGCCTGAGGCTAAATCCTGGAGTTGATTGACAGGTCGGCCAAAGGACAGTCTGATTCAATTGGCCAATTAGTAAAAAAAAACTTATTGTGAACAAGTTACCTACTATTTTGATTTTCGATATAACTCTGAGTCAGTCCATCGGCTAATGTCCTTTACACAAATGAAATTGATATTTAGAATTTTAGGACCTCTTCAGGCGGCTTTTATACGTTTGCCCTCCTACCTGGTCGAAACACTCCACGCGTCGGAGAAGTTGAATGGACGCAGTAAAAGTCATTTTTTTCACAATGACAATAGTTGTGTACACTTGGTGTACCGTTGACGTTTCGAGCACTTTCTCTTATGTACATTTGGTGTACACTTAACGCTTGAGGGGTTAACAAAGTCAAAAGTCAAAGTCAAAGCATTTATTTCAAATAGGCACATAAAAGGCACTTTTGAACGTCAAAAATTATCTTAAAATAGAATTGATTCTAGTCGCCTAACTGCCTCGTTTGTCTGGAAGTCGCAAGCGCTACTGCTGAACACGAGGTCCTGGGTTTAATTCCCAGGTCAGGCAAAGTGTTATCGGGTTTTCCTATCATGCTTTGTGCCGGGTAGATGGCAACAGGTTCGCCTCCACTACATGGGACTTAAACTTGATATACCCAGTGTCACTCTCACATCAAATACAAATCTAACGACACCTCTCAAGTTAAAATCCATCGAGCCGTTCAGGCCGCAGAGCGTGCCAATTATACATACATACAAACATACATACATACCCTCGAAAAACATAACCCTCCTTCTGGCGCAGTCGGGTAAGAAAAACAATTTGTGAGTATATAAGGGGTAGTCTACGGAACTACTGATACTCAATTAATTTAAAAAGTGTCCATCATTAGGTTTAGTTGAAGGTAAAAATATTTCCTCTTTCTTAAACACTCGTATGTGGAAAATGTAAAATGAATTGGTATGATTTGGCATGGACGTAGAATCTATTAAAGTATTCGTAAGCAAATAATCTTTTACACCTGTTTCTTCTATAAAATGATTCTTTTTACACCGGCAAATTAAGTATTTAACACCAAAATGTTAATGAGTTACAAGGTCGTCTGTCTGTGTTGCTGCTTTAAGGTATTTATGGTCTGTGTCCTGTTTTCAGACACGCGTAGAACAGTGTCAATTGGCGCCATAAATCCCTCTTAATAGACAAAAACTTACGAGAGCGACTTACGAGTTGTAGGTCGTGGGTTCGAACCCAAGCAGCGCAATACTTTGTCTAAATTATTTCATCACCACTGCTCTCAAGAACGGTGAACGAAAACATCGTGAGGAAACCGGCATGTCCTAGAACCAAAAATTCGAAGACATGTGACATCCACCAACCCGCACTGGGCCCGCATGGTGTATTATGGCCCACTCCCTCTCATAGAGAGGAGGACTGTGTCCCAGCAATGGACACCCAACACTATAGGCTGATTATGCTACAGCAGAGCAATTATTTCATGCATAGGTAGGGATTAATTTCTTTATTTCTTGATAGGTATACTTAATCAATAATTTCCCATTATTTTGTCAGCGGGTATTTAGTCTGAACGACCCAAACCGGTCCTTTGGAACGTAGACGATTTTTGGTTACGGTTGAATGGCCCGCGGTCCATTCGTTTTGGGCCGTTCAGACTACAACCTCGGCGGTGCCACCGACGACGACGTCGTGGAAGTGGTGAAGATTTGAACCAGCATGATTTGGAATACCGTCATGGCAGCGACACGAAGAAGAAGTTATCGAACGTGCAAATAACTAAAGTATGTCATTTCATTATCATTATTATCATTTCCCCCGAAAGACGTCCATTGCTGGACATAGGCCTTCCCCAAGCACCGCCATTTCAACCGGTTCTGGAGTAGGTATGGCATTTGCTTCTAATAAAATATTTTATTTTTATGTCTGCAATCCTTCCTAAAGTTATTTACCCAGACTTGAACACCTGTCAAGGTCATTGGCCCCTCATGTTATTCTAAAAAAGGCGTCTTTAGGTCAAATGACAAACTCCACATTCTAGGTCATCACTTATTTATTATCTTATTATTTAGTCTTGATTGACGAACTTATCACTATTCTGTAGTTATCCGGCAGACATAAAAGAAATTCTTGAATATATAGGTATAATGAGAAACATAGAAGTTTATGATGTCAAACCAAACCGGCCACTGGTATTTAGAAACGAACTTTGAATTGACATTTTTCGAGTGGATACAGTCTCTAGAACATCGCTTCGATTTTGCACGATTACTGACAAATCCTTGCACCGACTGGACGAGTCTACTCAAACCTGCGTGGTTCTTTCCTCAAAAAACCATTGCAGACCCTTGCATGACCTTACTAAGATTATTTCTGGACTTTAAAAGAGACTTTCTTCTCAGAATAGTCGGATAGACAACATTAACCTCATCTAGTTTTTAAAATGATTGACGTGTAAAAGTGTTTGTAGTATATGTGAGAACTTTAAAGTCGATTCTGAGCTCATTTAGGTTTTGTAAGTGACCGAATAATTTGTGCGAGTTGAAGTTTTTATACGAAATTAACGCAGTTAGACCATTGGAAATCGTAATAGTGGCTAAACACAGTGAACATCCATCATTAGTTATGTCTAGTCAAACTAAAACCTAAAGTGAGGCTTATACGAAATTAACGCAGTTAGACCATCGCAAATCGTAATAGTGGCTGAACACAGTGAACATCCATCATTAGTTATGTCTAGTCAAACTAAAACCTAAAGTAGGTAAAGCAATGATTTTTTTACAGAATAATAAATACGTGTATGTCCCTATGTTTTCCTTTTTGATGATACATTATTTTTACAAGCACGAGAACTGTCACGAAATGCCGATTTAAGCAACTATTAATGAAAAAAGAAAAACATAGGGACACAGTATATATATCCTTCTTATTCAGTTTATGAAATGTCTTTTAAATTGGTCCAATATTGGAGGAGGAAATAGGCGAGAGCCAAATCTCGAATTATGACTTATTACTTAGACTTTATCAAAAGTCTCTCCGACAGCATTTTCTCTTAAGAGACTGTAACCTGTCCCTTTCTATTATAATTATAAACATGCTTTCTATCATTTACTTTATTTATCATAATGATGAGTAAAATATTGGTAACCAGTCCACTTTAGCCACCCAAACCCATAGTCCAACTTTTTATTTTTCCATATTCTGCAATAGTCCTACACCAACCGGGGGTTGTCCTTGGGTGCACTTGCATAGTGCATACAGGGATAATCGTCGGTTGGTGCCACATTTCATTAAAATTTCCTAAGGGGCCTCTGCGGGTTGGCTTCGGCCCTTCGTACGCCTTCCAAAGGACCGGGACCCCATGGTCCCGAGATATGTAGTAAAGTAAAATATAAATAATTATATTATAAAATGACTCCTTAAGAGATTTTCAGTTATTTCAATTATACCTTAGGTATATAAAAGCTTTCAGCTTGACCCTGTTAATATTTATTTATTTATTTATTTTAGGATCTCCAGCAAAAAATATACATTAAACAATTATGTGGTTAATGGACGACAAAGTTTTTGGTAGGTGTACTCTTTCAATTATAGGAGACCACAGCATGCACAATAAAATGAACAACTATGTTAACAAATTAAATACCTAATGCATAATAAAAGAAAAAAAATTGTCAGTAGAAAATAAAAAACACAATAAATTCTGTAAAATACAATGGTAAAATATTGAAACATAGAATAATAAAATACCTAATATTAACATAAAAAGAAAAAAAAAAAAACATTCACAATAATTTTTTTAGACATTTCTTATATTTTACTAAAATTCTTTCTACAGTAATCAATGCCTTAGGTTCAAATATTTGTAATTACGACGTACGATCTCTCCACCAAACAATAAATCAATACTTCGGTACGTACCTATACATCGGCCGTGACCTTGTGACATGACGCACTTTCTTTCCGTCGCGTCGGGTAACCTCCGTGTGGTGGTGTTATGCAATGCGCTGCGCTGGCGTCGGATTTGTATGTTTTTGGTGGCTCGTCTAGACGACTGAAGTATGGTGTGGTTGGCACGATAGGTGATCGCTGTTTTGCAGGGCTTGTGTTCTCGAATGTCGTCAAAAATGGATCTCAACTCAAATACAGACACATGCGTCGTTGAGCTCAATCGTTGAGCTCCTCAAGTCCTGAGTTGAGCTTCACGATTTTTGAAAAATGCGTGCACTGACTGGGCAGGTCCGCTCAATCTGTGTGGTTCTTTCCTCAAAAAACCATTTCAGACACCAATCTACATGGTCTTCAAATGATTTGACCAAGATTTTGTCTGGACTTTAAAAGAGACTGTGACCTCTGAGTTTGTCTCGGCCTTTCTCTCTTTTCCTTTTTCTCTTCTTTGAGAAGAATCTCAGAATAGTCAGATAGGAAATGCCGACCTCACCTAGCTTAAAAAAAATATGATTGACGTGTAAAAGTGTTTGTACAATCCTACTTACAGAAAAAAAAGAATTTATCATTTATGCATACGAACGCGGACAGGGCAGTTTCGTAGCTTCTAATCGTTTTAGAATATGCATCTTAGTGATTGAGTTTTTATGCCATTGAGAGGGAATCAAGCAGGCGGTCTATCCAAAGGGAATTCAGGTTTTTGTCATAAATAAAGAAATTGACTCCTTGAGCTCGAAATCTGGACTCTATTCCAACTATATTTAAGACTAGCTTCAGCCCGCGACTTCGTTCGCGTGAAACTTCTTGTTTCCCCCGAGCCACCCCGTCGTATCGCATCACCCGCCCGCGCTATCACTTAACGTTCTATTTTACTTTTTTTCTTTTTGCTCGGCTCCTAAGGGTCATAGCGTGATGTTAAATAGCCTATAGCCTTCCTCAAGAATTGGGCTATCAAATGCAAGAAGAATTTTTCAAATCCGACTGGTAGTTCCAGAGATTACCCCCTACATACAAACTTACAAATTTTACCTCTTTATAATATTAGTATAGATAATGAGTAGGTACTATTAATATAGCCTTTTCCCAACTATGATAGGGTCGAAAGTCTAACAAGATGCATTGTAATTGCAACTCTATCACTGGCCAGTAAAGTTTCCTACGGGTCGTTCGTCTAGCCAGCATACTTTTAGGCTTATAAAAATGCGACATAATCGTGCTTTTTACCCATGACGCGACAGATGTTTGGAAATTAGGTTACGTGTTGTTCGACTATGATAAGTACCCCACTTGACACTTTGGTCGTCAATTTCTGGTGTTACGAAGACGTCTCGAGTGTATTACCTAGGTAAATAGTGTCTTACTGGGTAGATTTTCGTTATTTATCATCATTTCATCATTCATCGCACAAATTTTTTTTTGGGTTTCGGTCCTGAGTGCGTAGATTGTTACAATGTATTCACTTACATTGAAAATATAGTATATTGGTATTCATTTGTTATTTCGTTTGACACAATATATGTTGGGATGTGACACGTGCCGCGGTTGTGGTGCGGTGCCGTATTATAAATAATTAATAACACCTGTAAATGATGATAAATAACGAAAATCTACCCTACACCTGTATTAGCTGCGGCGGTCGATTGTAATTACTTAGCAAGAGATTATTCCATATTGTTTCGATAATCACACTAATATTACACAGGCGAAAGTTTGTGAGTGCGTGTGGGGGTGTGTGTTTATATGTTTGTTACTTCTTCACGCTCAAACGACTAGACCAATTTTAATAAAATTTTGTATGGAGGTAGCTGACACCCTGGATTAACATATAAGCTACTTTTCATCCCGATATTCTCACGGGATTGATATTTACGCGGGTGAAACCGCGGGGCGCAGCTAGTCACCAATAAATCACAAACAGTCTCTATAACAGTTGGTTCTTGCTCATCTTTTAAAATACATCGACATTCGTTTATTGTCTGATTGAGTTGATACCGCGTGTATTTTTGACTTATTTAATTTGCATGTTAATTGACGTTTATTGGCAATAGATTAGTAATTAAATCCACGTTTATCTTTCCTTGAATTAAGAATAACGACGGTATTACCAAGAAGAGAATGTCATACTTTGACGTAGTTCTATTTAGGTTTAAATTAAGCACGAAACGAAACTAATTAGTCTCCTCTGCACCATTGATGGTGCAAGTCAATGGTGCATACGGTACAACGGGAAATGGTCTTTTGATGATTTATTCCAGTCTAATCCTCTGAACCCCCCTTCCACCCCCCTCCTCGATCTCCTGCTAGTTCGTCATCTGTTTTAGCGCGTCGCTGGTACGCAGAGTTCGCGGCAACAGCGTGCTGGTGATGATAGCTGGCAGGCTCGACTGTCCATATATCAGACGCTGCAGTGACTTGCACGTCACCTTTTGACGTTTTTTATTTTGTATTCCAAGATTGAGCGCTATGTGATGTAAAATGTTCCATGACAAGTTGTTTGAAATAAATAGATTTAAATTTAAAAATTTTTTTTTTTTACCTACAGTCGTCGGCTGCCAATATAAAAATGTTATGTGTGGTTATTGTTTTGTGTTGTACCTATTGTAATGTATAATGTATTCAGTGTGTTAGATTTGTGTTATATTTAATTTATGTGTATTTAATGAGTCCTTGTTACTTGAAATAAATAAATTATTATTATTATTATTTAATCTCTGTATCACTTTATACTAGTTTACTCTTTTTGACAGGTAAGTACAGTCAAAAAAATAATAAACGTTTCATGTTTTATGATAAATGGGGATGGATTGACATATCCCATTAGTCTTTTTTTCTGGAGTGTTTGAACTGCTCGCGACTTCGTCCGCGTGAAATTTCTTGTTCCCCCGAACCACCCCGTCGCATCGCATCGTGAAAATGGTCTCCGACACACGACACCCTTTGCACGACAACACCCTTGTGCCACAAAGGCTGAAAAGCCGAAACAGCTTCTTAAAGTGTGTCGTCCCACTCATTGGCGAACCACCACAAGAAAGACTGAAGCTGTGGCGAGACAGTGCTTCCTTACCCAAACCGTTCGTTCCACCCGCTGAGGACCTCCCACCTGGACATGAGTTACCTTGGGTAACCTGGAAGTCTTTAAACAGACTCCGGACCCAGGTTGGCCGAAGCAAGGAAAACCTGTTCAGGTGGAGATTTATAGACGACTCCGCCTTGGAGTGTAAATGTGGTGCTGTTCCACAAACGATGGGACACTTAATATCGTGCCCTGCGTGTCCTGTCCGCTGCACGTTACAGGAACTGATGCACGCTAGTGATGGCGCCAAACAAGTAGCCGAATTCTGGACCGAGTACATTTAGATTGCTATCGACACGCTAAGAAGAAGATCGCATCGTGTGCCCGCACTATTACTTCATTTTCGCTTCCGTTTCTTTTCGCTCGGCTCCTAAGGGTCCTAGCGTGATGTTGAATAGCCTATAAGTAGCCTTTCGCAATGAGTAAGCTATTAAATGTAAAAAGATTATTTCAAATCCGACTGGTAGTTCAAGAGATTAGTACGTTCAAACAAAAAAAACTCTTCTGATTTATTATTAGTACTAGCTGCGCCCCGCGGTTTCACCCACATAAGTTTCGATCCCGTGGGAATATCGGGACAAAAAGTAGCTCATATGTTAATCCAGGGTGTCAGGTACCTCCGTACAAAAATTTATCAAAATTGGTCCAGCAGTTTGAGCGTGAAGTAGTAACAAACATATAAACACACACACACTCACAAACTTTCGCCTTTATAATACTTGTGTGATTATATCATCCGGCTGAAACCTCAACCGGATTACTGATCATAGAATCCGTATCAGCCTTCCTTTACTAAAAGCTAAGCCTGTTGTCTGATGAACAAACACTAATTTCTCAAAAGCCATTAATCATGATTGTGCATTTGTGAATGTTGTAGATTCTTCTTCTGCTATTCGCGCCGAAGACTACTCTTCTTCGAAGTTTTTATACTGATTGAGTCCCGTAAGTGTGGCCACATTGGTTGTGGCATCAGTGGCATTCTTCAGGTCATCCGAGACGCACGTGAATGGGCACTTCGGACGCTCCAGCAAGTGGGGCATCAGAAGCAACGCATTCGCACTGGGTGTTGGATAGAGTTCTAGAATAAAAACCAGTGACTAAATTTCCAAACTTAAATAAAAATAATACTTGTAGGTATTTACGCTGTCATTAATATAGATTAAAATAAACATGACATTTATGATTAATTATATTGCGAATACTGCATTTGTCATCACTGGATCCTAATGTCCGCGGGTCTTTCTACATAGTTGTTACGACATACGTAACATTCATTTATTTATATTCGACACAAGAAAGATGGGGTTCTTAGGGTTGCCAATTTTTAGTGTTGGCCAAATTTCTTTTTCGGTTTTCGGATATCCACTTTCAGCCATTTTCCTTTTCGGCCGAAATGTAGTGCGCAAATCAATACATTCAGTTCATTTATTCAGAAAAATCGGTAGTAGGTACAACTAAAAGCACAATAACTGATAAAAATGTTTTTTGTAGTTATCGGCCGAAAAAAAAATCTATTTTCGATTGGACTCTACCAAGTTTATATTAATTTATGCTGTTATTTAGCGAACTTGACCTAGATATATTATCTTTGGATTTAACTTTTTTTTTTACTTTTTTTTTCGAACATAATGCAAGTACAAAATTGGTTTGATATCATATACAGTAAAGACCAACAAATTATATAAAACATAGTATATCATTAAAAAATACTGTTATTCAGCTGCATCTGGTTAGACTGGAAGCTGGCCTTAACATATTTGGAAAAAGGCTAGGCAGATCATAATCATAATCATAAAATTTATTTGTGGAACATAGGTATACAATTAGGTCTTACATATAAAATAGTACGCTATGTTTTGTCTTAAGACATACAAATCAATACAATTCAACATGCAATTCAATATGCTAAAAAAATGTCATTAACAAAAAGAAATATTCTATTACTCACAAAAAAAAAATTACAGATGTCACAACACAACAGATGCGGAGATATATATTTTTGTCATCATCATCATCATCAGCCTATAATGTTCCCACTGCTGGGACACAGGCCTCCTCTCTGTGAGAGGGAGTGGGCCGTAATCTACCACGCGGGCCCAGTGCGGGTTGGTAGATGTCACATGTCTTTGAATTTTTGGTTCTAGGACATGCCGGTTTCCTCACGATGTTTTCCTTCACCGTTTTGAGAGCAGTGGTGATGAAATAATTTACACAAAGTAAACCGCCTGTCTGGGTTCGAACCTACGACCTACAACTCGTAAGTCGCGGCTGATACCACTGGGCCACCACTGCTCTCTATATTTTTGTGTTAATTGGTAAATAGTGCCGACATTCATTTTTATTAAGGTAGCACATCAAGCTACCCGAAACTGTCAAATTTTCCCAATCAACCTTGAACCTTATGATTTTAGCGATAAAGTTGAAATCTATTATAGAAATTTGACAGATCTTAGTAGCTTGATGTGCTGGCGTCTTTATAGTCGAGAAAATATCGTCACAAAACTGCTTTTAAATATATCAATGTTTAAAACGCAACTATTCTTCTCCATCTTTAAAAACCTGTTTACAACGTATCCGGAAATAAACTAGACACAGGTAACCCTAATTTTATGTGTGTGACGAGTTTGGCGCCGAATTATATTAATATTAACATTTTAATCAATCAGTTTGAAGCGCCAAAATGTAAAATTTTATAATAATTTATCGATGTCATTTTTTTTTCTTTATTAGGTTAATGCAATTTTGGATGACACCAAAAATTTGTTTGAAATTCGTCTGCCCGACAACGTAAGAATGATTGGTGTTGAATTGTCAAATTTAAGCTCTGAGGGGCAATTCTCGTAATTTTAAGAACGTTCACAGTCTGATCTCAGTCTCAATCAGTCAAAAATACTTCTAATTTCCCTACATTTTGACAAGTTTTTGACATTTGTTTGTCGCCGAAATGAGACTGCGACTAGATTTTAAACGTTTTAAATTACGAGAATTGGCCTTCTAAGCTGTAGAGGTTTACTAAACGATGATAGTTACAAAAGTGGACCTGAGATATTATTTTAAATTTTATCGTAACTTACGAAGTCCGAGCTAGTTTGTCTTAATTCTGCTAAATACCAGAAAAAAGGATATAGTGAGCTCTAGCTTAGAGTTAGGTAACCAAACAGTACTTTCATTTTTATATTTCAAGGTAACGAAGACTTCTTTAAATAACAATTTATAAAGATTATATTTACCTATGTAATAAAATAAACATTTTTACCATCTTGTGTGTTTAATAGTAAACATAGTTGCGGTTAAACGTTTTGTAATTTTTTTTACTAGTGTTAAATAGATATTTGGTACCAATTATAATGTAGTTGAGTTCGTTACCATATCTTCTTTCTGGATTCAAATTGGCAGGTATCTAGTCAATATTATAAAAAATTAAAGAACGTTGGCAAAGAATGGCGCAGGATTATTTGGGACTGAATGGACTACAAATGACCTAAAGCGCGGTCACTGTCGGACTGCATAGAAAAGAAAGAGAAGCGCGATGACACAGCGCTGGTAATTTATTGCAAAATATGAAGCAATTATTTAAATACATAATTGCTTCATATTTTTTGTAAATACAAAAAATCTATTGTTTGGACTAAAAAATTAAAACACTAGTGCTTTAGTATGTTCCTTGTAGAATAATCTGACAAAAAATCAGAATGATTTTATGTATACCTATTAGTGTGGTTTTTTTTGGGAAAAGAAAGTTTTTAGAGGTATTGTTTTCAACACACTATCTAACCAGTTGTCGATTATATATACTTTTAGGCATTATAAAAATTGCGTTTTTTGCGTTTAGGTCCTGTTGTCCCCTTAAGGGAAAAATTGCAGCACGAAAATATTTGGTTTAGACTGAAAGCCGACCCCAACATAGTTGGAAAGGGCTGACCAGATGATGAGTTTACTGTATTGTACACACAAAAATAAACGCTAGGAACAATAATGCCAGTTTACATATCTATTTAATAGATACACTACACTTCCTAAATCGCGAACTGTTCCACCAGTAGCGGCACTTACACAGGATCAAGATTGTTATATGTTCTTCGATTCATTTTTAAGTACGTGTGCGGTGTTCATTAGCATGTAAACCGCTGTTTACGGATCAATAGGTACCTACTTATTCGATTTCAAACCTGAGCTTTGCAACACGATGCGCCTACGCACGAAGAATATGCCTAGGTTTAAAAAAAAGTTAACTATTATGCTTTTAATAAAACTGTTTTTGTATTCCCACACTCGTCCATTATAGTGTACAACGGCCTCAATACGGCTTGCAAATAAAATTTAAACCGTGTTTGCGTTTCAAATCATTTCGCTCCAAAAATATCAACGTTTGTGGAACTAATTACTGACAAATCTTTGGCTCAAGACGGGATGCTAATGTTTATTTATTTATGTATTTGGTTCACCAAGAATTGCATACACTGGTATAAGCAAATTTAACAGAAGAAAGAAATCAGAATAAAGTGTAACAATCACATACAGGTAAACTCTGCATGCACACAAAACGTTTTCGTAACTTACAAAAAAAAAAAAAAAAAAAACTATAGTATCAAAGTTGCGCTGAATTAAACTGAATACTTTATACCTATTAATAAACTTTTACTGACCAGATTCATTGGACAGATATACGTATTATTAAGGATATATTTGTATATGACATATTTGTGATCTGATCTGATGATGACTAATAAAAGTTGTCAGGAATTCAAATGAAATTCTCGTCGTATGGAGACAGTGTCTCAAACGGGTTTTTAAGAGCATACTTATTATTAATTTATATTACATAATGTCACATAACTGGCATAGCTCCATAATTTTGGCAGAGGTTTGGAATGTCACATAAAGTCCCCCATTCTGCAGCAAAATCTTACCACGTGCAAACCATGTCAATATTTTTTTATTTTATTTGGTCTACCAACGATTGTTTACACCAGTTATGGGCGTAAAAAACTAGCAAAAATAGATAAACAATAGGGTACAATCACTTATAGGTAAACTCAGCATGCAAAATATCGTGTCTTGTTAACGGCATGGAATCGAAATGTCAACCGTACGGACAACAATTATTTTGACAGTTCAAACTACGTCATTGTGTCATAAATAATACTTTACGTTAATAGCTGAGGGGCAACTCTAGTAATTTTAAGAACGTTCACAGTCTAAACGCCAATTCTCGCAACTTAAAATGTTCAAAATCTAGTCGCTGTCTCATCTCGGCGACAAAAAAATGTCTAAAACTTGTCAAAATATAGGGAAATTATAGGTATTTTTGACCGATTGACACTGAGATCAGACTGTGAACGTTTTTATCTCAGTCCAATTGGCCCTCTGATCTCAGTCTCAATCTGTCAAAGACAAGTTTTGACAAGTTTTTGACATTTGTTTGTCGCTGAGATGAGACGGCGACTAGATTTTAAACGTTTTAAATTACGAGAATTATTGGCCTTCTGATGTCGTGATTAACTAAGGAATTGACGTAGTTTCTTTAAGTATTAATGGTGCAATTTATACAGACTGGTTGAAGCGTATGCAAACGTTTATATAAGGTGATTCTACTAATCTAATTTGACATTTTTCTGCACCCATATTAGACTCCGGAATAACAGTAGGTACTGCCCGTCAAACATTCAGAGGTCTAATACCCATATTTTTAAGAATTTTGGAACCGTAATCTGTCAAAAATACCCCTAATTATCATAAATTTTTCTTGCAAAATTTTTGACATTGGTGGTCGCTGAGATATGATTGAGATTAGATTTCAAATGTTATTAATTACGCCTTCTGATGGCATTAGGCAATTTTTGGCTAGAAAATTAGTGCTTATTTCAATCTAAGACCTTACAAAATGCTTCTCAAATTGCCTGTGTAGGAAACTTTGATTTGACTTTGTAAACGCTTTGTAAAACTAGTAACTTTTATGACAACCGATTAAATCAGACAATGAAATGCTAATGTCTGACTGACCTATCGTCGGACCCACCTACATAGAGTTCAATGACCTTTAGACTACATTATAAACACAGATCAATAATTCAAAATGCAATTTTGCCAAAAAGGATACGGTATTAAGGTCAAAGTGGCTGATAACATAATTTATTAATTTTGAATCCATTGCTGGGTTTTAAAGAATATCAAGATCTGTGTTAGTACTTCAGGAGCAATGATCAGTGTGGTAGGTAGTTCCGTGACGTCGTGGGTGGGGTTTGCGCAAGCGCAGAATCGTCGCTGCACGCGCCTGCGATTTAAATCGAATGCGATTTGTGACGCGAGAAAGTAACTGAATTATATCTAATGCATAGTAAAGCAGTTTTTTAATATGTGATTCACTGTATAAGAAGTTGGGTAAGTGACTGACACTTGCTTAGGATGCAATAAGCTATAGACCGACCGCTTAACTGAGGCGTTGCCTGAGGTAGCTACCTCAGCAGGCAACACACGGCGCGCAGCTGCGCGGTGCGGGAGACGTGATAGTTCTCACAAGTTGACGAATCACTGAGCTCTCGCATCACGTCACCACACCCCTCCCGCACCGCGCTGCTACCTCAGGCAACGTCTCAGTAAAGCGGTCGGCTTATAGTGTGAATTGGTCCAGATAATTAATTAGTGATGCAAAAATCCAATGACATTGATAAAGGCACAAATACATTTGACATTTGTTCAATATTTTCGGCAAGATATGATTTAGCCTTACGTAGTCGTTTCTTCTTTGACAAGTTTTAGCAAAGCACTGTTAGCGCTATTTAAAAATAAGTTTACAACCGGCTTGTCTTAAGGAAGTTAAATCTATACTAAAATAATAAAAAGTGTTAAATGATAAATATTATTATTATATACAGGGTGTTACAGAAAGGGTATATCAATACAAACGGGTTGAAGAGTGTATCTGGTCTAGAATCTCTGTACAAAATTTCAGCTCAAAAGCAGTAACTTTGAAAATGCTTAATATTTTTTTATTTCGATAGTTTATTAAATTGAAATCATAACAAACGTGTCACCGCACTACGAGGGTCATTATCCATTATCTGTAGTGTGTCTGTGCGCCTAGTACACGCACATCACGCCGCCGCGCGCCAGTGCAGCGCCGTGATGTCGAAATAAAAAAATATTAAGCATTTTCAAAGTTAATGCTTTTGAGCTGAAATTTTGTACAGAGATTCTAGACCAGATATACTCTTCAACCCGTTTGTATTGATATACCCTTTCTGTAACACCCTGTATATATAATAATAGTATTTCAGTAAGTACCTAGGTTTGTACAAACACTTTTACACGTCAATCATGTTTTTTAAACTAGATAAGGTTTCCTATCTGACTACTCTACTCGACTCGACTCGACTACTCTGAGAAGAAAGGCCGAAACAAACTCAGAGGTCACAGTCTCACAGACATAATCGTGGTCAGATCATGTTGTAACCTTACAAATAATGCGATGATAGGAAGTTACAGGTGCAGCTAGTTTGAGAGTCGAAAATAGCAATAATTTTACTAGAACAGTAATTATTCAACAATTTTGATCGAAACAGTAACAATTTTGGCCACAACTCATCGGTGTTATCTATACTAATATTATAAAGAGGTAAAATTTGTAAGTTTGTATGTTTGTAAGTTTGTATGTAGGGGGTAATCTCTGGAACTACCTGTCGGATTTGAAAAATTCTTCTTGCATTTGATAGCCCAATTCTTGAGGAAGGCTATAGGCTATTTAACATCACGCTAAGACCCTTAGGAGCCGAGCAAAAAGAAAAAAAGTCAAAAAGAAGGTTAAGTGATAGCGCGGGCGGGTGATGCGATACGACGACGGGGTGGCTTGGGGGAAACAAGAAGTTTCACGCGAACGAAGTCGCGGGCTGAAGCTAGTATTGAATAAAGTGCGGTTTTTCTATGTCGTGTAACTTGTTAAGTATGTAGAATAGGGATTTAACATTATCGTATATGTTTTTTGATTCTTTAGTCTAGTATCATGTAAAAGGGATACAAGATTCAATGAATTTTTCTGCATACAAAAATCATTCCAAAGTTATTTCTATTTTTTTTTTTACTTTTTTCGATATCACGGCGTAACGCTTAAGAGTTATTCAATTGAATTTACTTTAAAACATAGAGAATTATCGCATCAAAGTTTACTCAAAGTAGTTTAAAATTTAATTAATTTATTTTGTTAAAAATAGAGAAAATTCGTTTTGGAACATAGGTCGTTTTATTCCGAGCGCACGCACATAATAGCCATCACTCTTCTTTCGCGTTTCAAAAGTAATTGCATCACTTTCGCTCGCTTAGTAGGTTTTCGAGGATTTTAGATTTTCGAGGTAGCGCCTTAATTCTAACCCCGCAAACGCGAAGCGCGTCACGATATGTGTCAACCGACACTGTGTCAAGTGCGCCGTGACGCAACACGCGCGCGCAATGCACGCTGGTGAAAGAACACGCGCTCTAGTGTTTACTGAGGTTTTCCTGCTGGTCATGTTTGACTAGAGCGGTCAGAAATAGGTTTGGTGTATTTTTATTTAATCTGTTTCAACTAAAAAAACGTTAAATTAAAAACCATTTTTCTCCTAAACTATTATGTATATCTGTGGACAGCGTTGTGGGTTATATTATCACTAAAATTGTTTTTGTTAAATTAGTTGTAAGCTCCTATAATGTAGGTAACTGTTTGCTGTTCCTTTAAATAAAAAATAATATACTTAAGATGGTTAAGTTAAAGCTTTTTGCTATAAGTGTCTTAGTTACGGGAGTTTAAAGTCAAGTCCCCGATTCGAAATGTTTGAAAAAAAGTCCTCACACTTGGGGACAGTCTTTGGGAAAATTGCCTTTTATATTATTACAAGATCTCGGCTAACGATTATTTTTTAAGCTACTGGTGGTTTTAGTTGACCTGTTTAAGGTCATTTGCGACCAAATCCAAAGTCACACAAAAACGATCCATCTAAGTAGAAGAATCGTGGGGGGTCTCAAGCAAAGTACCTACCTAGTTCTGGTTTCCTAGCAACAACATCTTTATAAATAGATTCTGGTCACAATATAAATTGGTCACAGATCATTTTTTAGAGGTTTAGTTCCACACTCCTGCTGTGTATGAAGGATTTAGCGATTATTTGAGTTAGGAAACATTTCTTGGCAGGTAGAGATAAACTATTATAAAACTGCACGCCCCTCCACTAAAATTTCTATACAAACATTTGAAATGTGTATGCAACAAGCAGTGAAGGGGCGTTCATTTTTAAAATGGTTTATCCCTAACAATTTTGTTTTCACAATACACTGTTATATTCTTTCGTGGATAGCCCCTAAATACCTAGTTTTGGTTATAATACTTTGATAATAATGCCAGAAACTGTCGTCATAATTTCTCGTGCAATTAAACAAGTTTAGTGTTAAACAGTAAATTATAATTTAATTTATAAACATTTTATTTATATTGAAATGTTTTAGGGAGACCTCGTCTTGGGAAAGCTTCGATGAATTTAAATAATTTATTTTTTATATTTTCGTCGTATAATTTCTTTAAATAGTTACTTGTCTTGTAACCTTTCTGCATGTCTCTAATCTAAATTAAAACTTACCAAAAGGAAAGTCTTCAGCTGAAAACCGAATCGCTTCATTTTTGTTGTCATTGCTTATGCCTTGATAAACCTGAAAAGAAGGAAGAAATACACATTAATTCCCTGTCTAATTTATCCCCCGTCCATCGGCAACTCGACTGCAACATCAAGGACAATCCCGTAATCTCAGGGTTCTATTACAAAACTCATATATCCTTGTAAGGGCGATCGGTAAGGTAATACGCCATGGTTTATGGTGATCACGTACCACTGCGTAATGTTCATGTCGTACTGAAGGTCTTTGAAATAGGAAACACCGTATAAAGTGGGGTGATGTCAAGTTTGAAGATAGTATTTGATGGTACAATCCGTCCGACTAAAGTGTGCACCTCGCTGGAATGCGTTTATGCGCGAAACTTTTATATTTATTACATATTTATCATTATGATAAAAACTATACATAATCAGCCTATAATGTTCCCACTGCTGGGACACAGGCCTCCTCTCTATGAGAGGGAGTGGGCTATAATCCACCACGCGGGCCCAGTGCGGGTTGGTAGATGTCACATGTCTTCGAATTTTTGGTTCTAGGACATGCCGGTTTCCTCATTGTTTTCCTTCACCGTTTTGAGAGCAGTGGTGATGAAATAATTTACACAAAGTAAAGCACCTGTCTGGGTTCGAACCTAAGACCTACAACTCGTAAGTCGCGGCCTTTACCACTGGGCCACCACTGCTCTAAAAACTATACCTATGCATGTTGTAAAAAAAATCGTAAAAAATGTTTTTACGAAGTTAACTTTTTTTTTCAAAGAGTACGACAGAGTAACGTCACAGCGCCAGGTGTATAGTTAAGTCGGACGAGTTGTACATGGTGGCATTTTATTGCATTTTTGCTCACACAAACTGTAGCACACAGCGAGTAGTTTAACTAGACCTAAAGGAATAAGAATTATGACCATCTACACCTACGATAAGATATACGATGAGAGCAGTGGTGGCCCAGTGGTAACAGCCGCGACTTACGAGGTGTAGGTCGTAGGTTCGAACCCAGACAGGCGCTTTACTTTGTGTAAATTATTTCATCACCACTGCTCTCAAAACGGTGAAGGAAAACTTCGTGAGGAAACCGGCATGTCCTAGAACCAAAAATTCGAAGACATGTGACATCTACCAACCCGCACTGGGCCCGCGTGGTGGATTTCGGCCCGTCCCTCTCACAGAGAGGAGGCCTGTGTCCCAGCAGTGGGAACATTATAGGCTGATTATGATGATGGTGATGATGACACCTACGATCCGAAAATGATAACAGCGACTACTTAGCCAAAATAGTTCTAAACTATATTTTTTTATCTTCTTACTCTAATAATGAATCTGAAGAGTTTGTTTGGTTGTTTGAACACGGTAATCTCTGGAACTACCGATCGGATTTGAAAAAATATTTTTGCATAATATGACAGCCCAATTTTTGAGGTAGGTTATAGATATAGCCGAAAGAAAAGGAGAATATTCAGAAAGAATGCCAAGGGGAAACGAAGTAACGCAGGCGGGCGATTTTCATCACGCTAGCTTATAAGGAAAAAGAAAAAAAAAGTCGGAAAGGAATCGAGGTAGTAGCGCCGGCAGACGATGCGATGCGACAGGGTGGGGTAGCAAGAAATTTCACACGTACGAAGTCACGGACAGAAGCTAGTGTTCATGCAATTTCGACATCATGGACGTCACTATTTTGTGTGCGCATCACTAGCGAGCGCCGATGCGGACGCGCTTCCTTCCTATTTCCGGAGGGCCGCCATGCGTAGCGCACGCGTCCTGAAGTTATCCCGTGACTTAGTTTTATTAATATAAGTACTGGCGAGACGCCATTATTGTGACTGTGATTTTTATGGCGTAGACGCCACACATGTATATACATAATACTCAAGATACAATAAACTGACTGATTGAAAATTGTGGTTTCAGACCTTCCCCCATCAACATATTTATAGGCCCCGCGACCTACTAACTGCACGTGTGATGGCAAGAAGAGGTCGAGGCAGCTAGCGGCGCGCCAGGACAATTCACAGCGATTCACCTTCCATCAGGTTCGCACCTGATTCTTGTGCGTCTACGAAGCTGTTGAGGGGCGGCTAAGAAACGACGGGACCCAACCCAGCCGAAGTGGTGGCGCGAACAACTAGTCACACTAATATTATACAGGCGAATGTTTGTGAGTGAGTGTGTGTGTGTGTTTATATGTTTGTTACATCTTCACGCTCAAGCAAATTTTGATAAAATTTGATATGGCGGTAGCTGACACCCTGGATTAACATATAGGCTAATTTTTATCCCGATATTCCCACGGGATCGAAACGTATGCGGGTGAAACCGCGGGGCGCTGCTAGTGTCTAATAATATGAGTCACTTTTACCAAACGTGGGTTTACAGGGATTTTCTATGACGTATGTACTTACGTTAAGTATATCTAAGTTAATACATGCACACGTAACAGCAGTAATGTAGTTGGAAATACCATCGTCCTCTCAAACAAAATTATACAAAAAAGAAACAACAATTATTTTAGTCTGAGACTGAGATCGACCTGACCATAAGCATTGTTTGATTGATAAGGATCTAAGTCGTGACTAAGTAAAAATTCGGAGTTTATCTAACTTAGATTAGTTGCAAATAAAGTATGATTCACATTAAAATTTAAATTTTGAAGACATTTGATTTAGGAAGAACTCATCGTGGGTTTAATGTTACAAAACTGAACGAAAGGAAGAGTGTGAAATCTTTTGTTTCAGTTAGATTTTAAGATCAAGATGGTTTGGCAGGTTTACAACAAAATAAGTACCAGTAGTATCCATGATGACAAAAACAACACCGTTCTGGGGCAATCGGATAAATATGACCTGTAAACTGTTCCTAGTTACTTTTACAGCAGGAATCTGATACTAGATACCCACTATCTGGCTACCAACGCAACGGCTAAAACGCAGACACACCTTCTTAAAATTGACAGCAGGGGCAATTCTCGTAATTTTAAGAACGTTCACAGTCTGATCTCAGTCTCAATCTGTCAATAATACCTCTAATTTCCCTACATTTTGACAAGTTTTTGACATTTGTTTGTCGCCGAGATGAGACTGCGACTAGATTTTGAACGTTTTAAATTACGAGAATTGGGCTTAGCGTCTCTGTCAGGAAACCCGACCGGCGACGCCCGTTGCAAACTGTGGCAGGATACTCTTCTCCCTCCTACTTACTATCTAACACCAAAAGAGCATATCTCTGCAGGGTGTAACCTTTCGTGGTCCACTTGGAAATCCCTGAACCGTCTTCGGACACGAGTGGGAAGATGTCACTCCATCATGGTAAGGCGGAGCTACCTCGACGGAACGGCGACGTTGGAGCTATGTCGCAAACTACGCTGCCTATCCTGTCCTCTGCTGCCCCAAAACATGCAGTCAAAGTGACCTCTGTGCTGCCACAGACGACACTGTGGAAATGCGATGTTTTGGGCGAACAAGATCTGAAATACATTCGTGCCTGCGACATGAAGAAGCGTTCTGATAGCCACTTCCTACTGGTAGGATTAATAAACGAATATCTCACGTAACTTTTGACTACCAATTAACAAATATAACATTGGCTACCGCAAAACCATCAATTACATAAGCCATAAAAGGTAAGCAATATGTCAAGTACAATAATAAAGCGACCCTTCCGAATTCTTCATGTTATTAAGGTACAGCGGAAATAATTATCAATTGCTTTTTTTTATTTCCGCCATGATTATGTCTGTTAAAGATCAATTATTATCAATTGGCAATACAAATTTTTCCAACATTTTCCAAAAAAAAAAAATCTTTGTAATGTTCAATTCGTAACTCAACCGAGTGATGAGGTCATCGTGACTAAGAGCTCCATTCAAGTTCGAAACTTGTCGGGTCAACCGGAAATAAAAACTGCAAAAAATAATGTTCATGTGCCACCGGTGCGTTTGTCTTATAACCATTGTAAATTCGAAATATTTGTACACTATTTGATGATTGCAATCTATTCATTCAGATAGATACTTGTGTGTGGCAGGTTAAAAAGTGTCTGTTAGTCCTGTCGTAATGTTATTATAGAGATAAATCCATACTTCCATACTATATACATATATTATAAATTCGAAAGTAACTCTGTCTGTCTGTCTATATGTTACCTTTTCACGCCTAAACCGCTGAACCGATTTAGATGAAATTTGGTATAGATAGTTAGTTTGGTAGTTAGATAGTTTGAGTCCCGGGAAAGGACATAGAATACTTTTTATCCCGATATTCCCACGGGATCGAGATTGATGCGGGTGAAACCGCGGGGTGCAGCTACTACATATATAAGTACAGAACTATTCGTATTAAAGATGGTAGAATGTTGTCTTGAATGGAAAGTTCATATTTTGTACAAAGATATTGGTGGAAATGGAGTACCCCTGTTGGGCAGGCCTCTCACATAGCCTCTTTGCGCCCCCTCACTGAGTGTAGAAAGGCCTCTATATTAATTATGTATACAGTAAGAACTATAGAGACTAGCTAAGTTCAAAAGAAAAATATTTTTATTTAATTAATTTCCTCAAATAAATGCAAAAAGGACTTGCCTAATTTACAAAAAAAAAACTATACTAAACAAAAATCTGTCCCACTATCCTAGAAACAGGACAATAAAGAGCCTTACTCACAACAATGGGCACTCGCTAAGAGAGACTGCACAATGGTTCATTTCTCACAGCGATCGGGTAACGCGTTTACTGTGCGTTGCCTCATACACGCCATGTGTATGTTACAATGGTATGCTAATATGTTTGATGGGCTTCTACGTTTTTTGATAAATCTACTACACTTGTAGGATTTGTAAGATAATAATCACACTAATATTATAAAGGCGAAAGTTTGTGAATGTGTGTGAGGATGTGTTTATATGTTTGTTCCTTCTTCACGCTCAAACGGCTGAACGGATTTAGATGAAATTTGGCACACAGATAGTTTATAACCAGGATTGACACATATAATGATTTTTATCCCGATATTCCCATGGAATCGACACTTATGTGGGTGAAACCGCGCCACCTTTTTAGTTTGTCCGTCCTACACTACGCTTGCCGACGCTTAACTTGCTTGATAACTGGAGTTACCGACCGCGACATAGCTTGCAGAGTAAATAAACTGAAGTGGCAGTGAGCTGGCCATGTCTGTCGAAGGATTAATGGCCGCTGGAGCAGACTAGTCCTGGAGTGGAGACCGCGTATTGGCAAGATAAATATACTGGGAAATAATTATTGTTACAAAGATAATAGTTTAAAACTTGTGTGACACATCACGTACAAATAACAATCCATAAGATATTTAATTTAAATACACAAAATTAAAACAAACAAATTATTGAAATAGTAACTAGGAGGTACTATTGAATTTTATTTAAATAATAACTTGCCAAAAATAAAAAATATGACACTAGAATTTTAACTAAAATGACAAAAGAAATATGAATCTCAGAAGGGGTTGCGTAACTTTGTCGGTTGGCGAAGGTTACGCGCCCAAACGTCTTTCTAAGACATTGCTCTAGGGATCAAGAGGTCGGGAGTTCAAATGTAAACACATTTCTTAGAAAATATAAATTCAGAATTGACCTTGAGATCACAAGGAATGCAACGCTTTATTAGCGCTTGGCAAGGAAAGGCTGGAGGAAAGAGTTATATTTTTGGAAACGCTGATGACGACGCATACGACTTCATACTATGTAGTAGTAACAGTAAAACGTAGTTTCCTTTAAAATTAAAAACTACAAGGCAACCTCAACATAATATGGAAAAGGCTAGGCAGATGAGGTCTGCCCTATATGTAAATATGAGCCCTCCTGTTTGGGTAGCGGGATTGTCCGAAAGGGTTACCGCTACCTCAGAACATAAAGGGCTAAGGAAGGAACACGGGTGGGTTTTAGTCAGTAAGAGTCTGACACTCCCTTTCGCTCCACCCAGAGCTGGAGGGGTCATTTGATGATTTCCCATCCACAAAAAGAAAAAGCCCTGCCGTTTGTCTATTTCGTACATGTCATAACTCTACCACAGAACTGATTTTGATAAAATATAGCAAGGATAAAATGAGGAACTTATAAAAAAAGAAACATAATCTATACTAACCGATCGATCGATCAGGTTAAGCTGCGCTTGCCACGGTTGGTCCGTGGATGAGTGACCATCCTTACATACCAAGACCCCCCGTGCCTCGGAAAGCACGTTAAGCCGTTGGTCCCGGCTGTCATTCGTGGATCTTTGACAGTCGTTACGGATCGTCAGAAGCCCGAAAGTCTGACAACTAGTCTTACCAAGGGGTATCGTATTACCCAGTAACTGGATTGTGGAGGTCAGATAGGCAGTCGCTCCATGTAAAATACTAGTATTCAGCTGCATCCGGTTAGACTGGAAGCCGACACTAACGTAGTTGGCAAAAGGCTAGGTAGATGATGATGACTAACCAAAGAAACTGGTTTTTCAACTTAAAAATAAACGACAGAAGCAGAAGATACAGCTATTAAATAATAACGTAGCAAACCAACGTTTAAATAGGTACAAATAATAACACAGTATCTAGTTTAATTTCCTTAGACTGTCTGAATGCAACCGCTTATTAACTTATTATACCAATCAAATGTAAACCACAGAGGGGAACGAGTTAATGCAATGTTTGTAAACGATGAGTTAGCAACTTGTTATTGTTATTACTGACGTTTACGAGACCAGAGGGGCAATTCTCGTAGTTTTAAGAACGTTCACAGTCTGATCTCAGTCTCAATCCGTCAAAAATACCTCTAATTTCCCTACATTTTGACAAGTTTTTGAGATTTGTTTGTCGCCGAGATGAGGCTGCGACTAGATTTTGAACCTGAATTACCTGGTTGGAACCTGATATTATTTAATTATGCAGTAAGATATTTTTTTTTTGTGATTTTCCCAGATTTTAGTATTATGTGCTGTTTTACCTTATTCATTTAATTTTTTAATCGCTTTTAACTGGTTTTTTTTTCCATTTTTTTTTTTTTTGTGAATTCTGTTGCTAATTTTATTTGGGTATCATTTAAGCTATCACCAATTTAATTAGTTTTGTGTTTCTTAAATAATAGGGTTTGTCCTCCAAATAGTAGATCTGTCACCAAAATGTAGTCACCAAACAATGCAAGTGACCTAACCAAACCGAACCTCGGGGTGCCCTTCGCTCGCTCTTGCATCCTATGTCGACGGAGCCCCGCTTCGCGGGGCCCCTATTTCTGTGTAAAGGGTTTAAAGTAACCTAACCAAACCGAACCTCGGGGTGCCCTTCGCTCGTTCTTGCATCCAATGTCGACGGAGCCCCGCTATCTGAGAACGAAAATATTTCGTGGCGATAGATCTATTTATTAGGTGATACAAATATTTCGTGGCGATAGATCTATTTATTAGGTGATACAACTTGATGACAAATATAAATTTTGGTGATAGAAAATATAGTTCCCATTTTATTTATTGTAAAGTAGATTATGTACCTACTAGTATCGGAATGAGTTATGTACAGATGCCAGCACATCAAGCTACTACAATCTGTCAAATTTCTTAAACAGATTTTCAACTTTATCGCTAAAACATTAGGTTCAAGGTTGATTGGGAAAGATTGACAGCTTCGGGTAGCTTGATGTGCTGCATTTTTCAAAGGTTGTGAACAGATAAAGCAGGCCAGCCGTCACGTTGGCAGCGAGGCTGACTGCCTAGGGAGCGCTGGATGATTATAAATTACGAGCTTATGCCCCGCGACTTCGTGCGCGTGAAATTTCTTGTTACCCCGACCCACCCCGTCGCATCGTATCGCCAGCCGGCACTTCGCTTTTGCTTCCATTCTGACTTTTTCTTTTAACTCGGCTTCTAAGGGTCCTAGCATAGCCTGCTTCAATAATTGGGCTATTCATACTAATATTATAAATGCGAAAGTGTGCCTGTCTGTTACCTCTTCACGCTTAAACCGCTGAACCGATTTAGATGAAATTTGGTATAGAGATAGTTTGAGTCCCGGGAAAAGAGATCAATAGTTTTTATCCCGATATTCCCACGGGAAACTTATGTGGGTAAAACCGCGAGGCGCTGCTAGTACGGTCGAACAAGCTATTTGGTATACAGGCAAAAATATTCATCTCTCCATTACACTGCCAATATTTAGTTTTATTTTGTGCATTATAACTTTTTCAGCTTATGGCATCCTTAATTAAATAGAGTGGTATAAAAGAATTGACTAACTCAGCACACCATTGTTTAAAAGTAGTTGCAAGTTAGCTGCCTGTATACCAAATAGCTTGTTCGACTGTAAGTAAATAAGTAAGAATAAGAATATAGAATGTATCGATCCAATTAAAATAATTCGATGTAGCCTTTCACTACACTCACAAGTTGCTTTTAAAACTACCTCCATACATATTAGGCATCTTGTCTTTAAAGCACTTGCATTCTTAATCTGAAAACCTGTATTGGAATTCTTGATTTTAAGGAAAATGTATACTACCTTCCCTCTTTTATTTCGTGAATAAAAAAATAATATGTCGTGGAAGCGTTTACTAATAATGAGCTTTTATGTTTAAATGTTATTGTATTCTAATTTGTATACAGTATCTCTAATGTGAATTGTAGAACCCAGCCGAAAGAAAACAAGTAGCCTCTAATAACAACATCAAATAACGTAAAACCACACCCCGGACACTCCATACAACGCTCGCAAAATAATTAGCTACTACTTACTACATTAAAAAATGACGTTTGTATACGTATGAATGTGTGCGTGAGGTACTTGTGTTTGCGAGCGCTCTTGTTAAAGAACTGCGACGAATACCCCGAAGTGCGGGGTGAGGTGCGGTAACTGATGTTAGTGCGGGAAAGGGAGTGGCCTTTCTGTACGAAGTACTTTAAGTATTCTGTGGTAAAACATAAAGTACAAAGCCATTACTCAAAACAATAGAGATAAATTTCGAGGTATTTCGCCCACTGCAGCTAATACAAGGAAATGCCACAGGTTCGGCCGGGTCGCCACGATCTATTCTCGATCAACGAGTGTGAAAGGCAGATCGTGGCTCGTTACCTCGTTACTGTCATCGATAAACAAACTACGGCTGCAGTTCCTTCGTGATACCATTTCGATATACATAGCCAGTACTATTACTATCCTCTAATGTACAGTCACCAAATGAGATAAGTAACCAGGGTAGTCGGATATAGTTGAAGTTTAGTAAGAAACCGATGGATGTTTTTAAATGAAATTTAACTTGATATATGACCTGTTTGTATTCTATTAATTTAATTTAATTCAAAACATCCATCAGTTTTTTTTATTTTTTTTTTATTGCTAAATGGACGCGCTCTTGACCCCAATCACGCCTGATGGAAAGCGATAGATGAGGTCTATGATGGAATGAGCGTGCCCAGAAGATGCCTGTTCACTCTTGATTTGAAGGCAGACGGGTTAAATGTGGGAGGGAACGCTGATGCCGGCAGAGAGTTCCACACTTTGGCTATGCGCATAATAAAAGTGGAGGAGAAGCGCTGAATACGACTCGTCGGAATATCAACCAAGTGCGGATGGTACGCTGCAGTACGTCTGGTTGTCCGGTGGTAAAAAGGCGATGGTGGGATCAGGTCGTGGAGCTCCTGCGCACACTCTCCGAAGTACAGTTTGTAGAAGACCGTCAGGCAAGCAACATTACGCCGATGAGCCAGCCTGTGAATCGTAGCTACCAACGTCTCGTCGCCTATAAGCCTTTTAGCTCTGCGTTCCATCGAGTCAAGTCAAGTTCTTACTAAACTTCAATTATATCTGACAACCCTGTTTACTTGTCTCTTTTGGTGGCTATACGTAGCTTGGAATAAAACGTAAGAGAATTATTTCATGTAACTTAACATAACTGGCGAAATGTTATCCACATTTCGCCAGTTACTCTTCTGCTTATGCCTTCGAAAAAACAGGCGTTATGTTATGTATGTATGTTGAAAGTGTTGTCTGGGAGTATTAAGGCGTGGTTCAGTGGTCGATGCTAATAACTATCATCATGATTATAAAATTAACATGGTGATTAAGGATAAGTGATCATTCAATCGAAAAAGGGATATTCTTATGTACTAGAATAATATACATTTTACTCGTAAAGAAGGATATAATTTTTATCACTGTACAGTCTGGGAATCCTGTATTATTGCATCCTTAAGTGTATTCAATAAGAAGTTAATTAGTAAATGCCGCAAACAACTAATTGACATTGCGTTAAAGTAAACGATCTAATTGCTTCAAACAAAATAATACTTGTATCCAAGAAATGTCCGCAAACCGATCAAAACAAAACCACTTTTCTATGGAATACCTATGCATATTTCATTTATTTCCCCATAACTTGTTAAGGTATTTAATCAATTCATTCAATTCCACTTATTTTTCCAATTATTTTATACAGTTCCTTAAATAAATACTGTTGCGGGACATAATTGACTTAATTAAGAAATAATTACATAAATGCGCGAATAAAATAATTATATCATTCTAGAAGCTAAGTTACATGTGGGTGCGTTGATGTCTTTTATATGAACATGCTAATTGTGCGGTTTATTTCGTAGATTTCATTGAAGATTTGTTCATTATTTTGCAAAACGTGAAATGATAAATGGGGTAAGCTGAATATTATAAGTGCAAACTTGGCCATACGTCTGTCACAATGTTTATCACTGTAGTACTGTAGAGACTTCTTTGAGAGATACTGACCTCCTTGCGGGTTAGGCCGCTGGTTATATTTATAATAATAATAATAATAAAAATAATTATTATAATTGGATAAAAGACTCCTAAAATATAATCCTAACAACTATAAAAGGGATTTAACTTATTAGAATAGCTCCCATATTCTATAGTACCTACCGGTGAAGTCAGTAACAGATTTTTTTGTAAATCATTGCAAATATTAATTTTTAAGTTAATAAGTTTATCGTAGGGAGGTAATCAACTCAGCCTATCGCAGTTCACTGCTGGACATAGCCTGACACACTGTCCCAGGCTGCGCCACAATACCTTGTACTCCGCCTTCCGCATCCAATCTGTCCCAGCCACCTTTTAGAGGTCATCGGTCCATTTAGGGACCCGATATTTGCAATATAGCGTCATGATAGTTTCTTTTTTGTTAGCCTATACTGTCCCACTGCTGGGCAAAAGCCTCCCCCAAATTCTTCCAGAAACTCTTTTCCCGCGCCACCTCGAACAAGCCCTCGCGGTACGCGTCCAGGTCATCTCGCCATCTCTTTCTGGGCCGGCCTCGGCGGCGCCGTCCATCTTCAGGCACCGATTTTGTGGAAATTTTTCTACGGCTAATGTGAACCGCCCAATCCTATTTGGGCCTGGCAGCCTTCTTTCCTACATCCAGTATGCCTGTTTTGGAACGCAGCGAGGTGTTCCGAATTATGTCCTGTCTTTTAACACCCAGAACGCTGCGTTACATCGCTCTTTGGCAAACTCCAAGAGTTATATTATTGACAAATTACCACCATTACCAGCCTGGCTAGAGGCGCTACAATATTCGCAATCTCTCGTATTATATCACTAATCCTAACAAATTAAGCGTCATAATGTTTACAATCACGATACATCACGTATGATAATTTACAAGATTTGAACATGACTGTAATTAATCGGACACGGTTGCTGAAATCCGCTTCTGAGGTAAATAATTACCGTGGGAAATAATAAGGATAATAGAGATGGTTTCATGAAATGGTTCCTCAATATTGCATATGGCTTCTGTTTTATTAATTGTATAGTTTATTAGCTGCGCCCCGCGGTTTCACCCGCATAAGTGTCAATCCCGAGGGAATATCGGGATAAAAACTATCCTATGTCCTTCCCCGGGACTCAAACTATCTCTATACCCATTTAAATCGATTCAGTGGTTTAGGCGTAAAAAGGTAACATACAGACAGACAGACAGAGTTACTTTCGAATTTATAATATTAGTATCGAAGTATGGATATACTGACGTGGATCTTTGACAGTCGTTACGGGTCGTCCCGAAAGTCTGACAACCAGTCTTACCAAGGGGTTTCGTATTACACAGTAACTGGGTTGTGGAGGTTAGATAGGCAGTCGCTCTTTGTAAAATACTGGTATTCAGCTGCATCCGGTTAGACTGGAAGCCGACCACAACATAGTTAGGAAAAGGCTAGGCAGATGATGACATGGGAATATTGTCTAACTAGGCACACATTTATTTTACGTTCACATGCATTTATATTTAGTCTACCTATAATGTTGCAACCGCTGGAAATTAGTCTTCTCTATGAGAGGGAATGGGTGTCACTAGCCCACCAGAAGGCCAGTTCTCGTAATTTAAAACGTTCAAAATCTAGTCGCAGTCTCATCTCAGCGACAAACAAATGTCAAGAACTTGTCAAAATGTAGGGAAATTAGAGGCATTTTTGACAGATTGAGACTGAGATCAGACTGTGAACGAACTTAAAATTATGAGAATTGCCCCTCAGGAATGAGCCTAGTTTGGGTTGATGGGTGTCATACTTACGAGTATGTCTTAGATTTTTTTGCTCTAGATCATGTCAGTTTCTTCACCATTTTAAGAGCAGTGGTTGTGCAATAAATTGCACAGAGTAAAGTGACTTACTTCGTGTAAATTGCTGATCATCATCATCTGCCTAGTTTTTTCCCAACAATATTCGGGTCGGCTTCCAGTCTAACCGTATGCAGCTGAATACCAGTATTTCACATGGAGCGACTGCCTATCCGACTTCCACAAACCAGTTACTGGATAATACGACACCTCTTGGTAAGACTGGTTGTCAGATTTTCGGGCTTCTGACGACCCGTAACGACTGTCAAAGATTCACGAATAACAGCCGGGACCAACGGCTTAACGTGCTTTCCGAGGCACGGAGGGGTCTTGGTATGTAAAGATGGTCACCCATCTATGAACAAACCGCGGCAAGCGTGGCTTAATCTTATCGGTCGACCCGTGCGGCTGATATTACTTAGCTACAAGCTCTTCTTCGTGTAATTTGCGTATCCTAGATATATTTTTATCCGTTTAATATTAGTAATTTGATGTCTTTAATGTTTCATTAGCACCAATTTGAGCTTCTTTATTTGGTTTGAATGAATCATTTTCATCTTGTGGGTGGAAATTTGGATAGAGCTAACAATGATTAATTAATGAAGTCTTTATAATTAATGGTTGAAGAGTATAATGAATTAGTAAAATTCAAAAGTACATTTTTATTAATTTTTGAAAACAGTGTTGTTATAATTTTTTTTTAATATTTTGTGATTTTGATATAATATACTGAGCTCAATAAATAAAAAGTCATACCCTGAAATACTATTCTTTTATTGCATAATGGTTTTATCCTTTAAATATTTGTTCTTATTAGTAGAGCCTAATTTAACGTAAGATAGCTTGATTCTTGAATTTGACTAAACGTATAAACAAACTAATTAAAGGATTAGCAAATGAATCAACAACAAACTTTTCTAATAATATATTGCAAATGACTTCTGATTCATCCTTCTATTTAGGATTATATTTTACGTTAGACTATAACTCTGACGAATTTATATGCAGTTCTAGTTTTAAGACAATGCCCAAAATATCAGAGGGGCAATTCTCGTAATTTTAAAAACGTTCACAGTCTGATCTCAGTCTCAATCAACATCTAGCCTTTTCCCAACTATGTTGGGGTCGGCTTCCAGTCTAGCTAGATGCAGCTGAATACCAGTACTTTACATGATCTCAGTCTCAATCTGTCAAAAATACCTCTAATTTCCCTACATTTTTGACAAGTTCTTGACATTGATTGTCGCTGAGATGAGAATGCGACTAGATTTTGAACGTTTTTAATTACGGAATTGGCCGTCAGGTCTTGCAGACAATATGTCAAGGTGTACATTTTAAGTTTGGATAGAGCCCAAAAATATTTAAGCACAGAAAAACATAAATAAACAGAATTAGATTAAAAAAAATCACATTGAACCTACCAATTTTTCAGAAAACCCACACAACCAAGAAAAACTATTTATTCTAAAACAGCACTTCAGAAACACCAACACAATTTCGTATATAAATATTTCGCACGCAATATTTTACGTACAAGTCGAATGCGTTGCGTGCGTTACGTCGGGTCGCGTGCGTTCTGCGTCGCGTCGCGTCGCTTACTAGTCAGCTGGCCGGCCGGCTCAATGTGCTAATAGACATCGCATAATCAAGTGAGAGGAAGTCTATAGAGGTGATAGAGGGATTCTTTTATAATAGGCAAAGGCCATTGGATAGATTTGTCGTGATATACGAGATCGTGGAGTGGTTTACTTGTGTCTAGTCATCTCTATAGAGCTGTTCAGGGGGCAATGTTTCCAGGAGTGGCTCTTGAAACTTTTTGCATTTGTTGAAGGGTGTTCATAGCCACCGAATAACAGTAGAGACTCATATATCCAATCGTTATAGCCCTCTGCCTACAATACCAATGTCGCGTAAAAGCCAAGACCACGATTTTGCGGAAAAACTAAGTCAGGGATGGGGTTCACTTAAAGGTGCAAAATTACATGAGATTAGTTATGGATTTGTAACTACAGCCTATACTGAGCTTCAATAGGTCTGCTGGTTTCTTAGGTTTTCTTAGTTGGTATAAGGTCCTTACTCCAGAAACCGTCATAGTACCTAGTATATGCTGCATTTTCACGTTGTGAAAACCCAAAAAAAAACTCGCCAGTAAGAAGCTTTGTCACACCAAAACAATACCTGTCACACTGACATCAGCTCTGCAAATTTTTACACCTGACATAACCAAAGCAACCTACTTACAAGGCAAAGAAAGCAATACTTCGCTGACAATATTGTCCTCCACTTAGCTTATCGTCTTCTATCCCTCTCACATATACACACATATCATTTGCGAGAGCAGGACAAATGTATGGTTAGGAGAAAAGTGGACAGGTTTTGGTGATCGCTCAATAAATGGCGTTGTGATCGCATTTTATTTGATTAAAGTCACCACGTCTCTTAATTAAGTGTGAATTAATATATACCTTATAGGCATTGCTTATAAGGTTGAAAATCAAATGTGGATGATTTAGAAGAAATTGTGAGCTTTTAGTTTCGTAATATAGAGATTTTTATTTCTTTATATGATTAGTGTGAAAACAAAGTTATGAGATGGGAATTCTATTGTTAATCTTTGTATGATGTTATTATGACCTCGTTTTAGGAATTCTTTTGAAATGGGGTTCCTGTAGTGAATGGCAAATAGCGATATAGGTATTCTAGTTATAATATTGTTAGGACAGAAGTGAAATCACAATTAAATAACAGAATTGTTTAATAATCTAAAGATTAATCACATGAATTATGAAAAGAATTATCAACCATAGTAAAATTACAATCAGAGGAACAAAATCATCACTAAACAAATTAAAGAATTAATGAGATACCAGAAGGCCAATTCTCGTAATTTAAAACGTTCAAAATCTAGTCGCAGTCTCATCTCAGCGACAAACAAATGTCAAAAACTTGTCAAAATGTAGGGGAATTAAGAGGTAGTTTTGACAGATTGAGACTGAAATCAGACTGTGAACGTTCTTAAAATTACGAGAATTGCCCTTCTGATTACACCGAACGGCTGACGGATAGCGCTTCTACACGCAACGCTGTCAAAAACCATAGACCACCAAACAAAAACCAGAGAGCCTGAACCGCCGCCTACGGCAGCCTCCTTTCAGTGACCGCGTCCTCTGCGCTCGGGCCGGGTAATAGTATCCAACAATATTTTGATAAACTAAAGAATGCGATTAAAGGTTTTTGCACTTAACTCCAATTTTATTAATAACTAGCTTCTGCCCGCGACTTCGTCCGCGTGATATTTCGGTCCCCAGCCCACCGTGTCGCATCTCATCGCCGGCGCTATTTCTCATCCGCTTAGCGTTCTTTCTGACGGTTTTTCTTTCTGCTCGGCTCCTAATGGTCATAGCGTGATGTTAATAAGCCTTAGACCTTCCTCAAGAATTGGGCTATCAATGGCAAATCCGACTGTTAGTTCCAAAGATTAGCAGTTCAAACAAACAAGCAAAAAAAAAACAAATAAAGTCTTCAGCCTGGCTTTTTCCCAACTATTTTGGGGTCGGCTTCCAGTCTAACCGGATGCAGCTGAGTAAGTACTAGTATTTTACATGGAGCGTCTGCCTATCTGACCTCCACAACCCAGTTACTGAGTAATACGACACCCCTTGGTAAGACTGGTTGTCGGACTTTCGGGCTTCTGACGACCCGTAACGACTGTCAAAGATCCACGAATGACCAACGACTTCATGTCCTTTCCGAGACACGGAGGGGTCTCGGTATGTAAAGATGATCACCCATCCACGGACCAACCGTGGCAAGCGTAGCTTATCGATCGATCGATCCGTGCGGCTGTTATTACTAAGCCACAAGCCCCTCTTGCTTCCGCTTGTTTGCCAAAAATACCTGAAGAAATCCACAGATGACATTGCTTCCATGTGTGAACAATGACGATAGGTAACCGTTCGTCCCGTCCCGAATCACATTTGGGGTGTGAGGAGAGACAGTACATTTTACATAAGGTGTATCGGCATTACCTGCCCACCCCTTATGTAAAAACCAGCATGAAGGATCAGTTAGGATCAGTTATGTCCTAAGAGTTCTCCATTCAGATTTTCACACCATTCATAAGGACGTGAAAATACACATACATAACATTTGCCATAAGGAATTTCCCGGAAAACAAAGAAAACGTTATTTACACAGACGTTAAACTATTTATATTAGCGTTTAGTACTGTTACGATTTATTTGCAGCTGGTTATTTAGAGTTATGTGACAGACAGTCTGGAGAAAGTGTCCTTAGAGGGGAAGTGGACTATTCATATATTTGTGTTGGTAAATAGGTACTATCGCGGACACTCCCGTCTAACCACCACTAAGTTCATTTTTGCTTGCACTCAAAAAATAGAAGCGCTCTCTAGTAAACGCGCCAAGGTCAAATAGTTCGTCCGTAAAATTCACAAAAGGAGTACACGTGATGCGTCACTAAGCTGCGCAGTGCAGGTTGCAACTAATTGCGTTATCGGTTTCCTAATAGGAGAAAACTATAAGGGGGCGTGTCTTGGCGCCGCCGCAGGATCGAAAAAATTTTTGAGTGATCAGGCGGAAAAGGCTGCGACGGTACCTACATGTAGGCTTAGTAACCAACAATGTTGCAGTGCTAGCTTGGAGTGAAGATTTAGTAGTGCATCATAGCCTTTTCCCAACTATGTTGAGGTCAGCTTCCAGTCCATCTGCCTATCTGAAGGCCAATTCTCGTAATTTAAAACGTTCAAAATCTAGTCGCAGTTTCATCTCGGCGACAAACACTTGTCGAAAACCTGTCAAAATGTAGTGAAATTAGAAGTGTTTTTTGACAGATTGAGACTGAGATCAGACTGTGAACGTTCTTAAAATTACGAGAATTGCCCCTCAGACCTCCACAACCCAGTTACTGGGCAATACAGTACCGTTGGTAAGACTGGTTGTCAGACTTTCGGGCTTCTGACTACCCGTAACAACTATCAAAGATCCACGAATGACAGCCGGGACCAACAGCTTAACGTGCTTTCCGAGGCACGGAGGGTCTCTATATGTAAAGAGGGTCACCCATCCACAGACCAACCGCGGCAAGCGTGGCTTATCTTGACCGATCGACCTCCCCCCCTCCCTCTAAGATAAGATTTAGTAGTGCTTATAGGATCCCCAGATTGCGATCATTGGGGATTGATATCAGTTGGCATGATAACTGCTTGTTAACATTCAGTGCTGAAGATGAGACTGGAATCGACACTTGCTCGAGACGTGAGGGAATACTGACAAAACAACCTTGAGGATACACAGTCATTTTATTATACCTATTGATCATCCTGCTTTTTATAAAATGTCATAGGTGGAAAAGGTCGCAATTGTGCCCATGATGAAATGACCTTCACACCATGTAGGTACTGAATCTAAGTCTGCTGAGGATGATTAAATACAGGGTGAAATTTTAATCACCGTCTTCCTCCTAAGGGGTCATTGTGCTCATCATTATGAACAACTTTTACTATGGGACCAAACCTGAAATCGTGAAAAAAAAATCAGCTGTTCCCTACATTTATGTTCGCATTTATAATTCGTCAAAATGTAGGGAACAGCTGTTTTTTTTTCGCGATTTCATGTTTGGTCCCATAGTAAAAGTTGTTCATAATGATGAGTACAAATGAGCTCTTAAGAGGAAAACGGTGATTAAAATTTCACCCTGTTTAGCCTAAGATCTTTCCTAGCCCTGCACAAAGAGCCATACTGTTACTAAAACTATGCACAAAACTGGTCACCTGTTACGATAGCCACAGACCTAAGTAAATGTAGGTTTAGGTTTGTGTGACCCTCCTGTTGCCACTCTAATATTGGAATGGACTGGTTGGCATTCAGCGGTTCCACAAACGATGGACCACTTAATATCATGTCCGGCGTGTCCTGTCAGCTGCACGTTACAGGAACTGATGGACGCTGGTGATGGCGCCAAACAAGTAGCCGAATTATGGGCCGAGTTCATTTAGATTGCTATCGACACGCTAAGAAGAAGCGGTTGGAGAAACCGAGAGAATCCATACTAATAATATCATAAATTCGAAAGCAACTCTGTCTGTCTATTTGTCTGTATGTTACCTTTTCATGCCTAAACCACTGAACCAATTTAGATGAAATTTGGTATATAGTTTGAGTCCCAGGGAAGGACATAGGATAGTTTTTATCCCGATATTCCCACGGGATCGACACTTATGCGGGTGAAACCGCGGGGCGCAGCTAGTCTAAGTATATTTTAAAGGTGAAAGAAACCTAAAATATGAACACCACTATCTGCCTTTTACATACATACTTAAACTCGTGCCTTCTTACCAATGGGATAGACAGAAACTACAGAACGCTACTTCCTGCGATTCTTACATCATTTTTCTTCGTTTCCGTTCAATGCAACTGAAAACTGGTATTTTTACATGGAGCGACGGACTATCTGACCTTCACAACCCAGTTACGGGGCAAACGATACCACTTAGTAAGACTGGTTGCCAGACTTTCAAGCTTCTGACTACCCGTAACAACTGTCAAAGATCTACGAATGACAACCGGGACCAACGGCTTAGCGTGCTTTCCGAGGCACGAAGGAGTCTTGGTTTATAAAGATGGTCACCCATCCACGGACCAACCGCGGCAAGCGTAGCTTAACCTGATCGGTCGACCCGTGCGGCTGTTTACTTAGCCACAATCCCTACTTAATGGCCTAATAGCTACTTATTTACTTCTATCTGGAAGTATTCCCCATTTCTCTAACAGGTCCCACTTTTCTTAGAGGTATTGTGACCATTTTAAGAATGACGAAACAAAAGCTTCTTCATTTGAATCACAAAATAATGGTACAACCTACCTATTCTCTTACGCACGGATTAGTGCGTAAGTTGCGTGAGACAGTGAAAGCGTATGACTCACAGGATTTATCCAACTAATCACAATCAGTATTCACGATGCTATCTCTGTTCTATTTAACGTCGGATTACACCGTGGATTTCTTTTATCTGCTAATAAAACCTTTACTGTAAATGGTACTAAGTGATTTCGCTTTTATTCGGTTCGCAGACGGTTCGATGCGGTTAGAATTATAAATGTCATCTTTGTAATACTCCCGTTGTGGCGCGTTTCCATGGTGGCATGTACTTTGTTATTATGGATTCGTTCGTAAGACCATATGTAGCGCGACTTGGCTGTGCTTCTAAAGTTCTAAGGCGTCCCATTGAGGTACACTGAAAAAAATGCACTCCAATCACTACTTTTTAGCTTGATTGACGATATCTTGTTTAGATTAATCAAAATCTTGTTAAGTTGATCATCACGACATGATTGCAGCAATACTAGTTCAAATGATAGAACGTTCAAAGAAGTTTCTTGATTACCCTTAACATGACATCATTGTAGAAGAGTTAAAACAACAAAGTAAGTTAGTTGTGTCAATCAAGCAACTTGATTAACTTGATTGCTGCAAATAGGTTTTGTGATAACTCCAATCAAGATCCCGTTTCAAATCTCAATCAAACAAAAGTAGTAGCTGTGATAATGATCACAGCTACTACACACAACAACACACAATGGTGCTTGATAGGTTCAGATGCAAACAAGTTACTTAGTCAATCTAAACAAAATCTTGATTGTGGCAACTACTTTTTTTTTTCAGTGAACCTACTACGACTCTTACTGACTCGTTCCTCCAGCGGTCGCAAGCGCGATTGCTGGTCATGGAAAGGAGGGTTCGATCCCCAGGTGGGCGGTGCGGTTCTTCAGTTAGGAATTTCTCAGCAAAAGTAGTCGGGAGTCTGGATTTGTGTCCGGTTAGTGGCCAAAGGTTCGCCCTCTATTACGGGAAACGTGATTAATAATAATAATAAACCGTCGAATGTCTATGTTGACGTCGTGGTCGGGCTTGCGCGCTCCGATGATCTGTCTGTGCCGGCACAGTTTACTTTGCTGAAACAGGTGAGGGTGGGGAGCCAGACCAAGATAGAAACATAAATACAAAGGGCAGCATATATGTGGAGAGCTGTTAGGTACTACGACCCAAGGGGCCCTATCTCCCGGGAGAAGTCTTGTTCCTCTGGCTTGCTGTTTCGATTTGATTTTCCCATCACTAAATAGTGCTTGTGACGTCATAGCAGGTAGTAAAAAAATGGCACGCTTGGTTTTCATACAGATCGTGTTACTTGCGTTATCTAGGTCTATCTACTGTGGTGGTCCCCATGCTTTGGGTCTCTCTACGGCCCCAAGTGGGCCGCATCCCACTTGGTGTGAAACCAAGTTTTATAATAAGACTAACAGTCCCAAACTCTTACCGTACGAAATTTTGGACACACACCATACACAATACAGAACGAGATTGTATTGCGCAAGCGGCGCGTGGGAACTGCGCACGCGTTCCTACTCTCCTCTGTATGCAAAAACTAGACGATCGGAACACGCTTCCGTATTATTATGTGTTTACACAGGTGGGCTAGCTGGCTAGTCTTTATTAGGTAATGTAGCCGGGATATCTTTCGTTTTAGGTCTTGAAATAGGTTTGCTGTCCACAAAGGTGATTATGCTCGTGGTTACCATCCTAAATAGCCAGTGGGCGATTGCTAACTAAATCCATCTGACAAAATAGTTTTCCTGCTTGCTGTTTGCCAGCCGCTCTGAGGATGTCAGATTATTAGTGTTTCCCTTTTTGGCTTGTTACTGGACTAGCTCGGAAACGCCGAGTTTTTTTAACCTTTTAAGCGCTTGGCTAAATATCAATTGCCGTGCCCCTAGCGCGCGGCTACAAATCGATAAAATCAAGATAATACCTACAATAAATAAGGAGAAATTGTTGTATCGATTAAAAAATAGTGTACCACACAGTCAGTAAGACGAAAATAGAACGAAAAAAACATGCATGTTCTCTGTCGCAGAAATACGACACGAGCGGTTAAAAGGTTAATCTGGCAATGGGTCATCAATTACGAGATCTAAGTAGCCTCTACGTCAGACTTAAGTATTTGATTTTCATATTTTAGTTAAGTTGATTTGCTGATGATATTATTGAACACCTTACTGCCCCTCAACTACATTTTAACCGAAAAAGATGCATAGTTTACTGGGTAAAGGTTCAGTCTAGGCACAGAATGATATGCCTATTATTTAGGTAACTAGGTATTCCACGCTATATTCCATTGTGTCACGCACAGGATGTGGCCGCACTGACAATAAGGCCAGGCCTTCAGGAAAAGAAGGAAGTCGGGAATTAATTGAAACGAATGTCAACGCGAATTGACCTTTGTTGGCGATTAGCTCTGGTTGTTTTCATGGTTTTCTATAGATTTGTTTTATATGACCGTCACGTCTGTGACCCCTGGTGTTTCACCATGAACGTCTGGGATTTAACTACCTGGGCTTGGGTTGGCTCCATACCTACTCGCAGTCGCAAGTCTTGTTTAAACTGAGCGTGTGTTTGAGACCAGTGGTGGCCCCAGCGGTAAAGGCCTTGACTTACGAGTTGTAGGTCGTAGGTTCGAACCCAGACAGGCGCTTTGTTGTGTAAATTATTTCATCACCACTGCTCTCAAAACGGTAAAGGAAAATATCGTGAGGAAATCGACGTGTCCTAGAACCAAAAATTCGAAGACATGTGACATTTACCAACCCGCACTGGGGCCGCGTGGTGGATTACGGCCCACTCCCTCTCACAAAGAGGCGGCCTGTGTCCCAGCAGTGGGGGGGGACATTATAGGCTATGTGTATTTGCTGTAACCTAATATACTGTAAACCTCTGCTTACTGATATCATAATTTTACTGTAAGTATTATACATAGTAGGTAGGCAGAAACTATAGGACGCCACCTGCTGCGATCCTTTTGCTCCGTTTACGTTCATTCGAACAGAGTTACCGACATAGCTTGCAGAGTAAGCAAACTAAGGGTCAGTTCACACCGCGACATGACGCGACGCGCAGTTTTCAAGATAGCAATACAATTATAGACCGTATTTACTACACAAAAAGGTACACAATTCAGTGAGGTGGTGTCTATTACGTCGAGCTACGCCGCGAGCCCACCTCACTGAATTGTGTACCTTTTTGTGTAGTAGATACGGTCTATAATTGTATTGCTATCTTGAAAACTGCGCGTCGTCGCGTCGCGTCGCGGTGTGAACTGACCCTGAGTGGCAGTGGGCTGGCCATGTCTGTCGAAGGACTGATGGCCGGTGGAGCAGACAAGTCCTGGAGTGGAGACCGCGTACCGGCAACCGTAGTGTGGGACGCCCCCCCAGCTAGATGGAAGGACGACCTAAAGAAGGTGGCTGGGGTAGACTGGATGCGGAAGGCGGAGGACAGGGTGCTGTGGCACAGTCTGGGAGAGGCCTATGTCCAGCAGTGGACTGCGATAGGCTGAGCCGATTGACGTTCATTCATACATCTGCGCATGCGTTTTTTGTAAACATTTGAGTAGATAATAAAATGTTTCTTAACCGGTAACATCATGTCGGTAGAACGTATAATATTAGATCAGTTTGTTGACCTTTGGATGGTGTGTGTGTGCGATTTATGGGTACTGTATTTGCGTTTTCGTTGGGATGAAAGTAAAAAATCAAATTGACACCTTTAGGATTCCATTTATTTTACCTCCACATATCCAATAAATAATTTATATCATAAAACACACTAGGTCTACAATACAGACGCTATAATTATGTTAGGTACGCATATTGTGTCGTGTTACAAACACCCTCTTACTTTTACTTCAAAGTTTAAATAAAAAAGAAAAATGGAAAAGAGAAATGGAAGAATTATTTTAAATATAGATTGGAATTAAAGAAACTTCATTTATTCTAATTCTCTATCAATATCAATAATTTAAAAAATATCAAGTAAGGGGTGTTCACAACACGTAACATATTAATTTACAATTATGAATTCAAGATTCAAGATTCTTTATTTTTGTGACAAATTTTACATTTCTAACGGAGATGTGCTGGTAATGGTAAGACATCATTTGGTAGGTGTGGCAGAGCTAACAATATAACAAGTCATCCATAGTAATCAAATATTTTGGAAGAGAAAAAAATTTGCATTGAAATCTGAAGATCCGTTGGGAGCTATTAAGTCACAGACAGACACACACGACAGCTTCAGACATATAAACCCTTTTTGTACATCGTGGGTAAAAAAAAAAGAAAGTGAACTAGCGAAATATGGTATCTGTGCCAAACCCTTCGGGGCATTACAGGCGTAAAGTTATGATTTAAAAAAAAAAAACTAATAATTCTGCTAAGTTGTCGGCATCACGAAAATGTCAGATGGTACAGAGATGCTGCTTATTAAATTATGGAATTAAAAATGTTACGGATAAATTATTGTATCATTAGCTCATTAAACATAATTATCACATACGCTAGACATTTAGCACGATGCATATACACAGCTATCTTAACGATTAACATCAATACTTTTAATACTATTACAATATAGTAATGTGTTACTGTGTTGTGTGAGCGAAATGTACGACTTTTTATTAATATTAGATTTAGAATACATAATTATGAGTATTGTATAATATATGTAAGCTGATATAAACAAGCTGGAAGCTTATTTAAATTAAAGCAAAGTTGCATTGTTTTGTTAGTAATTCTGCAGAGTTTTAAATAACTCTGCATTTCTACTATCTGATGGAATGGGTATTCGGAGAAATTGTTGATTAGTTTTGACTTTTTAAGTACCCCGAGCCACAACACTATCTAGTTTGGGACTATATTGTAACTAATATAATATATTGTAACCTAGCTGTAGGAAATATTTTAAGCAACCCATGTCGTCTCAACTTGCTGTTAACCTGTGAACCTGCTTACTGTATTACCTGGTCATTTTTTTTTTTAAGTAATTTCTTGAATGATTTCACCTTTTATTCCAACCCCCTTACTAATAAACGTTGTATAGCGTCTGTATAGTTAAACAACGCTTTGTCTTCTTCTTTCAAAAGTCAAATTACTGACGACTGAAAGAGAGAAATCGGCGTGTAACTATTCATCTGATATAATACGTTTATTAGTAAGGGGGTAACTGCTGTAAACTGCAATAAACATTTCACTCACACACACAGAGACAACATAATATTTAAATACTCCGGGAATTATTATAACGGCAAATAATTCTAAATCTAAATACATAGACTATAATAAAACGAACAGTGCAGTTTGTCCTATGGCAAATAAACTTAATAGCTTGATTGTATAACAACACATTTTAATCCATCGATTGGTCCTTACATATTCAAGCGTTTTGGTAGGTACTCGTCTGATTACGTACTTTTGGGTAACAACAGAGCAATTTAATGGCAATATTTATTAAGCGGTAGCATTATTTTCTATGTTCCCAATGTAATATATTATAACTATGTACTTGGGGCGGTGTTACCGTAATATTTACTTAGGATATAATTGAGATAAATCTAGAAATTACAGGATACTGATTAAATATTTTGATATTTTTATTTCTTGATGCTTTGTTATAATTATATTGTAGAACTTCATGATCGAACAATTTCTAGATTCATTACTAAAATACCGTCACCGTTTTGGAACAAACAATAGGTATATGACTAAGTAATTTAATGAGACATATATTACGATCGCGATACCCTTAATAAAGACATACTCGAATTAACACAGTAAAAATTTATCGTATTTTACTACGTTAATGAATATTCCTTCTACAATTCCGTCGACATCATAATTTAGTGAATAAGTGACACTGCAGTCTCTGCAGAAATATTCTCAACAAAAATATAACTATACCACCCCGATGTCAAAAAGAAAAAAGCCTAAAAACTAACCTAACAAAATGCTAATCAACACTAAAAGCTAGCGAACGAGCATTAAATTAACATATAAAGCGATAAATCAACACGAGAATACCAACGTAACTTAAAATCACAATAAAAAAACATCACCAAACTTAACAAGTTCCATCGTAACGCTGATAATTTTTTTATTATAATAATTATGTTAAATAATCCTTTATTTTTCATCTTTAATTATATAATAATATTTTTCATATTTGTTATATTGCTATTTTTAGATATCCAATGGATTTTGAGAAGCGTGCAGACTGGAAGTAATTTTGCAGAGTTATATATAGCATATTAAGTGATAATGCAGACTTTTCTCTTATCTTCGCTGGTAAAATATGTACCACGTTATTTATAATTTCTTCCTATTCAAGAAATGTTAACTTATTTCAACTGTTTGGCAGTCCAAAACGACGTATTTTTGCGAAATTAAAGAAGAAGGCCCAAAACTTACTACTAATGAATTATAAAACCGAGAGAAGGTATTTTAACCGATTATAATTTTATAGTAAGGTCGTAAAAGAGTGGCCTAAGTAATAATGATTATTCTGACGATTCGTTTACGTACCAAAAAAGGAAACTCTCAAAAAGTTTTTAGCACATGTAACAGTCGTTCGTTATTCAGTCTAAAGCATAAATACAAATGCATTATTCCCTGTCTAATCCAAAAAAAATAATTTAACAAAAATATACACTACTGAACTAAGTAATTAGGGAACCATTTGCATTTACTAAGGATCTCGAATTGTACATATTTTTTTATGTTTTAAGAATCTTTTTCTCTTGAAACTTGAGTTTATTTGTTCTAAGGAATACTTAGTTCAGTGGTAAACATTACAAAATAAAATGAGCTTTATTGTTATCGTAGCGCAACACGGGCCTCTCAGGCCCACCTAAAGCAATCCAACTATTTTGTTTTATTTGTTTCAATTTAACTATTTCAATACATTCAAAACAAATACAACTAAAAATAAACTATACACAAAGTAATAGATTCAATACAAATTGTATGAGGCATTCGTTTTAACTACACATAAAAATTCGAGGAAGAATTATAATATTATAAATACTTAATTAAAGTAACGTCTATCCAGACAGCACAAATATTTTACAAATCATTTCGAGTGGTTCACAATAAATAGGACATATTTTTTTAAAGATTTTTCTGTTTTTATGAATACGAAGATAAGTATGCCCTTATTATTAGCACAAAAACCACATTTAATTTATTTTTATTGTGTGTATTTTACACAAACAAGTTTGAATGGGACAATGGGCCGGGTTTCTTTTGTCTATATTTTTTTAACATACAGGGTGTGGCGTAAATAGTGGTCCACCGTTAAGGAGTCGATATACGAGATAATTTACTGTGGCATGTTAAAATTTTAACCATTTTTACCCAAGGGTTCCGAAAATATTTTTTTTTTTAGTTTTTTGTTTACAAGATTTATACCTTTTTGTTACAAATTTGGTAGTAGTTTCAATAAAAACCATTATTTTTTCATTTTGATTTCTGTTAATTACTGCTGAATACTAGAGTTGTCGTGTAAAATTATGGTTGTTTATGTAAATTTAGATCTTTTGAAGAAAAACTTACTTTTCTAGTTTATCCCTAATTTTTGACATAATCATGCAAATTCAAGAGAGATTTTTGTAAAATAAAATGTGCTACTAAAATGGTTAAAATATTGTAACATGTTATAGTAAATTACCTGGTATAACGAATCCTTAACGGTGGACCACTATTTACGCCACAGCCTGTATATAGTGCTCATACACACGAGCGACACGCGTAACCGGCAGAGGCAATTGCAGCCGTCGACAACATGCCGCTCGTGTATTTGAGCACTGTACCCAAATACACGAGCGGCACGTTGTCGACGGCAGACGTCGACGGGTGACGACGGCTGCAGTTGCCTCTGCCGTTGACGCGTGTCGCTCGTGTGTATGCACACTTAAGTATACCAATCTTTTTGTGTCTGTACTTTTTTTTAATTTACCTTTCCAATCTCTCTTTCAAGCTTGTTGGGTTAAATACACACGTTATATAGTTATTAAATGACAAATAAGAACGGATATCTTTAATCATATCTGTCATTTAACACTTCTACACACAAAAATCGCTACTATTCTTCGCGTAGAGTAAATTTTTACTACAATTGTAGCCTATGTTAACACTAAGTATTTTAAATTCAATATAATTATAGTATTATTATATCTCCCGAAGGATAATGCTATGTAGTGTGGGAGATTAATAAATTACTAATTTATTTCTTTAATATGGATTGAGTTTATCATTTACTTTGATATTTTCTTTGGTAGTTGAGAATAACGTATTGAATTCTACTCTATTTTTAGCGTAATATATAATCACATAGGTAATATAAGGTACTGGAGTAAATTGTCATTTTAACAAATACCGGTTCTAGCCAGTTCAATAGAGATGCAAAAAACTCGATACCGCAAAGTAGTTTGGTATAAATATCGATAAAGGGAATGCTCTAGTCTTTAGAATAATATTTATTGATTGGACGTTGTATCGAGTTGCATCACATGTTAGCGTTTGTACGTTGTGAACTGACTATTAGAACGGAATCAGGTCTGTATATGAAAGTAAATGATAATCACAATATTAGACTAGAACAAAAATGTATTCCTTGCAAGGTACGCGGGATATGTTCAACCATAGAGAACATGTACACTTCACGGAGTTAACGCTGCGTTTGCGACACATATTTTTTCCCATTATTAATAATTATTTGTTTAATTATTGTAAGCTAATTCAATCTGCTGTCACATTCCATGTCAATTTGAAGGTTTTATCTTCAGAGTCACTTTAAACCCATTTATTTGGACATCCAACATAATAATATCTTCTTCTTCCATACTTTGTGAAACGTTACAACAGATTGACTTGATCAGACGTCACAAAACTTTATGGGCAACATTGCGCAAACGTACAATAGGTTTGCGCAATGTAGCACTATTACATTCGACAAGCATTTCGTAATACTGTCATAATTTCCAACAACGGTAATGTAAAAATAGTGTACCCGTATATTTTGCACGCACATGATTTTCTAAAAACGCAGCGTTCCCCCGTCAAGTGTAAAGATCCCTGTCTGCCTGCTGTGTCTATGTAACATTACCGGAATTGTACTAACTCGGTGCGTCTAAGGCACCAGGTTCAGTATATTTCGGTGTTCCAGTGATTCTTTCAGGGCGTAGAACAGTTGCAACTGCTGTTCAGGTTTCAGGTTGTATACCTGTAAAGATATAGAAAAGTGTTAATAAATGAATAGGTAAACAAACATGACCGTATTGTTTATAGCTGTTTAGCCTACGGGCGATTTTTGGTCAAGCAATGGATTTTCAACGCAATGCTTAGCGCCGAGAGTTTAAAATCCAACAGTGTGTTTATTCACGCCCTGGAATGCTCTCTGTTTGATTCTCAATACTCGGCTCAACATCGAGGGTCGAAAATCCAGTGCGCGATCAATTTGGACGAAATTCGACACTTCAATACGAGTATGCACTCCGGGTCATTATTAGATCATCGAACTCAGACGATGTCTGCACGCTACAAGAGTTGATAGGCGCAAGTGAAGGTGCCAAACTTGTAGCCAAATTCTAGGGCAACTGTATATAGATTGCCATCGACACGATGACGAAAATGTGAGGTGACCACCGTTACCGTGATATAAGACACACACATAAGTCAAAACACTTTCCTGAATTATCGATTTCGATGACTCTTTTTCCCTCAAATAAAATCGGAACAACTAAAAGAACTACCTGTTGCAGTAGTTTCTGCGGCGTGGCGGTGCGAATGAAGCTGGTGATGTACACGTTGACGAAGGTAGCCATCAGAAACTGGCAGTCGAAGCGGTCCATGATGCCGCCGTGTCCGGGGATCACGTCGCCGAAGTCCTGGAGTAGATAATACATCGGTTACCTTTCAGAACGAGGTCGTCGAGAAGTATAATGCAATAGCCTAGTTCACAACAGCCGCACCACCAATCACTAAATGCGTTTAGCGCTAAACGAATTTAAAATCTATTTTTGTCTCTGTCATCTTCATACGATTGACAGAAACAGAGCTATATTTTACATACTTTTAGCGGTAAACGTATTTAGCGATTTGTGGTGCAATAGGGCCCTAAGTGCGTTCCTTTTTCGACTTGATCTTGCGGATTCTGACTAATTCGAGGTCATTCTCAGTCAGTCTGAACCCTCATACGAGGAATGTAACGATTGACGGTGGCTGGATGTTGCAAGCTTACTTTCTGCAGGACTGTTAAACGCTTCCATGTCAGGATTATTGGTTTCTTTTCTTGTTTAGTAATTATAGAATGGAGATACTAACCAAAACCAAAATTTTGCAACCGATTTTTAATGGTTATCTCCTCATTATTAACATTGATGGCGGAGACAGTAAATATGGAAAACTACAGGAAGTATTTACCTTAATCTTGAATGCGCGTTTGAATCCTGAAGCGAAGAATCCTCCGAAGGGTCCGATGACAGAGCTGAACGTGCTCAGACACAGCGAGTGAATCATGAACGGGTAAATGTTCATCGTCTCCAGGCCCAACTGGAAATAAGGGAAAATGGACTTTAGTGATGCAGATCATATGACTTACAATACCATACTTATCTGTGAGCACAATGTGTACCTATATTTTATGTCTTTACTAGCTGCGTCCCGCGGTTTCACCCGCATAAGTGTCGATTCCGTGGGAATATCGGGATAAAAACTATCGTATGTCCTTCCCCAGGACTCAAACTATCTCTATACCAAATTTCATCTAAATCGGTTCAGTGGTTTAGGCATGAAAAGGTAACATACCTATAGACCGACAGAGTTATTTTCGAATTTATAATATTAGTATGGATAACATGTTAGAGTTGGCCGTAGCATCCCCGCACTGATTTGCTGGATTCGTTTTCTCCTCTACCGACCATTTTCCCCCTGAGATTTAATTTGGTTTATATGTAGTATGTATGTATCTATGTATATTTTCTTGTATTTTATAGTCATTTCCTAGCTAGTTATCCGCTATGTTGCACCTGCCATGTTTTGTCTCTGCATCACCCTAAGGTTGACTGGTAGAAAATGCCTCAGACATTAAGTCCGCCTTTGTACAGTATTTTTTACGTGTGCATAAAGTTTTAATAAATAAATAAATAAACCATTTTTAAATAAACGCCGCTCCACTGCTTGTTGCATACAGATTTCAAATGTTTGTATAGAAATTTTAATGGAGGGGCGTTCATTTTTAGAATGGTTAATCTCTACCAATATTTTGTAACAATATTTAGATTTAAAATAGTGTCCATGAAGTTTCTTGATTTACTACGCTTAGGAATTGGAAACAAACTTCATCTTTCTGACTGACCAACTGCTCCTTGATAATTCAAAACTGCCTGTAAATGATTTAATTGAAATAACTGCTTTGAGTTAGAGGTTGCACCCTACAAATATTAAACCAGGCTCTCAAAACAAGGTTCACACACCACACTTTGACGTTGTTTTGCTAAGTAAGCAATTCATACGACATGAATTAAGACAAAGTAAAAGTGCGCAGTGTTGCACACCCCCACCCTATTTCAAGTTAAACAAATATAAACTTTATTTCAATGACAATTAAGTTGATTTCAGAGTGACTAGCATTATTGAAAAAGTAATAAAAATATTTAAAGTTGTAGCGTAAACTGAACTTTATTTTGTAGAAATTAAAGTTACTTTTCCATTAATTCATATTTGTTTACATTTTTGGCAAATAAATTTCGAACGCAGGTTAGGATACTTTTTATCCCGATATTCCCGAGGGATCGAGGCTTATGCGGGTGAAACAGCAAGGCGTAGCTAGTATATAATAAAAACAAAAATACTTACAACTTTCATAACGGGCTGCACAAACTGCGGGGGCGTGTACTCCTGGAGTCGGAACAGCAACGATGGTTCACAGTCCATGGTCATGCGGCCCAGAGAGTCAGAGTATTCGATGGGGCACACCAGGTACGGGTATTGACACATCATGTATGACATCTGTGGAAAGGGAAAATAATGTATTTTTTTAAGCAGGTAAACAAGATTTTGTTGAGCATAGAAATATTTCGATGGCGCCTTTGAGTTACCTTGGTCATTTTTACGGACCGGAAGCGCAGGTTTTCTTTAGACTGTGTAAGGTTTTAGTATTTTTGTGAATTTTAGGTAATTTGGATTATGTCTATTTAATAAACAAGGGTGTGAAACTTGTGTCTTATTCTGTTTATTTAGCTTAGAGAAAGATTATTTTAATATTTAATTTCAGAAGAAAACCAATATAGCAGCGCTATGTGATTATTAAAAATTCGTATTGGATTCACAACATTAATTTACGGTATGGTCACGGTCGGTCGGTCGGTTACGGGTCGTCAAAAGCCCGAAAGTCTGACAACCAGTCTTACCAAGGAGTATCGTATTACCCAGTGACTGGGATGTGGAGGTCAGATAGGCAGTCGCTCCATGTAAAATATTGGTATTTAGCTGCATCCTGTTAAGACTGGAAGCCGACCCTAACATAGTTGGAAAAGGCTAGGCAGATGATGATTCACAATATTAATTAAACTGCACACAGCTTACCTTTATTTTTGGAAAGAAAAAGAAGAATAATTTCCAACAGTCATTTGTCAGTTTTTATTTTTGCATTTGACATTTTATTTTTATATTAATTCTGTGACCTATATAATTTGTACCTACTCATTAGTTTTTTTTAATAACATTGACATTTTATTTTGATCTATTGAAATCTATCTATTTTTGTATCATAATCTGTAGTATTATTGTGAAATTTTAGTTTATTTTGTAGCGGTATCTACAACGCCACATGCGAACAACGCGTCATACTGACGTCACGCAAATCCTGCATCGCGCAAGCAGAGTTTACCGCGCAACTAGCATAGATGCAACAGCCCGACATGAATCATTGGGCAGTTGCCCGCCAGACACAACACCCGTCTGGTCGGAGGATCCTCCCTTTTCTATAGAGTATGAGTAAACTTTACACCCTGTTCCTCATACCTCTATAATTTGATGTAAATTTGTCACTTACCACCAATCCAAAAGCTACAGTAGATATTCCTCCACCAATGAACCCTTCCCAGGTCTTCTTAGGACTCAGCTTGATCAGTGGGGTCTTGCCGAAGAAGAAGCCGAACACGTAAGCCATGACGTCATTGCATATGATCATAGATACTGGCACTATGAACCATATTAGACCTGGAACAAAAAGAGGTTTGTGTTAGGAATTTTAAGTAGTTTCAAGTGTCCAAGTCCATGTGACCTCTGCGCTGCCACAGACGACGTCGTGGAACTGGCGAAGTTTTGAGCCAACAATATCTAAAGTACAGTCGTGCCAGCGACACGAAGAAAAAGAATTAGCTTCGGACTGTCCAGATCCACCGGTGGTCCAGCGGAGTCCGGCGTCAAGCAGCCTGCTGTGTTTCGTCGATGCATGGGAGTTCCAGTACCTTAGGCATCTTCTGGGCACGCTCGTTCCATCATAGACCTCATCTATCGCTTTCCATCAGGCGTGATCGTGGTCGAGAGCGGGCCCATTCAGCAATAAAAAGATGCATGATAATGATGACGACTGGCTGATCTAGTGGTCGCAAGTACGGATGCTGATCGTGAGGTCTTAGGTTGCATCCTCAAGGCAGTTTTCTTAAAAGGAAATTCTCAGTAGCAGTCCTACTAGTGATTTATAATCATTTGAATTTCAAATAGCGTCTCAATACATAAAGCGCGAACTCGTATCGACAGATCTCACGCGATCGTGCGCAAGAAAACAGCTTCACTACTGAGGGGAGTGAGAGACAGTCTCAACCGCATCGTGAGAACTGTATCGGAGAGTTTCAGCTCTCCGCTAAGCAGTTTGTGCGGAGGGTGATTGGACCAAGGGAGGGCGCCCACGAGCAAATTAGTTGTCCAGCAACTTGTTGTCTCTGTCGCTGTCTCTTCGCCGAGATTTTGACGATGCGTACAGGGGACAGACAGCAACGCTACCTTTTTGTAAAATTTTCGGTTGAGCGGCAACTGGCTAGCTGGCAACTTTTTTGCCGCCATGCGCGTAGTTGCATTACAACCAATAGACGGGCGACAGTTGCGTAAACCCGCGAACAAAAATGTCACCCAGCTGTCGCGTCGCTAAATGTGCGCACTTTCATACAAACCCTTAGACTTGATGTGAGACAAATTAGTTGCAGAGACAAAAGTTTCTCGTAGATGGATAGGAAATGCCAGCTAGTTCAATATAGGTACCCATATCTATTTTATCAATTATTAATGTTCTCCCACACACAGTTTAATGAACTCCCACACCATAACGGACGGTCTATTAGATAAAGCCAGCATTCTTGGAAACGTAATTATTTGACACGCTGCTTTGAAAACCTGCCAGTAAAAATCTTATATCACTTCCAACGCATCAGCTGGAGCTACACAATAATAGTTTATACCTATAGTGGTAAAACGCTTGGTCAGTCGTCACATTTGTAAATGTAAAAAATCGTTACTACAATGACTAGCTAATAGGCTAGCTAAATTATCACATCCTAAACCACCCCTTTTTGCATGCTAGTTTAAACGAATTATTTTAGAAACTGTTAAAAAACCCGAACATCTGTAATGTACCTACTACAATTCTTGCAAACAAACATTTCATTTAAATTAACGCCTAAATATATATACACCGTTGCGTTTTCAACCCTCGGCGCTGAGCTGAGCGTCGAATATGCAACGATGCGCTTTACTTTAGGCAATCATTTAGGTGTCATTTAGTTTAAATGCAACATCGCGAGGAAACCGGCATGTCCTAGAACCAAAAATTCGAAGACATGTGACATCTGCCAACCCGCACTGGGCCGTTTATTGCCCGTGGTTCGACCGCGTAGTTCTACTAGTAGGACCACGGGCATTTTTCTTTTCGGTGGTTCTATCAATCGGACCATCGTTATAAAATTATCATATTTTATTGGCACTGGTTCTACTGGTCGAGTAGAACTAAGATAAATATTTTTGCCCGTGGTACTACTTACGTAGTACTTATACCTGTTACATTATTTTGCTACGCAAAATACGCGCATTGACGTGGAGTTGCGGACACCAGCCAGTATTACCTTCATTAGTAAAAAAAAAAAAAAATAGTTATTAAAAAATGTTTTTGTAGCTACCTATTGCACTAAAAAGAAAATAGTACATTACTGCAGTAGCCAGCAAAAGAGGCATTGATGGACGGACGTGTAAATGTGAGATTAAAAATGTGAGAGTAAAAGAGTTAGCTGGTTTAAATAAAAAAAAGATTTTTGACAAAGAGTAAGTAAACGTGGACGAATATATATCATCGCAGCTTATCCAATGCATGTCCAACATTTATTTTGGTATATAGCAACTCCAAGTTTTACATGCAAAGAAGTTTACTCACTTAATAGAACCACGGGTAAACAAAGTTGCCCTTAGTACTACTGATAGAACTTGATTTGCCCATGGTCCGATTGATAGAACCACCGAAAAGAAAAATGCCCGTGGTCCTACTAGTAGAACTACGCGGTCGGACCACGGGCAATAAACGCACTGGGCCCGCGTGGCCCACACCGAGAGGAGGTCTGTGTCCCAGCAGTGGGGACATTATAGGCTGATTATGTTATGTTAGTTTAAATGGGGCTCTAGCGTCGTTTTCGCCCACAAAATCAATAGGCATAAAACCAACACTCCTATAGAACATTCTAAACATTTCCAGCCATAACCACACACTGCAATCTGCATATCTATCTACACATCATATCCGGTGGTTGGCGGTTAGGTCGCTTAAAACACGATAAATCATAATACACATACGCCGGTTAAAACTATGTTATTGGTGGACCAATCAAATCGTGTATAGCCACAATAAAAGCAACCTATTTCTGTTGAATGGCACGGTAAACGGTTATTAGTTTTGTTGAAAAGAAACAATACAATGCTATTAAATGATAGGTGAAAGCGCTCACTAAGCCGGATCACAAAAGGCGGCTGAAAAGATTAGCTGTGGTGGACCTTGCCAATGCCAACTAGGACATGCTGCCATGAAATATTATGAGGGAAATCTTGCTGGAGAAACCACTTTGCACCATCAAATCCAGCAAAAAATCTGCCCATAGTCCAGTGACTGATTGCAGAAAAACAAGAAAAAAAACTTGATAGGTCAAATGAGATGTTTTATTATAAAGTTGATTGGAAGGAAAAGGGGTTAAGAAATATGATGTTTTTCAATCAAAGTTTATTATCATTTATAGCCTAGCCAACCTATGTTGGGGTCGGCTTCCAGTTTAACTGGATGCAGCTGAATACCGGATGCAGCGACTGCCTATGTGACCTCCACATCTAAGTGACTGGGTAACATGATACCCCTTGAATTTATTCAAAGTTTGTTTAAATAAATTGGTATTTTGTGAACATCAACAATCACAGACAAACCTTCAATACATCTTCCATTTAACTCCATAGGCGCCTATGAATGAATCATTCTAATTTTTCTCCCGTTTAAAGAGTCGTTTTATTATCTCTCTGGGATGTTCCCTGAGTCTCTGGGAGCAGTGAATGCTTATGCGAATCCCGCACCCCGGGCCATAGGTAGAGGTGGAACACCGCGGTGGTTGAGTCCGGCATGCCCCTCTGTTTAATAGAGGAAGTCCTTGAGGATTTCCACCGCGAAAAAAAAAACCCAGAGTCCCGACGATGGCAATAGGCTCGCCCCCTATTAAATCGACCTTAAACGTAAATGGCAAAATGTGGAGTACTATATAGGTACACCTCTGCCTAAGCCTTCGAGTATTACAGGCGTGATGTTGTGTATGTGTTAGTGTTTGAAATTCTAATGATTACTTTTACATTTTTTAAGTCCGCTTACAGAATTTCCTCTAGTCTAGTGTGCATCATGTTGACTGTTGACATGATATTGTTAATCCAGGATCAAATACCCTTAGCAACGAGTACCTACCTACCTGTCTACGACACTAATGAAACCCCGAATCGATTAAGTCCGGATTTTAATTCAATAAAATCCTAATGGCTTTCGCTCCGCACGCATGCCCTTTGGGCCTTGACAACATGTTCATTTAGGTACGTCGTGTATGTTCAACGGATTAATAACATATACGATGGAATATGGATTAAATTCTGATAAGTATAGTAAAGTATAAAATGTTGTAATGATTTAATTTCATGGGCATTCATTGTCAGCCAACATGGACTGTTAGCTATGCGAAGACATGGATTATATGATTTGCAATAGCATCAGAGGGGAAGTTCCCGTATTTTTAAGAACGTTCCCACTCTATGTATCTGTCAAAAATTTCTGTAATTTACATACATTTTGGACAAGTTTACTCGTATGACATTGATTTTCGCTGAAATAAGATATGGGAGACTGCAACACGAATTGAACGTTTTTTTAAGTACGAGAATTGACTTTTTGATCTTTGACCTCTTTATTACAATAAAAGAGACAAAATAAAGCGTTTATTCAGTTTCTTGACCATCATAAAATATGACTGAAAAAAATTCTTGCAATCTCACGAATTCACGATTCTCGACTACTCACAATAGGTTTCTATTAACGTACAATATTCCCGAACCTTTTACCCTTTTCTGAAAATAGTCGACTACATTTCCAGACGTTTCTAAATGTCGCTGAAAATGTAGTGAACTTAAAACAAAAGGCATCGACCTCAGCGTGGCCCCGATACGTCAGCCGCGGTTCACAGCAATCTATCAACAAGTTTTTAAGACCAAGGAAAAGCTGAACTTCGAAAATGTACACGGAATAACAAACGGGGAATGTTAAGCATACGAAAAACATAAAACTGCTGTGACACTATGTGATTTCTGGACACTTTTGTCAGCGAATCTGAAGGCCAATTCCCGTAATCAAAAACGTTCAAAATCTAGTCGCAATCTCATCTCAGCGACAATCAAAGTCAAAAACTTCTCAAAAATGTAGGGATTTTAGAGGTATTTTTGGCAGATTGAGACAGAGATCCGACTGAGAACGTTCTTGTAATTACGAGAATTGCCCCTCAGTTCTTCTTCGTGTCCATGGCACGACAATTCATTAAATTTTGTTAGCTCAAAACTTCGACACTTCCACATCGGCGGTGGGCAGCGCAGAGGTCACATTGGCCACATTTTTTGGGACACAGAGGATATTTATAGAGGATAGGAGCATATTTTGTGACATAGCTCCATATCCACAACCTGCTGCCGTTTTAGCGAATAAAGTTAGGCCATTCCAAATCATAGTACTTATCTTAATCGTATAACAAAGGTCCTTAGCTCAGTAAATATCACAGAAAACTGAGCCTTGTAACAAAGAAAAATGCTCCATAGATTGCGTGGTGATCAAGATAGACATTTTTGGAAAAGAAAGAGGCCAGGCAAAAGTTGACCTGACCTGGGCCCTGTTTCACAACCATACGACAGGCTATCGTATCGAAAACCTGACATTTCGATAACCTGGTTTGACTAGCCCTCAACAGCAAATAACTGTTGGAAGAATAGCGGGCGTCTATTTGATTTAAACTGACAAAATTTTCGGGTTTTGGACTTGTGAACAGCGTTTAGAAGACTCCTACGATAACAATGATTAATGTTCGATACGATACGGAAGCGTATCGAGTGTTTGTGAATAGCTATGCTGAGCGCAGATTAAATAAAAGTCCAGTCCCTACTACGATTCAAACAGTAATTTTCCTATAGCAACGTACACCAAGCAAATAGGTACATTGGCAGAAATTTACCCCAAGCATACACTGTTCCTATATGTCTATAGGTAGTCAGCCCGTCATTCGTATCGATCGGACCTTCGCACCGTCCACTACAATCGCTGTGATTATAATATCCCTCCACAAAATCGATACATAGGCATATAATCTATTGTATGTAAGTGTTTTGTATGTTTTTACATACATAGTTGAGTTGCAAAGTGCTCCAGCTGTGGAAACAATGTCGAGGTTAAAGATCAAAAAGCGGCTAATAATAAAATGCAACGTGTTTTGAGTAACGTTAGGAGGAACGTTTGAAAATGTTTCTGTTATCTTGTAAATATTGTAGAAACTTCTTCCAAAAGCGTATTACTACAGCTTTTGCAGTAATTGCAGCTACTTAAATACTAATAGGTGTCGTTACCAGTTGGCATGTTCAATCGAAATTCGTTCGTTTCTCGATGTCGATCCAACTAAATATGCTCGTAAAAATTTGCGCTACATGCTTTCATATGCAATTAAGTTAAATTCATCACATTTATCGGGGACATATAGGTGGCATATGACGTGGTGGTGTATAACGATGATTTGTTCCGAATCCTGATGAAGATCGATATGAATACAGGAAAAGTACTAACTTTAATACTTTTGATTATCCTATACTTTGTAAAAAGTCTATGACTAACATGCAAAAAGCCTCACGCTCTCAACATCTCAACAGACCACCCAACCAGTCGACACAAGCTGTTAAACATTCTGTATGAAAAACTTAATGAAGAATAAACAGCTAAATGAAGAAAGTGGAACCAACAAACTCACTACTTCATTAAATCAGTATCGAAACTCGATTATAAATCACTTGTTTACTCATGCATATAAAGCGATTCAGATCGACGGCCCAAACTGCTTTATACCCAGCGATATATATATTGATCACCTGCTCGCGTGATACGCGAAAATAAGCTGAAAAACAGGGTATAGAGTTTACGGGAAATTGTACCTAATGATTGGTTTATTAAGGTTTAATGTTGCTTTTTGTTTAAGTGGGGTTTTTGCTGACACACACCAACGTAATCTATTTTAGCGACGGCTTCCCTCGTAATGTGTCTTGGTTACCTAGGTTAGGATTATGTTGTGTAGGCGGTAGCGATTTACCTGGTTACTTTGACATCTATGAAGCTCATACCTAGGAAAAAATTTTTCAGTGGGCTTTTTTTTGTGCCCGATGGAGTTCCCATCAGCAAAATGTCGAACTTCCATACAGACTTTCATCCCTATTTAACCTCTTTTATTAGGGATGATATTAAGTATCGAATATGTTTGTTACTGTTAAAAAGCTATTAATTCTAAGTCTTGTGAGTTGTAAAACTGCAGATACCTGTGTATCTACTCTAGGTTAGCCCAATCGTCTTTATGGAGACTAAATGGTTTACCGCCCTTAACAATTTTATTATGTGTATTTATACGAAATCTACATAACGTACCCACTGCCTCCTTAGGTATTTATTAAGTTCAGTTCATTCATTCTGTGTTCTGAGTTTCTGACGCACTAATGATACATTGGACACGTAGATAACTAAAATCGTACGACTATTTATATCATTAGTTATAAATAAACAATAATAATTATGGCGTGATGAAGTGAAAGTCTCCAATCACAAAATGCTCATGTAAGAAAATGAGCGCTAATTAGTATTGATAACATAATTAATAGGTAATTTAGTCATTTGTTATTGACTTCAAACTAACATAACAATTAGGTACTTAGTATAAGTAGATGTTATGTTATTTCATTCACTTATAACTTACAAGAGTGTGTATCAAATTATTTCAATAAAGCGAAACCTATAAAGATTGTGGAAAGCGATAAGTCGGCCTATTGCACAATTTCATGTAACAAATTGTATTGTAATTACTTGGGGTTGGAATACCTACAAGAAAATAAATAAAACCCAAGGTTCAGTACTGATGAACATTGGGCTACTTCCCAGGCGCTCCATAATTTTATTCCCGGCGGCTCCAATTTTAAAAAGCAATGGGAACAATTTTAGTAGGTTTTTTAATATTTCAATAAAATTATGGAGCTCTTGGGAATCAATGTATGGAGTGAAATTGTTTGAAGAACAATAGATTTGGAGCTCCCCTGGGAATAAGCCGAACATTGGCTACTTCCCCGGCGCTCCATAATTTTATTTCCGGCGGCTCCAATTTAAAAAAGCAATGGGAACAATTTTAGTAGGTATTTTAATATTTCAATAAAATTATGGAGCTCTTGGGAATCAATGTATGGAGTGAAATGGTTTGAAGAACAATAGATTTGGAGCTCCTGGGAATAAGCCGAACATTGTTCTGTTTAATTTTAAATTTGTAATTTTTGCAAATAACGTAAACTCGTGATTTTTATTTGCTAGACCAAAATGACAGCTGCGCACGAACTTTTTTTTTTGACATATTGCCGGTGTTTATTACTTCGTAGCATTAATTTTTAGTCTAGCAAATTAAAAATCAGGCTGAAAGGACGACGATGTTAAAAGACAATAATCTTCCACGCTTTTTATACCCAGCATTATTAGAACCTCAATCTTCAATAGGTCTGATTGCAGCATTCCTTAATTTTGTTGCACATAGAGTATACACGTTCGGTAGTTATTAAGGTTATAAAAATCTGGTGAAAACAACATGAATACCTCAAAATCAAAGCATTGTTTTCAATTAAACCATTTACAGCAGGGTTGATATGATTTAAATCACTTGACTTAAATCAGTGATTTAAATCGCGATTAAAATCAAGTGTTTTTTTTTTTTTTATAAAAATCTATGATTATCAGTAAGAGTCTGACACTGCCTACCGCTCCACCCAGAGCGGGAGGAGTCATTTGATAATTTCCCCTCCACAAAAAAAAAAGTATATGAAGACATACTCTTACCCTTTTTTTGGTGGGAAATTATCAAATAACTTTTCCCGCTCTGGACGGAGCGGGAGGGCGTGTCAGACTTTTACGGGCTAAAACTCAAACTCAAACCTAAAAGCATTTATTTCAATTAAACCAATTACAGGCCCTTTTGAATTGTCAAGGGGTCGGCCAGTCAGAAAGATGAAGCTAGTTGCCCATTCCAAAGCGTAGGTACCTATGGAGAAGAACGGACAAGAAACTCCATGGACACTCTTTTAAATCAAAACAATATGGTTACAAAGTCTTGGTTACATCATTCATGTTAAACCCACCCGCGTTCCTTCAGTTGCCTGTGCCAGGGGCCACGGTATCTCTTTCAAACAACCCGCGACCCTGGCAGGAACCTCATATACCCTTACCTATGCTTACAATAACATCCATTTACGCTATTCTGCTCTCACAAACAGCACTGCCTTACATCTATGTGGCCTAGTTACCGTTAACGTTTGAAAGGCTTCCCCTGTCCGTGACAATGTTGACTTGACGCCGTTGTGGATGGGGACGTTATCGACGATATTGTGTTAGAGCACAAAGAGCAACATAAACTATATGTAAATATGTATGTTAGTGTTAACAGGAATAAGGTATTGTGTGTGGAAAAGGTAGTATTTGAGCCTCAAACTTAGAGGTATTGATTTGACTTGATTCTTGAATAAAATACATTCACATATCTTGAATTTTGAACACGGTTTTATGAAGTTTGGTTCCTCTTCGGAAATCTATACAAATAAATTAAATTGAAGCGTCTGTTTGTAATGTCGAAATAACAGCTTTTTACTAAATGCATAATATGAAAATAGACACGGTACTTAAATTTTTTTCATTAATTTTTGTCTGTCTGTCTGTTCCGACTAATCTCAAAAACGGCTGGACCGATTTTGATGAAATTTGGTATGAGCATCCTTTGAACCCTAGGGAAGGGACTTCGAACGACGCCAGACGAAGCTACGGGCGAAAGCTAGTCTAAAATAAAGAGTTAAAATTGTTCGTTTGTACGTGGTAATCTCTGGAAAAATCTTTCACTGATAAAAAGCTACACTATCGCCGATGTCATAGGATGTTTTATGGTGTAGGTAGTAGATTCCCAAGAGGACGGCAGTCGCGGGCAGAAGCAAGTTACTCATTATTTCCTTACATTTTCACAAAGGTCTTAATTTACAATTTTTTTCAGCAAGATTCATCTTCTTCCTAGAATTATTTATTTATTTATCATTCTTACAGGCCTTACCCTAATGCGACAGTGCAGTTATTAACTTAAAAAATAACTTATCAAACCATACATACCTAACAACAAATAATGTAAGGTGCGATCGCGCTAAATTTGTCAAAGATAGCTGCTCGAAATTGAATAAAATCGATATACAAGAACATAAGTAATGTTTGTTTTCGTCTAGTTTGCTCGGAGATTTAGTCGGTTGGTCGGCAACTGAATATCAAGGAAGGTATGAAAATCGGTAGGTACCTACCTACCTATGAAATTAATGTAAATTCATGCAAGAGGTTGGGTGACTGTTTTGAATTTACATAGTCAGGTCAGCAATCTTATTAAACTTCAGCTGTATTAATTACATTCATAATTACTTTTAGAACAGTGGTGGCCCGGTGAAAATGGCCGCGACTTACGAGTTGTAGGTTTGAACCCCGACGCTTTACTTTTATGGTGCAAATTATTTCATCACCACTGCTCTCAAAATGGCGAAGGAAAACATAGTGTGGAAACGGGCATGTCCTAGAACCAAAAATTCGAAGACATGTGACATCTACCAACTCGCTCTGGGACCGCTTGGTGCGTGACGGCCTGCTCCCTCTCACAGAGAGGAGGCCTGTGTCCCGGGAACATCATACGCTGATTATGTAATTACTTTTCCAACATTTTTGTTGAACTCATTCATACTAGACTATGCTCAACTGACGATATAATATATAATAACATACACACATACTGTGTTTGTTATGTAATCAACAATAACAACTTCAATTACGTACACCCGGCAACATAAGTTTCTCACGCACTGTCATTAAAATCTACAACAGTTAAGTACATAACAACCTTATCGGTCGACTGTACTCATTATCATTCCACATGCACTCTAGAGCCATCGAGACAGTCGAATTGTAGTTCAAGTTCATTGTCTGATAACACTATCAGTTACATCGACTGTGTTTCTTATGCTATCTTCATCTAAGCGGTAAAACCTGGATCCTTGTTTTCAAGTTTGGCTGGAGGGAAACAATTGAAAATCAAGCAATCATTACACCCACTGCTAAGTATATTTAGGTCTCCTCAGTTTCCCTCATTTTGTTAGTTCATCCAGGACTTACCTACTTTTGTATGTCATACAAAAATCTGACTAAGTCTGCAAACACTTTTTCTGTCTCTCGACAACCAGTCAAATCAAATCGATAGCGTGTCTGGATTAAATTAATCTGTGGTGCCAATCATAGGGTAGGTAATAATTCAATGGGAATCTGATTTGTATTCAGATTCGTGTGCATTTTATAAAACGTTCATTTGCGTCACTCATTGTCCGGACGTACTTCACCGCTTAAAACCCAGTAAAACATCAGATTATTCGTTCCAACTCCAAAGCATAAAATTAACCCCAGTTCTAAGGAACAACTGCACTGCAACATGCAAAGCAACTAGTTCACAGCAGGTCACGACAGTAAATTCTAGAATGTATGTGCAAATGAGCGGTTAGCCGCTACTTTATGCTGCAAGCGCTGACGTAGCATTAATAATAGTGTACCACACACTTATCATGCCTTACGAAGACATTCAATGAGACGAGAATTACATGATAGCGCTATTGTCCCCAAGTATTATTAACCGTGCGCCACTATATTAACGTGTTCATTGTTTTGTACGTATTGTATTGTTTTTAGACGTGTGACAGTGACAATTAAGTTTTGTTAACCAATGACGTGTTTAATTTAAAGAGGTCAAATCTATACACAAAATGGAAGAGTACGCAGTGACCGACATAACGGTTTGGCAATCCTGTATGTAGTATGAATCGTCTATTTTTTTCTATCCAGTGAAACGCCTGCTTTGTTAACACATGCAAAACTACGGGCACACTGTATCTGCAAACATTTTTTGCGTAGCATAGCATTTGTTTTGTTACGGATACAGGAAAACGGAGTCCTTCATAATAGTCTACATTCTGATCTTTAATCTGCTAGACCAAAATCGCTCAGCGCGCAATGGAGCGAGCTATGCTCGGAGTCCCTTTGAAGGATAAAATCAGGAATGAAATTATCCGGAAAAAACCGGAGTTACCGACATAGCTTGCAGAGTAAGCAAACTGAAGTGGCAGTGGGCTGGCCATGTCTATCGAAGGACCGATGGCCGGTGGAGCAGACGAGTCCTGGAGTGGAGACCGCGTCCCGGCAAGCGTAATGTGGGACGCCCCCAGCTAGATGGACGGACGACCTAAAGAAGGTGGCTGGGGTAGACTGGATGCGGAAGGCGGAGGACAGGGTGCTGTGGCGCAGTCTGGGAGAGGCCTATGTCCAGTAGTGGACTGCGTTAGACTGAGTTGATTGATTGAGACCAAACTGACAGCTGCGATCGACCTTTTTTGTCACGTTGCCTTTTTTGTCAAAAAAACGCAGCTATCATTTTACGGTGTCAGAGTTTACAAGTCTATGGTCGTAGCTACTGGAGTATGATTCGAAACTCACTATTAAAGAGAGAATAAAAACCGGCCAAGTGCGAGTCGGACTCGCGCACCGAGGGTTCCGTATAAAAATTTAAGATTTTCGGAATTTTTCCTTTATGTGTGCTATAAAACATTGCTTCATGCCAAATTTCAAGATTCTAGGTCGACTGGAAGTACCCTTTAGGTTTTGATTCCCTTGCGAGTAGTTGCGAGTTTGAAAATATGCGGCTTAAATTGCCGTTTCTTTTGATTGCGTTGACATAGAAGTTTCATTTTGTTACAGCTTCAAGGTATTATAGACCTGAGTATTTGATATTAATTTCAATTTAATACCTATACGCGTTCATGAGAAAAGAAGTAACTTTAAAATTTTCAAAAATATTTTTTATTATATGATGTAACTAAAAATTTACGGTTTTCGCAATTTTTCCTTTATCTGTACTATAAGACGTTACTTAGTACCAAATTTCAAGATTCTAAGTTCACGGGAAGTACCCTGTAGGTTTTGATTCCCGTGCGAGTTTCGAAAATTTGCAGAAATTTGCGGCATAAACGGCTGTATCTTTTGATTGCTTTGGCTTAGAAGTTTGATTTTTTCACAGCTTCAAGGGACAGTAGACCTGAGTATTAGATATAAATTTCAGTCTGATACCTCCACGCGTTCCTGAGAAAAAGGGTCTTGACAGACGGACGGACGGACAGACGGACAACAAAGTGATCCTATAAGGGTTCCGTTTTTTCCTTTTGAGGTACGGAACCCTAAAAACAAGCCCAAAAGCCGTTAAGTATTATCAATCAGTCGCATGACAGAGTTCTAAATTAGATTCTACAGTGTCATTGTCTATTTTGCTAAATATCTTATTGGATAGTTTCGCTTGATCACTTGAGAACTACATTTGGCATTTTGGAAATCATTGGCATTCGTTTGATATTTGGAAATGTATCAAGAATCAAGACACACTTCTGCCAAGCCCTTCCGGAATAACGTGACGAGTGATTGATATCGCAACGATGCTTGCGTTTGCTCGAATTTCCGACAAGATTAATCATGATAGGGAATGATGATAAAGATAACCAAGCCCATGCAATATGGTGGTATCTTAGTTAACCCACATTTTTGCAGTAGATTTGATAGGCCTGTGAAAGCATTTCTATACATTTCGTGAGACGTAACGCGTCGTAACTTAAGAGCATTTCTAGTGCATTCGTTTTGGCAAAAATATATAATGCACTCACTCTACCAGAAATAGCTTTAAATAAGTATTACACATATCTTAGTTATTCACGAGAAAGAAGTTATTCGTGATTTGGGGGTTTATATTGACAACAAGCTTCGGTTTAACATTCACGTTGATAAAATTGCTACTAAAGGTTTTAAGATGTTGGGTTTTATTCTACGTAACTGTAAAGATTTTAAGCGTGCCTCAACAAAAATTGCAATCTTTAACTCAATAGTCAGGTCAGGCTTAGAATATTGCAGCATAGTTTGGACTCCATTCTACGAAATATATAAACGTCGCCTAGAATCAGTGCAGAAAAGATTTCTTTGGCACTTGTCATATCACTGCAATATGGCCAGAAATCTAACTAGCTACAGCTCACGCTTGAAGCATTTCAAACTTATGAGTTTGGAAAATCGCCGCATGTTTCTAGATCATCTTTCCCTATATAAAATAATGAACACTCATATTGATTGTCCGCGGTTGCTGAGTCAAATAAATTTGAATGTGCCTTACAAACTTGCTCGCAGGTCTAGATATCAGTTGCTCCGCGCTAAGGGCTTTAAAACCAATCTGGGTCATTTTTCCACTATTAACAGAATGCAGACTCAATTTTGTCGCCTGTCACGCTCACCCAGCGTAGATATTGATATGTCTTACTCTTTGTATAAATTCAAAGCTGTCTTGCATAGGGCATTATCATAAAAGTTTAAAGTTTTTTATATTGTAATGTTTATCGTCTTCTTCATTTACTTTATATATCTAATATGTCTAATAAGTTAACTTTGTTTTGTAACTGTATTTCCTACTCGATGTTTAATGCATGCCGTGGCAGCCTTTAATTAAGGCTACACTATAGAATGTTAATTATTATCGAAACTTCAACATGTATTTTTGGTGTATGCTTTGTTGGTTGTCCTTAAATAAATAAATAAATAAATAAATAAATCTAAGTATATTTATTTATTCACTTCCAAACTTAGCGATAGTTTTTACACACTCTACACTAACTCATTTCCAATTGCCAAAAGTCTACTCAATTAAATCGATAGTTTTTACACACTCTACACTAACTCATTTCCAATTGCCAAAAGTCTACTCAATTAAATCGATAGTTTTTACACACTCTACACTAACTCATTTCCAATTGCCAAAAGTCTACTCAATTAAATCGATAGTTTTTACACACTCTACACTAACTCATTTCCAATTGCCAAAAGTCTATTCAATTAAATCGATAGTTTTTACACACTCTACACTAACTCATTTCCAATTGCCAAAAGTCTACTCAATTAAATCGATAGTTTTTACACACTCTACACTAACTCATTTCCAATTGCCAAAAGTCTACTCAATTAAATCTGTTGTCAACTCATTGTTGCTTGCTATTTGCTCAACTAAACAATAGGCTAGTTTCCTAAAAAATTCTAATTAGTCCGTCAGTTAGATTATCGAAAAATAATGGACCCATATTTTTTCTTTTGTCAATCAAACAAAAAATGACAAAGATAAAGCGCGTCAAAATTTGGGAGTGGGGGGTCGTGACGTCACGCCGTGCTAAAAATTCAACCAACTGACAACTAACTGACGGACTAATTAGAATTATTATTTTTTTACCCAGGAAACTACCCTATTCACTGATGATAAGACTAGCTATAGAATATTGATCATCATCTGCCTAGCCTTTTCCCAACTATGTTGGGGTCGGCTTCCACTCTAACCGGATGCAGCTGAATACCTGTATTTTATATGGAGCGACTGCCTATCTGACCTCCATAACCCAGTTACTGGATAATACGATAAGTACCCGTTGGTAAGACTTGTTGTCAGACTTTCGGGCTTCTGACTATCCGTAACGACTGTCAAAGATACACGAATGACAGCCGGGACCAACGGCTTAACGTGCTTTCCGAGGCACGGAGCACGTTAAGCCGAGGTTCTATTGCGAGCCGTTAACCGAGGTATGTAAAGATGGTCACCCATCCAGAGACCAACCGCGGCAAGCGTAGCTTAACCTGATCGATCAACCTGTGCGGCAGTTATTATATGATCACAGGGTTAAAACCGGGGTGAAATAGGACATGAATAAGCCTCTGTTTGAAGACAAGAAACTTCACGGTCCGGTCAAAATAACGTACCGTGTAAACCGCTGTTAGTTAAAAACAATGGTTTACGTTTGCTACATATCTTCTGAGAATATTCAAATGAGCAACGCATGCACTGTTCAAAAGTGGGTCATAAACAAATTTTGGCATCTGTTAGTTACGTACAATGATTGAGTCGTTTTTACATTCTGCCGGGATTTGAAGGACTTCGTCTTGTTCCAAGAAAAAAAAAAAAAACTGCCAGAACGGTTCAGTCGTTACGGAGTAATTTATCAACGTATTGACACACCCTGGACACTCCATACAACGCTCGCAAAATAATTACCAAAATAATTACTACTACTTACTACATTAAAAAATGACGTTTGTATACGTATGAATGTGTGCGTGAGGTACTTGTGTTTGTGAGCGCTCTTGTTAAAGAACTGCGACGAATACGCCGAAGTGCGGGGTGAGGTGCGGTAACTGATGTTAGTGCGGGGAAGGGAGTGGCCTTTCTGTACGTAGTACTTTAAGTATTCTGTGGTATTGATGTAAATAGTACATTAAAGACTACCAGCAGTATGGCCTCTCCTTCTCTCTTGAATCTGTTCAAAGGTTGTCTTTATTGTCAACATTTATATGCTTGAGTACGAGGCTTTTGACTACGTTGTATGTGTATATTTTATGTCTTTTATTTTTTATTTGTAACTAGCTGTGTCCCGCGGTTTCAACCGCGATAAAAGTATTAGGTATAGTCCTTCTTTAATTATTGATTCCCTTTACAAATCTCCACCCCCCTTTTTACACCCTTAAGGGATAATTTCGGAAATAAAAACTATTCAATATGCTTCCCCATAACTCAAACTATCTCCATACCAAATTTCATCTAAATCGGTTCAGCGGTTATTGATTCCCCATAGAAACTTCCACCCCCCTTTTCATCCCCTTAAAGGATGATTTCTGGGATAAAAACTATCCTATGTCCTTCCCCGGGATGCAATCTATCTCATCTAAATCCGTTCAGTGGTTTAGACTTGAAAAGGTAACATACAGACAGACAGACAGAGTTACTTTCGAATTTATAATATTAGTATGGATGTGCGTTTTGTTTATGCAGAATAAACAATGTTTCTTTTAAAAGATCGCTTTTAGCGATACGACCCGTGTCACCCCATGTAAAATTTCTACATTTATGTCTGTAATTGATATGATGTACATAATAAAGACTATTCTATTGATCTATCTATCTAACAAACATACTTTCCCATTCAAAACTCTAGTATAGTGCCATTATTTTATACCAAAATGGCAGCGGGAGATACATTGATGGCTTCTTTCCACAAAGTGGATAAGTGGCCAAGCCGCTGTAATCCATTTACGAATGGAGTGTTACATTGAACGCATTATTGAAATCTAAGCCGTCTTTAATTGAAGGTCTCAACCAAATCTAATTTCTTTATTACGTGTACTATTTCAGTCTGGCTCTATCTATTTCTGATGTGATTTTAGACAAATAGGTCATTGCTAGTTTAAAACTATGGGTTCGATGGTATTATTAAATGCATAAATAAAAAAAAAATACATAAACACATGAATATACGAAAAAAAAAAACCTAGTGTGCTTATGACCACACGACTGAAGTAAAACTTCGATATGAGAGGAAGAGAGAAAGAAAATGGGCGCGCGCACTGCTTTCTCTTGCTTATATCCCCCACTCAACTCCCGTTCGCCTCGCCCGATCACACTTTTCGTAACGCTTACGTCACGCGTTCGCCAGCTTACTCCCCAAGACAAGCGTGCGTAAAGAAGTTTTACTTCAAAAGAAATAAGACAAACAATAAGAAAATATTAGCGTTATTAGCTTTTACACGTCAATCATGTGTCTAAAACTAGGTGAGGTCAGCGTTTCCTATCCGGCTACTCAGAAGAAACACCGACACGAACTCCCAGGTCGAACGAACGAACGAACGAACTCACAGTCTCAAGTCCAGGCATAATCTTGGCTAGATCGTATGTGGACCATGTAGATTAGTGTCTGAATGGTCATTAGTGTTGACATTCATTGGTCGATAATTATCCAAATAAGGCATCAATTTAATAGACACCAAGGCCAGTCGAAGTTACAAAGTGAACATCAACGAAGCAACATGATCCTAGCTAGATCAAGTGACGAAAAATAAAGGAGGGGTTAAAATAGGGTTGTCCCATCCCTTGTTGGAACTTTGTAATTTGACATGAAACAATCAATTGCTCTAATTAGGTATTCCATCATTTATTTGGAGTCGGTGAAACATGTCTTATTCTTCCAAACTTCTCTATTAGTCGTCATCTCAGTAGTCGCAGAAGTAATTGCTTTAATTAATTAACTATCAGAAATCTTCGCACTCCTTCTCATGTCTAATAGCAACACGTCCTCTTCGCAAACAGTTTGGCAGAGCTGTTTGTCAGTCACCAAAGGAGATAAGTAACCAGTGTCGTCGGATATAGTTAAAGTTTAGTAAGAAATCGATGAAGTTTTAAATTAAATTTAATGTGAAAAAGGTTTGTTTTCTGTTCATTAAATACAATTTTATCTGAAAACATCCATCGGTTTCTTACTAAACTTCAACTACAGGGTGAAATTGAATTCATGGGCATCCTTTTAAAAAATCAGCTGTTCCTTGCATTTATGTTCACATAACTCGTCAAAATGTAGGGAAGTTCTGATTTTTTTTCGCGATTTTAGGTTTAGTCCCATAGTAAAACTTGTTTATAATGATAAGTACAATGACCCCTTAAAAGGATGCCCGTGAATTCAATTTCACCCTGTATATCCGACGACCCCGGTTACTTATCTCCTTTGGTGACCGTACCTCTGCCAACCTCTTTGGGGAAAAGGACGTTCACTCCACCCACCCACGTTTCGCCAACCTGGTCACATCACATCACGCTAATATTATAAAGGCGAAAGTTTGTGAGTGTGTGTGTTTATATGTTTGTTACTTCTTCACGCTCGTAAATTATCTTCCTTCTGATCACAGTGGTCAAACTGTTTCTTTTGAGTCCAACACACCGATGCAAAAAGTGCAGATTCAAACTAGACCAATAACATCGGGTAATTTGAATAAGTTTAATGCTACTTTAATTAGCAAGTTGAGTGCTCAGGGCCTAAGTGTGACTAATGGTAATATTTTGTATAAAGAATTCTTTTCATTAGTGCAAACAGAGTTCAATAATTCCTTTAAGAAGAAATCTAAAACTATTTGCCCTAAGTTTTTATTCAGTGACTGGGCAACTAAGGGAATCAGGAAAAGTAGGGATAGATTATTTGAACTGTATGGCCTTAAGCCGTATATTAACACGGATACGTTTAATAAGTATGTTACTACATATTCTAAAACTTTTAAAAATGTCTGCAAAGTAGCTAAAGCTTCTTTCATTAGTAACAAGGTTAAATCAGCAGACAATAAAATAAAGACAGTTTGGAAAATTATTAACAATGAAACGAACAGGAACAAAAAACATAATACTGATTACACACTGGACACTTCCCGCGGTCTCATTAGCGATAACATCGATGTCGCTCAGGAATTTGCAACTTTCTTTACCAATATCCCAATTAAAACTACAGAAACTTTAAATTCCTCGCCTGCACTAGCTATTGAATTATTAAGAGCGAATGTCTCAGCCTGTCCTGTGGAATTTAACTTTAAACATATAAACCCTACAGTCATTATAAAGGCATTTAAGCAACTTAAAATCAAAATTACCGAGGATCTGTGGGGCATGTCTACTAAAGTTTGTCAATCCATTATTGAGACAATTGCACCCTATTTAGCTTTAATATTAGGTCCTTACATATGAAATTGGCGTTTTGTATGGAAGGAACAAAAAGTCGAATATTTTTTAATATAATATATTTAATTAATCAAAGTATGAACCATTGTTTTCAATGCACTTTTGCCATCTTATAGGTAGTTCATTGATCCCTTTACTAAAAAAACCAGTCGGACGGGAATCAATAAAATCTTTGAAGGCGATTTGGACTGCCCCATCGGAGTTGAATTTTTTCCCTTGCAAAAAGTTATCCAAATTGCGAAAAAAATGGTAATCTGTTGGAGCAAGGTCCGGGGAGTACGGAGGATGTCTAAGACATTCCAATTCAAGCTCTTCTAATTTGGTAGCCGTCTGTTGCGCAGTGTGTGGTCTGGCGTTGTCGTGAAGCAGCAGTGGCGTGGAGCGATTGACCAGCCTTGGTTGTTTAGCCGCTAGCTTTTCCATCATGGTTTGTAATTGCTGACAATAGACATCAGCTGTAATAGTCTGGCCAGATTTGAGAAAACTGTAATGAACAATACCGGCACTAGTCCACCAAACGCTTACAAGTAACTTTTTTGGGGTTAATTTTCGCTTGGGGCAGGATTTGGCTGGCTGGCCAGGATCCAACCATTGCGCTGAGCGCTTCCGATTATCGTAAAGAATCCATTTTTCATCACAGGTAATGATTCGGTTTAAAATACCTTCATTGTTGTGCCGGTTCAGTAATGTAACGCAGCAGTCGACGCGCGTTTGCCGGTTTGCTTCAGTCAATTCGTGAGGTACCCACCTTTCAAGCTTTTTAATCTTCCCAATTTGCTTCAAGTGAATTAAAACAGTTTTATCACTAACATCGAAGCCTGCAGCTAACTCGGACGTGGTTTGCGATGGGTCCGCTTCCACAATAGCCTTCAATTCTCCATTATCAACTTGGGTCTCAGGCCGTCCACGGGGCTTGTTCTGCAGGTCGAAATTTCCAGAACGAAAACGTTGGAACCAAAAACGAACTGTGTTTTCTTTTGCAACATGACCGCCATACACATCATTCACCCTTCGAGTCGTTTCCGCAGCACTAGTGCCACGGCGGAACTCGTACTCGTAAATAATGCGATATTTTAAATTTTCCATTTTGTAAAATGAGTGACGCAAACAGAAAAAACAGAAGAAAAAAAACAAATGAATGACGGTCATCGAAGCACAAATACATGAGTAAATAGCTGTACAAATTTGAATTTGGAATTCCTTACCAAAGAGGAGAAATTCGTGATTAAAGTGGCCAGTACGAAAAACGCCAATTTCATATGTAAGGACCTAATATTTAATTTGTGTGTAGATCAAGGGGTTTTCCCGGATTTAATGAAGTTCAGTAAAGTTATTCCACTTTTCAAATCTGGGGACAGCAAAGACACTAATAATTATAGACCCGTATCGGTTTTGCCGGTTTTCAGTAAGGTTTTTGAAAAAGTAATGTTAAATCAAATGCTCAATCATTTTAATCGTAATAACATCCTACACGATCAACAGTATGGTTTCACCAAAGGACGTTGTACAACCGACGCCGGTGTCACCTTATTAAAACATATATGTAACGCATGGGAAGAGGCACAAGATGCAATAGGCATTTTTGCGACTTATCCAAAGCTTTTGATTGCGTAAATTACGATACACTGCTCTTGAAACTTGAGCATTACGGACTCGGTAAACTTGCTCTTAGCTTAATGAAATCATATTTAAATGACAGATTTCAGCAAGTTCAAATTAACGGTGTGAATTCATCGGGCTTGAAAGTCAAAATGGGTGTTCCGCAGGGCTCAATATTGGGGCCATTCCTATTTTTAGTATACATAAATGATTTACCTCATTTACTGATAAACCGATCACAAATGGTGTTATTTGCTGATGACACATCTCTGATTTTTAAAGTAAGCAGACGTGCACAGGAGCTTGACGACGTAAATAACGCTATGCTTTTAGTCCATAATTGGTTTACTGTAAATAATTTGGTATTAAATGAAAAAAAAACTAAATGCATTAGATTCGTTTTACCAAATGTCAGAAGTAGTGAATGTCACGTTGTATTGAATAAGGAAATACTCGAATTCGTCGAAAATACGGTTTTCCTGGGGATTACGCTTGACTCAAAGCTGCAGTGGGGTCCGCACTTAACATCTCTTGCAGGGCGGCTAAGTTCAGCCGCTTACGCTGTTTGGAAAATCCGCCAATTAACAGACGTGGATACCGCGAGACTGGTCTATTTTAGTTACTTTCATAGCATCATGTCTTACGGTATTTTGTTGTGGGGACGGGCTGCAGATATTGATTCTATCTTCATCCTGCAAAAGAGGGCTTTCAGAGCCATATACAAGCTCAGCAGACGCGATTCTCTAAGGGAACTGTTTAAAAAAATTAACATCATGACGGTTCCTTGTCAATATATATATGAAAACATCATGTACGTTCGAAAAAATCTACATTTTTTTAGTAAGATAAGTGACAGGCATAATTTTAACACAAGAAATAGGAACAAATTAGATCAACCGCGTTTCAGATTGTCTAAAGTAAAAACTTCTTTTATGGGTTACTGTGTAAAATGTTATAATAAAATACCATTCGATATTCTTCAACTAAATGAGAAGAAATTTAAAACATGCATTAAACGCACACTATGTAGTCAAGCATATTATAAGTTGGATGATTATATCGCAGATAAAAATGCTTGGCTAAATGCTGGTCCTGCTCTACAGGCCCTTGAGCTCTCTAGTTAAAATTTCAATATTTGGAGGAGGTGCTTCCCTTTTTCTTTTTTAGTGTTTCTGACATTACGATCTTAATATTTATTTTTATTTTATTCAATCATGTTTTAATTGTTTAATGCTGCAATACTAAACACCTTTTCCTGTTTGGTATTAAAATTTTTATTCATCTCTTAAATAAATTGCAATCTATAGTTTTGTATCATTTAGAAGCATTTTTTCAATTTTGTAAATGTAAGAACCATGGATCCGTTTATTATGATTTTTTGATGTTGACTTGAAAGAGCATGGCAGTTGAGAATGTGTCATGCTCACTTAAATGTCTCGCTGATGGTGGCGCGTGTGTTGGATCATTCGGTTCCCTACAAAATGGTTGAGCTGGATGGTGCTGATCCATGCGTCATGTTCGTGAACGGACGCCGTCGGTTGAGACTGGTCATCTCTTAACTGCCAAGGCTTATTTTTACTCTTATTTCTTGTATTGTTTCTTCATTTGTGTGTTTTTTTTTTACATTGTTCTCACATATAGAAGCAACAAGAATAATGTACTCAGGATTTTGTAATATCTTGATTTAAAAGAGTGTCCATGGAGTTTCTTGCCCGTTCTTCTCCATAGAGATCTACGCTTTGGAATGGGCGACTAGCTTCAACTTTCTGACTAACTGACCGACTACTTAATTTTGACAATTCAAAAGTACCTGTAATGGTTTAATTGAAATAAATGCTTTGAGTTTGAGTTTGAGTTTGAGAGTTTGCTCAAACCGCTGGACCAATTTTGTATGGAGGTAGCTGACACCCTGGATTAACATATAGGCAAATTTTTATCCCGATATTCCCACGGGATCGACATTTACGCGGGTGAAACCGCGGGGCGCAGCTAGTAGTATTTAATGTTAGTCGAGCAGTCAATCACATCGTCCTCGTTGGTTCTTGTCATTAAGAACCAACGTGGGCCCGCGTGGTAGATTACAGCCCATCCCCTATAGAAGAGAGGAGGCCGGATTCTCAGCAGTGAGAACATTATAGGCTCTCTATGACCAGTCAATCTCTTTCCTCTGTCGATCAGATATCCAAGATTTTTTTCCAAAAACCGCCCAACCTAGGACACATTTCAAATATGGCCAAGTTCTTCTTGCCTGCTTATTTTACCAACCGTTTGGCTGTTGGAAAATTGACAGCCCTAGTTACGATAGGATACTCGATCCCCTTTTCGCTTTTCACTTTTCAGACACGATCAATAATGGTATATTTTTATTTTCTAAAACTGTCTGGAGGGATAGGGGACGTTATAAGTCGTGGGTGGACGTAACTAAGTTTGTCGGTTAGCTTAACCTTTTGAACGCCACGGTCGTGTATAGCCGACAAACGAAAACGCGCCCAACACGCCACCGTCGTCTATAGACGACAAGAAAACGACATTTTTTTAAAACAAAATAAATATACTAAATTAAGGTTTCTGTGTTTCTTTTTCCTATTATTTAAAACTACATTAAAGTTGCCTGGCGTCAGGGGTACGGCGGGCGATACGTTTATACTCTGGCGTTCAAAAGGTTAAAAGGGATGGAAAATGAATTGACTGTAGAATGTTTTGTAGAATATTGAGACCAATGGTTTAGTTGTAACTTGTAGTACGCTTAGTGCAGAGGAATAATAAGTATAGCTTGTTAATAAATGTAGGTTTGCAATAAAAGTACAATAGCCAATTATTGTTGATTGGATATAAAAGGCCGATTATACATTTATACATTTAATTGCACTGTTATACTAGATTCGAGATAACTGTTAACTATTATTTACATAATATAAGCTAACATATAAACAATAATAATATGTACATTTATATGAAAAAATAAGTAAAATAATCATAGGGCATTCTAACTTGATTACAAAAATGTTTTTAGACAACTGGTCAATTCAAATCTGGTATATTGTTTTGGTAAAGTTACGTTTTTTTTTTAATGTTTTGAATATCCTATGGATTTTCAAGGTTCTTTCGGTTAAAATCTTCTTTATAATAAATCCGGCCAAGTAATAGTCGGACTCACACACCATCATCATCATCATCATCATTTCAGCCGAAAGACGTCCACTGCTGGACATAGGACTCACACACGCAAGGTTCCAATTCCAAACCACCGTAAAATATTGAACACTACATATTTAAAAAACACGTTTCTTGTAAGGGGAAGCCCCTTTTGATTTTAAACTTTATTTTACACTAGCAGCGCCCCGCGGTTTCACCCGCATAAGTTTCCCGTGGGAATACCGGGATAAAACTATCCTCAAACTATCTCTATACCAAAAGACAATGTTCAAAATGGCCCTGTGCAATGAAGAGTTTGAGAATATACGATAATTAATCGCCTATTTTATTATATAAGTTGCAAATACTTCTGTATCACGGACTAGCTGTATTCCAAAATGTATTTTTAATAGAATTTAATGTGACTAATAACATTACATCGCCATCTTCACCTATGTCGTGTCAAAAGTGAAATAGGGATGTCCGAGCAATTATAATCGATCGATTGAATTATTAATCGATCGATTGTGTTTTTTTTTCTAGTGTAGTTTTAAAAACCTAATAAAATACTTTATGAATGCGGTCATACTCCAATTTAAATAGGTAGTAAGAATAATATTATACAATAATCAAAACTTCTTTATTTCTATACAATCATTCAAACTAATTCATTATTTACGACAATTAATACAAAAATAACGCTCCTTTTGCGGTTCATTAAACGAAAAAAATACTTATTTTTACTAAACACATCACAATTACCTAATGTTTTATTTAAAAAACAATATTGCAAACTAGATACAGATGTTATTATATATTATTATTACCAGTATAGAAGAGTGTTGTTATATATAAAATAAACCATTGTCATACATACTTGTAATGTTTATATGACAAAGTAGATGTAACAGACTGTAATAATTTAAGATCACAGTAAATCATAATCGAAAAATCGATTAATGGTGTCGTATTACATCCCTAGTTTTGCCGGTGAACGTGTCATTGTTACCAATGGCACAAAGGCCAAAAAGCCATGCCATAAAATTATAAAAAAAAAGTCATTGTTACCACATTGAGAGTTACAGTTTCTGCGCTGTGCTTTTTCCTGTGTTCTTTTCTTGTGTTCGGTGTTTTGGTCACTTTCGGGACTTTTTTACGACTTGGCTATTTTAACGGACTTGGATTGGTTTAAAAAACGATTGACTTATTACCATCTAATTGGTAAAGCTGGTATCCTATGCACACCGTTCAGGCATAGGGACGCTGTTTCTACTCATCTCATTCCAAAACGAATGCTACGAATTCAGTTACCTACCTATGTTGATTAGTTTAATGTATATTAATTTTGCACTTGCATCTATTTTTTAGAAAAATAACTGCACAGGCATGCGCGGTCCGAGGGGGGGGGTCGTGGGGGTCATGACCCCCCCCAAAATCGTTCACGTCAAATCGACAAATCTTAAAATAAATATTCGCTTGTGGAGAATGTGGATAAAAGTTACAAAACTCTAGAAAAAAATAATTGTTAATATCGCCATCTAGTTACTGTTTTTGAGAACTACTTCGTACAGAATGAATGTATCGACCGATGCGCGATGGTCTTGCAATAAATTTACTCTGTGGTTCGACAACAAGTGTTTTTTGAAGAGTTTTCAATTGGAATTTGTTTAGTGGTTTAGCAAATACTTAGTTCTGAAGGAGACTGAAGGAAAAGGAATTGTTGTTGTATTATTTAATACTATTTTGATGAGTTGAGAAATTGTTATTTTGCTAATGATGGTAAGTAATTTTAATATCTAGGCTGTTTTTGTTTGAATGATTGTTTTTTGAATGTTTACTTAAATAGCTAGCAGCTTTTGAGTTAAGCATGAAGATTTTTATTTACTTAACTAACCTTACTGGTAACTGGAGATATAACTGCATAAATTGTTCGAATGACCGTAAAGAAAATAAATTTGACCTTGAAATATTTCGATACAATATTAACGGTGTGATGAACGAGGATGGCAACACAACGTTATAAATATTAGGGATATAACCCAATTAAACGGACTTTTGGGAGGAATTTGAAATGATAGGATAGTATTATAAAAAAATATACAGGGTGAAATTGAACGCATGCGACAAATCGAAATGGGAGATTGTACTCATTATTATGAACAACTTTTACTATGGGACCAAACCTGAAATCGCGAAAAAAAAATCAGTTGTTCCCTACATTTTGATGAGTTATGCGAACATAAATGTAGGGATCAGCTGATTTTTTTTTCGCGATTTCAGGTTTGGTCCCATAGTAAAAGTTGTTTATAATAATGAGTACAATCTCCCATTTCGATTTGTCGCATGTGTTCAATTTCACCCTGTAGAATATTTTAGGAATTATATTTTAACATTTGACATTTTTGCAAAGTAAAATATTTACGAAATCTGTGTTTTGTCAAATGTTACCTATAAAGTACCTAATATGTTTGCGAAATGAGATGTTTGTCAAATGATTACTTTTTATATTCGGATTTTGTCAAACATTATTGAACCATAAAGATTACCTACTCCGGATATGTTTTCCCTTATTGATCAGCTGAGCAATGTCGTCACCTGTTACCCACTCTTAACTCCGAGGTTATGGGGCTTCTTTTCTTTTGGCAAATGGCACGTGGAAAATTTTATGCTTTGTGTTTTTTTGGTGGCAGGGTGATTCTTTGGCGATTGGTTCGAAACGCACTTTGAGAACAATTGATAGCTTTTTTCCCAAAAAATCGAAGATCAGCGATAATGACGAGCATGCGATCCCAGATACTAATACTAACAATCTTGAAAATGAATGTGCTTCTTCCGGAAATGATGCTAATGCTATTGCTCCTCCTGACTTATCCCATCTTGTTTCTACTAACAATACAAGTACACATGAAATAACATTTTTAACATCTCCAGAGACAGATATTGGCTATCATATTAATTCTGACGAGCCTTTAGATGACTTTACAAGAGCTGCACTGCTGGAAACACATTGGATCCCACCTGTAAATTATAACTTTCCATACAACATAGTGCGTAAAAAAGGGAAGGACTCAAAAAAGTACGCTCAAAGGTCTCATTTAGATAAATTTTATTGGTTGGTTCTCTCACATAAAGACCGCGGTCTGTATTGCAAGTACTGTGCGTTATTTGCCAATAGCGCCGCAGGAAAAGGTCTCCAGACGCCATTAAAAAGATTAGTTAAAGAACCGTTAAAACATTTTGACGATCTCATGGGCGCGAAAGGTGCAATTGCAGACCATGAAAAAAAACTGTACCACAAGAGAGCAGTTGAGGCTGGAAAAAGTTTTCTTTTTAGTTTCCACAATCCCTCAATCGAGATAAGAAACCAAATATCATCACAAAGAGCAAAGCAAGTAAAAGAAAATAGAGATCGTTTAACACCTATAATTAAAACTATAATACTCTGTGGACAACAGAACATTGCCCTAAGAGGTCATCGTGATTCAGGGCCGCTTTCCAATAATCCCGATAAAGACATTGACAGTCCTGTGAATGAAGGAAATTTTAGGGCTTTATTAAAGTTTCGGATCGATGCAGGTGATCAAATATTAGAACAACATTTAAAAAGCTCTTCAAATGCTACATATATAAGCAAGAGAATACAAAATGAAATCATTGATCTGTGTAAGGAAGAAATACAGGAAACTATAGTAAACAACGTAAAAGAGGCTAAATACTTTGCTATTATATTCGACGAAACAACTGATATCTCATCTACAGAGCAACTCAGTTTATCGTTTCGTTACCTTAAAGATAATATTATTCGAGAGGATTTTGTTTTGTTTTGTGATGCCTACTCAGAAGTAAGAAAAGAAGATGTGCTGCATGAAGATGAGCCTAGACTAACAGGTGTTGCTTTAGCTCATATTGTAATAGATCTCTGTAAGAAATTTGGGTTGAATTTAACAAATTGCGTTGGAATTGGCACAGACAGTTGCTCCGTTATGGCCTCCGAAGTTAAAGGAGCTGTAAGCGAGCTGACCAAATTTGCTACCCATGCCAAAAAATGCCCTTGCAATAATCACATACTGAATAACTCTTTAGCAAAATCATCGAAGGTCACCAGTTCCAGAAATGCGTCGGCAACAATGAAAAAATTAGTGGCATTTGCAAATGCCTCAGCAAAGAGAAGCAGAGTTTTTAAAGACGCTCTTGGTAGCAAACTGGAAAGTTTGTGCGACACCCGATGGGTAGAACGTCATGACGGTTATTTGCAATTTCAAGGCGATTCATTGGTGAAAATTTGTGATGTACTAACAAAAATTACAACCTGGCAAGACAGCAAATCAGCATCTGATGCTAATTGCTTACGACATGCTCTATGCAGTCCAGATTTTATAATCGCATCCATTTGCTTGTCCGATGTACTAGGTAAGAAAATAAAGACTTTTTCTTATGCATTTTATACCTTAGTTTTCAACCATATATTTATTAACTTATTGTTAAAATTTCAGGTGTAACTGTTTCCCTGAGCCGGTATTTGCAAAAACCAACATTAGATTTGAAGATAGCATCAGATGCTCTTAAAGATACGATTGACGTTTTGCTCCGTAAACGAGAAAATGCTGAAGAGAACTTCCACAACATATTTGCCGAGGCACAAGATCTAGCGGAAAAACTAGGCACAATTATTAAGATGCCTCGTACTGTGCCTCGGCAGACTCTGCGTGATAATTATCAAGGGAATGACGAGGAATATTTTCGGAGGACTGTTTATATTCCATTGCTAGATAACATAACTACTGACTTAAAAGACAGACTTCCTGTGGACACCCTGAACCTTTTCGGATTAGGCATTTTTATGCCAAAATCTGAATATACAGAAGAAGATCTTCTTAATGTGAAGAAAGCATCAGAATTTTATTCACGTTTCTTGGGTGTTCCTGCTTCCACTGTGATTACAGAGTATCAGCTTTGGATTTCGAAGTGGAAACGGAACCTCAAGGAAAATTTTGAATCAAAAGTTCCTAGTTGTGTGGTTTCCACAATACAAGTTTGCGACGACGATCTCTACCCCAATATAAATACTTTACTCAAAATTCTGGCAACGCTTCCTATAAGCGCTGCGACGTCAGAGAGGTCATTTTCTACGTTAAGGCGTGTAAAAACTTGGTTGAGAGCAAACATGTTAGAAGAGAGGCTGACAGGTTTAGCTCTTCTTAATATTCATCCAGAGATAACCCCAGACGTCTCAAATATTATCACCCGATTCGCCAATACAAGTAGAAGACTTCCATTTGTTATATGATTTCATTCATAATTTACAAATAATTCATTCTTCATAAGTTTTTTGTGCAATAAGGTCTAATTTACGCGACTTATTTTAATATCAATAAAGAAAAAAAAAAAAAATCTTATTATCGTATTATATTTTTTAATTTTTATATTTAGTCTTTGTCTGTGACCCCCCCCAAAGTCTATGGCTGCGACCGCGCCTGTGCACAGGTACCTAATTATCTAGGTAGGTATTATGATATTACTTTTCAGTTTCTTAAACGTTACTCAGAGCTATGAAAAATCATGGTAGGTACCTACATTTAATATTCGTTGTTATGGTTAGATTATAACCTCAAAATCTGATACTTTTTTTGAAATATATCTTTTCTGCAGCTAGTCCGCTATAAAAACAAGATCTTTTATGAGTCTCCAAATGATAGAGAATACAATACATAATTATCCGATGCTCTTGGCTCCAGGGCCAACAATGTATGGACGCAGAGCAATGTCCTTTCATCTTAATCGGTTCAGTGGTTTAAGCGTGAAGAGGTAACATACAAACAGACAGACAGACACACTTTCGCATTTATAATATCAGATAATATTAGTACTTATGGATAGTATGGGTTTACTATTTGTTGTTAAAGCGGTAATAGAAATACACACTGTGTAAATTGCAACGGTCTACCTATTACGGTCCTTGAGCGACTACCTATTGCTTTTCATAAGAGACAGACAGCGACGGACGGACGGACGAACGGATGGACGGACAGCGGAGGCTTACTAATAGGGCTCCGTTGGCACCCCTTGGGTACGGAACCCTAAAAAGTAAGTCACCTGAAGAATTGCAAATTATTTAACCGTCGCATAACGTAAAAATATTCCTACAACTTATGTTGATAAGCCTTGAAACGTTTAAATTTAAATACATTATGCGAATATTAAAGTAATGTATAAAAATAAAATACATATTTCTAACATGTACGGTAGTAGGTAATTATTTTAGTTGAGTAATACAACATTGAGGATATTTCTAAACAATATGCGCATGCTCATAATAATGTACACAGTACTTTACTATATTTACTTTGCCCTTCTCTTTACAATTGAAGTGAAAAAGGTAAATATTGTTCAATGCACTTATATGTTCTTGTAAAGCAAGTAGAATCTACCTAACACGAAAGCGGCAGGGAAAACCGCGATATTCAAAATTTACTTACTTTTTATGCAATTTGCAGGTCAATATTAGGTTGTGTGACGATCTAAATATGATTCGCGGCCGTAACAAATATGCACGTTACAGAATTCATCACCATTAAAGTCAGATATACAACTCCTTCAGACTTACCAACTGAACTTCGACAAACTTTACTACGACAAGATTTTAATTCGACACTACGGAACTCCGACACGTCTTCATTTCGACAATACTTTAGTTCGAAATGCCTTAAGTCCGACACTACTGTACTCCGATAAAGCGTTTCTTCGACATGACTTAACTACGAAACGATGCGACTTCGACGACGTGCTACTTCGACAACTATGGTAGTCCGACATGAGTCAATTTCGACATACTCTACTCCGGCATGCTGTACTTCGACAATATCTTACTTCGACGTTATATATCTGAGACACGATGCTACTTCGAAATTAAAATTTGTGAAAGACGATATGGCTAGAAAGGGGGTGACTACCGACTACTACTAAAAAAAAAATGTATAGTGCTCTTAAATAGAAAGAAAATTAATATTTTTAAAACTATTATAGAGTTAAATAAAGAAAGAACAAAGGAACACAGAAAATGAAAGAACTCGAAATATCTGAAATATCTGATATTGTCGAAGTACAGCATGCCGGAGTAGAGTATGTCGAAATTGACTCATGTCGGACTACCATAGTTGTCGAAGTAGCACGTCGTCGAAGTCGCATCGTTTCGCAGTTAAGTCGTGTCGAAGAAACGCTTTATCGGAGTACAGTAGTGTCGGACTTAAGGCATTTCGAACTAAAGTATTGTCGAAATGAAGACGTGTCGGAGTTCCGTAGTGTCGAATTAAAATCTTGTCGTAGTAAAGTTTGTCGAAGTTCAGTTGGTAAGTCACTCCTTCAGTTAGAATTGGCCTCAAATGTCATAATTCATTTTTCATTTCTCATACTCGGAAAGTAGTGTTTGTTTGATCCAAATAGCGGGTGGAAAACGCTACTTCCCACCACAGGGCGGGAAAGACTCATACTAATTACTTCCCTCTTTAGGGTGGGAATGAATTTTAAAAATAGAACTGTAGTCAGCTATGAATTTTTTACATAAATTAAGAAAAATTCTGCAGTCTTGTGAGTGTATAAACAGACAGTGTGAATTAAAAAAAAAAACTATTAAGCGGGACAGCCCGCGGCGATGACGCGGTGTGTTCCATATTTAAAATAAAAAAAGACAATAGTATTTTTTGGCGGGATACTAACCCTGTAAGCTGTACCGAAATTCATAAACTTTGCATGTTATTGTTATCAATAAATATTTTAGAAAAACTACTACTTTTTACTTTCCTTATATTCGAAATGAAAAGTAGTGTTTAACACGGGTGAAAGCCATCAATACCTTTCGACCCTTGCATAACAATCTACTATTTTTTTCATTTTATTGTTTCTATATTTATATCTGTAATTTATATGGTGTACATAATAAAGAGTATTTTATTATATTCTATTCTATTCATTCAATAGGGTAATTTGAACTGTAGAGAGATGAATTGATGATTTTTATGATTATTATAATCATAATAATCGGATGACGATGACGGGAAACATTTTGTAATGTAACCTATATTATTTGCATGCTATGATATAAGCAAAACATGTATGCTCTACAATGTATTTTAACAACTATTTTCTATACCATGTTTTACGCAAATAAATATTATTAATATTTATTTATCTATTTACATATTTAATTACATTTTTAAATATATCCTAAAATATAAAAAAATAGTCCGCCGGTGTCGGGAGCAAGCTACCGGTGGTTAGGGCTCCAAAGACAGGAACCTCCTCACAATGCGAGCCGTATCGAGAAGTACTGCCTTCTGAATCAGGCCCTTGATCCAACCGCCTAACGAGAGCCTCGATAGATTATTATTATTTTTAAAATCATTCTTTATAAATATTTGTCACGGCCCCCAACTTGTTATTTTTTATGTTATTTCTCTGCGTCATGTTTACCGCAAAAAACGTTTTTTCTTCTGTCTAATGTTGAGCTGTCCGTGTTTGAAGGATTAAGTAGCAAGTCGGCTGAAATAAAGTAAAAGAAACTTACCTTCAAATATGTTCTGAATGATGAGATAGCTCTGGGTGACAACGATGAGCAACGCCACGTGTGTCCAGGCGAAGAGGCTGAACTGTCTCATGTAGTACTTCTTGACGAGAGACAGCACGAACCAGACGAAGCCCACGCAGTACAGACTGAACGAGATGAAGCGGTGGTACGTCACCAAGAACTTCAGGTAGTCCTGTTGAGGATATAATGGATTTATTGACTTTGACTTTGACTTTGAGACTTCCTTACGACGACATTTTTTTTCCCGGAATTCGGAAAAATCTTAAATAAGTTGAAAATAAGCTTTATTTCAGATCCTTAAATCCTTAAACTAACCGTTGTATCATACATTACATATACCTAATTCGAATACATGAAAGTAGACTATTTATTTCGGGATTTTACGTGAAAATTCCGAAAATTTGGTAATTGCAAGTTAAGTTAAAAATAGCCTTTACCCATCTTAAATAAAGCTTATTTTCAACTTATTTAAGATTTTTCCCGAATTCCGGGAAAAAATGTAGTCGTAAGGAAGTCTCCACTTTCTGTCTCTGTTCTCCGAAGTTTAGGTAAATATACTCAGCCTATTCCGATCACTGGTGATAAGGCTTAGAGTTATACCAACAAAATGTAAGTAAGTATATAAAACTTGAGCTTATTTATTAATTCTCCTAGTATGGTCCTTTAAAGGGTAGGGATATCCACACCAGTGCCCTACGTCTGGGGAAAACGAAAGACACTCGCTCGAATCTCTTGATGTGATGATCTATTCGCATAAAAAACTACGATTTTACTCCAACTAATCTTACGTCAGATACATTGCTTGCGCATTCCGTGTTTTTTTTTTGGAATATGAGTAGCATAACCTCTTAACCCTCTTACTAATAAACGTTATATAGCGTCTGAATAGTTACACAACGCTTTGTCTTCTTTCGAAAATCAAATTACTGACGACTGAAAGAGAGAAATCGGTGTGTAACTATTCATCTGATCATCATCTGCCTTGGCTTTTTCTGAACTATGTCAGGGTCGGCTTCCAGTCTAACCGGATGCTGCTAAATACCAGTGTTTCACATGGAGCGACTGTCTATCTGACCTCCACAACCCAGTTGGCAAGACTGGTAATATAATCAGACTTTCGGGCTTCTGACTACCCGTAACGACTGTCAAAGATCCACGAATGACACAGCCAGGACCAACGGCTTAACGTGCTTTGCGAAGCACGGAGGGGTCTCGGTGTGTGAAGATGGTCACCCATCCACAGACCAACCGCTGCAAGCGTAGGTCACTATTCGTCTGATATAATACGTTTATTAGTAAGGGGTAATTCGATATCTAAATTAGGTTAGGATAGGTTTAGCCTCGTTTTACAAACCTACTCATCATCATCTTTCTGTCCTACTCACACGCTACTTGTGATCGACATGTGCCTTACATATATTAGAAGCCATTATTTTTCCAGGCTGTTTCATTAGTTTCCTTTGTGGACTAATCGTTACAAAACGCTTTGATTAGTGGAAATTAATGAATGTCTGAGCACACAGAACGTTCCAATGAGGTCAACCAATTAGTTGATTGCTTGCTTAATCCGATATTGCAATTTAGGTTAATATAACGTACATATTTATACAGTTTACTTTGAACGTAATTTGTGCGGCATAGCCCGAAGAATTGCCAAACTTAAGTGGCAGTGGGCAGGGCACATTGCTCGCAGAACAGATGGCCGATGGGGCCGAAAGGTTCTGGAGTGGCGACCGCGTACCGGAAGACGTAGCGTTGGAAGGCCTCCCACAAGGGGGACCGACGACCTTATGAAGGCCGCAGGAACTCGATGGATGCGAGAAGCACAGAACCGGTCGAAGTGGAGGTGCTTGGGGGAGGCCTATGTCCAGCAGTGGACGTCTTTCGGCTGAAATGATGATGATGATGATGAATTTGTGCGGGCGTCCCTTAGAATGCATTATCTGCTCATGTCTAGATCTGTAAGGTATTGGGCTTTTGAAGCCTTGGTAGCGGAATGGATGAAGCGATGCCGCCAATAAGAAGTTATGCTGAATTTAATCTATTTAATTTTAAGAGTGGCGAGATGACCTGCACGAAAGCCGGTTCAAGGTGGCGTGGGGAAAGACTTGCTTGAAGGATTTGGGGGAGGCCCAGCAATGGGACAGTATAAGCTTAAAGTAGTTAAATAGTTATTAGAATATTTATTTGAATTATATAAACCAAACGCTTCATTGACAATTTTGAAACTGATTCTAATTTCGCTTAAATACGCAACCAGAATACTTTTTTGCCAGCCTGCTTGATATAAGGTTTCCTTTTGCAGACAACCTTTAGAGTACCGATCGTAATTGGTTAATATTAGGTATAATCTATCTTCAGAAACATACTATTTAGTCCCAAAATCGGCGTAGAAATTACTACTTCCATCAAGTCCTACCTACCAACGCAACGACTGAACTATTTAATTATATAGAAGTTTTGCTAAAACAATTAATCTAAATATATAAAAGAAGAAACTGACTGATTGACATATCAACGCACAACCCAAACCGCTGGGTCTAGAGATTCCAAATTTGGCACATAGGTTCCTTATGAGGTCTAGGGGTGCACTAAGAAAGGACTTTTCAAAATTCACCCCCTAAGGGGTTGAATGGGGGAGGGTGAAATTTCACGCGGACGCGGGGTCGCGGGAAGAAGCTAGTTTTAAATAATATCCCTTCCTCGATAAGCTATGTTATCGTTAGCGCCAAGTCTTGAAAATTGACGGCCCGTCGCTGAACGCTTATCACGATAACAAAGTATCAAATACAATCATTGTCTAGGATCTGACTGTGTTACGTCACATATCGATCAACCTCATAATTACTTCATTCATTCTAACAGGTGATGAATACATTGGTACTTATTAGTTTGCGAAATTGTCTATTGTTTCATTTTGACTCCATTCAACTCAAAACATAGAACAGTGTATACATAAAACAGTGCCTAAGCCTGCATGATTGCATGAATCACTTTCGTATTCTGGAAGAGCATCTACACATTCTGCAGAACATCTCACATCTGTACATTTATGTTCGAATAACTCGACAAAATATAGGAAACAGCTGATTTCTTTTTTTTTTGTTGACAGGGTTGGCCCCATAGTAAAAGCTTTTCATAATTATGAGTACAATGACCACTAGAGGTTTTCAGTTATTTCAATTACACCTTGTGTAATGTTTTAATCGGGAGGGCCGAATATACATAATTTCGACGTCATTTTCCCGAAACGGGACTTCCTCATCACCATTCACAGGTAACAATTTTTGGAGTAAAAAATGGCTTCATTTGACTCTCTCTGGCTTCTTTGACAAAACGGGTGACACAGACACCCACTTTGTTCGGATGTCGTGGTATTCGATGAAATCCCAAAATCACAGAGCTATGATAAGTTTATCACTAGCTTTTATGAATAAGTAATTTTATAAATAAGACTAGGTAATGTGACTCACAATCTCGGTAAATATGATAAACGCCTGTTACGTTTATCATAATCATTACTACGTCGTTCGGTTCAAATTACCATTGATTAAAATACGTACGTAAACGACAGTTCGGGTCAGCGCTCGCTGGTTGATTCCAGCAGTTTCATATGAATAATGTTTATTGATAAGTATATCGCATGCTTAATAGAACATTGACCCATTAGGAGATAGGTCAGAATTAACTTACAGATTTTTTTTAAATCTGATATCATCAATAGTTAATCATAGACGTTTAAAATACAAGCATTCATGATTAACTAATAGTCAAATCAAATCAGTTTTAATTTTATGCGTCAACAAGTAGGATAAGTCTTCATAGCAAGATCTTCTTTTTCGATGTCCCAAAAATCGTCTTTTTTGAGTTAAGTCAGTACCTACAGTAAAACGGGGCTACTTTGACCAGGCGGGACTACTTTGAACAGGCCGATCACAACGCTATAGTATAGTTAAAATCTCGCTGCAGACTCGGTCATAAATCATTCGTGTTTCGCTCTCTTTCCCACTCACGGGCCTTATGGGCAGGCCACGCCCACACGTAGTCCTGTGCATTACTGCAGTCGATGAGTGATATCGATAGTTTTATATATTTATAAATGGGTGATAGAAACAAATACACATTTTTTTTATTTTATTACCAAATTTACTACAAAGCATATTAAATATATAAACAAAAGAACGTATAATTAAGAACGTAAAAACATATTAGTTTTTATACATATAATTACCTTCTGTTTATAGAATTAACTAATGGATACTAATGTGTTCTTACGAGAAGGAAGTCTCGTAAAACACATTAGTACTCATTATTTACCCTGCATACTTAATGAATGCAGAATGTTTACGTGATAACCTTAATGATTCTGTTATCGATAATGGCCTTGCGCGCGCGCATCTAGCGCACATCCCTACTCCGATTATGATTTATGACCGAGTCTGCAGCGAGATTTTAACTATACTACAGGACGCGTTCCCCACACTCCGCGCCTCGCGCAATATTACTCGAGGTCACGCACACTTGCTGAGCACACGTGAAAACCGATTTTGGCGCTTTGTCAAAGTAGCTTCGAAATCTGTCAAAGTAACCCTGGAAGTCAAAGTAGCCCCGTTTTGCGGTATTCCATTAAGTATGCGATATGTACCTACATCATTTTTAGAAGTAAAAGTCATGTCATGAATCAAGAATAATATTATGATGATCATGATGATGTAGGAGGAATTTAGTGACTTAGGTTTAGGTGTATAGCACTCTTTTTCCTTTGAATTCTCATAAGTAGGTAGTGCATCGGACTAAAATCTGAGTTACTAAACGCGGCACGAAAAAATACCTAAAATAAAAAAGTATTACTTGAGCTACAAACGGTGTTTTTTGTAACCGTAAATTTCCAGCAAAAGAGTTTTAGTAATATAATACCATTCACAGGATTTCCCATACGGAACGGTCAGTACGGTACGGAAACGTTGATTTAGATAAACGATAGTCCGTTCGAAGTAGCTCAAAAAAAAAACACCAAAAGAGCAAAGATTATAAAATAACTAGCTGCGCCCCGCGGTTTCACCCGCATAAGTTTCGTTCCCGTGGGAATATCGGGATAAAAAGTAGCCTATGTCCTTTCCCGGGACTCAAAATATCTCTATACCAAATTTCATCTAAATCGGTTCAGCGGTTTGAGCGTGAAGAAGTAACAAACATATAAACACACACACACACTCACAAACTTTCGCCTTTATAATATTAGCGGGACTACTAAAAAAAGGCCAGACTATTTATTTTCGTCAATTTTCTTTAAAAAAATGCAAAGAAGAAGAAGCTTTCACGAAATTGCCAAAAAAATGAAATTAAATTTGATATTGCCAATGAATTGAATTGTATCTTAGCAACTACGTAATCCCTTCGCTCCAACCGAGTGTAAAATTAATAATTTTCCGGTATGACAAATTGTCATCTGTCATTTTCCTGCCAAATTTTGTGAGTCTTAAACATTGTTTTAAGTTAATATATATCATTTACTTCAAAAATAAAGTCAGTCTCCTAAAATAAGTTTAACAATTAATAACAAAGTATGATCGAAAGTTTTGTTTTAATGTAGCCGCCGCACGTCAAGCTACCCGAAACTGTCAAATTTTCCCAATCAATCTTGAACCTTATACACACATCAAAAGTGTCTAGGGATCAACATATATTTTTGCAATAACTTTTCTCCTGATTGATATTAATTAAAATTTTCTTTAAGGATTCATCAAATAAAGTGTTTTCGTTTGTCACAGTAACGATAAACCAAGTCTTCTTTGCATTAATAAAGAAATTTGCCATTTTCCTAATAAAGGGATTTTTGACATTTGAACCACTAACACAAAAGTTCGAAAAAAAGACTGAAATAACAGTTTTCTTTAAAATTTTATTGGGTAACTTAAACAATTAATAATCCGTGTTTCTACCGCGAACACTAACAACACAAGAACATCGGTTTGGCATACTCAAAATGAGTTCATCCAAATCACGCTGTGGAATGGCCGCCCATGTTCGTTGCAACAACAAAAAAAGGTCTTCTTGCGACTGGATACCCTCCATATTCGGCAGAGCTCTTCTCTGTAGCATATCCCATGCATGCTCAATCGGGTTCAAGTCTGGCGACTGAGCAGGCCAGGGCAGGACATTGATGTTAGCTGCGGCGAGAGTCTGTCTTACAACTCTTGCGGTGTGCGGTCGTGCATTATCATGCATTAACTGAAATAAGGGACCGATTTGCACTTGTAGAGGAACGATGACGTTGATACAATCGTCTCAGCATAAATTTGAGCGTTGAGGTTGCCTCTGATCCAAATCAACTCAGTTCTTCCGCCGATCCAAATACCCGCCCATACCATGATGGTTCCACCACTATAAGGATGGACTTCCTGGCAGGATTTTAATCGCTGTTGGCGTCCAGGGGTTCTCCAGTGTCGTATACGTCTTGTATCCGGTCTCATACCAAAACGAGACTCATCAGAAAAGCACACGAAACGCCATTGTTCTTCTGCCCAATTTCTGTGTTCAAGAGCCCATTGTTATCGAATCCTACGATTGTGCATTGCTATAGGTGGTACCCGTAGCGGTCTTCGGGAATGAAGGTTCACTTCATGCAAGCGGTTTCTGACTGTTTGGTCGCTAATTAAGTTCCCTGAAGAGTGATGAAGCCTCACGGCTAACATCATGGCGGTTATTGTTGGAGCTCTTCGAGTTAAGATTTGAATGTATCGGTCTTGTCTCCGTGTGGTGCAGCGATACCGTCCTCCATGGCGCTCAGCCACGGTACCAGTGCTTCGGTAACGTGTCCAAAGTCGACTGATAACACTCTGACTTGTATTCAGAGCTAAAGCCACAGTACGTTGCCGGGAACCAGCTTCTATCATTCCCACGGCTCTGAGCATTTCTTCCCTGCTTAAATGACGTCGCCGCTCCATAATAACGTTGGTTTTAATCAGTAGTAGGGAAACAGTAGCACTAATAATGTCTTCAATGCGTTGTATGTTTTTATAGGGAAAATATTGACAGCTGATTTTCATCTTTTACTCGAATTTGATTCACAGTTCCTGATTCAAATTATGAAATGCACCAAAAAGGATCCATATAAATTTATAAAATCATAAATTTATTACAAAGCCACATCTCAATCTCAAGAAATCCGCATAAAAATGCTTGATCCCTAGACACTTTTGATGTGTGTATTTTAGCAATAAAGTTGAAAATCTATTCTATTAAATTATTTGTATGGCGGCAGTCGCTTGAAGACTAAAATCGTTGAGTATCTAAGATTTGAGTAGCCTTGTGTACGAAGGGGCTTAATCTAATCAGTGGAAAGTACGATCCATGAGCAATAGAGTTCGATGACAATGCACATACCCGCAATAAAATATTCAAACGAGATAAGATTCCGTAAAGTGTATTACATTTGTCATTATTTATTTAATCAAAGGTAATCAAGGATTATCTAAATCGATACTGGAGTAAATTGTTTGAAAGAGAGTGTTTATTTACGTGAAGAATCTGTTAGTGATATTCAAAATATATTTGTCCTTCAAAAACGAGCTGTTCGAGCAATTTACCAGCTAGGTGCCAGTTTCTCTAAGAGATTTTTTTAAAGACATAATTTTATTTATTTGCTAGATTTGCCTTTTAATGCGTTTACAGCTCAAGTAAAATCCAATCTTTGTTCAAAGTCATACTATTCCATCAACTACCTAAACGATAAGAATACTTAGTTGGTCGCTGTAGTTAACTCAAGACAATGTTTATGTACTTTCTCCAGAACTAGATTACCTACCGACAGGTCATATGAGTTCATACAATTGTATACTGTATTTATATAAGTCAATTTAGTTTAATTGTATTTTAATTTATTATTAACATAATCTACTCACTAATCTGTTTTATTAATGAGTTGTATTGCAATAATTGGTTAGCTAATTACCTCGACAATTGATCATATTATTCCTGAGCAACCGGCAGCAAGTTCGTCATACTCCCGAAGGGTCTAAACAGACGGACTGCATGCCAGCTGCAACATCGCAGTTTGGATGCAGTTTTCGAAGCAGTTAAGCCAACTGCATCCAAACTGCGATGTTGCAGTTGAAATGGAGTCCGTCTGTTTAGACCCCTAAGATGTCACTGCTTGCGGTAGCGTCGGGGTTACCTTTCTCTCAAATATGGCGAGGGGGTTAGTGGCTGATCTTTGCGTTATGATTGTGAACGGGTGCTGCTTGTGGTGACTGGTCCTCTTGCTGACCATTGTTTTGTTATTGTTATTAGTAATTAACTGTTTATTTATTTTACTTCGATGGTCCTAGTTTCTCATTTGTGCGAGTTATCATAACCCAGCACTGCATAAATATGTAAGCTGTCACGCCCTTTATGCTTGGAGGCTTTCATTTAGGTGTTAATTTTATTTTCAATCATATCTTTATTTTTTTTCGCGTGAGTAGCAGGTATAGCATACATTCTATTTATTGGTATATTGGTGTGGCTAGCTGATATATGGCAAATAGTTTAATTTAATGTTCTGTGTCTCGTAATATTAACTACTTTGCATACCTACTAATGTATAGAAGCAATTTTTTTTTACCTGAATAGACAGCTGTGCTGCTGGGGAGTTTGTTGCGCCACTTCTTCTCCCCAGCGAAAGCACTAGGAAGTGGTGAAGGGCGGGCGTTTTGGGCGACTGTTGCATGTAATTTTGACGTTCGAAAAGTGCTGATTCTCAGCGTAATTTGAATAAATGACTTTTGATTAGTTGGAATGTTACGACTACTTACAAGTAATTCTGACAACAGTTAGCAAAATGATAAAATGATAAAGGATTTATTTTCTGTTAGTAGGTTTGTACAAACACTTTTACACGTCAATCATATATATTTTTTTAAGCTAGATGAGGTCGGCGTTTCCTATCTGACTATACTCTGAGAACAAAAGCCGAAACAAACTCAGAGGTCACAGTCTCTTTTAAAGTCCAGACAAAATCTTGGTCAGATCATGTGAAGACCATGTAGATTGGTGTCTGAAATGGATGATGGTGGCGATGATGTCAAAAACATTTCTAAGAAACAAAAAAACTTATTCGTATAAGTATTCTTATTCGTATATAATACCTACAAAAATTTTATTTGAGGATAATATTTTGAGGAAACCCTTTTATACGTAATTTAGTCCAGTACCTAATTTGCATTACAAAGGTATGAATTTAAGGACACATCGCTAGTACTATAAAGGCGTCAGTCACACTACGTCGCAGTCGGCGACACGACCGCTGGGTTATTTATCACAATAGAAATTATGCCCCGCGGTTTCTGCATAGGTAGATAATTGCTAGACCTGTTAAAAAAAACCGAGCGTGCTTATGACCACACGACTGAAGCGAAACTTCAAACGTATTTGGCTATGAGAGGAAGAGAGAAAGAAAATGTGCGCGCGCACTGCTTTCTCTTGCTTATATCCCCCACTCAACTCCCGTTCGCCTCGCCCGATCACACTTTTCGTAACGCTTACGTCACGCGTTCGCCAGCTTACTCCCCAAGTCAAGCGTGCGTAAAGAAGTTTCACTTCAAAAATAGCAGCAAAATATTCAAAGTTCACTCACCGTCCTGTTAATGACGACTCCAAAGTAATCAATGAGGTTCTCTCCATAGAAGAAGTAGTTGGAAGTGAGGAGGAAGTACCAGGAGAGGGAGCGGAACCACGGCAGTCCGTGCACGCGGTACACCGCATAACCGATGTTGATGATCTCTTCGAAGCATTTCACTTGGACGCAGAGCACCTGTATGGAGGAAAAATTGTATTATTTACGATTGATTGTTAACTTTTTTTTATTTCTTAGCACGATGTATAGCTTCGCACTTCGTTGACATTTTACATGTATTTCCAAGTAATCGATAGCACAATGCCAACATGGCGGTTTCAAACCACCATACATTACATCGCATGGGGGACATGCGATGTAACTTTTTAATTTTTTACATATTTATATAATCGCAGTCTGCAAACTTTATGAAAAATAGTAACTAACGTTAGCACTATGTTTACGTAAGATACGTCTCGGGATGGCAAATGCAGGATAGTTAGGTACCTACAATAACGTTGCGAATAAAAATAGCCTATTATAGGGTTCTGAGTTGAAAGGCTCTGCCAGATACGGCTACCACCTATTTCTGCTGTTTATAGTTATAGTGGTCTAGTTTACCCTTTAAACTGGAACAAGAACCATAATTATATACGATTGCACCTGTAAGAAGAGAAGGGTGCTAATAAACTTACAGACAAGACATTTTTACTTTGTCTTTGTGGTTAGTAAATCTTTTGGGAATTGTGTGTTTATAGTATGCGGAAAGTCTGAGTTTATCGTGGACATGACTGTCATCAGTGAAGGAAAACAATGTAAAAAATGAAATGCTTCTCGTTGGTACGCGAATCACTTGCGAACAGCTGAACCGATTTGGCTTCTTTTTTTTTAAATGTTTCCAGTACTTAGTCCGTATTAGGTTTTTATGGTAAGTAATATTAGAAAAGTTCCCAGAATAAGTATCTACAAATTCCGGAAAAAAATTACGGCCTTTTTTCTATGGGATTTTTGTATAAAATGTATTGTTTTTAGGACAAAACAATGCCTGTCGGGTCAGCTAGTACTCCACATAGGTACTAGGTACTGTAATAATAGCACCTATGTTGCAATAAGTCACCATAAGTTTTCGATCTGATAGACCGTTGACCTCTAGTTGAAAAAAAAATAGAACCTTTTATGAACAATAATGAATCATCTACTTATGCAATTTACCTGCTACATAAGAACAATATTATTCTATAAAATAGTATACTATTTTATAGAATAATATTATTCTATAAAATAGTATACTATTTTATAGAATAATATTGTTATTATAACATTTTCCGGGCATTACTTAACATAAATGTGTATTTGGAGGTCGCGAGGCAACGGATATTTGTTTCGGCATGCGGCCATGGTTGGTTGGCTGTAGTTGGTCAAACTTGTACCTAACCTAATATCATTATTACAAGTAAACTGTTGATTTTAAGCCTTTTAAGCAATTCTTGTCTGAGTTGTAAAAGCATGAAATAGGCTCCCGGAAAATGTTGTGATGACTCCCACACTGTACTGTTTCAAGAATCGATTGAACAGATTAATTAATATCTCCAAGCTATTTGATACACACGCATCAGCTAATTAGTGGCTAGTGTGTTTAGCCAAGTAATAATAGTTTTTTTTTTTTTATAAATCGCGCGCTTCGCTGAATTCGGCTAAAGCGCAATTGGGCAGCAGAATAAATGAGATTGTATATAAACCATTGGTTTTTCAACCAAGAATATTAAGGAAGGTCTTATGATGACCAAGCCGAAGAAGAATGAATTAGGTTTTAATAAATTCTCCTCTTCGCCCGTGACCGTGAACAAAAGCGGACGTGTGTCAAAATTTTAAATATAATAATTTAACTTAGCATCTCTGCCGCATATGGGATTGTCACCTATATGTGAATACGAGAAGTGAACAAATTCGCGTAGTGACGGACTGATTTCGGCTGGTCACCAAGCTCATATGGTGTGCTAACCGCGCTCCCGCCTCACCCCCGCGAGAACAGAACACTCTTCATAATTGCCGTCCCGCTTGCACAGCGACTGCGCGCGCCGTGACTCACCTTCTACCACTCCGCACTTCATTAAGAAAGTTACGTGCGCACGCCGCGCGCCGTTACAACGTTATAAGGTATTACGATTTTACGTAAATATTGACAACATGATGCGTACACCGCGTACACCACCCCAATCACCAGCCACGTCCATAGCTAGCGACTCTGAGACCCTACATGTGAAGAACCCAACTATCTCATTAACTGGATCTGCCCCAAACCTAAACAGTTTAGATGTAACGGCACGTACTAAACGAAAACGTGAAGATGAAATGGTCGCTTTTATGCAAGAGATACGGGACCTATTACAGTCGGCTACTGTTCAATCGGAAAGTAAATTTAAATCACTACAAGAATCAATGAGCGAAATTATAGCACAGAACTTGGAATTTAAGAAATCCTTAGCCTTCGTCACTAAACAATACGATGATATAATAATAAAAATGGATAATATTGAAAGCGAGCGAAAAATCGATCATGCCTACATCAATCAGCTTGAAGGTAAAGTTGAGAACCTGGAACGAATGTTATGTCTTACAAAAATAGAGATGAGAAATATCCCAAAGAAGGAAGGAGAGACGAAAGAGGATCTACATCGCATAATATCAGAAACATCTAAAGTTCTGGACATCTCTCTCGATCAACATGATATTAAGGATATTTTCCGCATAAATAAAAAGGCTGGAGGGACGTCTATCATCGTCGATTTTGTCTCGGTAACTACAAAAGAAAATATTCTGCAGAAAGTCCGTAACTTCAATCGCAATAACGCCCAAACCAAGTTAAACACATCCCATATAAATATACCAGGAGAACCAAAACCCATATTTCTATCAGAGAGCTTGACTATGAAGGCACAACGGTTATTCTACCTAGCAAGGAAATTTGCTAGCGAGAATGGATTTAAGTTCTGCTGGACCTCTTTTGGAAAAGTTTTTCTTCGACAAAAGGAAGGAGATCAATACATGCTTATAAAAAGCGAGGCTGATCTAAAACCCAAATTACCACAATGACTGAATATAGGACTTGAAAGTCCCACTTACTTAATGTTATTTTCTTTATTATTAGTTTTTTATTTGAAATTGCTCTCTTATTGTAAAACACATAAACAAAAACCAATCAAACACACTCAATCAAAACCATTTAACACAAAAACACAACTACACGTTACACATCCAACAAACTTTGACATCACTTACATACTTAGAAATTGTTCTCATATGGGTATAACTAACATCAATCACTCCGTTCCTAATTTCATCGCATCTACCACAGCAATACGCACACTCACATGCAACAAAAAATATAAGCGCTTATTCAATGGCTAATACAAATAGTGTTATTTCAGACCAAATAGATAACTTTACAGTGGCGTCTTCTCACCACTGTGATGCAGATGCCTGCAACGAGATCATAAAAACCTCTAACGCATCGCTAAAAATTATAACTCAAAACATTCGAAGCATCTATAAAAACTTTGATGGATTTCAGGCTCAACTGGCTAGGCTATCGTTTGAAATCGACATCATAATCTTGACGGAGTGTTGGCTAAATGATGATAAACCGATACCGACTATGGAAAATTACGTGACATACTCTAGTAAAAAATGTCTAAATCAAAACGACGGCATTACAATTTTTGTTAAAAGCAATCTCCAGAGTACGATTGAAGAACCGGACCCAATAGGTGCTAATTTTCTTCTATTAAAAATTGATTCCGACACTTGTATTCTAGCCTCCTATAGATCCCCATCAATTTACTGTACTGATAGCTTTCTTGACTCCCTGGGGAGTATATTAAGTAAACTAAAAGCGAAAAACATCATTCTAATAGGTGATATCAATATAGACATAAAGCCCAATAGTACAGATAGAAATAGCCCATCCTATCTAAATCTAACTGCAGAATTGGGCCTTTTACCGGGACACACCCATCCTACAAGACTACATAACTGCCTCGATCACGTAATGATTAGTACCACCACATGTGCAACCGTAATGGTAATAGATTCTACCGTCAGCGACCACTCCTCCGTAATGCTATGTCTTAGTAACACCCCCTCTAAAAACAAGAATCAGACGAAAAGATACATTACAAGATTAAACTATGAGGGCGCTGTTGAGCAACTAAAAACTACAGATTTTTCTTTTATTTCACAAAATTGTGATGCAAATGAAGCTGCTACACGGTTTGTCAAATGCCTTATGTCCACGGTATCCCAACACTCAAAAATAGCCAAAGTCTCAAACCGGAAAGTAGTCCTTAAGCCTTGGATCACACCTGGCCTTTTGCGGTGTATTCGACACAGGGATAACCTTCACCGAAAATTCCTGGCAGACCCAAAAAACGGAATACTCGAGTTATCTTACAAAAGGTATCGTAATCACTGTAACCTACTGCTCAGGAAGTTAAGAAACGATCACGATAGCTCCGCTTTAAAAACCTCAAAAACCAATAAAGACACATGGAATGTTATAAAATCCATAACCAATCAACCCGGGAAACAAATATCAGCTGACAAACTTCTACCAGCCACTGAATGTGCGGATGCGCCGAGCACCATTGAGCAAATAAACTATTATTTTTCAAATATCGGAAAGCAATTAGCGGACAACATTATCAAAAAGAAAAAATCCTCACTTGCCCCATACGAAACTGTCCCTGTCCGTGATTCCATGGTCCTGCTCTCTCCGGACGAAGCTGAAGTAGAAACAACAATTAACAACCTAAAAAATGACTGCGCCACAGGATGGGACTCTATTCCAGCTAAACTACTCAAACTGGGTAAAGAAGTGCTAGTCCCACCTCTTACAAAGCTTATTGAGGCCTGTTTTGAGCAAGGAGTCTTTCCTCGAATCTTTAAGAAATCTTTAATCACACCTGTTCACAAGGGTGGAAACCAGAACGATGTCAAGAATTACAGACCAATCTCGGTTCTATCAGCACTATCAAAGGTATTGGAAAAATTGTTGAACCGTAGACTCATGAAATATCTAGAGCACTACAAAATAATTTCGGACACACAATTTGGTTTTAGGTCCGGGAAAAGCACCACAGACGCAGTTAATCAACTTGTTGATTATGTGACTGAAAAAGTGGACAAAAAGCAAAAATGTCTGGGTGTTTTCCTGGATCTAGCCAAGGCGTTTGACACTGTCTGTATTCCAACCCTTGTGACCAAGTTAGAACACGCTGGAATCCGGGGAAGAGCTCTAAGCATTTTTACGGACTTTCTCAATGATCGGTCACAAAAAGTAAAGATAGGTGAGGTCATTAGCAAGGAAGTTGGAGTTCAGTATGGTGTGCCTCAGGGTAGTTGCCTATCCCCGAGTCTTTTCCTGCTCTATGTGAATGACCTATGCCAGCAGTCTCTTACCAAAGGTAAAGTTTTTAGCTATGCAGACGACACCGTACTAGTATTCCATGGAGAAAGTTGGGAGGAGGCACGAAAAGCGGCAGAGACAGGCTTACGTAAAATAATGTGCTGGTTGGATGCAAATTTACTAACCCTTAACATTTCGAAAACCTCATTTCTGCAATTTACCTTCGCAAAAACTAAACCTACAATAATAAGCCTTAGAGCACACTCCTGTGATGACTCCAACAACAGTCTCCCATGCTCATGTCTTCCAATTACACAAAAAAAGACAATGAAGTACCTGGGTGTGATTCTGGATGAAGGACTCAGCTGGCGTTCCCACATTGAACAGACTGCCTCCCGTGTTAGGAAACTTATATGGGCATTTAAGAGACTGCGGCAAGTGGCTGACTTTAAGCTTCTCCGTACGGTGTATCTGGCACTGGCACAGTCAATCGTAGGTTACTGTATCACGGCATGGGGAGGTGCTTGTAAAACCTATATGATTCACCTCGAGAGAGCCCAAAGATCATTATTAAAAGTAATGACCTTCAAACCGTACCGTTTCCCTACAAAAGCCTTGTATGAAAGTTGTCAAGTACTTACAGTGAGACAACTATATCTTCTCAATCTCATACTGAAACAACAAGAAATCACACCGGTAAATCACGCAACTAAACATAAGAGAACCCTCGTTAATGTATGTCGCGCAGTCAGATGTAAGACCGCATCCGCTCGACGACAACGTCTATACCTAGCCACTTATATTTATAATAAAGTAAACAAAATTCTGAACATCAACCCATTAACAAAAAATAAAACTAAAATGAAACTAATCACATGGCTTCAAACACTGGATTACCCACAGACAGAAAACTTACTTCAAGAACAATACTCGTGATAGCCAAATTCCAGTCATCAAGTACAATCTCTCACACACACACACATACACACAAAACCCACACATACACTTGAAACACATCAAACACACATACACACACACACACACACGCACACAAACCACTCAAGAGCATGCATGTACTAAACTCCTGTAATTTTACGTTATCTTACTGTTATTACTAAAATTTGTTAATGTCCCACAAACGGGTGAAGACACTGACTCCTGTAACACAGGTACCACCTAGCACAGGAGTCAGGGCTTCAAATTAAAATGTAAAACTTTTATTATGTCAATAAAACTTTATTATTATTATTATTAAATAGTGCACACTTATAAGTAGCCTTTATAATCATTTGTTTGTTACAAATGAGGAAGTAAAATTTAACATTCATTGAATGGATTTTAAATTCTACTATAAGTATCACATTCATAACGATTGCAAGACTGGCAACAGGAAAATCTAATCTTAAACAAAATGTATGATCTAGGCATATTTTATTACTTAAGCATGACATCACGTTACTTGAAATTAAACTTATTTTGACAAACAAAAATATGGTTGAAGGTTACTCCAAAAACCAAGGCAAAGTTTCAGAGCAACAAAAATGAAAATATTGTCCCATCGACACAGAAAAGAAAATGAAGCAGAATACTCTTAAAAAATCAAAACTGATTTCTGAGGGATTTTTAAGTTCCCTACCTATAAATTTATGGTTTCATTGGCACCCATTTGCAAGGGATCCTAATAAGTTAAACTTCGACACACACTGGATACATAGAATAGTCATTTTAGCATGCTGAGGAAAATTCCTTCTTACAGAGAGGAGGCCCGTGTCCCAGCAGTGGGAACATTATAGGCAATTATGAGGAAAATGGGCCAACTCATTTTAGATAGCCGTTGACACACCAAGAAGGAAAAATAATCTTACCGTGATCATGAGAGCTAGCGGACCGCCATAGATGAGCAGGCAGAAGGCTGCAATCATCAACCAGGTGAAGATACCTCGGATCACCCAGTTCCTCCATCTAAATAAAAATTATTACTTTTGATAAAATAAATATTCATTCAGGTTCGTTTTATAGTTACACCCGCATAAGTCTCGATTCCGTGGGAATATCGGGATGAAAAGTATCCTACGTCCTTTCCCGGGACTCAAACTATCTCTATACCAAATTTCATCTAAATCGGTTCAGCGGTTTAGGCGTGAAAAGGTAACATACAGACAGACAGACAGAGTTAATTTCGAATTTATAATATTAGTATGGATACGGAGAATAAATAATTGAGTATTGTACTGGTTTTCAGGGCTTATGCCTGTAGCAATGTTGTTGACTACAACAAAGGAAAAAGAAAGAGTACTTTGTATGCTGCAGCAACAGTTATCAAATACTGTGCATTTAAATTTTAATTAACACTTAATCACCGCTAATGAGACACAATTGATTCTCTATTATAATGGGCTAATATCGGCCCATGCCGGGAAGGAGCAATTAAAATTAGATTATAAATATGAATCTATCACCTTCTGGCCATTATCAGTTTTTATTGTTGATCAACAGTGTCTTTTAAGTTTTAAGTTTCAACACACAGGCTGAATTTGACAATTTATGTTTTAATATTATTTTATGGTTTTATTAGTTTTATAAACCAAATTGAATGAAAACTTGCTAATTGGTTTCAATGGTTTTTCTGTTTAACAAAAACAAGACCGTTACAAGAGTATCTTTTCTTTGCTAGCTTGTTTAAATGAATTTAGTAAAAGAACTATTTTTTGATAATATATTTTTAATAGTTTTAGTCTCAATTTAATACCAATAACTTGTTTAGATATGTTACATTTAAATATCTATGACAGCATTCCAATTGACCTTACACCATAATGGTACGCTACCTTAAAAACCTGTTTTGTAAATATTACATAAAATATGAATATTTTATAATACAAAGCAACAAATAAAGCTTTGTTGCAAGCAAAGTACAACAAGCTAGTTGATTATCTTTGTTTTAATAAAGGTTTAATCAATAGGTTCTTATTTGTGAAAATTTGGATTATTATTTAACAGAATTAATTTTTTTTAATAAATAATAGGTAAGTAATTATGAATTTGGCACACCAATACACACACTTTTTGGAATTTAAAACTTAAGCTGTTTTTAGCAACACAATATTATTGATATTTTAGACAGATAAGTATATTCAGACTTCTGACATGTTATTAATCATAGAGCGGCGTTAGGCAGGCATGTGTACCACAGTCAAAATTTACATGAAGAACACTATTGAGACAACTCCCAGAACATAATATTTAAACAATAGAGCTTCTTCACCAATTTTATAAATAGAACGTCAAGAGTAGAAGAAGAAAAAACTGCTTTATTACCTTGACGACAGTCCCGAAAGCGCAGAGTCAAGGATTTCCGGAGTCTTATCTGTTCCCTGAGGTAAAGACTTCGCCATTTCATCCACATACTTCTCTTCTAAATTCTTCTCTTCCTCCGAATCAACCTATTGATTGTGCGTAACATTAACAATAAATAGGAATTAAATTAAGAACTGGATTTTATGTGAGAAATAACAATAAAATAGGCACGTACGTGATCAGATTCGCCAGCGTTTTCCAGTTTGTCGTTTCCGTCACCTTCGCCGCGCCGATGTCTCAACTCGCTCATGTTTGTACTTTATTTCCAAACAATTATACACAAACAACTGCAGATTTTACACAAAAACACTGCACTAACGAGTTTATTTTAATCCATCTAAACGAGAAAAATAAAGACTTCAAGAATGTTTTCCAGCGACTTGTCAAACGAAAAATCAATAATGTTTTTTTTTTTAATTCAGTGTTGCAACTTTCTCAAATCAGCCAGTATGGTAGAAATTACTATTTAAAAAAAAGTATTGTTGCGACTTTCAGAATTATTTTTAGTGTATTTTTGTCAAAGGGTCGCGAGCATGGTTTCTTAGAGTAATAATGGTTTATAAAAATGTGTACTTCCTTATGTGCACATAATATATTGTCATTGAATCAGCATGGTCGATTCTGTTTGTAGTTCATGGTTTAAAAGTTAAGTAATTGAATTGAGTAAGGACTGGGTAGAGCAGAGCCCTGATTCACAACCATACGACAGGCTATCGTATCGAAAACCTGATTTGACTTGCCCTCAACAGCAAATAGCTGTTGGAAGAATAGCGGGCGTCTATTTGATTTAAAATGACAAAATTTTCGCGTTTTGGACTTGTGAACAGCGTTTAGAAGACTCCTACGATAACAATGATTAATGTTCGATACGATACGGAAGCGAATCGAGTGTTTGTGAATAGCTATGCAGGTCACTCTAGTCACAACAACAGCAATTTCCAACATCAATAAAGTCGTACTAAATTATCGTATTTTTTAATAGGAATATAGTAATATTTTAAATACGCATGTTGTAGGTCGGTTTAGTGTTGACAGTTTAGTTGTCAAGAAATTATTTCACTTAATTTTTAAGCCCCACCAATTTAACTTATTTGAATTTTATGAACTACATGCTGCGCCACGCGGATTCACCCGCGTAAATGTTGATCCTGTGGAAATATCGGGATAAAAAGTAGTCTATATGTTAATCCAGGGTGTCGGCTACCTCCACACAAAATTTTATCCAAATTGGTCCAGCCGTTTGAGCGTGAAGAAGTAACAAACATATAAACACACACACCCACAAAATTTCGCCTTTGTAATATTAGTGTGATTGATCCCTTTTTTTGCAGCGCTTAATCTGTCAAAGTATAAAATAAAAACATTGTGCAAAAGTCTACCATGGCGAAGGCGAACCCTTCTCAATGGACAAGTTGCGTAAAAGTAGTTTTTTGGAAAATGAGTTTCGGCAACTTTCTAATAGTAAACGTCAAACTTTCTAAACGTAAACATGGCGAGTGATTCGGATGATTTTGATAAAAATATTGAAAATGTAAGTACTTAGAAAAAGAAACACCAAAATTCTATTAAATAACAATATGTTAATTTTATGCATTTTGTTTCCAGCTAAAAAGCAACGTTAGAGCGTCCTTCGCGCGGGTGTACGCAACTCTAAAGGCCAGGGAACTAAAAACTTTACGACAACTGGATGCAATACGTAAACAATGCCAAGACGACAAAGACTTGAAGAGAAATTGTGTTCAAAATATTCATATATGTTTCGACAACGAGTCCACACTGTTAGAAAATGTAAGTAATTATGGTGTTATTGATTATGAAAAGCTAAACTTTGATAGCAATACATTTATATTAGAAGATTATGTCAGCCCTGAAGATGACCACATGTACTCATATAAAACCATTGAAGAGGTAACTAAGGATGTCGAAGAAGGAGATACGGACCTAGAGGCTATAGAGGAGGCTGCCCTGAAGCAGATTACGTCTACAGACAACTGTGTGTGTCATGTAAATATTAGAGCAGAGGAAGTATCGAAAAAATTTAGAGATTTAGAAATTTGCACGTCACCTGTCAAAGTATGTGAGAGTAGCCACAGTAGTTTTGATAACAATGAGGTAGAATGTCCTGAGAGTATAACGGAGGATGATAAAAGTGACAGCTCTGATCCTGATGTAAAGAAAATAGACCCGACGGATCATTGGCTGAACTCAATCAAAAGTCAGACTGAAACTGAACCGTCGCAAGTAACCGATGTAATGGAGCACAGCACTATAGCTTGTTTATAGCAGAACGTAGTAGTAGTATTGAGAAGAATTTACATTTTACCAATTAGATAAATATTGTAATAAAGTTTTATATTTTGTATAAGTCTTGGTTTTATTGAGGAGTGGATTTCTTTTAGCTTGTGTGTACTTAAATTTGTCAGGTTGAATAATTAAATAAACCAGGTATTGTAATTTTTTATTTATTTTAAAATTCACTCATATCAACTTTATTGTCAGAAGTCCTACACTCTTTGTTGAGTCATTAGCTTTAGTCTGATCTCTCTCCGGTTGTGTCAGATTACGTGCCATCCCATGGGACTATTAGAGTCAGTGCACCTGTGTCTGCCGCACGCACTTCTGCACTAATCTCCAGCACCGAAGGCTAGTCTCCATTGATATTGGCTGCCATTGCCGAAATACAGTCTGGAGGACCATTATTATTAACTTTTTCATTCATATACCTTTATAACTTGTGATTTGTATTATCTTCAGCCCTTATTTAATCTGTGGACCCGTCTGTTTATTGGTGCTGATGGGGATTCAACCTATTGTATTATCCAACTGGTGAGTGAACCCCTTATTTTTTTGTATTGTTGATTGAAGATAGGACATAACAATTTGGAATCTTGCATGATTGTAGAATATACATTGATTATTTATGATTACAAGGTATTTTTTTCCATCATTATTTTCACTGGACACAAATGCATTGGAATCTTGTACTTTTCATAGAATGAAAGATTTCATCATTATTGTCAGGCCAGATATATGTTCATTCTATTGTGGTTACACCAATGGTATACTCACTATGGTTGCTTTATTCTTTAATGGCTAGGGGTTTATGGGAAAGTTATTATAAGGTAGGCAGGAAATTAGGGTAATGGTATTGAGTACCTAATTAATTTCTACTTCAACATAAATAAAACCACATTTTTAAAGCATCATCTTATATTGTTAATAAATTTTTACAAATGGCGTTATTACTGAATTAAACTAATTGCGATATGACTTCAGATTATGTTCCCTAATGAATAAATACCCATTGCTTTCATACACAAATACAGCAAAAATTCTTAAGACATGTAATGATCAATCAAATACCGCTTCCCATTCCATATTTCGCCCGCATTATGTAATACTATGGTATTATGGCACTTAATACATGACATACATTTTACAAATCATTCCTATAAATTCCCATTGTTGGATGGAATCTGTTTGGAGTTAGGTATTCTAGTTTGTACTCGACTTTTTCACTGGAAATATTGTGATGGCACGAACAGAAGTCCTGTGGAGAGGATGATTTTAATTACAGTTGGCTAATAGCGTAAGAGCCGCATTACTAAAGGATAGTGAAACTACATTATGGCTACAATTGAATTACGATTCTATTACGATCGAATTAGGCACTAAATTTCCATGTAATTAGACAGTTTTAGGCCACTTTTTGTTCTCACAGGTGTTGGAGTTTTATTGTCTCGATACTTTTAAAGTGAGCTACAAACTAAGAATGTTCCGATTATTCATTAACGCTTACATTATGAATACTGTGTTAAGTAATTTCTACATTGATACTTTCGATGATAATAAGTTAGTAAAGACAAACAAAATTTTAATAATAGGGGATACAATGTGTTTAAGAGATAAATTCCGTAAGTAGGGAGTACAAAATCTTAAACGAGTAAAATTTTTGAACTTAACATACGTAGGTATTGCGTATCTAAAGCGTGTTACAATGTAGTTATGAATAAGTTATACAACTACCTTACATCATACAGTGTTATGTCTACTATTGTACATTTTACAACAAAAAATATTATATGTTAATTGCTATACAAGGCCAAAGTCTGTGCACACGGCGGCGACCTCACGATTGTTCTGCTTCTCCGAGTTGTTGGCGGCCATGTTCAACTCGACAAGCGTGTCCACGCTGTTGATACTGACGCCCTTCAGTATCTTCTGCGCCGCTAAACTAGTGAAATTAAAGCTCAAGTCGCTTAAACTCGGAAAATTGTAAAAATCCTGGTTCTCCTTCTTACTCTCTTGGCTGAGGCTGTACCTCTTCTGTTTGTTCTCCAAGCAGTTTATCTTCTCCGCCGAAGTGTTTATGTCCTTTAACTGCTCCTGATTCTTCAGCGCTAGGTTCGGCTCGGACCCCAGCACTGTGGGTTTCTGGTCGATAGCTTTCGTTAACAAATTCGCTATGGAGTCCGAGCTCACCCTGTTATTTACATTTGGGAGTCCGTTCAGCATTTGCAGCGCTGCTGCCTTTTTCAACAGGTCGACGCTTTTCAGCTCGCTGTTCGAATTTATATTCGATTGTATCCCACTGTTGGCTGACGACAACGAGTTCTTCTGGTACCTCAAACTTCCCAACGATCCTATAATGTTATCGTAACTTTTAGTTGGCGTCGAAGGAATACTATTTGCTGTAGATTCCAAATTATTTATATTATTATGAATGGCTGGAGAGGCAGGATTGGATGCAACTTCGTTCGTATTGTTTAATTGATTTTTGTACACAAAACTATTGTTATTAGTCGCACCACCTATTTGCAATGAAAGCTTACGATTATTATTCATACCCGTGTCGTTAATAGAATTCTTATTGAACTTGTTTTCTTGTACTTTAATGGGTTCCTCCTGATACATCTGCTTATTCTTTTCGACACAAACGTCGAATGAGGTTTCAGTTGGGTTTTTTGCCGTTTTGTTTTGGACTCCGTTTTGGGACACCGACACCACCTGTCTATCGTCGTTGATTATGTAAATATTGCTTCCGTTTGAAGTCTCGGTGACTTTACCATTCTCAAAAGTAATAACAGACCTTACTGGCGAATTTTGTACATATACTTTGGTGTTAGTACCACCACCGTTCTGAGAGATAGTATTCGTGGTAACTTTTAGTGTGATAGAGTTGTTAGAATTGGAGCTGGCCAACATTGTAGTCGATGGGTTTTCTACTTTAGCCCCTAAGGTTTTATGCAGCGGGGTTGCGGTTTTTTTGGGTGTGTTTGGACAGTTTTTTGGCGAACTTTTGGGTGACGTGTTACCATTTTTTACCGTTTCGCCACCGACCATAGGTGGTTTCGTTCTGTATTTGTGCAGGCTTTTTGGCGAGCTCAGTAAGCTCTGTACTTTGACGAGTGACTGTGCTCTGCTAAGGCCGGGGGCTCCGTGCGGGTTGCTATGACTAGGTGAAGGCTTTAACGTGCGGTCTGATATGTGGGACTCTAAACTGGAGTGTCCGCTACTCCCGCTAGTGTGGTAGCTCCTTTTCATTGGTGAGTTTTGGTCTAACTGACCGTTTTTGGCGTCCTTTCTTGGTGTGCGATGTGTGGTGGTACTTTCTAAGCTGGAGGGGCCACTAGTGGACATGATGTGATCAGAATAATCGACCCTCCTGAGGCTTCCACTAGGGCTGTCTCTTAGTTTGGGGTCGCTGTTTCTTTGTGGTGACGAGAAGTGGTCAAGGATGGTTTTGTTGGTAGAGCTCCTGCTGAGGGTAGAGCGTGGCAGGCTGCCGGAGCTGGGGCTGGAGTGCCTTACGGGCGAGTGGTCGTAGTGGCCCGTGACGGAGCCCGCCAGCCCCGACTCCGTGGACAGGTGTCGCTTGTGCCGCCGCGGCAGCGTCGACGACCGATTACTGATCTCCGAACCGTCGTAGTACGATGAGACGAAAGATGTTTGACTCTGCAATGACTCCTGGAACACAGAGAATTTGGTGTTAATTTGGCACACTGATAAATTCAAGCGGTTTTTATGTCCTTAGCTATACACGTGCGGTGTTTATTGCTACAGCATATTAATCTTTCTGTGAAAGATTTTCCTGCCATGCGTATTGATAACATGCACGCAGTCTGTTAATTTATTGATAACATAAAAAAAACTCATGTTCTTCGGCATGACAATAATCTATTCTACTTATGTCCAAAGGCATGTCCCTGACAAGACTGGTATATTTCCTCAGAAAATACTAACAGTTTTGTCTCCTTGCCTAGGAGTTTGTCGAATCAGCTATCAGCAGAGGTGATTCGAAACTATCATATATAACAGCTCATTCTGTATCAGCGCATCGGCATTTAGCGGTCAAAATTTTAAGTCCATATTTCGGACATCATCATTCATCACCATACATCATACGCCGTGGGGTAAGGCGGTCACACAGGTATCCTAAATAAGTAGTTTCTGTTCCTAGGTACAGTTCGACACAACTTAGATGTAGCATCGGCAAAATTCGTAAAACCGATCACATCCGAACTAAGTGCGCCTTCAAAATCACCAATCTTTATTACTACTTTAGGAAAAATTTAAATAATAAAGATAATAAAGATTTACGAATACGAATTACGAACGTTTTACGAATTTTGCCGATGCTACATCTAAGTTGTGTCGAACTGTAAATTACTGTTCTGTTTGTGATGTACAAATGTAGGTACAAACGTACCTTGGAGTTGGTCTGCGTAGCGACGCAGTGGAGGTGCACCGCTTTGGAGTTGAACCACTCGGTGGGCGGGAACTGCGCAGAGAAGGTGCTCATCGCGCGCGTCTGCTTGCTGCGGCCGCTTCGTCTGAATAAGCGGGACAGCAGGGACACTTTCTCTGGAAAAGTTAATTAGGGATTTTGTCAGTAATTGTCTTTAGTACCTACATTTTGTTCTGGAAGCGTAAAAAAAAGCCGGTTGTATGGAAAATACTCAGTGGTTCTGATTTTAAATAGGTAAATAAGTATTAAGACCTATTTGGTTCGGAAGTGCCTTTGCCCACTTGTAGGGTACAAGACTAGGCTAGCAAAAAATAAAAATAGCTTTTTACAAAGAAGTAGAGAGTGAGCCTTGTTCACTGACTACTTTTTCAGATCGTACTTCAAGTAAAAGTTAGCCAGGTGTGTCTAAGACAAACTTAGAAAGTACTAATGAAGTTGAATAAGTTACATTGGTACTTGCCAGGTTTCGAACCCACATCCTTTGGTTTTACAAGCGGGTTTTCAACCTCCGGGCCAACAGGACATTCTCCCAGTTTAGATCCCTGTAGAAAATCTAATCTCAAACGTTAATATGCTTCTACATTATTATTTATTGAAGTGAAAACTTCTCTAGGCGCGTTGTGCATTTTTGAGATGGGAAATAATCATTGAACTCGCGACACTTTTACCGACACCACGCTACATTCGGATGTGTTCGGCTGTCCTCGGGATGTACTCGGTTTTAATGTATTTCCGATATGTCAGTGAGTGATGGCAAAGTATTCTGTTTGTGTTTTGTTTTTATTACGATTAAAAAAATACACACGTAATTGTTCAAGTTTTCACTTCTGTCGGCACTCCCGAAGTGCCACTGTTTTTTATTTATATTGGGATTTAGACCTTAATATAGCTTAATGCTTCTCATGAATAGCTTTTTGTTTTTAGTCGAAATAATAGTTTTTAGATGAAATAATAGCTATATATTGACCAGATTAAATTGAGTACATTTTTTTAATATTACGCATCGAATCCCACATGCACTTAGGTAGGAGAACCTACAGAAAATGTATATGTAGGCTGTACCTACCAATTTTTTTTTTGTACGGGAATCGAACCCGCAACACTTAGCGAACGAGTGCCGTTGAAAAGCTGTTTCATAACTATTTTAAGCGTTTGGAATCCAAATAGACAGCAAGCCATAGAGATTATACCTAGGTACCTACTTATTGTTAGATGTAGGTACAGTCAACAAAAGAGATAAGTACGCAGGATCGTCGGATATAATTGAAGTTTAGTAAGAAACCGATGGATGTTCTTGAAAAAAAACAAAAGACGGGTTGCACTCCGGGAGTGCCGGCAGAAGCGAAAACTTGAATATTAACGTAGAAATAAATCAATTATGAATTTAATTAATATAACTAATTTTTTTTCACTATTTCTGCGTCACTTTTTTCATTATTCGATGCACTTTGTTCAATTTCCATATTTTAAACACTTTATATACACGAATTTTACGAATACACAGCAGTGTGGCTACTACACAGACGGTCGAGTCATCAGCTGTCCATCCATCCATCCACATCCACGTCCACCATCACCGTCACCGTCACCGTCACCGTAACCGACACCGTCACCGTCACCGTCACCGTCACCGTCACCGTCACCGTCACCGTCACCGTCACCGTCACCGTCACCGTCACCGTCACCGTCACCGTCACCGTCACCGACACCGTCACCGTCACCGTCACCGTCACCGTCACCGTCACCGTCACCGTCACCGACACCGTCACCGTCACCGTCACCGTCACCGTAACCGACACCGACACCGTCACCGTCACCGTCACCGTCACCGACACCGTCACCGTCACGTCACCGTCACCGTCACCGACACCGTCACCGTCACCGTCACCGTCGCCAACACCGTCACCGCCACCGTCACCGTCACCGTCACCGTCACCGACACCGTCACCGTCACCGTCACCGTCACTGTCACTGTCACCGTCACCGACACCGTCACCGTCACCGTCCGTCCGTCCGTCCGTCCATCCATCCATCCATCCATTATCGTGTCTCACTTGGTTCACTTCGGTTGGCGCCGCCGCCGCAGAAAGAGGGGGGGGGGGGGGAATCTCTCCTGACGGTCACGTGTCCTGACGCGAGTTTAACATTTTTTCCCCATACAAAAAGTGTCCAACGCCGCTAAAGAAGTTTTCACTTCAAAAATAATTTTATTAATAGAAAACAAACAGCTCATTTATTAAATTAAATTTCAGTCGACAGCATCCATTAGTTTCTTACTAAACTTGCAACTATATCAGACGATCCTGCATACTTATCTCTTTTGTTGACTGTACCTACTATATGTACACCTCTGCCAAACCCTCCGGCGGGGTAATTGCGTAACACACTATCTGTAGCAATGGTTTTCATTTTGACAATTCAACAACATTCATTGCGTTATTTTACGTTGTTGAGCAGACACATTTTTCGAACATATATGAAGCAATGGATTAGCAATAGGTATCCTTCAAAATGATTCAGATTGTGTTACGCAATTAGGGTGCGGGATAAAAGGTGTGCTCTTATGTTATGTCTAGAAAACAAAAGCACAACTTACTAGGCGACGCAGATTCGACGCTCGGCGGGTAATCGGTGGACGACGAGCTGTCGGTGGTGTTAGCGTTCTTGTGGTGCAAACTCCTGGTGGAGGCGCACCGCTGCAGGTATTTGCTGGAGGAGCCGAAGATGCGCAGCGAATTCCGCCGGTCTAAGGAACGAGGGGCCGGGAAGGAAGCACTCCGTCTTTTGTTCGGACGACCGTACAGGATTTTGTCGTTGGGATTGCCTGGAATTGAGAAAGAGGGTTTGGTTAATAATAAAATAACGTTGTTGGCAGCCCGTAGTAGTTGCTACCTGCTGGAAATTAATGGAAGAATGATTATAGTGGTATCTCGCTACAGGTAGGTACGGACTGGTAACCTACTTAGGTCATTCTGGACACCGTACGGAGACTACTACTTTTTTTTTATGGATGGGAAATCATAAAATGACCCCTCCCGCTCTGGGTAGAGCGGAAGGGAGTGTCAGACTCTTACTGACTAAAACCCATCCTCGTTCCTTCCTTAGCCCTTTATGTTCCGGGGTAGCGGTAACCCTTTCGAACAATCCCGCACCCCCGGTAGGCTTCGGCCCTGCCAGGCCCCTTCCTTTTTGGTGACATCTCTGTGAGGCGCGCGTGGAACACGTACGCACCGTCCGGCACGGGCCTGGTCCTGATCGGACGGTGAGCTACCCATCACTCTCCGTCCGCAGGCCCGCGCCTACGGTGGCCGGGAGTCGTCACGCGGCTCCCGACGCCCGGAGCGTCTCCCGCGGCGGCTGGGACGTGAGGCTCTCTCCCTCAGCCATCCCACCACCTCCTTCGTTAGCATGACTGCTTCGCAGAAGGAGGTGACTGCCTCCCAGGAGACTACTACTTATATTGCATTTTTTCATCAACGTCCAAATTAAAGTTTATTACTATGTACATTCAGCACGACATAGTCCCAACAGCCAGATTCTTGACTCCTTTAGGTGCGGTGCAAAAATAACTCAGAATGTTGCCTTAGCTGTGCATTAGCCATGGTTATTTTCTGCTTTTATTTAGCTACAGTCCATAAATAATCTAACCAATGTTTTGTCCACCTGTTTGATTAATTTATCTAAGTTATGCGCCAGAAAATAGTTCGTTAGGTTTACTTAATTGTCACCATTTACTATTATCATTTTATATTGTTTAGTGTTGTAGGTAGGTACTCGCAGTGCGAATGTTTCACAGCCTCATTTCGGATGGAAATAAATTCCGAGGTATTTGTTTGTTCGGGCTCAAATTTAACAGACATTAATGGTTTAAATGTTTATTTGTGAGCGTAATAAATGGTTTCATAATGTTTGGTTGTTAAGTTTTGCTAATGGGCTGTGATACGAATACGATACGGCTTTTAAAACGGCTGTGTTTTGAAATATTTGGTGTTTGAGTTTCCACCCAAGTCAACTAAGTTTGGTATTTCCAAGCATATTGCAGCCTTAAATTTAATAAATACCGATTGCATTACTTATTTCTTGGGATTTGCGGATTGATGGATAGTTAGAAAAACCAAAACATATATCAGCTAATTTACCAAATGGAAATTAGCTGATATCTAGGTACCTAACTACCTACTACCTACCTACAGCACAAGATCACGAAAGAAGGCGGCTTATTAGTCGATCGCACGAATGTACAGACGCTAGCACATCAAGCTACTAGAAACTGTAAAATTTTGCCAATTAACTTTGGACCTTACCCATAGTTACTTTAGCGATAAAGTAGAAAATCTATTAAAGAAAGCTTGATGTGCTGACGTCTGTACTAGTACAAAAAGTGCGAATCGTCGAAGTTAATTTATTTGTAGGCGAGACAACAACAAAGTGTACTTTTTTTCATAACTTCAATGCATAACATTTACAAATAAATAAACTTCGTGCGAGTCGAATATTTAGAAAAATTAATATTACTTAAAAGTGATGATTCGCACTTTTCGGGCGAGGAAATTTGTGTGAATCGACTAATAAGCTAAGAAGGCGAATATCTAAAGGAAAGCCAACCATTATCAATCAATAAATATATTTGGTCGGCCCCCTTCCTTTTTTCTGGATGAAAAACTATTTGTTTTGCAAATTAGTTTAGGATTATAGGTGATAGAATAATAAATAATAGAGCATTTCTTTGTTTCAAGATACAAAAAAAAAAAACAACAGCTTCTGGGTCAGTAAAACAAAAAAGAAAGGAGTACTGAAATGTATCACAATTCCCAGTTCTCGCCCCACATTTGATTATAAACCGTCAAACATTTGACACGACACCGAAATCTCATTAAAAACTGCAAAAGCTCATAATTCTTCGGAACGTATGCGCGTACGCATGATGTGACGCACAAAGAGCGAGCCGAACAGTTGCTCGCATAAATCAAGAGGAAACTTGACAGATGCGTGAGTGCGAAATGTATGGTTAACAAAAGAAGTAAGTAAGCGGGCAGCTAATTACAACTCCTTTTAAAATTAAGTACCTACCTATGAACCTGTCCTGTGCCTATAGTTGTGCATTTGTGCTCAGTAGTCAAATCTTTGACATTGTCTGAATGTGTCTTAAGTTTACGATGTTTTTTTCGCATAGGTACAGATATCGCCATCCACGAAGACGCGCCCCACTCTTCTTTCTCATCGCTTACAGTACAAGTGTGCAACATTCCGATAGTATTTTAGTTTTGTCGATACACTGTTATTAGTGGATTATTAGTGTGTATCAAAAAACAAAACACTAGCGGAATTAACTAGCGATAACCACTAGCAATTAGTAAGAAAGAGAGGGGCGCGTCTTCGTGGTCGTGGATGATAGTACTATCTATACAAGATGTATTACTTATTTATTACATACATAACCATTACAGTGTCCCAATTCGGTAGTATGTAGTAAAGTTATGGAATAGTTTACAACAAAAGATTTACAAATTACAAACATAGGTATCACGTGTAACGTTACCTTTGCGAGTAGTATTCATTCGCTTCCGTTGTTGCTAGTAAATTATAATGAATTTGGTAGAGATACAATGTTCACCGATATCATAATATTATATAATATTTTCATGGTTAGATAGGTACTACTCATTTCTTTTGTTGACGGTACCTACATGTAGATCTTCATCTTGTAAACACACACACATACACTTGTACAGAAGTCGCATGGACCTCGTTTTGTTTGCCTGTGTGTGTAACGCTCTCTTTCCCCCTAGATGGTAACTAGGATTTTACGTAGGCGCGAACATGATTGATTGCTAGCCTATTTACATGCTTAAAACTTTGGTTCAATCGTGATAAAATTGCAAACACCTAGAAGCTCGAACATGCGACAGTAAGATATCTAACACATTATAATGAATTGTTTTTTTTTTTTTGTGAAAATTTCTTTAGGCGCGATGGGCATTTTTTGAATTGGGAACACACGCCACTGTTACCGTAACCGACACAGCTTCGGATGCGTTCGGCTGTCCTCGGGATGTACTCGGTTTTAATGTATATTCGATATGTCAGTGAGTGATGGCAAAGTATTCTGTTTTGTTTTCACTTCTGTCGGCATTCCCGGAGTACCACTGTTTTTTTTAATGACTTTCTGGGTTTACACTGACATTAGAGATCCTTCCATATCATATACAACCGTTCTCGCCGAGTAGGGCTGAGGATACACTGGCGTGACCTATGCCCAACAGTGGGACAATACAGCCGATCTATTTTATAAAAATATAACCGTGAAAACTTAGGTGAAGTGAGCTGTCAATAGTGTCAATCCCTAGTATCAAATGGAAAGACCCATCACTTCACCTTCACCTACGTTTTCACAGTGAGAGATTTTCAGAATAGACCGGATGGTTAAAAAAAAAAATATCCTAGCAAAACGAGCATTAAGTCCATTTTTGAAGTGCAACTTTTTTACGCACGCTTGACTCGGGGAGTAAGCTGGCGAACGTGTGACGTAAGCGTTACGAAAAGTGTGATCGGGCGAGGCGAACGGGAGTTGAGTGGGGGATATAAGCAAGAGAAAGCAGTGCGCGCGCACATTTTCTTTATCTTTTCCTCTCATAGCCAAATACGTTTGAAGTTTCACTTCAGTCGTGTGGTCATAAGCACACTCGGTTTTTTGTCCTATTTCTATGTATAATTGCCTTTCATTTTTAACATTGCCATTAGATGACAGTTTTAAAGCAAATGATCTCAATGACCAAGCTCTTGATAGAAATTCATCTTAACACCAACAGCAACTAATAAGATTGTTTTAATCCTTTCACTTCTTGTAAGTGAAAGGATTAAAACAATCTTATTAGTTACTACCTAATTATAGAGACGCAGTGTGTAAATGTATCTGAACTTGGCGTGATCCTTTTACAAACACCAGCATCGGTAATTAATACTGGTATTTAATTGAGTTTATATTTACTCAATGTTTGTGCAAGGTTGTAATTTTAAGGTTTTATTGCTTTTTGGTGAAGTTGATGGTGATTTGTGTTGTGGATCTTTAGCACTGTGTCTAAAGGGGATATATTGTTATAGTTTTGCTGTGTTCGCATCGGATATACGAGTAAATGGTTCGCATGATACTGTCCTACCTATTTGTTTGTGGTTTAATTTAGAATCTGGTGTGGTGAACGGCCTTGAAAGGGACTAGTAAATACCAGTTAGGCCATGTCCTTAATTTAGAAGACTGATCAAAGTATTTTTTTTTTTGGCAGAAAAAAAATACACAGGATTTTCTTCATTACGAATAGGGCTAGATGTTTCACCATTAACTGGCCTATATAAATTACATATAATATTATTTGCAAGAAATCAAATTATACTACTTAATGAGGATAAAATTAGAAGGAATAAAATGAATCGGATTAGGTACCTATATAAACATTTTTTTTCAAGATGTCTAGAGATTTTTTTCAAAATTCAGCATAAGGTACCTACAAAAGGTAATCCCCCAGCTGCCAGCCGCCAGACCTGGTGCTAGCACTAGGTACTATAATATTCTAAATTTAATATCGTTGCTAGTCCAAGCCAATAGACAAATGCCTAATAAGCATTAAAATTGTTTACAATAGTAGGTACGACCTAAGAACTTCAATAACACACGTTGCTCCATACCTACTTCAAACACGCAACTTTGTGCACGCCCTTCAAACAAACTCAGTTCACTACCCTTCCGAACCTGACAGCCATTTTCCAGCATCCGACGGAGCTAAACAAGTCATTTGAACGATCAGCGTAATCTCCAAGATCGGCATCCACGCCCATTAAGATGCCTGTTACTAAACTTGTACATAACGCAAATAGGACGGTATGCGACTCGTACCGTCAGCCGCACGCGCAGTGCTACAAAGATCTTTTGGCGCCAGAATGACATTGACAGGGGGGCGTTGTTGGTAAACATTTGTGTTAAATTATCACATAATTTGTATTGATAAAACAAGATGGCGGCTTTGGTTCCGATTTTGGCCACGCGCCAAAAGCACCTTGTATATCACAGGTTATTTTACCTATGATTTTGCATCACTGTCCAAATTACAGTGATATTTGTTCTCATTCTAATTAGGTTGCTGTTGGAAAACATCGTGAGGAAACCGGCATGTCCTAGAACCAAAAAATCGAAGACATGTGACATCTGCCAACCCGCACTGGGCCCGCGTGGTAGATTACGGCCCACTCCCTCTCACTGAGAGGAGGCCTGTGTCCCAGCAGTGGGAAAATTATAGGCTGATTATGTATGTAGGTATGTATTTTGAGTTGTTGCTACTGACTAGTCTGTCAAAATCACAGTGATCTTTATTTACGTAATAATAAGGTTGTTTTTGGGTTGCTGCTGTCAGAGATAAAATAACTATGCAAGGACTGTAGCGTTGTACGTCCATGATCACAGTTTGTAATTGATAGAACCTTTATTTCGAAGCAGTAAGTGTTTTGTAGTTCAAGTGCGAAGCCTGGTCGTATGCATGGCAAATAAAAGTTGCGCTGTTGATAAACGAAAAACCATAATATACATATAAGCGAAATGTTTAGTATATTATTCGTGATCTCCTGACTCTAATTATAATTAAGTAAGTTAAAACTTGTTCCAACAAAACAACTTAATTATCTCCAAAAACAGGGCTTCCTCTCTCCTACCCTTTTTGCTGTGCTTTACAGGATTCATAATTATCTAAATTATATAGTTATATAGTTGGAAGGCCTCCCACAAGGTGGACCGACGACCTTGTGAAGGCCGCAGGAACTCGTTGGATGCGAGAAGCACAAAACCGGTCGAAGTGGAGGTGCTTGGAGGAGGCCTATGTCCAGCAGTGGACGTCTTTCGGCTGAAATGATGATGATGATGATATAGTTACCACCTAAGTACACATTATGGTAAAGCAATAAAGATATTGAGTATTGTAAATTTTATCCTGCAACATTGAAATGTTGCTGGCAAAAATTTTTACAGCAACATTTCCCGTTTCTACGTACATGAAGTCTTCTATAAGACTTTGTCCGAGAATAATCCTACCTATCACACTACTAAAATCTTTGCTAACGTCCGCAAACACCTGTCTATAGACCTACACACACGTTAGTAAACAAATGTTGCTTAAAACGAAAGAAAAAACATGTCTGTAAAACTGTAATACTCCTGCGAGCATCATGTTTGCCGCAACTCGAAAGCATGCTAAAAGTTGCATCAGCAACAATGTTGCGGAAAGAGGCTTTACTCTTTGACGTGCAGTTGATTGTACGCATAATTTTAGCACACGCGCACCTTTATGACTGGATGCTTCTTGGAAACCGTAGTAATGTGATAATATTAAGATATATTTAGCTGGAATGGGCGAAATGTTCCCTGATCTGTGTGACCTTTTGGTTTCTGCGGTTGGAGTGCGATATGGGGGATTTGGATATGCGAGAATGCAAATTTGTTATCAATATGATAAGCTGAGGTATGTGTTGTGGTGGATGCCAATGGGTAAGAGGTATACATTTGTATGTGCCATAAGTATTAGGTATCTATCTGCATCATCATAAAAATAACAGAATAGTTTAGGTGTTAAGCCTCAGTTAACTTACAGGTCACAGTCAAAGTCAAAACGTTTATTGCGAACTAAGTGTGCAATGTTGGTGTTATGTGCTGTGCCAGTCAGTGTTTTATAGTACCTATCGCCCCAAGAGAAAATGAGAGTTAAAATGTAGCTCCCGTTTATAGATTTATAATAATTACCTTAGTTTCTACGAAGAAATATCTAAAGTACGTATTATACAAGATAAGAACAGATATAAAACTCTTTCAACCATTGTCAATGGCCGACCATATCCGCTAATGTGCCTGTAAAAGGAACCATTTGTCTCCTTAACACTCAAATGGTGGTCATTCTCTTAAGAATAAGATAGTAAACAAATTGCGAGAAAGGAAACACGTAAATTTTCACTTCGTGCCATTGTCTGATACAGATTATCTTGATAGGTACCGTTAACGTTGAATTCTAAATAAAAAGTAGCTGTAATCTGCATGCTTTTATAACAAACGCAACTTCCGACATGTCTGTCTGTTTGGTCAGATTGATCTTAAAACGGATGTGCGGATTTCGATAATAATTGCTATTAAGTACACTTCATTTTATATGTTACAAGCTTCTGCCACCGACAACGACCATATGGTCGTTGGTCACCGACTTCGTCCGCGCGAAATTTCACCCTCCCCCATTCACCCTCTTAGGGGTGGAATTTCGGAAAACCCTGTCTTAGTGGCTATCTACTCTTCACAAAGAACACACCCTCCAAATTTCATGTCTCTAAGATCAGCGGTTTAGGCTGTGCGTTGATATAGGTATACTGATATATCAACGCACAGCCTAAACCGCTGATCCAAATTCAAAGTCCTGACTGACTGTAGTCAGGACTTTGAATTTTATAATATAGATTATCGTAATGAGGAACATCATACTCAATACTCAATTCTTTATTGCATTCCGCAATGTAAGCTTAGGTGGTAAATATTTTCCAAAGGAAACAATTGTGGACCCTGTCGGGCACAGCAAAAGAAAGATATGTGGAGAAGAGGACTTATCATTTACCTACGTATCTTATAATTTAAGTTATTCTAAACACACTATTACAAAATAATTATTACAAATAGTTATCATATTTCACTCCTTAGCTTTAAGTTTTATCTTGTAGGTAATTTTAAATTTTGTGAAAGTAAGATTTCTACAGAATCACGCCTGTGTTGAAGGGTTAGATCTATAGTACACCTACATTTCGCCAGTTGTGTTTCAAATCCTATATAGTAGGGGACAAGCCTATTGCCATCAACCTATTGATCAAAACCCTATTAATTAAGTAATGTTTACTTTATTTTGTCTGTTTTTATATAGTTCTTTCTAACAACTAGTAGATCTGTTTAGTAATACGTGGATAACGTTGTGAGTAGTGTATTTGTTACTTCTATTATTAAGTTTTTACCTATGTTTACATATTATTACACTACTGTTTGTTGTCCCTAAATAAATAAACCTGGCTGCTACTGAGAAAGCCCTGACGGAAAAATCTAATAACACTTTGCCCGACCTGGGACTCGAACCCAGGACCACATGATCAGCAGTAGCGAAGCGCTTGCGACCTCTACGGCCAACGACGCAAAATCCAGAGGTTCTCTTCAGGGAATAGAGATCTATATATCACTAAAGATTTATTTATACAGTTGGGATCGCAATAATATCTTACAGAATTCAATTACCTACTACCTAACTAACAATTTTATACCAAGTTGTAAATCGCTAGTACAGCACAATAATTTTGTCAACTTTCAAGACACTAGCGGGAATTACAGCTAATATAATTTTGTATAATTTAAATCTCAAAACAGCACTTCATGATAATTAACGATTAACTAATACACTTTATAGATGACAATAAACGCACTGTGAAATATTTAGATTGACAAAGTTGCAAGTTTGATCGTGATTTAATAGGTAAAGCCGCGGACAAAGGCGGTCGACCATATTTCACCCTTATGCCCTTGGAAATAAGGTTGAAAAGTGGTCCACCGCCAGTGTCCGTGATGGTACCTATAAGGGTTGGTACAGACCAAGTGCAATACCTAAGCAGGAGAATGTGAAAACAGATCAGGTCCACAAAATATCACAGAACAAATCTAAACTACGTAAGTCACTACTTGATTTTGAGGGGTGGGTGTTCCACGCTCCCTGTGCAGACAGCCCTGACTAAACTGGCTGCCTCGCTAAACTTTTCACCACTGAATGAGCTATTCTCAAAACAAAAAGAATCACGAAACATTTTGCATAATGTGTGCAATCAGCTTTATGATTTACCCCACGATCCTGCAATCTTCATCTGTATTCCAATAATAACTCTGGACGCCGTATCTCCTAAGTGCATTCTTATCTTTAACTAAAATACACGTCCTGCCAAAGAAAAGCAGTCACGAGCCGACGGCGATGGCCGACTACTATGTTAAGAGGAATGTACACATTTGCATGCTACCAAGTGTACCGCCTATGTATTCTGGATGTACCCCATCTGCAGTATTATCGTTGCAGCTATTCGCTGCAGCCGCTACCGTATTAACAACTCTACCGTTACTAGTTAAGGTTGATTTCAGCTTTTTGCTGCTTGTAAATTATGGGAGGCGAGATTTAATTTAATGATAGTACTATATGTAAGTAAAATCCTCGGGTTAGGTTAGGCACGCGTGTTGTTATTATTCCACACTTGATTTCAGATTACGATACTGTTTTCACTTATATCTTGCCATGGTATTTTTGTGTCGCGTATATTTAATCTCCAGCCATTTTGTGTCATGTAATTGCTTCGGCTTTCATTTTTGCCGACAGCATTGTTATCGTTGCAGAACTAACTAAATTAAAAGTGAAAAAATCTTTTGTTGCATTGTTCAAATTGTTATCTATTACGTTAATTTTGTTTTTGTTTTTTTTCACCATTGTTATTTAACTCTTGTAACTTTAAGTTTGATAGCACCTATCTTGTTTTCACGAGGTTATTTCCGGTGAGACTCATTACCTACTTCCTTAAGATCAAAGATGAAACCACATAATTTCCGGTTTAAAATATCACTTTGCGCCATCAATCAAAATTAAGAACATAATTACGTGAAGAAAATGTCACGAGCTCCGTATAAAGGTTCTTCTAGATGCTAATTAGCGGTAATCTCTACCTTCCTTAATCTTAGAGAATCCTGCGCATTCCACAGTTACGGCATACGGTTGGATCACAAAATGTGGGCACTTTCACGACATGGATAATAGTCGGAGAGCTTAGGAGGAAATAATTTTCAGGATGTTTAATTTCATACCGATATTATGCAGTGCTACCTATGTAAGTATCCACAACTACATGAACTTATTATACAGTTTTACGTTCTCCACATAAAAAACTTACTTTCGTCGAACTTTTTCCCAATTTTGGAGCACTTTTTCACCATTTACTCGAAAGGAGCGTCTTTAATGTTCCCAAAATCATCACTATGTGGAGTTCTGCTGATGGCATACATTCCAACATCCCAATATTACATATAGTATTCTCTAAGAGGTTTAATAGCTGCCCTTTATTTCTATTGCTATTCGCTAGATATAGTCACTTGCATATTTATGTAGTTTTATAATTAGGTAGATTATAGTGTTAAATCTTACAACGTCATAAAATTATCCAATCATAATAACTTTAGAGCTTTGCCATCACCAACTCCTGGTCTAAACTATTTCGGTTGCATTTCATAGCTGCCATTTTATCGCTGTCGGCTCGATCTTCATAACACGTGCGACTTGTTAACGGCGCCGATAATGCGAGTGGTATGCGTGTGCGCACCTCCGTGATTTAGCTTTAGGAGTTTGATCCCTTGGGAGTGTGTGTTGTTATGAGTTATGGCTTGTTTATGGTTTGTTATGGTATGTGTCGTATCATAATAATAATTTTAATGGTTTAGTCCGTATGTTTGTACTTATTTGTAGTAACAGTAATTATATTTGCCTTTTCCCATATTCAATTGCCAGAGAACAGAGTTCATCTATTGTGCATGTTATGATAAAAACGCTTTTCTGTTTACTAGAACTACTTATAGAAAATTGTACACGTATCTTAAGAATAAAACCAAAGACGAAAATAATCTCTAACATTTTGAATGGCAATAGTTTTTTACTAGACGATGAAAAACAATCTAATGTCCTTCAAATTGACTGATCTTGATTGACGGTCGATCACGGTTACAATATTGGACGCAGTCACGTACACGAAAACGAAAAGGCTATTTTTATTGACACTGTAGCTAAACTAATAATAAACAATGATTCTAAATGTAGCAAAGAGGAAAATGTAAAAAATAATATGACGAAAAATATTAAACGAGAGTTTTATTAAATACAGATTTCACTGCTGGCTACAAATATAAATTTTTACATTGTTACAGATTGGGAAATAAGTCAACAGCCTAGGTATTAGATGGTAGAATTACCTACTATGGACAGTATGGACACCTGAAAAATGATTTGTTAATGCGTTGCTGAAGTAAGAGGCAAATTGAGAAGTTCCGTATGTGTCTGTAGATAACTTTACTCATAAAATCCTTCAAACCGGAACAGAACTCGTCACGGTAGAAATAGGTTACGGAGATATTACTTCCCGAGATGAACTCTTTCACAAGAAGCTATATGATATAGAATCCTCGTAATTATAAAGATGAAACTATTCACATGCATCTCAAGTGAGACATCCATCTGCAATTCAAATGCATCCTTCCAACGCAATTCACTAATGAATATAAAAGTCTGGATATCAATAAATCTTGGTGCTGAAGCGATGCAGTCATCTGCATGCCAGTCTCGACCTACATCTGGTCCAGTCACATCCGTATCATTAAAAATAAACTGGCGTTCATTAGGTATACATTCATTAATTATGAATGGATTGGCTCGTGTTACGATTGGTAGTTCGACTGGTCTATTATTAGCATTGATTATTGAACGGATATTTGATACAGGTATAAATCAGTTTACGGTTGTGATTTCAGATTTGGTTTTAATTAATGGTGTGTCGGGTTTCGCGTAAATGCTGCGGTTGGGAGTTTAATGCGTGTGTCGCTATTTTGTAGGATGCAAATTATGTGAACTTTATTGCATCTGGCATTCATACTGACTGTAAATCTAGATGTATTATGTATGTCTAACTAGGCTTGTCAGTATTAGCTAAAACTAACGCATGCATTTTCGTCAAAATGGTAGCGTGGTTTTCATAACCGCCAGTATGGGAGGTTAGTAGGTAAAATGTATTCCTTTTTATCATCGATTTACTTCCGTAAACATGAATGACTGACAGTTTTGAGAATAAATGGAGCTAGTTCCGTTGTTGATTCGAGATGGGTTAACATGGAATCTCGAATAACTGTCAATAGGAAAAAGTATTATTTGGAAACTGTCGAAAATAAATCAGAGAGATATAAGGATATTTAAACGCTGAAAGTTAGAGCAGTGGTGGCTCAGTGGTAACGGCCGCGACTTAAAGGTTGTAGGTCGTACTTCGAACCCCAGTCAAGCGCTTTACATTGTTTTTTTTTTTTTTTGTATATTATGATAATCAGATGTGGTTTCAGTAGGTAGTATATTTTTGATAATGTGGCTCCAATGAGCCGACATCAACACAAAGCATGATAGGAGCTATTCTCAGTCTCTCTGATCCAGGTTTAGTATATGCTTTACATTGTGTAAATTATTTCATCACCATTGCTCTCAAAACGGTGAAAGAAAACATCGTGAGAAAACCGGTAGGTATATTCTACGAGCAAAAACTCAAAGACATGTGACATCTACCAACCCGTACTGCACCGCGTGGTGGATTACGGCCCACTCCCTCTCACAGAGAGGAGACCTGTGGCCCAGCAGTGGGAACATTACAGTCTGATTAAGTTATGTTATAAGTATGTGAAGATATTGAATAGATCTCCTAGGTTAGATGGTACATATCTTGGATATAAGTATAAAAATTAATTGCCAAAATGTATGTACGCGTGCATAACTTCCGAACGACTGCACCAAATTGGATAATTCTTTTTTTGTTGTGTTCAGTATTGCCAGGACAAGGTTTGTATGAAATAATATGTCGGAAATTCGAAAATTAAAATAGCACTCGTGCGAAGCTGGGGCGGGCCGCTGGTCCTAGATAACTATGTAAATGTAATGATCTACATTTGGATTCAATTTGTTTTCCATTTCTAGTATTGCCACATATTATTATAAGATTGTTGCCACAGAATAAGATCATAATTTATTCAACAGCAAGAAGTGTTCTAATAAACTGTCATTAAAGATACAATTACTCTCATTATTAACCTTTTGTTATAGTTTAGCAACCACTTAACGAAATTTCTGAACGATGTTGTGTATTTAAGTGCGAAAAAACTATGTTGGGAAATGTCGCTGAAAATTTTCTTTTAATTTGCTCTCGTAATATTTTTTTGTCACTTCCAGTTTATTGACAGTCCTAGGACGAGTTTGCATTTTGTATTATCCATACTAATATTATAAATTCGAAAGTAACTCTGTCTGTCTGTCTGTATGTTACCTTTTCACGCCTAAACCACTGAACCGATTTAGATGAAATTTGGTATAGAGATAGTTTGGGTCCCGGGAAAGGACATAAGATAGTTTTTATCCCGATATTCCTACGGGATCGAAACTTATGCGGGTGAAACCGCGGGGCGCTGCTAGTATAACATATAGCATAATAACATAACGTAAAACCACGCCTATATTCTCCAAAGTGTTAGGTAGAGGTGCGTCGGTAGTACACCCACATTTCGCCAGTTGTTTTTTTTTTTTTTTGCTGAATGGGCCCGCTCTTGACCACGATCACGCGTGATGGAAAGCGATGGATGAGGTCTATGATGGAACGAGCGTGCCCAGAAGATGCCTAAGGCACCGGAACTGCCACGCATCGACGAAGCATAGCAGGGTGCTTGACGCCGGACTCCGGTGGGAGGGTGATTGCAAACCAGGCGGGCGTTAGCCTTACCACCGCAAGGGAAGAATTGTCCAGTCAAATAAGGTGTTGGGTGTGACTGTCCAGGATGCGCCGAGCACTCGGTTCAGTTAACTGCGCTACACGAGGAGGCTTCTTCGTGCATCCCAAAGTCATGTTATGTTTTTAAGGCCCATTTAATTACGGGGCGAGCATATTGCCATAAACCGGTCACAAATCCAGACTCCACGCTGCTATTGAGACATATGATAAAACTCAATGACACTCGAATCGAACCCTGGACCTCATGCTGAGCAGTAGCGCTTGCGAGTTGCGACCACTAGACCAAAGAGGAAGTCAAATGATTGTTTATGTTTTTGATTAATAAGTTTTGACTATGATTTTCAGCAACGAAACTGGATATCGGTAGAAATAGCACATTTAAATAGGTATAGACCATTTAATTTATTCTGGTCTTATCCACTGAAACCACCCCCCACCCCCTGGATCAATGCTAGTTGTTCTTCTGCTAATAGGATATTTAAAACAATTGACAAATATGGTCTTAAGAGTAGTTTCAGTTTATCTCATTATTAAAACAAATGAAGATCAAACGTGTCACGGAAATGCAAATCTAAACAATTTGTTACAAGATTTTATTTGACAGATAGTAAATTAGCAGATAGCGAGAATATCATGGAAACGGTGAAATAACTGTGTTAACGAGACACCGAAGGACTTATTTGCATGTTTAGAGCTTTTAATAACAGTTGTTCGTAATAATGTGCGTACCGTTGCAGTTTTATTGGGTTTTAAGTTAACATTACATATTATTACTGATGTCGTTCCGAAGTAGTGGAACACTTCGGGTTGTTTGCTACCTTATTTGTGTTACAAAGTTTGTAATCGTTTTGGAATTGCAACTACCTTCATTGTCTTACAATATTCATTTGTTATTATTTTAAGTTCGCTTTATTATTGGTTTTAAAGTATTAATGATAAAACCATCATAGAGGTGCTGTGAAATTACCTCATCGCCGACCTCGATTACTTTTAAAAGGGAACTATATTTTCTATCACCAAAATTTATATTTGTCATCAAGTTGTATCACCTAATAAATAGATCTATCGCCACGAAATATTTGTATCACCTAATAAATAGATCTATCGCCACGAAATATTTTCGTTCTCAGATAGCGGGGCTCCGTCGACATAGGATGCAAGAACGAGCGAAGGGCACCCCGAGGTTCGGTTTGGTTAGGTCACTTGCATTGTTTGGTGACTACATTTTGGTGACAGATCTACTATTTGGAGGACAAACCCTATTATTTAAGAAACACAAAACTAATTAAATTGGTGATAGCTTAAATGATACCCCTTTTAAAAATATGATTAATGTGTAAACTATTTACAGAAATAACATTATTTATCATTTTTCACTAGTGTACAAAATCCAATAAATAAGTACCTAATGCAGTAGCACCTACCACCTACCTAGATGATAAAACAGCTGATGATCAAACACCATTGGCATTTCATCCAAAATAACCAATATTTTTAAAGTTACCTGTTTAAAACTAGATAAGTTAATACATAAATCATCATATTATTTTTTAACAAAATCAAGTCGCAAAAAGGCTATAAAACGGTTGAATGAACTGCTAAAAATTCCGCACAAGCGTATCATGAGAAAATGCATACGAGTTCAGGAAGACACGTCATGTCTCAGGAATCTCGGCGTTCGATGCCCGGTGTCGAATTTAGATAATACTGTGAAATATGTTTTGTGTAATATTAGAAGATATTTATGTGCATCTAAATGTCGTCATTGGATTTTTCAAAGTTTCTGTTCTAGTAGTTCAAGTTTATCATCGCTACTAGGACAATGTTTTCTAGTTCATCATACAACTCCTCTACCAAACACGCTGGGCCTCTGGCTTGTGGATTATGACGGGGTTATCTATGAACATGACCTACTGCTGTCTCTACTGAAGAACCTCAGAACTCTAGGATTTCTTCAGTAGGTTGGCCTACGGTCACTCATATATGTCACCGTATGATTGTAAACACCGTAACTTTATAATCTATCCCGCGAGATTGTAAACTGTCGATAAATTGTGAACTGTGTCATACTGCTTATCTACAATATAACGAGTTTATAATATATCCATGTCAAACCGTCAAATTGTGAACAAACCTGCACTTACCTACAGGGTTCACAATCAGTCCGATTTTATCTCCCGTAAAATTGTGAACCGTCCCTTAATTGACGATCTTGGCGGTAGCCGAATTCTAACTACTAAGCCGAAACTAAGCCAGGACACCACGATCAAATGTGTTAGGCTGGGTTAGAACTGTGACTAACGGCGTTGCTGTTCACAACTTTTCGATAGTTTATAATCTCGCAAGATAGATTATAAACTAACGATATTAGCATGACACATTTGTGTGTGTGTCAATACACACAAATGTGTCATGCACATTGTACCATCACCTCACAAAAATAACCGTAAGGATCAAACAAGCTTCGGCTTATCCTCTGTAAATACTTTGAAGAAACTGGTTGCCTTTGACCTTTGTGTGTCCTCTGTTATCTAGAGAAACCAGGCTTTAATTATGTGTCTGGAATCAATTGCTGTTTCTACTTGAGAGCGAGTAATGGATTGAACACATCAGTTGGATAACTGATTATGATCAATCCTTTAATCGTTTCTTACTTCACTCAAGTGAAGAGGGATCGGATTCATATACAGGGTGTTACGGAAAGGGTATATCAATACAAACGGGTTGAAGAGTGTATCTGGTCTAGAATCTCTGTACAAAATTTCAGCTCAAAAGTATTAACTTTGAAAATGCTTAATATTTTTAACCGACTTTATTAACCGACTTTAAAAAAGGAGGTTCTGTATTCGACCCGTATGTATGTATGTATGTATGTATGTATGTATGTATGTATGTTTGTATGTCCGCGATTATCTCAAAAACTACTGAACCGATTTTGATAATTCTTTCATAAGTGTGACCTACATACTTTCAGGAAGGTTTTAGTATATAATACATTAGGTAATTATTCTTATGTACGAAGTTATATGCATAAATGTACTGCATCTCCGGCATTTTTATGTGAATTTTGATGATTATTCGAGTCGTGTCTTCAGTGCACTAGTGTTAATTGAATTTGTAGGTAGGTACAACTAAAAAGTGAAAAATAAAAACTTTTTTACAAAAAAAACAACCGACTTCAAAAAAAACACTACAAAGTGAAAAATAACTTTAATTTCGTAAGTCGGTGTCAAAAAACGAAAATGCTGAAGCAACGACACCGACTTCCGAAATTAAAGTTATTTTTCACTTTGTAGTGTTTTTTTTGAAGTCGGTTGTTTTTTTTGTAAAAAAGTTTTTTTTATTTCGACATCAGGCGCTGCACTGGCGCGCGGCGGCGTGATGTGCGTGTACTAGGTGCACAGACACACTACAGATAACGGATAATGACCCTCGTAGTGCGGTGACACGTTTGTTACGATTTCAACTTAATAAACTATCGAAATAAAAAAATATTAAGCATTTTCAAAGTTACCTACTGCTTTTGAGCTGAAATTTTGTACAAAGATTCTAGACCAGATACATTCTTCAACCAGTTTGTATTGATGTACCCTTTCTGTAACACCCTGTATAATAGTTACACAGAACTAAAATAAGAGTGTTTTACAAATGTGTCATCTTAGCATCAGAAAATTCCTACATAGTTTACTAGAGCACATCCAGTTTATGGACCTTTTGCTCTGTGATCTTATTTTTTGTGGCCTTTTCTTTCCTTTTCTTGAGCAAAGCCTCCTTGCATTTCTTCCAGTTTTCATCCCAATTAAACAAGAAAATCAAGACAGAACCAGATTGTTCAGTATAATAAATTTATTATGTACCTATATCAACTTAATGTTGTGCAATATTCGAAAGTTCATAGATCGCAGAATTGGATTAAGTAGGTTTACTTTTCGCCTACGATGGTCATCTTGCAACTTTTTCTTATAATTTACAACTGTGTGGGTTAATATCATATTTCATTCGATATCTCAGATCAATGTGCCTATTTTGGACGGATTTACTCGATTTTATTTACGACTTACCAAAGTTGGGTCTAGAATATTTTAACCACTTTTTGTAATTTATGATCTAACCATAATCAAAATAAACAAACGCTCCTTTTTTTTAATACGTTTGATTAAAACTGGAATGCAGAACAGGATACGTGGTGCGACGAAACGCATTAGGGGGAGTTCCAATTTATTGCCCGCGCATTTTTTGTCGCCATATTTCTTTCAGTGGCGCGGTAATTAGTACCGTTCTAATTTCGAATGTTGAAATATTTTTGATCAGTTGGATGTCATTTGTTTTTTTCTGTGCTTTGATAATGACATTATGTCCGTTTGAAGTGCTACAAATTCATGAAGTATTATCAATTTTGCTTCGAATTACCTTATGCACCTTTTTGCATATTTACAGCCCATTCTATTTCGTAGTGCTATTAATCTCGTCGAAAAACTAAATTAGGTTGCGACCATTACCTAAATCAAAATCAAAAAATATCTTATCCGGATATGCAATATAGTTAATTATCCAAATAAATAAGAATTAAGGAAAGGAAATATCAGACTGAATCAAAAAGTATAGCACGCATGCTTCCTGGTTTACGAAACTATTATAAAACAAATGTCGGTATCAATTAGTGTCCGATAAACAAAGATTAATAACAGTAAATTGTTGAATAGTTAAGCTAATTTCGACCTTACTGTGAAGCTATTTAAAGTCAGAGCTGGTTTATGGGCTGTTATTTAATTATTTGCTATTCTTGAGTATTGCAATGGGATGTGAACATTATGGAGAAGGAAATCGGATTAGAGCCTTCCTGTGCTTTGATCTCAATATTGTTTCCTAACAATAAAAATATACTTTTTTATTTTTATTTGAAATGTTCTTGCACTTGACTCTAGTCTAGGTCAAAGGTGACAGAGACAAAGTCGACGATGGAGCGAGCTTACCCAGAAGAAGCCTGTTCACTCTCACTTTGAAGAGATTCGGGCTGTATGCGCTCGAAAAAAACAGACGCAGGTAGAGAGTTCCACTCTTTTGCTGTGCGTATTATAAAGGACATTTGCAAACGCTTACTAACATCACTTTTTGTTTCCTATATTTTATCTTAAAAGGACAAAAAAGTTTTCGACACAGTTATAATACGTCGGGCTAGTGCGTCACAGAATTACTCAAAAATTATTTAATTTTAGGTTTACGTCACACAAGAGTCACTAATGATTATTATTTTTTATATTGTTACCAACCTTAATAAACTTGCCGAACAGACGAGGGGATAAGATCACGCCTGTAATCCCGAAAGGATTAGGCAGAGGTGTGTTGATTGTGTACTTATGTTACTGCAGTTTAGGTTTATTGTTGTTAAAATATATCGTTCATTTGGAGAAACATCGACGTAACTGCTACTTATTTTTTACGTCTTTGCTTTCCTAACTTAAACACGCTTTCTAAGTGTTTTGTCATATTTAACTCATTTTTGGGAAAAAATACATTAACGTCGATGTTTCTCCAAATGAGCGATATGTAAAACTTAGGTAATCTCTTATATGACACTACATTTTTTAAATCATGAGATCATCTTCGCTATAATAGAAACATCTTAAGGCCCGATACTACCTCAGATTGCGAAAATTGCCTTAGCATTAACGGCTGTAGTTCCAACAGTTCTGCAGTTTTCACTTTGAAATTAATATACGATAAAGATAAGGACTACTGCGAGGTGTCATCGGTTGCGAAAACACGATTGCATACAATTTTCTCGATACAAAGAAGTCTCAAAGTTACCTCTAAACCGCAAAATAAAAGGAGAATATTCAATGAAAATTTTCAAATTAGGCCATGAAAATTTGCAAGCTAATCGTATTATGCATAAAGCAGGTGTCATAGGTTCGTTTTTATTTTTTTAATCGTTAAATTTAACGTAAAAAGATGAGATCCGAAATATCAAGCTTTATAACCACTCATACCTTGAACCGCTCTGCCGCCCGGCCCCCGACAGGACCCCGATTCAGTACTTGTCAGTACCGCTTCGGCTATCAGACGGGGAACCCGTGTCACTTTGCTTGCGCTCAAAAGACCCGATTGACAACGTTTTATGTTCTGAAGAAATTATGTAATAAAGTAAAATGAAATATAGATGTAAAATATAAGGCCTCGTATTTTTATTTTTTCCAAATTTTGTAGTTTTCATTCATAAAATAATTTTTGAAATGGTTTAAAATCGTAATCTCATGTCAATGTCAAAACATTGTCAGAAATTTAGGGAGGTAAACGTACCTATTTTAGACAGTTCCCAATGTGTAATGGTGTTTTCAATATATTCAGCAAAACTATTTTTATAAATAATTTTATCTATTTATTGATACAGGGTGTAAAAAGACTTATAGCCGTCGTACATCAAACTAAGTAACATTGCACAAAAGATCTGTGACAAAAGTAATTGCTGGAAATCGACTTTAATTTTTGGTGTAAAAATTTGCTGTATGCGCACTACCACAAACAGCAAATTTTGCACCCGCATGTAACTGTACAGGGGTCCTGGAGGTATTTAAAGTTGTGTTATAATATCAAAACTTGTTTTCGTAAAAAATATCGTTTATGCTCACTAGTTCCTTCGCGTAGTTCCTTTGAAGGAACTACTGTGAATTTTTGGATCAGTAGTTCCTTTGCAAAAGCTGAAGGAACTAATGAGACTAGATAGTTCCTTTAGCAGTTCCTTTGAAGGAACTACTGAGAACTTTTTGATCAGTAGTTCCTTTGCAAAAGCTGAAGGAACTACTGAGACTAGATAGTTCCTTTGAAGGAAATAAACATATATAATGCTGCCCGCTGCTGCCGCATGCAGGACCGTAGGTTCGGTAGGAAAAGAAAGAGAAGCGCAATGATGATGTTGGATCATTTAGCTCCCTTCAAAATGGTTGAGCTGAATAGTGCTAATACATGCGTCATGTTCGTGAACGGGCGCCGTCAGTAGGGACTTGTCATCTCTTTGCTGCCACGGCTTATTTTAATTTAATATTTGAATTGTTTTTTTCTCATCTTCTCATTATGGACGCTTTTAACGTTCTGCATCGTTCTCACATGTATAATTTTTAACATGAATGATGTAACCAAGACTTTGTAACCATATTATTTTGATTTAAAAGAGTGTCCATGGAGTTTCTTGCCCGTTCTTCTCCATAGGTACCTACTCTTTGGAATGGGCAACTAGCTTCATCTTTCTGACTGACCGACCCCTTGACAATTCAAAAGTGCATGTAATTGGTTTAATTGAAATAAATGCTTTGAGTTTGAGTTTGAGTTTGACACAACGGTGGTAATTTATTGCAAATATGAAGCTATTATCTATTTACAAAAACTATTTAATAAAAAATAATCCATCACTGAATGCAGTTTGGCATCAGAAATTTAATGGTATATTTTTAATTATAATTAAAAATAAAATACTTTTTCAAACCATTAAAGTAAAAATACTTGCATACGAAATTGTTCCATAGACTCTTACCACACCTCGGACACCATACAACGCTCGCAAAATAATTATCTATTACTACTACATAAACAAATGAAAATGCGAAATCTTACAAACAGTTTATGTAAATACGAATTCGGAAAAGCATCACAATATCCAACCATCGTGATTAAAACTCAAATAAAACTTTTAAATCGCATAATTGTGTGTTCGTATCAGCAATACAGCACTGCGGTTCGCGAGCGCCCTTGCTAAAGAGTCGGCGACGAATACCTCGAAGTGCGGGGTGAGGTGCGGTATCTGATATGAGGTCGAGGAAGGGAGTGTCCTTTCTGTACGTAGTACTATTAAGTATTCTGTGCTCTTACTGATAAGGAGCATGATTGCATTTGCGAAAACAAACGCGGTTGTTGAACTATTTGAGTACCTACGTACTTGTGTGCGTACTTGGAAGCAAATTCCTGGTGTAAAAACCCGGTCGCATAAATACGTACCTTCCCTACTCGCCCGATCACACGTTTCCGTAACGCGTTCGCCAGTTTACTCCCCAAGTCAAGCGCGCCTAAAGAAGTTTCACTTCAAAAAATTTTTGACAAAAAAAAACCGACTCCCAAAAATACTACAAAGTGAAAAATAACATTAATTTCGGATGTCGGTGTCTTTGGATTTGTATATTACTTTTTTGCCACCGACTTCCGAAATTAAAGTTATTGAAGTGAAAACTTCTTTAGCGGCGTTGAACACTTTTTGTAATGGGTAAAAAATGTTAAACTCGCGTCAGGGCATCGCGTCAGGACACGTGATCGTCAGGAGAGATTCCCCCCCCCCCCCATCTCTTTCTACGGCGGCGCCAACCGAAGTGAACCAAGTGAGACACGATAATGGATGGATGGTGATGGTGATGGCGATGGTGATGGCGATGGTGATGGCGATGGCGATGGTGATGGTGATGTGATGTGATGGTGATGGTGGACGCGTACGCGGACGCGGACGCGGACGTGGATGGACAGCTGATAGCTCGACCGTCTGTGTAGTAGCCACACTGCTGTGTATTCGTAAAATTCGTGTATATAAAGTGTTTCATAAAATGGAAATTGAACAAAGTGCATCGATTAATGAAAAAAGTGACGCAGAAATAGTGAAAAGACTTAGTTATATTAATTCAATTAATAGTTGATTTATTTCAACGTTAATATTCAAGTTTTCACTTCTGCCGGCACTCCCGGAGTGCAACCCGTCTTTTTTTTTAGTTAAAAATCTTATATATCCAAAAAATGTATGTAATGTGCCGTCCATAAAACATGGAATAGAAAGTGAAACAACTGCCATGGAACAACTAGCATCACAATTTAATATAAAAAAAATAGAGCCTTGTGGTCTTTTTATTGATAAAGAGTTACCTTTTCTAGGTGCAACTCCGGACGGAGTTGTGCAGGGAGAAGACATAATAGTAGAAATAAAGTGTCCAATTTCTGCATTCAGGACTTCGTTGGACGATGCAATAGATTAAAAAAAATAAGGAAAACGAAAGATGGACTTTCCATAAATTTGAAACATCCTTGGTACATTCAGGTGCAGGGACAACTACACATAACTGGTAGAAAAACATGTATTTTTGGCGTATGGTCGGGATGTAAAAATCATATCAAAACTGAAATTATACAGAAAGACGATCATTATTGGGCAAAATTCATGAGACCTAAATTAACAAATTTTTACTCATCCATCATACATGTTGCCAGAGTTATGTGATCCCAGATATACACGGAATGTGGAAATTAGGGATTTAAGGGAATTCACATAAATGTTCTTGCTTTCGTCATTCTCCTCCTCTTGATTCCTTTTTTTTTTAATTTAGATGTTTTCATTAATAACAACTTATTTTAAAATTCGTTCTATTCTAAACCTCCGTTAAAGCCAAAATGTATGAAACTTTATAATTGACATCAGTCATTCCGATGACGTATTATTATGCGTTATAACCATTGCGTGCTCTTGACAGTGCTGGATTGCCAGCTGTTTTAGAACCTAATGGCTGGCGACGATTGGAAAAGACCAGACAGATTGACCATAATGCCTTAGAAGTTAGGTCGGCCTTTGGTGTGTGATGCAACATGTATCGACTACCTTGCGCCACCCCATCTTCCTATTACGGTTGGCTGTGCTAGTGCGATTACTGCGGGTGCAGAAAACCTCAAACAGCCCAAATAGATACTCTAATCTTATTCCGACTTATATGTACCAGCCGTTTAGGGCTGATACACTAGGGCCATAAGGTCCGAGTGCCTACTTAATTTTTCGAGAAATCGCCAAGCGATTGGTCGACTCTTCACGTGACCAGAGGACTAGCCTATTTTTTGGCCAAAGATTCAGCAAAAAGAAAGTAATTTTAAGGCTTTGTCATGGCAAAGGATTTTATTACTAATCAAGTTATTTTGAATCTTATTTCAATGAGTTTAGAATTCATGTTACTTTATTTCGATACCACGATGCCGGGAAATGACGCGACGTGCCGCGGGACGCTGCGGCATGACGCGACGCGCCGAGGGATGCTGCGGCATGACGTGTCATGCCGTTTCATTCCACGTAATGCCGCGGCGCGCCATTGCATCCCGCGGGACGTGTGGGTCACGTTGTGTCGAGGAATTATGATTGCTAAGCTAGTTGAAATAAGATTGAAACTTGTGCTGCGGTCATTTCGGTTAATGGGACGCAGTCCGGTCTGTGCGGGCTTTCAGCAGGATGCCACGGAACGCCGCGGGATGCCGCAGCACAACCTGCCGTGGCACGCTGTCAGTGAGCTGAGCGCCGGCTCGTATTTGGCTGTCGATGTCTTATGGTGACAAATATATGGCGGTAGAGCAATGGTCTTTGGTCGGTCATAGAACACTAATGCAGTGGGTATATTGCGGATTTCGATGTAAACTGTATTTGCTATGCGAATGATGAGTGTCTCATGTTTGTTTTGTTATACCTACTTATTATTTACCTGCCCATTTAAAAGAATTTTATATATACTGTACATACAATGTGAATGTAATAAATGAATGTTAAGTTTAATCATTTTATTTCTTGACATCCTTCCAACAATAGTTCAGTTCACCCTAACTGAATCAGTATGTCAGTGCGAAAGGGATAGAATGATACATAGCGCGGGGAAGTGGGGGCAAAATCTGAATTTGAGCTGAACTATTACAAGCCCTTAAGGGGCAAACAATTGCAAAATTTAGATTAACATAATGGTGAACTTCACATGGCACTTGAAATAATTTTGAAGACTACTTCGAACGCTCTAAAAGCTTCGACCGAATTATTTATTTGCTGAGCTACCGTTACGGTTGAGTAGCAAATCTGTATAATGAGGTGACAGATGATATAAGCACCTTCAAAGGTGCTTCAAAGTTATGTAGTCGATATGCTGATAAACATATTTTGCAGTGAACCAAATTAACTGGTCAAGCCCCGCGCCTACCCTATATAGTACGATACAATAGAAAATCTATCGTGTCTCATTAGCGGGGATCAAGCGATTAAATTTTAATGGACCGGATTGATACCTGGCCTATTTCGATGCTAGACATAATATACAACAACACGATAATAAATGAAAACACTGGCAATACTAATACATTATATATAAGAGTATTTCGAACAATTCAATTATACTCGCATCAAAATTAAGAAAGTGACAAATTTAATAGTAGCGTTGGACCGACTATAGGTTTTAGCAATCTTTAACTAGCTATAGTGAGAAAACTATTGGATATATTTAATTGAATTTTCGAATGCAGACGGGGAACGGCATTAGATATACCTACGCAGATTAGTTTATTGTCGTCTCCACCTTGTAAATTATAAATACTTAAATGACCAAACCATATTCATGCCAAAGCTGGTAATACTAAACCCATTAAAACTCGAAAATTTTGCGCAAAAATGGAAGTAATAAATATCATAAGATTTCTTACATCAAAAGTATGCAAAACATGACATTTCCAGTTTTGTATCACGAACTGTGATTATCTTTAACGTGAATTTTATTATTGTTTTTGCTTGGCCTTCATAACTTCCTGGAGTTTGATGGGCACTTGCGGTTTTTAGAAAAATATCTTCATTTGTCTATGAAAAACCTTGGTGACGTAAGCATGACGATTGGTAAGTCATGTCAAGTCATTACGTTTGACTGATGAAGTTGAGTTATTACGAAACATTGGTTTCCTCTTTCCTGAATTTTTGTCACTTCATAAATTAAGAGAGGCTTCCGTGTTGTATAAATACAACTACTTATAAAAGGCAGAGAAGATAAAAGGAAAAAAAATAGTATTTTTTTGAAACATGGATAAACTAGGTTAACTGTGCATGTTATTTTATGGACGCGGTTAGGAGAAACAATAAAGGTAAATTTATTGCACAAAGGAACCGTTAGAGATAACCATTCCCGAATGTTTGTATCCTAGCAAAAACTGTATACTAGTCATAAAAAGAGAGAGTGCAGTGGAGCAGTGGTGGCCCAGTGGTAACGACCGCGACTTACGAGATATAGGTTGTAGGTTCGAACCCTGACAGGTGCTTTACTTTGTGTAAATTATTTCATCATCACTGCTCTCAAAACGGCGAAGGAAAACATCGTGAGGAAACCGGCATGTCCTAGAACCAAAAATTCGAAGACATGTGACATTCTACCAACCCACAGTGGGCCCGCGTGGTGGATTACGGCCCACTCTCTCTCACAGAGAGGAGGCCTGTGTCCCAGCAGTGGGAATAATATAGGCTTATCAAGCTAAGTCATAACAATGTTTTTCGCCATTCATATTCATCATCATCATCATTGGCAGCCTTCTTCCAGCCCCTGCTGAGTTTAGAGCTCCTCCCTCCACACAATTATAATCACAATCCGAGTTTTGAAAGATATTACTAATGCATTGCTTCATAGGCTAGAAACATCTGCTCAACAACGTAAATAACGCAATGGACGTGGGTAAATTGTCAAAATGAAACCCATTGCGATGAATTGTCATCAATTACCCCGCTGGTCTGTGCGAGTCTCATCCAGGTCTTCATTTTTCACCATTACCACGTAAATATAACTCATTCTAATGAACCAGGAACAAAATTACGCAAAGGAAAAAACGTTTTGTCTCCAGCAGCGTTTATATCTAAACTCTTAGTGAATCATCAATTTATTGGACAATAATTGTTTTTGTCACAAAAACTCGCCAATCAACACTTTAAGTGCACAATTTGGCTACTAACTACTTATAGTAACGTAGAGCAGCCATGTATGAAATTGGCCGATGACCTTGGATGGCTTATTATGAAACCTTAGGCATCTGTCGCATCGCCGGTTATTGGCGAGAAGTGAGTAGAATGGCAACTATAAAAACGAGTTGACGAAGAGCGATTACTTGCTGGTATGTGAAAGAGACTTCCACTTGGTACAGACGTACCAAGCGTGAGTCTGTCTGCGACTATTCTGTCTGCCAAGTGAGCGTCGCTGAGTGAGTACCTACTCTCTTCGACGATGGGATTAGTGTCTTAGGCTTGCGTCGTCAAAATGTTCGGCAAAATACAGAGATGCCGAAATGTCGAGTGTAAAGGCTGATTTCGCCAGCTGAATTTGGAGTCAATAGTACTGACTCCACTAGTACTGTACAGTAGTACTGAATTTGGAGTCAGTAGTACTGACTCCAAATTTAATTTACACTAGGTAAATATCGGGGTCAGCATTGACTTGTCTCGAGTTTGGAGTCAGTTACTTACCCTGTCTAAATCAGCTTTTATACGCTTGACAAAAATTCGTTGATGTCTTTCCTTTGATTGCGTTTTATCTAAAAACATCTAGCATTTTAATTGTCTCATTCTGGTTTTTTCACATTTTCTAATGATCATGCTTTTTATAATTAATTAATTAATAATTTATTTTTAATTCCTAAATTATACTTGTTGCGACGTGCGACTAGGACATACTCCGGAATCAATTTATATTTTTAACCCACTTCTTTCGTGAAGAATAAATTGTGAATACGGAAATAGCAATGTGTTTTGTGATATTATTGCACGTTGCATTGTATATTTAATCTTAATTCATTTGCTCAATTTCATAACAAACAGTGATTGACACTTCCTCAAATGATATTATACTGTCATCTACGCGCATCCAACAATTTGTACGCTAGATTAACTAACCAATGAGACACACTCTAATAAATTGTTATTGTTGAAGCTCATTTCAATAGGTGAAAAACAAACATACAGTCCACGTTTAATTATAGGTAGTAAGTAGCGAGCCGCCGACCGTATTAAAGATTATGTAAGGATATTTCTTAAGTTAGTTGCCAATAAACACCATCAAAGACAGACGCTTGTTTCCCTGAGTCAACTACTCGCCAAACCAAATTGAACCCTAACCTACACAACATAATGGTCATAATCGAGCCGGATCATTAGTAAAGTTAATATAGAAAAAACCACATTCCATCAGAGATAAGAAGCCGGCGAGTGAATCGTTAAGTGTAAACAAAGTAATTAGCAGTGATTTTAACAAGAAAAAACGTTGTCATCAAGTTTTACATCGTATTTGTGTACAATATTGAAGATTAACATAATACACAGTGAAATATGTCAAAGACGGCCGACGAAGCACTTGGTATATTAGAAGATACGGCAGAGTTACTAAAGAAAACACAAATAAACTTACGAAAATGCCCTAAGCAACGTTTGACCAAAGGATACATTCAATCTAGAATTCAGTGCCTCGAAGAATACTGGAAAACGTTCAACGGTGCGCATCAAGACTTAGCGAGGATAACACCGAGAGATAAACGTAGTTTGTTGTCGTATTTCGTGAATGAAGAGTTTTTTATCTACGAAGATCTTTATTTGTGTTTGTTAGGTGAATTACGCGATATGTTAGAAAAGCTATTAACGAAATCATCGCAATCGATGAATATCGATAACGTAGCCGAAGATAACCTACAAACACAGGTGAGACTGCCAAGTATAACGATACCTACGTTTTCTGGAACATATGAAGACTGGCCTGCATTTAAAGATTTATATGTTTCGTTAGTGCATGACAACAATTCACTAAGCAACGTTCAAAAATTGCATTATTTGAAGACTAGCATCAGCGGTGAAGCAGCAACCCTACTTAAACACATACAAGTAACTGAAACTAACTATTTACAAGCATGGGATACATTGAAGAATCGTTACGGCAATAGAAGATTGATAGTTAACTTAATGTTGAAGAGATTAGTTTATCAAAAAAAGGCGAATACTCAATCGGCCAGTCAATTGAAGTCAATTTTGGACACAACTTCTGAAATTTTAGACAATCTTAAAAACTCCAACGTGAACACCGACTCCTGGGATCCGATAATCATATTTCTGGTCGTACAGAAGCTGGACCCGGAGTCACACAAGGACTGGGAAGAGTACGCCTACAAGGGCAATTCAGAGGATTTACCTACGTGGAATGAGTTGAAGACATTCCTAGATGGCAAATTTCGTGCATTAGAATTAATTACACCCTCTTCAACGTCAGCCACGCGGGAAAAGCCTTCTAAAGAACGCGGCACATTCCATGTTTCAACTAATGAGAAGGAAAACACTTGTATAATGTGTAAAGAGAATCATACCCTGTCTCACTGCAAGTCGTTTGCTAAGATGTCACCTTCAGAACGATTTGATTGTGTAAAAAATAACAAGCTCTGTTTTAACTGCCTGGCATCAGGACATTCGGTCTTCAAATGCCGTGTTCCAATGTCCTGTCGTACGTGTAAAAGACGTCATCATACTCTGATACATCTAACAAAGAAGACTGATACCTCGGCATCATCTGAAGCTATACAACCGACGCCTACAGTATCAACCCAAGCTGATGTAGAAGAAAAGGTGCAAGTTAATACAATGATTGCGTCGTATTACAATGCCAGAAAAGATATAGGAATGTTAGCAACCGCAATGGTGATAGTAAAGAGTGAACAAGGACACACCATTGTGCTCAAGGCACTCATAGATCCAGGATCACAAGCCTGCTTTATAAGTGAGAAAGCGGCACAACTATTAAAACTTAAAAGACAGGTAACTAATTGTATAATTACTGGAATGGAATCCATGAAGGTCGCTGTCAAGCATGAAGTGAAAATAGAAGTTTTATCACGATGGGAATCAAATTTTGCACTACCTATACAAGCCTACGTGATGTCCAAGCACTTGACAATACAATTACCTGGAAATACATGGTCAACAAGCAAATGGCCACACTTGGCAGATCTAGATTTAGCAGACCCAAAGTATGGAGTATCAGGAAACATCGATCTGCTTCTAGACGTCAAGGTATATGCGAAGATACTACAAGATGGTCTAATCAAAGGTCCACCGGGGTCACCCATGGCTCAGAGAACCAACCTCGGCTGGATAATATTTGGTGAAATAAGCATAAAAACTAACACAAAAGAAAAATGTTTAATGGCGATAAGTGAACAAGTCGATGTGAAGGAACTTTTGAAGACTATGTGGGAGTTAGAAACCGATACAAAAAGAAATTTTACTAAAGAGGAACAATTATGCGAAGAAATTTATGAAAAAACACATGCAAGAAACAATGAAGGACGCTACATAGTTAAATTACCCTTTAAAAACGACAACTTAAAATCACCCGATGGGAAGACAAGAGAGATAGCACTAAACAGATTTCTGCAACTGGAGAAAAGACTGAACAAAAATCCTGACCTGAAAGAAGAATACAAGAAGGTTATTGAAGAATACATAAGCTTAAAACACATAGAAGAGGTACCACAACATGAAATAAATACAAAAAGATCTGTCTACTTACCCCATCACGCAGTAGTTAGGACCGATAAAGAAAGCACGAAGACGCGAGTCGTTTTTGACGCTTCCTGCAAAGGTTACAATGGAGTTTCCCTAAACGACGAATTACTGGCAGGTCCCGTTCTACAAGATGACTTGCGAAGCCTAATAGTAAGATGGCGAACTCACGCAGTATGTTTTGTTTCTGACATACAAAAAATGTACCGAATGATATTGGTAGCTCACGAAGACACTGACTACCAGAGAATACTGTGGCGAAATGATTCGTCTGAAATCATTCAAGATTTAAGACTCCTAACTGTCACCTTCGGTACAACGTCAGCACCATACTTAGCGGTAAAAACACTTATGCAACTTGCTACCGATGAAGGCGCCAGCTATCCTGAAGCTGCCAGAGTGTTACAAGAAGATTTGTATGTTGATGACGTTATGTCAGGATGTGACAACTTAGAGCAAGCCATTCAAATAAGCAAAGACTTGATGAATTTATTACAACGAGGCGGTTTTCAGCTAAAAAAGTGGTCGTCAAATAACGTAGAATTTTTAAAATCTATAGACCCAGAGGACAGATCTATCAATGCACATATGGATTTAAATATAGATGGTACAGTAAAGGCGTTAGGCATACAATGGAACTTAGGCAGCGATCAATTTGAATACCAACTAAACCTAGTTCCTCTTCCTGCGATCGTTTCGAAGCGAAGTATACTGTCAGATGTCCAAAAGCTCTTTGACCCGCTGGGTTGGATAGCGCCATGCATCGTACAAGCAAAAATATTGATTCAGAAGCTATGGCAAACTAAAGTAGATTGGGATCAAGAAATCACTCCAGCTGTTAGAGAAGAGTGGAAAACCATACGTGAGGATATTGCCAACGTCAATGAAATTAAAATAGATCGATGGATGGGCACATACAATTTGAAGAAGGACAGCATACAACTCCATGGTTTTAGTGATGCATCGATGAAAGCATACGCAGCTGCTGTGTACTGTCGCGTGCACTACTTGGATGGTGCAGTCAAAACATCATTAATTGCAGCAAGAACTCGTGTTGCTCCGTTGAAGACAGTGTCGTTACCACGACTTGAGTTGTGTGGAGCTGTTCTGGTGTCGAGACTGTTAAAACAAATTTCAACAGCAATGAAGATCCCATCAGCTAATGTTTTTGCTTGGACCGATTCCTCAATAGTTATTGCTTGGCTACAAAAGGAACCTAGCAAATGGAAGACTTTCGTTGCCAATAGAACGGTTGAAATTACTGGTAACGTCCCAAAAGAACAATGGTACCACGTACAATCGCAAGAGAACCCCGCTGATATAGCGTCAAGAGGAGCACTAGTATCAGAGTTGAAAACATGTGATTTATGGTGGAAAGGGCCAGAATGGCTTTCAAAAGGAAATATTTATTTTACCAAACCAGAAACCATATCTACAGAGCTGGAAAAGAAGACATCTATACAAACTTTTACAATGACCAAAAATGAAGAAGAACTGAGAAGATTAACGAAACAATTTGAAAAATACAATTCATTGAAGGAATTAATTAGAAGTATTGCATTCTGTAGGAGATTTTTAAAACAAAAAACATTAAAAGAAGACATAGATACTGCATTGACAACGGAAGAATTAGAAGGTGCATTAAACATATGCATAAAAATGGTACAAGGCGAAGAATATGCAGATGAAATTGTATCTTTAAGAAGAGGTAAACAAGTTAAGGGAACTAGCTCATTGAAGACTTTAGATCCGTACTTAGATGAGTTACAGATGCTTCGGGTTGGCGGACGCCTTAGACACGCTAACATAGCGGATCAAAGTAAGCATCCAATCATATTGGGTCATAAAAACAAACTTACTCCTTTGATAATTGCCGACGCACACTCAAGAACCCTACACGGAGGAATCCAACTAATGTTGAGCTTTTTAAGATCTAAGTATTGGATAACGCGAGCTAAAGGACAAGTCAAACAATATGTTCACCGATGCTTGGTATGTGCCAAACAGAATGCGACTGCAAGAACGCACGTAATGGGTGATTTGCCAAAGGTTCGTGTGACACCAGCCCGACCATTTCTGCATTCTGGTGTCGACTTTGCTGGACCATTACAAGTTCTTTGGAGTAAGGGAAGAGGAGTCAAGGTGCACAAAGCGTATATATCAATCTTCATATGCATGGCTACCAAAGCTATTCATTTGGAGTTAGTAGGAGATATGACGTCAGAGGCGTTCATCGGCGCATATAAAAGATTCTGTGCGAGAAGAGGGAAGTGTGCACATTTATGGAGTGACCAGGGGAGGAACTTCATCGGTGCAAACAAGGAGCTGGTAGCTATGTGGAAGGAAGCAAGCTTGGAGTTTTCTGGAGCAATCGCAGACACGCTTGCATCTGATGGCACGCAATGGCATTTTATTCCTGCATACAGCCCAAACTTCGGCGGCCTCTGGGAGGCAGGAGTAAAATCCACGAAGTATCATTTAAAACGGATACTAACCAGCAATTTAACTTTCGAGGAGATGTCGACAGTGCTGTGTGAAATAGAGGCTTGCTTGAATTCGAGGCCTTTGTGCCCACAAGATGATTTGGATAATGCGAATATTGAGCCATTAACACCTGGGCATTTTTAATTGGAGAGGCGCCCATTGTCATACCAAGCCCAAATTTACAAAACCTAAAGGTGCACACGTTATCTCGATGGCAATATGTCCAAAAGTTGTTGCATGATTTTTGGTCTAGATGGCAACAAGAATATTTATCTAGACTACAACAACGTCCAAAATGGCTCAAACGAGGAAAGGAGTTTGAAGTCGGTAATATTGTTTTGATCAAGCAAGAGAACCTTCCACCAGGGAAGTGGTTACTGGGACGTATAGTAAGCAAACATCCTGGACCAGATGGCTGTACAAGAGTTTATAGTGTCAAGAGCGGTGACAATATTGTAAAGAGAACGGTGACTAAACTCTGTCCACTGCCAATAGATACAGCCGCTGAATAGTCCAATCATTTAGTGTTTTATAATTTTGCATGTATAATGATAATTGCGCATTCATGGTACATTTGAAAGGACTCATATAGTCCTTTGGTGGGCGGCTTATGTTGAAGCTCATTTCAATAGGTGAAAAACAAACATACAGTCCACGTTTAATTATAGGTAGTAAGTAGCGAGCCGCCGACCGTATTAAAGATTATGTAAGGATATTTCTTAAGTTAGTTGCCAATAAACACCATCAAAGACAGACGCTTGTTTCCCTGAGTCAACTACTCGCCAAACCAAATTGAACCCTAACCTACACAACAGTTATAATATCAATCCGAACACAGCTCATTTTCCACTTTATCCCCCTATAAAATAAGGTACATTTTTATATGATGCTAACTTAAATTGGTCGACCACATGCAAGAAATAACAAGTCATGGCAACAAATTATAAAATAATAATGTAGTTTTCGATTTCTTTCCACTTTCCTACTTCGGATCACATTTGGCGTCTTTAGACTGCCGGAAGTTTATTGTGGATTCTTTTAGAGAAATGTTGCTCTTATTTGTAAAAAGATTTTGGAAGATAACGGTGACAGATTGTTTGCATATATCAGAAGGCCAATTCTCGTAATTTAAAACGTTCAACATCTAGTCGCAGTCTCATCTCGGCGACGAACAAATGTCAAAAACTTGTAAAAAAATGTAAGGAAATTAGAGATATTTTTGACAGATTGAGACTGGAGAACGTTTTAAAAATTACGAGAATCGTCCCTCTGATAGTCGTGCTGGCCGATTTGTGCATAGTACCTAATTGCATTTAAATGGCTGATAAAAATAGCCGTACCTATCGTGTATTTATAAGGGGTGAGAGGTGTTGAGTGAATATCATGGACGAGTTTGGTTATCCAGCGTGAGAAGTGAGAATCTGAAATCGTGTTAGGTGACTAATGAGTACCAGCTTTTCATGTTGACAATTTACGCAGTGACATACTGAACATGAAGCAAAGTATAAATGGAAACAAATGACGGTCCAGTTACTTTTTTCCAACTGTCACCTCTTTTATGATCGGCCAGTTATTAAAATAAATAATAGTCTTCCAAATTTAAAATACTTAATAAAAAAAAAAATGCGAGCACAATGATCTCTATTAAACATACTGAAGATAAACCAATGCTTCTTTAAAAATGGAACCTATTTATGATGACTAAAAGCTGCGTCCCTCGGTTATAAAAAAAGAACTAGGCTTGACTGTGATGTAGGTCATGTAAATGTCAACGGTCCGAGTGGACGGTTAGCCATTTAAGCCCTACACGCTGTGGGCACTAGCAGAATAGGTAGAAGGCATACTGAAAATTTTGAGCTGGTTTTATAATGATTGTGAACCATCATCCATATTAATATTATAAATGCGAAAGTAATTCTGTCTGTGTGTTACCTTTTCACGCCTAAACCACTGAACTGATCGTTACGAAAGACACAGGTAGCCTTTGACCTGGAGAAATATATAGGCTTTACCGGTCAGCTAGCAAGGTAAGGTTGCACCATGTTTTATCTTAGCTCACCGGTACCAGGCTACTAACTATTGTCTATGATTGGACCTTCTGTATATCTATCCTCTTCGTGGCACTAGGTGGAGCTCTTATCGTATGCTGTCGCATTAATTTACTAGCTCCACGTACGTTTTGCGGAAAAAAAATACGAGTTGCAATGTATTCACAGATGACCTTTGAGGATTATCTTTATTTATTGCGGCGCCTGCTCTTTAGTAACATTTATAAAGATGAAGAATGCGACAAACGTGTATAAAATTACATATTTTAAGCCGTAAATATACGCTGAAGATGGACCGCCCAAATTAACGGGCAAAAGTGAAAAGTTGATTTCCGATAGTAGGTACGTACAGACGCCAGCGCATCAAGCTACTACAAACTGTCAAGCTTTAATAGATTTTCAACTTTATCCCCTTTAACGGGGATATATAATATTAAGCGGGCTACAGGACCTAAACGCAAAAAACGCAAGTTTTATAATGCCCAAATGTATATGATGGACTACAGTAAACAAAATCAGAAAAATATATGATACTTCAGGGTGTTTACTCTTGAATTTAATTCCGATAGATCGACATTAGAATTGTGACGTTTCGTACTTTTGAGTTCGGTTTAATTAAACTAAAAGGTAAAACTGGGTGTCCATTTTGGTGAACTAAGTGGAAATTAGGGCCGGGCTCCAAAATCAATCATCCAATTTTAACTTTTAGTTTAATTAAACCGAACTCAAAAGTACGAAACGTCATAATTATAATGTCGATCTATCGGAATTAAATTCAAGAGTAAGCTCCCTGGATATATGCTAGTTCGATAGTGTGTTGAAAACACACTATCACAACTAATTTGATACGATAGAAAAAAATCATGAAGATACCTCTAAAACCTTTCTTTTCACAATAAAAACCATACTAAATACATACAATAATTCTGTTTTTTTTTTGCCAGATTATTCTAGAAGCAACATACTAAAGCACTAGTGTTTTCATTTTTTAGACCAAACAACATATTGTTTGTAAATAGATAATTGCTTCATATTTTGCAATAAATTACCAGCGTTGTGTCATCGCGCTTCTCTTTCTTTTCTATGCAGTCTGACAGTGACCGCGCTTTAGGTCATGTAGTTCCCTTACGTAAGTGGGTCATTTAGCTAAAATAGCAAAAAGATACTTAGGGTGGTATGAATTTGCAAAATAATTTGTTGCTTCAATTAATTCCTATACAATTTATTGAGACATGTTAACATTAAAGAAAATAGTAATTAACAATTTCATAGCCGACTCTGTTGGGTTTTAATGTCTGTTATTAAAACTTTGTGCGTGTAATCGAATTACCTCTGTTAAATGGACTAGCTTAGTAGTTAATTTTGAACGAGCTGGATTAGTAAATTATAATTATTGGAATATCCATACTTAATATTATAAATGGGAAAGTGTGTCTGTCTGTCTGTTACCTTTTCACGCTTAAACCGCTGAACCGATTAAGATGAAAGGTGTAGAGATAGTTTGAGTCCCGGGAAAGGACATTTTTATCCCGATATTCCAACGGAATCGAAACTTATGCGGGTGAAACCGCGGGGCGTTGCTAGTTTTAATTAATTGCACTAAGGTACTTGGGGTTTTCGTAAGGGTTGGGCGACAGAGGTTTTTATTTCAGGATCGTTGTTAGAAGCAATGACCTATTTGTGTATGATGACAAATAATGTAAACCGAGTATCAAGTAAATAATACAATGACTTTTAAAGCAAAGAAAAAATAGCGATCTTGTCGCTACTAGAAATATCTACTAGAAAACCTTTAGATTATAAAAAATATAATAGAGAGAAGAGAAAGAGAGAGAGAGAGAGAAAGAAAGAAAGAAGGGAAGAGAAGAGTTGGAAAATTAATTATTGGCCTGCGGGTAACAATAGCAATGGCTTTCATTTTGACATTTCAACAACATTCATTGCGTGTTTTACGTTGTTGAGAGACAAATTTTTCCAACATATGAAGCAATGTATTATCAATATCCTTCAAAATTACCTACTCAGATTATCATTGATAGTGAGTTACGCAATTAGGGTGCTGAGTTGCTTTGGTCTTTAATCTTGATTCTTTCGGTCTAGTAACAACCGCATAGTACTAACTGCATATTAGCAAATAAATTTCTAGTCGCACAAAATCTCAGTAACTAGGCTACTAGTGTAAGTCCACTGTACATTCGTGCGGAATCGTTCCGATCACGCGACGATTACGTGACGTAATCTATGCGCCCGAACCTGAATATGATTAGCCTAGATGCCAACACCGCGTACCTAAGTGAATTGTGCCCTACATAAATGAGATCAGTTTTTGCAGGTAGGCGTGGATTAAGAATATAATGTGGGGTAATATTATAATGTGGGGTAATATAGGTCCTTACATATGAAATTGGCGTTTTGTATGGAAGGAACAAAAAGTCGAATATTTTTTAATATAATATATTTAATTAATCAAAGTATGAACCATTGTTTTCAATGCACTTTTGCCATCTTATAGGTAGTTCATTGATCCCTTTACTAAAAAAACCAGTCGGACGGGAATCAATAAAATCTTTGAAGGCGATTTGGACTGCCCCATCGGAGTTGAATTTTTTCCCTTGCAAAAAGTTATCCAAATTGCGAAAAAAATGGTAATCTGTTGGAGCAAGGTCCGGGGAGTACGGAGGATGTCTAAGACATTCCAATTCAAGCTCTTCTAATTTGGTAGCCGTCTGTTGCGCAGTGTGTGGTCTGGCGTTGTCGTGAAGCAGCAGTGGCGTGGAGCGATTGACCAGCCTTGGTTGTTTAGCCGCTAGCTTTTCCATCATGGTTTGTAATTGCTGACAATAGACATCAGCTGTAATAGTCTGGCCAGATTTAGCCTTCAATTCTCCATTATCAACTTGGGTCTCAGGCCGTCCACGGGGCTTGTTCTGCAGGTCGAAATTTCCAGAACGAAAACGTTGGAACCAAAAACGAACTGTGTTTTCTTTTGCAACATGACCGCCATACACATCATTCACCCTTCGAGTCGTTTCCGCAGCACTAGTGCCACGGCGGAACTCGTACTCGTAAATAATGCGATATTTTAAATTTTCCATTTTGTAAAATGAGTGACGCAAACAGAAAAAACAGAAGAAAAAAAACAAATGAATGACGGTCATCGAAGCACAAATACATGAGTAAATAGCTGTACAAATTTGAATTTGGAATTCCTTACCAAAGAGGAGAAATTCGTGATTAAAGTGGCCAGTACGAAAAACGCCAATTTCATATGTAAGGACCTAATATTAGGTCCTTACATATGAAATTGGCGTTTTTCGACCTGCAGAACAAGCCCCGTGGACGGCCTGAGACCCAAGTTGATAATGGAGAATTGAAGGCTATTGTGGAAGCGGACCCATCGCAAACCACGTCCGAGTTAGCTGCAGGCTTCGATGTTAGTGATAAAACTGTTTTAATTCACTTGAAGCAAATTGGGAAGATTAAAAAGCTCCACGCCACTGCTGCTTCACGACAACGCCAGACCACACACTGCGCAACAGACGGCTACCAAATTAGAAGAGCTTGAATTGGAATGTCTTAGACATCCTCCGTACTCCCCGGACCTTGCTCCAACAGATTACCATTTTTTTCGCAATTTGGATAACTTTTTGCAAGGGAAAAAATTCAACTCCGATGGGGCAGTCCAAATCGCCTTCAAAGATTTTATTGATTCCCGTCCGAATGGTTTTTTTAGTAAAGGGATCAATGAACTACCTATAAGACGGCAAAAGTGCATTGAAAACAATGGTTCATACTTTGATTAATTAAATATATTATATTAAAAAATATTCGACTTTTTGTTCCTTCCATACAAAACGCCAATTTCATATGTAAGGACCTAATATTAGGTAAGGTTTTTGATTAATTATGATGGTCAATGGATAAGTAAAGAGTGATGAAGCAACCTGCTAAGGCCGCAGACATACCTATGCGTAAGCGATATTTAGGTCCTTACTCAAGGAGGAAGATGGAGTAACGCTTGGTTTTCGCTGGTGGGTGGGTACAAATTGCGTAAAGAAAACAAAAGAGTTACGACGCGCTACATTGATTGTACATTTAATTTTGTGAAATTGCCGAGCCTATAAGACCTATGAACACACGATGTTAGTTAATTTTAGGCACCTTTTTTGACGTAGACTTACCTGATTGGATTTAGACTTTCATTTAATGCAGTTGTTATGATACCTACTTTTATATCACTTTTCTTAAATTTTAATGAGTTCCATCAATTAAGGCCTACTAGCTACGCCCCGCGGTTTCACCGGCGTAAATGTCGATTCCATGGGAAATATCGGGATAAAAAGTGGCCTACATGTTAATCTAAATAAATAAATAAATCTAGGGTGTCAGCTACCTCCATACAGAATTTTATCAAAATTGGTCCAGCCGTTTGAGCGTGAAGAAGTAACAAACATATAAACACACACACTCACAAACTTCCGCCTTTATAATAATAGTGTGATTCAAACCTAAGCGGTATTATCGCTGCCGTTGTGGGTAGAGGTACCTACATACCGCGCGGGTTTCGCTGAGGTATTTAGTATCAAGTTCCGCGGCTGGAGCGGAATAATTGATGCCATAATACCGCATTGGACTGGTATTGTTTATCTTCTTCAACAAAAACTTCTTTACCTTCCTGAGCAAAACTCGAACTCGGTATTCTACCCACAAGGATAGCGAAATCCGTTTTGGTGTGAACAGTAATATTACCGCACACCCACTCGGTTTTCTCTACCACAGACGGTAGCGAATACCGCTTAGGTTTGAATAGGCCGTTAATTAAGACTAGCCACGTTTCCACAAAAGCTTGTCTACCCTAATTACTTAACTGTTTCTAAAGCAACAAAATACAGAAAAACTTTGCGGCACCCCGCGTCGTAATAAAAAAAAACTTCAACCGTGCATAATGACGATAAATCGATTCACTGAACCAAAAATCGATACAATTTTTTTCGATAAATCGGCCAGAATAAACTTCCTCTATTGTAATGAATATATTAATTTGTTTTGTAAAAGACAGATTATTAATTTGCTGAACTAAGTATTAATTTCCAATCTTATTGGGACTTATATACTTTCGAGCCGTTTGGAGTTGAAACACTAGGGCCATGGGGTCCGAGTGTCCACTTAGTTTTACGAGACATCGCCAAGCGGTTAGTCGACTCTTTACATGAACAGAGGGCTGGCCTATGTTTTGGCCAAAAAATCTGCACTAACATACAACGTGCCAATGCTGTCAGCCTTTTGGGTACTTTTCCTATTGACAGCGATGGATTTTTTTAATTTTAAGATGGTAGCTTTTTAAATAATGTAAATACTATCTTGGAAATTTAAATAAAGTACCTCTACTATTCATTCTGATTCGTAAGTGATCACAAAAAGAAGTGAGTGTTGCCATACGCGCAAATGTGTCCTTGAGCAGTTATTACGTCATTTATGTCTAACTTGCTTTTAATTAAGTTTATGTTACCCATGTCATTATACTTAACTTTAATTACACTTACTTAATACAGCACATATCGCAACTCAGCCGTTAAAACTACGTAGTCATTCTATCTTTAAACTGCGGCCACCATATTGGATATTAATTGGTTCGTTAAACGTACTTATACGTACGATTAATATCACAGTCACAGCTTAAATGGGAAATTGGGATCTCCGGTGACCTTTTACAAGCCTAGGGATAATATAGTATCGAACAGAGTATCGATACTTTGCTCATTAGTAGGTTGTATCGTAGTACTATCAAGATATATTATGGAAACATTGACTACGTACGCAAAATACGCGCATTGACGTGGAGTTGCGGACACCAGCCCGTATTACCTATTACCTAACATTGACTACCTACTTTAGACTTTGTCACATTAAATCGGCAACTGATGTAGCTGTCTTTATCAATTGTGCACTTTTGATGACACCAGTATCTTCGGATATTAGACAAGGTTCTAAGCATGACCAAGGTTTGTATACGCTGATTGTACTAGCATCTAAATTAAAGTACCACTTACCTATTTGTCTATCACTTCCAATAATGTCAGACATGAATAATAACATTTTTGTATTAATACCTAGTTTCGGTTGTAAGAATAGAGCAAGACCCACAGATATAGATAGACCTAGATAACGCAAGTATCACGATTTGTATGAAAACCAAGCGTGCCATTTTTTGTCTACCTAATATAACGTCACAAGCACTATTTACATGGTGTACATAATAAAGAGTATTCTATTCTATTTAGTGATGGGAAAATCAAATCGATTCAAAGACTCGCCCCACCGGGCCTAGCGCCAGCGCTCACGCTCACCCAGCCAGCAGTACTCAGGACTGAGCGCGAAAATGGCGGCTTACGATTTTTGTACGTAAGCTGGGCACGCGAAGTAATTGCTTTTGCGTTGTCTAGGTCTATCTATATCTGTGGGAAGACCAGAGAAACTGAATGAACTGTGTGAAAAATGGGGGTGCATACTGAGATGGCGGATTATGGTTGAGCTGTATGGCAGACGCATGAAAAAATGCATTTTCGATCCCAAGTGAATTGCGACAATGGCAGGTGGATGCCAATGGCACAAATAAGGCAACCTAAACGATGCTGAGGAATGAGATGCGTATGAAAAAAAAGCGTTGAGTATTAATTTGGGTGGTAATAAGAAAAAAAAAATGAAAGAAAATCATCATCATCATCTGGCTAGCCTTTTCCCAACTATGTTAGGGTCGGCTTCCAGTCTAACCGGATGCAGCTGAATACCAGTATTTTTCATGGAGCGACTGCCTATTTGACCTCCACAACCCAGTTACTGGGTAATACGATACCCCTTGGTAAGACTGGTTACCACATTTTCGGGCTTCTGACGACCCGTAACGACTGTCAAAGATCCACGAATGACAGCCGAGACCAACGGCTTTCCGAGGCACGGAGGGGTCTTGGTATGTGAAGATGGTCACCCATCCACGGACCAACCGCGGCAAGCGTAGCTTAACCTGATCGATCGACCCGTGCGGCTGTTATTACTTAGCCACAAGCCCCTTCCGAACGAAAAAGCAACGAAACGAAAGAAAATGTAGGTATGTAATAATATAGGATAAAGAAAGATGATGTGACAGGAAAGGAAGTCATTACTGTGATGACGACTAATAGGGATGTTTGGAAAAAAGATTATATCTCCTAAGTAAGTGCTGACCGCAAACATATTGTAAAGCGGATTTCGTCATATAAGCACCAACTTTTAAAGTAAAGAAGATCAGAGGGGCAATTCTCGTAATTTTAAGAACGTTCACAGTCTTAGGGGCAATTCTCGTAATTTTAAAAACGTTCACAGTCTGATCTCAGTCTCAATCTGTCAAAAATACCTCTAATTTCCCTACATTTTGACAAGTTTTTGACATTTTGTTTGTCGCCGAGATGAGATTGCGACTAGATTTTGAACGTTTTAAATTACGAGAATTGGTCTTTTGTATAAATAAACCAATTATACTTACGAGCTCACAACTTTTCCACACTTTCAAATAAGCTTCTTTCTGTATAAATAAGACAATTATACGAGCTCACAACTTTTCCACACTTTCAAATAAGCTTCATTAATAAATTCCCTGATAAATGTAGAAAAACATCGCGCGTTCAGATTGATACGAATAATTAAGATAGGAAATGGCTGCCCCCTATCTGACCACGATCTGAGCAAACCTATCATTATCGTTTACCGTGAAGAGATCCTATCAACTGCCTTTTAGATAGCAGCGTATAAATTCACTTTTAATATGGTTAATTTTCCTGTTTACAAGTTTACTGTTTTTATATGCAGTTTTATGTAATGTGCCTTGTTTTTGTTGTAATGGGTTGTTAGTAGGGTAGATTAGTTGAGTTGAGAATAAGGTTTATGGAATGCGGTAATAGATACCTAGGGGCTGTTCATTTATTACGTAAGACGATTTGAGGGGGGAGGGGTTTCAAACAAGTCTTATTTTTTCTTACGTGGGGGTGGGAGGGGTCTAGATTATTCTTACGTATGATCACAAAAGTAAGCAAAAACTGTAAGAATTAAAATTGTTTGCTATTTTTTCTTTGCAATTTTCGTAGATACTGATCTTTCGTAAGAGCCAAAGGGGGGGGGGGGTCATACAAGTCTTATTTTTTATTAAGTAGGGGGGAGGGGGGTCAGAGATTGGTTTGTTGTCTTACGTAATAAATGAACAGCCCCCTACCAACTAGTTTAAATACAAACCCAGTCAGGATTGAGATGTAAGCTGTGATAATTGGTAAAAAATGACGCCCATACTACATGCCATGGTATAACATCTAAACTAATATATTATAATAAAGATTTTTTGATTTGATTTTTTTTTGTATGTTTGTTTGTTATGCTTTCACGCTAAAACTGCTAAACGGATTTGGATGAAATTTGGCACATGGGTAGACCATTACCTGGATTAGGACGTTATACTTTTTGTCCTGATATTCTTACGGGATAGAGACTCATGCGGAAGAAACCGCGCGGCGCTGCTGCTTTTTTTATATATTGATGTTTTATTTATTACTGGAACTATGAAAAGTAGTTTTTTGGTGACTCAGTTGGAAGATATTTTTTGGACTTTGTAATTACGCAAGAATATTTGTTACTATTCAAATTAGTGTCATCTTGTTTTCTTTTAGTTATTTTTACGATCGAACAGACAGATCTTAAATTTTGGACATCCTATTCAAATTCACATAGATGTACAGCCGCGTACAATGGCGGTCGACCACTTTTCACCCTTGGTAATAAGGTTAAAAAGTGCTCCACCGCCAGTGTCCGCGACGGTACATTACTTTATAGCACCTGCTGTCAGTACAGTTTCACCAAACATTTAACTCGATCATTAGTTCGCGAGATAAAACTCTATTTATCGTCATAATAAATACGAAAGTGAATTAACACCTCATCAGAAAGGAATACTGTGATTAAGGTGAAGTAGAGCAGCAGTCTATACTTACTCTGAACTACTATAGAACCGGTAGCCATTAGGCCGGGAGATAGTCATATTGGAATTCATCATCATGATCAAAAAGTTTCACAAGTACTTGATTTATGTTGGGGTCTGGTTCTAGTGTAACTAGAGCAGGTAAATATGATACGTAAGTAATGGAATTATTTATTACATTGCTAGTTTTGCTGAAATCAAAACTGATATTAATAACAAAAAAACATAGACAGCCAGGACTGCCGACAGAAATGAAATCTTGAAACTATGCACATTCATTAGCATGTCGGTGACGCGAACCTATAAGTCTTTCTTCTACCAAAAATCGCTCAATGCGACTAAAGGAGTTTTTACTTCAAAAATTGTCTTGCCTTTGACTGTTTGTGTACATATCCATTCTTTTGTCTTTTTTTGCCATTAGCAAGGTATGTTGTATTTCGATCTATTAGTTATTAAGTCAGTGTTCAAAGTTTTACACGGCTGATTTATTGAACTTGATAAATTTTGACAAGTAATATTTTTAAAAGTCCTTTAACTAAAGTAAAAAAACCTGATATACCGACCTTGAGTAATGTGTATTTAATTTATGGCAACCTTTGTATAGCACCTTGATTAGATCAGTCCTTTAAATGTCATTCGAAACATTTTACATGCAACTTTTTTAATCAAACCCGTCTCGAGGTCTTTTTCATGGAATCTGATATCGCCATTGACCATTTAAAGGTGTGCGACCTTACACTTCTGCTTAACCTTTCTACAATCACAGGCGTCATGATACTTTAATTTTCACCCCATTAAAATTTATATTTTTCGGTACATTTGACCTTTATAAGTTGAGTCATAAACAAATGCCCAATTCAACCTTGATATTATAAACTTGAATGAGTTTCGCATCTTATAAAATGTTAATAACCCAGACTCTGGTTTTATGAGTGGTCAGTAATGTTCAAATTAGAAGTTATTTAATTTGTAAAGGATGCTATTAATCTAAATGTTAACATACTTGTCCCACATAACACGTAAATTCTTTGTTGTTGAACATACATCTTCCGCCGCATCGTTATCGCGAATTTAACACTTCCAGAGGATGTTAAAAATGAACATGTCTAAGTATAATTACATGGCATGCCGTCTAGACACTTTTAACACTTAATTTGTTATTTTGAATAAATCTTAGTCATACGAAACTCGTAATATATTATTTCGAATAGATCTTTAGTCACATAAAACACGTAAATATTGTTTCGAATATTTTTTTTGTGTAACTAAACAGGTACCTACTTAAATTATTATTGAACTATATAAAAGTGCCTATTAAAGATGATATACTTTCTCAGGTTACGATCTCCTAGCCTAAGTTAAAGCTTTTCCTGCCGGCGCGGGCGCGTGGAAAGTATTCATTTTACGATAAAAACGTCTTGGATGACACTTTCCATGGGCTGACACGTTTAATTTGACAGTAATGACTGATCATTAGCTGCCAGTGCGATCTCGCTTTCCTTAGTGGATCGATATTGAATCTTTTCTAATGATACCGGTCTGTGAGATTTTATAGAGATAGGTCAGCCACTATTTATGTTAGCTTTTGCTCTCTTGTTTGTAAAAATCTTACGTCTTTGCAACTTTAACCCATAACCCAAGCTCTGCTTAGCTTGGGACTAGATGGCGTTGTGTGATAGTTGTGGAATATTATTATTTATTATTATTACTTTTGCCTAATTTGATTATTTCCCTGACTGTATTTATGAAGCGTTTATAATACTGCATATCTTATGACTAAACACTGGTACCTACTCAACATTGGCACACGATGAGAACCAACAAGCTAAAACGTCGTTCTCATAGCACTAAATCTTTAAGTTAGTTTAACTTAAAAAAAATATATGTACAGTTTTAGGAACTTAACAGTTAAAACACTAATGATGACATCCGTTTAAAAGCACTTAGTGTCAACACATACTAACATACTTCCCACATTCAATTCCAAAAACTTGTACGGAAAAGTAAAGTCACATTCCTATACTTTTTCTTCCATTTCCTGGTCATTTGGAATACTTCATTAGTTCGAATGAAGAAAGTTTAAAAACTAATCGATCAGCCATCTTCGTCGGAATATACTACTTGCATCGATTCACCGGACTTTTTACTGACCTTCGCCTTATACGACTTATCATTGGTAGTTTACTCAAGAGCGTTTGAAATGAGACCTTTTCGTCTTTAATATAAAAGTACTTTTCGATTGTGACTTGACACTCATTGAAATTAAGGTAGCTACAGACGATTTTGTAGCTGTAAGCGCGTTTTAGTTATATAGTTCATCCGTCTCTTCTCAACCTTATAGAAACATCCAAAAACTGGGCAGAGGATGCGGTTTTAAAATACAAAACAAATAGTCGACCTTTTCCTAGTTGTGACAACGATTTCCGGACACATAAAGACAAAAAAAGTGTTATAGGTACTAAAAACATTTGAGCGGAACTTTTTTAAATAATAAGACAATAACAGAAAATGGTAACTGTTTTCTGAAGTGCCCTTAAAACAAAGTGTAAGATTGATGCAAGCGGTTTCCTGTGCCTTTACGGATTTGACTTTCCACTGTTCTCATTACTCACATGCGAGTTCTAAGTAATACTAGTTCACGTTGCACTGCTCACGACATTGAAATGTAGTACTTTTGTTCTAAACCAAGGTATTTTATACGAGCAGTGGTGGCCCAGTGGTATTTGCCGCGACTTTCGAGTAGTATGTCGTGAGTTCGAACCCAGGCAGGCACTTTACTTTTTGTATTTAATTCCATCACCACTGCTCTGAAAATGGTGAAGGAAAGCATCGGGAGGAAGCCGACAGGTCTTAGAACAAAAAATTCAAAGACATGGGACATCTACCAACCCGCACTGGGCCCGCGTGGTGGATTACGACCCATTTCCTCTAATATACAGGAAGCCTGTGTCCCAGCAGTGGGAACATTAAAGGCTGATTATGCTATATATTAAGGTACTTTTTTACCTAATAAGTATGTATGTAGAACATTCGTAATACCGAATGGCAAAAGTACGAGAAAAAAAAAACTAGGACAAGTGTCATGCATGTCAAATTAATCGTAAATTTGCGACCTCTTTTAGCTAAATCGTTTCTCAATAAATGAAGCACCTCTCTAATTCTTTTTTATCCACAAACTAATTATCTCAACAATATAGGAAAGTCAGCTTGAATTCGTTAACGGATTAAAATCCACTCCAAATAAAAACGAATCAACATTCACAATAAAACGTGTGAATATCCAAAAAACGGATTGTATTAACATTGATTCGATTTATCATTCGAGTAACATCGTAATCGATTACGATCAATCGATCATGACCAATCGGTCAGCTTTTCTTTGGGAACTGTATTTCAAACAATGGAAATGTTACTTTAATAAAATTTTGGTCCGTGACAACGATCGGATGTATTCATATTTTACTGTTATGCCTAAAACAAATTGGCGAGCTCACGAACTGTCGTGCGACCGCTGTGACCTTAGAGGTTACCCGAAATATGCAAAAAAAATGCGAAATTTTAATTGTTAGAATATTAAACCAGTCTAGGGTGAAGGTCCAAAGGGTATTGTGTTAACTCAGTAACTGAGATGTGGAGGTCAGATAGGCAGTCGCTCCATGTAAAATACTGGTATTCCTAAGAAGTGTGGTCCTAAGAAGGCTAGGTAGAACAATGAGGCTAAAAAGTAGAATTAAAATGTAAAAAATATAAAGTTTTTTCCAAAGGAAAACAATTGCATCGCGACTTAGTCAATCACGTCTTAGTTAGCCTTGATGCTAATTCCAGGATTTCCTTATTTCCTATTTAATTTAATCCATTAGTCTTTAACTATAATATTATTTAATTCAACCTCAAAAGTTTCGTAAAAAAATGCATCTTCTTTGTAGCGGCCGTGAATGCATCAAAGTCACCTAATGCGACTATTCAGGCTATTTTCAGCTGTAAGCGCTTAATAGCTCATTCCAGCGTTCCTTTGAAACTAAGAATAGTCGACCACGGAATAAAACATATCAGCGGAGACCAGACGAAACTACAAGTTTTCGAAAAATCTACGAAATGTACAAATCACATTTTCAAAAGAATTTAATCAAAGAATAACAAATTCAAAAGAGAGGGTAGTTTTAAACGGTAGGTAACGCATAAAGAAAAGTCAATTTCTGCTGTTATAAATATCCCTCAAAATAATAACAATAACACTTTTGGCATAACACATGGCTAAAGAAACCCAAATGAAATTTCTGATAACGTTAACTAACACGGTTCCAAGAATTTTTTCTAAAAATGCAAAACCGAATTTGCACCAGCCTGTTTCGATGTCGGAACTAGTTACTGCAATTCCGATGCAATATACCGAATACCGAAGGGAATGTAAAATCAACGCGAATTTTCATAGTAACAGACTAGCAATGCAGTGTAGAATCAGGGCATTGCAGGCTGCCCTACATTTCAACACGCTTTGTTTTTCAGCATTCATTACGCGAATTTAGCCTTTAATCCTTCACAAGTCTTTGCTATCCAAAAGAATATTCCATGCACTGAATAGCCTGGGATTTATTAAGGCAGTCGCTTCGTGGAAACTTATTCGTTTGACCTTACTAACCTATATGGGTTTATTGAACTAAGCACTACACTATATATGTAACTTCATGGAACTAAAATTTTATGTGCATAAGTTGGCAAATGTAGCAATTTTCTGGGAACATAGTCGTGAAATGTTTACGTGATTAATTGACATGTTGCTCTAACAAACGGGTATTATGGCGTCATGTGGCACTAGCGGAATGTTTAAGCGTGCTTATAAGTACAAAGTGGATGTTGAATGTTGGACTAATCCGACTGTCTGCTTGGGCTGAGCCTCTAATTAATTCAAGGATAACTAGGGCTTGGACATGATTAAATGTCTATGACGAAGAGCTTCTTAACAATGTATAGTTTCATTCGCTCTTATTGCTGTCACTGCAGCAATTAAAGTTGTCACTTCCAAAGGAACAGTCCCATAAAGGAGAATGGCAGAAGTTCATAGAACGCTGGCATTAAACTTTTTTAGTTTCCACAGAAATAAAAGTGGCATGGTTTGATAGGGAATATTATGAGCTTTTGTTAAAAAAATAAATAAAAAATAATAACAATGGGGTTAAAGAGAAATCTTAATTTTTGTAAAAGTGAGGTTAAGTGCATTAATGTTTGTACTTTAATAGGTTATTTTACCTCTATTACTATTTTAACGCATAAATGTTTATTGTATGCATAACATATTGCTAATTATGCTTTGTAATGACTGCAAAAATGATAAATAACTACTTGTTGAAGTTTGTTTAGTTCAATGATTTACCCACTGATCATAGACCTAATGACAGTTTCAAGTGTAGATACTCGGTCAGTTTTAATTAAACTCAGTAGTCACAGAAAACTCAGGAGACTCTAGAGACTCACCTATCGGAATCTAGGCATATAATAGGAATAATAATAATCAATAAGAATAATAATAAAATAATAATCTAAGCATATAGGAAACGTCGAGGTCCAAGTCTAGCAACAGTCGTTCAGAAAGGTAGGAGTCTTCGAAATCCAAAAGCAAGCCAGGTCGTTGTAAAAATCCACGTAAAACTTTGGGCGCACAACACATTCACACCAGCACAAAATAGTAGCGAGCGAGCGAATGTGACTTGTGAAGTGTGTCATCTTAGTCTATCAAAAAGTACTCTGTGGTCATCTTCTAAAGAGTCATGTTTGTTTGTTTGCCATGACAACGCTGTCATATAGTATAACAAATCCAAAAAGCCTTGTTTCCGGCTGCTCAACTTACTCATATTTAACAAGATTTAATCCCAATTCTCAATAATAAAGTTAATCTGGCTATCAATACATAAAAATAAGCGCTTTTTTTTAAAATAGCTTTGAATTCTGTACCTTTCCAAAATTAGCAATGCCAAAAACTGCCATCTCCTTTATCTTTTTCAACAAGGTCCTAAAAATATCAAAATGTCCACTTACCACCACAAATAACATCAGCAAGGTTAGTCTGCACACACTGGTGCGTCACCGCCCCATCTCTGAGGGTCGTGATCTCCCCATACAGCTGGTGCAATGCCTCCTGATCCGACATGAGGATGGTCCGAGGGGAGGGACAGTCATCTTCGATGCTGTTCGCGTGGTGGCGGGATGAAGATCTCGATCGGGATCGACGGCGTCTGGAACAAATGGTTCGTGATTTGAGATTACAAATTGATTGTGCTTTGAAGGTGCTTAATTGTAGTATAGAATAGAATACTCTTTATTATGTACACCATATAAATTACAGACATAAATATAGAAAACTTTACAATGGGTGACACAATGGGCGGTCTTATCGCTAAGAGCGATCTTTTAAAGACAATGTATGTATACAATGTTCTACACTGATACCACTGCAGTGAAATAATTTAAAAGGGTTAAGTACATGACAATGATACAACTTTGGATAACTTTTTGCTGGACAATAAGTTTGGCCAAGAAAACTGTGTCAAACTTAATCCAAAGAACAAGAACTATCACTTTAAAAGGAACACGGAAACTCACTAAAAACTATTTCCGTTATCTTCAAACAAAATGTCGGTCAGTTTAACAAGAATACTAGTGCTAAACAAGAATACCCTTAAATGGCAAAATGCTTCCAAATAGCTATGTAAGTGGCATTGAATAGGAGTGACCCAGAACTATTGTGGCAGTCGATGGAGGCCTAGATTCAATGGGAAGGGCAATCGATAGACATGATGATGGAGGTATAATAGATAACAAATTACATATAGGATGAAATATAGACAGAGATTTAAGAAAGATAAATGTTAAAGACAAAATTGCTTGTGTAAACGATGAATTAATTCTAAAGGCTCTCCAAGAGATATAGCAAAGACATGAGAATGTAAATGAATCTAATTAAACCGAAGTGAGCTTTAGACTTTTTGCTGTAAACGAAGCCAGGATCTGGTTTAAGTTATTCAAGATATGTACAAGTTTGGCCTCATTTTGATAACAAGAACTAGTTGATGTCGATCGTAGTCGCAAGTCGCAACTAGTTTAAGATTAAGATCCCTGTTTAGATGGATCGTATGTCGGAATGCAATCGATGAAAGAGTCGCATTGAGAAAATTCTTCAACAGACTTGAAAATTATTGTTCACAATAATGTTGAAAATAATGCAAATACTACGGTGCTCATGATATATGAAGACAAAGATCAAAATGTGAAGAAACTCATTGGGTTAATCGTTAAACTAAATGTTACAGGAAATAATTTGGGATGTCGCTGTCGTCTATATCTTTTCGCATGACCGTTTATTTTTTATAATTTTCAAACGGCTTCACACTGACACTTAATTTATTCGTAAACAAAGCAATTTGTCTTTTTGTCAGGTCTTATAATATTTATACACTTCACTAGTAACTTATTTAGTATTTTTTAGCAATTTGCCATTATTTAAACCCATTAATGAGACACACTATTTATTTTAATGATTGGCTGGAAATAAATTATGTTACCTAATCAATTTTTTGTTATTACTTCCTTTAGTTAACTTACAATCTTATATACTTGCAGGAAGGTTAAAATTCATTTGGTGCCGTTTGGTCATCGTTACCCGGATTCTGCCGCCATATAAATTCATTGGCAATAGTTTTTGCGTTCATTAAAACATCATGGTGTTTTTGTTTTATCAATTTGACAGCTAACGGAAACATTTTGCTACTGTCATTTTGATTCAGCAATTGACAATTGAATTTCGACACAATTAATTAATCAACAAGTTGTTTTACGTTTTTTATGCTCATTAAGTTTCTTGCCTCTTGCTTATAATAAAATTGAAGCAACAAATGACTTGCATCGTCTAAACACTATTTAGACGATGCCACTTCCATTGTTGCTTTAGCTTATGATAGGCTAGAGGCAATTATATCGCATCGTGTAAATCAGACTTAAATCTATCTTTTTTTTTTTTTTTTTTTTTTTTTCATAATCTATTTACACTAGGTACTAAATTAAAAGACTAACTAACTAAATACATAAATAAATACAAAAACAAAAATATATTTAGGTGTCGAAGTACTGAGTACTCTTCTTTTAATTGTATTATATTGTCAACGTCGACTTATGCCCAAAACGCCCATCGTCTATGAGATCGTTTGGGACATAAGACGAATATAATAATTGTAGAATTACGTCCATTTCTGCGGCTGAATGCAATTAGTCTTTGTGAGTACCTAGTATCAACCTACTTAGGTGAGCTATGGGTATTTTGCGCCAACGCAGAACTTCCTAGATCTATGCATTATAGTCAAGTCCATTTATAAATTATTAAATGTGGCCAGCAATAAAAATCGCGCAACCGATGAGATTTTTAGCACATTCGAGATAAGTAATCTTTGGTAGGCGTTGTTAAATAACGAAGTAGGTATTTAGTTTTGTAATCTATAGACATATATTTCATCATAAAAGAACTACTACTAAGCATTGGGTTTTTGCATAATAAGTTTTTAGATACCTAATAAAATCTAGTTTTGAAAGGTTATAATTACATTTAGATTTTTTTTTGCAAGATTGAGAATAAAAAATCCTATTTTATGTAGAGGCCAATCATCTCTATAATAGTTTTCAAGTTCTCACAATAGGTAAAAGTTATGTACGAAGAATGAACCATCGACAATGAATTAAGAATCAGTAGGCTATCGTATAGACATTAGCAATATTGCAATACTGGAATATAGGCCAAGGTTTTAAGCACCTAAAAATCTAAAAATGATGCTTCTCAACCTTGTTTTTTTTTTTTAATTCACACACTACAGATAATGTATGAATGGCAGAAATAATAAGCAATCACCTTCGTGAAATAATAATGTATCGACCTCACACATTATGAAACGACACCTACGTTGTGGTCTTAATAAGCGAATGGAAGAATTATTGCTTTTTGTGGCATTGGAAGGACGAACGGAGGTAATGATGTCAGGTCAAGTCTACAAACAGAAACGCCTACAGTTAAAATAAGTGATACATTAACACAAATAATGAACGCTACATTATTCGTACGATGATTTGAAACAAAGATGTAAACCGCAAAATCTAATCCTCCATGTTTGATTGAATTAGCCACAGTTCTGCGATTATTTCAATTAGGTTATACGTTACTGTTATTTTTTTTTTATACACGTCGTATATTTTGCTATACCTACTGACTTAACATTTTTAAATCTTTCATCCAAATCGTAAATACAAGGAGCATATCAAATGCATTATTTAACAATCCATTCAGTGCATATCTAAATACATATAACTTCAAATAACAATACAAAATCCATTTCAAAATACCTTGAATTTATCAGAATACAGATCAGATTATTCACGTAATTATTTAGCTCCTAAATTGACCCACCAAGCGCCATTTTGAATGCACGCAGTGTCAAGTTGGCGCCAAAATTGGTGCTCTGAACGCATGGCGCGTTCAATTTCGTACAACATGTCCGCTTGGGATCACCGACATACTAAAATGGCGATGTGACTCATGTTATTTGAGATTTAATAAATATTAAAGCCGTGTTCTGCTCTCTTTTGGGCTTAGGTTACGACTGTTGAATGACTTGTTTGTTTGACGTCAACCTTTTATTTTGTATTCATAACGGCTGATGGAATAAACAAGTTCACCTGGCCTGTCGATTCTTTTGGTCTTGATGTCGCAGTTTCACTGGACTCTGATAAAAAGGCTGTCTAAAAACGATGTAAAAATTATAATCGAGTTTTTCAGAAGGTTTTTTAATGTAAACTGCACGCCAATTCAATTTATATTGCCAATTATTGTCTAAATCAATTCGTCCCAGTTTTTCTCTCATGTTTTTGCTCATTATAATATTTCTGTTCTATCTACTTTGCCTGACCAAATATTTTTATACAACAAGCGAATGTCAAAGTTTCTACTGCAAATAAAGTTTTACTTTATATATACAAATACAATAGACAACCCGACTCCGTTGTCAAAACCGCAATGAATTTTGCAATAAACTGAACTTTCGCAGTAAATTCCCGATCCACTGTCGGCTTTGTGTGGAAACTAGTTACGAATTCGTATCCTAGCAATAAAAAACTTACTCGGGCGTGACTATGAAGAAGCCCCGTGACGTTTGGTATATTTTTCTCTCCTGCATCAGTTGGGCTAGCGTATCGTAGACCACCTCCTGCGATGGCGTCTGCATCGACGGGAACTTCGCGGACAATGACGTCCGTATACTTTCCAGCGTTGCTGACTGCCCCTGTAAAGAAAAGTGCATTAAGTATTACTGCATTAGTATTATAGAATAGTTACTTATCTGGTTTTTCTTTGATATTTTATTTTGTATTAGCTTCTAAAACTTGAGACGAGATAAAATAGTTGAAAAAAAATGTTACAACCAAAAAAGATTGTTTGGCTTTTAGTGCAAAGCATCAAAGAACGCCACATTTTGATAGTTGGTAGAAAGAAAGAAAAATAGGTTTATTTGTCACAGAAACACGTTATATACAAAAATATAGTGTTAGGGATAGGGGAGGGGGGGGAGATTTTTTTTTGTGGAGTAACTACAAGGCAACCACATTGATAAACATTTTCTTTGTCCTTTAAATTCCTTTTTCTCTGCTAAAGCTTCTTTGATCTACTGTCCGCACGCAATAAACGTTCTAATTGAGTTGCAATACCGTAATGAATTAGATGTCCAAAACAATTACATAGGAATCCAGTACAATGGCAATGTGATCGATCAATCTAAACGTTGATTACTCAAGTGAATGCTCAAACTTCGGCCATCAATCAATTACAATCTAGATCTGCTTCACTAAACAGGATGTCTTCATTTCAATTGACCTTCACTATTTGGACATTTGGCATTGAATCTCATATTTGGTCAAGATAAGTATCGTTATAACAACTTGCATATATAGGCATACGATTGCTTTTGCTATTGTTGGTTACGGAATCGCATTTTGATGGTGGAATAGACTTGACCTGTTTATTTCAATAGGAATCTCGTTTATTGAGCTTGTATTCACCTAAGGTTGGGTATGAGCTTCTTCTGAATTATGCCATTGCTTTTAGGTAGATATTACTAGCTTTTGCTCGCGCCTTCGCCTGGACATCGGAAAATATGCTACGGGAACGTACTACCGGGATTAAAATATAAAATAATAATCTATGATAGTTTTGGCACACAGATAGCTTAATTATCTGTGTGCTAAATTTCTTCCAAATCCGTACATATCCGTCCGTTGGTTTTTGCGCCAATCCGGAACATACATCCAAACAAACCGAAAAACAGACAAAAATTCTTCGTTACTATTTTATTATCACCATGCATATTTCTCGAATTTGCAAGGTTTCTTTTGTAATAAGTCATCATTTCAATCGTCGATAATTTCCACAAAGCCTATAACATCAAGCTGAAGAATAAATCAATCATGCAAATAGAGAGATATATGCGCATAAATTCAAATTTTTCACATGATAAATCGTCTGCTATCAACTGCATATCGTATCGTGTAAATTTCGGACCCAGCCAAAGGAAACCGAGTACTAATGGCCACGCAAGCGATAAGCCAGCAACTTGTCACTGCTACTGCATTATTGAGGTCTTTGAACCCACCGTAATTTATCGTCATACCTGCCTAAGGCTTAACTGTGATATGCCTTACTGTGACATAGTTATGTTCACGTCTAGATTGAGCCATAGTTTTTATCTTAAATCTAGATTATTTATCTGTACCAATATTAAAAAATTATATTACATCAATATAAATACTGTCTTCATTAACTTTTTAATCACTCTTTGTTCTGACTTCTTAGGTATCAACAATATCCATTTATATCACCCACACTTTATTTTAGATCTTCCAGAATCCACCTGCATCTAAATCTTCATTCTACATTGCATTATAAGTAATCAATCAGTTTTATAAACCGAAGCAAATTTGATCTTGTTCAATTATCAGCTACCAATCTAAACATTCTTGGGTAAGCCAGCCTTCGGGACGCGGAATGTGGCAGGTATTAATGAGCATCTATTGTGAAATGTGCGTAATTTATATTTAAAATATAGTACTAAGTTACTGTTTATTGCCATTTGATTAAGTGTACACTGATTTAAATAATTGGCTATTCGATTATTGATTTAGATTATTGCGTGTAATCAGTTTCTGTAATTGATATAACGTTTGACTCTACATGAATTTCTGCTTTGATATTTCCCGCATCGCCGTGTTTCTTAGTTTTCATTTCGCGTTTAAGTTCTGTGAGTGCTTTGACGTAACTGTCATCATTAACGTTAAAGTTCTCTAACATACCTTTACATTCTTTTTTCTCTAGCATTTTAAACATGTATGAAATGACCGCCATTCCTCGTCCCAGTAATTAAATTCCTCCCTGCATACACCAACGCGGTCGCATTAAGCATAACCTCGGAGAGACATTTCAGAAATGAAAACTCGCACTTTTAATTGAGTCATTTCCTCTTACATATTCTTGCATTTCTTCTTACGTTTACCGTTTTCCACGACAATAATTAAAGCAATTGACACATTTGCGAGTCTGTTAGTCGAAACTTGAATAATTGGGGTTTAAGTCAGACAAGTTGTGATATATGGAACCTGTTTAAGCTATAATGCGAGTTACGATATCGGAGACCTTTATATTATGCGATTTGGCACGGGCGTGGTTCAAAGAATGCTTTGTATGACACAATTGTGACATGTCGTCTGTTCTAGCTTTATAATGTTGCAATGTCTCATATAAAATGGATTCAGATGAATGAATGATATCGCGTTTTGTTCTTCCAACAAAAGGTCGATGAATGGGAATTTCGTTTGATTCTTTTAGTGTCTTAAGGTCAGTATTTCATTGAGCTGCCATGTGATATAATCATGGTAGAAATTGAATGGAAGGCAAATGTAATACAAAAGTATCATTCCTGTTATCTTACTAAATATACTATGCTATATACTTATACTATATAATATTATAAAGGGGTAAAGTTTGTGAGGTTGTAGGGGGGGTAATCTTCGGAACTACTGATCCGACTCCGAAAATTCCTTCACTAATGGGAAGCTACAGTATTGCCGAGTGTCATAGAATATATTTTATAATAAAACCAGACACTTCACGCGGACGAAGTCGCGGGCAGAAGCTAGTTATTTATAATGGTACGAAAACGAAAAAAGTAATTCTTTAAATAAGCTAAAAAATTATGTTGGGGGACACCCCACCAATATTTTAAGCTTATTTAAATATTTATTATTTCGTTTTCGTATTCGTTGTCACTTTAGTTTGTCTTTTGTTGTTCTTTTCAAGTTTCTTTATTAGAGGAAGACTTAGTTTCAGGAATTTTATTAATTATTGACTGATGAACTTTAGAAATGTGTCTAAGAAAGTAAATCAAAAACTAGTTTCGGCGAGGTATTAGAAATCAATAAAGCAATCAAATAATTATAGATAAGATTCAAGCAAAAACTTCGTGATGATTGATAGGTATAAAATACCCTACAAAATCCCCTGCAGAAGACGGAACTAGCAAAGTTTTTATACCAACATTTGTAGGTAAACAAAACTGCAGCTTAGTCCGTTCTCCAATAAATTAGGCTTAGTTTCAAGTCTTACCAGAATCAGTAGCTAGATTCCTTTACACGGAGTTATTGCCCAAACTAAAATCAAGATCTAATAAAGCATTCTAAGCCCCTAGGAAATCATAATACCAATCGGAAACAAGCTCTCAGAACGGACGCTTGGACAGCACAAATCCTAGTTGAGACTTGAGCCTGCCTAGCTCAGCTACTTCAACTAAGGCACCTGTCCCACCGCCAACGAGAAACAATTATTATTTTCTCGCTCAAGAAACGTACAAAATTTTAAAGTTCCTGTATATATGTATGTAGGGGTATCTACAACGCCACATGCGAGCAACGCGTCATACTGACGTCACGCAAATCCTGCATCTCGCAAGCAGAGTTTACCGCGCCGGGGAGGAGTGAGTGTAGAGATATGAGGAACAGGGTGTAAAGTTCACTCATACTCTATAGAAAAGGGGGGATCCTTCGACCAGACGGGTGTTGTGTCTGGCGGGCAACTGCCCGATGATTCATGTCGGGCTGTTGTATCTATGCTAGTTGCGGGGTATACTCTGCTTGCGAGATGCAGGATTTGCGTGACGTCAGTATGACGCGTTGCTCGCATGTGACGTTTTAGATACCGCTAAATGTAAAGAATTTTTGGCACGCAAATTAGTTGCTCTTGCGTTATCTAGGTGTATCTATATCTGTGGCTGTAATCTACCACGCGAACCTAGTGCGGGTTGGTAGATGTCATGTCTTCGAATTATTCACTTGCTGCTCGTTGCCCACCAACTCGTTTTAGTTGTTAGCTCTATTCGCTTCTTATTAATCGCCGGCAGTGAGACAGGTGCCGAAAGCCTACTCTAAACATTATATTACAATGTTAATGCAATCCTGATTGAAATTCCGAGTGGCATTGTCTCAACGAGACCTGTCTAGTGCGACATTCCTTGTCCAATAACTTGCGGAATTGGGCCAATAAGATTGCGTAATGTGACAAATTAATTGAGCAAAACTTTACTTTACTTGAGTACCTGTAGTTTCTAGACTATGGTTTATAACCTGGTAGAGTTATAATTAATGGAAAAACAATAAATTTCCTTCTATCTTATCTGATTTTCGAGTGATTAATTTGATAAGGAGTGCTTGTGATACTGTTTATTTGTAGAGCTTTGAAAATATTGATTAGTGCTTGAATTTACGTAAGTTTTATATCTTTCTATTTTGCCTAATGAAAGCTGTACGTTTTGTCTACCAATAGCTACAAAAAAGGCTATCTTATATCGTCTAGGCAATGACCCAAACCCACACAGGCCAAAGGTTGCCAGTAAAAAAACGGTTTAAGCATTCATTTTCAATTAAATTTTAATTCATCGTTAAATTGGATAATTAATTCGAATTGATGGTGATTTAATATGGCGATTACAATGCAATGAGCTCATGGCACAGCTATTTTTAGGAGTGTATCAGCAAAAAGACCATGATGGCAAAAATTCCTTACAACCTCGGATGACTGGACTGTTGCGGTGCAAGTTTTGAACGCAAGCGGGAATTGTGGTCAATGAATCAGATTCAAAGCTTTTGGCAAAACCTAATTGTTGTTGTGAAATAATTTAAAGTGCGGTGTTGTAGACTTATTTCTTCATCGGCTTTTACCGGGTGCTTTCCTTATCTGCTTTACTTAAATATGGATGTTGGTATTATTTACTGGATTAGGTTCTTTATAAAAATGTCTTAGGGCTGATTTTTCCAACGCCAGATAATTTCATCCGAGGAATAATTTTGAATTTTTGACAGTTCTTCCATACAAAATCTGTCAGACGTCATGTTTATTCCACGAATAAAAATTATATGTCGATTGAGAAATCAGCCCTTAGAAATAAATAACTCTTTTATTGCTTTCTTTGTCGAGCGTAAACTATAAAATCCACATTGTTATTTGTTATATTGCCTGAATCATTTGAAGCATAGTTTAGGTACAGCTTTTCATATTTCTTTGCTGTTTTGCCCTGTAGCAAAAATTTTGCTAGCTATTAAAATCAATTGGTCATAATATTATCTTTACAGGGCCAAGAACAAGGTGAAAACATACATAAATTAAAGTCCACTAAAACCATCTATAAAGAAATCAACACTTACACCACACATGAAGACAAAACACACCGAAACAGGTTTATATTCCTAAACCAGTAATATATTTTTATTTTGGCAACATTTCACGGCCGAGTTCCATCGACCGAGACGTTCCGTTCGATATCACATGCAAATTGAGAGAATTTCAATAATTTTGGAATTACTTATTTATTTCTATAACTGTATGATATTTATATGGTATGGTTGATTGAGTGTTTAAGTTTCTTCTAACAGTTGTTTTTATTAAAAAGGGATATAAAATTCAACATGAAATTCTTTCGGTGCGGGTTTTCAGGATCATAATTTATTAGTCCCCATCTACATAATTATAGTTCTCAAAACTTGTCGGTTTATTTTGTAAAAATTCCAACGTGAATGACGTTTAGGCATAACGCGACTTAGGCACACTGCGTTATAGGTATACAGCGAGCAAAGGGGTGAAAAGACCTATCAATAGCTATAACATACGAGAGCGAAACTGGTATTACCTGTTAGAAAAAAAATATTAATTTTGTAGTAGATAAGCAAATCATAAAATAACGAAGTTAAAAAAGAAATGATTCCAGTCTTGCGATAACACGCAATCAATTTTGACAGTAGGTAATAATACTTCTTTAAGCTATTTAATTAAACAAAGCGCTATGGAGCGGGTTATGCTCGGAGCTTCTTTGAAGAATAAAAACAGAAATGAAATTATCCGGGAAAGAACGGGAGTTACCGACATAGCTTGCGGAGTAAGCAAACTGAAGTGGCAGTGGGCTGGCCATGTTGGTCCAAGGACTGATGGCAGGTGGAGCAGACGAGTCCTGGAGTGGAGACCGCGGTATGGGTCGCTCTCCAGCTAAATGGACTCACGACCTTAAAAAGGTGGCTGGGACAGACTGGATTCACTAGGCGGAGGAAAAGGCGATGTGGGCCAGCCTGGGAGAGGCCTATGTCCAGCAGTGGACCGTGATATGCTGAGTAGATTGATTGAAACAAAGCGTAATACTTGATAGTCTTAATTAAGATACCAATCCCTCTAATTAAGTTTTTTTTTCATTTGTATACCTACCTCGTGTCCATTTTAACAAAAACAAAGCGGGAAAAACAAAAGAACATCAAAAAAAAGTGAGTGTGTTCCACAAAGCGATGTTCCAGTGAAAGCAGTCTGAGAACAGACTGTAATTAAACAAATTCAGAATCAATTTAATTGTGATTCTGTTCCGATTCGCAGGGCCCATTGTTCCAAGCATTCTGTTTTTAATACAAAATATTTGGATATCAGGGTCATCGTGATATGTAGACCGGTAATTATGACAGTCATCTTGCTAATTTAGGGCTGTTCTTTGTAAAGTGTAGAAATAGTTTACAGTGGGTGGACTAAGTGTATTTCATGAGATTGTCAGCTAATTTATGATTTCGTCAACACTTCGTTAGGGTATTCACTAATTAGTAGTTTTATACGTTTTATGAGGTTCACATTATTTTCTTAAATGACTACTCATGTTGATGATCGAGTCATTAGACATTATCACGGCGTTTAGCAAGCTTATTTCACGCCGTGCAATAATGGACTACTTAAGTCACATGTATTATAATGTTCTATTTGCCAACCCTAGAAATCACGATAGATACCTACTTTTAGAACTATTTTGCCAAATCATTCCACTTTCACAGAATTCTACAACAAATATCTTCTTAAACCAAAGTTTCCAATAAAATATGTAAGAATTGTCACGATTTATAACAGTAGGTAAATGATATTTCGGTCAATTCTTTGGATTCTAACACAAAACCGGTTGATGTTTATTGCCGGTTAAATTTTAATTATCTCGTTTCGGTAATAAAGTTATAAATTGAAACTTTGTTGGACTAAGCAATAAATAATTTAATTCATAACTCTAGCGAATATGGGTAACGCGCACGGATGGAATAACACCACATAGTAATTAACATAGAATGTAAACAAATCTATGGTAATGCAATGGGTTGTCCTTACAAAACCAACAAGCAAATTGGATCAAAGGCTTTTCAGGGATCATGGGCTCCAGAACAAGGCGCGTATTTATAGGATGTTCATCTTTCTGAAGTCTTGACCATCGGTGGCGGTAACTTAGGGCATGATATAGAGATCGCACTTTGCCTTTATCTTGCCAAGTAAAATGAGCATCTCATACGAATGTGAACTTTATTAGTATAAAATTAATATTGATATTCATACGAAACGCTTGCTCACATTCGCTCATCAACAATTCTTTTAATTTTAAAGTCAAAGTGCGAACTTTGAATCTTGCCCTTTGTGTCTATGTTCAGGTTTAAATTTATATTTAGAAGTAAAAGACAATTTAATAAATCAAACGCAGTCTAATGAAACGGCACCCTAATTGCGTAACACACTATTACTCTGAATTTGAATAATTTTGAAGCATATTTCCAATCCATTGCTCCATATGTTCGAAAAATGTGTCTGCTCAACAACGCAAGTAACGCAATGAATATTGTTGAACTGTCAAAATGAAACCCATTGTTACTGATAGTGTGTTGCGCAATTACTCTGCAGAACATATACTTTAGTTTATGTTAGGAAAGGTACCGCAAATCACGTCTCAGTTCTGAATTACCCACGACACAGTTTCATCCAACACAGCACTAAATTGTACTCAAACGTCCGTGGGTACTGCAGTCCACATAACTAAGGCAGGGTACATACCTGCGACGTTAGGTCCATGATGCAGTCGCACAACGCTTCCGGCAGCGGTGTGAACTGGCCTTGATAAGCCGGCGTTACTATGCAGTCCTCGATGTCACCTGATAACAATAGAGATAACAGTTAATTAGGTTCGATAGTGTTAGATTTATTAGGTTATTATAATATGATCATAATCTAGCGTGATTAGGTACATTGTCGAAATTTTGGTTTGTTGTAGTTGTTGAATACCTATTTGTAATAATTTAAGTAACTTTGACGACGATTCGTTATTTACGACTAATTATTGTCGGCATCTACCAACCCGCACTGGGCCTGCGTGGTGGATTATGGCCCACTCCCTCTTACAGAGAGGAGGTCTGTCTCCCAGTAAATGAAATATTATTGGCTGATTATTGACGGCATAATCCGCCAACAACTATCGGGATTTCTCGACTAGTTTCGATTTCAACCGGAGCTTAAAAATAGGCTGGTCATGAATTAGATCAAAATCGCTCTGACAAAAATACTCCTACGTTTAAAATTGTAAACGCCCAGCCAAAGGCTACATAATAATATGCCGTGCAGACACACTAACACGTATTTTTACACCCCCAATCCTCATCATTAGCTTATAAAAACAGCTAAACAACTAACTACAGACTGCAATGCTCAATTAAAGGCTGGAGTATCCAGTGGAGGTGCATAAATCGAGTCGACACTGCCCTAGGGAGGGATGTCCCCGGGGAACGTTTGTTGGAGCCCGTCCAAATAGCTCGAGTTGTGAGAGGACAGCGGGATATCTGTTGTTTGTGCCTGTGTTTTGAAGGGGATACCTAGTTTATGGATAGGTGACTTTCATTTATGATTGGGGATGAGTGGTTATTGGTAGCGGTCAATATTGACCATTTGATATAGATTTAGGTATAGTACAGTAGGCCAGATATCAGAACCAGTATAAGCTGGCTCCTTATTCTATTCAAACTATCTACAAACGCCAGCACATCAAGCTACCCGAAACTGTCAAATTTTCCCAATCAACTTTGAACCTTATGCTTTACTGATAAAGTTGAAAATCTATTAAAGAAATTTGACAGATTTCAGTAGCTTAATGTGCTGGCATCTGTACTAAGCCAGGACAGCTAAAGATCAAAATGTTATCACCGACGTGTAGTCGCCTGTACATGCCTACATATGTCACGTTGCAAATATAACTCAGTGGGAAAAAGACCTACAGATTCAAATTAATCTGTAGGTGTTCAAACGCAAGAGGCAAATGCCTCTTGCGTTTGATGACTTCTCTTTTCTTATTAATGGGGAATAAAGGATCTAGGAAGGTACTGGTACCTCTGTAAAGGAAGATCCCGTCTTAATCGGATCAATCACAAACCAATTTCATAAAATACGCATGGCTACTAGAAGACTGAGCTTATCATTCTATATAAACCTCTGATAAACATAGGCCCCTCCCATAAAATTAAGAATCTTCTGCTAAGCTTACCTACATTGTATCTAGCTACTTAGTCCCAAAACACCGCTAAAAATACATGCCTTGTACTAAAACGAATGCGCCAAACGGACGCGGCCAGTAAAAATGTCCGCAGTATACGCAACGCAGACCACGGTTGTTATATCTGCGATGATATTTATACGTCACATTTGGCTAAAACCAGGGCTACACTACAGCAGACAAAAAGTTCTGTGTGACATAATGTTGTGAAGGCGACAAATTGTCAGACGAAATGACCCTATTTTGTGTCAGGAAGGAAATATTTTATGCTGGAGTTATTCTGGATGTTGGGAGTTTAAATTCGCATTTGTAAAAGATTTGGCCTACATGGAGAAAATGTTGGCTTTAGCAGGCATACTGACGCGCGCCGTGCAGTGAACACGTCGTAATTGTGTTATTTTACAGGGGCAGATAAATACTGTCTGAAAATGGCGAAGGTTCTCATTATCATGAATAGGCATTAGAGCTGTGCACGTTTTTTCTAATTATGTGTTACGAGGTATTTTCAAAAAATAAATACAACGAAAATCAAATTTTCTTTACGAGGTTTTTAGTTTGTCAGTAAATTCCTTCTTCGTCGATAGTGCATTATCCTGTGCTTCTGCGTTCTAATAATAATCTACAATTTTTAATAAGCATGTTTACTCGGTTATCAGTTCGACAAACTGTGTGTTAATTGAAGATGATTTTCGGCGAATCAAGTTCACAGGCCGATAAAAATTTTACTGAAACCCAAAAATCCGCCGGTAAATATCATTTTCACGACTGTCAATTAGCATTAGAACAATGCATACTTAAAACTAGATCAACAAAGTTATCGAGTCATAGAATTGTGATTTTAAACACAATTTCACGGCGCTTCAGATTCATGAAGCAGTTCAGTTGTATTCAGCGGATTGAAGCGCTATCTCTAAACACAGACTGCGCTCGGCCGCGGGCGGCGCTGTTGAAACAATAGTGACGGTACCAGGCTGTCATATTGTAGAAGAGTTTGTTTGTAGTTTAAATTAATATTGTTGGACTTTCATGGAAAATATTTACCAGGTAGATGAAGAGGTGGTAATGGAGACACTAGGAAAATTTTATTCGTGTGGAATAACTTCGTTATTTTTGCTAAGGCAGAAGTGGGAGGCAGGGGTCAGGAGAAGGAAGGTGTTTAATGTAGGTACGGTCAGCATCAAAACTTGATTACAACTTCAGTTTTTTTAATCATAGTTATTGAGCAAAATATTTGTTCAAAATTGCAGCAGAAGAATTTTTTTTAGTATATATGTTGCAGTCAAAACTCATAACCAGTCAAAAGTACTTTTAACTAACAAAATCAGTCAAAAGTACTTTTGACTGGAAGCTCTCGACAATAGTACTATTGACTGAAATAATAGTCAAAACTAGTTTTGCCCAATGGAGCTGGTTAAAAGTAGTTTTGACTGACTAATTTCGTTAAAAGTAGTTTTGACTGGTTCTATCAGGCAAAACTCTTAAAAGTTAAGGTGGTCGACATAAATTACGAAGAAACGCACTTATAATGTTTTTTAAAACTAAATATAATTAGAGAATCAATAGATATTTGTTAAAAATGAGTGAGCACGAAAAGAAATAATGTTTTTTAGGAAGAATTTTAGCGATAGAAAATATGAAAGGTAGTCATTTCAATGTTATGACAAAAGAACAATTTGAAAATTTTGCAATGGAAGTGGAAAAGAAGTTGCAGAAAAGAAAACGCCGTTACAGTACAGTAGTTAAAACGCTTTAACATAATTGAAGTCTGTGGTACTTATTAAAAAGTGAGTTACAAACACAGAACCTATCAAATATTTTTTACCGGCTGAAGAAATCTACGACATAATTATTGATGCTGCTCATATTTTGTTTGTATTAATTATCTAAACCTTAAACTAAATCTTCGTAGTAAACGAATTTACAACATGAAATCTTTTATTACATCCTACTAACTGGTTATGGTTATTTTGACTGATGCTCTATTGGTTAAAACTAGTTTTGACTAAGAGCTTTAGCCAAAATCACTTTTAACCAAATATTGTCAGTTAAAATCACTATTGACTACCGATTTTCAGATAAAACTACTTTTGACCAACGTGTTCAGTCAAAATTACTTTTGCCTGATTTTTTCAGTCAAAAGTACTTTTGACTGGTAATAAGTTTTGCCTGCAACATATATACTCTTGTCTATTATGTGAAAAGCTAAAAATCGGTTTATTGAAAAAAGTTGTTGTCAATTCATAACAATTCAACGTGGCAATGCCGCCAGTCTCTTGGGTACATTACCAGTCGACAGCGATGCGGATGAATTTTTCGACGCTATATTTTAGTTTTTGTATAGTTTTAATTAAGTTAGGTTTTAATTTTGTTATTTTTGTTAATTAAGTTTTTAAATTCAATTAAACTAATTCATAACATGTAAAAATGATAGTGTTAATCGACTTTTGATGCTGACTGTACCAGCAAAGCTTGAAGCCAATCGCAATTTCCTCTCTTAATTGTATAACTATAGAGTTTAACAGAGTCGAACAGTACAAAATCCATTCAAGAAGAAGCCTAAAAAAACACTGCTAAACTTTACGATGACACTCGGCTATACTTTAAATTAATTTAAAAACAACCATAGGCATGGGCCGCATGGGACTAACACCCCCATAAATGTTAATTACCATGGTTTAACAGACGCTTCCACACATCACAATTAACGACCATCAGGGGATCAAGCCACAATCGCTACATTTGGTAGATAACCCACAGATTTGACATCGAAATAATGATGTTACTCGGATCACAAAGGCGTGAAATGGCAGTTTATAATAAAATGGTGCTGACAGCATTCTTGTTACGCACGTACAATATTTTAACTTTTGATAGTTTGGAATACAAAACGCATTTTTCGTAATTCAGCATATTTATTCGTTTAGTAAATGTGCCAAATTCAGAACAGTCAAAATGATCATCAGCATGACGGTTGTGTTTTTTTGTTGCATCCTTTTTTCTTTACTTGCCATAATCTATTTTGTGCCATTTACCTACAGGAACAGATGTTATTCTTCGTAAAAACAATCTTCTTCATTTATTTATAGGTACCTAATACAATTTTGAATATTCCTATATTATTTTTGAAAATTGTGATTGATAATAGTTTTGAATATTATACATTCTTCAAATCATTTATACTTTCCACAAATTAAATCACTATTATTCAAAGTAATGTCTCCTCTTTCATCATCTATTCTCGAAACACTTATGGAACTAAGTACCCTCTACAATTTCTTATGCCATCAATCTTACTTATTGTTTATTGTTTACATATCGTCTTCAGTAAGTGGTATGTTAATGCATTGTTTACTAAACACAGGTGTACACCGTTGTACAGTAGGAAGCGGACGTATTCCAGCTAATGTTCCGTGCTATGAATCTTGTTATGTGATATTAGTTCATAAGTTATATTTGACTAGCTTTTGTCACAAAACTATTGAACAAAATGCTAGGAGTTCATTGACAAAATGTGAAGAACTATGACTCACTCAGTCACTCTTCCGACTTATCTCATGGTTCATAATTATGTCAATTAGTATATTTTGGTATCGGGGCAAACTATCTACTTTGAAATATCGCCACTCGTGGAGGCTCATAACATGATGCATCCATGAAAGCTGTGGTAATCGCGAGCTCATTACTTCCTTAACTTAGATTATTTGTAGAGTATTTGATATTGTGCTAATTTTTTTGAAGTGAAAACTTCTTTAGCGGCGTTGTACCTACACTTTTTGTAATGCGCAAAAAATGTTAAACTCGCGTCAGGACACGTGACCTGATCGAAAATTCGTAAGACGGATGGAGAGTAGACAGCCGGCGCGGCGTAGGAGAGGAAGTATCCCCCTCTCTTTCTACGGCGGGGCGAAAATGTATGCCTGCTGTTTCGTTTAGGCGGCGCAGGGCGCTTGCGCGAATGTTCGTGTGTGTTTATGTTACAGCGTGGCACGCGCATCCATGGATGGTGACAGCTGATAGCTCGACCGTCTGTGTAGTGGCCACACTGCTGTGTATTCGTAAAATTCGTGTATATAAAGTGTTTAAAATATGGAAATTGAACAAAGTGCATCTATTAATGAAAAATATCAAAAATGCACAACGTTAATATTCAAGTTTTCACTTCTGCCGGCACTCCCGGAGTGCAACCCGTCTTTTTTTTAACCATAATTATTACAACTACTAATCTCATAATAATGGTCTTAAGGGGCCGGCGAACTACGCATGCTAATGCGTTGTTCATACAAAAATAATTTGTAAATCAAACATATTATTAAGGTAGTGTGTATTTATTCCTATTGGATTGCAGATTATCTAGGTTCCCAAATATACCTATGTTTTGAAAGGACTCTGATATAAAGACGAGATATGAGGAATTTCAAATTTCTTTAGAAAACTTATTTTTCTCATAACTCTTCTTTATATAAGTGTCCATTCAAAATATATATTTGCGAACCTAGATATTCTGTAATGCAATCGGAATAAATACACACTATATTATGAATATGTTTGATTTACAAATTATTTTGGTATTACGTTTGTATGAACAACGCATTTTTTTTTTTTTTTTATTTATTTAATTATTAATAACCAACTTATATTGACAGTTTGCACCACACATACAAGTTATTGGTCAATATTAGTAATTACACATGTCATACAATCATAAAATTAGGTTAAATCACATAATAAAAAAAAAGATGAAATGAAATAAAGTGAAACAAAATTGGTCAAAACTAGGTAAAAGATGCTGTTAAAGCTGATGTTAAAGATGCTGCAGAAATATTCCATCTTCTAACACCCACGGCAAAAAAGGGGGTGACCCATTCTTCAGAGACCGCACGGCACAATTCTTTACAATCCCTCTTCCCCTCGTTATTTCTCTCGCCTCATAAGACGCGGGCAGTTACGCTCTCGCAGTCAGTTTGCGCATAACATGAAAAACAAAAGCCTTGAGAGCACTAGGGTAACCTAAATTCAGCTTATATGAGGACACAGCTGTCCGTGGAATTATGTCAAGTGAGACACCCTGGTGGCTAATATTGGTTTATGGGCTTTAATTTTTATTAGAGCTAATGTTTCCTTTTAGAGAATGCTTTCATTCTCTCAGGGTTGTCTTTTGAGGACTGTTCTTTTGGCCTTTTACTAAATAGTTTATGTTCTCAATTTCGGTCTACTTTTGGTCAAAGAGCTTTAGCTTTGAGCTTAACAGTTTTGCCTGAATCGTCTTCTGTCTCCACTAATGAATACAAAAAACAAAATGCGAGATCCGAGAATCCGAATCCGAGATCTCGTATCCGATAATCAAATTTTAATAAGGTGCCCATATAATTCTGTTAACCGTCTAAAACCCACAAACAAATCGTACGCATGCGTTGAAATTAATAGAGAGTACCAACAATTTGCGAATGCCAAGATAAAGATGGTCATAAGTAGGTGTTGTGTCGAATACCATTAGTTATATGTTCTTTGGTGGCACGTGGGTAGGGGCCAAGGTTGAGAAGTGCATTACGACGGCTGTGACTTGCCTCAGGAGGTTTTTTCATTCAAGGTTATTTGGTCCTAAAGTTTTGGTTGGTCAGATTCTTACGATATTAGAGTCATCATCATCATCAGCGTATAATGTTCCCACTGCTGGGACACAGGCCTCCTCTCTGTGAGAGAGAGTGGGCCGTAATCCACCATGCGGGCCCAGTGCGGGTTGGTAGATGTCACATGTCTTTGAATTTTTGGTTCTAGGACATGCCGGTTTCCTCACGATGTTTTCCTTCACCGTTTTGAGAGCAGTGGTGATGAAATAATTTTACACAAAGTAAAGCGCCTGTCTGGATTCGAACCTACTACCTACAACTCGTAAGTCGCGGCCGATACCACTGGGCCACCACTGCTCACATTAGAGTTATCGCATTACATGATATTAGAGTATTGTCAGCTATTAAGGAGTTACTGAGATATATAAACCCACACTGAAATCATTGCCAGCTACGTAGCTGGCAATGATTTCAGTGTGGGTTTAAATACACGTGTATTTAGGGGTAGCATAATTAATCTATAACATGTCCACTGTTGGGACACAGGCCTCCTTTCGGTGAGAGGGAGTGGCACCACGCGGGCCCAGTGCGGGTTGGTAGATGTGATGATTTAATGGTGCTGAAATATAAAGGTGACCGACACTGATATCCACAAGTGATATTTTTGTATGCTAAAACAATTGACTGATGCAAATAACATCAGTCAATTGTTTACTCAATTTTTTGCTAATATTTCCTTCTTCTATAGTCATTGTAGTCAAAGTCAGGACTTCGTTTACAAATAGACGCACTATTGTGGGGTAATTGCGTAATTAACACACTTAAGTAGTACCTAATGGCTTCCATTTTGACAGTTCAACAACATTCATTGCGTTATTTACGTTATTGAGCAGACAATTTTTTCGAACTTAAGAAGCAATGGATTAGCAATATCCATCAAAATGATTCAGATTGTGATTGATAGTGTGTTACGCAATTATGGTGCCGTTTAATAATGTAATACATTTTCATTCAATATTAATAACTAGCAGCCCGGCCTAGCTTCAAACGGGTGCAATTTTTTTTTTCGAATTTCCGAAATTTTCTTTCATACAAAACTTATCCTGACAATACCAAACACAACAAAAAAGCGCGTACAGTCACGTCTAAAAGTATGTATACACTTGGCAATTTTCAATTGCGATTTTTTCGTGAAATAACGAATGCAACGTTGAAATACGACACTTAACGTAAACCTATGGGTTCGAAAATACTATTTTCGTAATAACATAAAATTTCATTTAAAAGTAAAGGAGAAAATCGCCTTTGAATAAAGCCAAGTGTATACATACTTTTAGACGTGACTGTACATGCGCTTACAGATATTTTAGCGACTTTGTTTTATACTATGTAAGGAAGGATAACTTATGTATGATGGTTTAAGTAAGAATTTGTACAACGGTAAGTTACAACGTTGCGTAGAAATCAGGTAGCTTGTTGAACCAAGGTGTTGCAAATAAGAATAAGTATTTTACAAAGACTTAAGGAGACAGAAAATATCCGTATGTCACTGCATTGCTTAACTCAGCATCAACTCAATATTATCCATTGTCTCCATATTTAGGATTCCGTCTCAAAAATGCGTTTATTACTCGTAGAAGCTGAAAATAGTTTGTCCATTTCGGAAAGTCGACTAAGCCTGCTTGAATTTGTAATGAAGATAAAAACGATACACTATTTACAGTCTTGAGAAAATAATTTAGTTAAAACCCCATCCAAATCGGATTAGTCGTTTTTGAGAAAATCACGGACATACAAACATACTTACATACGGGTCGAATACAGAACCTCCTTTTGTGAAGGCTTGGCTCAAAGAATAACATTGAGTGGGTTTTATAATTGCAATTTTATAGATACAAATACAAAGTAATACCTACGTGTATAAATAACCGAAATGGTAGTACGAAGTCTTAAACCTGTAAAACTTCTCTTGTCGTAATTATCGATGCTTATCTTACATTCCCTTCCCGCATAATTGATTATCAAGATTTAAAAGTAAGCATTTAAACCTTTTTGGTCCTCATGAATACAGGATCGTGTACGTACTTAAGGAATCATTTACCAAAAGTGGTTCTCGAAAATTGTGATTGGATACTCGATATTACGTTTCTGGGTACCCATAACTTTCAGGGTTTTGATCCGCAATTATAGCATTATAACATTTATTACTTACGAATTAAGCTACATTTTACATCCATCTTCTCATTGGGGCAGGCAGAAAATACAGAACGTACTACGGAACCATTGCTGAATTTTAGAGTGTTCAAAAATTTCGTGCCAAGAGTCACACTGCGCAGCTACATAGATGTTGACGCAGATGTTGCACAGAGATAGTAAATTCCTAATTAGTAGGCAGGTGAAAAACAAGGAACCTTACCAGCGCTTTATACAATTTTAACAACATTCAACCCACAAGTATGCCAAAAGTAGTTTTATCGATAATTGTAACGTCACTTAACCTGTCAATAATAATAAGCGTACACTACGGAACTCAGGCATTCAGTTCGCTCTCAAACCATTCCCGCCACGTGGGTAGTCCTCGATGCCTCGTAAATACCAAACTTTATCGCCGGCCTCGTTGCGAAAAAAATATAAAAGTGTTATTGTGCCTCTTTTCTGTGGCCGCCAGTGGAATGTTTATGCCTTGCGCCTTTTAGTGAGTATTACGATTGGTTACTGCATGTGATTGCGGAGATGGTGTTAAACTTTAATGTTTCTAATTTTAAATGGTTTTGCTTCAAGGGAATTTTAATATTTTTACTGATACTTTCTCTATAGACTTTGAAGCTTGTTTTAAATGAAATTAAAGTTCAAATTGCATTGAAATTGTTGCGTAATTGTTTCTAAAACCAGTTAGAGGTTTAAATCAATATTATTGCTATGCCTACAGTAGATACTAGATACTATAAGTATATTCTACAGGGTGTTACAGAAAGGGTATATCAATACAAACAGGTTGAAGAGTGTATCTGGTCTAGAGTCTCTGTACAAAATTTCAGCTCAAAAGCAGTAACTTTGAAAATGCTTAATATTTTTTTATTTCGATAGTTTATTAAATTGATATAATAAAAAACGTGTCACCGCACTACGAGGGTCATTATCCATTATCTGTAGTGTGTCTGTGCGCCTAGAACACGCACATCACGCCGCCGCGCGCCAGTACAGCGCCGTGATGTCGAAATAAAAAAATATTAAGCATTTTCAAAGTTAATGCTTTTGAGCTGAAATTTTGCACAGAGATTCTAGACCAGATACACTCTTCAACCCGTTTGTATTGATATACCCTTTCTGTAACACCCTGTATAAAGCTCCCAATCCTCTACGTCAGCATATTCATGGGCCAAGTTTCTTTTTCTTTTTGACGGACTTCAAAAAAGGAGGAGGTTTTCATTCGACGAGTATTTTTGTTCATTGAGTATTTATATCAATGAAAGAAAACAAGACCTCTTCTTTATTGACAAGAGGCACCGCTCAGATTGAATGAACCAAAAGGCCTTGTGCTGTATCCATTCAATCCAACAAACATGGGCTATAAAATCATTCAGCATGTAGCCTGCCAATACGAACTCCAATCAATAATTACTCTCGGCCTATATCCCACTCAAAACGAGAAACCATCTTTGCCAGCCTCAACGTTCGAGTGACAGCTACAATTTGCCAGTCATTAAAAATTAATTTCGTTCCATTCAACATTTATGCAAGACGAAATAAAGAAATGCCCAAGTCCGGCCAAGGCTGGCTTGTGCCACGTTAATGATAAATTGATTCAATATTATTATATTATTAACGCAATTGCATATTTATTATTATTATTGCAAAGGGGATTGAAGCTGTTAACATGTCAAGGGTGTCTGTGAGTAATTGTGCTTGTATTAGGCTCCATTAATAAATTGGAAAAAACTAACAAATCCTTTTTACTTTATTACTCAAGTTTATCAAGCTGAAATTGATTGAATTTAGTTCAATAACGAACTTTTAGAATTAAGTTGTAATATTTTCACTTTTGTCCATTTTCATTTGGTCGCCCGTGTAAACATAAGAATAAGCCTATAACGTTCCCAATGCTAGGACACAGGCCTCCTCGCTGTAGGAGGGAGTGGGCTGTAATCCACCACGCGCGCCCAGTGCGGGTTGCTAGATGTCCTATGTCTTCGATTTTTTGTTTTAGGACATGCCAGTTTCCCCACGATGTTTTCCTTCACCGTTTTGAGAGCAGTGGTGATGAAATAAATTACACAAAGAAAAGCGCCTGGCTGGGTTCGAATTACGACCTATAACTCGTAAGTCGGAGCCGTTACCACTGAGCCACCACTGCTCCAGTCTACCATGATTTATATCGTCACATATAATAGTTCATTGGCACTTTGAAATTCTGGCTAATATCTACTTCCTAAAACAAATGAGCATCTACAATCAAATGCGGTACCAACAAACGTTTGTAGAAACCAAAAGCAATTTGTTTAGCAATCGATAATGATTAATTCTTCACCAAATGTTGAGATGCTCCAATGATCATTCATTTTAATCTTAACATAGAATCAATTTGTATTGATATTCCCACTGAAATTGATTGAAAGTTTCTATTTGGCATGTAGGTTTTTTAACCGATCCACTAATTCCCATTTTGTGCTCTTAAAATATTATTGAATACTCTAATATGTATAATAATGATTGCGCCTCTTTTTGTGAACCTTAAAAAAATTCTATGAGGAGCTCCTAAAAATACAAAAAATAACCAAGTAACTGCGACCGGCTAGCGATCATCTCAATTGAGAAAAAAGTGCAGAAGCTCAAAAAGTTAGACGTTCATTTACCATTCTCTTTTCGTATTACAAAGATGATCTAATTATTTATATATCAATGCCTTTTCGGTCAAACGTTAGCAAATTAGAGCTGAAATGAATTGATATCTAGGCTTGCATGGACCAGAATGTTACTATAATTATGTCGCAAGCGCATATTAAATTATTATGGATGATGATCCCGATCTTAAATATTAAGAGCATGTTTTATGATCTGTAATAATTAAAGCGCTTTTAGTTAATGTTGGTAGAGCTTTATTTAATTGTGCTTCTTACAAAATTGCAAGTTAACGTTGATATAATATTAACGCAATATAGGTACCTTCGTAATTAATGTTAGTGTAGACTCGTGTGGTCCTCTATTAGAAATCATATGAATTATACAGGGTGTCCCTGGAAGTATGGATCAAATCGAATAGGGGCATGGGCAAGGTGATTTCCAAACGTTTTAGCAAAAAAAAAAAACTATCAAAAAAGAAAAAAAAAGAAGAGAAATCGAATCATTTTAAAGAAATCTTAAAAAAAAAAACTATCAGGGCTATCGATTTATTTTTTTTAGATAGCCCTGATAGTATTTTTTTATGATTATTTTCTTTGAGCACTATGCGAAGTCATTGAAAAAATAAATAAAAAAAAAACAACCGACTTCAAAAAAAACACTACAAAGTGATAAATAACTTTAATTTCGGAAGTCGGTGTCGTTGATTCCGCATTTTCGTTTTTTGACACCGACTTCCGAAATAAAAGTTATTTATCACTTTGTAGTGTTTTTTTTGAAGTCGGTTGTTTTTTTTTTGTAAAAAAGTTTTTATTTTTCACTTTTTAGTTGTACCTACCCCACAAAAAAGTAAACAAAAAGATCGTTAATGTAGAAAATGTAGATAAATTTTTAGATTTTTGTTGATTTTTCAAAAACTGCTCATCCGATTTCGATAAAATTTTCATGGGACCATTTGGGAAGTATACCCTTTCTAACAAAAAAAGAATTTTTCAAATCGGTTGGCAAACGACGGAGTTATGCGCGAACAAACACAAAAAAAAAAAAAAAAAAAAAACATACAAACATTCGAATTGAGAACCTCCTCCTTTTTTAGAAGTCGGTTAAAAATCGGTCAAAACTTTTGAACCGTAAAAAAATTCAATGATATTTTCAGGGTCAAAAAGTTTGGAAATGACTTTGCCTGACGCCCCTATTCGATTTGATCCATACTTCCAGGGACACCCTGTATATTTATTTCGTCTAAGCTTTGTTATTCATGCTTTGAAATATTCTCTTATTCATCTTATTTTACATGGACTGCAGTGCATGCATTATGCACTAAGGCTCACTTGCATCACAAATCATTAAATTTACGTTTAGCTCTCTCACTAAAATTAAAGTAAAAGTAAAATAGGCACAGAATAATGTTTTAAATATGTTTAGCGCTTCTTAAAAGTAATTAGCCATTTGTAACGCGCGTATTCTTGCGATTTTTTACATACAAATTCAATAAAAACGAGCTTCCGTGTATTTTGGCTCCGTTTCCTGCGTCCCGTCGCGTGGCGTTTTGTAGTGTGTGACAATCCGAATGTTAGGTTAGGTTAGTTAGGGGCATCCATTAATTACCGATTGAGATTGATTGAGTGATTGGATTGAGTCTTAACACTAGTCTTAAATAAAAATAATTAAACAAATTGTTTTTTTTTTTTAATAAATCCAATGCAATGAAGCATAGACTAACGTGTTTAAACTGAAAATACGCATTTTAAACAATCTCACGTGAGATTAGAGGGAGGGGAGGGGGTCGAGCCAAATCTCACGATATCTCACTAAGGGGGGAGGGGGGTCCAAAAACCGCCAAAATCACCTCACGTAATTAATGGACGCCCCCTTACTTAGGTGCAATTAAAAAATCAGAAGACGATATTTTGCAGAAGAACCCCCTTAAAATTTCTTTACTTTTTTGCCAAATTGTATTACAGGGCCAGTCATTCAATTTCTAATTCCCATGGCTAAATCTATGAAACTTCTTAGCCCTAATTACGATAAACGATAATGATGTGTTAGCATGTAAAGCGGTGTTTAACACCTGTACCCAGACCATGGCGTCAGTGGGACATTACCATGATATTATGGAGTTACCCTAGTGGGTGTGAGACTAGAAATTGTTTTGAATATTTATGTAGTATTGACAGGCAAACGGTAATGATAAAGTATCATCGTTAATTATAAATTGAAGATGTTTGGTGTGAATCTTTGTGTTGTGATTTCGTAATTTAAGTGCTATTGTTTGTGATTTTGTGTAGTTAGGTTTATCTTGCAAATAACGTAGATACTTACCTAAGTGTAATGGAAAATTGTTTTATGCCAGTGAGTATGAATAAGTTTATAAAGCGGAAAAACAAGTTGTGATAATATGTGATTTTCAATCTGTCGGGAATTTTTCAAATACAGCTCTACACGTAAGCTGCTTTTTATAGTTGATTGAAAACATGCTATGCTTCAGTTACAATCCCATTTTCATCATACCTATTTAATCCTGTTCCCGAATCAAATACCCTTTTTTTTGGGGTGAGATATTATCAAATAACTTTTCCCGGTCTGGGCGGAGCGAGAGGGCGTGTCAGACTTTTACTGACTAAAACCCACCCGTGTTCCTTCAGTTGCCTGTGCCAGGGGCCACGGTATCGACATCTACAACCCGCGACCCTGGCAGCAACAGCAGAACCACTGAACGGATTTCGATATCATTTGGCAAGGAAACAGATGGCATCCTGGGGAAGGACATAGGCTACTTTTTGTCCCGGTAGCACGTTCATGTGGGATGAATTCTGACATATACGCGAGTGAAGCCGCGTGCAGAAGCTAGTATACTTACCTAATATTTATGAGTTTTCAAGTAAGTTAAGTAAATAGTAGTCAAGCATACATTATTATTTATATATATATTATTATTATTACTTTTTTATAATATAAGTAAACACCAAGATATTTGACATTTAGTTTTTCACGAAGCGAGTCTTCGCTTCCCTTAAATTCAAACTTTCCTTTATAAAATGTTATCAGTTTCCACTTGATTACACCTATTCACGTCGTTGAATCCCTAAATTCCCTATAATGACAACCACAGTAAAATATGAAAGGGGAGAAAGTGTAGACTTGCATTAATTTGCAATATTTACATGAAACTGAGTTTTGAATACAATATCTTCTTAAATCGGCTCGAGTTATTCGTGATCAGTTTATGTCTTTGTAAGGATAAGCTAGTCAGAAAGTTTGGTAGCGAAGCAGAGACTGCTCAGGGTGTGATGGATAGGTAGGTATACTTAAAAAATAATAGGTAGGTATTATTACTAGCAACCTGCAGACTTGGGTTGTAACCAGTTGATTGCAATCCTCTGCTTACCTTACGTGTGTATGTGTTCTAGAGCATACTTTATCTTATTTAGGACAAAATAGTGCCGACAGAAGTGAAAACTTGAACAATTACGTGTGTATTTTTTTTAATCGTCATATAAACAAAACATAAACAGAATACTTTGCCATCACTCACTGACATATTGGAAATACATTAAAACCGTGTAAATCCCGAGGACAGCCGAACACATCCGAAGCGGTGTCGGTTACGGTAACAGTGGCGCGAATTCAATGGTTTTTTTCCCATTTCAAAAAATGCCCAACGCGTCTAAAGAAGTTTTCACTTCAAAAATGTCAACTTCCTTCACACACATAAATCTTACAGATAATGATATTAATGATAGCCTTTTAAATGGGATCCCTTCTTTTCGCATAATGTTCTTTGTCCTAATATACTTCGGCATAACGATTTTGGCACAATTTGTTTTGGCATAATAATACTTCGGCATAATTTTTTTAGGCATACATTTTATGTTGGCATAATCATCTTAAAGACTAATTTGTTTTGGCATAAATTTGATTCGCATAACGTTAGTAGGCCTAATGACTATTAGCATAACGTTAGTAGGCCTAATGACTATTAGCATAATAATATTTAGGCATACAATTAATATAATTTATACATAACATTATGTAACTTAAACGATTTTTCAATCGCGAGATAACTTTTATCTGAAGAAAAAACGACATTCCGATTTTCAATACTCCGAATTATTTCCGTTACCGTTACCGCACCCGAACTCAACGAACGCAATAGACGACGTAGGATGCAAGAGCGAGCGAAGGGCACCCCGAGGTTCGGTTTGGTTAGGTTACTTTAAACCCTTTACAAAGAAATAGGGGCCCCGCGAAGCGGGACTCCGTCGACATAGGATGCAAGAGCGAGCGATGGGCACCCCGAGGTTCGGTTTGGTTAGGTTACTTTAAACCCTTTACACAGAAATAGGGGCCCCGCGAAGCGGGGCTCCGTCGACATAGGATGCAAGAACGACCGAAGGGCACCCCGAGGTTCGGTTTGGTTAGGTTACTTTAAACCCTTTACTCAGAAATAGGGGCCCCGCGAAGCGGGGCTCCGTCGACATAGGATGCAAGAGCGAGCGCTTGAATGCTGCATGCTGCATGCTTGCTTGCATGCTGCATGCTTGCTTGTTTGCTGCATGCTTGCTTGCATGCTGTATTCTTGCTTGCTTCATGCTTTCTACAGCGAAAAAATAAAAATATGTTTTAATATCATTATGCGTAAATAAATTTATGCTTTAGGATATTATGCTTAAAAAAGTTATGCTTTAGAACTTTATGCTTAATAAATTTATGCTTTACAATATTATGCTTAATCATTATTATGGTTAGAGAAATTATGCTTAAAAAAAATTATGCGTAAGCTGTTATGCGTAATTATATTATGCGAAAATATAATTATGCCAAACAAAGTTATGCTAAGTTATATTAGGTCTTAAAATTTTATGCAAATGGATAGGGAACCCTTTTAAATCTAGGAAAACTCCATAATTTCTAAACCCTAACGAAACCAACTTTCAAAAATAATTCGCAGTCAATTACTATCACGAATATAAAGACGTCAGCCAACTTATAACTAGCGCAATGCTGTTAAGTTGGTACGACATGCACGCCAACTGTTCCAAGTAATAAAGTTAGAACTTATATTTAATCTGCATTCCTATTTGCAGACTAGTTTTGTTCGCGAAGTAATTATTTAAGTCATAGAATGGTTGTTCACGCAAGGAGAGTATGCGGGAAATGATAGCATTGGTAATTTTTCTGCAGTGTAATGAAACAACTTTAAGTAGTAAGTGCCTATGATTTATGACAGGTAATTAAAGGTAACTATGATCCCAACATGATGAAAACATTATGAGGAAACCGGCACGTCATAGAACCAAAAATTCGAGGACGTGACATCTACCAACCCGCAATGGGCCCGCGTGGTAGATTACCCTCTCGAAAAGAGGAGGCCTGTGTTCCAGTGGGAATATTATAGGCTGATTATGTTTATACTTATGATCACATTATTATGATTAGCTTAGGATTGTATGAAAAAGCTTATCTATCCTTCCGTACCACAATGTCATCATGAAGTCTTGAATCTCAAAAAGACCTGAAGGCCAATTCTCGTAATTTTAAGAACGTTCACAGTCTTATCTCAGTCTCAATCTGTCAAAACTACCTCTAATTTCCCTACATTTTGACAAGTTTTTGACATTTGTTTGTCAAAGCAAATAATGTCAAAAACTTGTCAAAATGTAGAGAAAGATGTATTTTTGACAGATTACGACTGTGATCAGACTGTGAACGTTCTTAAAATTACGAGAATTGCCCCTCTGGTTATGTCAAAATGTGTCCCAAATGTCCGTTCACCTGCACCCTTGATGAATTGAACAACTCCTTTGACCGCACCAATCACCAGTAAACAATGAGCCCATATAGATGTACTGTCGATACGAAAAGAACAAACAGAAGAAAATGGGTATTATGGTATTTTAAGTTCAATAATCGCATTAACGTTTTGGTATTCTTGTTTAGTAATTTATTTATTTTTGAATGACAAGATTCTTGTACCCATAGGGGCCTATCTAGGTTTATATACACCGTAAACACTACAGATATAGATGCTAAAAGATTTAACTCCTGTAAATCCCCTTTCTACTTTATAGAAATAAAATAAATACACTATGCAATTAATGTCAAAACGAACTCCCAAGTCGCAGCGGTAGCTTATAAGCAAACTATATCGCGTGATAGCCGTAGTAGAAATGTTAAGATGTTTTATTAGTCTAGACTGAAACTGAACTCTAGGTAATTAATAATAGAGCACGGAATGTTTGTTTTACAGATAGGTAACAGGATTAAGACAGGTGAAAAGGTTTACAAACAAAATAAGAGCATGTTACAAAAACTTCGTAGCGTCGAATTGAAAACCCTCTGTCGAGTGTTTCGCCAGATACCTTTTATTCGAGGAATAAAATTAACGTTTGACAGTTTTTGTATGAAATAACTGTCAAAATTACTCCTCGAATTAAATTATCAGATGATTGAAAAATCAGCCCATAATGAGTTTTATATTGTGAACGGTTTATTTTAAAGATAACTCTCATTCATTTTGTCATTAGGCCGTCATCGTCTGCCACCGTGGACCTTCCAATAACCGCTTTTACTTTGAACAGTCATAAGAACTTTGGCCACAAGAATTACTTATATACAGGTATCGTACTGGATAATACGTTATCCCTTGGCAAGACTGGTTGTTAGATTTTCGGGCTTCTGACGACCCGTAACGACTTGTCAAAAATCCCCAAATGACAGCCGGGACCAACGGCTTAACGTGCTTTCCGAGCCACGGAGGGGTCCTGGTATTTAAAGATGGTCACCCATCCACGGACCAACCGCGGCAAGCGTAGCTTAACCTGATCGATCGACCCGTGTGGCTGTTATTACTTAGCCACAAATAAATCATGCACAGACAACTTTAAAAAGTACCACAGAAAAAGGCAAAAACGTTGGCAACCTGATGTAATTCTATTACATGTAATTCCAAAGGTGCTAACAGGTAGTGCAAATACAAATTAACACAAATTGACAATAACATTAGTTCCATAACCTGATCATTAGAAGCACACACTTAATAACGTATGTATTTGCGTATAAATTACATAATATTTACCCACTAACGCTACATGACCGACCATTGCAGTAACCATTACTACGGCCAGTTATTCACACAATTTAATCAGCAGATTACGTAATTATTTATCTGTTATAAACTATGTGTATTTGCTATCTGTGCCAGAGTTTATGTTAACTTTGATTCAATGGTTATTGCCTCTTCAATTATGTTACGTGCAGAGTTAGAGGTCTTGACTGTTGCCGGTAGTTTAGGTTTTAAGAGCATTTTGACGTCAATGGAGAAATTGAGTTCGAAGGTTAATTGATAAAAATATTTCTTTGTTGCACTGTATTCCTTATTTGACTGTAGAGCAGTGGTGGCCCAGTTGTAATGGGTCCGACTTATAGACCGTGGGTTCGAACCCAGGCAGGTGCTTTACTTTGTGTAAATTATCATCACCACTGCTCTCAAAACGGTGAAGGACAACTTCGTGAGGAAATTGGCATATCCGGCGAACCAAAAAATTGTGACATCTACCAACCCGCACTGGGCCCGCTTGGTAGATTACTGCTCACTCCCTCGCGATGAGAGGAGGCCTGTGTCCCAGCAGTGGGAACATTATAGGCTGATTATGATGATTTGACGTCGTCTGATTGTCGATGCTTAGAAAAAAAATCGTCTTTTTGTCTTTTATATGCCGGTGTAACAAGTTCTTTCTTAAACTCTATAAACTCGATTGTATAGAATCAAGTTCTAGCTTGACAGACAGCTGTGCTGCTGGGGAGTAAGTTGCGCCATTTCTTCTTCCCAGCTAGCACTAGGAACTGATGAAGGGCGGGCGTTTTGGAGGACTATTTATTATTATTAGCCTGTGACGTCCCACTGCAGGGCAAAGGCCTCTGGAGAGAGTAGGGGTTTAGACAAATTAACCCACCGCGCTTGTCTAGTGCGAGTTGGTGGGTGTACAGTGGACCGCCTGACTGGGTCCGTGGGCGCCGCCTTTGACGTGCTAGATGTTCATCAGCCGCCGCCCTGAGTTGATATCCTGCACTAGTATCGACTGTTCCATCCGAGCCTGTTTGGGTGTATTTATCCCATAGCCTACAGGTGGCGTTCTACATTTAGTTCAATACTAAATGCACGATAGTTTAAAGTCATATAATTTTGACGTCCAAAAATTGCTGATTTTCAGTACTAATTTGCATAAATTACTTTGAATTTGGAGCTCTGTATCTCATATCTACCGTCTACGTAGGTATGCACAGTAATTATCTCTTGTTTCTTGTAGCGATCATTGGGAGGCTTAGTGGCCAGTTGTAGGCGTTAAATGGTTTGATGTGATTATTGACTTTCTATCCCTTTATACAATTTGATTGATCAATCAAACGGTGAAATAAGTACAAAGAGATAATTGGAGTAATTTTAACTCCTATCAATGTATCACTTGTTACTATGATTGACCTCTAGTGCTATATGAATGGGCAATCGTGTGCAGTTAGATTTTATTGTGATTTGAATACTAAAATTAAAGGCTTGAACAAGTTAACTTTAGTAATGCCGTTTAGCGTTGATAGTATACTTACAATGCTTTCCGAATAACATTTTACAGTTTTCATAAAATATGTCCTTTATGTATTACTAGCTGCGCCCCACGGTTTCACCCGCATAAGTGTTGATCCCGTGGGAATATCGGGATAAAAAGTAGCTTATATGTTAATCCAGGGTGTCAGCTACCTCCATACAAAATTTTATCAAAATTGGTCCAGCCGTTTGAGCGTGAAGAAGTAACAAACATATAAACACACACACTCACAAACTTTCGCCTTTATAATATTAGTGTGATGTGATGTGATTAGTGTGATAATTGACATCACAATTTCAAGAACTTACCTTTTATGAGCAGACTCATATTAGGCCTTTAGTTTTCTTCTCCAGTCCATTTATATTGCCATAGACATGATAAGAAGAAGATTAGGCCTTATTCGTATAAGACTTGTAACAAGCTCAATATTCTCCAAAGAAACAAGAAATACTCCAAATAATGTTCTTTCATCCGAAAAGTACTAAGTTTTCAACGAGATAGAAACTCCTAAGTGATCTCCAATGGAAGGTACTACTGTGCCAATACTAGCTGCGAGTTCGGAATCCATTTGTAACGGAAAACTGCCAGTTCGAGGGCTGGGCTGTTTGCTCATGTCGAGGGGCACGGGGAAGGAGGGGAAACGTTTGCTGAATGAGAGTGCTTGACGCTTTAAAGTTTAGTTTGTGGTGATTTTGCTTGTTTAGGCGTGGAAAAGGATGTTACAATTGGCGTTGTAGCCGTTGTATGAGGGGAGACAGCATATATAGAACAGTTATACCGGTTTTACTAACACTAGACAAATCACACTAATATTATAAAGGCGAAAGTTTGTGAGTGTGTTGTGTGTATGTTTATATGTTTGTTACTTCTTCACGCTCAAACGGCTGGACCAATTTTGATAAAATTTTGTATGGAGGTAGCTGACACCCTAGATTAACATATAGGTTACCCACGGGATTGACATCTACGTGGGTGAAACCGTGGGGCGCAGATAGTGCTTAAATAAAAGCGCGCTGTCGGGTTTTCAACACTCGATTTAGAACCGAAAGAGAATCCAAAAGCGTGTTTCTATTTAGGCATTAATTTAGCTGTCGAGGCTGTCGTCTAGTGAAAACGGAATAAGCCTAGATGTAAGGATCGTGGCGTTCTGTTAATTTGTGACCTATCTAGAAAGAAAGAAAGAAAATACGTTTATTTGCGGTGAAAATGACGCAAAAAAGAACATATTAAGGTGAATGGGTAGTTGTAGCCCGCGAAATTCAATTTTTCTTACGTTTTTTGCAATTTTCAGGTCAGTGTCAGGTTGTATCTTGATCAAAATATGATTCGCGACTATAACAGGTACGTATTTACAGAATTATAATAATTAGAATCATCAATACATCTTTCTAAGTTAGATTTCTACCGTTAAGAACAAATCTCGTATGGAAAAGTGTTTATGGTAGAAATCTAACTTAAAGAGATATATTAATGATTCTAATGACTATGATTCTGTAAATACATGTCTATTATAGTCGCGAATCATATTTGGATCAAGATACAACTTGACACTGATCTGCAAATTGCAAAAAACTTAAGAAAATTTAAATTTCGCGGTCTACCATGGCACATTCACCTTAAACACAAAAAATAATATAGAAAGGTAGGGGGAAACATGCGTCACATCCACGCAAAACGGCTATCGCTCAACATTATGCTGCGACCCTATGCAAGACAGAGCTCTAGCGCTGGTTTTCAGCGACAGCCGGCGCTGACGTAATGACGTCGTCCGGTGCAGCAAACAATTATTAAAAGAAAAATAATTGAATTTAAAAGTGATGGAATAATTATACTAAACATTAAATAGACATAGGTACAGTACATGCTATGAGAATATCCTCCTTAATAAACGCTTTTACGCTTTATGTAGTGGCAACATTTCGAAGCGTCCTTATGAATTTGACGTAAGTGTACCCAACGTGCACCAAAGAAATTATGTTGTGATTATGATCTCAGTGACAAAATGGTATTGCATAAAGTTAGCCGTTTCTTCTTGGTGAATCTTTCCGATTAAGGTGTCTGTCTATCTATCTGTGTATCTATGTATTTTTCAATATTATCCAGAGAATCCTGAATACAGGTTGAGCATGACCCACATAAATAAGTACTTAGGTATGTCATATACAGGATGTGAATATGCGTAAGCAATCTGTCTCAACTTAAAACCGTGGTGTTGAGTCGTGTGTTTCAACTTGAGACGTATTTTCTGCTCGTGACATTGAGTGAGAGCTCTGCATCATGTCACGTTTTTGGAGTAGGCTTTCCCTGTCTGTGAATGAGTGATGACATTACATTCAAATCATATTGTTGGCGCAATTTTATCATAGAGAATATCTTTGGGTCTAGCATGAATGCGCAGAATAAATGTAACGTCAATTCGAACGATTTTAAAATTGAAAATAATCGTTGCGCACATAATAGGTATTGATTAATTTATATAATTGGAAGATTTTATTCATACTAAACATAGGTATACCTACCTGTTTCTACGATGCTTGCCGCAGAAAAATAAACCAAAATGATCTATATCATTTTGGTTTTTTTACAGAAAATGCTACTATAATCCTATCATTATAGTAGCATTTTCTGCAAAAAAAAACGTTACGTTGTCTTTGGTCTACTTAGAAATTAATATCATTGCTTCCTTACAACTCAGGAATATACGCTTAACTGCCCTTCTTCCACGTCTTTGGTTTTTAAATATTTAATAATTAAATAAATCTACATTTTGTCATAGTAACGCTCAACATGATTTGTAATGAACACAAACACGGATAGCTTAGTAGGTCATAATTCTGACAAGTGTACCTCAGTGAATCTGAGTTATTTTATACAGGCTTATTTTTTTTATCACCATCCAAATTTTTACAAGGTGTTCTACCCATGAATATGAACAACTTTCACAATGGGACCAACTCTGAAATCACGAAAAAAAAAAACAGCTGTTTCATACATTTTGGTCAAGTAGGTATTTAACTTTTGTATGAAACAGCTGATTTTTTTTTCGTTATTTCAGAGTTGGTCTCATAGTGAAAGTTGTTCATATTCATGGGTAGAACACCCTGTAAAAATTTGGATGGTGATAAAAACATAAGCCTGTATAGGGAAAACAATTTACTGCATCACTGTACAGTAACGTCATCAGTTGGAGCACGGGACCCGATCACGGGACCGTAGTCCCCGTGCTTAATCCAGGTGGAGAAACTAGGTGAAGCACGGGTCCGACCCTATTTTACCTACATATCGGTACGAAGTGTGAAGAAACAATATTTCTAAATACAACGGCCTATGTGGTTTCGAATAAAATTTTGACGGTATAGGTAACTACCCGAGGTAGCGGGATTGTCCGAAAGGGTTACCGCTACCCCGGAACACAAAGGGCTAAGGAAGGAACACGGATGGGTTTTAGTCAGTAAGAGTGACACTCCCCCTTCCGCTCCACCCAGGGCGGGAGGGGGTCATTTGATGATTTCCCATCCATAAAAAAAAAGTAACTACGAGTATTATCCGTCACGTCTCGGAAATATCGATCAGTTAAAACGTTTGTCACGTAACTATGTTTTTCTCACCATGCCGTTTTCACCCTGCGGTGGGCGTGAATAATTCTATAGAATACTTATTTCTAAGTTTCCATAGTGCTGTGAACATAGAAATATTAGAAACTAGAATTGGCACTTTTAGGTATACGGAGGAAAATTTAGCTCTAGGGCAGCGAGTTGTTGTTCTAGCACGTGAGATTCTTTCTAAAAATGTGATACAGCTAGGTACCGTTTTATAAGCTTAAAATATTTTTCTTATCATCAAGTAGCAGCTTTTTAAACATGTTGTTATTTTATAAACAACCCACTTTTAACTGTCATACTTAAAAGCATATTTGAGTTGTGTCTAGTTAAAAGTGTCTCGTCCTTTGAAGGGGATAGTAAACAAGTAACTAACCCCACCTGGGTTAAGAAAATAGTTTGTGTCACATCAACAATGCAAAGTTTTCAAAGGGATATTAGGGAAATGTGTACTTTTACCGACACCAGGCTTTGCAAACTGTCTTCACCATTTTATATCTGTGGTCACAAAACTATAGGAACATAACGGCTGCGATGTCGAATATTCTTTTGTCAAGTTTTTACACAAAAACAGATTTACGCGAAGGAATGCTTAATAGTTTAGGTTAAGGTAAAATCAATATTCATAAACGGTATTCGATCTGAATTGATTTCTGACTGGTGACCGTATTTTTATTGAATCGTCATAAATGGTGATTCATAAAATAGCTGTTTTTGACTACAGATTTCCTCATATTGTCTTCTTTTGTAGGCTTCTGTGTCACGAAGTAGACGAGAAAAGCTAGTGCTTCGGTAAAAAGAGAAGGCGAGTAAGTCAGCCATTTCATAAAGGACCTTTCAATTTCTAGACAGTGACGGAAAGAATGGACGATGATTTATTTATTTTTACTTCTTGCACACAATAAGGTACAGGCGCCAGCACATCGAGCTACTACAATCTGTCAAATTTATTTAATAGATTTTCGATGATTGGGAAAATTTGACAGTTTCGGGTAGCTTGATGTGCAGGCGTCTGTACAAAACGTCACGTCCCAGCCGCCGTGGAAGACGCTCCGGGCGTCGGGAGCCGCGTGAGACGCTCCGGACGTCGGGAGCCGCGTGACGACTCCCGGCCACCGTAGGCGTAGGCCTGCGGACGGAGTGTAATGGGTAGCTCACCGTCCGATCAGGACCAGGCCCGTGCCGGACGGCGCGTACGTTCTCCACGCGCGCCTCAAAGAGATGTCAGCATAAAGGAAGGGGCCTGCCAGGGCCGAAGCCTGCCGGGGGTGCGGGATTGTCCGAAAGGGTTACCGCTACCCCGGAACATAAAGGGCTAAGAAAGGAACACGGATGGGTTTTAGTCAGTAAGAGTCTGACACTCCCTTCCGCTCCACCCAGAGCGGGAGGGGTCATTTGATGATTTCCCATCCATAAAAAAAAGGCGTCTGTACAAAGGCGGACTTAATACCTTAGGCATTCTCTACCAGTCAATCAAGAGTGTTGTAGATAAGATGGCAAGTGCTCTGTTTAACAGGAGTCGGGGTTCATTGTCATTTACAGCATCGTCACACCGACATCCATATTAATATTATGACTCGTAAACTGAAAGAAACTGAAGAGATATTATGGAAATTATTAATTAATTAATAAGTAATGATAGCAACAATAGGCTAGTTTCCTAAAAAATTCTAATTAGTCCGTCAGTTAGATTATCAAAAAATATTGGACCCTTATTTTTTCTTTTGTCAATTATATAAAAAATGATGAAGATATCGCCCGTTAAGGTTCCGCGTAACGTCACGCCGTGCGACACTTTTTAGCACGGCGTGACGTCACGACCCCCATTCCCAAATTTTGACGCGCTTTATCTTTGTCATTTTTTGTTTGATTGACAAAAGAAAAAATAAGGGTCCATTATTTTTCGATAATCTAACTGACGGACTAAATCTAATTATTATTTTTTTACCCAGGAAAATACCCTATTATTTTATGAATCATTATATTGTATTAAAATACACAATACCACGTAAAAATGTAAAAAAAATAAAATAATGAATGTTATAAATCCTTTCTAATGCATGAAATAAAAGGCTTTTTTTATTTTATATATTAATTATGCCCTGTACGGCATTTGTTCAGGTGATACCTGATTCGTCTTGTCTTTAACCTGTTTAGTTATTTCTGCTTATAATATCTATCTAGAAATTGCATGACCATGAAAATAATCACAATGCAACAGTATATTTATTGTTCCCATGTCTTTTATCTCCCAAATTGAGTTAGTTCCGAACCAGTGAACTCGTTTTATGTGGGAAATTATACTATTTCACGGCATTTTCCCGATTTCGAGCGCAAAAGTGCCAAGTGTTCAAATAAACATTGTGTAAATCATTCGTAATGTAAATGTTTATTTCGTTAATATGGATACGATAATAAACATTGCCAATATTTTTCATACTATATAATATGACTTATACTCCTATTAATTATCATAACACACATTTCATTGCCTCAAGATCTCATTAAATGCTCCAGTAGTACAAATGAATCCTAATAATCGCAAGCTAATTGTTTGAAAGCTTCCCCGGACTTCCTCGCAGTGACGTCATGGCTAGGAAGAGAGGGAAAATAAAAAGATTGCGTAACTACCCTCTAGTGCTGATGTTGACATAACCTTATACAGGGTGTTACGGAAAGGGTATATCAATACAAACGGGTTGAAGAGTGTATCTGGTCTAGAATCTCTGTACAAAATTTCAGCTCAAAAGCATTAACTTTGAAAATGCTTAATATTTTTTTATTTCGACATCACGGCGCTGCACTGGCGCGCGGCGGCGTGATGTGCGTGTACTAGGCGCACAGACACACTACAGATAATGGATAACGACCCTCGTAGTGCGGTGACACGTTTTTTATGTTCTCAATTTAATAAACTATCGAAATAAAAAAATATTAAGCATTTTCAAAGTTACTGCTTTTGAGCTGAAATTTTGTACAGAGATTCTAGACCAGATACACTCTTCAACCCGTTTGTATTGATATACCCTTTCCGTAACACCCTGTATAATTTATCTAACGCATAGTCACATCATTTTACTATGGATGACTGATGCTGGCTGGCGAGAACGAGGTGAGATTGTAAAAAAGTTTTGAATAAAAGTTCACCATCAAAAGAGGTGTCGGATTTCAATCATGAAGAGAAAGGCTATCCTCAGATTTTATCAAAACACCGTTACAATAAAGTCGTTTCAAAAGTAAAATTATATGAACTTTACAACTAGCCAGCACAAAGTATTAGGTACCTACCACTTTTCCCCGTGATTTCTAGCGAAAAAAAAAATTATATATATCCTTAATTAACAAAAATAACAAAATTAAAACCTAACATATAGCGGAACTAAAATATAGCGTCGAAAAATTCATCCGCATCGCTGTCGATTGGTAATGTACCCAAGAGACTGGCGGCATTACCACGTTGTATGGCAATGCTAAGCCTTTAGCCAAGGAAAAAGCCAGCCCTTGGATCACGGGAAGTGTCAACCAGCCGTTTTGAAATTTCCTTAAAAATAAGAATAATTAATTTACTGAGAAAAAATAATTGTTAGGCGAATTAACACCCTATGGCAATTGGCCGTGCTAGAACCATTCATATAAGTGTCAAAATGAAATGACAGTTGGGATTTGAATTTATATGCGGACAATTTCAGTTGGTAGTAAAGCTTAGCAATAAATTTCCCTGACTTTACAATAAAAATTACTACTTCTTACATATCAGTCAAATCTGTTCGATGTTAAACCAATTTTCCTAAACAACCGTGTATTTCATCGAGTTCTCACAGTAACGCAAGTGTATGACCGCTGCTATTAGCCCAGTGGTCCTCTGTGAAAAACTCGCTGCACGCAAATCACGTCAAATTGCCGGCGGCGCTGCCTGTTTGTGGGGAAACATTATGTAGACTTTATAGTGCTTGCGTACGGCCTAGCAGAGTCCAGTGTACCTATATTATGAGTGTAGCAGTAGATACGTGTGCTTTTATTAGCTGTGGTTTTAGTACGCTCCGTGTTGGATGGTTGGCAGGACAAAGTAGGGTAGGTAGTAACATAAATATTGAATATTCTAAATTCATAGCAAACAATATTATTTTTTTAAATGTCTATGATAGGAGCCTTTTGGTTACTGTGCTTTTGGCCTCGTATAGGACTTCCTGTTTCATTTTTCTTTTTGTTACTTTTTATATAACTTGGTTTTTTATTGTTTTTACTGTGTTTAGTTTAGTTTGTGATCTTCCTGTACGAGTCGCAATAAATACTTTTTCTTTCTTTCTCAATATCGAAGTTATTGTATTGGGCCCTGCAATTTTTACATGACAAAATGGAAAACTAGGCCTTCAGTTGTGGGTTGTAGACGTAGTAGACCGTTGGTAACATAGGTTCCTACTGTAATTAAAACGTTCAACCTCTATTCGTAGTTTCATCTCGTCGACAATCAATGTGTAAACTACTCATTGACAGTTTGAAGCTGAGAATTGAATGCGAACGTTTCTTATGAAACTGGAATTGCACTGTCATGTTGCGTGTCTGCCGAACTGCGTGTCTGTTGAGTTCCGTTTCTGACAAGTTGCGAGTCTATCCTGAGAGATGACGAAATGCGTATTTGACCACTTGCATTTCTGACGACATGCAAGTGATCCCTCTACAGGGTGAAATTGAATTCATGGGCATCCTTTTAAAGGGTCATTGTAAACATCATTATGAACAACTTTTACTATGGGACTAAACCTGAAATCGTGAAAAAAAAAATCACCTCTTCCCTACATTTTGACGAGTTATGTGAACATAAATGCAAGGAACAGCTAATTTTTTTACGCGATTTTAGGTTTAGTCCCATAGTAAAAGTTGTTCATAATGATGATTACAATGACCCCTTAAAAGGATGCCCATGAATTCAATTTCACCCTGTATATTTATATGTAAAAACAAGGTCGATTTTATCTATCCCTGCAATTTTAGCATGGCTGCATGTGAAAGCCAAATAGTACGCACTGTGTTGTATCCCTTTCATGTCGCATTTCCCTCCCTGTCATCTATCATCGTTTATTTATAAAGCCGCTAAAACGTAGCAAACTGACAGACAGACACAAGTACTTTCGCATTCATATTCACGTAGACACGGGTGGGTAAAGAGGCTAAGACCTACAAACCTTACCCGTAATCAAACAATATTCTTATTTCCTCCGCACACAATAGCAGCTATTAAATACCACAAAATATTGAATAAGCAGCAATCAGCTACAAGTACGCAATCACTGAAATTACCCTCATCCTCTAACCTCTAAGCCTTATTAACTATTACACAGGCAGTTAATAAAGTACAGTCGACAAAAGAAGTTAGTGTGCAGCTTGTAGGTATGAACGTCTTGGCACGATGCGGTAAACACAGATATTATACATGAGTGATGTCAAATATTTCACTCCTCAAAAGATAATACAATTTAGTTTAAAAAATAAAATGATTAATCTAATAGACCTGGCATTAAATTAGGTACCTAACTTCAGACTGATTTGTCAGCACATTCTGCGTTATAAAATTCAATTGTAATGTGTCGTAAACTCGCAACTGAAAGTAGTTTGATCGCTGAAACACCACAATTTGCAGAAAATTTAGTTTTCTGCAAATTGTGGCCGGTTCATTACGAGAGCAGTGGTGGCCCAGTGGTAACGGTCCCGACTTGCGAGTTTTAGATCGTGGGTTCGAATCCAGCCAGGCGCTTTACTCTGTGTAAATAATTTCATCATCACTGCTCTCAAAATGGTGAAGGAAAACATCGTACGGATGGGAATGTGTCTAATACACGTCTTAGAACCAAAATTTCGAAGACGTGTGACATACACCAACCCGCGCTGGGCCCGCATGGTAGATTACAGCCCACTCAAAGAGAGGAGGCCTATGTAGTGTCCTATATAATATATAATTATGTAGGCACGTGATTATGAATATTATGCAATCCTATTCTTATATCGATCCGTTAATCACATAGTAGTGAGCTCCCTGCACACTTATCTATTTAGCTGTCAGTACAAAGTATTATAGCCACTAGGACAATGGAGCGTCATTGCATTGTTTTGTTGAGTGGGTAACAGTCAGGTCAGAGGTGACAAATGTTGCTAAACAAACCATGTTTGGGCCTTGTTCGATGTTGGTTCGTACAAGGGTCCGTTGTACGTAAGCTTAATAGAAGATTAATTACGATTACATAAACGCAAAGACATAAGAAAGACAATAATGCTATATTGGCGATTGAAAATGTCAATGTTTTATGAAATAACTTATAGAAAACTGTAACTACTCATTATAAACGTAACGCACATAAAGGGAAAGGAACTTTTACCAAGTGCTTTACTCTTAATACTGTTATGAACATCACAATGCCCGCAGCAGTGGATATTTGTGCCAAAGCCTGAGAAAGTGTCGATGACTATTAAACAATAATGTTCAAAAAGCGTTACACTGCCTTAGGTAGAGAAATTGATTCATATTAGTCTTGTTAACACATTAAACCTATTTACACATAAAGTATACAGTTTGACCTTTGTTGCACCTAATTATAAAGGTGGCAGCGACTGTTTCCGAAAGTGAAATTCATATTATATAAGTGAATGCTTCCGCGAGACGATTGCACATCCCAATAGAATAAGGTCCTTGAATCTTGATAACCTTTACATTGTTCGAGCGAACGGTGCAAGCCCAGCGTATTTAATAATTCAAACGGATTTGAATGAGATTCTCGGCGACAATATCTATAGCGAAAATCGCGGCGTGACGTTAACATCGTGAAATTGTATCGTGATGGAGTTTCGTGACGAGCCTTCTCTGGTTTCGGGAACTGAAATATGGCCGCGACAGATCTTTGACCCAGGTCGGGTAGGACAATAGCTTTACTTTCATCAACAAGGTCAGACGGACCGTTGGCTGCGTCAGTAGATCGCAGAACAAAAGAACACGCCGAAATTAAAGTCACTGGCATATAAAATGAGATTGAAGAGAGCGCCATGGAATAGGAAACGTTAGTTTTTTCATCAAGTGACTGTGTATATGAGACGTGTGAATATGGTTTGCTCATTACGGTTTAGGATTAGAAACTATCGCTGTCACTGGGAACTGGAACAAGATGGTCGATGCCATTGTTAGTGGCGAGAGGTTCGTTATCACTCTTTCAGCTTAATAGAAACTTACGATTTTTTACCGCATTGCTCTTACTTTCTATACGGAGCAATATCATCGCATCAATGAGACTAAATTCAATGATACCAGTATTGTAGGTCGAGTCTCCGAAGGTAGTTTCGATAATAAGAAACGAAAGAAGGTTAAAGAGGTAGGTAATTTGGTTTATTTGAGTAATTCATTGGCTCGTGATTGTTATTGACCAGAAAACTATTATTATGTGGAACAACGTCTTTTTATTATTTGCAATTTCGTGTTTGGCATGGTTCTAGATTGATATTGTATGAATAGTTACGGTAAAACAGAAATTGAAGAAAGGTTTAAAATGAGCGCAAAAAAGTATGCGTATAGAGATGAAGCAAACTGGACTACGTAGGTAAGGAACAAGAAATTGTTACATTTATTTATTAAAGGTAAGTACAGCAATGACTTAAATGAAAACAGCTATCAAAAAGAAACAAGATCCAAAAATCAATTTCATATATGCCAATAAAATAATTTGATCAAACCCGATAACAATTTCGTTTATCTAGACCACCTGTAGACTTAATAATTAAGCAATTTGCCGCAACTATCTAGTCTGATGGGGCTTGTAGACATCCGAAAGCACTAATTAAACATAATGAAGAAAGGAAATGCAACGGTTTTGCTCAATTAATTGTACCGTCTCACAAAATTACTTGGGAACTGGGTATGTGTGACGAATGTATTCATTGCCAAGGTTTTGATATCACAATGCGTCCAGTAGTTATCCGGCGTAAAAAGGTAGAAAACTATTGTGATCTTTAACAAAGGAATGATGGGTCTACGTATTGTAAGGAAATGGATACGGATGCGTGCGATAATAACGGTTTCGGTTACTCTGCATGCAATGAGATGTTACGAATGCTAGGTTAATTTCTCTAGCTGGGAAACGAGGAAAATCTTAAGGTGTGGTTAGTGATGTAAGATAAGTCGCGAAGGTTTATGGCAAAAGGTACTTAAATTGAAGTAAAATATAACCTAAATAAAACTACATTTCCTATGCATAAAACATTTCTCAAACTAAATCCAAACACATAAATGAAAGATAATATTAATCTACTTCATGTTCCGCAGACAGTTCCGGATCATCGTATAATTTAATGCAAATAAACAGATTTAATTTCCGAGCACTTATAGAAGTTCACACACCAACGAGGTTCTTATTAGTTACTAGCTGCGCCCCGCGGTTTTACCCGCGTAAATGTTGATCCCGTGGGAGTATCGGGATAAAAAGTAGCCTATGTCCTTTCCCGGAACTCAAACTATCTCTATACCAAATTTCATCTAAATCGTTTCAGCGGTTTAAGCGTGAAGAAGTAACAAACATATAAACACACACACACACACAAACTTTCGCCTTTATAATATTAGTGTGATGAAACATGTCAGACTAACTACTAATCTAGATGCTCAACTACTAACAATTTGTCGACGTAACCTACAATAACTGTTAATCCATCACCATCATCGAGTTACAAGACCACCAATTTAATTTAACGTCCATAGTTTAATTATATAATGCAGAGACAGGAATAAATTGATAACATGACTGAACAGAAATTTACTTCAGTTAAACAATTTGATATGAAATGTCATAGCTAATTGAACCTCACGTATGTAACACAAAGAAAGGCATGGGTCAACGATACAGCGAGCTAACGGTGTACGGATGTCAACCTCGAGAAACAAGTTTGAGACTGGCGAACTGCCGCCATGCCGCTAAGACCATAAAATACGCTCCGATGACAAACCAGGATAATAATATGTTACTGTTTATTCCGACCACGAAATTCCTAGAACTTACGCTAGCTACTGACATTTTGACATCGGTGGCAATACAAATCATTTAGATAATGTCAAACGACAATATGACGCCGAAACTGAGATAGATCCGGTGATTGACAACTTTTTACTGACGTCCAGACATAATGTTACAGATAGAGGAAACAAATTGCGTTTGTCAAGTCTCTCCACTAATATCAGATGTGCATGTAAATCACCTTGATTGTACACTCCTGCTTTCTTTTGGGCTGCTTCTTAAATTTCACATTCACTTTCGTCAATATCGATCACAACTTATTCTACGTCTTGATAACCATCAAGATCATTTAGACGCTCGTCAACCACTACTAAAATAATGACCAGGCAGTTAGGATTAATTGTGTTGTAGCATGTTGTATTGTATTCCATTGTGATAAGGTTCCTATTCATCAACTTTACAATGATGTCGGCAAATGGTAAGTTTGTCGAGCGCGACACACGTGTCTGCTTATGTCCGTTCTGTCACAACACTGTCTAGTTGTCGTGACAATCGTTGACTGGTGAAAATCTTTGAGAACATGTTTTCTCGATTTGCATCCACAACATTTAAATACCCACAAGCCGCGAGACAGGAAAAGCCTATGAGAACGAGGGAAAGCGTTCTATAAAGTAACATTCAATTCAAGTAACCAGTGCACTTGTTCGGCGGCTTTTGATATGAGCCAGTCCAAAATTAAAGTTTCCGGTTCTCCGATCATAAAGCGAGGTAATTATAAACTCTCAGAACATAGTCTAAAACAAAAGAACTCATTTAAAGTCTACACTGTTGACATTTTCACACAATTATCAGATTCCTCGCATCTTAATATAGGTGTAAGTGAATTCCATACAATTACTGTAACTTTCTAGTGTGCAGGAATCGCTTTCAATGGTGCTTAAGTAAAAGCCAGGGTCATATGTGATCATGTCGTGACGGTCTTTTACATTTATGGGCCTACGAGTGGGTTATTGTTTACAGCTATCGCCGGAATTCAGGCTAAATGCATACACAATGCTTTACCGGCTTTTAACGATTTAACTGAGAATTTAAATTGTGAAGGAGGTCGTGAATTACATTGTTATTGAAACGCTTTCAGACAAAGTGTTGTTAGAGATGAACCACTAATTGATTTAATGGTCGAGAAAACTAAAGTAAGAGGATTTCTAAAAAAAATAATTAATTGCCAAAATGAAGCACAATACTTCCATTAAATTAGAAAGATAAATAGAAACACATGATTACCAACTTTCTATAATAATAAACAAGGCAAGTATGTTATCATTTACAAAAGTCTAGGTTATAAAGCAAACGGAAATTAGTTAATTATCGTAGATAATGTGTAATTAATCGAGTGTGACCTTTATTTGTTTTGTACCTTACGCTGATGTGAAAGTGACCGCAAACCAAAGCTTCGTATATAACAATGCACAGTCGATTAAAGAAAGTTTCACTAGTTAACTCATATTGGGTAACAGTCCGGTCATATTGCCTATGTAATTCCATTCATACAGTATTAAATGAACTGATTAATTGAACACCGCGCCCGGTACCCTTATCTGGACTCTTTCAATCACCTATCACAACTAATACGTCTAAACGAGACAAAGGCATCAGCTAATTTGCTTGTCAGTACAAAATAATCAACATTGATCTAAAGTCGCCCGCTAAACAATAAGCTCCTCTGTTACCAACGCAATTAAGACTTTATTCTGTAGCATTACAATATAATTCTACTTGTGTTTGAATAGAGTGTCTTCTTCGCCATTTCCAACTGACAAATTAGTAGCAATCAAATTCGTACCGTGATTGGTTATGATACGTTTTATTTTTCTTTATCTTTTAGAATGTAGCTTCTTTTAGTTGGAAGAGTGTGTCAAATGAGAGTCAATTTGCTGTTTGAGGCTGGTGTATGCCGTCGATAGCCTGAGGTGTAACTCATTAAGTATACTTTCGCTGTTCTCGTGACGTGCTTTACTCGTTCTTTTATCATTACCTCCACCTATCTCTGTATCTAAGATCTAACTCTGATTGGGAAACCAGTTCACATGAAGTAGATTCGTTCAACCGTAATTTCCTGTACACAAATTAATATTTCGAAACTTGCAAAACTAATATCGATTTTCAATATAGCCAAGTTCGTTGATTGATTTCGGAATGACAAGATGTAAAGGAAGGAAGCACTTGAACATTACCCACACATATTTGAGTACCCCTGTCCCCAAATGAACAAGATATTTGATGTCAGAACGCGGATTTACAAGCTTTTGAATGCAGTGATGAATGAGTTACATAATACTATTTATAATGACAGCACGAGAAGTAAAGGAAGTTTGCAAATATGGAATCTTGTTACATACGCAAAACAAGATTTCTGACGTCTGTAAAATCAAACCAACAGACTACCATAAACTACAACGTTGTTCCGAGTTCAATAAACTTGTTGGATCCAAATTACTATTTTTTTCTTAATAACCGTAGCATGGCATTAACATCGGCAGTCGGCCTCCGAAGATCAAAGCTGTAATCGCACAGAAGTCACGACACGATACTATCTAAGTAAGATTTGACGTCCAATCATCTACTGCATTGATTCTTAAAACAAAGATACAATCAACTATGATGCAAGACATGAACCCTATGCCTTTGTATTAGAAAGCAGTTTCTTGTGTAGTGACAGCAGAAGTAATTTAGCAGGACTGTATGTAAGTGTCGATGTTGATCGATGAGTTTGCAATACAAATGACGACAAGTGATGTTCATCTGTGCTTTCTGATATAAAGTTTATTTGGTTGACGAATTTGAACTTTATCTTCATTGAACAGAAAATATTTTCCCATGTTCTGGAAATTTCACATATTCGTGCGATGAAGAATTACATGACTTTTGTGCGTAGCATTTGTATAGTAATAACAGTTCAAAAGGAACACGTCTCAATTACAAGTTCTTGGTAAAGTAAGGTGACTTGAAAACCTCGCAAAAAAAACTGCTACCACAGTTATGACAATAGTAGTGAATGTAGTCCTTCTAGTTCATGTCTCACGTAGTTCACGCAAATCTTAACGACAGTATCACGACTTATATTTAAAAAAAGTTTACTGTATACTCAACAAAATCTTTATGTTCGTCTTCTAGTTGTGCTACATCATTAAGATTAATGTTCCATTCAGCAAATACTATGGTTCTTGCAAAATTCAAACATCATAATCGTAAATTGTCACAGTCATTATATTAATCGAATAACACGTTCAAATAGCACATAATGTCCAATCATCTTCAAGTTGATTCATGTTTCAATAAATTTCAAAAGCGTCTTCCTCGAAGATATTGCTTTTTGTTGCTATTTTATTCGCTACTATTTCATTGATTTGACATTCTCTGATGTATGTTGATACATAGAATATTGTTTCTGAATCGTGTACTATTATAGGGATATAAATTTTATGAAGACACTTACTATGTTTGTGGACGTCTTCTTAATTATTTGTTGGTTTTTGGGTTGTTACGACTGTTGTATGACAGGTTATTATAGGTACTTATAGGATGCACCTAGACATATGGGCCAATCATCACACAGTGGGTGACTGTAACGTTGGAGCAGTCATCACACTTTTCATTTTCTTTTTGTTAGGTTATATATCATGTAGAACGTTCAAATTAATGTAATAACGCATCCCTAAGCTTGGAAAATCTGGAGTTCCTCGCTTATGAATATATTGTTTGCAAACATCTCTCTATTTAAATGCCTCCTATTACATATTTTTGACATTTTGTGATGCATAGTCTACATGAAATATCGGCGCTGAATTGTGTTACATTACAGAAATGTTTATGAAGACATATCTTCGTTATTCGTTGACGTCTCCGTGGTCATCTTCGAAATTATTTGCAGTTGTTTTGTTATTTTGATTTATTGTAACATTAAGAAACATATCTTCTTCTGTTAGGGAAAGTTCAGCTACATGTAAGGTGTCATTATAATATATGATCTGTTAACTTAAAGGTGAGAGGTGATCATCACGAGGCTATTATAAAGGATTACTTATCTTAAAATGTTATCATTATATTAACAATGGAAGTGTAGACGTGTTAGACTGTTAGTGGTAGACCAATTAACAATTTTTTTATGTCATCACCATCAACATTTTTCATCATAAGGTAATAGTTATAAAAACAACAGCACCTTGAGGCTTTTGACTTACTGGAGTTTTCGAAAACCCCATTCTCACACGGTTTGCCTAATTTGATGTTCCCAAACTTAACCTAACCTAAGAGAGACTTAGTAAAAGCTCATGGATCTTACACAAAATAGATTCCAATAAAAGATACAAATTCTGAACAAGACGAATTTAAGTATCTTCATAATATACTAAATTTATTGACACACAGATTAGTACAACTGCAACAAATATAGACCATCACAGTACAAAGGACTATCGATACGTTTACCATAGGTATGCTTTCACTGTTGAAGCTATTTCCTCATATTTGTTCACGCGGAGCTCGGTGCCTTATAGGGTCTGGTGAAAGGGGCATATTGTCTTACTAGTCTTTTGTAAACGGCTGATCTATTGCTAATATGGGGCTTGTCAGTTAACGGGCCTTTTTTACTGGGTTGATCAAGATTTGGTTGGCATTGGTTTATATTTTCGGCTTTATCGTGTATAGTCTTATGTCCTGAAACGTAAAAGGTATGTAATGTATTGTTCTCTCTCTTCATCTAATAGACATACAGAAATAAGTAGTTATTTATTTATTTGATTACAGTAAAGAAGAGAGGTCATAAATTTTTGTTTAATATTGGTAAATGCAGCGTTATGACTTATGGTCGGGGGTTGAGACCAATAAAATATGATTATAGTTTGGGGGGTATAGTGATCACTCGTGTCACCAGCGTTAAGGACTTAGGAGTGACCTTTGACCGCAGTCTGACATTTAAAGACCACGTGTCTGCCCTTGCAAGGGAATCCTTCAGGCGTCTGGGATTTGTCCTGAGGAACGCTCGTGACTTTCGCAATCCCAGTATTATTAAACTTTTGTACACCACTTTGGTTCGGAGTAAACTCGAGTCCAGCGCCTGTGTCTGGCATCCACATACTGCGTCTCAGACACTGATGCTTGAGAAAGTTCAGAAAACCTTCCTGAGATTTTTGTATCAAAGGCTTTACCATTACTTTCCTTTCATGTACCCAACGAATTATCTTCTAGGGGTGTTGGGCTTCAATTCGTTGGAGGTAAGAAGGGGCTTTGACCAGCTCTCTATTGCCTGTAAGACCCTAACCGGTCGTATTGACTGCCCTGAGCTCCACGGACTTTTCTGCCGCCTATTTGTGCCCGACAAATACCTTGGGCACCGTCAAAGCCGCCGCCATAACCTGTTCGCACTACCGCTATCTAGATCTGTTGCTAGAGCCGAATCACCAGTATGTCGAACCCTAAGGATGCTAAACGCCCTCCTGACTGCTGACCCTGAATGTGATGTGTTTGCTGATGAATGGAAGAAGATAATGCGTGCTTGTCTGGTGTTTTGTGAGAGACGATATGCGAGGGTGTCCACTGTTACATGTTAGTTTATGATGTATTTAATTTATTTAACCATTTACTCAAACAAATATTAGTAATTTTATCCATGAATTGTATATCTTTGAATTTGAATTTAATTTTTGTATTGTATGTTATTTGAATGCTTATTTTATCCTAATTTTTATAATTCTATGTTAATTAATGTAATTGGACCTGTGCCGTTTTAATTAACTATAAATAAACAAATAAATAAATAATAGAGAGAAATAAATAAAGTAAATATAGAGATAATAGGTACGTGTCAAATTGGAATAAAAAATAGGAGCTAGAAGCATATTTATTTAATTTAAATTGGCATTTTGACTGTAGGTATAATGGGTTAGTTAAAACTGTTTTCATCTCTCTATTTTCGCAAAAGAATAAAATTGCTAAAAGTCTCGAGTAAACTACCCGTAAATGAAATAAAAAGTCCCGCCAGAGACATAAAATTAAAATAATGAAACTGAAACAATGTGAGGACTCCATTCATTAAAAGTAACGTCTGCAAAAAAGGCACTGTCCAAGGTATAATGTTGCTGAAAGATTCACAGATATTAAAGGTAGTAACTGAACTATTTTTCCATATTGGCTGAATATTTTAAAAAAATCAAAGAAATAAACGAATATTCTGGTCTGAGAAACGGCATTGCTGCATGCGATTATCAAGAAATACCAATAAACCATCAACGTATGCAAAAATCTTGATAAAACTAACAAAGGGAGCAAAAAAGCTGGGTCCGATGCATTAACGAAGCTGTTACATAGGTACTATAAAGGTATAAGAAAGTAAGAAATGGACCGGTTCCATTGTAACTGGTCGACAAGGCCGTTACCGCATGCCTGTTCACACAGAGCTGACTTATCAGAAGGACGTATCGTGACAGGGCCAGTCTCCCTTCTGGGAATGTTTAAAGAGATGGTTGTTGGCACGGAAGGTTTGAAATTGTTGCTGATTAATCAAATAGCGGTGCTATGAACAATGTATTGATAATAGGTATGGCTGAACTTAAATTGATACCTGGAAATGTTATAGATCGTGCACGAATGGGATTTGTCGACGGTGTTAAGCCTCAAGGTATTTTAATCTAAGTAAATTAGGATAGCTGAAGGTGCTATCTACCTAGCATATATCCTGCAGAATATCATACATTTTTCTGATTGTGTTTACTGTAGTCAATCATATACTTTTAGGCATTATAAAACTTGCGTTTTTGCGTTTAGGTCCTGTAATCCCCTTAACCTAACTATAACCCATACAGCACAGAGCACACAGACTGATAAGTGCCAGAAAGTTAAATTTTATTGCTCGAAAGCTCCTCTAATATAAATTACAATAGCTTTGCTTTCTCAGTACGTGTGAACAATATCATTTTGACATTACTATATGCAAATAAAAACGGTAATAGCGTCGCATTATGGCACTTTCTATAGCTATTAACTATGGCTAGAGTTGATGAGCCTTCATTTATCGTTGCAAGCGTTCTAAGAACTGAACTTTATGATTTCTAAACCACTTTGTTATGTTCTTGACGTGTTTTAAAGGGATGTGGAAGGTTTGAATGTTAGGCGATTTCGGTATTGTCAAGTATGGATGTCCTGACATCCCCTCCTCTCAAATGATACGAACTCCAAACACTAGTCTGGCTGGGGTTCCAGAAGCCAAAAAACCTGTTTTTTTATTATTTTTTTATCTTTATCTAAGGCACTGTTTGCCAGTGTTGTTGTCTACACTTTTGATCATACAATTCTGATTTACTTCGCCAGAAATTAAACGATCATGAATTACATACAGTCATTAATCTTTTACACCTTCCGTCCACTCTACAGCGTGTCCAATATATTCAAATCACTCGATTACAGAGTTGTAGACCAATCATGTAAATTAATCGATACCTAGTCGGAATCGATTTTATTTGACACTTCCTCTGTGTAGCGATTAGCGTCGATTTGAATGTATTTAATCGAACTTTTGATTAGTGTTTATACGTTTTAATGCAAGGGCCATGTTATGTATATGTAATGTAGCATTTAATTAGAAATAAACACGTCGTTATATTATTTACAATAGGAAATAGTTCTCGACATAAAGTCATGAAGATATTAAAGTCTTGTTCGAGCAAGTAAGCCGCCATTTCTTCGGTATAATGTACGTTGAATACGCGGTTGTAATTGTGCATTTTCCCATCGGAAAATAATAAGAGAACTCTTGTGTTTGTTGTGACCAAGCCAGGCTATATGGTTTAAAAGTCAGGCGAGATTTTCCCTTTAATGTTGTGATTGTAGAGAAAGTGAAAAATATATGGAGCATGAAAATGTACTAAAACATAAAATTATAATAAAAATCATATTATTTAGCACAGTATGACTTATGCAATTTTTAATGCAGTGTGTACAATTCTTTTTTTCTATTTAGTAAAATAAATATCATCGTTCTTGTTATCAACTAAACGTCATCGTCTGCTGGATCTGGATACCCAAAGAATTCAGTCAGAAATTAAACAAAAAACTCCATTTTGAATGAAAACAATAGTTATTTAATAAAAATGATGCACAGTTTCATTCACCTGTACCACAGACTATCTACATGAAATATTCCCCATTCATGAATAATAGGGAGTTATGAATCTTTTGCCAGACACACGATCGAACACCGGAAGCTGCGGCGGGGTCCGGACACTGTGGGGAGTGTCGGACATTGTGGTGGCGGTGTCCGACATTACAGGGGGTGTCAGACATTCAAGTATACGTCCATACGCGCTATTATTGTTTCAATAACTTTTAGGGGCACCTGCGGCTTTTATTGTCAATGGTTTTTAATATTGCAATATGCAATGGTAGTATCTACCATAGTATCTGGTAGGTAGCCAGGTGTTAATAATTTCAGTGAAATGGATGGCGTTGTCTTTCCCCATCGTGTGAAGATTTTTCACAGCGAAGATATATTTCAAGTTGTAAAATGAATGGTCAGTCGTTTAACTACAAATACATCGGCTTATTTATCGATACGCACGAATTACCTACTAGCGAATCGTCACTTTTTTTTTTCTCTTTTTTTTCACGTATTTAATTTATTTGAAGGCGAGTCGACAAATCCAGAAATATGTATTAGGAAATTGGTACATTTTGAATTTTATGCAATAAAGTATAGGAAAAAGGACACTAGCACACAGAAGTTATAAGAGTTCAATATTATAAAACGCGTAGATACTTTTTTCGAGAATCGACTAATTTATTTTTACTATAAAAAGCCAGTACATGGAATGGTACTTTATTGACCGTAACGGTGAAGATTAGGTTCTTGTTATCTCATCATAATTAAGCTTCACATAATAAGCGTCAAAATCATTTAAAGGTCGCTGGTCTGTCTAAAAACTAAGTAGGTAGGTACTTATTTAATCACCACATACATCATAAAAAACATCGCAATTACACCTCACGTGCGCTATACAAATATTTTGTGTAAAGAATATACTTAAAATCCGCTAATAAAAAACACGTACACACCAATTTTCGCAAGTGACCGACAATTACGTAATACTACGCGTGTACTTCGTAGTATAAGGACATTGACATACTGGTGACTTATTTGTGTGATTTAAAAGCGTTGCAGGTGATTCACGAATAAAAATTACAAAAAACTAATCTCTAAGTTTTTCAACGAAGATACGAGCCCGTCCGAAAGCAGTTAATCTGCCGAAACAAAGTGGCAAATTAAATTTTTCTGACGGCCTAAAACACATATTAATCTGTCAAGCGCCGCTAATGAGACACAATTGATTTTCTATTGTTTCAACGCCGCCGCCGATCGGCGAACCGCGCCGCTTGACCGGTTAAACTAAATTAATCTTATGTTCGTAATTGATACGTAACTTCGGTCGAAATTAAGGATGTTTTGCTTAGAACCCTAATTGCAGGAGTCAATCCAAATCCGTGTTTTTGACATTCCTACATACCTCTGGTGCTGGTTTTGAATGGTTGGCCAAAATAAAAGCAACCAATCATAGGAAATATGAGCTTTTGCAGTCACTAAGGTTTCGAAAAAGTAATGGTTAGCTTAGTTACAGATTTATTTATTTATTTACTGGTCTATTGATCGATAGACGACTGATCAGTGAGACTGCCTACTCAGTTTGTTGTCAATTAGATCAAATACTTACACGTGGCACTACCGACACTCCTGCGTATGAGTAGCATTTCTGAAAGCTTATTCATAAATTAACCTGCGGGGTAATTGCGTAACACACTATCAATAGCAATGGCTTTTATTTTGACAGTTTAACAACATTCATTGCGTTATTTACGTTGTTGAGGGGACAAATTTTTCGAACATATGAAGCAATGGATTAGTAATATCCTTCAAAATAATTCAGATTGCGATTGCAGATAGTGTGTTACGCAATTAGAGTGATGTTGTCAAAATTAATGATTGATTATTGTCATTTTGGTAAACCAATCAGAGGAGAGCTATCTAACGCGACAGTTATTTTATAAACAGAGATTTTATGAGGGTTTCAAAGCTGGGAGTCGGCAGTGTGACACCAGTCTTATCGTCACCGAGATGTCAACTCATTGTCGGGTGCATGCTAAGAGCCGTGTGCGAGGGCCGTGAAGGTCGGAGGTATAGGTGAGCGGCTCTTAAATAAATGCCCTCATTTGTTTTATGTGTATAATTATGTGTACTTACTTGTATGAATGAATCATTCGCTAATTTTAGAATCTTTAGATAAATGCGGGCTGTTGAGGCTGTAGTTAGTTTGTATGAACGCTTGTGACCGTAGAATGTATGTCGAAGAAACGCTTTGTCAGAGTACAGTAGTGTCGGACTTAAGGTATTTCGAACTAAAGTGTTGTCGAATTAAAATCTTGTCGTATTACAGTTTGTCGAAATTCATTTGGTAAGTCGTATCTACCATCATCCTTCTACTCTCATACCAGTTTTTCGGGTCTGCGCAGTATGTATTCTTCTCCTATACATCTCAGCATAAGCATAGTATAATCAGCCTATAATTTTCCCACTGCTGGGACACAGACCTTCTCTCTTTGAGAGGGAGTGGGCTGTGATCTACCACGCGGGCCCAGTGCGGGTTGGTAGATGTCACATGACTTCGAAATTTTTGGTTGTAGGACACACGTTTCACGATGGTATCCTTCACCGTTTCGAGAGCAGTGATGATGAAATTTATTTACACAGACATCTCTATTAACTGTCATCTCAGAAATGACTCTTTTGCAAGCCCGATCATCTTTTACACTATTGTATCGGCTGTTGCCGCTTCGACAATAAGGGACTGATGATGGTTCATGAATTTAATTTACTTTTTTACTTTAATTAATATGATGATGACGTGACGTCTCCGATGAAGGCGAGACGACGACCATGACTCGCCCCCTGGCGGCGCGAAGTGGAGATGCGGTATGGCTCCGCAGGCATGGACGCGGAAAGTCCTGCCGTGCGCCATCTGGCGGTGGCGGGGCCGTAACAACTATCCATCCATCGTTTCATTGGTCTTCCCCTAATTAAAGATTTTTTGACTTCTTATCTGATTTGCTCATCTGGTGATTGATTTATAAATGTTGCTTAAAGTTAAGTAAGTAATGGTTAGCGACTGCATAACCGTACATTTTTTGATGTTTAACTCTTAACTTTAAGCAGCGTTTATAAATAAAGGCCATACTCCTTAGATGTTCACTTCAATGAACGCCGAAAGTCTAAAACTTCTTATTCAAATAAGCGCAAATAAGATTCGCGTCCGGACCGCGTTTCCCACGCGCTCATTGCGCGACCGCTCATTTCAGAACTTCACATAGTTTCTATGTCACATCATTAATAAATAACAATCGAAGATTTACGCCTATTTAACCAAACTCATTACGACGTCAATAAAACAAGGACATAAATTAATAATTTACAACAAACACTATGGATTGTATACTTTGACAGCTAGTCGCAAACAGACTCATTATGTGGATAAGGCGGTTCCAATTAGACGAAATTATGTACTTATTGACCATTTACAAACAAATAATAAGGAGTATTGTTCAGTCGAAAGTGTAGGTTTGTTTGTTACGCAATATTTCTGTAACTGCTTAACTAGACACATTGCAATAAGTACGAGTACAGTTCGCTTTTCTGACTAAATTCTACTCTGGTCTAACCACACCAGCGGTAAAAGCTTCCTTTTATTTTTGAAAAAATACTACACACATTGCAGCGTTTTTCCGGGTCAAACGAAGTAAGAAAAACGGCCGGCTGAAACCGCAAACGAACTCCAGACTTTAAGAGTTTTTAACTAAAGGAGAGGTTTTATCTAAAAGATTAGTGCTATGTTTGCGTACTACGTGTAGATATTTATATGTTTGTGTAAAATATCAGGACAGGAAAATGTATCAAGGTTTGTTACAAAGTTTTTACACCACCGTTGCGATGCCAGCAATGCGGAAACTAAGAAAAATAAAAGAAAACGTATCGCTTTTCACGGCGAAATCGCAGCAGCAAGCGGTGCTGTACACACAACAGCAACAGCGTTATTATCCCGGAAAAATAAGCTGTACCATAAACAATCCTACACAGAAAAGCGCGACTAACTAGCCAAACTAATGTATACTGGAAAGCTAGCTATATAAATAAATCTGTCAATAAATTAATACTAATAGCTTCAAGCGCAGTAGATAATTTACTTAATGTCGCCTAAAGGCCTATGCACATAACATTTTCTACAAGAAAAAACGATGTGCGTATACCGAAAGGACAGCGAAATATTCGTAGCCCGTACCTTTGGACATCTGACATAAATATCGATGTAAACTTGCAGAAAAGTCGACCCAGACACGCCAAAAAATGCGATTTAAAGAGCTTTGTCGATCTTTTGGCGAAGATTACGCGCGGTACCTACTGAAGCGCGGAAACAATAAATTGTTGTGTGTTCATAACTGTGTTGTCTTTGTCGAATATTTAACGATGTGCGATCCCAAAACACATGATAAATTATAGTGTGCATAGGCCCTACGCAATAAAGTAAGTTACGTATGCACAGCTTACGAGTGGTTATGTTGTACGAATTATTTTTAATATTGGATTACAGCGTTGTCAACTGGAAGTGTCAGGTAATTTTATTGACAGCAAAATACACTAACAAATACATTTTTTTACAGAATCAAATCAGGTAATTTTACTGACAGCAAAATACACTAACAAATACATTTTTTTACAGAATCAAAGTCATATGTAATCCATACTAATATTATAAATGCGAAAGTGTGTATGTATGTCTGTCTGTTACCTCTTCACGCTTAAACCGCTGAACCGATTTCGATGAAATTTGGTATAGAGATAGTTTGAGTCCCGGGAAAGGACATAGAATACTTCTATCCAGATATTCTCACGGGATCGACACTTACGCGTGTGAAACCGCGGGGCGCTGCTAGTAGGATATATTTCCATTTTTTTTCAAGATTTGTTTTGAAGCTGTACTACATTACCAGAGGCATATTATTGGACATCATTAGCTACCTACCACCACTTTATTTAGAGATACCTAAGCAATTTTAAAAAAGCTGAGCAGTGGTGGCCCACTGGTAATATCCGCGAGTTCGATCCCAAGCAGGCACTTTACTTTGTGTACATTATTTCATCACCATCATCTTCCTGCCCTTATCCTATGTTACTTGGGGTCGGCGCAACACGTTTTCTTCTTCCACTCTCCCCTGTCAACCGTCGCGCTATCATTCACTCCCTTCTCTTTCATATCATTCCTCACACAATCCATCCATCTTTTCTTCGGCCTTCCTCTCCCTCTCCATTCATCAACATGTATATTCATCACTCTTTTAGTCACATGCGTTTCGTCCCTTCTCATCACATGCCCATACCAAGCTAAACGATTTCCTTACAACTTTTCTGTCACTGGCGCCACTTTCAAACTTCCTCTTATATACTCATTTCTTACTTTATCCATTCCAAATTATTTCATTACCACTGCTCTGAAAACGGTGAAGGAAAACATCGTGAGGAAACCGGCATGTCGTAGAACCAAAAATTCAAAGACATGTGATATCCGCCAATCCACATTCAGCCCGGGTGGGGGATCATGGACCACTCCCTCTCACAGAGAGGAGGCTTGTGTCTCAGCTGTGGGGAAATTATAGGCTTATTTTGCTATGCTCACAAAGATCAAGAGAAAACTGGGCGGCATTAAAAATAATTTAACGATAATTTCTTTCGCATAATAAGTAGTCATAAAACAGTTCTAGCTTCCCATCCATCAGTGGTTCCTGTTATAATAAAGCTAACTAGTAATTAGGAAGTTGACACTAAAGAAAAATTACATGAGAAACTCTTGGGGCAAAACTTATTGGTTTTTATGATCTATGGATCAGCCGTGTCAATAGTTTATGGTCTACCATAAATATAGGAAACAGAAGAAAGATGTCTTCCTCAGTTTGCATAACTTCGCTTGCGGTTTTATTTTAATTAGATATTACCTATAAAGATAATATTTAATTATCATTTTTTTGTTGCAATGCACAATGTAATGAAAATTACTGCTCATTATCTGTAGTGTGTCTGTGCGCCTAGTACACGCACATCACGCCGCCGCGCGCAAGTGCAGCGCCGTGATGTCGAAATAAAAAAATATTAAGCATTTTCAAAGTTAATGCTTTTGAGCTGAAATTTTGTACAGAGATTTTAGACCAGGTACACTCTTCAACCCGTTTGTATTGATATACCCTTTTCGTAACACCCTGTATTTAACTGCTGTATTCCTTTATTATCACATATATAAACTACCTACTTATATGCAATCTACAGTCGAAAAATGAAAATAAATGGTCATCAAGCATCAGCTTTAGGTTTTATACTTGTATCAGTTATATCTTGAATGTGGGTTATACGAGTATTTCCCGACCAAGTGTCAATTTAATTAAATGATAAAAATGACAGTCTAAGATAAAAATGATAAGCATCAAAAAAGCATAAAATGATATTGTCGTATTTTTGTTATGTATTTTCTGGTGTACAATAAAGTAGGTATAGACATAAATAAATAAATACATAATGATGCTAATGATAGGTGACAGTGACAAGTAATCGCTGAATGGGAATTTAACGTTTTATTTCCGAGAGTTTTCATTACTTTTCAAAAGCCACACGCCGCCCAGCGACCACATCTCACAAATCCAAGACCAACATACGACCAAGAGAAAACGATACACAATACCTCCATATCAATAGTGTTCGCTTAAATAACAAACATATCCGCAACGGATACGGTTAGCTGCTGATCCAACCGCCTTTTCCCACAATATTACATGACCACAATTACGCAGACATGATCCTTATACTGTTATGTAAAGCCTTCACTTTGGCATGTAACACAGTGGCTATGCGGAATTCCTTTGTCATACATTGACAAGTATGAATGATGTATGGATGGAAATTATTTTACGTCCAACGGTTATTTGATAGGGTATTAATTGAATTTTGTTTGTGCTTTCATAGAATGGAGAAATAACAAGCAAACATTTAGCTTCCGATTTGTAGAATAGATCTTTATTTGCTTAGAATGTAGGTACATAAAAATGTATGCCGATGCTAATTAATTAAATGCTATTTCGAGCACCCATAGCTTTGAAGCCAGTTTAAGATAATTTCAATAATTTCCCGATCATGTGTCGATCCTGCAAATGTAATTTATTGTAATCGTTAACGAATGAATTTCAATTTATATTTTTTTATATGTTTAATAATTAATGGTGACAATTAATTTAATAATTGATCAAATCTTCTTAGAATACCTACATATTTGTACGCCGCAAAGGTAAAACATGACTGTGATCCTTTCTGCAATGTACCTATTTAACATCTTGCATGCTTTATGTAGGATGAAACAAGAAAGTACCTTCCCGTGGTCGCATGCTACCATAACTTATATGTATGTTAGTACACCGGCATGCGATCACGGGAAGGTATCTTGTTTCATCCTTTTCAGTAGTCGGGTTTTAGTTTTAAAACTTTTTTATTTAATTATTTTGGGGCTTATTTTAGTAATATTCATATTTTTGAAATATGCTAATTAAGCCCACAAGGCACCATCCCAAAATATTTATTTTTAAATTCATTACTTTATGACCTCTAGAGGACGCCATATTAAATTTAGTGTGACGTCACATAGCCTATAACCAGCGGACGGTCAAGGCGCTTCTAACGATACCTCATTTGTCAAATTATTATAAGTACTTTTTAAGTTATGAGTCCTCCTTTTTGTTTCACCGTAGTCGGGTAATAAAACTATCGAAGTATACGAAGGATAAATCAATAAATGGATTAGCTATTACCAGTGTGATCCACCTGGCATCCCGTTGATTATGTCAATACTCGCTCAAAGCGATCGCTTCTGTCCAGCGAAAATTGAATTTTCAGACGGACAGGCGGCCAATTGATAGTGAATGTAGTGACCGGCTGATAGCCAGCTGTGTTCTAACCAAGCTGATTTTACAGCCTGAAGGCTTTTTAATTGATGAATTGAAAGTGCTGGCTTTAGTTATAATTAGCTATCACACACACTGTTATAACCTAGTTTAGTCTGAACAGCTTTAACTGTGCGATAACCAAAGTAGGCAGTATGCAGTCATTAAGATATTTAAAAGGATGGTGAAGAGAACATTGATCCATCAGCAGCAGTATTCAGGGGAAACAATGAATACGCCAATGATTGGTTTATTGGCGAATTCATTCCACAAAATAAAACAGAGACATTTAAAGACCTTAAGATGTTATTAATTGTGTCACCTTTAACGCATACATATAAAATGCTTCATTGAATAGTTCGATATTGAGATAGACTCATGATAGCACAAGTTTAAACCTTTGTGGTTTTTGGTTGCTATTTAATATAAATAACCTGTATTCTTTTATATAAATGATAAATAAAAAAAAATAAAGATAATTGGAAAACTGCTTTATTCACTATGGTCTCCTCCTTCAAATTAAAAAATAATGCACACAACTTTCAACTATGTTTCTTTACTCTAGATCCTAGAACATTGTTTTGGCAACATCTATTCTAAATACTAACAGTAACCGGAACTATCATTCAAAAAGCAACGAGTTTCAGAATAAATACAATCAAATTGAACGGCTATTTAGATGACAATGTTGATAACACTCTTGTTTAAACAGATACATGTAATTTTGCAACGCCAACGGCTATTCTCTTAAACAAGAGAATAGCCGTAGACAAAAATATGATCAATCAGACACAAATATGATCAACTAGACAGAAATATGATCAATAAACGATACGTCGTGTTTACAGTCATCATAGTTTATTGATTAAAGTTATCATAGCTGCGATCAACATACAATCAATTCTAACTTGTCATAACCATGTGTCTGGAAACTAGAAAGTTTTGCATTTTGTAATGAATATTATTCATGTTACAGTAATTTATGTAACTATTGTGTCCTTTTCAGAATTAGATGCATTGTGCAAGAAGTTCTTATTACTTTTTGGGTAGCTATTGATTAGTAACTAACTTTGTATTGTGTCGTGTCAATAACAAATTGTCTTCTATTGGTCAATAAAAAACTATGTGCAATTACTTATACCGTTCTTGATTTTAGCGCAATAAAAGTACTAAATTAATTATCTCTACGACATGCAATCAGCAATCAGGCACTTTTGTCCTAACGAAATTGCCTAACTTTAAAACTTCCCAGACGCTCGACTTGGCAACACCAGCATAATTTTAAATGATGGCAACACCACGCTCACCTACCCCGCTGGGAGCTTGCATACTGATTAAGTCCAATAACTGTCAAGTTTACTGTTATTTTTATCACCTATTATATTACAAAATAGGCCTCCGAATGCGTGAAGTGAATTCTTTACCTACATCAGACGTAAAATCAGTTTATTCTGCTCCAAAATCGATGATTTAAATTAGTATTTTTCAGTTTGGCGCCTATTTTTTTGGGATTTCGATTCATCATTTGACAGCTGTGGTAATCGAATAAGGGATTTTTATTCGATTCTACAATCGACTGACTGTTAGGTTTTACAGTCAAAGCCTATGAATGTAGTCTTTAGGTTTTATTTTACGTTACATTTACTTTCGCTTTGGTTCATTGTGCTAACTTCTAACTGGCAAATCGATTCTCCATCCACTTCTATTTATAAGGAAAAAGGCAAACATAATTGAACACAATGCCTCTCTGAAAAATTAGGTTTTTACTGAAATCTTAAATCTCTATTTGCAATTCTATTTATTTGTATCGTTAGATTTACTAAAGAAAAATATTATTGGAACGTCCACACTTTGCTCGAGATTAAAATGTCGTCTTTTTCGTTTTTTTATGTTCGTGATATTCCGCAGATATGTCTCAAGCAGATCCGAAGAATTTCGTGTTTGTAGGACTTGGTACCGCTCCTTCTTTTATTCTTATACAAAAATATTATGTTTAATTTCTTGTATGTTTAACAGTAATCTGAATTTAATCGATTTCATTTAAATAATATTCCAACACAGTAATTGCATTCCAATTATTCCGTATTACCATAAACAGACATCGATACAGGGTTAATTGCTTGGCAACACCAACGGTAATTTGTAGAGAATTTAAAACACACACTTACGAAATTCATAATAACCTTTTAGCATTAAATACTGAACGATTTTGGAGCACATTTAGGTGGTAGGCAGTGTATTAAATATCACTTGATCACATTACCAAATCGAGTAGTTTCGGTATTTCGCCACTTGTTATCGGAAGAAAGTAAAAGTACTTAATGCTTTTTGGTTTACTTTTAGGTTCAATTTAAGTCCGGTCAAGTGTGAGTTGAGTTCGTAAGGGAATAAATACGAACATTTTGTTTCTACCATATACATATTTAAAGGACTATTCAGGTTTCCGCGAAAGATAAAGTTTGCAAAGGTTCCCACACTGTGTTTGTAAGCTTTATAAATATTATTATTCTAAAATAAATAGACTCAAATATATAATAGACAGTAGATCTACATTTATGTACTCTAAAATATTTTTGGATATATTTTTTAGGAATCATTTCATGAAACCCCGGCTGCGATCTTCAACTTTTATTTTTAAATATTTAACTCTTTCCAACTGTAAAACCAACGTGTGTGGTCAAAATCTGACGTTAAAATAAACTGTACTTTTACATTTTTAAGTAAGATCAAAGTTAACGATTGTTTAACTTATTCAGATAACATTCACGATAACGGAGAGGGAGCATGAGACCAATAATTTTGGTAATTGGTGCAAAAGCTTTGGGTAGGTATAGTCAGCAACAAAAGTCGATTATCACTTCAGCTTAATTAATTTAAATATTTAGCTCAAGAATTAGAACTAAATATTTAATTAAAATTGGGACAGAAGCTGAAATACAATGTATCGGATAATAGTGTCAATTTAGATATTGTGTAAAAGTACCCGTATCGTAATCGAGGCGCCGTTTGTCGCTGACCGTACCGTTAAAATTGTAATATAGGTATAGCTGTTCCATGTCGAATTAAGGGAAAATTACATAATAAATCAAGTTATTTTTAAAGTAATACATATAGGTCAAATAAAAACGTTTCAACTTCAATAGAAACTTAGCTTATTAAATTGTGATAATTATACATTCGGTAGTTTACAAATAAACGTGAGATTTTATTTAATAAGGACACCAACAGCAAAATTATACACAATTAGATTAGCTTCAAACTATATTTAGGTATAACTTCAAAGAGTTTGTTTTTATTTTTATTATTTGAATGGAAAAGAAATGCGTTAACCAGGATTATTATGCTAAAACGAATGATATTCAAAATCTTAACAAAATTGTAATTATTATGTTTAAGTTTTTATACTAAAAGGTTTCCTTTCCTTCAATCAAGAAGTTATTTTCTCTAGTCTCGAATTACATTTCCTTTTCAACGTTTCCTGTTTATTTGTCATAATGGCAGCCTACCATACAAATCTTAGTAACTTCGCGTTCAAGAAAATTATGCCATCGTTCGAATTGTTAGACGTTTAGCTATAGGTACAACATACCAATTTATTCCGGTCCGTACCCCCCCTCCCCCCTCCTCGATCCCCTGCTAGTTCGTCTTGTAAGGAAACTAAAAGTATAAGTTCCTAGTAGTTACTTACCTTTTAGACAAAACAATCCAATTTATTTTAGTTTATTCAATTTACGAAGAGATTGGACGTGAAATTTGAATATTTATTTAGCTGCTGCATAAACACGTGTAGTTATTAGAGAACCTTAAAAATAGACCAAATAACAGTTCCATTATTAAAATAATGTATTAATTTAAAAAAAGAGGATATATGCTTACAACCACACGTTATAAGCAAAAACTGACGGCTAGAACAGAGTACAAACGATTCAACGTGTCCGACCGACTGGAGCCGAGTATACCCGAATCAGCGTCACCGACCCGAGCGTTACAGTTCAATTTCGTTCACTATTCAGAAAGAGTTGTTGTTCAGTTTTTTTTTAATCATTGTTCCTCTCAACCAAAGCACCTGCCATCGAGTCTCTTCACCACCCTTGGTTGACTGGTAGAGAATGCCATTAAGTCTGCGTTTGTACCTTTTTTGTGTGCGAAAATTTTAAATAAAGAACGCAAAGTGGGCCTAACGAAGTTTTCACTTCAAAAGTATAACAAAGTCATGCCCTAAAAAACCTAACAGTAAACTAAAAAAAAAAACGTTCACAAAAGGGCAAAATTATTCGGCACATGCGTCCTTATAGAACCCAAAGTGAACTGTACATCGCTATAATTATCGGAGTCACGTACTCCTGACAATGCGTGGCAACTTCTAAACAAATTATCATACGCATAGTGGGTATATTTTGCATAATATTTTATGGCTAGCCTTGAGAACTGTAAGATCTGATGTACCGACCGACGAGATGCTTGTTGTGTATGGAGAACCTTTGTAGGATGTGTCATTCTGAAGGTGGTCCAATCTCTAGCGGCTTGAATGGTAGGAAGCGTATCTTCAAAACGTATTGAAGATTCGCCGACATCCTGAGGTCTTCCTAGTGGATAGGCGAAGTTGAAAGACAATAGTCGGTTTCGATTGATGTCTTATTTATTATGTGGGTAATATATTAATTAAACGAGACAAACAATGAATAACGCGTAGCTATAGGGTATACCATTTTGTTTTCCTATAAAAGATAGGCCTACGTCGCCGCGTCGTTCGAAAAGAAAATAATCTCCCAAAATTGTCATGTCTTAATCTTCAGTGTTTTACACTATAAGCCTATGTTCCCACTGCTGAGGGGCCGTCTCCACGAGCGAGAGAATCGCGGCGATATTATCGTCGTGCCGCGTATTTCTATACACTCTCTTAGAACGTGTCTCCACACGGCGATATCATCGCGGCGAAAATTTGATGGCACGGCGAGACTATCTCCGCGATTCTCTCGCTTGTGGAGACGGCCCCTGAGACACAGGCCTCCTCTCTTTGAGTGGGAGTGGGCCATCATCCACCACGCGGGCCTAATGCGGGTTGTTAGATGTCACATGTCTTAGAATTTTTGGTTCTAGGACATGCCGATTTCTTCACGGTGTTTTGTAAATCAATCACGGAACTGCCTCTACCCTGCCTGAACTGCCGAACCCTTTATCTACATTGGTCTGAATATTCTGTCCCTGTGAAATCCCAATACAACACCAATTCATATTCAATCAGCTCTCCAACACACCTACTCCTAACAACTGCCTCTTAATTAGTTATGTGCCGTATAATTTTCCAATAACGATGGTGGTAATTTGGAAAGCCGTTACAGCTAGCAGGATTCTTGAACTAAATGACTGGCATCGTTACTGTTGCCCTTGTGAGAGATAACGTCGTCACGTTCTCACCTATGTTAAGGTTGTTTATAAATAGCTATGGTAAATAAATAACTAGTTATTTGTTAGGTATGTACGAAAAGTATTGATAAGTTATGACGTCCTTTTTCGCCGGTAACGAAGTGTTTTTCGCAGTGGTAATGAGAAATTAATTATATTATCAGCCTTGCCATACAACGTCGCAATGCTGCCAGCCTTTTGGGCACTTTTCCTGGTAACAACGATGCAGACGAATTTTTTTATGCACTATGATTCTTTCCTCCTTCCTTTTTATATACTTGTACGTCATCACCATCTACCTAGCCTTTTCCCAACTACGTTGGAGTCGGCTTCCAGTCTAACTGGATGCAGCTGTTTACAGTATTTTACATGAAGCGACTGCCTATCTGACCTCCACGACCCAGTTACTGGGTAATCAGGGTCCAGTGTCTGGGTTTTTATATACCTTTACGTATTATTATTGTTTAAAGACTGTCAGCTTTTAAATTATGTAATTATTGTATAAGATAATAATGTAATAACTAAGTTATTAGTAGAAAAACTCTTCATACGTCGCGGTCGATTGTGAGGTCAGATAGGCAGTCGCTCCATGTAAAATACTGGTATTCAGGTGCACCAGGTTATACTGGAAGCCGACCTGAACATAGTTGGGAAGGGCCAGTCAGATAATGATGTTGAGGTACATGTATTTCCTAAAAAGCTGTATAAATATGTAGTTGTAACCCAAAATTATATGCTGATAATAATATGACAAATCATCAATCAGTTGTAATTCAAAAACTGAGCTGGTGCGTTGAATGTTTTTGTAGAGGAAACTCAATCCTGTGTGGATAAACAGGTCCCTAGGTCAAGCAAATGGAACACAGACCATAAAAGGATGAAATTGGGTTTAAAGAAATTTATTTCTCAAAAAGAATATACATAGTTCACATAAATATGAAAAACTAAACAAAATATCTTAAGTAAGTAATAAACATAATTATCGTTCAATCTATCGAGTACATATGTTATAGTAATGATTTATTATTGTTGGTTAGCCAAATACAACTTTAACGTATTCTTAAAAATGTTCACTGATGAACAATCACTTATGTCTTTGGTTAAATTATAATAAAGCTGCGCTCCCTCAAACTGAATGGTTCTTCTTCCGTACAAAGTCCTAACTGAAAGCAGTTCTATACTATCCGTATTAAATTAAAATATTTAATTGAACATAAAGTCCGTTTTAGGTCAATTACTATTGAAGACTCCATATACAACGCAATAACTTTATCATAATAGCATCAACTTGCGTGTGGTCTTTGAACGTTACGACCATAAAAGTTTATTCTAAAAGTTACATTACAAGCATATTACAAGTACAAGTATGAAATATAAGCTTCTTTTATAGGTGCTAGGATAGATTTATGCGAGGGATATGAACTTACGGCAATAGCCCCCCCAGCCACCAGCTTTCTTCAAGGTTGAGGCGGACGCCTGCTTGAAATTATCTATGGCAAGAATGTTCTTCTTTACTCCAATGATAATTTCGAGAAGACAGTAGAGTACGCTGAGATAGGTAAGTTTGGCGTTGTGATAACACTATAAGACCGCACGTATCAAATTTTCGGCTAATTTGTTTGTCTTTGAATGGGGCAGAATAAAATGGCGCAGAACACAATGTTGTCAGCATTAAAAAATATTGCCAAATTAGGGATTTGATACGTACGGTACCCAGCACTGAAATTACCCCAACGTACTTTAACACTGGTCATCATAATCAAACCTTTTCATGCATTTTCAATTGTAAAATAATGGTAATTATAAAAACAAAAGTTAATCTTTTGTGACCGTCTAATAAATCAGCTACCAAAATCTTATTAGAAAGAAATCATACGACTCAGCAACAAAGTTTATTCAGTTACAATAAAAAGCAAATAATCATCATCACTAGACAAAGAAAACAAAAAAGAATCAAACACTTCTGTACACTCTCTACGGATAACGTCTCGTATGATATAACAAAGGTAACAAAAACGAACCGTTTGACATTTAGCAACGAGCAGTAACTCATTATATAAGCGGCGTCCTTGCAAGGCCGCGAGTGGGCTGCGCGGGCGCTGGCTGCCAATACACAGATAAGAGTAGAAGGCTAACTAGTTAACGGCCTATAAACATTATTATTTAAATTACTGGCAACCTGACTTCGCAAAACATCAAGATTTCTTAACTATATGTTAGTTAAATAGACTGACTGACTGTAGACTGGTAGAAAATGCCCAAGGCATTAAGTCCGCCTTTGTACAGTTTTTACTTGTGCATAAAGTTTTAATAAATAAATAAATATTATTTTTTGTATACATTTCTAGTATACGCTGCCTTTTCAGTGTACGAAAAGCCTATACAATGCGAATTCAGCTAAAACTGAAAATTTATAGCTTGAAATGTCGTCGTGTGTACACAAAAACCTTCTGAAATAAAAAACGCATCAAATTACGATGCGTGGTTTAGAAGAAAAACGCAGTCATACAAGCAGACACGAAAAGCGACTTAATAGCAGCGCCCCACGGTTTCACCTGCATAAGTCTCGATCTCGTGGGAATATCGGGATAAAAACTATCCTATGTCCTTGTCCTTCAAACTATCTCTATATCAAATTTCATCTAAATCGGTTCAGCGGTTTAAGCGTGAAGAGGTAACAGACAGACACACTTTCGCATTTATAATATTAGTATGGATTATGCATGGTAATAGAAGTTGTTGCCGAGGTCTAGGTTTATTGTAATACACAGATTTGCTTGACTGATATTATGTATCTGTCAAATTCAATCAGAATTTGTATTACCTATTGGGCAATACAGTTACCCACTGTATTCAGGAATGCTAGATGAAATCTTCAATAGGTTATTCGCCTGTCAAATCTCATTATATTTAGCTTTTAGAATTGTTTTAGGCAAATAACAACTAATCAAAGTAGTGAAAACATTTTACCTAAATTGTAAATGTTGCGCAATTCGTAAGTGTGTTACTTGCGTAACACATAGCAATGACCATTAATTTTGACAGTTCAACACTGTTCATTGTGTTTTTTACGTTATTGAGCAGACAATTTTTTCGAACATATGAAGCAATGGATTGAAAAATCCTACAAAAGCTTTCCAAGATTGTGATTGAAAGTGTGTTACGCAAATAGGGTGCTCCTCTGTTATTAGACCTGTAGTTTTTAGTTCATTCTTTATGTACTCGTCAAAAATTGGTCTTCAAAAGGAACCGAATACAGATTTCTATCGATTCTCCTATTGTAAGTAGTACAAACTGGTCCTTTTGTAATTATCTCCTAAGTGTCAACTTGCAACGCGCCGCCCGCCTGCGCGCGAGTGCTCGTAATTACGCCTTTGTTGTGCTGCTAATCGTGGGAAAAGGATGTAAGGTGCAGTTATGAGACATATTTAGGATTGGATTGGATTAGGGATGTACCTAGTTGTTACCATGTACCTACGATGGTGAGAACGAAAAATGTGAAAACTATGATTTTTTTCAGAAAAAAAAAACAATAGTTTTCAACGGTTTATTAAGTTTTGGTATGGAATTAAATTACATAACAAAAATAGCCTTTGTTGTGCTGCTAATCATGGGAAAACGATGTACAGTGCAGTGATGAGACATAATATTTAGGATTGGATTGGAGTTGTACCTAGTTGTAAATGAGAAAATAAGGCGAAAGTACACCTATACCATATTGTTTGGGTACGGTAGGTAGGTAAATAACAAAGACGAGGGAAGAAAAAAGAAAAACCTTAAGTCTTTATAGAATATGTTTTAACAGGTTTAGTAAGATGTAAAAAGGAATTAAAATAACATAACAAAAATATAATAAAATTGTAAACCTCTTACTTACAGCATTTCATTACACATTTTTCCTATTAAATCTGTAAAGTGTAAACATTTCTTTCTAAACCTTTCTCATCGGAACGATGAATTTCTTTTTTCAATTTATCCGAATACAAAGCTTCCATGATAAAAGTCGTCACAAAAATTTTACTATTCACGGATCTTATATTCAATCATAATTTTATTTCAGATTGTTATGGCTTATTAGTCGATTCACACGAATTTACTCTCCCGAAACGTGCGAATCGTCTCTTTTAAATAATTTTATTTTTTTAGCGTGAATGCTGTTTTTTTCTTCTCTTTTATTGTGAATGTTGTGCACGTCTGTAATTGACGTAAACACTAGTCCATGTCTCTGTTCTCTTTTATTTGTAAATGTTTGTGTTTGTGTTGTTGATGTGCCTTAATAATAAATAAATAAATATATTTTTTTCTATAGGCGACTCGCACGAAGTTAATTTATTTGTGGGCGAGTCAACATCCCAGAAATACGGTATTAGGCATTTTATGAAATAAAGTACCTATAGAAAAATGACAGTAGCGCGCAGAAGTGTTAACTCTTAGTTAAATATTATAAAACGTCTTTTGTCGCTATCGACATTCAAGTATCGACAAAGTCATTTGACGACACTATTTTTGTTGGCTTATATTTTTAGCCAAGTTATGTCTAAGGCTGAGAAGCAGGAAGTCTGTAAAGGTTTATGCGCCTGAGTCAGACTTATTGCAAGGTTGTGACTGATTAATGTCGAGATAAGCTCGATTTGACTCAGATTCGGTGTCTGGGATTATTGCCTTGTTTACTGGTTTTGTTCGTACATATTTCGTGGGGAATGTCATTTGAGATAATACATTCAAGACGCATATTGTTAATCGTAGATTGTTAGTCTGGGTTGCACTATCAAGAAATTTTGAAGAAATTAAATAAAGGTAAACTTTTGTTTTCTTTCTACTTCGAACACACACCTATTAACAAAATAGGAACAATATGATTTATTAACTGATCGCATTTAGGTAGGTAAGTAGCCTTGGACGTCTTATATCAATCAAAAACCTAGCAATTCTAGCGTTTTTCCAACAACGTTGAAGTCGGGTTCGAGTAACCAGAAGGCCAATAAAAAATGTCGAGATTCAAGTCGCGATCTCATCTTAGCGACAATAAATGTCAAAAACTTCTCAGAAATGTCGGTAAACTAGACGTTTTTTGGTAGATGGAAACTATATAAGATTACAGTATGAACGTTTTTAAATTATACTGAATTTGTCCTCAGATGTAGTCAATGAAAAGCAAGGATCGTTTGAGGCAAGGCTGATAAACCGAACAACTTAGTATAAGTTCCTACACACGGGTAGACCCTAAAATAATTAAGCAACATTGTCGACTCAGGTGAAGCTTATGTCATCTTATTACAATATTATGTTCCTACTAGCTGCGCCCCGCGGTTTCACCTGCATAAGTTTCGATCGCGTGGGAATATCGGGATAAAAAGTAGCCTATATGTTATTCCAGGGTGTCAGCTACCTTCATACAAAATTTTATCAAAATTGGTCTAGCCGTTTAAGCGTGAAGAAGTAACAAACATATAAACATACACACTCACAAACTTTCGCCTTTATAATAGTGTGATTATCACAATAGCCGCCAGGTAGCCTGCAGCTAGATGTCTCATATTTGACGCAACGTCATGACATCATTTTAATGGACTTTACAAAACTTCTAAGAAGTTATAAATGCTGTAGCTGTACCTATTATCCTTGATTCTGTTGCGATGTTGCATAAATAAACAGGTTTTCAAAGATTACAGGACCGTGTTTTAAAGCACCTATTCTACGATGAGAATAATGTTGGTGTATGATTCATCTAGCAGGGTTGGATGGTTTGTATGGAAGTCGGTATGGTTAAAAACTCACTTTTTATTCATCATTATAAGCAACTACAGTTAGTTGTTTATTGAGCAATGGTGGCCCAGTGGTAACGGCCGTGACTTACGAGATGTAGTTCGTAGGTTCGAACCTATCCTATATATCCTACACAGACGCTTTACTTTGTGTAAATTATTTCATCACTACTGCTCTCAAAACGGTGAAGGAAAACATCGTGAGGAAACCGGCATGATGACCTAGAATCAAAAATTCGAAGACATGTGACATCTACAAACCCGCACTGGGCCCTTGTGGTGGTTTTTTGCCCACTTCCTCTCACAGAGGGGACGCCTGTGTCCCAGCAGTGGGAACATGATAGGCTGATTATAGGGGCAAGAAGATGATGAGTGATGTAGGTTTAATAAGTGTAATACTTTAGCTGAAGCTACGTTATTTTGTAGCTATATGATGTATAGCTGCAAAATATAATATACAAAATATATATGATGTCATCTGCTCATATTATAATAATCATTAATTCATATAAAGCTGCTACTGATACAAATATACTTAAATAAATCTCTTTTTCATGACCGAATGAAATTATACAAATCAGCCTTACAGCGCTTTAAATTAAAGCGATCGCTTTCGATGCGCGTCGATAGAGCGTCAGCAACGAGATCGTCAAACAGTTTCGTTCCGTTCAATTTCCGCATTACAGACTTACCTATTATGTCAGTTTCACTGCACGATATTTCATTATGAATATTTTAATTCTACGTATTATCAAAGGTCATCGGAATGCATTGCGGCTCATTCAAAGACCACGAACTCGCAGTGCAATATAAGCTTAGTTCCGAAAATTTATTTCGTTCATACGATCTAAATTATTTCGTCTAACACTTACGTTCGCGTGAACCACGAATAATTTAATGCATTTAACGCGAAAAATATTTAAATAATCATTCTATTTCTCGGTTGACGGAAACAGAGCGAAGAGATAAATACACGTTTAGCGTATTTACGTTTATTTATCGTATTTTGCGGTGTATTTATTGGAATCGGGACAAAATATTTATGTTTTATATTCCTAAATTTTATAAGAGGCTTTTAACAACAGTGGCATGTCAGGCTCACCATAACTTAAGCTATTCTAAACTAAATCTAAAAATACAATATAAATAATTATTATTAATGTCTAAACAGATCAGTAGATAAGTACTAAGGTGTTAATATTACTTATCTTAATATTACGAAGGATCAAATTAAATCTATCTACTCACCAAGCCCACATATGAGGTAAGTCGGCGGCGGCTTGAGTACGGACCTGGCGTAGGCCCCCCGGACCGTCTCCAGGGCTCTCGGGGCTCCTGCCACGAGGAGTACTCCTGGTGATACGTAGCCAGCGTACCGCAGCTCCGCCGTGGCTGCGGCGAGGGCACCAGCCCACCAGCATTTTGCGTTCGCTGATAGAAAGCTCTGAAACAAAAAGATGTTGGTTAGGAAATATAATTTAGATGTTTCATATATTTTTAGACAATTATTTTTATTATTTTGCTGCGAATTTTGATACAGCAGTCTCAAAATGGTAACAGTAGGTAGGTATTCGTAAAATGGTAACGGCAAAAATTGTGGATCAAAAGACCAAAACAAAAATCAAATTACCTAGTCTTCAATGCTAAATGTAGACTCGATCTAAGTATAAAAATTACATCACTTAACTAAAGACGGAAAGGATTGGTTACTACACTTCAATCAACTCCCCAAACCATTTACAACACAGTAATGCCTTCCAATTTCCTCTCCAAAATTGAAACTTCACTATCCACATTAGAGATTTAGATTAAAACATTTAGCTAATTCCATTAAGTTAAATACCTATTACTAAAATGAAAGTAAATACCATTCAAATTGGACGATAAATAGATCCTTCTCTCGAGCACTTTACTCTCAATACACAATTCCGTCATGCAAAGTCCTTGACCAGTACTTAAGTGTCTACTGGCATTTCGTAGATTGCCACACCGACGCTCTTTGGGTCCTGCACTACATTGGTCTTGTGAAACGCATGGATAAGGTTATCTGTACCGAGAACCGCCCCTGATCAAGTTTTACGTGCCATTTTTAAATGGAATGCAGCAAATTAATTGAATTAAAATTAACGTGTTGGATAAAGGAGCTCGTTGATTTGTTGGTAGTGATGTCATTCAGTGAGTGAATAATTTGTATGCAAAGAGGTTGTATTAGGTCCTTACATATGAAATTGGCGTTTTTCGTACTGGCCACTTTAATCACGAATTTCTCCTCTTTGGTAAGGAATTCCAAATTCAAATTTGTACAGCTATTTACTCATGTATTTGTGCTTCGATGACCGTCATTCATTTGTTTTTTTTCTTCTGTTTTTTCTGTTTGCGTCACTCATTTTACAAAATGGAAAATTTAAAATATCGCATTATTTACGAGTACGAGTTCCGCCGTGGCACTAGTGCTGCGGAAACGACTCGAAGGGTGAATGATGTGTATGGCGGTCATGTTGCAAAAGAAAACACAGTTCGTTTTTGGTTCCAACGTTTTCGTTCTGGAAATTTCGACCTGCAGAACAAGCCCCGTGGACGGCCTGAGACCCAAGTTGATAATGGAGAATTGAAGGCTATTGTGGAAGCGGACCCATCGCAAACCACGTCCGAGTTAGCTGCAGGCTTCGATGTTAGTGATAAAACTGTTTTAATTCACTTGAAGCAAATTGGGAAGATTAAAAAGCTTGAAAGCACGACAACGCCAGACCACACACTGCGCAACAGACGGCTACCAAATTAGAAGAGCTTGAATTGGAATGTCTTAGACATCCTCCGTACTCCCCGGACCTTGCTCCAACAGATTACCATTTTTTTCGCAATTTGGATAACTTTTTGCAAGGGAAAAAATTCAACTCCGATGGGGCAGTCCAAATCGCCTTCAAAGATTTTATTGATTCCCGTCCGACTGGTTTTTTTAGTAAAGGGATCAATGAACTACCTATAAGATGGCAAAAGTGCATTGAAAACAATGGTTCATACTTTGATTAATTAAATATATTATATTAAAAAATATTCGACTTTTTGTTCCTTCCATACAAAACGCCAATTTCATATGTAAGGACCTAATATATTGGTTGGTCATATTTACAAGTCAATATATGTACACGGTGATAAAAAGGCGTTTTGGGATAGCTAAAGATGCTATGACCTGTTTAAGTAACATTTGGAAGAAGAGAGGAATTGGCATCAAAACCAAGATCAGAGCCCTGATTCACAACCATACGACAGGCTATCGTATCGAAAACCTGACATTTCAATAACCTGATTTGACTTCCCCTCAACAGCAAATAGCTGTTGGAAGAATAGCGAGCGTCTATTTGATTTAAACTGACAAAATTTTCGGGTTTTGGACTTGTGAACAGCATTGAGAAGACTCCTACGATAACAATGATTAATGTTCGATACGATACGGAAGCATATCGAGTGTTTGTGAATAAGGGGGCAGATTAATACTAGTATTCCTTATATTTCTGTATGGAGTAGAAACGTGGACGATTTTGGCCCGAGAAAACAAAGGACTAATGCATTTGAAATGTGGTGTTGGAGACGATTGTTGAGAATACCGTGGACTTCCAAACGCACCAATGCATCGATCTTAACCTAGCTTCGAATAAAACCCCGCTTGTCGACCATATGTCAATAACGCATTCTCTTCTATTTCGGCCACATAGTACGCAGAGGCGATGAAAGTTTAGAAAGACTTATTGCGGTTGGTTTGAAAAGGTTATAGGTACTCGGAAAATTGACGTAGGGTGTCAATTTGCTTTGCATTTCATTTCCCTGACTCTAATTAGTAAAGTAATAACATGATAGTTAAAGCTTAATCAATCACCGATCAAACTAACCGGTTGAAGTTAACAATACCTAATTACATAAATAAAAGTCATCTTTGCCATCTTTTTTATAATAATATAAAACATAATAGCTTGAGTGATTAAATTTTCACTTTCCCATAAAGATAAAAGATCAGCTCAACAAAAAGCGATAAAAAAAAAAAGGTTGCACTCCGGGAGTGCCGGCAGAAGTGAAAACTTGAATATTAACGTTGAAATAAATCAATTATGAATTGAATTAATATAACTCATTTTTTTCACTATTTCTGCGTCCCTTTTTTCAGTAATAGATGCACTTTGTTCAATTTCCATAATTTAAACACTTTATATACACGAATGTTACGAATACACAGCAGTGTGTCCACGTCCACTTCCACTTCGACTTCGATTTCGACTTCGACTTCGACTTCGACTTCGACTTCGACTTCGACTTCGACTTCGACTCCGACTCCGACTCCGACTCCGACTCCGACTTTGACTTTGACTTTGACTTTGACTTTGACTTTGACTTTGACTTTGACTTTGACTTTGACTTTGACTTTGACTTTGACTTTGACTTTGACTTTGACTTTGACTTTGACTTTGACTTTGACTTTGACTTTGACTTTGACTTTGACTTTGACTCGACTTCGACTTCGACTTCGACTTCGACTTCGACTTCGACTTCGACTTCGACTTCGACTTCGACTTCGACTTCGACTTCGACTTCGACTTTGACTTTGACTTCGACTTCGACTTCGACTTCGACTTCGACTTCGACTTCCACTTCCACTTCCGCTTCCACTTCCGCTTCCACTTCCACTCCATCCAATCCATCCATCCATCCATTGTCGTGTGGTTCACTTCGGTCGGTTGGCGCCGCCGTAGAAAGAGAGGCGGGGGGGGGGGGGAATCTCTCCTGACGGTCACGTGTCCTGACGCGAGTTTAACATTTTTTACCCATTACAAAAAGTGCTCAACGCCGCTAAAGAAGTTTTCACTTCAATAATATAAAGATTATTATCTTCGGGAAATTGCCTGCTTGATACACCTGAATCAATTTCTAACTAGATTTTTATGACATTTTTTATGCCACCAAATTGATTTAGCGTACTTCATTTTTATATCAATGCCATTAACTCTTAGGGACTGGAAGCGGAAGGCGGAGGACAGGGTGTTGTGGCGCAGCGTGGGAGAGGCCTATGTCCAGCAGTGGACTGCGATAGACTAACTTGATTGATTGAACGCTTAGGGAAGCTACATTTTTACAAGATGTGGGTACTTACCACCTTTATAATATACGCGCCGCACTATGTAGGTACCATTTTGTTGAAACTCAGATGTGTCTTCTCGACATCCGTGTGTCACTAACGGGATGCAGCAGAATACCAGCGTCAGGTATTGTACCTGGCATATGCTGAGCTGGACTCCTATTTGGTGCAACCATGAGACACACACCGACCAGTAGTGATCGACCGTTATAAATGTCATATGAGGTGTCTGTGGGTCAATTTATCTTTTTAATCTTTCTTTTTTTTTCTCACCTTTGTTGATGTTTTTTTTATGCCTGTATTGTCTTTTGTTGCACTAAATAAACGTTTTATCTATCTATCTATCTGTCAACATAAACATAATATCAAGCCTTGTATCCCCCAAGGGTTGACTAGAGGTGTACCTATAGTATGAACAACCTCATTTTGCCAGTTTTGTTTAAGTCTCATGTAATAGGGGGCGAGGCTATTACCACCAACCAGGCACAAATCCAGACTCCGGGCTACTACTGAGATATTCCAGATAGAAACTTAAAAACACGGCCCGACCTGGGTATCGAACTCAGGACCTCATGGTCAGCAGTAGCGCTTGCGACCACTATAACAACCAGGCAGTAAAAAGCGCATTAAAAAAAGTTTCAAAAGTAAAATTGTAGTTTTGTATTTATATTTGGATTGTCGCCGCTTTTCCGTAGAAAATAGAAACGATTATCGTTTAAACATTTTGATGGACAGTACCTTTTATTAGCTGCCCTACGGATTGTGTCAAAAGAGAAAACTTGTCTGAAGTATAAAGAGTAAATTGCTGCCTTTAATAATGATTTTAGACTTAGTGTTCACTGATGGAACACTACTACAATTACTAGGACAATTTGTAGGAGCTTTTTTCAGTTACTGACACGATGATTAGTGGATATGATAAGTATCAAAATTGTATTGTTTTGTATTTGAAATTGAATAAACATAGTTTGTATTATTATATCCGTAGAATATTTTTAATTTTATGGAACTTTATGACCGTCTATCGGCAAGCGTAGTGTGGGACGCCCACAGATATAGATATACCTAGATAACGCAAGTATCACGAACTGTATGAAAACTAAGCGTGCCAATTTTTGACTACCTACTATGACGTCACAAGCTCGCGCTCTCTCGCTCACGCTCACCCAGCCAGCAGTACGCAGGACTGAGCGCGAAAGTGGCGGCTTATGATTTTTGATCGTAAACTGGTGCGATTTTTGGCACGCGAAGTAGGTGCTCTTGCGTTATCTAGGTGTATCTATATCTGTGGGGACGCCCCCCAGCAAGATGGACAGACGACCTTAAGAAGCGGACTGGGACAGACTGGATGCGGAAGGCGGAGGACAGGGTGTTGCGGCGTTGCCTGGGAGAAGCCTATTGTGGTCAATGGACTGCGATAGGCTGGGTTGATTGTTGATTAATGACGGTTTACGTTACACAGAAAACCCAATGCTGACGTCATTTACTCAAAAAAAAACCCGTTACCAGAATATTCAAAACCACAATTTATACCAGTTTTATTTAGAAAGAACCGACTAATTTATTCATCGACAAATTTATTCATTCTTCCTCTAGCATAATATACTGGAAGATTTTTTTATCACCATCCAAATTTTTACAGGGTTCTGCTCATGAATATGACCAACTTTCACTGTGGGACCAACTTTGAAATCACGAAAAAAAAAGACGGGTTGCACTCCGGGAGTGCCGGCAGAAGTGAAAACTTGAATATTAACGTTGAAATAAATCAATTATTAATTGAATTAATATAACTCATTTTTTTTTCACTATTTCTGCGTCCCTTTTTTCATTAATAGATGCACTTCGTTCAATTTCCATATTTTAAACACTTTATATACACGAATGTTACGAATACGCAGCAGTGTGTCCACGTCCACTTCCACTTCCACTTTGACTTTGACTTTGACTTTGACTTCGACTCTGACTCTGACTCTGACTTTGACTTTGACTTTGACTTCGACTCTGACTCTGACTCTGACTCTGACTTTGACTTTGACTTTGACTTCGACTTCGACTTCGACTTTGACTTTGACTTCGACTTCGACTTTGACTTTGACTTTGACTTCGACTTCGACCCCGACTTCGACTTCGACTCCGACTTCGACTTCGACTTCCACTTCCACTCCATCCATCCATCCATTGTCGTGTGTCACTAAACTTGGTTCACTTCGGTTGGCGCCGCCGTAGAAAGAGAGGGGGGGGGGGGAATCTCTCCTGACGGTCACGTGTCCTGACGCGATGCCCTGACGCGAATTTAACATTTTTTACCCATTACAAAAAGTGTTCAACGCCGCTAAAGAAGTTTTCACTTCAAAAAAATCTGCTGTTTAATACAAAAGTTCAATACCTTACTTGACCAAAATGTATGAAACAGCAGATTTTTTTTTTCGTGATTTCAGACTTGGTCCTATAGTGAAAGTTGCTCATATTCATGGGTAGAATAACCTGTAAAAATTTGGATGGTGATAAAAATCTCCCTGTATTTTAGCCTAGGAGTAGTCAAGGTCTCCTACGAAACCAATGTAAACCCAGCCTATTATTATGTAGATTAGAATTTTCCTAGGTGTGAATTAAATAAGTACTTTGTGAAAGTAGAGGGACTAGGTATCTCAGATACATTATAAGCTAGTAGACTGTGATTATATGCTTATTATATTGTCTCATAAAATTTTATCGCTAGCAAATGAGAATTTATTAAGTTACAATAACTTTCATGTGAGTGAATTATCTTAGATTGTTTTAGTGGAAGGTTGTAATTATGGCGACGTTCTGATATAGGTTGAGTTGCTTGCGGGCGTGAGACAGATATTTGTCTTTATAAAGCTGTAGAATTGTGTTGTATCAACGAGCCATTGATTTTGATTGATGCTGCCAGACTGAAAATGTATGTAGGTTCCTTACTTATTTTGGAATATTTATAATAATAATAATTGCCATTTATTTCGGACAGAATCCATATAGTTTTAGTAACAATTTTCTTAATAAGATCTATGATAGTAGGTACAGACGCCAGCACATCAAGCTACAACAATCTATCAAATTTCTTTAATAGATTTTCAACTTTATCGCTAAAGCATAAGGTTCAAGGTTGGTTGGCAAAATTTGACAGTTTCGGGTAGTTTGATGTGCTGGCGTTTGTACCTAATATTATGAGAAAGTAGGTACTTAACTTTTTATTTACAATTACAATTTTCCAATAACTATTCCCAACCAGTGTGACATATTATTATTATGGGACAGTCATATTTTAACGAAGTATCCAACTTAGAAGATGCGATTTAGAGTAGGTACATACATACATACATACATAATTAGTCTATAATGTTCCCACTGCTGGGACACAGGCCTCCTCTCAGAGTGAGGGATCCTCGATTTAGAGTAAGGGGTGAAAAATCTAGAGTAGCTGCAATTTGCTGAAAAAATATTGTATTAATGGAAGGTTGTAATTATAGCGCCGTTCTGAAATACATTGGGTTGACTGCGGGTAAGAGGCAGATATTTGTCATTATAAAGCAGTTTATTTGTGTTATTTGAAGTCAGTGTATCAACAAGTAGTTGAATTTGATTGATGTGCCATTTTACCCGTCATTATCATAGATATTTGTGGCCAATTAATTAGTGTTCACCTGCTTTAACACAGAGCGAGAGAGAGAGTACCCAATGCTTTATTTTCTGATTTTATCCTTCAAAGAAAAACTCCGAGCAGACCCCGGTCCATAGCAATGTAATATTTAAGAATCTTGTGAACATTGCAAAAAATCTTGGTTATATTTTTTATGCCATTTACGGTAATTTATTCGCGAATTTTCAAGACTCGGTTGGTAGATCCGTTTGACTAGTCACGCCTGACATGTCCAAACCTCAGCTTTACACCTCTGGTAGGTATGTTGACCTCTACATGATGTCATCATAGTCAACGAACATGTATTCATTGCCGATTGAGATATTTTTCGGTGAGTTAATCAAAAGTTGAAAGAACCACAATAAGCAGGTAAATATCGCTCATTTGGAGAAATATCGAAGTGAATGTATTTTTCCCAAAAACGAGTTAAATATGCCAAAGCACTTAGAAAGCGTATTTACGTTGGGAAAGCATAGCTGTATAAAAAAATATACCAGTTACGTCGATATTTCTCCAAATGAGCGATATTTAAAAAGTTAAAAGGATAACAAGTAGAAATATAAAATATTATACCTATTCCAAAAAAAAAAACTCATCCAGGTTGCCCTTTCAACATAATTTTACCTACATTTTACATCAAAACATAGGTCCTAAAACTATAAAGTATTCATTTATCTGTAAACTTGAAACTGGTAACATTCATCTCGATCAAGGCCAGCAATATTTTTATTTTGAACGCATTATTATTTGGCACTATATATAGCTTCTGCCCGCGACTTCGTCCGCGTGAAATTTCATTCTTCCTCCATTCATCCTCTTAGGGTTTGAATTTCGAAAAACACTTTCTTAGTGGATACCTACTCTTAACAAAGGACACACCCTCCACGTAACCTAGGACAAGCTTATTATTTGCGGTTGGCAGAGTAATCGGGTCTAGGGATCGAACCGCAAAATTATGTTTGTTTTTTATTGTGTATACTTTTCCGGGATAAAAAGTACCCAGTATGGTGCCCAGGATATTAAAGAATAATTATACCAAGTTTCATCGTAATCGAACCGGTAGTTTTTGCGTGATGCCTGAACAAACAGACAGACAGACAGACAAAATTTTTTTTAATCACATTTTTGAGTTCGGTGTCGGTCTAGTAACACCCCTGCCATTTATTTTTTTGATATTTTCAATGTACAGAATTTTCACTTCTACAGATTTATTATAAGTACCTATATGTAGATGACAGTATCTTTGTTAATTAATCATTTCTGTTACTTACTCACTTTAACGACTCTTAAATGCAGATACGTATACGATTAGGTTTATCATTAATTCCCAGATAATCAGCATTGTCTCTGTAAACCATAAATACATAACAAAAACATGTCGCAAAAAGTTTCCATACTTATCTAATAACAATGCGAACTGTCTAATTAAGCGTACAAAGTCGGAAGCAATGTCTTCACATGTTGGAGACAACGTTGGAACCAACTTTGGTGAGGATTGTGGCGAAAGCTCGGATGCTAATCGACCCTTCAAACACTACCATCAAACGCATTAGTTTAAACTTAAACTCATTTTTGCTGTGATAATTAAGAATTTATCATTATGACAGTTATAACCCGTATTAAATAAATTTTATTGACCTTTTACATCTTTAAAAGCCCTTGTAACTCATCTCACTTTCGTATGCCAACTCTAGAAACATTGGCCAAACATTGGCAGACGTTGGGACAATGTTACGTGTGAGAAATCTAAGAAATTGCACCCGCTATCGCCATCTTGGATCGGTGTGCAGATAATGTACATTGTGTCATGGTCTGCTGCCTGTTCCCGTGTGAGGCCTTAACCATTCCATTAAACATTTATGTGCAATTTTTTTACAAAATAATAGCTGTAATGCTACATGAGAAGTTGTAAAAAGTGTTTCCTGCATTTTTATGGTTTAATAAACAGGAATTAAATTTGCCTTTGTTGTTATATGATTCAAAAAGATTCAGAATAAAGTCTAGCTAGAATATGCTGTAGCTTGAGAGTTCTTGCTGATACTAACAGCTTGACAATAAAAATCTTATGTCAGTAAAGCCCGGAATACACATGCCTGTAACTTGCACAAAAGTATGCAAGTAGCTTGCATGCCAGTATGGTATTCACCAATCAGAAGTTGCTGTGGCACACGGTGTGCAAACTCCTTCCATAATTTTGTGCAAGTCACAGGCAATATTCCGGGCTTAAAGTTATATCAAACTGAGCTTCTCATACACTACAAGATCACGGTTCATTCTTCGCGCGCCCTAAATTCAAATTCAGAAAAGGAATGCCACAGTTAATAAATAAAAACAATTCTATAATTGGCGAAGGAATTCTCACAAGCTGCCAGTTCCAAAAACTATTCTCGATTGCGCCACTCGCCGTTAAAAAGCAATCTCCAAAGTTATTTTTAATTCCTTTTTCAAAATTACACTGCGCGCCATATTTAACAGCTCTTATTTGGATTAACGAGTCACGTTTCCTTTTCTATTGAATTAAAGGAATGTCAAAAACAGGAAATGTACTAAAAGAATCAAATACTTCAGTTTATCCGCGTCGTTGATGTTTATTGACGTTTAATTCTGGGTTTTAAGTACGTTTCCTATATCAAAGGACCGTTAAAGAAATGATTGAGTTAGTGAAATTAGGTACGCGTAGGTATTTATTAGTTAGATAGTTAATTTTATTCGAATGAGAGTTGGATTTTTAGGTTTAGGTCTGTATCATCGCGGACACTGACGATGGGCCATTTTTCAAACTTATCACTAAGGGAAATTTTTCCTTCACTTGTGTTACTATCTAAGCGCAGTAATCCTGTGAATTTGCTACATTATTCTAACACTTAAGTTAGTATAAGAGCGCACTAAAATTGTCAACACAATCAAGATGCTGTTATTCAAATGCCGCTCAGTTTATTATCATGAATGTTTCATAAATTCGATCACAAATCGAATTCAATGTTTATGTAAATATTAAACTTGGTACATTGGCGGGTAGTCGCGAAATGTGGAGGAAGTTGTTAATGTCTTTATAAATCTAATTGTAGACTGTGAGTTTGGTGTCGACCACACAGGGGTGTGAGATTTGATAATTGGAAATCATTTTATTGGTCCTTATTTGTTTATAGTAAAAGTAGACCAGCCGTTATTCGACTTAATGCTAAAGATTGACAATATTGACAGCTCACATTATCTAAGTTTTCACGGTAGTAATAACAATGCACACTTGGTTTTCCAATTTACTTTTAATATTGGCAGAATAGTCAACATCGGCTTAGCTTTCCATAACAAAAAAATAGAATAGAATATTATTATGAGATTTTTTCAGAATAGCACTACGTTTTCTGACTTATCTTACGTGAGAAAATAAAAAAGGGCAGTGGCAGGAAGGAACGAAAAATCTTTAAGCAAAAATTGGTCCTTTGATACGGTCGACAATAAGGTAAATCAAAAGACACTTGATTATATAAAGAACTAGCTGCGCCCCGCGGTTTCACCCGCATAAGTCTCGATCGCGTCAGAATATCGGGATAAAAAGTACCCTATGTCCTTTCCCGGGACTCAAACTATCTCTATACCAAATTTTATCTAAATCGGTTCAACGGTTTAGGCGTGAAAAGGTAACATACAGACAGCTGTCTGTATGTATGTTAAATTCAAAAGTAACTGTCTTCTTAGTCACTTTTGATTTTATAATATTAGTATGGATTAGCTGCTATATAGTTTAGAGGATTGAAGGGCATTCTAACAAATCTCTAATTAAATAAAAAAAATGCAATATTGCCCTATTGGAAACAAATTGAATCAACACACTAGGTTCTCATCTAGGTGTCAAGTAATTTCATGTAGGTAATGCAATGCCCTACCATAAAGCCGAAACACCATGATATTTTCTCGTTAACTTTTATAATTATGGTCTTTTTATGACAGCAATTTCAGTGTTTGTGGTGCACAACTAGCAATATTCACGTCTGGCTGAAGTTAATTTTGACATTCACGAAAATGGGAAATACCTACATTGATTGAACTGAAAATTGTATACACTTTTGTTAAGTGCACAACATTTCTAATTTCAGACTTAATTTTTGTGCTTGAAACCCAACATTAAAAAGAAACAATAGTAGAAGAGGCGGTCATTAATTTCGGCCAAAATTATACTGGTAGGTATCACAAAAAACTGTTACGGTACTTTTCTTTAATTTAAATCTAAATAACTGTCTACATTTTTGATTATTTCAACAATGCGTGAGAAAGACAATACGATAAACACTCCAAAACTCAAAGAGGCAATCTCTCTAATAATTTTATTAGATAATACTTCACAATTGGGCCAAACGCATTCAATCCAATAAAACAGCACTTACATCATACGCTTGTTAGACGCGACAATAAAATGCAGCGGTCCAGCGCTTTACAATACTTTTGATTGAGATTTATGCATTACGCTATCAAGTTACGACGCTTGAAGCTTGCTTTCGGCACAGGCCACTAGTAAATTTGCCTCCAAATAAACTTTGTAGTTATTACTTATTAGTTATGTCAGTAAACATGACCCCTGATTGAATGATTTATTGTTTTATTATTAGATTTGTGACGTAACATAATTTGGTTATTGTTGGCTTAACGAGTTAACCTTGCTTGACCTGACTTCGGTTGTTAAAGTGGACGTTAATAATGGTAAATGTGATTGCTGAACTATTTATAATGTAACTGTCACAGTTGTGGTTGTTTAAGAGATTAGATAATATTTTTAACTGCTACATGTCACCGGTCAAGCAATGACACAAATGATTTAACCCATAGAAGTATTTGAGAAAGACAATACGAGATATTCTTAAGAACTGACCAAGGAAATACAATTCAAAGTTATTTCTTTGATGAATGAGTCGATAACTGAACAGAATAATACTTACATCAACACTATTATTGACACTTTCCCGTTCAAGCTGTCCACTTTTACTTCAAATTAACACCTGAATAAGGGCTTAACAACGTAAAACTTATCAATGAAGAGAAACCAAATATAAATCAATGAAATGTATCAATGGAGTATGAATGAACAGAAACTGGACAGGGCAACGGCACCATAGCTCCATAAGTGTTATAAGGGCCACATTCCTGCAATCGTAGTTCAAAGGAAATATTGTTTTCTCCTCTTATATGGCTAGGTCAAGTGGTCTACTTGAAAACGATAACTGGACTGAATATCTGTCAGATATCGTGTTCCGGGATAATTTGCTGCGGTTTACTTTCGCTGGGCTATGTTTAAATGGGTTGGGTAGGGCAGTGGCAAAAAATGTTCGGAAAACAATGAAAGCTTTTAGGAAGGAAGATATAGCGGAAATGTTAGAAATAGAAGAGAATGGGGTTACAGCAAACGGTGAGCTCATAAACATTGTGAATGATAATCGTAAAGTATTAGTCAGTAACGTGTCTAAAACGATAGAAAATATGAGAGAAAGAAGAATTCTTTACAAAAAAAAAAAACTAATAAGTAAAACTACCCTCAAAGAAAAAGAAAAGGAACAGATTTCTAGTATTCTCTTGAACACAAAATAATATTAAAGTAGCTAATACTGATTGGACTGGTCTATGTCAATAACTAGACGCAGCGGTACTGTTACTCTCAAACACTAACTTTATAGCACCAGACTGCATTTCAGCGGCGAAGTTAAATTGTGTAGCTAAAGTCAACAAGCTATTAGAAATATATACTATGTCTATTAAATGTATTATTAAAAACCTTTAACATAATTCAATTGTTTTCAGAACAAAAACATGAAAATTGTTTGCAAATCAACCTTGAGACTGGAGTGTTTGATCTGTAACAATATTTTGCTATTACTAGATATTGTACTGAAGCTGATTTTGATATTATCATTTTTGACTTTAAACACTTTACGTTCATGGTCGGCACTTTCGATCTGATTTAAAACTGAATTATTGCAAGTTGTGTTGTTGTAAAGTTTGATTGATTTTGCTTTGTTTTTATTGTCTTGTTTATTTCACGGTCTTTAATCGACCGTTTTGGGTTTACATAATCATTTTTTTGCCTTCCTCGACAATTTACGGAGAATATTGCATCCGAACAATTAGTGGATTTGAGGAATCCTTTATCACCCAAGAGAAAAATAATACATACTCGTATACCTAAATATAGATGTTGTAATTGATTCACTACAGGGTTAAAGCTTCTTGACATACAGAAAATAATTTTTCTAGTAGGCACATAATCCACATTGATTTAAAAATATATTTCCCCATTTTATTCTGAGATCAATGCAGTTCAACATAATGCTTCCAAAGTATCAAGATGGATTTACAAAACGCAAATCGCAAAAATCTTTGTGCTTGAACTGGTTAAAGTAATAATGGATTTGTCTGAAAACTTGGATATCTTTGTAACAAAGGAACGCGTTCAGTTCCCACGAGATAACGGGGAACCTAAGTCGAAAGAGCAATGAAAGAATGAAATTATAAGTTTTTATCATGATGAGTAATGGTAATGGAGTAAGTATATAAAAAGATAATTTCAAGAAGTAATTCATAATTATGAAGATACCCTTGTAGATTAATTATTTGGCACAAAACCCTAACAATAGTCACACATTTAGTACCATTCACGAAAAAGACACCATAATACTTTCCCCAAACGGAAAAAAAAAATCGATGACCACACGTCAAGAGTTAAGACACAACACACGAACGGAATGACCATATCATTATCTTAACATCTCCATAACCTCAAAACCGGGTCAAAAGCCACGAAAAAGAACAAACATCTACATTATCTACATATCGATCTAAAATCGACGTAATAAGATCACAATGAAAGTAGGTACCATCATAATTGATACCTGGTCTCCCAGACAGGTTCAGAGGTCGCCTTATATAAGCAAATTGATGTTATGTGGATTACTCTCGATACACAAGGCTCGTTAGAACAACGAACTTGCGAAACTGATTGAACACACAATTTATATATAACCTCATTTTTTTTTTGTCTTTTGTTACGTCTTGAAATATTTTAGATTGAGAATGATGGATTGTTATTAGTTTAGTTGGATTTAGGACAGATTTAATGAGACTGCTTAGTTTTAACTCCACTATGACTGGACGTAATACAAATAATGGTTCAAATGTTAATGATATATTCAAGATGTTTATAATTATCATCTGTTACATTAGGTTTTGGTTGTTCATTAGCCATTGCGGAATGACTGACAACTTACTCAAATTGACATGTTTGCAAAACTGTATAAGTTCTATCCAATTAAAAGTTTAATTATGTATCTACAATTTCATCGTCGAAATAATGTTCCTTATTCTCTCTGCTCGTAAGTATATTATTGCAAATGAACATACACTACTGTTCAGACATTAAAACTTATGTGTGAACATTAATCGAAAACGATTTGATAACTCAATTTATATTATAGTGAGCACTATTGATCGTGTTACCGATAAGTTGCGTTAGTTACTCTTTATTTGTGTTATTGCTTCATTATTGTATTATTAACGATTGTTAGGTTAGTTGGAAGCTGCTTTTATTGCATCTGAGTTTATTGCGTGAAATATGTGATTATTTATTTAAGTTGGATCTAAATGTGGTAATCGCAGAAATAGTAGAAAAATTTATAAGGGTTTGTTGGTAGTCTTACTACATACATATAAAGGAGACACACCATAAGAAATTTCATTTAAACGTTTATTCTCTTTTTCTTTATATATTGAAATGTGTGTTTTACTAATATTACATGAGATGTGTGATACCACACAAGGCTAAAAGAATAGTACAGTCACTATGAGTATTTACATATGTTGCGACGACCAAAATGCGTATACAATTTGATGCACTCTTGACTCTGTGTTGGTAGTTTGCTTTAGCTATGGATTCAGCCAAATCTGCAATATACATCCAAAAAATATCTCTAAGAACTAATTTACTACCATTTTGTTTGTTTTAATCTAGATTTTATTGGAACTATCTCTAGGCTTCGAACAATGACAACAATAGTGTCAGTAAACACTGACTTGTGGTCAATAAAACTTAATTCTAAGAAGTGGGACATTGTACGCAATGAGCTGTTACACGAGTTACATTCTATTGTATCATCAGGCCGTTATAAACTATCGGTAGGAACTAGGGTTGCTAGATATCCTAAATCAAGTACCCAAACTTCGTACCAAAGAAATTACAGACTCTTCATCTGATTAAGAAACTATGCCATCCCCTGGGCCATATAAGGTATCTGCTGACAGCGATACGGATGGTGAGCGGTTTTCCAAGATTCACAGAAAAGAAATTTAATTAATAGAAATAGAACATATGTTATTATCCAAGTAATACAGTAAACAGAGAGACGACATGAGTAGCTTAAAATATTACCTACAGCTAGGTTGGAATATAGTAATTATTTGCCAGTGAGCCCCAACCTATAGACAGTTAGTACAGACTGTCTATAGTATGGGGAAATCTGCTTCTTCAATCTTCAATCCAATCTTCCAAGATACAGATCTTGGAAGATTGGATTAAAGAATTGGAGGATTAAAGAAGCAGATTTCGCTCTCCATATTTAAAAGCTCAAAACGTTATTCTCTTTTGGTATTCGGTAGTCATGAATTGCCATCCCTATATTGATCTAGCACATAGAAGACAGTTTCAATTCGAGTCGGGTGCAAGCCTGGGCGCTGATTGCGGGAGCAAATGCTGCAAATTTATTCTAAATTTTCTATCTAGCACACGTTTCTGTTACAAGCATGATATTTTAGGTCAATATTTCAAGCTGTGAGTTTTAAATATTTTATTTTACAGAGAAATTTAGAAGATGTAAAAAAGGCTGTAGATAATGATGAAGTATCTGAATCTGATACAATAATAAAGGCTGCAACTGTAACAATAACAATAAAACCCCATGAAGCAAATACCAATCCATTTACACCAGCCAAAACTACAAACATTCCTATCAAATTGATACGAGTCATATAAACACCAGCTAGTTCCACCAATAAATCCTCCAATTCGGATCCAACTGTATCGGTGGGCGAAAAGGCAATTGGTTCGTCTATTGCCGATAAATTACTACGGGAAATCGAAGAAGACTGGCTTTACGAGTTCGGCGATTGGTCTAATCTGGCGCAAAAATACGTCTTTGCACAGAAGTTTGGGATCGAATGGGTTGGTAAATAAATTGGCTGCAAATGCAATGAAATCTTTGACTATTGAAAGTGTCGAGGCAGACTTTTATAGATGCAATAAAGACAGTAGAATGTTAGTGTCGATGTAAGCATGGCCATAATTATCTATTTCTGTAGGTTTCGAAGATACAATTATAAGACTACCTACCAATAATAGGGCTTCGTCTGCACTTTATATTACGCCAAAAAGATGATTAGGAGCATTCAAAGTATTTATATCGCATCTGACAAGTTGCCTTTTACATATATTATTACTGTCTTAGAACCCATTCCGTTGGCTGTTATGCGGAAGGTCATATGTATAATCTTCTATGTTTCATATTTAACTTCACATTAACCTTCCAGCATCCCAGGAACTGACCACAACAATGCTATCACCACTCTTATCGTCACCGTCGAGTTGCAATAGTAGCTCTCGTCCAATCGTCCGGAACGGCCACTGATTGGCTGATAACGTGTTATTGGTACACAAGCCAATGCACTTAGCTAGTTTTGATGCCTTTCAATTGGATTATTGGTTAGATTTTACCTAGGTGCTTTGATGGGGCTCAGACCAGGGAAGAATGGTACAAAAGGGAGGAGGCATACCCCAGTAGGAGGTACAAGGTTGTCAATGATGAGGATGATGGGAATGGGAGAAATCCCAGTGATATGATGCCACTGAAATGAGGCCTAAGTCCAAGAGTAAAATGTGCTACCTTGAGGTAATATTTGGCCTACTAAACTACTTATGAGACAGAGTGGTTCATTAAAACTGCCTCTGCAAGTGATGGTTTGACGGGACGTCGACGCAACCTGGACCGTGAAATCTATATAATATGTTAAAATTCAAAGTCCTGACTGACTGATATATCAACGCACAACATAAACCGCTGGTCCTAGAGACATGAAATTTGGAGGGTGTGTTCTTTGTGAAGAGTAGGTATCCACTAAGGAAGGGTTTTTCGAAATTCCACGCTTAAGGCGAAAGCGCGGGCAGAAGCTAGTTTTCCATATTGAAAAAAAATCCTGGTGACTGATTTCTACACTTATATTTTTATGTGTTTTGACATCAACCTTTGTTGACTGCAATTCTCAAAAGCTTTTCAACTAAAAACTTTAAATTCCATCTCATTGAAGTTTTGAACCATTTAGTAATGTGAATTTGTTGAACTTTCCTGAGAACGCTGTTTACGGCGCCTTGTAGACGTCGTTAACTTTTATAGCTGGGACCTTAACAGCGTGTGCTGGGCTTCAGGAATTTCAAACGGAATAACTGAAAATCCAGACAGGTAAATTATGTTTGCTGTTTAATCGAAATAAAGCAAGGTTATAATAATAAATTTTACTTTGTTAGGAAGTACCATTTAAATTATTTTTGTTGTAGTTTTACTATTTATGATACAAATAATTACATAGTCAACCTGTTAAACTTTAAAGTTTGTCTTTAGAGTCTGGTATGACATTAACGTAGCTTTAAACTTTTGGCGTGAAACATTAAAATTGTGGCCAAAATACATTATAAAATAAAGAAAATGTCTCTAGGTCCAGAAGTCAGATACCTACTCATCATAATCAGCCTATAATGAATGTTCCCACTGCTGGGACACAGGCCTCCTCTCTGTGAGAGGGAGTGGGCCGTAATCCACCACGCGGGCCCAGTGCGGGTTGGTAGAAGTCACATGTCTTCGAATTTTTGGTTCTAGGACATGCCGGTTTCCTCGCGATGTTTTCCTTCACCGTTTTGAGAGCAGTGGCGATGAAATAATTTACACAAAGTAAAGCGCCTGTCTAGGTTCGAACCAACGACCCACAGCTCGTAAGTCGCGGCCGATACCACTGGGCCACCACTGCTCTACCTACTATAGACGCAAAAATCTATTTACTATCCTTAGTAATAAACCAGTGCAGTGCCCCGGTCTTCACGAGTATTGATTGGATCGTCGAGCTAATAACATAAGTCAGGGCTGTCCATAGGCACCTAATTTTATTATCTACCCTCATCCGAGGCAGTGCAGCCCTAACCGTAAGGAATTGTGTGGATCAGCTTGCATGTGACTGGGGAATTTCGGACTGCCAACACCGAGATGATCAAAATCTAAGCTTAAAGACTAGTCAAGTAATCAAAACATTGAAGTAACAGTAAAGAAATGACCTTGCTATAAAAAAGAGCTTTTTTATTCATCATCATCATCATCATCATCATCTGCCTAGCCTTTTCTCAACTATGTTGGGGTTGGCTTCCAGTCTAACCGGATGCAGTTGAATATTAGTATTTTACATGGAGCGACTGCCCATCTGACCTCCACAACCCAGTTACTGGGTAATACGATACCTCTTGGTAAGACTGGTTGTCAGACTTTCCGGCTTTTGACTACCCGTAACGACTGTCAAAGATCCACGAATGACAGTCGGGACCAACGGATTAACGTGCTTTCCGAGGCACGGAGGGGTCTCGGAATGTAAAGATGGTCACCCATCCACAGACCAACCGCAGCAAACGTAGCTTGATCTTTATCCTCCGAAAACGTTCTAACGAGATAAAAAGTATCTTATGCCCTTACCCAGGTCATGCACTACCTGTGTGCAAAATTTAATTGAAATCGGTTCAGCCGTTCAAAATCAAAATATTTTATTTCACATACACCTACAAGGATACTTATGAAACGTCAGAAGTTCACGGTTCCCATGGTTCACTTTCTATTGCAGAGTTATTTTCGCATTTATAATATTAGCATGAATGATTAATTGGAAATAGAGTTTTCCCTTTCACGACAGTAAATGAAAATATATTCAAATCAGATTGCACTTGAAACCAACCCCATTGCTAATTAAAAACGCCATTCAATCTAAAAGGTCTGCTTTCCACAAAACACACTCAAATGAATTTCGATTACTCGAATAATTGATCAACTGATTGACTGACTGACTGACTCGATTAATTGATGAATTGGTCTGCAACCCCGTCTCATCAAATATTTCTAACGTCACCTCTACTCAAGCACAACTCAATGACCAGCTTACATGTACCCCGCAACCCTCGATCCCTTAATGAAAAACTAGTAAAAACAAGCGACGCTCAAGGAAAGTTAGGGGTCAAGCTTTTCTGGTTATGTCAATTAGGGGTGCACCCTATCTGTCAAACGCAGAAGTTTCTAAGTGACTGATATATGGAACCCTCCACATTGTTGGGTTTTTGTCTTTTGTATAGGTAACGCTTGAGATTGGTATCGATCGGTTCCTAAATTCGGGGGAGACAATGGTGAAGTGTTTCCAAAAGTATTCAATAGGTGTGGATGGGGTTTAACGGGTTTTAGGCACATTTTGGCTTTCCCTTTCATTTTGGCAGTCACGGTTATTTAATAGAGAGTAATTGCTCTTCATATTTAAACATACTAATGACTTACAGCAAAATTAATCAGTTAGGATTTTTATTTTACATAATATCTTGTATGAGAGGGGCTTGTGGCCAAGCTATGCTTGCCGCGGTTGGTCCGTGGATGGGTGACCATCTTTACATATCAATACCTCTCCGTGTCTCGGAAAGCATGTTAAGCCGTTGGTCTTGTCTGTCATTCGTGGATGTTTAACAGTCGTTACGGGTCGTCAAAAGCTCGAAAGTCTGACAGCCAGTCTTACCAAGAGGTATTGTATTACCCGGTAACTGGGTTATGGCAGTCAGATAGGCAGTCGTTCCATGTAAAGTACTGGTAGCTGCATCTGGTCTGACTGGAAGCCGACCCCAACATAGTTTGGAAAAAAGGCTACGCAGATGATAATAATATCTTGCATTAATAAACTACTCAGATTATTTTTAAATGTTAATGAATCACAATGGAGTTAGATTTAAAAGCTAAAAACTCACGCGAATAGATTTTAGTAATAATTAACTTCACGTAACAATGAATTAAAACTTTTTAAACACAAACTCAAAGCATTTATTTCATTAAATTTTTTTAGTAGCAAATTCGTGAATGTTGGTAACATAGAGTGGTTGTCAGTTAAAAATATTCACTAAAAATAATTAAGTATTAATTAATAGCAATTATGAAAATCAACTTCTGATACACGCACGACCTGACACGTACACTACCTTTCAAAAATATCAACGAAGCTTAGTAATTAGTTTCGCGCACAAAATGCATTTAAAATAACAAAAATAATCTTCTGTTTGCAAAGTAAAAATATATTTTCTGTAACTCCTATGTTCTTACATACAAGGTAGAAAATGGAAAGTATAATTTATTAAACAACGGTAAAAGTAATTTGGTAACAGTTCAGTGAAACCGGTTGGCACCTATCATTTACCGATGTGAGGGCTGTCAGAACAAGTCAGAAGCGCTTACACTTGAGGACCGATTATTTAGCCGATTTAACGTTTCGTTTGAAAGAAAAGTTAGTCGCTAAATCATCAGTTTTATTGACTGTTGTTTGAAACTAAGCTTGAGAGGTTATTTAAGAAACTTTTTTGAAATCCATACTAAAATTAGAAATTCGAATAAGTAACTCTGTCTGTATGTTACCTTTTCACGCCTAAACCGCTGAACCGATTTAGATGAAATTTGGTATAGAGATAGTTTGAGTCCCGGGAAAGGACATATGGTGCTTTTTATCCCGATATACCCACGGCATCGAGACTTATGCGGGTGAAACCGCGGGGCGCAGCTAGTACTGTAATAAACTAAAGACAAGTTATTTGTACACTAAGCACTCATAACAACCATTTTAATTTATTCTCATACTACTATATTTGCACAGACTGCAACTTGTTAATTAATGCTTATTTATAGAAATGATAGTTGCCAAGCATAAATAAATACCTATAAATAATTATTTTCTAATTACACATAGTAAATGCTACAAACAAGCCGTTTAATATCGAATATTTATGTAATTAGAATCGTATAGCACTCATAATTGAAATTATACCGACAACAATCACGAGCTTACCTTATTGAGTCAATAACTAACATACAAGGCAGTAGGAAGCGAGGTAATTATCCTTTATAAACTAACATTATTCTTATCATAAAAATATCTCAAGATATTGTGCCTATAAACAATTATAGGGAAGGTTATTCTTAATTTATTCAAACACGTTAATAAATATTCTGACCTTATTTGTGTACTTTTACTTGGTCTCAAGTGTACGAGATTAAGTACAATGTCAGCTACCTACGGCAACTGTTGAGATGTAGTCTTATGTAAATACATCTGGTTTTACTTTCTTTGTATCATTAGTCATAATAGTGCATTTGTATGGGGCTTTTTCGCACACGGTTGTGGGCAGACAAGAACGTCATAATTATGTCTATATTGTCACTTGTCAGTAAGGACCTTTTGATCCTCTGGTTACTGTTACTGGTAGCCTACATCATCCCACTGCTGGGCAAAGGCCCATGACTTCCAGTTCTTTCGATCCAGGGCTAAAGTGGACCACTGGTCGTTTGGTCCTTCGATCCTGTGGTTAAATATGATTTAAATAATTATTTATGTCCTCAAACGTCGGATAAATTGCAGTGTGCATTACATACTTTAGCAAAACACGACTAAACAACACTGATACCTAATTGAAAATATAACATACATACATAATCAGCCTATAATGTTCCCACTGCTGGGACACAGGCCTCCTCTCTGTGAGAGGGAGTGGGCCGTAATCCACCACGCGGGCCCAGTGCGGGTTGGTAGATGTCACATGTCTTCGAATTTTTGGTTCTAGGACATGCCGGTTTCCTCACGATGTTTTCCTTCATCGTTTTGAGAGCAGTGGTGATGAAATAATATACACAAAATAAAGCGCCTGTCTGGGTTCGAACCTACGACCTACAACTCGTAAGTCGCGGTTGATACCACTGGGCCACCACTGCTCTCAAATTGAAAATACAAAATTAAAATAGCAAAATGTCAAATTTTAAATAACAAAATAAAACTTTATTTTGGAAAATCTGATTCACAAAACAATAGTGATAAAGATAACTAAATAAACGGTAAACACAACAAAGCAGTTAGATCACGTACGCAAACGTGCGTCTAATTGTAATTGCGGTTATACGCATGTTTGATAATGCTTTCACCGACCGGGAACTTGAAGAAGGAAGCCCTTGTGATCGCGACATGATCCGAAGCTGTGGTTGTTATTCAGGCCGATCCACACGGAATAGAGAAAGAATTAAATGAGGCAGATATATTTCAATTCTATATTTGAGGCATATAGAATCAAAAGCAGCTAAGCGCCACACTTTAAAAAAATTGACCAAGTATGGAGAATAAACGCAGAGAGTATGAAAACCCCTGACTCTTAAATTAGAAAAACGTTTTTTTCGGTTCCTGAAAATTTGACATGGAGGCATTTAGCTACCTTTGATTCTATATGCCTCATTTATATATGTCATTGTTTTGTTTTTAATTCTTTTACCTATTGTGGTATAGCAATTTTATTTTAGGTGCGTCGTCTTATAATTAATGTACTCATGCAAAATATTGTAAAACATTTTAAAAGAGTAACGGAGGAGTTTCTTGCCAATTCTTCTCCATACGAAAACTACTTTTTGGAAGGGGCGACTAGAATCGATTCTATTACAATGTAATTTTTGACGTTCAAAAGTGCCTTTTGCCTTTGAATAAATGCTTTGACTTTGACTTTATTTGCGACGGTAATTATTTCTTTTGCGGGTGGATTGAAATAGTTTTATAATTTTTGTATTCGTTGATGTTATTTGCGTACCTACGAAGTGAAATGTTATTAACTTATTGCACCCGTATTTGTTGTTAAGAAAAACAATAGCTGCTTAGTTTTTGTGTGTCAAAGTTCATAAAATATTAGGTCCTTACATATGAAATTGGCGTTTTGTATGGAAGGAACAAAAAGTCGAATATTTTTTAATATAATATATTTAATTAATCAAAGTATGAACCATTGTTTTCAATGCACTTTTGCCATCTTATAGGTAGTTCATTGATCCCTTTACTAAAAAAACCAGTCGGACGGGAATCAATAAAATCTTTGAAGGCGATTTGGACTGCCCCATCGGAGTTGAATTTTTTCCCTTGCAAAAAGTTATCCAAATTGCGAAAAAAATGGTAATCTGTTGGAGCAAGGTCCGGGGAGTACGGAGGATGTCTAAGACATTCCAATTCAAGCTCTTCTAATTTGGTAGCCGTCTGTTGCGCAGTGTGTGGTCTGGCGTTGTCGTGCTTTCAAGCTTTTTAATCTTCCCAATTTGCTTCAAGTGAATTAAAACAGTTTTATCACTAACATCGAAGCCTGCAGCTAACTCGGACGTGGTTTGCGATGGGTCCGCTTCCACAATAGCCTTCAATTCTCCATTATCAACTTGGGTCTCAGGCCGTCCACGGGGCTTGTTCTGCAGGTCGAAATTTCCAGAACGAAAACGTTGGAACCAAAAACGAACTGTGTTTTCTTTTGCAACATGACCGCCATACACATCATTCACCCTTCGAGTCGTTTCCGCAGCACTAGTGCCACGGCGGAACTCGTACTCGTAAATAATGCGATATTTTAAATTTTCCATTTTGTAAAATGAGTGACGCAAACAGAAAAAACAGAAGAAAAAAAACAAATGAATGACGGTCATCGAAGCACAAATACATGAGTAAATAGCTGTACAAATTTGAATTTGGAATTCCTTACCAAAGAGGAGAAATTCGTGATTAAAGTGGCCAGTACGAAAAACGCCAATTTCATATGTAAGGACCTAATATAATGTAAGTTTCAAATATGTTCTCAAGTAAGTGTATTCTCTGTAATTTCTTATTGAGAATTAAATTTCTTTAACCATTTTATGGGCAGTCTGGTTCTGGACACTCATCATTCATCATCAATCTCCTACGATAATCCCAATTGATTTGGGGTTGGCGCAACATGTACACTACGAAGCCAAAAACTGGATGTTGAAACTTTCCAATCTCTGAAATTCATGAAAGCTCAAATAAAAAACAATACAGTCTCTGAAACAGACCATTATAAAAAGATAATGGTAGGTAGAAATAGATTTAGTTCTATAGAGAAGAGTCGACAATAAGTAGCCATGGTTACCAATCGATAAACAATTTCAATTTGATCGACATGATTGCTAAGCGATCGCTGTGTTGCAATTAGATCAATATTTGCACCTATAGCATGATTTAATAGACGGCACTCTTATTTATAAACGTTGCTTAAAGTCACCTTAAAACTAAATATAACTTTACACTTACAAATATTGATCTGCTTAAGCATACACGTTTAAACTTCTTAGTGTTGTGCAGATATGCAGACCCAATAAAAAAACGGGTTAAATATAATGATCACCAACAAAATACATATATTGAACACCAAAAAATGAAGTCTAAAATTACAATAGTTTTAGCTGGGTACCCCGAGGTTAGGTTTGGTTAGGTTACTTTAAACCCTTTATACAGAAATAGGAGCCCCGCGTCGACAAAGGATGCAAGAGCGACCAAATAAGAATACAAATACATTTACCTAGGTATTATACCTAGGTAGTTTTAATTTTGGTGATCATTTACTATCATTTACTATTTTTGGCAGTAAAAAGTGTTTTTTTGATGTTATATTTTACTTTATCTGGTGATAAGTTAAACATAAGCCATAAAAAAACAAATGACTAACCCTTTGCTGCCTTGTTTATTTAGGACAAACTGCAACATCACAAAGCTTCTCTAGCATATCTTCCTTGGATATAATCTAAGCCCTGTCCACGCGTATGCTTACAATAAACTAGCTCGGACTACACAGTTGTTTAGTTCGACAGAAGTTCTTGTTTATTGATAATACGCTTCCCTAAGCAAACATGTATTATGTAAGAAACTGATGTGTTTTCTATATGAAACACTGTGATGTAAGGCGACAAGTTTGCCTACTAAGTTGCTAGCACATAACTTATTGGAGATAAATCTGTTTTACGGGATCGTCTGCTAAATCCAGTAGTTACATGTTCCTTGACAATTTCGTAAACGCTTAGTTATTTTACGGCCTACTGAATTGTTTGTTTACAGTTTTACACAGTTCTAGTGACATCGTTTTAAGGACTTCAATTGAGTGCCATTCCACAGATTTATGAAACAACTAGCTGCGCCCCGCAGTTTCACTCGCGTAAATGTCGATCCCGTGGGAATATCGGGATAAAAAGTTGCCTATATGTTAATCCAGGGTGTCAGCTACCTCCATACAAAATTTTATCAAAATTGGTCCAGCCGTTTAAACGTGAAGATGTAACAAACATACACACACACACTCACAAACTTTCGCATTTATAATAATCGTGTGAAGTAAAAAATCATTATTCTAAGTTTCTTGTCGTAATTCAACACACTTTTGAGTATTCTTTTCTATTCTTTTAAGTCTACTAATGACTTGCTACTTCTGAACCTGAGATGGACGTTTGTTTTTTCATAGGACTCTGTACTAGGTTCTATAAGTTTAACTAAATATATAAGTAGGATTTTATGATTATATTGGCATCATCATCAACCTACAGTAGTCCACTGCAGGACATAGACCTCTCCTATTGCACGCCATTCAACTCGATTTTCGGCAACTCTCATCCAGCTATTACTAGCCATCCTGCGAAGATCGTCGCTCCAATTATATTATTATATCCGATTGTATTATACATAATTAAAATTGTAGGACTACCAGACCAGACAAAATCACAGTTATCAGTGGCGAAGCGTGAATTTATGACAGAGGTAAGCCGGAGCAAAAAAAAAAAAATGCCAAAAAAAAATTTCAATTATGAATTGACTATAGTGTGGTTATGTTCTGAATTTTCGAAGGGAAGCCGGTGGGAATCGAGTTGTATGGTACTGTTATATATTAAATAACATTAATAAGAATATAATAATAAACAGCTGACGCTGCAACACGTGTATCCCACGTTTTTCCATCAACTCAGCATATTGCAATAACTTAGAAATATACTTTTATTAGTCAGTGTGGTATTGAACGTCGTCGCGGACAATAGGCTTTCTTGTAAACCTTTTTATTAATTAAAAGTTCTTCTAGTGTTATTAAAAGTTTTTTTTTTAAAAAGCCTATTTTGACCCACCCCGTAACAGTGGTGTCAGAAGTGGGATATCAGTATCGATCGTGCTGGTATTCCATTTCGTGTTACGCGAGTGATATTTTGAACTCTGTATCTAAGTTACAAACTCTGTGTCTACAAACTCTGTGTCTACAAACTCTGTATCTACAAACTCTGTATCTACAAACTCTGTGTTTACAACCTCTTGTGTGAAGTGATTATATTGACATAGCGAAGTCCCTGGACTCTGGTTGTCCCTGATCACTGTGCCGTGATCTCACGTGAAAGCCTCTGAACTCTGACTCAACCAGTGTCGTGACTCCTTCACTCTCTGGTGTCTTGAACTTACCCGACCTGGAAGTTGAGTCTCGCCAGCTCATCATTGCTGACTTACCGCGTCGCCGACGCCTCTCCTGCTCTCACCGACGTGCTGCTGCGTGTCCTGTCTCGGAGCTACTTACCACACGACCTCCATCGCCATCTGGTGTTGCTGCCGTCACTGGTCCGGTGCCTGGTGTGTTCAACTTACCTGGTCATCTCTACGAAGTCTGCGATGTACGCCACACTCCTACTCGCCGTGCTGCTGTGAGTAGAATATCTTATCGCTTGTTATTGCTAATCCTATTCCTATTTCAGATAATTCCAAATCCTACGATTTCAAAATCTTTATTATAATTCAAATCTGTAAAACAAACTTACCAAATCTTATTCTGTGAGATTTCGATATCTTACAACCTCTATTGTGAATTAATTTCTATCTAAAACTAAGTCTAACTATCTTTCAAAATGTCCAAGACCGAAGTGTCTCTCAGTGAACAATATCCTCTTCAAATTTTATGTGATTTTATCGATATATACCGAGGAGATCGTGAAACCTTACAGGCATTCTTAACAAACTGCCAAAATGCGTTAAATCTTGCTTCAGAGAGTCAAAAGAAGTTAATCTTAAAATACATTTTGTCTAAATTACGAGATAAGGCTCAAGTAGCTTGTTCAAATAAAATCTTTGATGATTTTGAATCATTGCAATCATTCCTGCGTCAGAATTTTGGAGAAAGGAAACATTATAGTCACCTATTCTTTGAGCTGCAGTCATGTAAACAGCAGCCCAACGAATCAGTATCGCAATTCGCGTTACGCTTAGAAACATGCTTAACAGACATGCAAACAGAGATACATAACTCTGTTACTACTAAAAAAGATTTACCAGGAAGGATTGCTATGACAGAGGATCTTGCCCTTTACACTTTCAACTTTGGTCTAAATCCGGGGCTTAGCAACATGGTGAGGTGCCGTAACCCTAAAAATCTCAATGAGGCCATAAATATTGCTATTGAGGAAGAAAAGATACGAAACTTTACTCTTAACGTTTCTGCGAAGACGACTAAACATTGCAAATTTTGTAAAAAATTAGGCCACTTAGAGAGTGAATGTCTAAATAAAAAACGCGTTTCGCAGCCTCAATCTCAATCTCCTAAAAATGAACCTCACCAAGTTAGTAAGCCACCGGGCGTTATAATATGCAGATATTGCAAAAACCCGGGGCATGATATTTCACAATGTTACAAACGAAAGCATAACAATTTAAAGAAACAATCCGATTTCAATAATCCTGCAACTCAACATAACGTTGCGATGTTACCCGATTCCGTTGAATCGTGGGACGAAGCGGAAAATGCTGATTTAAACTAAGAAGTCGGGTGTCGTTTTCGTGTCGCACTACGCCCGACCGTGAGAAAGACACATTACAATTTCGTAATACAAAATCATTAATTACTAAATCTACAAATTCTTTTACCAAATCTACTAAATCTTTTACTAAATCTACTAAATCTTTTACTAAATCTGCAAAATCGAATTTACATCCGATCATGCAACAGGGTAACCAGCCCCAAACTGAAGGTCGGTCATTTCAAGTTTCACCGGTCATGCAACAGGGTAACCAGCCCCAAACTGAAGGCCACTCGAAACCTCGTGTTGTCATGCAACAGGGTAACCAGTCCCAAACCGAAGGCGTACACATTTCAAATAAACCTCAACATATTCCGTCGGGAATCTCTGCATCGTTGAGTGCTAATGACCCTCAAAACCAGGAGTCCGTCATTCCAATTCACGAAATTAAATTTCGCAAAGTCTGTTTACCTCACGTGTTTCTCAATACTGTTTATTCAGATAAACCTCTATGCTTCCTTATCGACACGGGAGCTAGTGTTAGTATTGTTAAACTTAAAAATTTTAGTTCTACTCCATCTTTATCTAGCGATAAAATCAAGCTCAAGGGATTGAGTGAAGATGACTCCTGTTACGAAACTTTAGGGTCGTTCACCATAGACTTCAAATACACTAGCCCTACAAATTCTAAGCTTTGTTTTAATCACACCTTCCACGCCGTCAGTGATAAAGTACGGTTCGATTATGATGGTATTTTAGGTAATGATTTCTTACAAAAACTCGGGTGTGACATTAAGTATTCTCAAAACGCGCTGTTCATTAGAGGTCATCTCATACCGCTAAATTTTAGACGAATTGTCTACATTATTCCGCCTCGTTCTGAGGCAATCGTCGAATGTCCAGTTTCAAATCCCTTAGAGGAGCTAAGGCACATGAAAGATGCTCTAGTCCTTGATCATATATACTCAGAGGGAGTTTACTTAGCAAACTGTATCGTTACAGTTAAATCTAACCACTGTATCAATATTTCTGTGCTAAATACTACTGAGTCGGAAATCGTATTCAAGGATTACTACGTTCATTTAATTCCCTATGAGACCGAAGTTATTTCATCCAAGTCTCTTAATAATAACGATCACCAAAACATAAATAATCTTTTCAATATCTCAAATGATAGATCGCAACAAGTTCTAGACCTCATTCGTACTGAACACCTCAATCCTGAAGAGACAAAAATGCTCTTAGAGTGTTGTTCAGATTATACCGATATTTTCTACCTCGAGGGCGAGCCTTTGACACATACTAATGCTATTGAGCATTCGATAAACACCGGTAACGCTGCTCCAATTCATGTAAAATCCTATCGTTTTCCCGAATGCCACAAAGGTGAAGTCGAATCCCAAATCAAAAGTATGCTAGACCAAAATATCATCCGTCCTTCCAAATCACCCTGGAGCGCACCAATTTGGGTAGTGCCCAAGAAAGTAGATTCAACGGGTAAACAGAAATGGAGGTTAGTCATTGATTATAGGAAATTAAATGACGTGACAGTCACTGAAGTTTATCCTATACCTTTGATCACAGATATCCTAGACCAGCTGGGCCACTCAAAATATTTTAGCACTTTGGACCTCGTAAGTGGTTTCCATCAAATAAAATTAAATTCCAAGGACGCATCCAAAACCGGCTTCACCGTAATAGGTAATGAAATATCTGGACATTATGAATTCACAAGAATGCCTTTCGGATTAAAAAATGGTCCAGCTACTTTCCAAAAACTTATGAATACTGTGCTCTCTGGCCTTCAAGGCCTTCACTGTTATATCTATTTAGATGACTGCATTATCTACAGCCAAAACCTCCAATCTCATATCGACAAGCTCAAACTAATCTTTGATAGATTTCGTGAATACAATCTCAAATTACAGCCCGCAAAATGCGAGTTCTTACGACGCGAAGTAGCCTATTTAGGTCATATAATTACCGATAAAGGTGTTTGTCCCAATCCGGACAAAATCAAGGCCGTCACTCAATTTCCAACTCCTAAAAACCCGAAAGATATTAAATCCTTCCTAGGTCTAGTCGGCTATTATAGGCGATTCATTGAAAATTTTTCCAAAATTACAAAACCCTTAACTTCCCTTTTAAAAAAGGACGTTTCTTTTATATGGTCAGCAGAGCAAGAAAATGCTTTTAATATACTGAAACATAAATTAACAACGGCGCCCCTATTACAATATCCAGATTTTTCTCAGCCGTTTCTACTGACTACAGATGCTTCTAACTACGCCGTAGGCGCTATACTATCTCAAGGCGAAATAGGCAAGGACAAGCCTATCGCATATGCATCGCGAACATTAAACAAAGCTGAGGGCAACTACTCCACAACCGAGAAAGAGCTCTTAGCCATCCTTTTCGGTGTTAAAACGTTTCGTCCCTATCTGTTCGGCTATAGGTTCAAAATCGTCACTGATCACAAGCCATTAGTTTGGCTTTTTAATGTCAAAGACCCTGGTTCTAGGCTAATACGTTGGCGCCTAAAATTAGAGGAGTATAACTACGAAATAATTCATAAACAAGGCAAGTTAAATTGCAACGCAGACGCTCTGTCGCGTTTCCCATTACAAGACCCCGATAATAATTTAAATCGTACGGTGTGCGCTATCGAGGATGAGTCACCGAACTCAAATATTCCGAATCCACCGGACTTTCATTCTCCAAGCTCACCCTTTGATAATCCTTCACCGTGCTCGTCAGATACTTACGAAAAATATTTAAAACAATCTAAACAGCCTAACTTTTGTTTTGATACTACCATTCAAGAATATAACGAATCATTGTTAAAGGCCAAGTGCAAGTTAATTGCATATCCTACCTCAATCGATTTGGACGACTCTGTCCCTTATTGTAAAGACATTATAGACTTATCTACAAGTCAGCCTAGCGTTCGTGACATTGAACGTGAACTTTATACCTTATACAGCACTTCTAATGATAAGCATTTGTTCACCCATTTATTCTTGCGCGTTCATCACTACGATGAAATGTCATATAAGGATATTTTTAGACTATTAGTCGAATATAGAGATATGGTTAAATATTGGTATTTAGAGGAGAAGGAAGTTGCGATTTCAGACTTCTCCGATCCATTCACCAAACTTTCTTATACAAAAATCTACAATATTATAGGCTACGTATTCCATAACACTGGCATTAAGGTAAATATTTATAGAAACTCCATTCTATTTCCTACACCGGTGGAAGTCAAAAAGATACTTCGTGATAATCACGATCTACCGTCGGCTGGTCACCCTGGCGTATCACGTATGTTCGAAAGGATAAAGTCCATGTATTGGTGGAAAAACATGCGGCAGGACATCGAAGATTACATCAAAAACTGCAAATCCTGCCAGATTAATAAACCCCTACGTCAAATTCATCGTGCACCTATGATTATTACTTCCACCGCAACAAAACCGCTCGAAAAAATATTCCTTGACATTGTCGGTCCTCTTCCAGAGACCTACGAATTTAAATACAAATTTATTCTCACTATCCAGGATGATCTTACGAAATATTCACAAGCCTATCCCTTGTTAACCTGCTCAGCGGAAGAAACCGCTAAAAGATTAGTTCACTTTATATCTCATCTCGGAATTCCTAAAATGATCATCACTGACCAAGGCACTAATTTTACTTCCGAGGTCATTAAACAACTTACAAAATTATTTGGAATAAAACACATTCTAGCCTCGCCTTATCACCCTCAAACTTGTGGCGCTCTAGAGAGGAGTCATGCCACACTTAAGGAATATTTAAGGCCATTTGTGAACGAAAATGCCCATACTTGGGACTTATATCTCAATACAGCTATGTTTTCTTACAATTCAAATGTTCATTCGACTACCAATTATTCTCCATTCGAATTGCTATTCGGCTTCAAGCCACATATTCCTAAATCTATAGATACATTAGAGAATAACACCTATACAGATTATGTCAGATTACTAAATCACAGACTATATTATAGTAGGCAAAAAGCACTACAAAATATTCAATTATCTAAAGAAAGGTCTAAACGCCTTTACGATTCTCATGCTAAGCCTGTTACGTATAATATTGGTGACTCAGTCTATCTCAAATGTCACCACAAACAAAATAAAGCCTTATCCCCTGTGTGGAAAGGCCCTTTTAAAATAGTCAAAATAAACGGTAATCATACCGTCACCTTATTAATAAATCGTAGACACGTACGTCATCATTATGACGAAATAAAGCTGGCGTCTGATGATGCTATAACTTGATCTTATTTTTGCAGGCACTTTGGTTCATCAACTTCGTGTCATCAGATCGTTACGCCTATAACTACGAGTTCAGGCCTATATTTTGATAAAGTTAACAATCTTAAATTCACTAACGATAACTGGAACGTCATAACTTACCTAGATATTAGTAGAATACATTCTCACTTTACTATTGTAGAATCGTTATTTTCTAGAGTCAATACTTATTGCAAAGATCACAGTTCTTCTAAAATCCAACAGGATTGTTTAAACGCATTATCAGCATTACAAAATCAACATGATAACAACGTTAAAAAGTATTCCTCAGTCTCGTACTTGGTTAATAGTAATAAAAGATACAAACGCGGCCTCATAGACGCTGGCGGATCTTTGCTAAAAACTTTTTTCGGCACTTTGGATGCAGAGGATGCTCTCAAATTTTCCGACGCGATCGACCAAGTACAAACAGATGAAAAACAATTAGCCCATCTAATGAGAGATAATATCCATGTCATTAAGTCAACTATCACTACATTCAATAATTCTATCTCTAGGTTAAACGAAAATGAGAAACGTCTAAATAAAAACCTTGAGGTCATTGATAGAGGACTTCAACTCATTTCCAACTCCAATGACAAGTTAGAAATCAAGTCAAACATTAATTCACTATTAAGTGCTCTTGAAAGTATTATTATCTCATTATCGTTTGATATAGGAGATATCAATAATGCGATTTTATTCAGCAAGATGAACGTATTACATCCGACTATACTTAGTCCACATCAATTATATAACGAACTTGAACAGAACAGGAATAATATGCCAAGGTATTACGAACTCCCGGTATCCCTGTCGTTACAAAACATTCATGAACTAATCGATATTTCTAGAATAATTTCTTATTTTCATAATAACAAAATAATTATCGTCATGAAAATCCCGCTCGTCCTTCCACAGACATATACCTTGTACCACGTGATTCCAATGCCTGTCCCTTATGACGTATCGCAACCTGATACGTTTGCTCTTATCGCTCCCACTCATCCTTACCTAGCAATAACAGTCGATCATATGTTCTATTCACTATTGCGTAGTGTAAATCAGTGCAAAGTGATTCCTGGTAAATTCCATGTGTGTGAGTTAGAAAGTGTTTTTTTCAAGTGTCGTAAACCCAATTTGTGAGACTATCTTAATTACAGAAGTAATAAATAAGTTACCTAGTTCTTGTGAAATTAAGCTACTAAGAGGCTCAGTACAAGTATTTCATAAAATAAATAATAATAATTGGATTTTTGTTCTGTCTGAGCCAGGAAAATGTCATATTTCTTGTGAGAATGATGGAAATAATTTCGATGAAACTTTGTTCGGCACAGGCATACTGTCTATACCTAAAACCTGTAAAGCCTTTTATAAAACTCTACAATTCGTACCACAATCAAATACTGTTCTCAATGTAAGTTCACAGATTATTTCTAACTTTAATCTTGTAGACGATGATTGTTGTGATAAAAGTAGAGTCAACAAAACACTTACCAGATTACCTTATTTAAAATTAAACGATGCATATAATCTGGATTCTCTATTACAAGCTAGTTTACATTTAGATTCATTCGAAAAGGATTTAGATAGCCTTGAAAATCCTAATCACTTTCAAAAATATGGCATTCATTACATGTCTATTTCTTATGTACTTTTCATTATATTCTTTGTATATTTACTTTATAGAATCAGAAGGTATTTTTGTCCAAAATCGAAAGATCATTGTTGCATACAGATATTTAACCAATGTAATACTAAGAGAGTTACTGAAGCTCATCAACCTACTGTTGAATTATCTGTCTTGAATGAAAACTGCGTGGCCGATGAGATTTACGCACCAATGTCAAGGCCAACGCCAATTAAGCGTAACCTTTTAGTATCTAAGATGAATTAGAATTTAAGCTTATTGTTCTTAATTTTTCTTTTAATTATTAATAACATACTTGATGTTATTTGGGGTAATTAAGTTGTGTTAAGATTATATGTATTACTATTTCAATAAAATTTGTAACTATGTGCTATCACTATAATTACTATTGTTTGTAAGTCTGAAACGACGTTCAAATCATCTCGTAAATTTTAATGTCAATTTAATTTCGCATCTTTTCCTCCCAGATGCTCCATTTTATCCGGGGGGCTGTTATATATTAAATAACATTAATAAGAATATAATAATAAACAGCTGACGCTGCAACACGTGTATCCCACGTTTTTCCATCAACTCAGCATATTGCAATAACTTAGAAATATACTTTTATTAGTCAGTGTGGTATTGAACGTCGTCGCGGACAATAGGCTTTCTTGTAAACCTTTTTATTAATTAAAAGTTCTTCTAGTGTTATTAAAAGTTTTTTTTTTAAAAAGCCTATTTTGACCCACCCCGTAACAGTACCTTCGCCACTGACAGTTATACAAATTAAGCATTATAGGAACACTCCTTATGATTCGCAACGTAAAGAGTCAAATCTACTTCATACTTAACAAATTAACACACATTTCATGACAACCCCCAAATGAATCACATCTGTAGAATATCAAAAGAAACCATTTGAGGTCAGAATCCCCATGCAAATAGCATTAAAATGTTATATAACACCCACAAAATAGCAACCAGGGTGTAATAAATTGTTTTAAGTGCAAGATGCGACCAAATAGAAGCAATAACATTTTAAAACTTGAGACAAACATCCTTACTGCTTCTGTATAATGTTGGGTTAAGGAAGCAACTTAGTACTAGCGGGAGCGGAAGCGGTGGCGGGCTAGACATTACAATGACTCCAGTGTTAAACAAGGATTTACATATAACCATCATAGTCAGCCATTATTCCACAGCCCCAAAAAGCTATCTTATCTCAGCATAATATTATGCAATGTTCCGTTACTGCAAAACTATTCGTTTTATTACGAATAGTCCATTTAATATACAAACATTATACGGATAGTTTATGTTTTGCTAACTGTTGTTGGCAAAGCTTGTGCTTAAAAAAAGTAATTTTACTTGGTTGTTCCCTGTTTTAAAATGATGGAAAAGAATTTGAAGCTCACATATTATGGAAAAACAGATATTGTAGAGTTAACTTAGTACCTACTAAGTAAGTAGCAGATTATTAATGTCCTCTTAGTAGCAATTTGCAGTGCGTAGCGTGGAGGTCAGAGGGTAAACGATTACACAAGAACTATGGGGAAATAACATGTATCAAAACATACGACATCTTGTACCTTTACGCACTTTATACAGTTTCTAACAAAAAAACTATTCTGTAAGTAATTATTCCCTTTTTATGACACTAATAAATACGAGAATAATGAGTTAAAATACATAGGTACATGATGATAATGCAATTCTATAACCACAGATTTTATTGAAATCAGAAGCATCCAATTTTGTTTTGATTCCAAGTCAAGTCTGAAACTTTCCCAAGGGTGGAGCTGCATTCAATCATGACTTCATGAGCATAAATGTATATGTCATGCCAACAAAAATACTAAATTACACTTAGGTTTTTCAGACCACCCTTGACATTTCACATTACAAAGTACCATTTTTCAACTTCTTCGTTGACAGTTCTCAGATTCAAAAAGCATCTAAATCGTCTCCTGTAACAGATGTCGTATGTTCGACCATAATTCAAGTTGCTCCTGTATTTTTATGAAGCCGCAGTCTTAGTGTTGACATTCGACGTCTCAGGGCGGTAGTTGGCAACGTTTCAATCGCATTTTGTGAACACAGGAGAAATGGCAATGTTTACAGCCGATGACAATGGAAGAGAAACGGGTTTAGTTACTCTTTTTGTTGTAGACTGAAGATTTTTAAAGCGTAAATTGGTTATTTTTGTTCGGGAAATTATTGGTTGGATCCGTTTGGTAAGTAAACATTTGTGAGTTTAATTATGTACTATACCTAGACTGGGTAATATCCCCTTTATTTATAAACGTTGTTTAAATGTAAGAGACGTTTAACTGGTCAAGCGGCGCGGTTCGCCGATCGGCGACGAAACAATAGAAAATCAATTGTGTCTCATTAGCGGAGCTTTACAGATTATACGTCAAAAGTGTATGGCTAAACAGTCGCTAATCGTTACTTGTATTTAAGCTTCGTTTATAAATAAACCCTGTTTGTCAAGATGGAAATTCGTTTTATGTTAATTATGCTCTATATTTATTTGTAAATTTTAGATTTCATTTCTTTTTTGCCAAAATTGCACGCGTAATTTAACTCACGTTTTTGAAACCAATTTATCGGAATCTTTCTGGTCCTAGTAAATAGTTTTTTTCACTCAACTAATTTTAACAAATGGGGGTAAATACTGATATTTTCTCTCGTTTTTCCAAAAGAGTGGTTTCCAATAAATCTGTCGGTAACAGCCCCCGGTTACGACGCAGGGCATTACCCCTAGGGCTTGAGAGCAATTATTATAAAATTTGACAAGTCAGCCGGCCATTATGCATTTAAGCGGAGGGTTCTTCGGTTTTTACGGTGGGAAAAGGCAGAGGCGGCTTAGGGTTGAACATTGACTTTTCTTGAGAAAAAGAGACATGCACGCTGTAGAATTTGGAACGATTACAATCAAGTACCTGCCATCTTAAATGATCCTTCTTACTCGTAGCATGTCACCACTGACATTCGAAGAAGAAAGGTTCGTTCAATTATTATGACTTTTGACTACGTTCACCGTTGTCAATAAATTAAATAAACTGTTTATCGTTCATCGGTACTTAGTTACTAGTCAATTTAATATGCGTATGTATAAATGACTTATGTAATGTGGAATGTTACCAGTTTGACGTGAGATACCTACATAATACAATGTAATACTACACTAACTGTGCAATTTATCAACTGTTGCACTAACTACGGGTCAGTTTGAATCGTTACCGGGGTATAATGAGCCTGATTTATAATACTGACGATATACGTAAATGCTGTAAAATATACGCCATTATTTTTAGTGTGACATATTTGGCAAAAACCCAACGAGTGACTAAGGAATCGGGCTGGCAAATGAGTGGTCGTGAGTTTAAACCCGTTGCACTTTTGACGGGAATCCATTCCTATATTGTTGCTATAGAACAGTAATGTTAAACCCAGCCATATTTTTAATAGCCAAAAAAAATCTTTGTTGTCAACTGCTAAATAATAATCGCTATAGTCCGCGCAGAACTAGTTGGCCACTGAGGTGAGGCGACGGCGGTTCGCAACGCACGTACTGAGTAATACTCGTACACCCCCGCCCCTCCGTCCCACCGCTCACATGCCTAAGGTGCGGCCAACTAGTTCCGGGCGGACTATAGAAGTAAATTTATCATAGTTTACATTCCAATGAAAAAACTCTAAACTCCCCAAAATTATATTCTTACCCCCTTATTCATAATCCCATTTTATCTCTATTTTAGCTAAAATAGGTTTATAGAACGTTTGTCTTTATCTGTCACGTTGTCATTTCTGTGTGTAAGAAAGAGACAAACCCCATTTTAACTAAAATAGGTTTGATAAGTTTTATGAATAAGGGGGTTAATATTTTTTTGTTAACCTAAGTTGTCGCACCGCCTGGGCAGAGGTCTCCCCTATACTTTTCCAATTCCTAAACATACCCACCAATATTTTATTTGTGCCCATAGACAATGCTAAACAAACGAGTGGGTATTTGGGGAACCAATAAATAAATGATCACGTAAAGCTCTCTCCCCGCTCTCGCTCATGGCTCGCGGCAAACAACAAAGGGCGTTAATTTGACAGACACTTGAGCGACGTCGTTAATTACTTAACGCGTGAATGTCGCTCCGCCTGACACGCTGCGCTCCGGTTTACTTACATCGCGGTCATCTCTAGTTTACCTAAAGATTCCTCGCTGAAGTTGAAAATTATACAACAAGAAACGTATACAAGGCGTAACTGAATAACTGAAAACCTCTTAAGGCGAAGGGCCAGGTAAGATCGTCAAGTTAACATTGTTTTAAGTTTTTTGCAATTTGCAGATCAGTAGGACAATATCAGATATTTCGAGTTCTTTCATTTTCTGTGTTCGTTTGTTCTTTTTTTATTTAACTCTATGATAGTTTTTAAAATATTAATTTTTTTTTCTATTTAAGAGCACTATACATTTTTTTTTAGTAGTAGTCGGTAGTCACCCCCTTTCTAGCCATATCATCTTTCACAAATTTAGTTGTTCCCTAATGTCGCAGAATAATTTCGAAGTAGCATCGTGTCTCAGATATATAACGTCGAAGTAAGATATTGTCGAAGTACAGCATGCCGGAGTAGAGTCTGTCGAAATTGACTCATGTCGGACTACCATAGTTGTCGAAGTAGCACGTCGTCGAAGTCGCATCGTTTCCTAGTTAAGTCATGTCGAAGAAACGCTTTGTCGGAGTACAGTAGTGTCGCACTTAAGGCATTTCGAACTAAAGTATTGTCGAAATGAAGACGTGTCGGAGTTCCGTAGTGTCGAATTAAAATCTTGTCGTAGTAAAGTTTGTCGAAGTTCAGTTGGTAAGTCACTTTTTGGCAATTTTGTGTCTTTTTTTTAATTTGCTTAACTCAGTTCCTCGTTCTACTAAATCCCAAGATACACTGGTCACAGACTAAGTTACTGTTGCGTGCGCCATATCATTACGACGTTGCCTAGAGGCCAGCGGAGTAAAGGTTAACGATGAAAGTTCCATTCTGTCATACGTGTAAGGTATATCACAGTTCCGGGGAAGTTCCAAGTTCCGATGATGAATCGTCGTATCTTTAGTACAGTTTGAAGTTACGGTGTTAAGCACATTGTTTTCTAATGACTTGGGGTATTAGTGTTGTAAATGATGTTGTTGTTGTTTTGCTGGTCGTTGGACAATGTCTTATGTTGGCTGGTTTTGTTAAGTCATTCATAATTCTCTTGTTCTTATCACAATTTACTTGGAGTGGGCGCAACATGTCTTTTTCTGCTATATTTCTCTATTAGTCGTCATACCGTTTCTACCCATTTGTTTCACACAGTTCATCCATCTTTTCTTAGGTCTGACCCTACTCTTATCCACGTTCATACTCAAAACTTTTCTCACAACATTTTTCTCATTCTTCTGCATCATATGCCCACACCATGACAACCGATTTCCACAGAACTTTTCAGCCGCCCGTGCTACTTTCAGTCTTCGTCTTATACAGGGTGAAATTGAACACATGCGACAAATCGAAATGGGAGATTATACTCATCATTATGAACCACTTTTACTATGGGACCAAACCTGAAATCGCGAAAAAAAAATCAGATGTTCCCTTCATTTTGGCGAGTTATGCGAACATAAATGTAGGGAAGAGCTGATTTTTTTTTCGTGATTTCAGGTTTGGTCCCATAGTAAAAGTTGTTCATAATGACGAGTACAATCTCCCATTTCGATTTGTCGCATGTGTTCAATTTCACCCTGTATACTGTTTTCCTATTCTATCCATTCGCGTCCCTTTAGTATTGTTAAGTCATTATGACTAGTAAAAATTTGTGTATAGAAAAGTTGAGACAAATGATAGAAAAAGTGAAAATTTATCTTCTTCACTCAAACTAGAAACGGACATGATACTAAATGTATCGACGCCAATTTACGACAGCAATAAACTCCAAAACGATTCCTTTATCAATGATATCAATCTCCTCATACCCACAAATCAAAACACTATTATCTTTCAACCAATATTTTGTGGAAATTCCCACCATTACCAGTAAAACAAAATGCTTTTCGCAACGAACACCGCGTTTGCAGATATAAAAGTGTATGAGCCATCAGACTATTTAATGGAGCTATATATCGCGATACTCCGCCCACCAGTCTGTGGGGTAGCCGACAGAAACTATGGTGCCATTATTTATGTTATAATTAAATTCGTTCAGCTTTACTACTGAGTTAATTGACATGACGCAAAAAATACCTTGTTTCTGTATTATTTGATGTTTGAAGTGAAAACTTCTTTAGGCGCGATTTTTTATATGGGAAAAAACCATTGAATTCGCGCCACTGTTACCGTAACCGACACCGCTTTGGATGTGTTCGGCTGTCCTTGGGATGTACTCGGTTTTAATGTATATCCGATATGTTAGTGAGTGATAGCAAAGTATTGTGTTTGTGTTTTGTTTTCACTTTTTTTTTTTTACTGTATCTAGAGTTACATGTTTTTCCCATAATAAAATTGCCAGGTAGGTCTATGACTGTGAAACGTGGCGCAAAATATTCAAGTTAGGCCCTTCGGCACGGTTCCTTCACGGTTCGGCGTATAAACCGCGCCGTAGAAAAAACTTGTCTGTCAACAATCTTTCATAGTGATACATACAACACTGACGAACCGTGCTAACACACGGCGAATAAACCGTAGTTTTTACCCGACTGCGCGACGCAAAGGAGTGGTAATGTGTTTATCAGCCTATGTATGTATGTATGTATGTATGTAAGTATGTATGTATGTATGTTTGTATGTTCCTTTGAAGCACTATACAGACCAAACGCCTGGGCCGATTTTTATGATTTACACGTCAATCGATTCCTCTTAGTCCGGCGAGTGTCACTAAAGACATGACGTTAATGAAAATTCAATATGGCGACTACTAGACGCCATATTGTGAAAATGAAAAAAAATGAAAGTCAAGAAACTATGTCAAGTGGGGTATCGTTGGATAGGTCTTTCAAAAATATCAGTGGTTTGGGAAGACCGTTTTTTGATTAAGTAAACCGTTCGTGACTTATCAAGCTTTAAAGTACCAATTTTCGTTAGAATCAAGTGTCCCCCCCCCTCTACCAACTAAACGCTGCAGTAGTACCTATATAAGTAAGTAAGTAGTGTGTAAGTTTAAAGGGAAACTATCACACTTAAGTGGGATTTACAACTCATAACTAAAAAGAATAAAATAAAAAAATAAAAATTAAAAAATCAAAAAACCCGACTGCAGTAAAAAACTTAAGTTAAAAAAAACTGAAAAGCTAGCTGAAAACAAGACCATTTTAAATTAAATAAAAGTTGGAAGCAGGCGGGACCCATACCATTTTTCTATTTTCAAACTCAAATGGGTCCCGCCTGCTTCCAACTTTTATTTAATTTAAAATGGTCTTGTTTTTAGCTTTTCAGTTTTTTTTTAACTTAAGTTTTTTACCGCAGTCGGGTTTTTTGATTTTTTAAATTTATTTTTTTTTACGACAAGAAAAACGTGTGCACAAAGGGCCTTAGGGAAAATGGGGAGGTTTTTGCCCAGGGCAAAAATGCCCAAATTAATAAAAATCTTACAGGAAGCAATGTAGTCGCTAGCCTATTTTCAACGAAAGTTTACCTACACTTATTAACATAGTGAGAGTGAACAGGCTTCTTCTGGGTAAGCTCACTCCATCGTCGACATTGTCTCTGTCACCTCTGACCTAGACTAGAGTCAAGAGCAAATCCAATAAAAAAAAAAACAATAAATTGCAATTATTGGCATCCACTTAAAATTTTAACAGTCTATGGAATTAGCATTGCCATACAACGTGGCAATGCTGCCAGCCTTTTGGGCACTGTTCCTGTTTATTTATTTATTAAGGTACACCAACAGCTTCTATGTACCTATACATTATATTAAGCACTATAATCACTGTTGACAGCGATGCGGACGAATTCTTTGAAGCCCTATGATTATTTTGTTTATTTTTTCATATAATTTTACGTATTATTATAGTTTATATGTTAGCTTATATTATGTAAATATCTATACAAATAAATAATATTATTATACAGACTATTAAATGCTTAGGTAACAGCCTCTATACAGGAAAACATAACTAAATATAGGTACAGCTCTGAGCCTCGTCCTTTTATCTCAAAGATATTCTCAGGCTTTCCAGACACCTATTAACGTCACTTTCATACTAAACATCTGCTATGAAAGTTAACAGTTATCAAATAATATCAGACTGCCAGTTGCTCTACATAGAAATGTTCAATTTAATGTTATAGCAGGAGAAAATATTCATATTGGCGCCGATTCCCTTGTTCATAAACTAAACTAAATTTAATTTCAGTGCATCTTTTTCTTTCTATTTCATTAAGAAAAGGACAGAAGATAAAAATTAGTTTAGACCTGTCAAATTAGTCAGTGCCTGACGTAAATTGACGTATTTTCAATAGGCAATTTTTTAATCACGTCTAAATTGTCTATGGAGTATCTTAATTTGACAGGACTAAAGTAATATTTATCTCCTGTCCTTTTCTTAATGAAATAGAAAGAAAAAGATGCACTGAACTTAAATTTAGTTTAGTTTGTGTACAAGAGAATCGGCGCCATAATGATTGTTTTAGCACCTGATTGGCATCTAGATGGCAGGGTATTGCGTGTTGATTACCTATTATCTTGTTGATTAAATGTTTGTCCTAGCAAATATCAAAGCTTTCTACATTAAAGGGACCTTTCGCAAATGTTTAAGGTTTTTTTTTATTCATCAGCACAGGCCTCCTATTTCTGTGGGAAGGAGTGGGCCATAATCCATCACGCGGGCCTATTCAGTATTGGTAGGAGGTGTCACATGTCTTCGACTTTTTGGTTCTAGGATATGCAAAAAGAGAGAGAGAGTATTCTATCTATGCCGGTTTCGATTTCCTCACGATGTTTCTTTTTATTGCAGACCGAAAATTAACCATTAATTAGAAGTACTGAAATAAAAAAAGGTTTATAATAACGCAGCCCATTGTTGTCCCACTGCATTGAAAATGCCTCTTTTCACACAGAGAAGGCACGAGCAATTGGGCATTGATCACCACGCTTGTTCAAATCGGGTTGGTTTGATTTTATAACAAAGAAGTTCCCTTTCTTTAAAACTATAAATTTCTAGACTTCATAAAACTGTATTTAATCCACCAAAGACCTCATAGGACCATCCACATTAACCACTAAGTCCTCCCTTAATTCGGTACGGGTAATGCAAAGTGTTTTGTATGCATGTAATCACGGCACGCTCTTAGGGGCCGTCTCCACGAGCGAGAGAATCGCGGCGATAGTCTCGCCGTGCACTCAAATTTTCGCGGCGATGATTCTTAGAGAGTGTATAGAAATACGTAGCACGACGATAACATCGCCGCGATTCTCTCGCTCGTGGAGACGGCCCCTTAGGAATCGCGTGCCGACCCACAGTCAATCATTACGGGCTAGTTATCAGCCATCTAACCATCGACAGTCACACATTTAAATGAGGATCGGACATAGTTTTTAAAAGGAAATTAAGAAAGCTAGGCTTGAATTGCTTATCTTCATCTAAAGGGAAATTTAATTAGAGTTAAAAATGGGAAAATTGATTTATGTCTTTATCAGAATTTCAATTAAACCATAATAGGCACTTTTGAATTGTCAAGGAGTGTGTTGGTCAGTTAGAAATATGAAGCCAGTTGTCCGTTCTAAAGCATAGTACGTACTTATGGCGAAGAACAGACAAGAAACTCCATGGACATTCTTTTGAGACTAGGTACTGTAGAGACCTCTTTGAGAGATTCTGACCTCCTTGCGAGTCAGACCGCTTGTTTTTGAAGGAAGTTCCATTCGAACATTCAAGCATGTGTCATATAGGGGGTCGTAGTTTGACGTCCAATATTTAAGTCTATAATTATTATAATATGATAAAAAGGCTCCTAAAATATATCCTAGTCAAATCAAAAGGGAGTTTGATTTAATCCCCCCGTGGCCTAAGTGTCACAGTACCTAATCAGTTTCTAGATTATTTGATATAAAGACTCATTTATTGAAGCCACGGATAAAACCCAGAATAGTGTTGTATCTTTAACAAGTGATAAACAGGCTAGTTTATTTCCAGCGCTATGTTTTAATTCAGTAATTGCTATTGATTCAGCGTTTGCGCAGATACAGGGACGGTTCGCTCCTTAAAAAAAAAAACGCTTGAAATGATTCTCATAAATAAATTAATGCAAATTCACTCAAAAGATTATGTCTGCACGACAGGTGTCACCTACATTTTAAATTATAACAGTCAGTTAAAATGATGCAACAATTACATACACTTACTTTTACGCAATGACTCTTACGTCTAAATGACTATTCAGATGCCGTCTTTGTAACAGATACATCATTTTACACAGTCTTCTAGAACTAATTAGTTTTAGGGTTCCGTGTGCAAAGGGTGCCAACGGGACCCTATTACTAAGGCTGGATTTAGTGCTCGACCAACGGTCAGCGCTGACATTGGTCGCGTACATTATCATTCGCGTGCGTTATTGATTCGCGCTCGCTGACCGTCGCGCGTCGGTGCTGCACTATACACGTCCATTTATCATCAGCGTCTTGGTACGCGACCGGCGACGTCAGCGTAACAGTAAATTCAGCCTAAGACTCCGCTGTCCGTCTGTCTGTCACAGGACTGTTTCTTTTGAACCGTAATAGGTAGACATTTTAAAATTTGACAGAGTCTTTACTACTTTGGCAGCTGTAACAACAAATAATAAAAAAATGTTAAAAATGTATGGTCCCTAGTGTTAAATATTGTACGGTGATACGGAACCTTTCGTGAGCGGGTCTGGCTCGCACTTGACCGCTTTTTAGATTTAATTAAGTTTTTGCACGACAGTGCAGATACGGTCATAGATACGACATTATACTCTGTATTCCGATCTCACTTATAATTAAGTTTGTCCACGTAATATTACAGTTCTATAAGTAGTCAACAGATGTCTAATTAATATGCAAGATTTGTTCTCTTCTTTTCTTTAATAGGTTACATGTTTTCTGGTTTTGCGTAAATGGACGTGATTGCTTTGAGAGTCTGATGTAAGTGAAGGAAGATGATTGTACAAAAGCTCGATAGAGTTGTAGATGCTAAACATGTTTTCGAGTGCATCTAGAATGTATTGCCTCATCTCTTATAAATAAATGATTACAATAAATAAATTAATGTTCTGAATTACCACATCATTACACTGATAGATATTTCCTGTAAATCCTCTGTGAATACTTGTCGCGAAATTCGTAAATTAAAAATACATTGCATTGTCATGAAATAATACATGAATTTTTAATCATGCGACCTGCGTTACCTTAATAAGTAGGTACCTACTCTTAGCAAATATACTTTGCTGCACTATAATTTTCCAACACAATATATATAGTTCCAGTTTATACTGTTACAACTAGAAATAAGTAAGTAGGTAATATAAGGACTCCGCGTCAAATAAAACACTACACACGACAAGTTTATGTTGTTCGATTTAAGGCAACGCAACGCGACGCGATTCTAGTAGAACAATTTCAATAAAAACTTCACTTCATATTCAATATGGAAATTGCTCTACTAGAATCGCATCGCACCGTCGCGTCTGCGGAAGCCTTTATGCCTAGGTACCTACTTACATGACGTGTGACTCCGATTCTGAATTCGTCTGTCTTGTTTATACCATTCTAGTTGGCGTTTTGTCGTAGTTGGGTTTTAGTTTTTAACTTTTATTTAGTATCTATACAGGGTGTTACAGAAAGGGTATATCAATACAAACAGGTTGAAGAGTGTATCTGGTCTAGTCTCTGTACAAAATTTCAGCTCAAAAGCAGTAACTTTGAAAATGCTTAATATTTTTTTATTTCGATAGTTTATTAAATTGAAATCATAAAAAACGTGTCACCGCACTACGAGGGTCATTATCCATTATCTGTAGTGTGTCTGTGCGCCTATTACACGCACATCACACCGCCGCGCGCTAGTGCAGCGCCGTGATGTCGAAATAAAAAAAAAAAGACGGGTTGCACTCCGGGAGTGCCGGCAGAAGTGAAAACTTGAATATTAACGTTGAAATAAATCAATTATTAATTGAATTAATATAACTCATTTTTTTTCACTATTTCTGCGTCACTTTTTTCATTAATAGATGCACTTTGTTCAATTTCCATATTTTAAACACTTTATATACACGAATGTTACGAATACACAGCAGTGTGTCCACGTCCACTTCCACTTCGACTTTGACTTTGACTTTGACTTTGACTTCGACTTCGACTTTGACTTTGACTTCGACTTTGACTTCGACTTTGACTTTGACTTTGACTTTGACTTCGACTTTGACTTCGACTTCGACTTTGACTTCGACTTCTACTTTGACTTCGACTTCGACTTCGACTTTGCCTTCGACTTTGACTTTGAATTCGACTTTGACTTTGACTTCGACGTTGACTTCGACTCCGACTTCGACTCCGACTCCGACTTCGACTCCGACTCCGACTTCGACTTTGACTTTGACTTCGACTTTGACTTCGACTTCGACTTCGACTTCCACTTCCGCTTCCACTTCCACTTCCACTTCCACTCCATCCAATCCATCCATCCATCCATCCATCCATTGTCGTGTGTCACTAAACTTGGTTCACTTCGGTTGGCGCCGCCGTAGAAAGAGAGGCGGGGGGGGGGGGAATCTCTCCTGACGGTCACGTGTCCTGACGCGATGCCCTGACGCGAGTTTAACATTTTTTACCCATTACAAAAAGTGTTCGACGCCGCTAAAGAAGTTTTCACTTCAAAAATATTAAGCATTTTCAAAGTTAATGCTTTGAGCTGAAATTTTGTACAGAGATTTTAGACCAGATACACTCTTCAACCCGTTTGTATTGATATACCCTTTCTGTAACACCCTGTAGAATAATTATTCCTTTTACAGTCGGTTTTACGTTCTGACGCGTTTTGGCGTTTTGAGTGATGACGCACTCTGTCATCTTTCTAAGCTGATCCAATTATTTTCTACTAGCTGCGCCCCGCGGTTTCACCCGCGTAAATGTCGACCCCTTGGGAATATCGGTATAAAGAGTAGCCTATATGTTAATCCAGGGTATCAGCTACCTCCATACAAAACTTTATCCAAATTGGTCCAGCCGTTTGAGCGTGAGCGTGAAACATATAAATAAACACACACACACTCACAAACTTTCGCCTTTATAATATTAGTATGATATTCTAAATTCGAAATTGTGTTTGTCTCATAATAACATGTCATCAATACATGAAGGTTGCATGGTAAAACTAAGCAGGCTAAAGGCTCTACACTACACCTGTAACAAAGTCAGCCCTAACTCAAAATAATGACCCATTAACTAAGACATTAATGCTTAGAAACGGACAACTAATGACTAATTAGTCCAGAAGATAAAACAAAGCGTCCAGATACGTCTTTATGACAGAATATGACGTCATAAGGTAATAGGTCATTACGACCCTCTGACCTCGAAGGGTAATAGTGTCAAGGTCTGAACTGACCTATTCAGTGTTAAACGGTACGGTTTTATGAAAGCTCTAGGGAACTAGGTCTATTATTTTTCTGCTGAGCTTTAATGGGCTTCTAAAATCCTAATTAAGTATTTAATACAGTATTTTTGGTTTTTAACCGACTTCAAAATGTCATGTCATCATCTACGTAGCCTTTTCCAACTATGATGGGACCGGCTTCCAGTCTGGCCCGATGCAGCTAAATAGATACCGGGTATTTTACATTTAACCCACAGAGCATTAAATTTTTGAAATCTTTTTTTTTTTTTTTTTGTTAGCTACACTGTTCTACTGCTGAACAAAGGCCCCCAAATTCTTCCAGACATCCTTGTCTAGAGCCACCTCGATCCAACCCTTGCTGTAAACGTCTATTTTTGAAATTGGTTAAAAGTTATCAAACCTTTCAATTTGTTAAACTATACAGAATGTTTGGCGCATGGACCGGCACAATCTTTTGGGGGGTTGGGAGCGTCATTTGCGAGGTTTCACTCAAAGACGCCATGTCTAATACACACCCTGTATAATATTCTACAGTCAATCCTCGGCAAGGGAGGATACCGTGGAGTTTTAGAGGGTTAGAGTCCCACATAACTGCACTATCTCCCTGTGGTAGTGCAGAATGCATGAGCCAAGATATAGAAACAATTAGGTAATGATTTAAACATTTAAGTTGACACGTCATGAGACTAGACTTCTAAAACTGGGCTACGCATTCCAGACATTTTAATATGATTGATAAATTGTAATTATGTGAAGATTTATGAACAAGCAAACATAATGTTATGAATACTTTAATGCTAATTTATTTATAAACCAGCGGTCCTTGGCCTAGTTTTAAGCTATCTGCTTGTTGTTTAGAACATAACTTAGCCATGGTGTAGAGCCATGGTTTCCTACAGTAAAAGTGCGCCGTGCTGCACACCGCCACCCTATTTCAAGTTAAACAAATATCAACTTTATTTCAATGAAAATTAAGTTGATTTCAGAGTGACTAGCACTATTGAAAACGTAATAAAAATGTTTGAAGTTGTAGCGTAAACTAAACTTTATTGTGTAGGAATTAAAGTTATTTTTCCATTAATTCATATTTGTTTACATTTTTGGCAAATAAATCGCGAATGCACGGTAGAAGACCGGTGGCCACCACATAACGGCCAAAGTGATGGTTGACGTGCAAATGATGGCACCAGGATTTGACGTTACGGTGTCAAAAAACGCTCTCTAGGAAAACACACCTAATCTGCGTTCGCGATTTATTTGCCAAAAATGTAAGCAAATACGAATTAATCGAAAAATAACTTTAATTCTTACTCCATAAAGTTGAGTTTACGCTACAACTTCAAACGTTTTTATGAATTTTTCAATAGTGCTAGTCACTCTAAAATCAACTTAATTTTCACTGAAATAAAGTTGATATAATGTTTAACTTGAAATAGGGTGGGGGTGTGCAACACTGCGCACTTTTACTAAACTTACTTTTTATATTTAATAACGTTTCAGTGACGTCATTCGACGGTAAATTGCGGACGCTATGCGGCGTCCACCGCAGTCCTAGGAAACCCTAGCTTAACCAGTGAAGATTGGAGAGCAGAATCTAATTACCGATTAATATTGTCATCATTGGGGCTCTATCTCATACAGGGTCTTAGCATTATGCTAAGCGATGGCCGTTTTGCGTGGATGTGACACATGTTTTCTCCCAAATTGTTATTTTGTTGTTTTTTGTGTTTGTGTTTTTTGATGCGTCATGGTTTCAAGGTGAAGGTTATAAATTTAATAATACCTAATCTGGTTAGCCATTTAATTAATAGGCATAACAAGGAAATACATGTAACTTTTTGCTGTCAAAAATTTGTCCGGAAACATCACAAAATTATAGATTTTATTCCACTTTTCCGGCCATAACGAAACTTCCTTACGACTGAAATAATTCTCTTGTACAGAGGTCGTTGATAATGAGTTCTTTTGAGTAACATTTACAATGACAACAACATTAATACGCAATGCACTGACTACCACATTATAGTGATACACACAGTAGTTTTATAAAAACGAAATAAAAGAAAATCAAGATTTAATCCACCGAGAAGACGAATTAGGAGGGGATCGTGGGGGGGGGGGGGTTAGCTGGGGGTTCTAGGGATCGGACCGGATAACTCGATATTGTATAAAACCATTTGAAGGAGGGGGGAGGGTCCCTGCTTCCAACTGCAATTGCGACAATCATTGTCAAAAAAGAGACGGGTTGTACTCCGGGAGTGCCGGCAGAAGTGAAAACTTGAATATTAACGTTGAAATCTCTCGTTGAAAACTCATTTTTTTTTCACAATTTCTGCGTCCCTTTTTTCATTAATAGATGCACTTTGTTCAATTTCCATAATTTAAACACTTTAGGTATATACACGAATTTTACGAATACACAGCAGTATGGCTACTACACAGACGGTCGAGCCATCAGCTGTCCATCCATCCACATCCACATCCACGTCCACATCCACGTCCACATCCACATCACCGTCCACATCCACATCCACGTCTACATCCACATCCACGTCCACATCCACATCCATTGTCGTGTGTCACTTGGTTCACTTCGGTTGGCGCCGCCGTAGAAAGAGAGGGGGATACTTAGTAGTTAGGAGTAGTAGTTCTCCCCTGTGTAGTCTCTCCTGACGGTCACGTGTCCTGACGCAATGTCCTGACGCGAGTTTAACATTTTTTACCCATTACAAAAAAGTGTGCAACGCCGCTAAAGAAGTTTACACTTCAAAAGTTGTCAAAAATGTTTTGACAGATTGAGACTGACATTAGAATGAGAACGTTCTTAAAAGTACGGAAACTAAAGCCACATTGAAAAGAGTAGTTATATTCTGTTAAACACACTATCGACATCACTTCTGTATCCGCACTCAAAACAGAGTGACAACACTGACAGCTGACAACTGAAAGCGCGGATACAAGTTCAATCGACACTACTCTTTTATTGAGTGTTAATTTTGTGCATGTGACACCCGAACGCGAGTGAGCACACTTCCGTGCATTGTAACCGAGTCAAACTTCTGTTCAATTTAGTTTGTAAGAATACGCATTGCAATAAAAACTTGTTACATTATCCACCATTTTTCTTCGACACGCAGCCGAGATAAGATCTGCCGAATGTTCAGAGTACGTATTGATTATAAAGTAGCTTCATTACTGAACAATTTGAAATAAAATAAAATGATTTTTGATATATTGTATCGAATGAATTATTTAAAGGAATGTTGGTTCTTTTTTCTCCGTCAATGTATCGTATTTCATTTGGGATATGAAATGAGCCGTTCACGTTGTTCTAAATAATTTATTTTCATTCATTAATTCATCCGTTTAAAAATAAATAGTGAAAATATTAAATTGACCTACATAGTCGTTGACCCCGTTTTCATACCACTTTGAGTAAAATAAGCGTGTTAATAAGATAATTTGTCAAACATATTTCAAGGGCATCTTGGAAACACAGAACCGTTCTTGAACAAAAGGCTTTTATTTTCACTTTATCAAGAAAGAAAATTTATCATTATTCATCGGTTGAATATAAAATCACTTCTATTGTGGACTATAAAGGCGTAAGTGGACAAGATCTCTAAATGACTCCAATTACACCTGAACTCTGAACTTCGAACGCATTTTCACCTAACAACATACAATACACATTCGACCACTAAAATTATACCACCGCGCCACACATTTAATGATGTCACAGTTTGCCCGATTGTGTGCAATTATGTAAACTGTGCAATTTATGCACAGTGTGCATTATTCGTGCGATTTTCCCGTAGTGCGTCGTGACTCGGGCTTTCTATCACAGGGCACATTATGGTTTAAACTTTAACATTATGGAGGTAATTTTAGGTTCTCAATTTCGTTACGTAAAAATTGTGTCAGCGTGTCCAACGTAATATGTTTTTAGATTAACATTTTCGCTGTTAATTGGGATAGGTTTTCTCAGGGAAGTGTTACGTGGAAAACGTAAAGTTTAAATTACATTTTGTGCTAAGTACGTGATACGCATGCGTAATGCGGATAGTGTTGGCTCGGACGTTAACTGCTGTAAAGTCTCACACCAAAACGAATGTAGGCCATTTTGCCAGTTTAGAAAACGTTGGGAAAAACCAAGACAGTATAAATAAATAAAGAAAAAGTATTTATTGCGACTCGTACACAAAGATCACAAAATAAACTAAACACAGTCAAAAATAAAAAACCAAATTATACAAAAAAAGGAACAAAAAGAAAAATGAAACAGAAAGTCCTATACGAGACCAAAAGACTCCTATCTCTGCATAAAAATGGCAAAATGCATAAAACTATAGGTATGAACCAAGAGCCGCCATCAGACACACTACAAAAATAGCATACTGTACCAGTCAGTTCCAACTCAAACCTATCTTCATGGACCTCATTTAAACACGCGAGAAGTGTAAGTCAAGATTACCAGAAAAAAGAGGAAAACTTAGAAGTAGAAAAAAATAAAAAAATACATATATTTGCGGTAAATATGACGCAGAAAAAGAACACAAACAAAAAAAAAACCATCAAGTTGGGAAAAATATGCATCACATCCACGCAAAACGGCCATCGCTCAGCATAATGCTAGGACTGGTTTTCAGCGAAAGCCGGCGTTGACATGATGACGTGAAATTTTGAAAGTCAAACGCCTAACATTGATGCCAAACTTTGATCAATCTGGAAACCCTATCTACGAATAGTCTACACACATTAAAACACTCTACAGTCACCATAAACACACGTTCAACCACCGATAACTTCATAACTGACTCAGTACAGGTAATTCTCCAATCACGACTTCTAAAGCAGCTAACTTACAGGTCTATAACCCATTATACACTCAATTAGATTGATCAAGCCATTCAGTTGCTTGTTCATGATGGCTGATGTCATTCATCAACTTCAGACCATACTGCTGGATTTACAGGCATGGACAGGTGACGTAACTAGTTTAAAGTCTGTTTTAAGCGTGTGTCACGGCTAAGGTGCTTTGAGATCCTGTCCAGCCGTATGTGGGGTACGTATAGATTATAATTAATGTTTTTCTTGTTAATAAAATTGATTATTTTGAGGTCTTGAAAGGGGGCATTGTATAGCGTCTATGTTCTGATGATCCTCGTAATTGCTATCCTTTTAACGATGATCATCTTTTGATCATGATCTGAATTCAGTGTAGAGTATTATATTGTAGCGGTATATACAACGCCACATGCGAATAACGCGTCATACTGACGTCACGCAAATCCTGCATCTCGCAAGCAGAGTTTACCGCGCAATTAGCATAGATACAACAGCCCGACATGGCTCGTCAGGCAGTTGCCCGCCAGACACAACACCCGTCTGGTCGGAGGATCCTCCCTTTTCTATAAAGTATGAGTGAACTTTACACCCTGATCCTCATACCTCTATAATATTATCTGTGATTCAGTTCAAGGCCAAATTTCACAAAGCTGCTTTTCTTTATCCCTATTGTTATTTCGGTTTTTTTTTTGTCTTGCCCTGCACTCTATTCTGTCCTGCCAATTTAGGCTATCAATGCCGACGATATTTTTATTGTGGCCTGTGGTGTACCTGTATATGATGGGCTCGCCTTTTAGCCACCAGTTATCTCAATACTTAATGGTAACCTTTTTTTTCTTTTTTTATCGAGTGGAAATCCCCATGGATGTCCACCCCGTGACTAAAACCACACGGTGTCCTGCTGCTACCTTTAGTCGGGGTGCTGGAGTGCTTGCGCATTTCGTTGATGCGATGCGTTAACGATGGTGCAAGCTTGAGTAAAAGTAAACTCTCCATTGACCCCAAGTTTCGAAACTATCGGAAAACACAGACTCGATTTGAATGGTCAATTTTATTTTTACGGTAAACCATCTCCTCTCAGATGTGACAAGTGAGAGTATCGTTTGTGACGTCTTAAAGTTGGGCACTAACCTAACAGTAATCGTAGAAATATAGTGTACACACAAAGAATTCTTGATGTATATTATGTTAATGTATTGCTCTAACCGGATTCACGGTCCATAACGGGCATACGTTTAGCTGTTTTTGTTATTTATCGGCTTTACTTTTAAATCTAGGCTGCAAGAACAACACCTCATTTACTTAATTGTTTTTATTAAATTTGGCATTCACAATGAATGAATTGTATTAGAGACGGTGATGCGTGAAACTACTATTAAAGCGACTATCTTTGTGGAAACTACTATTATAGGTCATCGTTATCATTTAACCGGTAGAATGCCGTAATTAAAGCCATTGTGTCTCGCGTGGATCCACGTTTAAGCATACGAAGAGTTAAGGCTTTACCGCTGCAGGTGGGCCTTAGCCTGTACCCTAAATGCGTAATACACGATCCATCACAATCTGAAACATTTTGAAAGATATTGCTAATCCAATGCTTTATATGTTCAAAAATGCGTTTGCTCAACAACGTAATTAATAACGCAATGAATGTTGTAGAACTGTCAAAATGCTGGTCAAGTATATTTCTCCAACGTTACCTATATCCGTCTTTTTCTCTCCAATTTCTCACTCCAACAGTTCTTAAATATTGGTATTGTAAGGAACAGGCAACCCCACGTCACCGGACTGCCTATAAATAGCGTGTCAGTTGACTGTCAAGCTCACTTTTTCATTGGCGGTCACGACGTACGGACGTCTCTGCGGGAATCTCCATCGGTTAAAGGTCACGTGAGCTGTCTTGTATTTTAAAAGTGTGCAATCGTTATTTTGTCATTCTAATTCGAACCAATTTATTTTAAATTAAACTGTTGTTCATGTTGATTAATTTAACTTTGATTTATTAAATGGTTTTCTTATTGCAATGTGTTTTTTTTTAAATCATTTCCACTTCTGAACCTTATATCAGAAGTGGGATAAAGAACTAGTTTGCCCACTCTATTTCAATTAGTTTATTTGCAACAAATTTTGAATAAGAAAACCGTTATTTTTGTGCTGTGTTTTGAAAAGTATAAACGATTGCTTGCTTGTCTTATTACTTCTTGTGAATATATTTTGGTGGTTTATATTCTGTGATTGTGTGTTAAAATGGTGCGTACGGGATCACGTAGCCGTGAACGGCATCAGCATACTCGAGATAGGCCGCGTAATCGGGAGAAGCGTAGTTCTCGAGATGGACGGATTTCGCGGTGTAACTCGAGTGATGAACGACATGACCCGCGGAACAGCTCGCGTACCCGAGATCGAAGTGATTCACGTAATATCGAAAGACGCCGTTCGCGTAATAGGAATAAGCGTCACTCGCGTAGCGGTTCACGTGTTTGTCGTCAAGATCGTTCGCGAAATAAAAGCTATGATAGGTCGCGGTCTAATTCAGGTAGTAGAAGGCGTCATGCTCGCGATAAACGAGAATTCACACCTGAAGCACCAAACCCAGTACTTTCGAGCGTACCGCGACAATCGCACAGCACGGATATAGGATCAGGTATACCGCGTTCTGAAGCGTCCACTCTTGCGCATGCCTTGATGCATGCAATAAAAACTATGCAGCCTACAAGGTCACAACACTATTATGTGTCAAATTTTGACCCTTCGATACACAGTATTGAAGCATGGTGCGAAGAAGTGGATCGCGCCAGAGACGCAAACAACTGGAACGACCATGAGTGCTTATCACGTGTGGCTTCTTGCCTGAAAGGGGACGCTAAAGTTTGGCTGAGTGAATGGGTCACCAGCGATAGGACGTGGACTAATTTCAAACGAGAGTTCAAATCTCTTTGTCCTAATAAACTCGATTATGCGAATATTCTATTCGACGCCATGAACACAACTTCAGACAAATACCCAACGTTCGCTGAATATGCGCGCCGTACTTTGTTACGTTTGAAAATAGTTCAGGGGTTAAGTGATGAGTTGAGAACGCTTATTGTTATCCGTGGCATAGACAGCCCTCAAGTGCGAGCTGCCGCTGCCAACTCGGACCTTACTCCTGACACTATTGTTTCGTTCTTGTCAATTTATACGAAAGCACCAAAACGAGATCATTCAGGCTCTAAGAAACAAATCCAAACAAAGTCGAATAATCGTTCGGGTCCAAAATGTTTTACTTGCAACCTAAGGGGGCATGTTAGTCGTGATTGTAAACGTCAAAAACCTAACGAGACTTCCAACACGCAACCGGCACCAAGCAACACCTGTCCTTTTTGTAAAAAACAAGGACACACTGAGGATAAATGCTTTGCGAAGGCACGTTCTGAATCGCGAAACCAACGAAACGTTAATCTTTGCTCCTATCGTTCCAATTTTGCTCAAAATAAGGACGTAACTTCCGCAGTGGTAGAAGGGGTGCCGGTAGATGTACTCATCGATAGCGGTGCCCTTGATGTGTCCCTCATATCTTCAGACATTCTTAAATATATTTCATGCCAACCAAAACCAAGACGTTGCGTGTTGAAAGGCATAAGCGACAAAGAGATAGTCGTCACATCTTACGTCACAGTTACAGTAGAATTTAGCGACATATCTATTGAGGTGGACCTGTTGGTGGTTCCATCTTCTTTTATGAACACACCTATCATAATAGGTACCGATGTACTGAATCGCGACGGAATAACTTACGTTCGAACCAAGGACAAACAGTATCTCACGCGTAACGATACTCGCGTTTGTAACGTTCAATCAAACGATCAGGTCAATGTTAATACTCCTCTTCAGGGTGACGAATTGGAAAGCCTTATGTCGGTCATCAATGAGTTTTCAACTTTCCTGATATCTGGTACTGCCACGACTACAGTTCGAACCGGGGAGATGGAGATAAGGCTCACCAAAACGACACCAATAGTCTACCGACCATACAGACTCTCACACCAGGAAAAACTTAGGGTTCGAGAGATTACTAAAGACCTTTTAGACAAGGGGATAATTAGGCGTTCTAATTCGGAATTTGCAAGCCCTATCATACTAGTTAAGAAGCGTGATGGCTCGGATAGGCTTTGCGTTGATTATAGAGCGCTGAATAGAATCACGGTAAAAGACCGGTACCCTCTTCCGTTAATAGAAGATCACGTTGACCGATTAGGCGGTTATAAATACTTCTCCAGTCTCGATATGGCTACCGGCTTTCACCAAATTCGTCTTAAAGAGGAATGTATTCACCTTACTGGCTTTGTAACGCCCGAAGACCATTTTGAATACGTCAAAATGCCATATGGATTAGCGAATTCTCCTATTGTATATCAACGCATAATAAATGATACCTTACGCAATCACATTAATGAGGGTAACGTGTTAGTTTACGTCGATGATGTACTCCTTATGAGTTATACCGTGAATGAAGGAATTGAGTTGTTACGTAAAGTACTGAATACTCTCACCACGGCGGGATTTTCGATAAACCTTCGTAAGTGCTCTTTTCTTGTAACCGAGGTAGAGTATTTAGGCAGAGTGATAAGTAAGGGTCAGGTTAGGCCGAGCCCTCGAAAAGTAGAAGCTTTAGCTAATACCACGCCACCAGAAAACGTAAAACAGGTACGCCAATTCCTTGGTTTAGCGGGGTACTTTAGGCGATACATTAAAGACTACGCGACCCGAACCGCTCCAATTGCTCACTTAACCCGTAAGGATGTCAAATTTCAATGGTCACCCGAATGCGAGTCTATTCGCCAATACCTAATTAAACAACTTACAAATGAGCCAGTTCTTTCTATTTTTGATACAAACCTTCCAACCGAGGTCCATACGGACGCCAGCAGTGCAGGTTATGGTGCTGTTCTCATACAAGTCCACCCCGACTCAAAAAAACATGTCGTAGCTTATTTCAGTAGGTCCACCCAAGGGGCCGAACCTAAATATCATTCTTACGAACTCGAAACCCTCGCCGTAGTCAAGGCCCTTCAAAATTTCCGGCATTATCTCGTAGGGTTGAAATTCGTAGTAGTCACGGACTGTAATGCCCTTAAGTCTACCGCGGGAAAGAAGGACTTGTTACCACGCGTTGCCCGTTGGTGGATCTACCTCCAAGACTTCGAATTCTCAATTGAATATCGGAAAGGAGTAATGATGCCACATGCAGACTACCTGAGTCGAAACCCAGTAGTTAACGTCAATCAAATATCCCGACCTCGAAACTGGGCTCAAATAGCTCAGTCGGCAGACAATGAGACTCGAGACCTTATTGAAAAACTTCGCGACAGTAGTCTGGATGCGAATCGTTACTCGGTGCAAAATGATATTTTGTACTACAAATACGTCCCGATAGGTGAACAACCCCGAATGCTTTGTTACATTCCCAAGGGCCACCGACTCAGTCTTCTTAGGGTATTTCATGATGAACACGAACACATCGGTGTAGAAAAGACCCTGGATCTTATTTTGAGACATTTCTGGTTCCCAGGCCTAAGGCAGTTCGTAGCTAAATACGTGGCCCATTGTCTCGTATGTATTTCTCAAAAAAGAGTTCCCCGTGCCCCATTACAAAATATAACTTCCTGGGAAAAACCAGACACTCCTTTTGACACCGTGCATGTCGACGCTTTAGGTCCTTTGCCCGTGTCGGAAGGGTACAAATTCGTCCTCCTTATAGTAGACGCTTTTACTAAGTACTCTTTACTGTACCCCATTACTAGACAAGATTCCACAGAGCTAAAGCGTGTTATTACACAAGCTGTTTCACTATTTGGAGTTCCTAAACTTATGGTTACGGACAGAGGACGTATGTTCGAATCCAATGACTTTGTAACGTGGATAAACGAACTTGGCTGCAATTTGCACTACATAACTCCGGAGATGCATCACGCTAACGGTCAGGCCGAGCGATATATGCGAACTATCCTCAACATGTTACGTATACAGACTAATTACAAGAAGGCTAGCTGGTCAGGTACGTTGTGGAAGCTCCAGTTAGTGTTAAATATCACCAAACAAAAAACAACCCAAGTTTCTCCACTTAACCTCTTGATCGGCACTGAAGCTACAACTCCTGTGGTTCGTGCGTTGATACGTGACGTGGCTTTTAAAGACGGCACGCCCAACCGGGAAGCCCTACGCGAGATCACCAGAGGTAGAGCTCGTCAATTACTGAAGAACAATCGGGATAAGCAGGACGAACGAGTAAACAAAGGGCGACACCCACCTCGCCAATTTAATATTAACGACTGTGTGTTTGTTATTAAGTTCTCTCAGGTAACGGGAAAACTCGATCCCGGTATGCGTGGCCCCTACAAAGTGGTAGAGGTGTTGCCCAGTGGACGCTATACACTGCGCCTGTTGAGCGGTGGCTACGGCAAGACAACGCAGGCCGCGGCTCAACACATGGTGCCATGGCAAGGCGAGTGGTGCCCAGACACTTGTGCCGCCTTCTTCGAGAGTGAGTATTTTTCTCCAATTTGCTTAAGTGTAAGTGCTAGTCGCTGTGGTACTAGTCACTCAAGCGTTTGTCGCTTGGCGTTTGTCGCTACGCTTTGTTGCCTGTCGCTATGGAGCTTGATGTGCTCCAAGCTGTATAAGCTGGCTAATGTAGTCAACTTAAGATCCGTTTGTCGGACGTCTCTCATGTATGGATACGGCCTGCATGTTAGACAGCTTACACGTATGAATACGGTCTGCGTGTCAAGCAGCTTGACGTATGAATACGGTCTGCGTCAAGCATGTTTCAGATAACTATGACTAGTTGTCGAAGACAGTCGGCACGAGGTGCAGGGAGCTGCCCCGAGGACAACGGAGACCTTCAAAATAAAGGCCTCAGTTGGGTTTGAATACTAAGAGAGACGTCTCTGCATAATTTTAGAATGATGAATGTATGGTTGTTGTATGAATCCTTTGATAGATGATAAGTGAATTAATTGAAAGATGACGTAGAGAACGTTGTGAATGGCGAAATGTGTTCATTTAGTCTCATTGAATTGTCTTCTTAATGTAATTTTGTATCTAGGTGAACATGCGGAAGACGATGAGACGGCGCCTGCAGTCGGATCACAGCGTGTGGCTGACCCATCTATGCCTCTGCTGGATGACGACGTGGAACAAGCACCGTCGACATCAACCACCGCGGACTCCGACCCCACTCACTCTGCGTGACTCGTGTCGAGGACGACATACAGTCAGGAGAAGCCGTGTAAGGAACAGGCAACCCCACGTCACCGGACTGCCTATAAATAGCGTGTCAGTTGACTGTCAAGCTCACTTTTTCATTGGCGGTCACGACGTACGGACGTCTCTGCGGGAATCTCCATCGGTTAAAGGTCACGTGAGCTGTCTTGTATTTTAAAAGTGTGCAATCGTTATTTTGTCATTCTAATTCGAACCAATTTATTTTAAATTAAACTGTTGTTCATGTTGATTAATTTAACTTTGATTTATTAAATGGTTTTCTTATTGCAATGTGTTTTTTTTTAAATCATTTCCACTTCTGAACCTTATAGTATTATAATTACTGCAGTTTTATCATCTTAGATGAAATAAGTCCACTGCTAGACATAGGCCTCCCCAAGCATCGCCACAGCGACCGGTCCTGTGCTACCTAAACCCTGTCTTCTCTTCCTGTTGAAGGTCGTACTTTCGCCAGGAAGTTGGTATACATTGGCGTGCCCAAGTAATAATAACATGTTAGAAGGAATAAATAATAGTAGTGAATCTCACATAATTTTTAGCAAAGCCTCGAGAGATCAGATGGCTCTTAAGCATCATAATAATCCTCGCTTGCTGAGGACTACTTTACATTTAAATGAAAAATCCCCGTTTTTATATGTAGGTGCGGTACATTCTCCACATGCATAAACAGTTCACCGCCCACAACACTTTTACCGAAAACTTCCGCGAAATTTTAATCGAAAATACCGCAAGACAGGTATAAAGGTGCTCTTCCACTGCTTCGTATACCGTAACAATATGTAGAAAGGCTCGTCCTTGAATACCTGCACCGGTAGGTCAGTGACCGTGTGTGCCAGACCAAAATGGCGAACATTATCAATGTTTGCCGAACTTCACGGGTTAATTTTTCCGGGTGTTCTGTTATTGTTTAACTATGGTTTTGGGGTTAATAAGTGAGCGTATGACAGGTTAAGCGAAGTGGTGGCTGAATAAGGGGAAAGTCGCACAGGTAGAAGGAGTCGATTATGCACTTCCGATTACCGTATGACTTGCACAGCACTCATGTGCGAATGTCGTGTTTAAGATTTCTTTCACTATTGTTAGTGCATTGATATAACTTCAATACCTAATATGAACTGTTGCTACATTCAAGTTAGTCAAATTTTTTTTCTAGAATGACCAAAAACAGCACAAGAATTAGTAAGTAGGTATAACTATACGTGCCTTACATAAATTAACCAATAATTAACTCGTATTATAATACTCAATTGCTTAGCAATAACAAAATAAACTAAATACTCTATTATACATATACACGTAATATAATTAATTGCAAATAAAATACGTAATAGTCACTAAACGTTCTTGATAACTGTTACACCGCAATGATTGACAGGTCTAATGCTATTATAATAGATGATATTGTAAAGTGCGGACTCATTACAACGAACGTTTAATGATTGTTTGGGTAAGGGCTTAGTAGTAAGTAGTGGATTGGTTGTATTTTGTCTTTAATTGGTATTTAAAACATGGGTAAAATAATTGTTTTTAGATCCATTTTTCGGTTAGAGTTCCAGTTCGTTTCTTTTTTTTTTTCTTTGTAAACTGCTGTAGTAAAATATTGGGAATAAAAAAAAAACTATCACACAAAGAAAATAGTTTACACAAAGTAAAGCAGCTGTCGGGGTTCGAACCTACGACCTACAACTCGTAAGTCGCGGCCGTTACCACTGGGCCACCACTGCTCTGAAATGATCAGTAGTTTCTGCAAATCCCAATGAGAAAAAGACGTGAGTTTATATACGTGTATTTACTTATAATCCGAATAAAACCTTCCCAACAGATCGACGCCATCGACAGCTAGACGAAAATAAATTTCTATAATTCCAATACCTACATAATGCATATCTGAATAGTTCGTCTAGAGTCTAGACATAATAATATGCCCATCGCGTGCTTATTAAGCATGCTGTCAGCTTCCAGAGCGCGAGACTTGTTTAAGCAACACATACTTTGACAGAAGGCCTACAGTTGCATTTTAGTACAACGATGATAACTGAATTGCTGATTGTTAAAATGATAATGATGTGACTCATTCAAATAGAAAATACTGGAGAGTGCATACGTTAGCTTAAGCATGTTTTGAATTGTTATAATAAGGTTGTAATTCAATAATAGACAATTCTTATGTGAGAATATGCAGCATTCCTGTGTATGATTATAATTTATCTAAATAGACACAATTTTCTATTAAGGGGCTTACGGGACCTAAACGCAAAAAAACGCAAGTCTTAGAAACAATAAAAGTATATGATCGACTACAGTAAACAATATCAAAAAAATATATGATATTCTTCAGGATATATAATGCTAGGTAGATAGTGTGTTGAAAACATAATACAACTTATTTGGTATGATAGAAAAAAATCATGAAGATACCTCTAAAACTTTCTTTTTACAATAACTACCATACCTATATACATACAATCATTATGATTTTTTGTCAGATTATTCTACAAGCAACATACTAAAACTCTAGAGTTTTAATTTTTTTGTCCACACAATAGATTTTTCGTAAATAGATAATTCCTTCATATTTTGCAATAAATTACCAGGGTTGTGTCATCGCGCTTCTCTTTCTTTTCTATGCAGTCCGACAAAGACCGCGCTTTAGGTCATGTAGTCCCTTAACAAAATGTTATCCTATAACAAATTAAAAAAAAAGCAATAACGGGAATCGCTGATGATATTTTAAACATAAAGAAATGAAAATTTATTCTTGTAGAATCCATTTTCATTCCCTCATCAAAAGAAAAACGCTGCTATGTCCGGTATCATCGTGAAAATAAGAATGAATTTGACTAGTAAATCGTAAAGGTACGGCTTTAAATCAAACTAGACAAGTGGACTATTGGTTTTGTGAAATTATTTAAAGCAAAAACAGACGACTATGATTTATCGATGCCGTTTCCGTTCTGTTATTTTATTGTGATTCGAGTTTAAACGGCTCTTGAAAATGTCGAGCAGAATTCCGAAGCAGTATCTAACAGCTGATTTGTTTTATCTAGCTTCTGAACTAAATGTCAAACTATAAACTATCAATCCGACAAATCAACAAAGATATCCTGGAATAGGTAGTCAGTCATTTTGATGATTTTTGAAGTGAAACTTCTTTACGCACGCTTGACTTAGGGAGTAAGCTGGCGAACGCGTGACGTAAGCGTTACGAAAAGTGATCGGGTGAGGCGAACGGGAGTTGAGTGGGGGATATAAGCAAGAGAAAGCAGTGCGCGCGCAAATTTTCTTTCTCTCTTCCTCTCATAGCCAAATACGTTTGAAGTTTCACTTCAGTCGTGTGGTCATAAGCACACTCGGTTTTTTTTGTGGAATTACCGAACCTACCTAAGTTAAAAGTGCAGGGGTACAAACCTTATAAGGAAAGTTTCGAAGTCACTGAGAATAGCATTGATATTTCGCAAGATATTCCAAGTAATGTGATGATGCAGTAGGTTGCTAAAGTTTAGGCAATTGGTTAATCTCCTTTTCATTGGCGTTTAAAAAGGTCAGTGATTGGTTTGGCTAAGAAATAGTCATGATATGGCTTGACAATCGTAGCTACCAATTTCACCAATGAAACTTAACGCGATCAGCAGGCCTGTTAGCCGTGTCGAACGTGCGTATCGACTATTAAGCCAATCAGCACTTCAAAACAGTGTCATCATTGTTGTGGAATATTGATACTGACAGCTCTAGAACGTGGTTTAGATGTGGTGATGACGTTCATTTTAATTGGTGAAATGCACCCTTAGTTATTGATGATAACTCTAAATTGGCTAAGCATTGCCATACAACGTGGTAATGCCGCTAGTCTCTTGGGTACAGACGCATATCAAGCTATGTATTACAATTTGTCAAATGTCTTTAATAGATTTTCAACTTTATCGCTGAATCGTTAGGTTCAAAGTTGATTGGGAAAATTTGACAGTTTCGGGTAGCTTGATGTGCTGGCGTCTATACATAACCAGTCGACAGCGATGCGGATGAATTTTTCGACGCTATATTTTAATTTGTGTATAGTTTTAGTTGAGTTAGTTTTTAATTTTGTTATTTTTATTAATTATTAAAAACAAAAACTAAATAAATAAAAGTTGCTTAAATAACACCCTAGTAAAATGAACTAAGATATCATTTCTATCTAAGCTCCTACACAAACAAGAAACATGAAAATCTAGTTATAAAATATAGCATGAAAATCTAGTTTAACATAAATACGGTATGATGAATAACGGGTGACGGTGCAAATACTGCTAATTAATATTAGTACTAACTTACTAAGTTATATCAATTGGTCCAACAGGATGTAGAAAGCTACGGCTGGACGTCTGAAGATTAATGGATGTTAAATAATTATTTCTTTGGTATATATCGTTCAATTACCAAATGAGTTGGTGGAAGATTAATTTTTTGTCTATGCGGAGTTTGGCAACTTAGGATATGTCAGTTTTTTGTGTATTTATTTATTGATTTACATACGAAATATAACACGTGTTTAGACATTTGGGTAATTCGAAAAATGGAGGAAAAAATAAACGTCGGTATACGTATAAATTGCTAGCTGCTCTCAAAACGGCGAAGGAAAACATCGTGAGGAAACCGGCATATCCTAAAACCAAAATATTCGAAGACATGTGACATCCACCAACCCACACTGGGCCCGCGTGATAGATTATATCGCATTGCACTCCCTCTTAAAGAAAAGAGAGGAGGTCTGTATACCAGCAGTGGGAACATTATAGGCTGCGTATGTTGTCCGTACCTATATATAAATTAACTACTTATCTCAAAACAAATCGTTTACTTTCCAAAAGAACGAAGGAATTTTTTTTATTGGCTACTGTGATTAATTAATTTGAAATAAAGTTATTAATTACATTACCATCAACATAAAAACTTAATATCACATCTATACAGGGTGTCCCAAAACTCAACGTCAAGCCGAAACGGGGTGACAGGATTGATCATAACCATCACGAGAAAAATCTGAAAAAAAATCTATCCCATGCAGTTTGAAAATTATGGGCATTTTAAGAAAAACCTAGAAATTTGATCAAACTGTACCATTTTTCGGTTATTGTGGTTATTATTTTTTATTTTTGTTCATTTGAACTTTAGAAACGTAATCCTAAATAACATTTCTAGAATCCCAATAAAAAATAATGACACAATTGCCTTAAGTTCCCGAGAATTGAGACTATTTGTTAAACTACGAATTTAAAATTTTCAAGATTCGTCGACTTTGACAGGCCCTCCTATAAAAAAAATGTACTAGAGTGCCTTGGCAAGTAGCATTAAAAGTTGGCGCATTTAATCAGAATTCTAAAATGGTACAATACTTGTTAGTTCCATACAATAGAAAAGAGTAAAAAAATTAAAACCTCAAGTAACCCGATTTTTGCTATCAGATTTTACTCAGTTAAAATGTTTTTAATTCGCACAAGCTCTAGGTAGGTTCTTAATTTTAAGACAAAATGATGAGAGAGATGGATAATGGGTATGTTTGCCATGAGTGAGCGAGACAGATAGTGACGCCACGCATTGAGACGGAGATGCGTCGTTTAAACGAGTGCGAATGAAACAGATAGATGCTATGGCATCTATCTGTTTCATTCGCACTAGTTTCAGCCAAGCAAATGGCTACGCTACCAGTCCGACACCAACCAGTTAGTACGTTTCGCTCATTCGTCTACTGCGCACGTTCGTATTCGCTTGTGTTGATTTAGTACTGACAACTTTGGCTTCTCTTTTTGGACTTGAATCTTTGTGAATTGGACTTGTTGATAACATACCGGCAACTTTGGCTTCTCTCTGGACTTTTGTGTTGGCATCCTTTTTATCTACCATGCCTACGCGCTACACTTCACAAGAATATGCGAACATGCACCTCATTTATGGGGAATGCAGATGCAACGCAAGTGCTGCCGCTAGACTTTATCGTGAAAGATATCCAAATTTAGAGCGCTACCCGGATCACCGCGTGTTTGTTAATGTGCACCGTTCACTCACAGAGGGCGGCCATTTCCCGAATCAAATACAGGCTGGAGGTAGACCTGTGTTTCCTTTCCAGGAAGAAGTATTGCAAGAGGTCGCACGTGACCGAAGTATTTCCGTACGTGGAATTGAAGAAAGAACGGGAATACCGAAAAGCACTGCTCATCGTATTTTACAAAGAGCCGAAATGCATCCGTTTCACGTACAACGAGTTCAAAGTCTTCTACCTCGAGATTATCAGGAAAGGATTTCTTTTTGTAGAACAATGCTACAGAGGCATAATGAGAATCCCCAATTCATCCAAAAAATTCTCTGGTCAGATGAATCGACATTGAAAAAAGATGGTTACATGAACTTGCACAATTATCACGAGTGGCATGTGGAGAATCCACATTTAATGCGAGAAGATAGATCCCAGTATCGTTTTAAAGTAAACCTGTGGACCGGAATTTTAAACGGTAAAATTATTGGGCCTATTGAACTGCCTGAGAACTTGAATGGAACTAATTACCTACATTTTTTAAGAGAAGATTTACCAACCCTGTTAGAGGACGTACCACTAGCAGATCTTCGCGACATGTGGTTTCAACAAGATGGCTGCCCAGCGCATTTCGCAGTGCAAGTAAGAGATTTCCTTGACCAGGAATATCCGGGAAGGTGGATTGGACGTTCGGGCACTATCTCGTGGCCCGCCCGTTCACCAGATTTAAATCCCCTGGATTTTTTCTATTGGGGAGTTCTCAAAGAAAAAGTTTACTCAAAGCCCATTGAGAACGTAGCCGACCTGCGTGAACGCATTTCTCAAGCAGCTGAGGCGATCAACTCTCGAAGATATGCCCGACTAATAAGTAGATCTTTTTTAAGAAGATGTAGGGCTTGTATTGAGGCTGATGGTAAACAATTTGAACATTTATTGTAATAAAAAACGTTATTTCTCTATCATCAGACTTTTATTCCAACAAACCTAATTATTTTACTAATTTTACTAACTTTTTTTCACTTTGGTAAAAGTGGCGTCACTATCTGTCTCGCTCACTCATGGCGAACATACCCATTATCCATCTCTCTCATCATTTTGTCTTAAAATTAAGAACCTACCTAGAGCTTGTGTGAATTAAAAACATTTTAACTGAGTAAAATGAGATAGCAAAAATCGGGTTACTTGAGGTTTTAATTTTTTTACTCTTTTCTATTGTATGGAACTAACAAGTATTGTACCATTTTAGAATTCTGATTAAATGCGCCAACTTTTAATGCCACTTGCCAAGGCACTCTAGTACATTTTTTTTATAGGAGGGCCTGTCAAAGTCGACGAATCTTGAAAATTTTAAATTCGTAGTTTAACAAATAGTCTCAATTCTCGGAAACTTGAGGCAATTGTGTCATTATTTTTTATTGGGATTCTAGAAATGTTATTTAGGATTACGTTTCCAAAGTTCAAATGAACAAAAATAAAAAAGAATAACCACAATAACCGAAAAATGGTACAGTTTGATCAAATTTCTAGGTTTTTCTTAAAATGCCCATAATTTTTAAACTGCATGGGATAGATTTTTTTTCAGATTTTTCTCGTGATGGTTATGATCAATCCTGTCACCCCGTTTCGGCTTGACGTTGAGTTTTGGGACACCCTGTATAACCACGTATTCAATTATCTAATGGATATTTAACTAACTGATTAATTTAATACAAGTATTAGGCTGTGTGCAGACTTGAGTCAAAACTGTATTTAGACAGACTAAACTTTTTGACACAAGACAAAAATTTCCCGTCTATTGCAGACAAAACAGCAGTGCAAGCACGGATCTTTGACAAAATTTATTAAAGGCGAATATAATAAAAAATCATCGAGGGTTGGTCAAAGATTTAAATCGTTAGATTTGTCACCGTACTTATGTTGGACGAAGAGTCTCAATACGATGTGTAGAGTGAGCTCATACATCCCGCATAAAGCAATTTCCATGGGAGCATACATCCGAGGTGTCAAAATGAAATAGAAACGCGTCCATCTTTTGACGCAGTAAGGCGAACCTACCGATATTTGGGGTCGGTAGTTTTGCGAGTCCGCGTATCACTGGTCAGTTTCCCTCAGTCGTCAGTTTATTTAATTCGCCAGTTTCACTGATTCGTCAGTTTTACCGATTAGTGTGTTAACTCGACAGTTTCCAGTGTTTGCCAATTTTCGTCGATTCGTCACTTGTCGAATAAAATAATTTAATCTGACGAAACAGGTAGAAAAAAATCCGTCCTTGCACCACTCTGGTTTGACTCTAGTGAACGCGCCCTTACACGATAACGAACAAAAAACATGAACGCTTGTAACATGTTGACAAAATTTTAGTATTTTGTCAACATGTTACAAGCGTTCATTCAACATGTTACACATTTTTTTTTTTTTTTTTTTTCAATTTTTATTAGTGTTACTAATTATTAAATATATAAATTTTGATGTAATAAATATCAAATGTTGATTTTAAATAGGTATCTGTCCCGATTATGGAAAACTGTTTCCTTTTTGAAAATCCGAAGAGAAAAGTATAAACACTAAAATTTCTTACAGGGCCTCTATCTTAATAGTCACAAATATCATACATAACCACGCTATCTAACAAACAATATCAAAGAAAACAGTTATAAAACAAGAAAAAAACAAACAATTAATAAAATTAACGAGAAGAATAAGGAAACTGCATAACGCTACATTCAAACAGATAAGGATCGCCACAAACGTGTAAAAACAATTTCATTGTTCCGGCTGGGAATGTCTTGCCGTTTGCAGACTGCCTAACCCCGTGGGAACTATTGTGTGCGTAACAGGACTATAGGACTTGCGCTTGCGTCATATATGGCGAGCTTTGTAATGTGGTTAACGGTAATTTGATATTGAAATATAATAATAATTAATCTGATTTATTTTGTAGCAGGTTATTCGTAGTACGCGAGTACCTAGTAATTATGATTGAGTAAGTTGACGTCTACATCAGATTTGTGCTAAGTAAAGTGGCAAACACGCAACCAACTTCTTTCTACATCAAGAAAAAACATGAGAAGTTCGCGTTTTAATTAAAAGGACAAAAACAAGAAACATGGAATATGAAATTGTAAGTTCTCCATTTGTTAATTAAAATACATAATTGTTTTTATTAAGAATAATTTCAGAAGGTTGTGCATGTTTTCCACCGTTTTCATAAAAAGGAAAGAACTTTAGACCCATCATCATTCACCGCTGGTCCGCGTTCATAGGATCGCAAGATATTTTCTCAAGCGACCAGTTGACTTTCCTCGGACGCCACATCTGAACCTAGCCTTACATTTAATAAGCAGATGATACAAAAACTTATCTTCACATCACAAATCGAATGTTAGTAAAAACTTAGGTCATCCTAACTTCCGGGCCTAACTTAATCAAAAGAAAGTAAATGTCTATCAAGCTTTTTGCTTCTAAAGTAAAAGTTAAATAGTTAGATGAGACCTTACCGCCCACATGGCTATTTCCTCCACGTAATACTGCAATCTACTGCTCGTAGGCTCATCAATCAGACTTTCTGAATTTGCGTGCTAACTCGGCACAATCGGGTCGGTTGTGTCTTTTGCTTACCAAAAAGCTTAAATCAACCATCACTTCAAAACATTTTGAGCTTTGAAGAGTCGCAAGTAAGGTTTATGTTCGTGTAGCGCGGTTGGGTCGTGTGACTTATGGTGTAGCATAGTGTTGGTAAAAAATGTTGTACCTGCACGTACTTCGTCTATGTTTTGAAAATGTTTTCCAATTTGTTACCCTTTTCGTGCATTTGTAAATGCAATTGTTGTGTAGTTAACTTTTTGTACTTACGATTTACATATTAAAATCTTGATAATGTCAGTTTGTTAAACGTTCAAATTAGTACCTGCAACAGAAATACGAAATGTTAATTAAAATGTCGTATAATTAAATTTTTTCACACAATTAAACAACAGTCACTTTTGGAAATGGACATTTCGGTTTCAATTTCACTTTCTGAAGGTATGTTTCTTTTGCATAAATGAATGCAATATTATAACAATAAACTTATGTCATACGTGAATACTGATCTTCATGAGTGCTCCAGTTCTCATAGGTCCGATATCGACACCGACTTATGTAATGATCGACCTACATAAAATCGATACGATCATATGGATCAATATTGCATGTATAAAACAATACTTGTTCCAAGAATAAATAAGCTATAAAGTACTAAATATCACGATTAAATGCGTAAAACGATTATAAATTTTTCTCGATAAGAACGTGAGAACTAAAAAGTATCGATTCAGACACGTCTCGATTTTAATTAGCAGAGATAAATAATGTATGTCACAGATTGGGCAGAGTTTGCTGATTAAATTATTCACATTCCTATGTATTCCTTCCTGCAGTGACTTTGTATGAACAGATGTCCCAAGAAAAGTATACGCTTCGGGAATCATTGTCTATATTCAGGAATATGAACGCGCGCTGATGAGAAATATAACATAGAATTGTTTCATCCATGGAAATACTTACCTATTTTGAATTACCATGACTATAAAATTATAATATTAACAACTCTCATTCCAAAAAACTTTTGAGTGACAGATGACGATCTGCAACCGAAGTAGGTAACCCGACAAAGAGACAACTTTATTCAAACGCGCAATGACAGATGCACTAATAAAAAGAGTGATATTCATGGTGACAATACAAAACTTAGAAACTACCCCCTTATTCATAATCCTATTTTATCTCTATTTTAGCTAAAATAGGTTTATAGAACGTTTGTCTTTATCTGTCACGTTGACATTTCTGTGTGTAAGAAAGAGACAAACCCCATTTTAACTAAAATAGGTTTGATAAGTTTTATGAATAAGGGGGTTAGCCTCTGTAGGGGTTAGTCTATGGCGCGAGGTTCGTGGTAATTCGGACACACGAAGATTACCGAAGCGCATATCTTATTGGTTTAACTGCACATGATCACTGCAGAAATTGGTTCTGGACGGACAGCTAATAGATATGGAGGAACAAGACATGCCGTGCCAACCTCAAGTTAATTACGATACTAACAGGAAGAAGACGAGCCACAGCGATGAAAATGTGGACATCCATATGCAGGAATTTCCTAAAACGTCTTGAAAACTAGAAATTACTTGACAAAACATCTCTATTTCCCGACAAACTGAAGTACCTAGAGACAAGAGTGCGTTTCGCAAAGGAAGACCTCTTCCTGACAAGCCTCTCTTAGCAAAACCTGTTAGAAATATACATACACAGGCGAGCCACATTTTAAGACTTGAAAAACATCGATTTTTTTATCATATGTGAGTTTAAAATTTATGTCTTATACATATAAATATTCCGGAGCAATTCTAATTGATGATGGAAACCGCATCAAAATCCTTTGCACAGTTTTGAAGAACAACGCCAACAGACGGACATACTCGTATACAGGTAGATATAAATATTAGCAAACAAGTCGAGTAGCACATAGGTAATCAGTATTTACATACTTAGGCAGTATTGCTATCTTTATACTCAATATTATGCGAGTCTATAAGTGATATTAATTGGTATTGACGCACCTCGGGTTGGGATTCAAGTTTCTAGCGGTGCCTAGTATGTACAGTCAACAAAAGAGATAGGTATCCAGGATCGTCGGATATTGTAGAAATTTAGTAAGAAACCGATGGATGTTGTCGACTGAATTTAATGTCATAAATGAGCTGTTTGTTTTCTATCAATAAAATTAAATTTTATTCGAGAATATTCATCGGTGTCTTACTAAACTTCAACTATATCTGACGATCCTGCATACTTATCTCTTTTGTTGACTGTACATAATTGCTTTTACTAAGGTGGTTTGTTGTGTTAAGTAAAAGATAAGCTATGCCTGTTTCCCAGTCATTCTGTGAGATATTTTTAGTTTGGCTGACAGTGATCGTAAACATCATTTAACATAATCAGCCTATAACATTCCCAGGACACAGGCTTCCTGTCTGTGAGAGGGAGTGGGCCATACATAATCCACCAGGCAGGCCCAGTGCGAGTTGGTACGAGAGATGTCACATGTCTTCGAATTTTTGGATTCTATGACATGCCGGTTTCCTCACGATGGTATCCTTCATAATTTTGAAAGTGCTGCTCTCAAACATTATTTGCTAGTCGTTAAATCGTAAGTTCATTCTGATTCCTGTTAAATCAATGATTGGGCATCAACAACGTTCGTCATAATTTTCGGTTTATAAAGGTGCCTGTCAGGAGTCAAAAAAAAAAACTCGCCTAGGGTTACAATGAGTACTTATCCAGATAATGGATACTTATCACCTCTCTAGTTTCAACTATGGAATTCGTACCCCAAGCCCCAAGAGACAGACTGCGTACATAGTTTGGGGCTCACTGGTAAATAATACTTTGCAACCTAACTGCAGGTAATATTGTAAGCTACTCACTGTCTCAACTTGGTGTTAACCTTTGAACCTACTAACTGTATTACCTAGACAATAAACTATTTATAATTATAACTGAGTATCTAATTTGCGTTTTCAAATAGGTAGGAACCAAAAAATTACAGTACAGGTGTTCGATGGCAGAATAATATATATACAAATATTTTTGACTAGCTGCGCCGCGCGGTTTCACCCGTATAAGTCTCGATCCCGTAGTAATATCGAGATAAAAAGTATCCTATGTCCTTTCCCGGGACTCAAACTATCTCTATACCAAATTTCATCTAAATCGGTTCAGCGGTTTAGGCGTGAAAAGGTAACATACAGACAGACAGACTTACTTTCGAATTTATAATATTAAGTATGGATTTAACAAAAACATTAATTATCCGATCGATAGTCAGTTAATTACCAACACAAGTATCAATAATTATGTCAGTAAAACAAACAAAAATAAAACTCTATTTTTAGATGCAAATAACTAGAGGTAAGTTGACAGTACAATTTATACCAAGGCTTGCTATATCACGATAACTGAGGTGATAATAAACTATGCAATGTGTATCGTAGCAATATAGAAGTTAATATTTATTAATTTAGTACAGTCACGAGCACAAATAATATGTGCAGACGCCATCACATCAAGCTACCCGAAACTGTCAAATTTTCCCAATCAACTTTGAACCTTATGCCTTAGCGATAAAGTAGAAACTCTATTAAAGAAATTTGACATAGCTTGATGTGCTGGCGTCTGTACTTTGGACGGGGTACCCTGGCATAGTTACTGCGACCAATTCGACTAACGCCAAGAGCGACCAATCAGGAACAGTTCACAGACGCCAGCACATCAAGCTACCCGAAATTTGTAAAATTTTCCCAATCAACTTTGAACCTTATGCTTTAGCGATAAAGTAGAAACTCTATTAAAGAAATTTTACATAGTTTGATATGCTGGCGTCTGCACTTTGGACGGGGTACCCTGGCATAGTTACTGCGACCAATTGGGCTACCGCCAAAAGCGACCAATCAGGAACAGTTCACACATTTACGGGTGATAAAATCGGACTGATCGTGAACGCTACCGGTAAGTGCAGCAGGGCAATTGCGTATCAATCGGAATCGGTTTCATTTTGACAGTTCAACAACATTCATTGCGTTATTTACGGGTTGAGCAGACAAATTTTTCGAACTTATGAAGCAATGGATTAGCAATTTGCTTCAAAATGATTCTGATTCCGATTGATAGTGTGTTACGCAATTAGGGTGCAGGTTCGTTTACAATTTGCCGGTTTGCCATGGATAGATAAATTATAAACTATCGAAAAATAATGCGTTAAATTGTAAATGAGTTGTTGCAGTTCACAATTTTTGGAAAGTTTATAGTCTCGGGACTAAAAATGTGAGTGTGATGAATTTCAATAGAATACGAGGGCCATCTTATACTGGTTTAGTTACCAATGACATGCGCCTTACCTTACTTAATATGTAGGACTGAAGTTACCTTCGAAATAATATAATCATGTTCTGTGCAGTTTATTAGATGTCAACATAAATAGGCTAAGCCTTATTAATATTTGCATATTGCTATATATTTAAGTACTTATGCACATAGTAAATTAAATGAGCGAATGAAATATTTAAGCATGCGATTAAATTCACAGAGACGTATAGACAAAATGAATAGATAATCACCAATGAAATAGCTAAACGAGAGTCGATCCATACTAATATAATATTATAAATGCGAAAGTGTGTCTGTCTTCTGTCTGTTACCTCTTAACGCTTAATCGGTTGAATGCCGTAATTACAGACACAATTAATAAGCTATTGTGTCTCGCGTGGATCCACGTTTAAGCATACGAAGGGTTAAACCACTGAACCGATTTATATGAAATTTTGGTATAGAAATAGTTTGAGTTCCGAGAAAGGACAAAGCCAACGACTGTATGGTCGTTGGACATAGCATAGTTTTTGTCCCAATATTCCCACAGGATCAAAACTTATGAGGGTGAAACCGCGGGGTGCTGCTAGTACTCAAATATATTTCTTGCTCACCCAGGTCGCTAACACTTTGCTGACTGCATGGCTAATAGTTTCTAACAGCATGAACTACGTGGTAATTTCGTAACACACTATCAATAGCAATGGCTTTCATTTTGACAGTTCAACAACATTCGTTGCGTTATTTACGTTGTTGAGCAGATAATATGTCGAACATATGAAGCAATGGATTACCAGTAGGGTAACCTGGTCTAGGAGTACGCACTTAAGGTTTAAAATATTCTAAAAAAATAAAAATGATGTCTAGGAAATCAACTAGGCGTTTACTACGTCTACAATTTAAGCATGTTTCATAAAGTAATATAAAAAAAAACATAATTACGTTTTATCTCTCTAAATAACAAAAATAATCAGAAATGGGAATTGCGTACTCTTACAAGTACTATTGGATAAGAGTACGCGTCTACGTTGATAAGAGTACGCGGGTCGTGATTACTTTCTTTTTTACTTGTAGAGGTGTCAAATAAAATTTCCTTGACCCTCATAAGTCGTACAAGCCCCATGCCACCATTCGGAGTGTTTTAATCGTCCTATCCAGTCTTCTGCGGGGGGGTCTACGTAGATTTCAAGTACATGCTGGGCATCTCCGAACCTTTTTTAGCCATTTGCTTTCTTTGGCAATTTAAAAGGTTATTTGGCCTTTTCAGGAAGAGATTTTGAAACTGGTTTTGGAACACTCTCTGGTACATTCTTTAGTACATTATTTGGTACTTTATTTGATGCCAAAGGCTCCTCGAGAGCCAGCTTGTATAGAGACCCACTCAATTATCAGACTTTGCTCTTTTGCAGTAAATTACACATTACATATTATATTTTTATTTATATATGTATTTGCAACGTTTAAGAAAAAAAAAATACAGTAAAAAAACTAACTTAAAAATAATTGCGTGTAAGAGTACGCGCGTACTCTTATAAGATGCATAACTGCGTACTCATACACACACTAGTCAAATCGTAAATGAGCGGAATTCAACGCCAACTCCTGGCGTTGACCGGATTTACGCTCGCAGCATGCGTTAGGCATCGTCTTTGAAAACCCCACAGTTTACTTCGTTTTTACAAAATAATTGCATTCTTGTCTCAAACATACTTCCAAAATGGTAAAAATATATAAGATTTTGAGCAAAAATCTTTAAATGTACGTAATTTCTGTGTTTTCTTCGGGATTTAATTTTTTTTTCGCATAGCACTTTTTATCACAGTTGACATCAAAATGCAACTGAAGTTAGCCGCGCATCGTAAACAACTTCACGGCTTCTGGTGTTGCGTACTCTTATCGGATGCGTACTGCTAGACCAGGTTACCCTATCCTTCAAAATTATTCAAATTGTGATAGAAAGTATGTTATAGTAGTATGCAATTAGGGTGCTATTCCCATAGTATGTGCTGAATGATTAACGGAGTCGCATATCAGTTTTTTTGAGATGGAAAAAACCATTGAATTCGCGCCACTGTTACCGTAATCGACACCGCTTCGGCTATGTTCGGCTGTCCTCGGGATGTACTCGGTTTTAATGTGTATCCGATATGTCAGTGTGATGGCAAAGTATTCTGTTTGTGTTTTGTTTTCACTTCTGTCGGGATTTAGTACCTTGACGTCGAGTCCCGCCACGTCTGCTTGTTCTATCGGCACTCTCGGAGTGCCACTGTTTTCTTTAACTGAAAATGGGCTATGTGTAGGTATGTTTATTTATGTTTAAAGCTAAAGTACCATGAAGATTTTCATGATTTCTTAAAAGATTTAGCATGGTACCCAGAACAGGCATACAGTTCTTTTCAACCTACGTTTGGTTGATGGCAATAGGCTGGTCCCCTATTACGTTGACCTTAAACATAACTGGCCAAACCGTTTAGGGAAAAGAGGCGTGATGAAATTAAAAAGTTTTCTTGAAGCCTCGGTTATAGCTAATAAGAAATAATAAAATTTCAGGTGTTACGTTTTACAGCTTAACTGTATAACCACGTTGCTTATCTCAATCCGAATCTTTATTATTATAACGTTTTGTGCTCACAGTTCACTCAACTTCGTCCGTTTTTATTACGATGTTATGTTAGTAACTTTGTAAGCTTGCAGGAAACGACACTGACATTTTGGCTCTCTACCTACATAATATGTGTGTGCAATGTTTGGTTTATAAACTTGTCTTTGAAAAATAAAAAGGTCAGAATATACAACATCGTGGATCCACAGGAGAACCAAGGTAACTGACATAGCCCGAAGAATTGCCAAACTTAAGTGGCAGTGGGCAGGGCACATTGCTCGCAGAACAGATGGCCGATGGGGCCGAAAGATTCTGGAGTGGCAACCGCGTACTGGAAGATGTAGCGTTGGAAGGCCTCCCACAAGGTGGGCCGACGACCTTGTGAAGGCCGCAGGAACTCGTTGGATGCGAGAAGCACAAAACCGGTTGCAGTGGAGGTGCTTGTGGGAGGTCTATGTCCAGCAGTGGACGTCTTTCGGCTGAAATGATGATGATGATACAACATCGGTTCAGCCCTGGTTCATCTAAAGTCTAAGCCATAACTTCTCAACGTGGGCGTTAACGCCCCCTCGTGGGCGTTTGAGACTTTGAGGTGGCAGTAGAAGACCCAGAGAAAATTATATATGCTATCTTACGACTATATAACATTATACGTTTAAATATAATCGTGGTAATAACTGTTTCAGATTAGCGACAGTAGGTAGGTAAGTAAAAAAATTGGGGGGCTTTACAAAAAAAAACTCAAAGTTGGGCGGTGGGCAAAATAAGGTTGAAAGAATATGATCTAAGCCATAACATGTCATTTGAAATCCATCACGCGGGCCCAGTGCGGGTTGGTAGAGGTCACATGTTTTCTTAGTTTTGGTTCCGGACATGCGGATTTCCTCACAATGTTTTCCTTCACTATTTTGGAGCCGTCATCTAACCCGAATCATCAAACTCAAACTCAAAGCATTTATTTCAATTAAACCAATTACAGGCACTTTTGAATTGTCAAGGGGTCGGTCAGTCAGAAAGATGAAGCTAGTTGCCCATTCCAAAGAGTAGGTACCTATGGAGAAGAACGGGCAAGAAACTCCATGGACACTCTTTTAAATCAAAATAATATGGTTACAAAGTCTTGGTTACACAATTCATGTTAAAAATTATACATGTGAGAACGATGCAGAACGTTAAAAGCGTCCATAATGAGAAGATGAGAAAAAAACTATTCAAATATTAAATTAAAATAAGCCGTGGCAGCAAAGAGATGACCAGTCCCTACTGACGGCGCCCGTTCACGAACATGACGCATGTATTAGCACCATTCAGCTCAACCATTTTGAAGGGAGCTAAATGATCCAACACATGCGCCACCATCAGCGAGACATTTGAATGAGCATGACGTACTCTCAGCCGCCAGAGCACATTCAAGTCAATGAAAGACGTAATTATACAAAATTATACAAATCTAAATATGAGATGATTATGGGATCTTATGAAACATTTAAAACCGCCAAAACCCCATTACATCACAGAAGTAACTACTTCAACAATTTAACATTCACCAAACAATATCAACACAGTTCCGCCTCACTCTAAACGACTCTAAACTACTCTAAATTAAGTCATTACCGCTCGAACATCTCACCAGAAAATTATTGAGTGATGACCTTTCGAGGCAGCGTATGAAAGGCACAATTATGCCGTAATGTGCCATAACTCGTAACGTGGGTAACATGTGAATTATCGTAATTATCTCAAAGTCAAGTATTTGTTAAGGTGGCAACAGACGGGGAAGTGAATTACTGTTGGCAGAGTATTATATTATCTGTGCTGTTGGTATAAAATGTTTGTTGAAGACTGAAAGTATTGTGTGTGGAGGGTGTTTTACAGTTGTACCTACGGTTAAATTAGTACATATTATTACAAAATAATATGTATTGGAGATTTTACTTATAATTCATTTGTGTTGTTAGTTAGGTACCTATATATCTTTTTATGAGACATAAATAAATTACTCTATTTTATAAAATTACCGGCTCAGCAATAATTAACTTTCAAGCTAGCTAGGTATTCAAGTCAATATTTACAAAATTAATTCAAAGTCACAAATACAAAAATTCCACAATGCGATCTCACAGACAACAAGTCACCTATTGCAAATACGGTTCAAATAACAACACCTATAAAATTCTCGTAAACCACCCACTACCGACCTAATTTGTATTCAATACATAATGGGACATGATAAGTATTTGCCTCAAACCGCACTCACCTACAAGACTGCTAAATTATGAGCACGACACTAAATAATAGACTAAACTAAACATGTTTAATGCTAAATAATAAGCTAAACATGTCTAGTTTTAGTTCAATGAGAATCATATCACGATCGCGATTGTTTAGATAGGTACTTATATTAATAAGTAATGATAATGTTACATTAATATGCATTGTTAGTCCGAACACGGAGTATGAAGCATGTTGTGGATACAAGAGTATGTATTAAACAGGCCGAAGACGACAAGACGTTGGCTAAATTATGGGCCTTCCCATAGTTTGACGTTTGGTATCGAGGATACAGGGGATTCTGACAAGGAAAGATGCTATGTTCATTTTCAAGGTACTTACAATTTTGAAATCTTACCTTGTTCACCACAAAACTTATTTATTTTCAGCCCATAGATGAATACTAGGTACTGAATATAAAAAATAATAAAAGGACCGGGACCATATATATAGATATACCTATATATATGGTCCCGGTCCTTTTATTATATAGATATAGATATATACATATCTCGGGACCCCATGGTCCCGAGATATGTATATATCACAAAAAATAATAATAACAAATTTATTTCAGACTAGCTGCGCCCGCGGTGTCACCCGCGTAAATGTCGATCCCGTGGGAATATCGGGATAAAAACTATCCTATGTCCTTTTCCGGGACTCAAACTATCTCTATACCAAATTTCATCTAATTCGGTTCAGTGGTTTAGGCGTGAAGAAGTAACAAACATATAAACACACACACACACACTCACAAACTTTCGCCTTTATAATATTAGTGTGATTAAAAATCCATATTTTGTTAGTAAAAGTCTTAACCTAATGTTAGTAAAAACACAAAATTGAAAATTGAAACGACTGACACCTACGTGTGTAGCCGTGTCCAGTGAGCAAGCATGGGGCTGTCCCACCTATCACACAATACAGTCTACCCTTCCAAATAACTTTTACAAACTGTGACGATTGACGTTTGATCGTAGTAGGTATACCTACTCGTATGTAATCTGTTGTATTCAACAGGTTTTTAAATGCGGTAATTGGCCTACTATTGTGGGCCAATTACCGCATTTAAAAACCTTCAAAATCTAGTCGCAATCACATCTTAACGACTATCAATATAAAAAGCTTGTCAAAATGTAGGTAAATTAGAGGTTTGACAGATTAGAATGCGAACATTCTTTGAGATATTGGCCCTGTGTAATAATCTTGCATCAACGCGCCATCAGTGTGGCATACCTTTACTTAAACATTTATGAATTGTTGACTCAAAAATTAACGGTGCCTGCACATTGGAGACGGTTCTTGCAATGTTTTCTGCTAACTAACTTTAACTTACGTATGCGAACCGTTATTTTTACTTTTGCATAAATCACAACAAACAATTGTATTAAAAATGCCAATTTTGGCAGTATTTATGTAGTATTGTCGATATTGCATGATAAATCGCAATTATTAAAACTACGCAATACGTTGGTAGGTACTAGATAACCAAGAAAAATAACCAGTTTTGTACTAACAGAATTTAACTTTTGTTGACCGTGGTCTGTGCAGTTATTTTGTCTAGTTGTATGATTTCCTGCCATGTCATGGTAAGGCTGGAACTTTATAGTACTAGGGAAATAATAAAATACTCAGATCAGTCTAGTTGCTGGAATTAAGCCTCCCCAAAATTGCAATACAAAACATTGTTCTCCACCATGATGATGAAGACTACAACGGGGATGACCACTATACCTATTTATAACATCATATAGACCAAGATTAGAGGTAGGTAATTCATTAATCACTATGGTATATTTAGTTATATCGACCAGCTTTCTACAGATGAACGCAGACCCCTACCCTATTGCCAGCAACGCCAGCTTACCCCAGCCTTAGGACCTTAATGATTTTATCAGGATGGATGATTCTTACCACCTCCCCTAGGAAAATGATTAATTAGTATTACCACATTGTCACTGATACGGTTTCGAATAATTACCAGAAAAATAGATTGGCATTGCTTCTCTATAAAATAATGAATCTTTAACTGATAATATCCAAAAGAATATGAAAAAATAATGATAAAAGGATATGATGAAATAATGAACCTTTAACTGATCATATCCAAAAGGATAAATGATCAGTTAAAGGTGACTACGTTGTATGTGTATATTTTATGTCTTTTTTATTTGTAATGTGCGTTTTGTTTGTGAAGAATAAGCAATTTTTCTTTCTTTCTTCTATTCTTTACTTTTGAGTAGTGTCGTGGACGGTCGGCCTTATTGTAAATAATCAAAAAGGGTTATAATATAACCGATATTATGGCCGACGACATGCCTAAAAACTGCCTTTTTACGAGGGAACGATGACATCACAATTTCGCACAGTTTTGGAAACATTTAATTAGCAAATCCAGTGACCTAGAAAGGTGTTATTTTTCACGATTCTTCTTACATCACACATTAATGTTAGGACGTGTGAATTGGATGCAAATGTCTAAACCAAATGTTTGTAAACTAATCTGTGGTTTATTTCGTTATTGTTCCTCTTTGTACATACACCTACGTGCAGAAAACGAAATTCATGTCTTACTTTTACGTCTTAATCTGTCAAGCTCCGCTAATGAGACGCAATTGATTTTCTATTGTTTCGTCGCCAATGGGCGACCCGCGCCGCTTGACCGGTTAAGCATAAAATGTGTTGATATTATTTAAGTGATCGTATTTCAAAAGTCTTATTCGTTAAAGACTAAGTTATGTTTTGTGCTATCATTAAAATTAATGATACCTATACTAATTCATTTATTTAGTCTGTAAGTGTGTGCGATCCATGAGAAAGCCACATATTAGGTATCTAATCTGTTTTTTTTTAAACAACGCTATAAAGTAAAATTAATAAACACAGTCGGCATAACAACAAAGGCCAATGATTTAAAGGAAAAAAATATAAAATTACGTCATCACTGTATAATCTTCATCTACCGTTTTTGCCCGATTTCACAATATTTCATGAATATTCATGAAAAATGTAGTTTCAAATTGTATTATCTATTTTTCAGCTAGTTTAATGTGAGATAAGCGAAATAATCTTTTAACTAAGTAAGTAGTTAAAAAATCAATGCTATTGAACTCCGAAAACAGTTAAATTAAGTTGTTACTTATAATTATAAATTCAAACTACCGTTAGACCAAACGAAGGAAGTATTACGGACGTTTAAATATATTTTAATTGGACTTATGACTAATCTATGTTGCAGTGATATTATAATTAAAATTACGGTAAAAAATATACTTACCTACTTCTCACTGTTCATTTATTAAAGCATTTTTTTTATGGATGGGAAATCATCAAATGACCCCTCCCGCTCTGGGTGGAGCGGAAGGGAGTGTCAGACTCTTACTGACTAAACCCATCCGTGTTCCTTCCTTAGCCCTTTATGTTCCGGGGCAGCGGTAACCCTTTCGGACAATCCCGCACCCCCGGCAGGCTTCGGCCCTGGCAGGCCCATTTATTAAAGCATGTGGTTTAGTGTTAATTCAAAAACTCTTTACGCCAATTCCTGGATTTAAAAACGTTCAAAATCTAATCGCAGTCGCATCTCAGCGACAATCAATGTCAAAAACTTGTCAAAAATGTAGGGAATTTACAGGTATTTTTTTAAATTAAGATTAGAATATGAACGTTCTTTAAAATACGGGTATTGTCTTTCTGATAACAAAGCAAGCGATCATTATCACAATAGATTAGATTGAATGAATGAATTGCAATTCTGAAGGCCAATGTTCCTTGAATTGCAAATTATGCAAAATAATACCGATATGGTATCGTTTCGTGCCAAATCTTTAATCTTTATAAGTGGCTATCGCATAAGAATCATTTGGATCGCATGTTAGGAATAATTTAGGTGACGATGACGGCATGGTTAGCTTGAATTTTGACAATCCGTGTTCGATTTAATTCGAATCACGTCGTTGCTGTCTAAGTATGAATATAAGTTATCGTCACGATTTTCATTGATAAGTGTAAAGAAGAAGACCAAATAAAAGATGGATGGTTTGTGTGTAGGATGATATAGGAAGAATAGAAAGAGAGAAAAAATATGAAGGAGTAAAGGATAGAGCGGTGTGTGACAGAGAAGAATAGAAGGAAAAACGTTTTGCGGCAACCCCAAGTAACGTTGGACAAGGGCAAGAAGATGATGAAGGGAGAGGAGGAGAGAGAAGTGTTAAAAGTAGGACCACATTCATTTTGTAGGTATGGCGCATTGTTTCAGTGCGGTTAGTGGAAGTGCTCAGGTGCTGTTCGTCCAGGAGCGGTGATTGCTTATGCGAATCCCGCACCCCCGGCCATAGGTAGAAGTGGAATACCGCGGTGGTTTTAGCCGGTAAGAGTCCGGCATGCCCCTCTGTCACCCCCACGATAGAGGAAGTCTATGAGAATTAGGTACCATCGGGAGAAAAAACAACAAACGTATTTGGCTATGAGAGGAAGAGAGAAAGAAAATGCGCGCGCGCACTGCTTTCTCTTGCTTATATCCCCCACTCAACTCCCGTTCGCCTCGCCCGATCACACTTTTCGTAACGCTTACGTCACGCGTTCGCCAGCTTACTCCCCAAGTCAAGCGTGCGTAAAGAAGTTTCACTTCAAAAGGTGCTGTTCGTCCAAGTGCGGTTCAAATCAGTGCTCTGAGTGGAATACCTCTAATTTTCTACCCCTTATTTTATCAACTTGCTGAGCCGCCCCAGCCGCAACTTATAAATTGAATCCAAGACACCATAATTCTTTGCATCTCTCTATCAGTTAAAGTTAGCTTAGTCCTTGCCAGACAGAGTCGGCGCCACTATCATTAATACCAAAACAATAGCAAAATAAACGATGCTCCATTCAAACGTCCCACTAGACTAGCTCAGCTACTGTCCGAGTATGAGTCAGCACTCCCTGACCTCAGTCCAGTGCTCTGTGATTAATACTATATGATAATGAATCTATTCTGTATTGACCTTCTGTGTAGAACGGAAGGAACTATTTGTAGTATTGTGTTTATTTATATGGCGTTATGCAATTACTTATGTATTGTTAATTATACAGTACAGTATCCGAACGTTATGACGCATCGAGCTATAGAAAGAGACATATAGAAATAAATTTAAACAAACTGGAAGAAAACGCAATATTAAAAAAAATACTGTTATTTAAAAGCTTTGAGCCTATGATTTAAACGATAGTTACTCGATGATTCCAGAATGCAAATTCCAGAATTTCAATTCAGATTTCCAATTCCAGAATGCAAATTTTCAAACTTAGAAACATATACTACTATTCCAAGGCCTACTTGCATCAAAAATAACTAAATTTATTTAGCGCTAACATAATTTTGTCTCTGTCAGATTCAAATGTCATTTTAAATACGTTTAGCGCTTAATGCTGAATGGTTTGTGGTGCAAGCCGGCCTGCAAGTTTTTCTTCTCTCATATCAGTATTATCTATGAGAATATCGCATCATAATCAGCCTATAAAGTTCCCACTGCTGGGACATAGGCCTTCTCTCTTCGATTGAGAGTGGGCTGTAATCTACCACGCGGGCCCAATGCGGGTTGGTAAATGTCACATGTCTTCGAATTTTTGGTTCAAGGAAATTTTTTTTCGGTTTCCTCACAATGTTTTCCTTCACCGTTTTGAGAGCAATGGTGATGAAATTATTTACACAAAGTAAGCACATGGCTAGGTTCGTACCCACGACCAACGACCCGAACTACTGAGCTATAAAAAAATAGCGCATTCCGTGGCATAAATAAATATCAGCCAGTCAGCAAGGTGCGCCGGATGGTAATCGGCAGGCGCTTTATTGCAAGAGCAGCACACGCCATCTACAAAATTGCATAAATCGTCAGGTGCCAGTATTTTCTAATTAGCATACTGACCCTTTTCAACATACCTTATTATGCATTGAAATTAAACTAGTTTTACTTACATCTTGAGCCATGGGAGCCGGTCATCGTTCTTTACGGATTAACCGATAGTTGTGTTGGTAGCCAATTAGAATGTGGATATTATATGGGTGTCTGAATGTTTATTTACTTGAAGTAGGAGTAGATGGGAAAGTGGAATGAATTCAGGTGCAGATTTAAAACTGAAATGGACGACACTTAATCGGAGTGTAAGAGCGAGATTATCATGTTTCGTTTCATCTTTTCCAAAGACCTGCCGCATCTATTCTGTAAAAATCTCACCAACTGACAAGTGAACTTGAAGTGAACTGTCAAACTCAACCCGCATCACGTGGAATGATCACACCAAGATCAGCATCTAAGTTTGTACGGTGTATTTTTTACAGAAAAGCAGTACAGTTCGACACAACTTAGATGTAGCATCGGCAAAATTCGTAAAACCGATCACATCCGAACTAAGTGCGCCTTCAAAATCACCAATCTTTATTACTACTTTAGGAAAAGTTGATAAATTTTTCCTAAAGTAGTAATAAAGATTTACGAATACGAATTACGAACGTTTTACGAATTTTGCCGATGCTACATCTAAGTTGTGTCGAACTGTACAGTTGTATGATTGAAAATTATCTCAATACATCTGTAAAATAATTCAATTATGAATATTTATGAATAGATTTTTTCTCGAGACGATTTGGACGCTTTTCTGATAGATTGGGCGAAGAAAACAAGAACGCAGCTTAGTAAGCCCAAATTAAGTAACCTCAAAATTATAAAATATGTACCTACCTATTCAATATTTATAGACATTAAGGATGACTTTGCAGTCTAGACTGCAATTATTAAAATGAAAGTATAATCACAAGAATACCAATGATATATTTTTCTTATTTACCGCACAGTTCAATGAGGTTACATACACATCCTATAAATGAGCAGTCAACTGCTGATGATTTAAATTGCTTATGTTGTAATCGAATTAATTCTAGATGCAACCAGTGTTATTGGTTATGTGCAGATCGAACATTTAGTTAGGAATGATATGATTTTATTATTCGTTCAGTAAGGAGGTGTTAAAGTTTATAACTTTATTAAGTAATCGTTTAAGTTATAGGCCAAGTTACGTTAGCTATAAACTGAAACTGCACCCTAATAAAATTGCATAACAAATTATTATCACCATCTGAATCATTTTGAAGGATATTACAAATCCATTGCTTCATAATATGTTCTAAAAATTTGTCTGCTCAACAACGTAAATAACGAGAAAGACAAAATGAAAGCCATTGCTACAGTCTGTTAGTGTGTACCCTCTGGAACCTCATTGCTAAACATATTATTATTATGAAGGTTTGGCAGTAGTGATTGCAGCTTTGCGACATCGCATAGAGCGGCATTACTTAAATAAACGACCTTCCGAGACGCAGCCAAGACATCCCTATTCCCACCATAGCAATTTTTTTGCCATGCCATATGATTTTTTTATTGCTGAATGAGCCAACTCTTGACCTCGATTACGCCTGATGGAAAGCGATGGATGAGATCTATGAACTAACCGAACGAGCGTGCCCAGAAGATGTCCAAGGCCTGAAGATGTAGAATGACACTGATTGAATAAACATCGGCAGAACTGCATTCATGTTCTCTTCAAGAACATAATTATAGTGATCATTTTGCTAAGCGTATGTTTAAGACAATATTTAATTTTATACATTAAATTAGCAACCCATTAGATGGAGCCGAAAGGTTCTGGAGTGGCGACCGCGTACTGGAAAATGTAGCGTTGGAAGGCCTTCCACAAGGTGGACCGATAACCTTATGAAGGCCCCAGGAACCCGTTGGATGCAAGAAGCACAGAACCGGTCGAAGTGGAGGTGCTTGGGCGAGGTCTATGTCCAGTAGTGGACGTCTTTCGGCTGAAATGATGAAATTAGCAATACGGTTTCTAGATTAGTATTCGGTTGATGGCAATGGCTCACCCCCTGTTACATCGGACTTAAATATAACTGGCGAAATGTGGGTGTACTGTATAATAAGTATATCTCTGCTAATCCTTCGGAAAATATAGGTATGAAGTTATATTATCTATACATATAGGTATATAAAATTCAAAGTCCTGACTGACTGATATATCAACGCACAGCCTAAACCGCTGGCCCTAGCGACATGAAATTTGGAGGGTGTGTTCTTTGTGAAGAGTAGGTATGCACTAAGAAAGGGTTTTTTGAAATTCCACCCCTAAGAGGCTGAATGGGGGGAGGGTGAAATTTCACGCGGACGAAGTCGCCGGTACAAATTAGTGTTACATAAAATTACTTTTTGCCGTCGCGAAAATAATAACAACACGTCACATCGTCAATTCTAATAAGTACCGCCAGTTCCTCATACAATAACAGTACTCACGGAAACTTTACGTTATTTTTTGCGAACAACTTCAAGATTTACATGAGAATGATCAATAAGGAAGTTGTAGAGGTGGGAAATATATCGTTTGCTTAATGCACTTTGATAATGCACAATCAAATACCGTTTCACATGGAATCATTCATAAATAAAGGAATTAATTGTGGAAATGGAGTTGCAGTAGAGATCGGGTGATAAAACAAGCCATTGTTAAGTATTTTTAAGTGATGCACTTATTATGACTGCAGCTAAGTCTGATAATGAAGGTCCCCACCGAGTGTGTCTCCATGTTGTCGTCGTGGTGGGGCTTGCGTATCTAAATGATCTTTGGGGCTATGCTGGTAGAGCCACTCATGCCGGGCAGGTCCAAAGGGAGAAACCAGACCAAAAGAGACACGAGATCGCTCCTGATCAGTCGTCGATATTCGATCGGCAAAAGACGTGGCCATGCCGCAACGATGCAGGCGCATAAAAGCGGCCGGTGTTTCTAAAAAACGTTCACGAGTCTAATAAACGTTGTTTATCGTCTGTATAGTTACTCAACGCTTTGTCTTCTTCTTTCGAAAGTCAAATTACTGACGACTGAACTGTCAAAAATACCTCTGATTTCCCTACATTTTTGACAAGTTTTTGACATTGATTGTCGCTGAGATGAGATTGCGACTAGATTTTGAACATTTTAACTACGGGAATTGACCTTCAGAACTCCGCTCTTTTACAAAGTCATAAATTAAATCATAATTATCCAATGTATTGGAAACAGACAGAAATCCGGCAGAAAAACTTAAAAATTACTTTTGATTTCGTGAGTTGACTCATCTTTCGGTCGCTACGATACTCAACTCCAAAAGCAAGCAAATCTTCCGGTTAGATTAACAATATTGATGTTAACGTCATGAAATCAATATCCTACCTCAATATCTTCACAGCCAAACTTAAATTACCAGAACAGGCCGAAACTTAGACAAAACTTAGGCCAAACTTGCAAACCGCTCACTACATTAAAGTTAACTTAGAACACCACACAATATCTAGTTCATAACAAGTTGTAACTTAGAGCGGTTTCACACTACATCCGATCCGAATCCGAATTAAAGATCTGACTTCAATTCAAATTGGAAATGTTCTAAATTCGGACGGATAGAGTACGGATCTAGTGCGCAACCCCTCATACAAATAGCACTATGCTCACTTTGGACCGGCATTTCTCGGATTCGGATCGGAAGACGAAGACGCAAGTATTGTAGTGCAATTTGAAGACTGTATTCAGCACTGGGTCAGAAAATGAAAAAAAAAATGGTGACTGGAAAAAAAGGTACCAAATAGATAGTCGTAAGTCCACTACCTACATAAATTTATAAACGCGTCTGTGATAGTCTGTCATAGGCTTAATTTTATTATAAGTATGTAGGTACAATACTTATGAATGTATTAGGTACATTGCTGGATACATTTGTACCAACATTAAGGATTGCTAAACGAAATATTGGTAGTTTCATAGATCATTCAAAAAGGAAGGCTCGTACAACATTCCATTCACAGATCCTGTCCAAATCAATAATAGAAAACAATTATTGCTTCTTAAACGATCTGAGATGGACATGACGTGCAACTTTTTGCAACTGACCACTGATCGGGGCGGGTTCCATAGTTCATACATCAACACGCCATCAATCATTCATTCGTTCTCCACAAAAAACCGCCAAATTCTTCCACCATTAGATATTCAATTGAAAATCAGAAATACAAAATGTTTTGAGTAGCGAAATATATCTACCGATTTAAATGAACAGAACTTTCATCGAATCTTAAATTTTTTTTATGGCCAATTTCATTTTTCTTTTTAGGTAATTATCAAAATATCAAACTGTCGCCCTTGGCAAGGATGGTATTGTAGTTTTTTTAAACTTTCCCTCTCACATACAAAATGGCTGTCAATAGAATGTCATTCATAACTGTGGGAATTAAATTGAAGTTATGAGTATTTTTGGCGTAACAATCAAACAATCATATTAAAAAATAACTAAATCCCTTGAAGACAAATGGTAATTTGATGTACTCAGGTACTTGCAACAGTCTTTTTACGTATTTTTAAATTGTTGCCAGTCCTTAAAAAACAAGTAATTCTAATTCTACATTTGAAATTCAAACATATTGTTCCTCATTCCTTTTCCGAATGCAAAACAAAATTCCTTAAATTTCTTCTCTCCAAATTCAAAAGCAAAAAACCTAAAATAGATCTCTAAAAATATCTTGAAGAAACTTCCTGACTCTCGTCTGACAAGTCGCCTCAGGTGGTGGACATAATTGAAATAGATTCAATTTTAAACTATTATATTCTTTTTTTTTTTTAACGAAAAGTGCAAAGGTCACTTTGGTTTCAGCTTTGCAGATAGACGCAGTTGTCAATTAAAAAGAGTTTCTTTTTAAATATGTAACTTTGATATAATACTTTAGAAGTAAATAAAGTTCTGTAATGTAATGAACCCCAGACAGGCGCTTTACTTTGCGAAAATTATTTCATCACTACTGTTCTCAAAACGGTGAAAGAAAACATCGTGAGGAAATCGGCATGAATGAGAAACAAAATTTCAAAGACATGTGACATCTGCCAACCAGCACTGGGCCCGCGTGGTGGATTACGGCCCACTCCCTCTCACCGAGAGGAGACCTGTGGCCCTGCAGTGAGAACATTACAGGCTGATTATGTTATGAACCTAATGTCATAAAGTTCCGTAATGAAATAAAGTTCTGTAATGTCATAAAGTCCGTACTGTAAGCAGTCAAGTGGACTGGCAGTGCAATTACAGATTACAAGTGACGGCGCTTAAGCAAGTTACCATGTACTAAGTATACATCTATACATTGTTAATCTATTTCTTCTTTTGGCAACACCATGCTGTAAATAAGTATTATGAGAACAGCTTAGCTTATATTTTGATGAAAAACGTAGCCATTAGCCAAAAATAAATAAGGCTGTATGTCTGGTCTACCCAGGATAGCTAACTGGACTAAGTACTTACTAAGTATCGTTACTGGTGGCGTCTCTTCTTATTTATTTATTAATCTGTCAAGCTCCGCTAATGAGACACAATTGATTTTCTATTGTTTCGTCGCCGATCGGTGAACCGCGCCGCTTGACCGGTTAAAAAACACCAAAAACATTCAAAACCGGTTTACAAAAGTACTTAGGAAAGGCTGCTAATATATACTCAAATTACATAAAATTTTAAAATGAAGACATTATTACCATCTTATTATGATCTTTGAGAAGGCTCATGCCTAATGCCTACAGTAAGCTGGATATGAGCTAGTTTACAAATCATCATTTGTCATCATTTCAGCCGAAACGTCCACTGCTGGACATAGGCCTTCCCCAAGCACCTCCACTTCGACCGGTTCTGTGATTCCCGCATCCTGCGGAGTCCTGCGGCCTTCACAAGGTCATCGGTCCATCTTGTGGGAGACCTTCCAACGCTACGTTTTCAGTCCCCACTCCAGAACCTGTTCTGCGAGCAATGTGCCCAGCCCACTACCACTTAAGTTTGGCAATTCTTCAAGATTACAGATAGTATCATTTAATAGGTAAGTCGTAATTGTCAAATTTATAACTTATTATTGCAATAATGATAATTGAATAATAGTCCAGCTTATTACAGTCAATTAAACCACACTTAGAGCATTGCAAACATTAACTTAAACCAAGATTATCTTTAATTACCGTGGACAGTCCGTTTCGTAGTTAGCGTAACATACATAACTGAATGTAACATGTTATGCCTAGTTCACACAATAACAATGTGTTGCATTGTCCAACGGTTTAGTTAAAGTGGTTGCATGCGTTGCAGATTGCAGCAATACAATAATAGTACATTATGATACATGTGTGCTATGTTGATCATTAAACTAGAGGCGGTATTATTCGCGCGAGCCGTATGCGAGCGCGATAAGGAAGCCGAGAGTTTAATTATCAATGCACACGCGTATCATACGACGTTTTTCAACACACTTGCGAGGAAAAAAACAGGCTTGTATTGTTAAATATTAACTTGTATGGATAATGGCGGGCTGGGTTTGTTTTTCCGCGCGCCGCGCTAGCGTGGTGCGCGCGCAGGTTTACCCATAGAGTAAGTAATGGCGCGCGTTTATTTATTTAAAGGCACAGACAAAACGTATGTCAAATTGTAGTTTAGTTAGTATGGAATTAGAAAGTACTATTGGCATACAGAAATATACATTAATTGAGTGAGAATCCGCAATAATAGAACGCCAGTGGTCTTTTCCGTTTGGTTTGGTTACGGGAGGGACGATGGAAAATTATAAGGTGCATCCAGACAGAGCGAGCCATGTGCCGCAAGTGCTTTTTTTTGTATGTTAGATGCCTCAGCCTGAGGCAACCGTACATATAAAAAAATCATTTGCGGCACATGCCTCGCTATGTGTGGATGCACCCTAAGGTGAATGCGCAGTGGTAGACCGCGAAATATTTTTTTTTTTTAAGTTTTTTACAATTCGCAGGTCAGTAGGTATCAGGTTGTATCTTGATCATTCATCTTAAGGTAAATAAATTTTAGTTCATCTTGGGACCAAGGACAATTCAGACTATTTAAAAAAAAAAAGTAAAATATGGCTCGCGGATTCTTTTTGGCATGAAGTCTCTTTGAAGAGATTAAAAAAAAAACGCACTTCTCCGACCTCCGAGTAGTAAATTAAATATGTAGTTATCTGTGGAAATAAAGCACAAGTACCGTAAAGTAAAGAAAAAGCACGCGTTTGTAATACACTGCATTATGGTCCTAAAAGCGGTGCATTAAGAGCCATTTTACGAGCAAGTGTGTTGAAAAATAATATAAGTACCTATGTGTAGATACCTACTTACAATCATTTTGGTTTAATTGAATTAAACCTCAAACGGCGCAAACACTCCAATCTCTTTGGAACTTATATGTTTGAAGTTGAAACAATAGGGCCATGGGGCCTGAATGCCCACTTAGTATTTCGAGACATCGCTAAGCGACTCTTGACGTCACCAGAAGGCTGACCTATTTTTTGGCCAAAGAATCAGCATTGCCATACCACGCGGCAATGCTGCCAGCCTTTTGGGCCCGTTTCCTGTTGACAGCGATGCGGATGAATTTTTGATGCCCTTAAACTCACAATACACAATAAACAATACTCAAAGAAGATTAGTACACCAACCAAAATATCGATTATGTTCATTAATTACCGTTATATTTTTGTAAATACCGACAAACAGTCAACCAACCAGTAGATATTAAACTACAACATTACTCAAATTGCCGACAAAAACAATACATAAACAACCAAGTAACTGACCTATGACCACAGAATTGAAAACGTCGCTATAATTACTTACAAACAAATAGTCTTGCATAACACCTTCACGAGAAAGTGATCGCCCCCTAAACGGTGATGATTAATATCTTCAGTTCTTGGCTCTTTTTTTTTTCATTAGTCGCTCGTGCCAATGAGTGGTCGAAGCAAAGAATGAATGGCGACATGTATTAATGAGGAGTTTTAGTGAAATGTTGCTTGTTTTTTAGGGTTACGGAGTTAGGATGTGGGAGACAGGGTTTTTCGTGTTTCTATTGGAGAATTGAGATTGATATAGTATTTCAATCAATCAATCAACTCAGCCTATCGCAGTCCACTGCTGGACATAGGCCTCTCTCAGACTGCGCCACAGCACCCTGTCCTCCGCCTTCCGCATCCAGTCTACCCCAGCCACCTTCTTTAGGTCGTCCGTCCCACACTACGCTTGCCGGTACACGGTCTCCAGGACTCGTCTGCTCCACCGGCCATCGATCCTTCGACAGGCATAGCCAGCCCACTGCCACTTCAGTATAGTATTTAATGACGGTTTAATATGAGTATGTTATGTTAGTTTTGAGATAGATTTAGAGACAGATACATCAGTGATAAATAAATAACATCTCTTTAGACTTCTTGCAATATCAAACTGAAGTTTAGAAAATTATACTTAATTCTTGAAACTTAAATCAAAGATAGAGTCCCACTTAGACAAAACTTCACATAATAAAACGTTTAGGTACTTCCATTTATAGATTTAGACCTATCCTTACAATATCTAAACAATTTGAGTACTTCTACAAATACCATAACAAATACCCTTGTAATTGATATCTTCTGAGAAGCTGACACCGATTTGACAGCTCATTTTGACATTTGCCCTCAGGCAGGCGCCATATTGAAAATCGTTATTCAAACGGGCTAAGTAGCAAGTGACATTAATCCTCTCAAACCAAAATTAATTGATTATACACCTTGTATTACGCTACAACGTAATTCTTTAACTGCACAAGTCTGTACATTTACAGAATAACTAGGTACCTATAACATAACTACATAACGGCTGTAATTGAGATTCGTCTCGGTTGACGTTTGGGCAAGTGAGTCAAATGTCAGATGAAGCCGATACCAATCGTACTATGGAGTTATATAATTTAGAGGTGGCTTGGGAATTTGATAGTAAGAGGAAATAAGTTGGTGAAATGTATTGGTTTGGGTGACAGTTGTCGTGAAATTTATTGAGCAAAATTAGCGTCTTAAGGGGGATGCGCTAAGGTATAGACGCCAGTTCACATTTTCTTACTTTTTTTTGTAATTTGGTTGATCTAAATATGATTCGCGACTCTACCAAATATTTATTTACGAGTAAGTATAGAATTATAATCATAATATAAAAATTATCAATATAACTCTCTAAGTTCATATTACCCTATTTAATGACTATTTCAGGAACTCATGACATTTGAGGCCAATTACTACCTTAAGGTTGCATTGCCGATTCTAATGGGTATAGTTCTGTAAGTTCATATTTGTTATGAACTTAAAGAATTATAACCGTGGAGTGGTGACCGCGTACCGGAAGACATAGGGTTGGAAGGCCTCCCACAGGGTGGACCGACGACCTTGTGAAGGCAGCAGGAACCCATTAGATGAGAGAAGCACAGAACCGGTCGAAGTGGAGGTGCTTTAGGAGGCCTATGTCCAGTAGTGGACGTCTTTCGGCTGAAATGATGATGATGATATTTGTCACGGTCGCGAATCATATTTTAATCAACATACAACCTGACACTGACCTGCAAATTGCAAAAAAACGTAAGAAAATTTGAATTTTGCGGACTACCGTAGCGCATCCCCTTAAAGAAGTAAAAGTAGCCAATAATAATTTTAACAGCTCATCTTTAGTTGTTGCAAAATAATAATGCCATTCACTTCATAACATTAATAAGATGGTAATACTAATATTATGAATACGAATGATGTGTTAGAAGAAATTATTAATGCTAATCGTGAGACACATCTCGCGATTTAAACTCATTAAGAAAAAAAAAATTGCTTTTTAAGCATCGATACCTTAATTGGCAAACCAGCCAACTCCACATGAGCACATTTTTCTGGAGACACTTAAAACTGTATAATATTTTTTGTAGACTCAAATCAAATCAAAAAATATTTTTGACGAAATTTGGAGTTGGCTGGTTTGACAATTAAGAGTAAACTAAACGCGAGCTCGAACTCACTGGTGGTCATGGCCAAAATCACGCTGTCTAACTTGGCTTCGTGTCTGACGGAGCTAGTATCAGTGATGAGCAGTTAGACGCTAATCTACACGCACAACATCTAGTTCTCACGCACAGAAACACCGTTCCGAACTGATAGGCGCATAAAAATATTTGAAAAGTGCTTTGGAAAATCGAGTTCTATGAAAAATCCACTACATAAATCAATCACAAATAAAGTTTTTTGAACTCTTCGATAACTGAGCTTTGTCGGTACGGATTTAATTTTTAATATTTTTCAGTTCTTTTATTACTTATTTACACCCAAAGTTTCGTTAAAAATAGCAAGAAAAACGAATCTTTGTTGGCCCATAACTTTTTAATGGCTTGTTATTTTACAATTCTGCTTCCGTACAGACACAATTAATAATTAGACAAAACGATACAATGTTTAACTTTGGATGTACAATGTCAAACAGTGGAGTAATGCTCTCCCGAAATTTGTATGGAAAAAATATCGAATAGTGGCACCTTAAGATATCGATATAACATCGATATCTTAAAGGAGATGCGCTAAGGTAGCCCACGTTAGCGCAACCTCCTTAAGTAACAAGTTGTAACTTACAACTTAAATTAATTTAAGGGTTTAATAACATTGTGATGACGAATATAAAATTCAGCTGTCCCCTCTAAGATTTTACTTCCAGCCAAGGACTGAGTTTCAAAAGAGCCAGATACCCAAATATCTACTTAGGGATCGATTCGAATTTAGATCGATGTTGTTCTCTATATGTGTTTAGGTGTGTGCGGGCTGCGTCCCCACTCGGTGTCCTCATACGTCAATTAAACAGTGTTCTAATGGCAGCCCGTGGTTTCACTTGTCTCCATATCGTACCACACAATGTTTGACTTCAAGATTAGATTTTAAGTAGACTAACTCGGCACACTCTCACCGAGAGGAGGCCTGCGTCCCAGCGGTGGGAATTTTATAGGCTGACTAGCTGCGCCCCGCGGTTTCACCCGCGTAAATGTCGATCCCGTGAGAATATGGAGATAAAAAGTAGCCTATATGTTAATCCAGAGTGTCTGCTATCTCCATACAAAAATTTTATCTAAATTGGTCCAGCCGTTTGAGCGTGAAGAAGTAACAAACATACAGGATGTTACGGAAAGGGTATATCAATACAAACGGGTTGAAGAGTGTATCTGGTCTAGAATCTCTGTACAAAATTTCAGCTAAAAACCATTAACTTTGAAAATGCTTAATATTTTTTTGTTATTTCGACATCACGGCGCTGCACAGGCGCGCGGCGGCGTGATGTTCGTGTACTAGGCGCACAAACACACTACAGATAATGGATAATGACCCTCGTAGTGCGGTGACACGTTTGTTATGATTTCAATTTAATAAACTATCGAAATAAAAAAATATAGAGCATTTTCAAAGTTAATGCTTTTGAGCTGATATTTTGTACAGAGATTCTAGATCAGATACACTCTTCAACCCGTTTGTATTGATATACCCTTTCTGTAACACCCTGTATAAACACACGCACACACACACACACTCACAAACTTTCGCCTTTATAATATTAGTGTGATTATGCTTTTATGCTAAAGGCAATTGTAATAGCGTAACAACTTTGCTCCTTGTAGAACGTGAGAAAAATATGATAGTACCATCTTATCGTGATTGAGAACCACCCAACTACTAACTACTCCAGCACCATAAAAAGCCATAAACAAAATCAAAGCCCACACTCGATAACTAGACTATTACTACACGATTACTATTAGTTAGTTAATACGCTCATTTCGTGACCGGCGGGTGCTTTCTATTCAATCCATCGTAATTGACCATATAACTACAGTTCAGTTATGCATTTGTTATTTGGCTTTGTTAATTACTATAGTAAACGTTTGTAATTGTCTTTGGGAGATCGATAAGAAGACATTAACGTAGGGCTGCCACGAAGAAAGACTGGATGGGTTGCAATTGCAACGTTTGAAATGTATGTGACAGAACATCGTATTCAAGTTTGTAATACAGAATTAGTTTAAGGTACGGTCAGCATCAAAACTTGATTAACGCTTCAGTTTTTTTAATCTTAGTTATTGAGCAAAATATTTGTTCAAAATTGCTGCAGAAGAATTTTTTTTAGAATATTGTACTCTTGTCTATTATGTGAAAAGCATAAAATCAGTTTATTGAAAAAAGTTGTTGTTAATTTAATAACATGTAAAAATGATAGTGTTAATCGACTTTTGATGCTGACTGTAGGTACTATAATATTTCGGGTTTCCTTTGTGGAGGTGAGATGGCTCCATGTAAAATATTTGTATTCAGCTGCATCCGGTTAGACTGGAAGCCGACCCCAACATAGTTGGGAAAAGGCGACAGATGATGAAAATTTCGAGTTTCCTTCATTGTTGGATGTGCCAGATTTCAATGATTTCAAATGGGATCACGAGTGTGTTCATAGATTTAATTTAAATAAACCTTGTGAACTTGAAAATGCCTGCATAAACTTGTGTTTCACGTTGCCAGCCTCTTAAATCTTATATCAAATTCGGTTAAGAGACAATGGAAAATCAATAGAACCAGAGGTGAGGTAACCCTATCTCCTAATTATTAACGACTTGTCTTCCGACTGTCGGCGCGCATTTTAATTTTACGGTTCAATAAACCGATTGTTATTAATGTTTTAATAGTTAGAAGTTGCATCTTTTTGAGGAAAAATGGTTACTAGATGCTGAGAAAAGGTAAAAGAGATTTCTAGACATTTGTATGAACATCGCTCTACTACTTATAATATTATATAGGGGTTTGACGCAAAATGTGCACTTCGCAAAAATGTGCACTTCTCAAAATGTGCACTTCGCAAAATGTGCACTTCGCAAAATGCGCACTTCGCAAAATGTGCACTTCGCAATTTGTGCACTTCGCAAAATGTGCACTTCGCAAAATGTGCACTTCGCAAAATGAGTGTGAATTTTATCACAATGGGTCAAAATAAAAACCGTTTGCTTACACTATGCTTTTTTTATTATTTAGTCCTAACACTCCAACAGGCCTCTCTGCAAAGATGTCGAATTGACTGGCGCTACATCGACGTGTTAAGATGTTTGTATGACACTGCAACGATGCAGGATCAGAAAACCAGCCCCATCCAACTGCTCAGGGGGGTTAGACAGGGGGATGTAATTTCCCCTAAAATGTAAAAAATAAAAAATAACTTGTAAAAAAACCAAGTCTCGCAACTCAGTTCTTCTACCGTAGGGACCTTCCGTCTTAAGTTATTACGTAATTAGCTAACCTAACAACATCTTATAGTGCCATATCATTATTAAGTTTTAAATTAGACTGTTAAGTGCGATTGCCAAGTCAATCTATTTATTTAAACTTATTTTTATAGATAGTCCTACTTTTTTTCAAAGCAACACTCAACATACGAGACGAGAGCGGCCGCGTCGTGTTATTTATTTAATTTTTTTGTTTTGCATTAGTTAGTAATATTTAGGGCCGCACTCGTCAAACGTCAGTTAAAGTTAATTCTTATGTAAAATTGTTATCTCTCATTTACTATAAATAAATATATTATGGTTATTATGTGTATAGCTGACGTGTACTGAAAATACCTAATCAAACATTTCCTGAACGTGATTACTTTTTTACATAGAAACTACTGTTATCGTGCTATTATTAATATTTGCGACCCCGGCAATTACTTCTTTTGCGGGTGGATTGCAAAGTTTTAAGTTTTGTATTCGTTAATGTTATTTGCGTATGAAGTAAAATGTTAATTTTGTTTTAAAGAAAAACAATAGCTGCTTAGTTTGTGTTTCAAAGTTCTTATAAGTTTTAAAAATATTCTCAAAGTAAGTGAAATCTTTGTAATTTCTTATTGAGAAATTTTCTTTAACCATATAATCGTGCAAAATAATAAAAAAAGCATAGTGTAAGCAAACGGTTTTTATTTTGACACATTGTGATAAAATTCACACTCATTTTGAGAAGTGCACATTTTGCGAAGTGCACATTTTGCGAAGTGCACAAATTGCGAAGTGCACATTTTGCGAAGTGCACATTTTGCGAAGTGCACATTTTGCGAAATGCACATTTTGCGAAGTGCACATTTTTGCGAAGTGCACATTTTGCGTCAAACCCTTATATAGGAGTACCACTAGCATTTATTTATTTATTAGAGACGTACACATTTACATAATATTAGTTTCAAGCATTCCGATAAATATAATTTTTGGTATATACATATAAACCAAAGCGGATCCCAAATATCAGGAAACGACTACGCCGCAGGCCCAGAAAGAGATGGCGGGATGAGCTGGACTCCTTCTTAAAGGATTGGCCCACAATCGCAGTAGACCTGGAAAAGTGGAAAGAGGGAAGGAAGGCCTTTGCTCTGCAGTGGGAAAACACAGACTTATAAGTACTTAATAAACCAAAGCTTCTAAAGTCCGGCCGCGCTAAATTTACCAAAGATGTAAACAACAATGGCCGCTCGAAATTAAATAATCACACTATCACACTAACATTATAAAGACGAAAGTTTGTGAGTGTGTGTATCTGTGTGTGTTTATATGTTTGTTACTTCTTCACGCTCAAACAACTGGGCCAATTTTGACAAAATTTTGTATGGAGGTAGCTGACACTTTTGATTAACATATAGGCTACTTTTTATCCCGATATTCCCACGGGATCGACATTTACGCGGGTGAAAACACGGGGCGCAGCTAGTAATATATTATAATCGAAATAATTGTTGTTTACATCTTTGGCAAATTTAGCGCGGCCGGACCTTATGTTTGTTGCTATGCAGGTATGTAAATAAATGCATACACGCATTTCCCTCCAGCATTTTTTAATCAAGAGTATAATTTCCCTCTCATAAATATTTTCTCATTAACCCAATTTTTTCCATCAGCACATTTTACAAAAATAGGTAGGTATAGGGGCGAGAAGTAGGTCATTAAGGCTGAGTACACACTGTTAATCTCACGCAATACGTTATCGCTTACAGATTTGTATCGACCATGCCTAATGGAAAACATAACACATTGTTTTGCTACTGCGCAGTATGGACTTGAAGAACATAATTATCACAGATATTATGGTGCCCACGTGGTTCAAGTCATATAGGTACAGACCTACGTAACCAAATCGGGATAGGATGTAAATGGTTCCGCTTCTGTGGTTGGTGTTGTAATGACAACCATGTTTGGTAACAATGTGTGAGACTAGTTGCAAGATTGTAACTTATCCGTTGAAGGTTTAGTGTCTCGATTCAGAAACTTATGAAGTTATGCTAGCTAGTTGGAGGTTCAATTTGGTGAGGATATCATTGAAACTTTCGTATGGGTATATTTATGAGTGAAACTACCGAAATCAGAGCAGTGGTGGCCCAGTGGTAACGGCCGCGACTTACGAGTTATAGGTCGTGGGTTTGCACCCTTTTTTTTTTTCTCGCTGTGGACATCCTCATGAACTTCCTCTATCGTGGGGGTGACAGAGGGGCATGCCGGACTCTTACCGGCTAAAACCAACGCGGTATTCCACCTCTACCTATGGCCGAGGGTGCGGGATTCGCATAAGCATTCACCGCTCCCCCGACAGACCTCGACCCGCTGTTCCTCAGCGGGTCCCATCTCCGTGCCTCCTGTCATTCCTATAATGACCGCACCCACTCTCGAGTGGCATGCGTGGAAGACTACAGCGCCAACTCGGGTCTGTCTGGTCGGACGACGGACGCGTGGGTATGCACCCAGACAGGCGCTTTACTTTGTGTAAATTATTTCATCACCACTGGTCTCAAAACGGTGATAGAAAACATCGTGAGGAAACCGGCATATCCTAAAACCAAAAATTCGAAGACATGTGACATCTACCAATCTGCACTGGGCGTGGTGGATTATGGCACAACACCTCTCACAGAGGAGGCCTGTGTCCGTGCAGCAGTGGGAATATTATAAGCTGATTATGCTACCGAAATCTCCGCGTGGGTTTTTGATTTTAATCCATTATTATTTTTTTGTTATTTATTTAAAACGAGAAATATAGAGCCGGTATAGAAAATTAGGTGCACTAGCTTATACAGAAAGCAAACGCTTTTTTGCCACAAGTAAATAAATAACAAAATCACATACACAGCTTCCTTCGAAGCAATAATAAAACAAGTTTAGACCAATCAACAGTCGAACAGAAGTGAAAAGTCGTATTTTCTTTAATTTACTCGAAAAGGAAGGAAAGCGCGCTTGCTATAGATACCAACATACGTGTAGCTGCCGCCATTTTAATTGGAAATTACACATTCAATCTTCTACAATGAAAGTTGCAACAGTTCCCAGATATTTCCAAAGAATACCAAACTAGTTATTTAATTAGAAAGGGCCGTTTATGTAATATCCAGTTATTTCTATTGTACAATACACGAAATGATATTGAAAACAAATTGATTGCGATGAAAGGTTTTCGCGAGATACGCTAAAATACACGAAAATCGATAAATTATATTTCCATACTCCTTATCATAAAGAAATAAGATACAAATTCGAAGAGCAGAACCGTTTACTAATAGCAAAGAAAGTTTGTAATAACCAGCGAACATCGCCGGAAGATGGGTGTAAGTAATAAATATAATAATCGATAACATTTTATAACGAGTAATCAAATGCCCTTAACAGCCCGGTACGAGTGCTTAAGGCGAAAAATAATCGATTTTAATGGACCCTATAACGCTATTTATCAGTATTGCATAATTGTAAATACAGACTGTTAAAGATTTTATTAGTATCAATATCGAAAGTAAAATATGTACTGAAAGTAAAATAGTCGGTACTGCCGACTCGATAGTTTAAATCGATTATAGTGTGACCGACCATAAAGTATTTGCTAAGGCCGTATGGAAGCTTATCTTTGCCTACATACCTGCCTTTTACGGCGTACGGTAAAAGCGGACACCTCTTTAAATTGTCGATAGAATGGCCATTAAAATTATTTAAAAATGCATTGGATTACTGATACGTGTTAGTTGGGATTCTGATCTAGTATCAGCGTGGATTTCTCATAGTTCACACTTTAACCACGAAGTTGCCACATACCAGCTGCACGAGCGGCTTTTCCTTCGTGGAAAGTTCTTTGGTGGTTTTTCACCAATATTATGCCCAAACTTCGTCGCTAACATCTATGCTAACAAAGGTCCGGTAATTTAATAAAGTCAAAGTCAAAGCATTTATTTCAAATAGGCACATAAAAGGCACTTTTGAACGTCAAAAAATATCTTAAAATAGAATTGATTCTAGTCGCCCATTCCAAAAGGTAGTTTTCGTATGGAGAAGAATGGGCAAGAAACTCCACCGTTACTCTTTTAAAATGTTTTAGGTACAATATTTTGCATGGGTACATTAATTAAATAATAACATGTGAGGACGATGCACCTAAAATAAAATTACTATACCACAGGTAAAAGAATTAAAAACGAAACCATGACATATAAATTAATTATCTGATAGATACATGGTGCTCACATATTTACAAACATGGTACAAGCAAAACAATTTTAATTAAAAAAAAATACAAGTAATAAGTCAGGGTGTGAGTAATGAATGACAAAACGAATAAAAAAAAATAACAATTAAATTAGCAACCAGTTTGATTTTGTCTAGACTCTAGATTGTCCTATGGAGCAGGACCAGCATGTTTCCAAGCGTTCTTATCTTGGATATAATCTTCTAATTTATAGTATGCTTGTTTACAAAGTGTACGTTTAATGTGAGTTTTAAATTTTCTTTCATTTAATTCCAATATATCACAAGGTATTTTATTGTAACATTTGACACAGTACCCCATAAAAGATGTATGTACTTTGGCTAATCTGAAAAATGGTTGATGTATTTTATCTTTATTTCTTGTATTAAAGTTATGTCTATCGCTTATTTTATTAAAAAGATGTAATAATGACAGCGACTAGGTACACTTACCTACTTGCCCACGTACCTAGGTACTGTAGAGGCTATCTATGTAGCATTACCTTTTATAATGCAGGCTGGTTATAATTGAGCGCGTGTTCCATTCGAACGTTCAAGCAAGTGTCAAATATTTTGTTTAGTTGAGCGAGTGCTAGTTTTAACGTGGTAATGTAAAGTCTTTCTATGAATGTATCCTGGAGAAATCCTAACGCTGCTTAATTACATAAAAGGGCTCTTCTTCGAGTCTCTATGGAACTTGCCAGCAGTCAGTAAAACGGTAACTAGGTATTCATAAGTTTAGGAATTTTCATCTGTGATGAAAACCCTGGCTGTTCTACCCCCAACAAGCCTCACTTAATAAATCTTTACAAAAACCGGTACCAATATCAGAATTCTAAATCTGACAGATTACTTATCGCATGAATATCGCTGTCAAACCACACTAATAGAGTTGTCAACCTTTTCAGAAACACGCAACTATTCTCACGCATAAAACATTGGAAAGTGCCAGTTACTCAAAGACATACGTTCACACAATACATCATTAACCACGGTAAATTTAACTGAAACTATGACAAATCGACGTTAACTCTTTTACAATAATTTTACTTTAACCTTTGATCGAGATTGTAATCGAGTTTTTATTCTGCCTCTGGTTAATAAAAGATAGAAACGATTAAATACACTGATTTATGGAAGTGTCGTTATCGATTAAATGATAGGCTGTATGGGATTATATCTTTGCTTGAAAGTGAAAGAGGTTATTGTTTATGCGTAACCGACGACATAGTTTTATCTATGCCTGGCCTCTGTAGCTTTTTATACACAACTAGCTTCTGCCCGCGACATCGCCCGCGTGAAATTTCGGTCCAGTCCGATCGCGCCGCATCCCATCACTGGCCTGTGCTACTACTTCGTTTGAGCTTAGCGTTCTGTCTGACTTTTTTCCTTTTCCTCAGCTCCTTAGGATCTTAGCGTGACGTTAAATAGTCTACAACCTTCCTCAAGAAATGGGCTGTCAAAACAAAAATTGTTTTTGAAATCCGACTGGTAGTTCCGGAGATTAAAACGTTTATTTTCGTTGGATCCCACTTTTGAATCCCATTTTTTAGGTATTAACGATGGATCCCGTTTGCTATTTCCGTTGAATCCCATGTTATAACAACATGTGTACATTTCAGAAGAAAAGTGATTTACCTTTATCAAACACTAGATTAGGAGGGATAGGTATGAAGCTCATCCCTTCATACCTACCCTTTCTTTTTTTTTTTTCACGGCGGAAATCTTCATGGACTTCCTCTATCGTGGGGGTGACAGAGGGGCATGCCGGACCCTTACCGGCTAAAACCACCGCGGTGTTCCACCTCTACCCATGGCCGAGGGTGCGGGATTCGCATAAGCTTTCACCGCTAGCTTCATCCCTAGCCACAAAATCACTTTCAACAATCATTATGATGAGGTTCATAGAGCGTTATGTCATAATCATCATCCACCGTGTTGTAAGTCAAAATCTCTACTTTTGTAGATTAAATCAAATCTCTTTTATAACATTAAAATAAATCTTGTTAAAATCTCTCCGACGTTATGTTAAGCAACTAGCAGTAGCAAGCTCAATTAATTCCTAATTGCCTTCACAGTTCTATTAAATTAAATCGATTAAGAAGTAATTATAATTACCATTTTCACTTCGTCTCGCCAATGTCAATGCCAGCTGGATATCCCACGAATAGTTACGAAATATCACTTTAGTAGCGTTAACAATGTTCTGATTAACGTACAATGATTTAATTATTAATCAGAAAATTTATATTATCATTATAAATGGGGTCCTTGGAAGCGGTAGCCGGTAAGCTCTCTTGAATTTGGTAAAGTTACGTGTGATCTTGGAATCCGTAAAGAGGAAAAGTGCCAAGGTGGTATGTCAAAAGGTGGACCAAGTTTTGGAAATTTTTAAAGGTCACTCGTATGTGGCAACTTAAGGAAAATTAAGTTAACGTTAAAATAAAGATTGCTACCCAAGATTGGTTTGCACATTATGTGATGTGTGTTGACTAACATAGTGCATAAGATTTTACTAACACCATAGGTACCTATAACTGTAAAAAAATATTTCTCTGTTTTTTTTGTTTATTTATTTAATTCTCTGTATTTATAATTTGTAATTGTATGGATTGATTTTATCTGATTTAAATTGATTAATAATAATTAAAGGTAAAGAATAAAGATTGACACCATTGAGTTAGCTTAAAATATCTTCGTCTAAACCTATGGAATAAATAGCTAACTCTAAGGCCGAAATCTATAAACGTGTGAATTAATGGATGTCTGAAATTTTCCAGTTTCTATCTTGCACTTGTAGTTTGATAGTCAACACACACACACACACACACTAACGAACACGCGAACACTTTATCATATCATTATTATGGGTACAAGGTTGCGGGTAGGTTAGTTAAATTGATTGTATTCAATAATCGGGGTGACATATTCTTTATAGAAAAAACCATCATCTGCCTAGCCTTTTCCCAACTATGTTGGGGTCGGCTTCCAGTCTAACCGGATGCAGCTGAATACCAGTATTTTACATGGAGCGACTGCCTATCTGACTTCCCCAACCCAGTTAATGAGTAATACGATACCCCTTGGTAAGGCTGGTTATGGAAAAAACCCTGTAAATAAATAAAGATTTACAAAAAAAGGCCGTAATGTTCCTACGTATTAAACTTATCCACCACACCTTTTTATCTAAAACAGATCAACATATACGTATAACCACGGTTCTCACTTTTCCCCATCTGCCATCAATCTCCATCGGATCATATAAAACGGCTTCACCATTTTATTTGCCCCGAGACCAACCGTCTGCTACGGAAATTACCACCCCAGGCAGCGATGAGATTGTCCACAACAAAGGGTGCTAGATTTATTTCTATTGTTTCATTTATTAAGGAAAGGGTTTTGTAGGATAGTTTTCTAGCTATTTTCTAGATGTAATGTGACACGGTTTTGATTGGCAATCAGATTGGTCTAGATTAGGATTTAGTTGATAGGATGGAAGATAAAAGTAATTATTTTTGTTTTAGATTTTGTTGTATGTATATAATGTATTTATTCTTATATCTTAGTAATAAATGTTTTCTTTTTTTTCTGTTATTGCACCTACTGTGTATTGTCTCTGCATCACCCTAAGGTAGACTAGTATAAAATGCCATAGGCGTTAAGTCCACCTTTGTACAGTCTTTATTTGTGCATAAAGTTTTAATAAATAAAATCGTAAAATTTTCAGTTCCCAACTTTAACAAAGACAATGCATTGAATTCTGGCCAAGATTACGTCAGGACTTTAAAAGAGACTGTGAGCTCTAATTTTGTCCGGTGTTTGATCTTCTCAGAGTAGTCATATACCTAGAAAACACTGATCTCATCTAGTTTTTAAAATATTATTGGCGCGTAAAGGTGTTTTATAAACCTACAAATATCATTATTGGTATTTAAAATTATTTGTATAAACCTATTTACCTTTTATTTTTTTATTTGTATAGTAATTTAGTTAGTCATTTAATTTAATATATAGTGTAAATAGTTAGTAACCTATACAAACAATAATAAAAACTAATATTTTTCTAGGATTTACAGAAATAGATTTCGTTTATCATTGCAAAATATGTCAATTTCTTGCTATGGAGACGAATATTAATCAAATATAACAAGTCTAATAGACACGCTTCTGCATTCGTATTAAATTATGCTAAGAACTCAGCAGCATATCTATCATGGTGTCATAGAATAACCAAGTAGGTATGAGCGCAGAAATGTAAGTGATAGTGTAAGTATTCATTTTCCGTGACCATATCTTACGTAAGTAGACAGCACAGCTTCTTAGACATGGAAAAATCTACCTAATAAATCATAATAAACAACGTTGTAATTATACAACAGATTACTGCAGAAGTATCACTTGTAATATGAATCCATACTTAAATTATAAACCCGAAAGTAACTCTGTCTGTCTGTCTGTCTGTATGTTACCTTTTCACACCTAAACCACTGAACCGATTTAGATGAAATTTGGTATAGATATAGTTTGGAGTCCCGGGAAAGGACATAGGATAGTTATTATCCCGATATTCCCACGGGATCGAAACTTATGCGGGTGAAACCGCAGGGCGCAGCTAGTATGAAATATATTGAAGAGTAAATTCTACATTTTTTTTTTGTTATGTAACGAAAGAGTTGGCTCAATATTGAGGTTCATGTCGGCTTACGAATTGGATTTTGGAGTTCTGGAAGAAATCCAAATAATATTTTACCATCTACTGAAAGTATAATAGGCATCGATACGATATAGCCGTTTTCGTGCTGACCAAGGACGTTGAAAATGTAGAAATGTATTGAAATCTAAATCAATTCCAGCTCAGACACGGCGGGTTTTATTTTTTGTTGATAATTTGGTACCCATAGACAAGGATGTGCATCTACTTACTGTTTACGCTAGATCTCCCAACTAGCGTAAACATTAAGAAATATATGCACTTGTTTGTAGAAAAAGCGGTTATTAATGTGACTAAAGTCATCATAATATTCCTGATCTTATGCCATGTTACTTGAGGTCGTTTTGTTCTTCCATTCTCAATCAATCAATCAACTCAGACTATCGCAGTCCACTGCTAGACATAGACCTCTCCCAGACTGCGCCACAGCACCCTATCCGCCTTCCGCATCCAGTCTACCCCAGCCACCTTCTTTAGGTCGTCCGTCCATCTAGCTGGGGGGCGTCCCACACTACGCTTGTCGGTACGCAGTCTCCACTCCAGGACTCCTCTGCTCCATCGGCCATCAGTCCTTCGACAGACATGGCCAGCCCACTGCCACTTCAGTTTGCTTACTCTGCAAGCTATGTCGGTAACTCCGGTTCTTTTCCGGATAATTTCATTCTCAGCTCTCTACATTCTCTTCTTTTTCTTTCATCCTCACACAATCCATTCATCTTTTCTTTGGTCTTCCTCTCCCTCTCCATCCATCACAATATACACACTTGACACTTCGCGCACTGCAGAACATCGGCCTTCTCATTGACCGCTTGATTGAACGCGACAATCGTGGGAAACACGGCCTTATCACCACGCTTGACAAACTTCAACCGATTGATGATCCGGTTAACATGAGCGCTAAGGAGAACGCAGCCGATCTTTTTGACAAGACAGACATATGTGTTGCTTAGAAGTTTGTTGCACCGCTCATTCTTCGACTTTAACTTTGGGAAACCGGGGACGGGTAAGCGCTTCTGGAATGCTGTATCAAACTAACCTTAAGTTCCTTAACATGAAACTTAAAATATTTATTATTTAAGTTTAAGGACTTTTTTTAAGCTGAAGTAGCAATGGGCCGGCCATATTAGCCGTAGAACCGATGACCGTTGGAGTAGACATGTTCTTGAGTGGAGACCGCGAATCGGTAAATGTAACGTGAGACGCCCTCAGGCTAGGTGGAGCGACGATCTTCGCAGGATGGCTGGTAGCAGCTGGATGAGAGTTGGCGAAAATCGAGTTGAATGGCGTGCAATAGGAGAGGTTTATGTCCAACAGTGGACTGCTATAGGCTGATGATGATGATGATGAAGAACTTTTCTAGGCACTTTTGAATTGTCAAAAAGTCGGTCATTCAGAATGATGAAGCATTTAATCTAGCAAAATTTTCATCGTCATAAAACCATCAGCGATCACACATTCACAGAGCAGCTCGCAGCCTCTTCATTTGCATGCATCGATTTTCTACCATTCTTATCAATCGATTAATATCTTTCAGCCACCTCGATTTTCATTCACCTAGCTTAGGGCGTCCTACACCACATTTGCCCATAATAACCCTTAATCCTCCATATATCGTCGACCGTAGGTTCAATTCAGGTAAGCGACAAAATACCCAAAATGAGTTGAGTATACAGTTTTGTTCAGAATTTTTCGCTCTATCGAACGGTGAATATGAAAAAATTCTAGCTTAAGAAAAATGTCCCTTACCCTAATGATTTTCGAATCCAATTTTCGAATCAGCCCCATAATAACGTCCGAAAAAAAACTTTGTCGGCCTCTCCTGAAAAATCGTATTTTGTCCCTTACCTCAATTGAACCTACGGTCGACGATATAATTTCAAATACAATCAATTGTGCCAATCATCTTTGTGCTTGATTATTTCAAAACAATGAGAAGTAGGTACTTAGTAAAGCCACGTACTTAAAAACAAAGCGAAACTTCTTATCTTCCTTGGTATGACTCACAAAGAGACCGCTTTTGACCCGCACCGTCGTAGGTTGAACTTTCTATGAGGCAGCTACCGACGTGAGGTCATGTGTGTTTCCCCCCCGGTGGGTTCCCGCATTGTCGAGGCGGGGGGGCTCAGTAGCCGTGGCTTGGACACCCACGGTGAAGCGAAGTGGAACCCGAGGAGGGGCCGCTCGTCAGGGCTTTTGCCGGTAAGCCGACGACGTAGCGGCCAACAAGTAGGTTGCGGTGCCGCTTGAGCGACATCGCAGCTGAGGCGGGCCGCGATGTCGTATCGGAGGCATCGCGGCTGAGGGTTGGAGTCCGCGGCGGGAGAGGAGTGCCGGTATTGCGGTGCGCCGCTCTCCCTACCTTCCGCGGCCTTGACGGGGTCGCCACCGTCTGATGGCGGACGCGGTGGGGCCGCAGAGGAAGAGGAGTGTTGGTATGACGTTGGCCGCTCTCCCTATCCTCTGCGGCCGAAAATTGGCAGGTGGCGGGGCCAATGACCTGACCCGTCGCAGGGGGACCAAGGGTGCCCAGACACGGGGTCGTCTGGCACCCATGTGCTGGTTTGGTCCCTGGGGTGGTCACGGCGTGCTATGTGTTCTGGTGCGCCGGTGATGGGGAATGCTCCCCGGAGGAGGGTCCGGTGACGGACAGCCGCGGCGGGTTCACGGATGAGTGCTAACGCGTGCCCGTGTTCCCGCCGTAAGCGGCAGAGGAGGACACCGTGGAGTTTTAGTGGGTTGGAGTCCCACATAACTGCACTATCTCCCCGTGGTAGTGCAGAATGCATGAGCATTTCTCCACGTAAAAAAAAAAAAAAAAAAAAGGTCATGTGTGTTTGCCCATAATTTATGGGTCAAATTTAAAACTACTGCCGTGTGATGCTTATCAGTTTTATGTTGGTGTGAGTGTACTGACGCTAGCGCATCAAGCTACCCGAAACTGTCAAGTTTTCCCAATCAACTTTGAACCTTATGCTTTAGCGAAAAAGTTGAAATCTATTAAAGAAATTTGACAGATTGTAGCAGCTTGATGTGCTGGCGTCTGTACATGAAACTGCTTGTATGCGTTCTACGCGTGTTAGATACTTTCTTTGTGGATCTTCATGTAATATTCTTGCTAAAACTGGCGGTTGTTAGACTCTCTATATATAGATGCTGTTTTCTTAATTCGCTCCAAAATTGACGGCTTGAAAGTATCCGTTTTAGTCGAGTCCGAAATAATCTTTCTGGTATTCCGAAATAGAAATTCTTCTGCGTTGGTAAAGTTGGGCATAATCCTTCCCAAAGCCTGACTCTTTGAATACTACTTTGAAAGAGAGGATGGTTTTGTAGTTGGTTTCCAAGCACCCTCTGCTGAAAATTTATCAAAATTGCTACCTATTTCAGGATTTACGAAAAGAAATAAAGGCAAAATATAACGGTTATGACAAGGAATACGTTCATTACAACAAATTACTTGTTTAATATATCCTTTTCACCAAGAAAAAAAGATGACTGAGAAATAAAACTTAAACGCAGGGTCAGTAAACTATCACTGAATGTAGGCTAGTAATCCTATCACTTGATATCACAGTCTGACTACCGTAACACACTGGAAAGTGGACTTAACGGGCATCGTTTTATGGCATAAATTAGCACGCTAAGTGTGACTGTGTGAACTTTGTCGCAGCTGACCGGTCAGTATCGCATTACAGCTTTGCATTCGATTACATGCGTTTTTAAGTCATAGGCGGTAGCGAGAACGATGGGCGATAAACTCCTAATTAATAATATGGTTATTAAATTATATTGAATGTTTGTTTATCTGACACACATAGGTGCACATTTATAAAATCATGTAAAAAAATAAAAATTAGCATTGCCATTCAACGGGGCAATGCTGCCAGTCTTCTGGGCACGTTTCCGTATGACAGCGATGCGGACGAATACTTCAACGCCTAAGTGTCCTTTGTTTTTTTTTTTATTATTATTTGTTTTGTAATTAAGTTAGTCTTTTATTTTAGTATCTAGTGTATATAGTTAGTTACTTATTATGAAGCAATAAAATCTTAAAAATATGACTTAGTGGAAAATAGCGACTGGAAAGAGCGATATTATCCGGAAATGTCAGAATCTTTTCATTTTCAATACTAAAAATAATATAACTAATAAAATAAAAATATCAATCTTTACCGTTTACCTAGGTACTTCGACTCCAATTTCTACCCGACTAACTCAATTTCATATACACGCATAAACAAAGCTTTGACTCCAATATCCAAATAAGGATTAGTAATAAGACGAATCGAGCAGCGGCCATTGACCCGCATCCGCTAGCGGCCATTTTAAAATGGCGCCATAAATTGCTCATTGTTCAAGGCCCCGCCACCGCCCGTAACTTGACATCAAAGTAGAGTAGTTGAATTAGTTATTTAGTTCACTCGATCTGAATTAATGTCTGGCTACTCTACCCTAATATGGTCTGGTATTTTAGTCTATGCTTTGATCACCATAGATAAGGAAGCGATCTGACCACTGTGTAAAGCAATTAACCGTTGTTTATTAGTCCTTAAACTTGCCTCTGTGAATTTTATGATTGTTTATGTGGTTATTATTTTATAGTATTTTTGTTAGCTTATGTGTGGTTTTGATGGTTCTTTTATTGGTGGTAGCTTGAAGCTTGCAGACCAGTAATGTTGCAGTCGTCAATATCCGTGTTTTACGAGACTATAAACAGTAAAAGATTCCTCGCCATTACCGTGCTTATACATAACATAGGCTCCTTCCTACAGGTGCTTAAGTTAACGTTTTTTAAAGGCAGAAATTAACCGTCCAACTCTATGGCCCACGTGTATCGTTAAAATCATTACCTACTACAATTACTCCTGAACTTTTCAATCAAAATCGCCATTCCAACTAAGAAACGACCCATTAATTTGCCCATTTACATCAAAAACCTAAATCCCCGACCATGCTTTAGGATCGAAACAAACGCCACAGCCCCATAGGCACGTACAAAAGATTAAATCCGGTCGGTAAACCATGGTAGCCATTTGTAAAGCCATCGATGGCGGACCGTGCATGAGTTATGGCGGCTCGCGTCGCATCAGCTGGGAACCGATCGAAACGTAAACATGCTTTGTTGGTGTTAGGGTGTTGCGGGGCTGTGGTGCCACTTTCAGCGGGGAATATGAAGTAAGAATGTTATACGGTTTACAATGGTTCCAAAACACAAGGTTCCAAGATTCCTTTAACGCATTTTTTGTTATGATTTTTTTTTTAAAAGGTACATTATATTAAGGCTTTTTAGACTGTCACTCATATCTGTGCTGTGCGACACTCGCTTTAAAAAAGCGCGATGCATCATATTAATGCCTGGATACAGCTGTAATTTTGTTCTACTTATTGCAAGAAATAAACAATTTCTAAGGAATCGTTTGAAAATGAAACTCAATGTTAGTGACCCTGACTGCTATGCCGGAGGTCGTGGGTTCGATTCCCACCCAGGACAAATGTTTGTGTGATGAGCACGATCATTTGTTCTGTGTCTGGGTGTAATTTATCTATAATATGTATGTATTTAGAAAATATATAAGTATGTTTATCAGTTGTCTAGTACCCATAACACAAGCTCTGCTTAGCTTGGGACTAGATGGTGTTGTGTGATAGTTGTGGAATACTATTGTTATTATATTAGGTACACAAAACGTTTCAGGTCAATTACCAATACCAACACAACTAGGTACAGAGCTTTTGCAATTTCTAGATAAATAATAGAACATACCTGAAAGAGTAGATATCCAGACTCATACATCCAGAAGTCATCGGGCGCGTTGCCGGGCTTGGTGAGTTGAATCGCGAGGCAACGCTGCAGGATGAGCTGGCAGCGCTGCCCCCCCGCTCCGCGACCGCTCATGCCTTACACGGGCGGCGGCATGCTCTGTGGAGGAAGAGAGAAAAAAGGTTACAGCTTTTGTCAATGGTAAAGGATAAAATTGGCCAAATGGTTAGGGACCATTTTGGAGACAAATTATCCGCATTATTCCAATCATTACATCAGTTTGAAATCCTATGGGTATTTAATGTTTTTTAATGATTTACTGTGATAACTTATAACAATCCCTACCTACAGGTATGCTGTATTGTGAAACGATGTTTAATAAATAATCTTGTAAGTCTTTATAAAAGAAAGGAGGAAATAACGCAATAATGGAATTACAACAATATTGCGCCTCTGATATAAAAGTTTACAGGCTAAAGATCACTGATTTTAGTCCATTGTCATTTTACACCGACACACAGAAATTGTTACATCATTCACAAATTCAATTAAAATCGTCATTGAATCGCTGCCCATAAAAACCTGTTAAATTATTTTTAACATAAGCATACAGCGTAATATCAATAATGATTTTACACAACCACCAAATCGCCATTACTGTGGTATTTAACCTGCAACCTAAACCTAAAATATTTATTTATAATGCATTTCCGCTCGCAGACCCACCACAGCTTTACGTCCTAAACTTGTTTGTATGTTTGAAGTTCGGCCCAATCGTTTCATTTTACTAATTTGGACATCTAAAGAGACTGTCTCATCCATTGTCTTGCCATAACAAACAAAAACTTCTAAGAAACGAATATGTAACACAACCTCTTTGAAATCCAAAAAAGTTTTCAAAATAAAAATAAAAACGTCACCTATTACGTATGACGTCAAATATGTCTCTCAAATAGTTTTACTGCGCAATAGATACTGTCATTGATATGTTATTTACATTGAAAATCCCAGTAGTCGATCAAACTTTAGATAAAATGACACAGGATTATCTGAGGCCCCGAAATAAATTCGGAAAGATTACATCTAATTCCGACCAAACGGATATTGGCATGACAGATCAATGTCGAAAACTATGTAAGTCAGACGTAAGCCACCAACGTAAATAAAACCACGAAAATTTAACCTAAAAAATTGTTTAAAATGTCCTCTAAATCCTCCTTATTTGTCTTTTAAACCAGCGTATCTAAACGTTTTAATTAAACAATACTATGAAAAGAATACACTACTAATAATAGAACACTGATCGCCAGTGTGAGACCCTTGACATGACAGTTTGAGAACAAGGTGACATTAGGTATTGTTTACAATGTCCTTTAAATAGCGTTTGCGGTTACCTTAATACCGGATACGTAATAGGGTATCAGATAAATGTTGTGAATGAGTTTTGGCGCGAAAGATCAGTGAATAAAATTAGAATAAAACCGTTATGTAATTTTAGATAAAGATATTGTGGTTCATGAAAATAAAGCTTGTAATATTATTCAACATACTTTTGCTATTTACGAATATAATACTTTGAAAAGAAAGTAATATTAAAACGGTTAATTCAAATTTACAGTTTCTTTTTATTTCGCGAGCGTGTCTATTTTAAAATTACTTCAATTTTTTTGTTTTATTTTAAATCTGATGATTCTTTATTCACGTACTGGCCAATTTATCTATTCAAATATTAATTATATGTTTGTCTTCACTCACTATTATTTTATTTGTGTTTGTCATACATATACTTAATGTTGGTATATTGTAAAGGCCAAGGATTTAATATATTTGTTGGTTTATTTTACAATCTAGTCGTAATGGTTAATTAAATAGATTACGATGAAACGCATTAGGAACCTTGTTGCTTTAGAAAAGTCATTTTCATCCCCTATTTTTAACCAACTTCAAAAAAGGAGGAGGTTCTCAATTCGACGGTACCTATGTTTTCTTTTTGTTCCTCAAGATCAGTGTTAAAATATTCACTGATTTGTATTTTTGCCACCTTTCTAGCTCACAAAGCAAGCCAGTTAGCAGATCACCAGGTCAACAAGTTAACCCTTGACCTTTTGACCAATCAGCCGCCGCGTTGTGCTAACGTCATATTGTTGTTGCAAAAACTATTGCAGACAATGTGTTTGTAGCTACTTTCGAGTTTCACTTGTTTTATAACAAAGGCTGCGTACCTATGTAGATGTGATTTATATGGGTGAACAAATAAAATTGAAGTGTCTATTTTGACTTTGCTTTCTTTTTGAGAGTTAAACAACATTCATTGCGTTATTTACGTTGTTGAGCGGACAACTTTTTTTTTTTTTTTTTTTTTTTTTTTTTTATTGCTAAATGGGCGCACTCTTGACCCCGATCACGCCTGATGGAAAGCGATAGATGAGGTCTATGATGGATCGAGCGTGCCCAGAAGATGCCTGTTTTTTCGGACTGTATAGAGCAATGGATTAGCAATATCTTTCAAAATGATTCAGATTGTGATTCATAGTGTTATACGCAATTAGTGTGCTGATCTCTTCATCTCTCTGACTATTTTTGTTGCAATGAGGTATATTTGTATTTTACTGCATACATTTTAATTCATTTCAATCTGAAAATAAAAATTGCCGTCGTAAACACAACAAGAAATATACGTTTCAGTAAATCTATATAAATAAAACAAAGTCGGGTTAGTTACACCATTTATAACTCAAGAACGGCTGGACCGATTTTTATGATCTCTGATTTGTTGGATTAATTGTCTCCGTCCCGAATAGCAGAATAACTATAAGAACATGGGACAAATTCATGAAAAAAAAAAGATGAAGATAGTTAATTTTCTCATACATTCGTTCTTATTGATTCTGAATCGGCACGAAGTTCGCCGGGGCAGCTAGTTGTTAATAGAAAATAATTATGTGTTAATAATAAAATATAAACTTAACTATTGAGTTATGCCCTGAAATTGTCACCTAACAAGAACTGGAGTAATTATATAAGCGAAGCAATTCCCAACTTCTAAACTAACAGCTTTTAGCGAAAGCATTACCATATCCATTGAGTTGCTGCCAAACACACTTGCAGCCCTACAGAACCTTATTAGTACGAGTTACATGTTATATTCGTTTGTTTTAGTTCTCAGTTTATTTTGGTATAAAGTTAAGTGTATGATAAACTCAGAGGCAAGTACAATACGTTTACATCATATTATGTAAATGATTTAGCACGTCGGGAAGAGATATAATTTAAGTGTTTTTAGTTGATCTGCTGTAAATAACGTAGAATTATTTGTTGGGACATAAATAGTGGAAAAGTTGTTCGATTTCCTGAAAATAAGAGCTGTTTATTGGTTCCTGTGTAGGTATAGGCTTGATAGAAACACTTCAGTCCGTTTTCGTTTTATTGTTGAGGTTGTATTTCTAGATAATAGCCCTATCTACTTGTAAAGCTATGAATCGATATTGTTGCAGGAAAGCATTTTGTTACTTTACGATTCTGGTTCATTTGCAGGTTGCTTATTGGGTTGCATCATCAAACTCCACTGAAAATTTCTCAATACACTATGCCGAAGGTATAAAACATAGATATAGAAGATGATGTTGCTCTCCTCTAGATCTGACATGAGACCTTTACCCAGGACACTACCCTATTAGGGTAGTGTCCTGGGTAAAAAAATAATAATTCTAATTAGTCCGTCAGTTAGATTATAGAAAAATAATGGACCCGTATTTTTTCTTTTGTCAATCAAACAAAAAATGACAAAGATAAAGCACGTCAAAATTTGGGAGTGGGGGTCGTGACGTCACGTCGTGCTAAAAAGTGTCGCACGGCGTGACGTCACGACGAATTTTGACGTGCTTTATCTTTGTCATTTTTTGTTTGATTGACAAAAGAAAAAATACGGGTCCATTATTTTTCGATAATCTAACTGACGGACTAATTAGAATTTTTAGGAAACTAGCCTATTCACGTGATTTTAAGAACGTTCTCAGTCTGATCTCAGTCTCAATCTTTAAAAAATACCTCTAATTTACCCTACATTTTTGTCAACTTCTTGACATTTGTTTGTCTCCGAGGTGAGACTGCGACTAGATTTTGAACGTTTTAAATTACGAGAATTGGCCTTCTGGCAGCAGGGACATAAGTGCCTACTCTGCTTTGGAAAATACTATCTATCTCCCACATGACTTTTTTCTAGCTTTGGGGGCACATGGCAGTGGGATCACCATGTTCTCTCTGTCTCCTTAACTTTCCTACCATCTTTAACCTAACCAAGTTTTTTTTTAATTTACTTCAATTAGTCTCGTAACAGGCTAGACACTCAACGTTTAAATTTACATTAAAAAACAGAATCGATTATAGACGCTCCTTCCAAAATGTAGGTTTGTGTGGAAAAGAATGAGCTAGGAACTCCATAGTGTAGATATGATAATCATTCTGCCTATCTTTCTAAATCCAATTCCACGTGGTAGAAAACCCGTCAATCTTTCTCACTTTATGTATTTTTAGCTTTAATCTCACATAGTGTGCTCACCACTCTCAAAAACACAAAATATCCATTTCCTGTAAAAGATCGCGTGTCGGCATCGCACCGAACGAATCGCACTCACTCCATTTTGAATAGGTATTAAGGCCGTGCCACACTGTCCATTGGCGCCATTATAACGGCATCAGCGCCAATTTCGGCATTGTGTAACTTACTTTTGTTACGAATGTAATTTTACGTCACCAGTTAGATCGTCTTCGTATTGTTTTGTGGATTGTTTATAGAAGAAGTTGTTTGTGTTGAGTGAATTTTTTTATTATTTTTTGTCTGGTAGGTAGGTAAGTACTGTTTTTGTTGGCGCTTTGAGCTATGTTATGGTTGGATTAGAGAATAATGCAAGAATGCTAACACGATTATTGTTTACAGTTTTTTTTTTCTATTTTGACACACTCACCTAACAGCCGGTCTATTATGTAACATTATCACCGTGAAAACTTAGGTGATCTTAAAGTGAGCTATCAATAGTACGTGCTTGAAGGCTTGAAGTTTGCTGTTACAATTTATTGCGTAGTAAAATTATCTACATTATTTTTCATAATGAACCTTCGCACACACACGAATAATAAGAAAACCAGAAAGTTTTTGACTTATATCCTGAAAAAGTGAAAGTTTGTGAAGATGTTTGGATATTTGTTACTCAATCACGCGTAAACCGTTGAACAGATTTGGATGAAAATTGGCACATAGATAGACCATTTTCTGGATTAACACATAAGATACTTTTTATCCCGATATTCCCACGGGATCGAGACTTACGCGGGTGAAACTGCGGGGTTCAGCTAATTGTAACTAACCCTAACGCAGCTAACGAACCAGCCGTCTGTGTTGCAACACCAAATACAGGAAGTATAGAATAAATGAGAGGACTATGAAAAATTGCACGATTTTCCTCACAGCTGGTAGTTAAATTACTTTTATCTATAAAAGGTAACGCGGTATTACCGCCCACTACATTTAGTTGTCCTGCATTGAATCGGTCGATCAATAATAGGTATTATAAAAAAGACCTACCGGAACTGTACAGACGCCAGTACATCAAGCTACTACAATCAGTCAAATTTCTTTAATAGATTTTCAACTTTATCGCTAAAACATAAGGTTCAAAGTTGATTGGGAAAATTTGACAGTTTCGGGTAGCTTGATATGCTGGCGTCTGTACCTAAGCTTAGAAACTTTTTTTCAAGTGCATGAAATAGGAAATGAGTTTTCCTCAATCTATACCCAAGGTGTCAAACAGGAGCGAAAGTTTCATGCGAATAAAGTCGTGGGCAAAAGTTGGTACCAATTTTTTTTATGGCTCGCTTGTTGTCCTATGAGTTTCATAAATCATAATCATCATAATCAGCCTGTAATATTCCCACTGCTGGGACACAGTCTCGGTGAGAGGGAGTGGGCCGTAATCCACCACATGGGCCCAGTGCGGGTTGTCAGATGTCACATGTCTTCGAAGTTTTGGTTCTAGGACATGCCAGTTTCCTCACGATGTTTTCCTTCACCGTTTTGAGATCAGTGGTGATGAAATAATTTACACAAAGTAAAGCGCCTGTTTGGGTTCGAACCTACGACCTACAACTCGTAAGTCACGGCCGTTACCACTTGGCCACCACTGGTCATGAGGTTGTCGGCTGCTATCCTGTAGGTGCCTTAATAATTTAGGTTAATATTCATTGTTAGTTACACTTTTATGCAAGACAATACTTTGGTACACTTTTAATGTACCTCACACAGTCCTATACCTAATAACACTGTAATTTGCAAACATAGTAAAAACCCATTATTTTCGGTTTAAAGACATTTATTTCTCAAAAAAAACTTTTTAACAAAAAATTAAACCTCCGAAAAAACTGAAAAGCAAAAAATAATAAACTTTTTTTATTTAACCTTAATAAATAAGTTCTTAAACTAATGCAAGTATACCTAAGTAATTTAGAGTCGGCGCCAAACAAGCAAATTAATATTGTTGCGAGTGGTCGTGCGGAGAGCGCATTTTTTGTTTGAAATGTTAATGTTTATCGCTATAGATTTCACGTTGCTTATTTCTTTAAATTTAAGGTAGTTTAGTAATCTTTGTTCATTGATTGTTTGGCGCCGACTCAAAATTACTTAGGTATACTTGCATTAGTTTAAGAACTTATTTATTAAGGTTAAATAAAAAAAGTTTATTATTTTTTGCTTTTCAGTTTTTTCGGAGGTTTAATTTTTTGTTAAAAAGTTTTTATTTTATAATTTTTTGAGGCTATAATTTACTAATTACTACATGCTTAATGTTTGATTACTTTTAAAATACCTACCTTACTTTAGACATTAACTGTTATAATCCTACTTTAACTATTATTTTTTGTGTAATATAATACTAAATAATATAATGTAATACTTAAAAAAAACAGGCTTTATATACCAACATAGATAGGCCTTTTATTATTTTAATTGTAATACACAGCTCAGCATTAAAATCTGTGAATGAACAATAAATCACCCCTATTTTCCCACCCTTAGGGTAGGATTTTTTTTTTCCAAATTTACATGGGACCAACTTCGAAGTATGTCCTATCCAACAAAAGAAGAATTATCAAAATCGGACTACTCTGTAAAAAGTTAAGCGTGGTCATACATTACAATCAGTGAGTGAACAATCAATCATCCCCTGTTTTCTAACCCTTAGGGTTGGATTTTTTTTTCCAAATTTATATGGGACCAACTTCAGGGTATACCTTTTCTAATAAAAAAAGAATTATCAAAATCGGACTGCTCTGTAAAAAGTTATGCGTGATCATACATAAAAAAAAAAAAAAAAAAAAAAAAAAATATACGCGTCGAATTGAGAACCTCCTCCGTTTTTTTTCGTCGGTTAAAAAGAACATTAAGGTTCACTTACAAATTGAGAAATGTATAGAAAATATATAATAAAAGTAGATACAGTCTCTGTGATCACATACTATACAAAATTTTTAAAAGAGTAACCGTGGAGTTTCTTGCCGGATCTTCTCCATAGGAAACGACCAATTAGAACCGTGAACCTAGCTTCTGACGTTTCATAAGTGACCATGTAGGTTTATTTGAAATAAAATATAGATAATGATTTTATACATGACATACGACATACATTTTGTTGGCACATCAAAGATAAGCTTCCGCGAATAGAAATAGAATGTAATTTCTTTGAATCTAATAAGTGTCATAATGTCACTACGCCTGACATGTTGAATATTGATGTCGTGATTTATAATTTATATGAAGTTTTTTTTATACTTGACATGATGACACTCTCAAATAGAACATGATTTGCTGATTTAAATAGTCGTAGTAAGTTAGTAGAGCAACTTACACAGGGTGAAATTAAATTCATGGGCATCCTTTTAAGGGGTCATTGTACTCATCATTATGAACAACTTTTACTGTGGGACTAAACCTAAAATCGCGAAAGAAAAATCAGCTGTTCCTTGCATTTATGTTCACATAACTCGTCAAAATGTAGGAAAGAGCAGATTTTTTTTCGCGATTTCAGGTTTGGTCCCATAGTAAAAGTTGTTCATAATGATGATTACAATAACTCCTTAAAAGGATGCCCATGAATTAAATTTCACCCTGTAGACCTTCATATAGCCTGTATTTGTATTTGCTGTGTTATATTTAGGTGCAGTTTATTTCTTACTAGCGGCCCGCCCCAGCTTCGCACGAGTCCGATTTTTTTTTGGAATTTCTGTTTTATACCAAACACAACAAAAATTATCCAATTTGGTGCAGTCGTTTGGAAGTTATGCGCGTACATACATTTCGGCAATTCATTTTTATTTATATAGATGAGATTAGAATCAATAAATATTATTCAGTCTTTAAATTATACCGAACAGTAAAATTAATGATACTCAGAGTTGATATATATTTTTTAGCAGTTAAAATGCAGAAAAGCAGAAATTACTTTTGAGTAACGTTTAGTTTTACAGTTTCAGATAATTATTTGGGAACTGAAAAATGTAGAGAATATTTTGTTTCTACTACCTGCTGCGAACGAGGTTGAAACCAAATGTATTTTTAAGTTATTGGTACCTAGATACTCGTAAGTACAATCATGACCTCATGAGAAGCACATCAGACGAAGCATAAACCTTATAAGTTGCATTTGCAAATGAATAAACTTAAACCAAAAGTCACCAAGATTAATTTACCATAACTTTGTTTTGACTTACTTACCTAAGCCTAACTTAATTCCGACGCAGCCCATCTACCTATGTCCCACACGATCCCAATACGTCACTCTAGTTCTATCCGCCATCAAATATAGCTATCAACTCATAAATCTGCTTTCGTTATAACTTTCACCATGAATATGTTCGATGTTTATAACTCTTACACCATAAACTATAAAGCTCTATGCACTTTCGTCTCCATATGAGCCGAATTGTATTTTTGATGTTGTGTTCAATTCTGCCGTAAAGCGTAAGTGCTTTAGGTTTTTAACCGACTTCAAAAAAGGAGGTTCTGTATTCGACCCGTATGTATGTATGTATGTATGTGTATGTATGTATGTTTGTATGTCCGCGATTTTCTCGAAAACTAATGAACCAATTTTGATAATTCTTTCACTAATGTGATCTACATATTTTCAGAAAGGTTTAAGTATGTAATACATTAGGTAACTATTCTTATGTACGAAATTATATGCAGAAATGTAATGCATGTACGGCATTTCTATTCTAGTCGGTGTCTTCAATTCTACAATGCACAGTGTTAATTGAATTTGTGTGGGGTAGGTTACGACTAAAAAGTGAAAAATAAAAACTTTTTACCAAAAAAAAACAACCGACTTAAAAAAAAAAACATTAATTTCGGAAGTCGGTCTCAAAAAACGAAAATGCGAAACCAACGACACTGACTTCCGAAATTAAAGTTATTTATCACTTTTTAGTGTTTTTTTTTTAAGTCGGTTGTTGTTTGCGACTACGATCGTAAACACCCTTCGAACCCCCTTTAGACGAGTCGAGAATTAGAAAAGTCTTTTCCCTTTAAGAAAAATATCTTCCAAACTGCATGATTCTCTGTCTTGAGTTGTGGGTTATGTGTTGTCAGTCAATCAATCATGAAACTGTAATAATAATATATTCTGTAGTATATAATAGGTACCAATACCACCAATAATTATAACTAGAACAATATGAACCATTCATAGTTCTGAAGAACTAAATTAATTTAGTGAACTAAATCAATCAAATTCTAGTCTATTATTGCATTGGCGTGAGTATTAATCATGCTTGCTCAAGACGGGTTGGCGATTTCCGATGTTAATAAAAATGTTCTATTATATTAACTAACTAGCTGCGCCCCGCGGTTTCGCCCGTATAAGTGTCGATCCCGTGGGAATATCGGGATAATACTATATTATATTATTATATATATATATATATGCTACACGTGGAAACTTGTAATTGGCCTTATTTTATTTGATCTTTTACTTACTGTATCTGTTTAGCTGTAAGTTTTCCTAAAAACAAAATAAATAAATAAATAAATAAATAAAAACTATCCTATGACCTTCCCCGGGATGCAATCTATCTGTCTGCCAAATTTTATCGAAATTCGTTTAGTGGTTTACGCGTGAAAAGGTAACATACAGACAGACAGACAGAGTTACTTTCGAATTTATAATATTAGTAAGTATACAGGTTGCAACTGAAAACATGCGACAAATCGAAATAGGAGATTGTACTCATCATTTTGAACAACTTTTACTGTGGGACCAAACAAAAATCGCGAAAAAAAAATCAGCTGTTCCCTACATTTTATGTTCGCATAACTCGTCAAAATGTAGGGAACAGCTGATTATTTTTTTCGTGATTTCAGGTTTGGTCCCATAGTAAAAGTTGTTCATAATGATGAGTACAATCTCCCATTTCGATTTGTCGCATGTTTTCAATTTCAACCTGTATACATATGAATTGAAAAAGTCACATTGGTACCTACGTGCCCGAAATCAATCAAGCAATCCAGAATAATTGAGTGACTGTTTATTTAGGATCGGTCATACTGTATTAAGTATACACGGCTACACATCAAGCTATACATTTCCAGTTTGAGTTGACCTCGCATTGTATAGGTTTTTCGTAAAATCAGAAGTCAGCGTATACTGGTTATGTACAGCTTAATGTGTAGCCGTGTGTACCTACGGGTAGCAAAGTCTCTGACCTACCCGTATTGTTAAATCAACTATGTTTCAAAGAACATAATACTAAAGTGTTTACCTACATCGCCACATTATTTATGGAAATTATTCGGTTTGTATAACCGATTCGCAAATAACGGTGTTGTTTTATTTCGTTTATACGTGGGAATAGAACTAGAATGTTGTTGTCAGCTGGTTATCAACCCACACGGGTTGCTGGTGTCAAATGATGGAATCAGGTTACTTGATAGCCATCGTAGGCGCCAGCGAGTTGCTACTTGTGCAAACAAATGTTGCTGACACACAAAAAACTGTCGTGGTGGCAAGATGCGGGTTTAAAGCCTGGCATATTTTAATGTCACATGTAGATATGAGTAGCAGTGGTGGCCCAGTGGATCGTAGGTTCGAACCCCGACAGGCGTTTTACTTTGTGTAGATTATTTCATCACCACTGCTCTCAAAACGGTGAAGGAAAACATCGTGAGGGAACCGGCATGTCCTAGAACCAAAAATTCGAAGACATGTGATATCTACCAACCCGCGCTGGGCCCGCGTGATGTATTACAGCCCACTCCCTATCACCGAGAGGAGGTCTGTGTCCCAGCAGTGGGAATATTATAGGCTGATTATGTATGTAGGTATAGGTTGTACTTTCTAAATCACCACTAAGCTACGGTTAGGCAAAAGAAAACATTAGCAAACCTAATCGTACACACGGCGAAACCAAACGTGATGAGCAATGCTCTCTCCTCAAGAGAAGAATCTATGCTTTAAAGTGGAACAACATCTAACTATTTTCACCCTATTGATTCTTAACCCTTCACTGGTCGCGTGTGATGTGATAGACCCCAGTGCATCTTTAAAGGTTTAGAACTCATCAAATTTTGAATGTAAAAACGCAAAACCTTTATGATCTAACTAGCTGCGCCCCGCGGTTTCACCCGCATAAGTCTCGATCCCGTAGGAATATCGGGATAAAAAGTACCCTATGTCCTTTTCCGGGACTCAAGCTATCTCTATACCAAATTTCATCTAAATCGGTTCAGTGGTTTAGGCGTGAAGAGGTAACAAACATATAAACACACACACACACACTCACAAACTTTCGCCTTTATAATATTAGTGTGAAGTGTGATATATAATATATTATAATTATATTATATAGTGTGATAGTATAGTATGGATAACGTGTCGACTAGAGAACGAATTAAATTGACAACAGTAACAAGATCTATCAAAATACTCTTCTAACACCATAATTCATGTTTCACGCGTATCCGCCTAATTTGAACCAAAACAATGCCGACTAAAAATACTAGTACCGTTTTAAACAAACCTTTTTTACTGTCAAACAGCAGTCTTATCAAAACGTTTGTCTAAAATCTACATCTTAAAACATAGATGTCGTTGACCAAACAATATTTTCCCACCGAAATACTTTGACCTTTACTTGAAAGTGGTACAATGTCTCAAGTTGCGAGATGTAAATGATACTCGCTAGGATTCTGCGAAGACGTGTACTATAACACGGGTACTTGTGTGGCTGGTTACAGTTCATTCTTAACTAGATCAACGGTGTCAGTATGTTTGTCATAGGCATTATTCTCAAAGACATGTTGGTACTACCCATACTAAAATAATTATAAATGCGAAAGTGTGTCTGTCTGTCTGTCTGTTACCTCTTCACGCTTAAACCGCTGAACCGATTTAGATGAAATTTGGTATAGAGATAGTTTGAATCCCGGGAAAGGACAAGGGATAGTTTTTGTCTCGATATTCCCACGGGATCGAAACTTATGCGAGTGAAACCGCGGGGCGCTGCTGGTTATGTATAAAACTGAAAGAGGTTGGTGTATTGTTTGTTTATCAGATCTACAAAAAAGATGAATTTTAAAGTGTTTTGATTCTCCATTTCCAGGCCAGACGACCAGTTACAGATGTCAGTCTTAAATATGGAAATCATCGCCTGGAGGTTATACCTGAGGATTGAAAGGAAAATTTTAGATCAATTTCATAGATGTTTTCATGAATGAGCTCATTAGATCTAATTCAGTGACAAAAACAGAGAACAGAGGGGCAATTCTCGTAATTTAAGAACGTTCACAGTCTAATTCTGATCTCAGTCTCAATCTGTCAAAAAAACCTCACATTTTGACAAGTTCTTGACATTTGTTTGTCGCTGAGATGAGACTGTGTCTAGATTTTGAACGTTTTAAATTACGAGAATTAGCCTTCTGGTAAATCGTATACATGTATTAATAGACGATTGGTATTCACTTCTTATAATCTGTCAAGCGCCGCTAATGAGACACAATTGATTTTCTATTGTTTCGTCTGCTGCGACGCTTGACCGGTTAATAAGGATTAAGGATGATCAAATTACAGAAGAAGAAAAAACAAAGCAAGAGTTCAAAACAACTTTTTTTATAATTAAAGTGTTCTACAAAGCGATAGCTACAAACGCATAAATTATAAACATAGTAGATACCGCTCGTGGGACCGGTATAGTAGAATCGTTTTCAACTAGATCAGAGTCAGCGGTAAATCAGAGGTACCGTGGGCGACAGATATCGTTTCGTTTATTAAGTACCAGCCATTGTGGGTTTCCATTATACTAGTACGTAGTTAAGAAAAAATACGCCTCATACAACATTACCTGTTTAAGGGAAGCCTGAAATTAGGACATACGACACCTAGATACTCTGAATATTATTATTATTATTTATGGAATTAAAAGCCAACACGGACCAATTATAAAATAAACTAATACAAATATAAATACAATTTCAATACAAAAATAAAATAAAAAAACAAAAATTAAAATACAATAACACGTCACAACAATTAAAACAATATTTCCACATTCGCCCGTACATGTACCATGTCACAGTGATAAGAATAAGAAGTCATTTCATTTTCTAGGGCCGATAAATATTTTTGCTTACGTCATTCTCTCTATCTTGCCCAATAAGTTCCGGTACCTAGATACCTAATAAGAGCTTTTTACTTTAAATAAATGGATATTGAAAGTTAAAGGCAAGAAGAGAGAGAGAGGTTTGAAGGTTAATTCTCAGATTCAGACAAAGATTTATGTTTTCTGAAACAATAGACTCATAGCCTTATAAGGGACTAGCAGCGCCCCGTGGTTTCACCCGCATAAGTTTCCCGTGGGAATATTGGGATAAAAACTATCCTATGTCCTTTCCTGGGACTCAAACTATCTCTATACCAAATTTCATCTAAATCGGTTCAGCGGTTTAAGCGTGAAGAGGTAACAGACAGACACACTTTCGCCTTTATAATATTAGTGTGATAAGTATGGATTGAGCTTTCATGGATTTTTAATATTTATTTTTATTAATTTATAACAGAAGCAGCATCAAATTCTAGTACAGCATCATTCATCTCTTCATTAAAAAAATCAGCTGATCCGATATTAAAGTAAAAGTGAAAAAACCGTATCGTACGAAACCATGTGCACGCGCCTTAATAGCCCACAAGTCCAACACACTATGTGAATGAACCTCGTGGGTGTACTCATTCATTCATTCATAAAGAATGAATATAATCGTGTCAATTTACTGTATTCGCAATCAGTTATTTGTCTACCAAGCTTTTTCTTTTGCACACCTTGCATTAAAAAACTCAACCAGTTTACATCGACCTCTGTTAAAGGTTTAAGTTGTATGTATGGGAGGGTCATAGTTATAGTGGGTATACTGAGTATGATTTTGGTAGGTATATTGTAAAAATATTGCTTAGTAACATGAAAGTCATCGTTTATTGAATATTGTTGTAAACATTTTCATGTTTTGTGTGGAAATAACGGTTGTTATACTTCACTTGATAGTAAGGTCATTACACTTGATAATAATTCTATTGATTGTAAGAAGTAACGCAGATGGCATGAGTCTGTGAAATGACGGGCCAGAGGACCAATCCTCTTTTACCCAAGTAAAAGAAGCCCAATGGAACCACACGTCAAGAACTTTTTTTAAGAAAAAAAAAGATTTTTTTTTAAATCTTAAGCAAAAGCATAGTCAGCCTATAATGTTCCCACGACTGGGACACAAGCCTCCTCTTGGTGAAAGGGAATGGGCCGCAATCCACCACACAGACCCAGCGCGGGTGGATGGATCTCAAATAGCTTCGAATTTTAGCTCTAGGACATGCCGGTTTCCTCACGATGTTTTCCTTCACCGTTTTGAGAGCAGCGGTAATGAAATAACTGCCACAAATTAAAGTGCCTGTCTGGGTTCCTAAACCTCATAAATTTGTATGGCTTTAACTCGCACCTTTATAATAAGTTATCGAAAGAAATAAGAGATGCATGAAGAAGACTCCTTGTGTAGCGCAGTTTGTTCCGCCAGTTACTCAACTGAACCGAGCGCTCGGCGCATCCTGGACAGCCACACCTAAGGCCTCATTTACGGAGACGCGGGGCGTCTCGCGTCGCGTGTGGCGTGGCGTCTCGCGGCGCGTCGGACGTTTTTTTTGTTTACGGTGGGGCGGCGCGTGAAGCGGCACGCATCATCGCACGCGTAAACACAAACTTATAGCAATATACGACCATGTTCATAGAGAAGCGAGACGAGAAGCGTGACGGTGCCCACCGCGGCGCCCGCGGCGAGTCCTCTAGCGTGTAGCGAAGCACGCGGCGGGCATCGCGGCGGCGCACGCTCGCCTCGATCAAATCGACTAGTTTTATGTTGGCGAGAGATGGGAGCGCACGTGTCGCAACTTGCAGCATGATCATATCATACTCCATTGCGACGGTGACTACGTCTGTGTTGCGCGATTTCTAAATAAGACTGACAGAAGATTCCGCCTCGGACATAGCTTCATCGAGAATTGCCGCTGTGTGCGCCGCCGCGATAAACGCCGCGTGGGACGCGTCGGTGCCATCCGCGGGCTCGGTCGCAAAAAACGCCCTAATTCAAACAAACGCGTCTCAAATCGCTTCTCCGTAAACGCACTCATACAACGCCATATATTTGAATTCAGTGCGGGCCGCGCCGCTCAACGCAACGCGCGACGCCCCGCGTCTCCGTAAATGAGGCCTTACACCTTATTTGACTGGCAAATTCTTCACTTGCGGTGGTAGGGCTAACGCCAGTCTGGTTTGTGACCACCATCCCACCGGAGTCCGGCGTCAAGCAGCCTGCTGTGTTTCGTCGATGCGCAGGAGATCCAGTACCTTAGGCATATTCTGAGCACGGTCGCTTTCCATCAGGCGTGATCGCGGTCAAGAGCGGGCCCATTCAGCAATAAAAAATAAAAAAAGAGATTCTTTTTCAGTGAACATTCTCAAAACAGGGTTAAAGTTGTATTTGGCTGAACAATAATAAATAATTACTCACTATATATCCTCGATATCTAACAACAATTACCTATGTATTACCTACTTAAGATATTTTTTTAAGTTTCTCATAATATTTAAGTGAACCATGTATGTTCTTTTTGAGAAATTTTCCTTAAACTGAAATCCATAACTTTGTTTCTACTCCTAACCAAATTACAAATCCATACATTTTCATAATTAACCATTCACATCACGACTCAATAATATAAACATTCATATTAAGTTTATAACCTAACCTTACGTATTCACCTGTGTATCTAATAAACGGATACTAAACGAGCATTAAACTAAGTCTAGAATACTAATCTGTACTTAATATAGGCAGTATACCGTTAGGCAATTATCATAATATATCCTAACGTAATAAAATATATTGTGTGTGTCTGTGTGTGTGCGAAAATTATCATTAGGTAGTAGGTAATTACAAAATAAACTTTTCCGTCGGGTTATTCCGTTTTTCCACCTCAAAAAATCCATCCTAAGGTGGATACGCGGGAACATGTGTCCAAAAATTCAATCTAAGCCTAGTTGGATAAACGGATTTATCTGGTGGTGATGGTGGATTTTCTGGGGTAAATAAACGGAATATCCGTTTCCATCACCTAATATCTAAAATATTGGGCTTAATTTACTATTGTAACTTAGCTTGTTGTTGTGTTGTTGTGCTTGTTCTTTATTTATGTCTGTAATTTATATGGTGTACATAATAAAGAGTATTCTATTCTATTATTGTAAGTTTTTACCCATAGAAGTAACGAATTGGTACATACTGAAATCATAAACTAGAGGTTTTGTCGTCTTAGATAAGATTTCCAGATCTAAAATATCATCCCAATGATTTAAGGTAAGTACTGAGATTTTCATTTTGCTATTCATACACAAACAATGCTAAATAATAGTTTTCTTCCTGCCAAAATTATCCAGTTTAGATGCCAACATCCATCTACACAATGTCTTCAGTATCATATTCCACCATTCCACCATCATAAGCTCAGCCAATCAAAGGACGTAGACTTCTTCCTGCCCCATCACCTGCTTCTCTGCCTTCCTCACACAACAACACCACCCAAATAAGGCAAAAATACATTAAATGCACACCTCTTACATGTGTGTGTGCTATTGGTAATGACATTGTGGGGTGTGTGTGTGTGTCTGTCGTCTGCGCAACCGGACACAACACCGCTATACATCCGACCGCGGCGGCGCTCTGAATGTCAATGCCAAACGCAAGGACTTGATCTACAACGGCACACTTGTTGCAACTAGCGTGAATATTTTAATTAATTATTAGAAAAAGTTTGTAATACCTGTTTTGTAGACGAGTTTGTATCGATAGTTGAAAGTGGAGTGGTTTGGTGTGGTATTAAAGTGAGGTTGTGTAAACAGTGTGATTTCTTTTACATGATTAGCAATATTTGGTTCGGATTATAAGTTTAGACAAGGTTTGATCTAAGTTGGGACGAGTATGAACGATCCTGAAGATTTTGTACAGGGTGAAATTGTATTCATGGGCACCCTTTTAAGGGGTCATTGTAATCACCATTATGAACAACTTTTACTATGGGACCAAACCTGAAATCGTGAAAAAAATCAGCTCTTCCCTACATTTTGATGAGTTATGTGAACATAAATGCAAGGAACAGCTGATTTATTTTTCGCGATTTTAGGCTTAGTCCCATAGTAAAAGTTGTTCGCAACGATGAGTACAATGACCCCTTAAAAGGATGCCCATGAATTTAATTTCACCCTGTATAAGCATTTTACAATATGTGTGATTAGCTTTCATTTTCACCGCAAATAAATGTATTTTCTTTCTTTTCTTTCTTTCTTTCTTATGCCCACGACTTCTTCCACGTGAAATTTCGGGCCCAAATTCACCGCGTCGCATCCCATCGCCCGCCCGAACTATTACTTGTATTCGCTAAGCGTTCTTTCTAACTTTTTTTTTTCTTTTAGCTCGTCTCCTAAGGGCTCTAGCGCGATGTTAAATAGCCTATAACCTTCCTCAAGAATTAGGCCAATAAATCCAAAAATATTTTCTCAAATCCGACTGGTAGATCCAGAGGTTAGTGCGTTGAAACAAACTCTTCAGCTGTATTGTTAGTACCGGTAAACTGAGGTTACTTTGATCAATTTTGAACTTTAATTGACTGTAATTTTTGAATTTGTGGTTCTAAAAAAATTATAAAAAATTGTAATTATCGGTTTTTATAGTTCTCTCTGTAAAAGTAAAAAAAAAATCAAAAGCTTCGATTAGTTTTTCAGAAAAAAAAAAAAACAAAGTGATCTAAGTTAAAATAATTCTGGGGTTACTTTGGAACACCCCGTTTTTAACATAGAATCTGAAAGTAGCCCCAGTAAATCAATTTCCGTATCTGGTAAAAATCGGTATTGATGAACTTACCTTTTTTTGCATGAAACAACGTGTCATCACTAGCGCACCCGCAAAAAGGATTGTGACAGTTTACCAGTGTAGTCATCCGAAAAAAAAATTCTACCAAAAGTTGTTCCGTTTTACGCAATTTGCAATTTTATGTCGATAAGAAGTTTCTATCAAATTAACCCCGTGATTCAAAGTAACCCCGGTTTACGGTATACGATATTAGATAGATATAATATGTAGATTAGGTATGTCAAGCAAATAGAATACGCATATTTCCATGCGTGCACGAACCTAATATTGAAATGAAATAAGTAAAGAAATGCTTACTACTTACTTCATAATGCACGCGTGCCTTGCATGCTATTCACAAACCGACAACACTATATTTCACAAAACCTAGTTATTTCCACAAATTGACTTACTTCACAGATCACGTTCATATGCAGAAACCATAAATAAATTTATTTTTTAATAGACTTTTTGTCAAGCAACGGTGTAAAGGAGGCAGAGACTTAAATATAATCATTTTATCATAACGAGAATCTGACATTATCAATATTATTATATCACCTAATATGACAGTGAAAGTCGAAAAAAATATAAGATATCGATAAGGAATTAAATCGACAAAAACAAGCGCTTGCGATCTCTTTTGATAAACGTTGACATTGGCATCATTTTGAAATCTGTCGTTCCATTTTAACCGACTTCAAAAATATGGTTCTTATTTATAAGTAGATAGAAATAAATGGAAATTATCTTTAATGACTGCGACGTTTAAGCCTTCAAGACTTCAGTCCCGTTGCATTAGATAAGTTATATTGTGCTAATTCATACAAGCGAAGTTTCTAGTGTAATTCTTATTCATAAAGGTACCACTAGCGTCCTGCTTCACATGGTTTTAACTGGCGAAACATCGACTTCTTTATTACAAGTAAGTCTAATATATAATGGATTATACTCTTAAACCTTCCGACAAAAAATATCTAAATAATGGTGAAAACCGAATCAACATCCGTTGCGCAGTTTAAAAGAACAATGCAGTCAGACACGAAAAGCGAATTTAATTTATAGTAAGCTCAAATTGGATACCAAAAAAATCTTTCAGTGGATTTCTTGGTATCCAATCGGTGCGCGGTGCTTCAGTTAATCGATTAATTATGTAGTCTAACGCATAATAGTGGTATCAGCCTCAACTTACGGGTCGAGGTCATGGGTTCGAACCCAGACAGACACATTACTTTGTGTATTTAATTTCACTTCATTTCACTGCTCTCAAAACGGTGAAGGAAAATAGCGTGAGGAAACCGGTATGTCCTAGAACCAAAAATTCGAAGACATGTGACGTCCAGCATTGGGCCCGCGTGGAGTCTCACAGGGAGGAGGCCTGTGTCCCAGCAGTGGGAACATTATTGCCTGAATAAGCTTAAGCTATGCTAACACGTAATAAATGCTGATTAACTTCTAAAAATCCAAGATAAACGACTTACCAACTGAACTCCGACAAACTTTACTACGACATAAACATCGATTTTATATTTAAAAGCAAAGTAATTTTATCTTAATGAGCTTAAATCGTGAGATGAGTCTCACGATTAGGATTCATAATTTCTTCTAACGCATCATTCGTATTCATAATATTAGTATTACCATCTTATTAATGTTATGAAGTGAATGGCATTATTATTTTGCAATAACTAAAGGTGAGCTGTTAAGATTATTATCGCCTACTTTTACTTCTTTAAGGGGATGCGCTAAGGTAGCCAACAACTTTCAAGTTTACGTAGGTTTTTTGCAATTTGCAGATCAGTGGCAGGTTGTATGTTGATTTATGATTCGCTACCGTAACAAATATTTAGAAAGAAAACACTGCCGCACTGCTGCAGTGTTTTCTTTCTCATAACAATTTTTTTTATTGCTGAATGAGCCCGCTCTTGACCTCGATCACGCCTGATGGAAAGCGATGGATGAGGTCTATAATAAAACGAGCGTGCCCAGAAGATGCCTAAGGCACTGGAACTCCCACGCATCGACGAAACACAGCAGGCGGCTTAACGCCGGACACCGGTGGGAGGGTGGTCGCAAACCAGGCCGGCGTTAGCCCTACCACCGCAAGGGAAGAATTGGCCAGTCAAATAAGGTTTTGGGTGTGACTTCCAGGATACGCCGAGCGCTCAGTTCAGTTGAGTAACTGGCGAAACAAACTGCGCTACACGAGGAGGCTTCTTCATGCAGCCCAAAATTAAGAGTATGTTGAGGTGTTGGGGTAAGTTCAGCGCTGGGTTAAGACCGTACGAATCAAAGTCCCGGTTAATATGGAAATACAGTTTTTTTTTTCTGTATTACGATCTGCGCTATATTATTATGTCCCAACCGTCAAGGCAGCATAAATGGCGCAGAATTTTATCTGTACGGTTTTAACTCCGCGCCGAACTAACCCCAATATACTTAATTTTATAGTCTTTAGAAATCTCATGAAGGAAGATTTTCACTAAGTCTATAACTTACTTAACAACTAGTCTGCTGTAGATTTTATGTTTTACCGTAACTTTAATCACAAAAGTTTCATAACGCTACATAACTCTCATCTCGTTTTATTGCAAGATTTATTGAACGCTTACGGACGCCAAGATTTTACGAAGAAAGGAGATGATCTATGCATTTGTTTGTGCGACATGCACTTGCAAACTCAAAATGTAACCCGAAAATTGAAAATCAGAATTAAAAATAATTTAGTTTCTTTGGATATCATTGGGTATGTCAACCGTTATTTAAACATCAAATACTTATTCAACAAAAGTCTAAACAATGAGCAAGTCCCTTATAATAAAACTTTCTTAAAATACCTACTAAGTAGGAGCTTAAAACTTCTAGACAAACACAAGTCTAGAATCCTCACAATCTTCTGCCAGCCTTTTCTGCTTCCAGTCTAACCGGATGCAGCTGAATACCAGTATTTTACATGGAGCGACTGCCTATCTGACCTCCACAGCCCAGTTATTTGGTAATACGATACCCTTTGGTAAGACTGGTTGTCAGACTTTCGGGCTTCTGACTACCCGTAACGACTGTCAAAGATTCACGAAAAAGCCGGGACCAGCCAAGTCTGTAGTCCTATATAAAAAAAAATCTTTTCCTTTCCTGAACTTTCCTACCTACAGTCAAATAACAAAACTTAATAATAAAAAAACAGTAGTTTTCGTATGCAAACTATTCAGCCAAAGCTTCCCCCTTGCATAGGACAGTCAGGAATTTAATAATCGGCGTGCACCCTACCGCGGAAGTTTTTACTTCCACTCAGATGTTTATGACCGAAATTTTCAGGAGTTCGTTGACTTGCTTGATGGGTTGACTGTACGTTGAGTTTAGATATTGTGAATGATTTTGAGGGCGCATTTTGATGTTAGGGAGATAAAGTTTTGTTATTGACTTATTTTGGAAAAAAAATTGATAAGTAAGTTTTTCTTTTTCCTTGTTTATATGGAAAATCTTTTCTATTTTCTTCCTTTCCTGGCAACATAATAATCATCACGCCTATTTTGGAAGCAACATAGACTCAAAAACCTCTATCAAAAAGGCAATCAGCATTTTACACTTAGCTCGCATTGTTACAGAAAAACAAATGCCCACAATACATCTCCCGACAAACTAGAACATCAAATCGCGTCCAATTAGCAAAAAGGAACATGAAGTTTAAATGCACTTGCAACTAATGGCCACTATCTAGAATGTCCCATCGATATCCATCATGCTGTCTCGTTCAGACAACGCTACCGTCTACTACACAGCTAAAAAATAAAAAAACTGTAATAAAGTTTCAAACTGACAGACATGGCAGCAATTTAACTTGGCAGCAGAGGACATTTCATGCCATAGTAACTTAATAAAAGGACCAAGTTTATAGCCGATATACATCTAGACTTGGCATGTAACCTGACGGATTAAATAGACTAGTTTAGTCTTGGCAGGGATTGAGGTTTTACGATTTTTCTTGTTCCACAAATGCGTGTTTTTATTGCCTCGTGAAAGACAATAAATTTAGGGAATTAAAATTTGATTGTATGACTGTAGGTAACTGGCATTAGGATTATGTGTATACTTAAGATTATAACGGCTGATATTCTTCAAAGTTGAATGCAAGACGCCTTGTTTTTCTGACATTTATTTGCAGTAATAATCTTGCAGATACTTATCAAAAATTCTTTTGTTTTTATCTGCAGAAAGGATGATAAATGAAGCTCTTTCAGTAGTGGTTAACTGTGTTTGCGAGATTGTAAAAGAGTATTGTGGATTATTAAAAAGTATTGGGAATTCATAATAAGTATTTTGAAACAGACACAAGACATTTGTACCGCTACCCCGGAACATAAAGGGCTAAGGAAGGAACACGGGTGGGTTTTAGTCAGTAAGAGTCTGACACTCCCTTCCGCTCCACCCAGAGCGGGAGGAGTCATTTGATGATTTCCCATCCACAAAAAAAAAGACATTTGTAAGCATGCAGTTATATCGTTCCTCCATTGAAACAAACGTAAAGTTGTAGCTTTTACATTGGCTTAGAACTCAATCCAGTTTTTTATTTCTATCAATAAATATTTTTACTAAGAAATTGCGTCGTGCAAACACGTTATGTTAGTTATTTATTGCTTCACAATAATTACAAGTATACTTTTGCGTTAATAACTAATCTAATAGGTATCTAGGATAGGTCACACATTGAAAAAGATAATTACGGTCAAGCAAACTACAGTTTAACATTTAAATATCTGTTAACACATAGTGATATAAATTTTTATTTGGATTTGCACAAGCTGACTGACGAAACGGCAATAAAATATTAACCGACTATAGAATTTTGTTAAGCAATGTTAACATAAACAATGGGGCTTTAAGTAGTTATAGCTAAAATATTATGAAAGGACATCGTCAACTCATTGCTAAAGAAGTAATATACAGTTGTGTTTGAATGTCTTGCTATATTAGAACGCACCTATAGAAAATAACTAATTTTATATTAGGCTTTTTGATCAGAAGGCCAATTTCCATACCTAATTAAAAACGTTCAAAATGTCAAAAATCTATGGAAATTAAGAGGTTTTTTTGACAGATTGAGACCACGATCAGACTGTGAACGTTCTTAAAATTACGAGAATTGCCCCTCTGCTGTAGTTACATCAAAACTTTTCAACCTTTATCTAACAGTAAATTATTTCAGGTTAGTGCTTTTAATTATGTAAATAATCCATCATTATTTTCTAAACTCCTTTAAAAGCTACCAATGACATAATTCTGGACAATTAAATGGTGTTGCAAATGAAAAAGAAGCCTTTAAGCTTCAGTAGCAAAGACCTACATAAATAAGAATAGGGAGGTGATTAAAATGCTTCCAGACTCATTAACTATTTGAATCAATGAATGTAAAATCGATTAAAAGCCGCAGACTGTCTGGAAAAGAGGATCAAATAAATCGTTGTGAAACAAAGCTCTTTAGAAAAATAAGCTTTGTTGAGCATAGATAATTAATATGTCGCCATAAACATTAGCCATAGTTTATACAGGGTGAAATTAAATTCATGGGCATCCTTTTAAGAGGTCATTGTACTCATCATTATGAACAACTGTTACTATGGGACTAAACCTATAATCGCAAAAAAAAATCAGCTGTTCCTTGCATTTATGTTCACATAACTCGTCAAAAAGGAACGGAAGAGCAGATTTTATTTCGCGATTTCAGGTTTGGTCCCATAGTAAAAGTTGCTCATAATGATGATTACAATGACCCCTTAAAAGGATGCCCATGATTTCAATTTCACCCTGTATACTAATATTATACACATGTATGAGAGTTTGTAAGTATGTAGGAGGTAGTCTTCAGAACTGCTGATCCAATTCTGATAATTCTATCAATAATGAGGAGCTTGAAAAAACAGAGACATCTGAAAGAAAAAAGGGGAGGCCTTTGCCAAGTCACTACTTGGCAGAGTCTTTGGTCAACTGGACCCACTCGAACTGGACCCGCGGGTCCAGTCGACCAAAGCAAAAATTTTATATATTTTTATTGGTCAACTGGACCCACTGTCAAAATTAGACAAACTCCTCTTTTTTCTTTGTTTATATTGTGTCCCACTGGACACAATATATAAACAACTAGGATCTGCCCGCGACTTCGTCCGCGTGAAATTTCACCCGCCCCCCACTCACACTCTTTAGGGTGGAATTTCGGAAAACCCTTTCTAAATGGATACCTACTCTTCACAAAGAACACACTCTCCAAATTTCATGTCTCTAGGACCAGCTGTTTAGGCTGTGCGTTGATATACCAGTCAGCCAGGACTTTGAATTTTATATACAGGGTGTCCCAAAACTCAACGTCAAGCCGAAACGGGGTGACAGGATTGATCATAACCATCACGAGAAAAATCTGAAAAAAAATCTATCCCATGCAGTTTAAAAATTATGGGCATTTTAAGAAAAACCTAGAAATTTGATCAAACTGTACCATTTTTCGGTTATTGTGGTTATTCTTTTTTATTTTTGTTCATTTGAACTTTGGAAACGTAATCCTAAATAACATTTCTAGAATCCCAATAAAAAATAATGACACAATTGCCTCAAGTTTCCGAGAATTGAGACTATTTGTTAAACTACGAATTTAAAATTTTCAAGATTCGTCGACTTTGACAGGCCCTCCTATAAAAAAAATGTACTAGAGTGCCTTGGCAAGTGGCATTAAAAGTTGGCGCATTTAATCAGAATTCTAAAATGGTACAATACTTGTTAGTTCCATACAATAGAAAAGAGTAAAAAAATTAAAACCTCAAGTAACCCGATTTTTGCTATCTCATTTTACTCAGTTAAAATGTTTTTAATTCACACAAGCTCTAGGTAGGTTCTTAATTTTAAGACAAAATGATGAGAGAGATGGATAATGGGTATGTTCGCCATGAGTGAGCGAGACAGATAGTGACGCCACTTTTACCAAAGTGAAAAAAAGTTAGTAAAATGAGTAAAATAATTAGGTTTGTTGGAATAAAAGTCTGATGATAGAGAAATAACGTTTTTTATTACAATAAATGTTCAAATTGTTTACCATCAGCCTCAATACAAGCCCTACATCTTCTTAAAAAAGATCTACTTATTAGTCGGGCATATCTTCGAGAGTTGATCGCCTCAGCTGCTTGAGAAATGCGTTCACGCGGGTCGGCTACGTTCTCAATGGGCTTTGAGTAAACTTTTTCTTTGAGAACTCCCCAATAGAAAAAATCCAGGGGATTTAAATCTGGTGAACGGGCGGGCCACGAGATAGTGCCCGAACGTCCAATCCACCTTCCCGGATATTCCTGGTCAAGGAAATCTCTTACTTGCACTGCGAAATGCGCTGGGCAGCCATCTTGTTGAAACCACATGTCGCGAAGATCTGCTAGTGGTACGTCCTCTAACAGGGTTGGTAAATCTTCTCTTAAAAAATGTAGGTAATTAGTTCCATTCAAGTTCTCAGGCAGTTCAATAGGCCCAATAATTTTACCGTTTAAAATTCCGGTCCACAGGTTTACTTTAAAACGATACTGGGATCTATCTTCTCGCATTAAATGTGGATTCTCCACATGCCACTCGTGATAATTGTGCAAGTTCATGTAACCATCTTTTTTCAATGTCGATTCATCTGACCAGAGAATTTTTTGGATGAATTGGGGATTCTCATTATGCCTCTGTAGCATTGTTCTACAAAAAGAAATCCTTTCCTGATAATCTCGAGGTAGAAGACTTTGAACTCGTTGTACGTGAAACGGATGCATTTCGGCTCTTTGTAAAATACGATGAGCAGTGCTTTTCGGTATTCCCGTTCTTTCTTCAATTCCACGTACGGAAATACTTCGGTCACGTGCGACCTCTTGCAATACTTCTTCCTGGAAAGGAAACACAGGTCTACCTCCAGCCTGTATTTGATTCGGGAAATGGCCGCCCTCTGTGAGTGAACGGTGCACATTAACAAACACGCGGTGATCCGGGTAGCGCTCTAAATTTGGATATCTTTCACGATAAAGTCTAGCGGCAGCACTTGCGTTGCATCTGCATTCCCCATAAATGAGGTGCATGTTCGCATATTCTTGTGAAGTGTAGCGCGTAGGCATGGTAGATAAAAAGGATGCCAACACAAAAGTCCAGAGAGAAGCCAAAGTTGCCGGTATGTTATCAACAAGTCCAATTCACAAAGATTCAAGTCCAAAAAGAGAAGCCAAAGTTGTCAGTACTAAATCAACACAAGCGAATACGAACGTGCGCAGTAGACGAATGAGCGAAACGTACTAACTGGTTGGTGTCGGACTGGTAGCGTAGCCATTTGCTTGGCTGAAACTAGTGCGAATGAAACAGATAGATGCCATAGCATCTATCTGTTTCATTCGCACTCGTTTAAACGACGCATCTCCGTCTCAATGCGTGGCGTCACTATCTGTCTCGCTCACTCATGGCAAACATACCCATTATCCATCTCTTTCATCATTTTGCCTTAAAATTAAGAACCTACCTAGAGCTTGTGCGAATTAAAAACATTTTAACTGAGTAAAATCTGATAGCAAAAATCGGGTTACTTGAGGTTTTAATTTTTTTACTCTTTTCTATTGTATGGAACTAACAAGTATTGTACCATTTTAGAATTCTGATTAAATGCGCCAACTTTTAATGCTACTTGCCAAGGCACTCTAGTACATTTTTTTTATAGGAGGGCCTGTCAAAGTCGACAAATCTTGAAAATTTTAAATTCGTAGTTTAACAAATAGTCTCAATTCTCGGGAACTTAAGGCAATTGTGTCATTATTTTTTATTGGGATTCTAGAAATGTTATTTAGGATTACGTTTCTAAAGTTCAAATGAACAAAAATAAAAAATAATAACCACAATAACCGAAAAATGGTACAGTTTGATCAAATTTCTAGGTTTTTCTTAAAATGCCCATAATTTTCAAACTACATGGGATAGATTTTTTTTCAGATTTTTCTCGTGATGGTTATGATCAATCCTGTCACCCCGTTTCGGCTTGACGTTGAGTTTTGGGACACCCTGTATATATAGATTTAAAAAATAAAAAGTGAAGCTACAGTACTGGCACGTGTCATAGAATATACATATTTTATGTTAAAACAAGAAAATTCACGCAAACAAAGTCGCAGGCAAAAGCTAGTATTTTAATGAAATCAACCTATGACTACCACTCCATTGTTTGTAAAGGTCTGTATCATCATAGAATAGAATAGAATACTCTTTATTATGTACACCATATAAATTACAGACATAAAATATAGAAACTTTACCATCAACTTCACCATGAACTTCATCATCATCATCAGCCTATAGCAGTCCACTGTTGGACATCAGCCTCTCCTATTGCACGCCATTCAACTCGATTTTCGGCAACTCTCATCCAGCTGCTACCAGCCATCCGTCAGGTCTGTATACCTTACTTACTATACAAAATACTTAGGTCACTTTTCATCTTGACGTTTCCCCGGCTCCGTGCCAAGTTAAGCTACGCTTTACTTGAAGCAGCTCGTGCATCCATTAGTCGTAACGTCAGCAAATTCAGCATTTATATCCAAAGCCCTTTATTACTGAACTGTCATGGTTACAAATTCATAATAAATCTACAATGCTACTCTATCATGATTTGTTCGAAAACAATCCAGTAATATTTAAATTCAATCTTAATACTGAATCGATTTTGCTTCTGACACTGCAAAAAATCTTCAAGTATCCCTACCAGTGGAGATATATCCCTACTGCACCACACAAACCCATACTGAATTTTTTTCATTATTGTTATCTTTTTTTTTGTAATCACAAGTAATTGAGAAACACCTTATTAATCATAAAGAAACCTTTGAAATTTTTATCCCTACTAGTAGCGATTAACGCAAAAAAAACCAACTATCCTAGCCAGTGCGGATCAGTAGGGATATATGGAGCACAAGGTTTCACATATCCCTACCGGTAGCGATAATTGGAAAGAATCTCCAAGTATCCCTACCAGTGCAGATATATCAGTAGGGATATATGGAACAGGGGGCAAACACAATCGATCGCGTAAGTGCATACATTTTAAATTAATGATAATTCACAAACAAGAATGGAAATACGAGCACAACCGAGCAAAAAAATACTTTTCGAGTAAATCAACACTAGCGTCAATTTCACGACAAAAAAGTCGCGCGACACGGCGACATGACTCATTCCACGGAAACGTCGATTGCCAAGGTCGTATAATCGCATCCACCGACGCGCGACCAGCCATTGTTTTAACAGGACAATCGCAGTTTTTTACTCCATTTTTCTATTCTCTTAATACCTCAGAATGCTTAATGTTGGTGCTTGCGAAACCGCGCTATAATGAGAGGAGATACGGCCGTTTTGGAGTTAACAGTCATTGACATAAAACTTACAAGCTTTTTGGTCTAAACGTGGGCTTCCTCTGAAACCATTAGAAGATTCAGTTAATTTAATTATGGATACATCAGGAGCAGAAGAAGCGGTAGCCCAGTGGTAACGGCCGTGACTTACCAGTTGTAGGTCGTAGGTTCGAACCCAGACAGGCGCTTTACTTTATGAAAATTATTTCATCACTACTGTTCTCAAAACGGTGATGGAAAACATAGTGAGGAAACCGGCATGTTCTTGAACCAAAAATTCGAAGAAATGTGACATCTACCAACCCGCACTGGGCCCGCGTGGTGGATTACGGCCCACTCCCTCTGACCGAGAGGAGGCCTGTGTCCTAGCAGAGGGAACATTATTGGCTGATAATGTAAGCATTAGATGTGTCCATAACATAAGTGCTATGGACACATCTAAAATATTCACAGTGAATACGGTGTTTTGACAGTCAATTGTTTCTTTTGTTTTAATTCACGAGAGCTTTTTCAAAATGAAAATAGCATTCCAATGGCACGTAGGTATCTAAGGGTAGTTACATGCAGAAGGAACCTCACTGCGATACCTCGCGATCGCGGTTTAGATCGTTACCTCGATGTCACCTCTATGTCGGAGTGTTCGGAGTCTCCTAACACAGGCATTGTTTGCTTAAAAGGAGGCTCCAAACACATTTCTTTGTACATGAAGCTTTTTTAGAAATAAATAATAAATATATTACTAGCTGCACCCCGCGGTTTCACTCGCATGAGTCTCAATCCCGTGGGAATATCGGGATAAAAAGTACCCTATGTACTTTCCCTGGACTCAAACTATCTCTATACCAAATTTCACATAAATCGGTTCAGCGGTTTAAAAGGTAACATACAGACAGACAGACAGAGTTACTTTCGAATTTATAATATTAGTATGGAAGTATGGATTATATATTGTGTAAAACAAATACATGCTACTAGACACGCACGCACATGTCAAAGTCAAAGTATTTCTTAGTGCGATTTTTGGTGATAAAACAGGTCTTACAGATATTTTACAGAATCTCAAAAATCTACCCTTTAGGGCACACTACACTACTACTTACACTATTAATTTAACAATATTAGAAATTAAAACATTATAATTATAAGTACAATACAGTTCTAATAAATTAAAAGTCAGGTAGGAATAATTACATCATAAATACAGGATCAGTCACAAGAAAGTTTGTCAGAAAGAAATTCGTCAATTGTATATTAGCATTTGTCTATTAAAAAATATTTAGGCTGCGTTTAAATTGAGTCAAGTTTAAATCTTTTATGTCATTATTGGTATCTTATTAAAAACATGCCGACGGACACCTCGCTGCGATACATCGCCGGGTGCTTTGGGCTTTACCTCGATGCCTGTCATGTGCGTCTTCGGCATATAATTACCCTTAGTTCAAACGTGAGATTTTGCAGGTTGGTCTGGCAGAATCAGAATATATACCATGTTCATTGCGGTTAATATTAGTTAACTTTACCCTCAAATTTTCCCACTTACCTGCACTTACAATCATTTCGCCATCTCTTCGGCATTAACAAAAAGAGATATCTTAACCTAATTCTTGCTTGCAAATGGCAGTGGTGTATAATTTGTGAAATTTCCCATGGTAATTAGTTTTACGGTGTCCGCGATGGCACAGAGATGGCATACTAAGTGTGTCGAGCTCGAAAGTTCGCGGTAAATAACCGAAGCTAGTTTTAGGAGATACGCCTTTTAACGATATCTTGTATTTTCTTTTGGAGTTAGTTTGTTTTTCTTATACTGGTAAGATTATGGGCTCTTTACCGATATGAGTTAAGATAGGCAACTTCTCGTCTTTAAATTGTATGGTCGCGTAATCTTGAACATTTGCTCATTATCTATATATATAAAATTCAAAGTCCTGACTGATAATATCAACACACGCCCAAAACCGCTGGTCCTAGAGCCATGAAATTTGGAGGGTGTGTTCTTTGTAAAGAGTAGGTATCCATTAAGAAAGGGTTTTTCGAAATTCCATCTCTAAGAGGGTGAAATTTCACACGGACGACGTCGCGGGCAGAAGCTAGTGTTCTATAGAATAGAATGGTAAAAGTATACAGGGTGAAATTGAACACATGCGACAAATCGAAATGGGAGATTGTACTCGCCATTATGAACAACTTTTAGTATGGGACCAAACCTGAAATCGCGAAAAAAAAATCAGCTGTTCCCTACATTTATGTTCGCATAACTCGCCAAAATGTAGGGAACAGCTGATTTTTTTTTCGCGATTTCAGGTTTGGTCCCATAGCAAAAGTTGTTCATAATTATGAGTATAATCTCCCATTTCGATTTGTCGCATGTGTTCAATTTCACCCTGTATACAAAATACAAAAAGCCCTTTAAAACACTCTATGGTGTACGAAAAACAATGAACACGTGAAATTTCTTGTTTCCTCGCTCACCCCGTCGCATCGCATCGTCTGTCTGCGCTATTACTTCATTTTCGCTTAGCGTTCTTTCAAACTTTTTTTTGCTCGGCTTCTAAGGCCTCCTCAAGAATTAGGCTATCAAATTCAAAAAGATTTTTCCAAATACGACCGGTATTTTCAGAGATCATGTGCGTTCAAACAAACAAACAAAAAATCTCTTTCTCAAACTCAAACTGAAAGCATTTATTTCAATTAAACCATTTACATGCACTTTTGAATTGTCAAGAAGTCGGTCAGTCAGAAAATATGAAGCTAGTTGCCCATCCCAAAGCGTAGTAGGTACCTATGGAGAAGAACGGGCAAGAAACTCCATGAACACTCTTTTAAATTATATTTTAACGAAAATATTAATTGCATCATTAATGTTGAATTTATAATTACATGTGTGAACGATCTAAAAAAAAGACTTACGCGTTAAAAGCGTCCTGAGTACAGCAAATAGTAACAAAAAAAAAAAACAATCCAAAAATAAAATAATTAAAAATAAGCTGAGGCTTCTAAGTGATGACCAGCCCCAACTGACTTTATTATTAGTATAGGTACTCGTAGATAGATAAGTTAGCCGGCTGTCGCTGAAAACCAGCGCTGGGGCTCTGTCAGCGATAGGACTAGCGATAGCCATTTTGCGTGGATGTGACGCATGTTCCCCCTACCATTTTATTTTATTTTTTGTGTTTATGTTCTTTTTTGCGTCATTTTAACCGCAAATAAACGAATTTTCTTTCTTTCTTTTCTTTCTAATACTTATTTATAATGTAATGGATCAAAAACCAGCCAATAGATATAGACAGCAGACCACAAAGAGACACTTAATCAGCATTTATCTTGCCTAGTGTTTGTGCCAAATGCGGTTTCAAGCTGTGTTGTGTGGTGTCCTTTGTCGCAAATATACCATGTTTATGCCAAAAATGGCACAGTGGCAGAGACAATAGAATTGTACATTCTTATTTCATTTAATTTTTAAGCAAAAACAGCTGCTGATCCTTCTATTCTACTCTGTCTTTACGCCTTGAGTTCTTGGACTTTAATGGGCTTATTCCCAGGCGCTCCATAATTTTATTGCCGGCGGCTCTAAATTAAAAAAGCAATAGGAACAATTTTAGTGGGTATTTTAATAAAATTATGGAGCTCTTGGGAATATGGAGTGAAATTGTTTGAAGAATAATAGATTTGGAGCTCCTGGGAATAAGCTCTTTACTGACTAGCTAACGAAAAAGTTTTCCGTAAAAAAAAATAATTTGCATCGTCAACAATTCTGAAAACCACGAAAGTACCAAAACTATTTTTTTTTTCAAATAATATCTACTTTTCCTTCCATCTAAGCAAGTTGTGTTGTGTAATATCCTTTGTCGCAAATACACCATGTTCATGTAAAATTGTATGTACTTATATTTTTGTTTAATTTAATTTTTAAACTATGACACCAGCTGATCTTTCTATTTTATTCTACTCTATTTGTCTTTACACCTCGAAAATGATCTGACTATACCAGGCTGGAACTTACTCAACGCAAAAGTTTCTTATAAAAAACAAAATGTTTTTGAAGTGAAAACTTCTTTAGCGGCGTTGAACACTTTTTGTAATGGGTAAAAAATGTTAAACTCGCGTCAGGGCATCGCGTCAGGACACGTGACCGTCAGGAGAGATTCCCCCCCCCCCCCCCCCCCCGCCTCTCTTTCTACGGCGGCGCCAACCGAAGTGAACCAAGTTTATTGACACACGACAATGGATGGATGGATGGATGGATGGATTGGATGGAGTGGAAGTGGAAGTCGAAGTCAAAGTCAAAGTCGAAGTCGGAGTCGAAGTCGAAGTCAAAGTCGGAGTCGAAGTCGGAGTCAAAGTCGAAGTCGGAGTCGGATTCGAAGTCGGAGTCGAAGTCGGAGTCGAAGTCGGAGTCAAAGTCGAAGTCGGAGTCGGATTCGAAGTCGGAGTCGAAGTCGAAGTCAAAGTCGAAGTTGGAGTCGAAGTCGAAGTCGGAGTCGAAGTCGGAGTCGGAGTCGAAGTCGAAGTCAAAGTCGAAGTCGAAGTGGAAGTGGACGTGGACACACTGCTGTGTATTCGTAATATTCGTGTATTAGGTTGGGGAAAAAGTCTTTTCGCATTATAAGTATGTATGAACTTGTAATAAAATCTCTTTGGCTATACTATTTGTATCTGGCTGGTTTTGGTATCATTGAAAGTTTAAATTTTAAAGAACATTATTCCAAATTCAAATTAGGAAAATGTGTGATTTTCATTTGTTTTTCGTACTGTCAAGATGAGTGAATCTAATTAAGAAATTCGATACATTTTAAAATTTTACTACAAAAAAGGTAAAAATGCATTGCCAGCCGCGAAAAAAAATTGCGATGTTTATGGACCTAGTGCAGTGTCTGTAAGAGTAGCAAAAATTTGGTTTAAGCATTTTCAATCCGGATATTTTGATGTCAAAGATGCAAGTCGCTCTGGTCGCCCTATTACGGATGAAATGGATGCCATTTTTAAAAAAGTGGAGCAAGATCGGCGTATCAGTTGTTAAGACGTAGCTGAAGAACTAGGAATCGACCACAAAATAGTTTTGGCGCATTTGAAAAAAACTGGGTACACAAAAAAACTCGATATTTGGATACCTCACGAGCTCACTGAAACAAACCTAATGAATCGTGTACTCATTTGTGATTCTTTATTACGACGTAATGAAACCGAACCATTTTTGAAGAAGCTGATAACTGGTGATGAAAAGTGGATCACGTACGACAAGAACGTGCGAAAAAGGTCGTGGTCAAAGGCCGGTCAGGCTTCACAGACTGTGGCGAAACCCGGGTTAACTCGCAACAAGGTGATGCTGTGTGTGTGGTGGGATTGGAAGGGCATTATTCATTATGAGCTGTCACCACCAGGCAGGACCATCGATTCTGAACTCTACTGCGAACAACTGATGAGATTAAAGCAAGAAGTTGAGAGAAAGCGGCCGGAATTAATCAACAGAAGGGGTATGGTTTTTCATCATGATAACGCTAGACCTCACACATCTTTAGCCACTCAGCAAAAATTAAGAGAGTTTGACTGGGAGGTGTTAATGCATCCGCCGTATAGTCCTGACCTTGCGCCTTCAGATTTCCACCTGTTTCGGTCTCTTCAGAATTCTTTAGGCAGTGTCAGGTTAACATCACGAGAGGACTGCCAAAACCACTTGTCGCGGTATTTTGATCAGAAGTCCCAAAATTGCTATAGCAATGGGATCATGTCCCTACCTACAAGAAGGCAAAAAGTTATCGAACAAAATGGTACCTACATACTTTAGTTAAATGTAAATAAACTATATTAAAAAATGTTTTGAATTTTCTTAAAAAATGCGAAGAAACTTTTTCCCCAACCTATTATGTATATGTATAAAGTGTTTAAAATATGGAAATTGAACAAAGTGCATCTATTAATGAAAAATGGGACGCAGAAATAGTGAAAAAAATGAGTTATATTAATTCAATTAATAATTGATTTATTTCAACGTTAATATTCAAGTTTTCACTTCTGCCGGCACTCCCGGAGTGCAACCCGTCTTTTTTTTTTTTTAACGTTTTCAAAACATTAAGACTTCGCATCGTCAACAATTTTAAAAACCATGTAAGTACCTACATTCATATTTTTTTCAAATACCATCTACTTTTACTTCCGTCTAATCAAACTCAGACGTCCCGTAACTGCAGTTTACGCAAACCTGCGATAGTAAGCCGGGTGCAAGGTCAGGGCGCAGTGCGGGGGTTGCAGACGGGCGTATCGATCGCATCCCGAGCGTCTGAACGCCTCCCCGTCTGTGGCGCGCTTTATATTGTGCGATTATACGATTATGGAGAGCGTAGTGTTGGTTTAATTGAAGCTGAAAGATATATGGGCTGTGTTATAGTGTGCGATTTTTGAAGAAAATATCTATGAGTGGTTTCAGAAATTGTAGTTTTTGTAAAGGAATGGTATTATAGCATCAGCCTATAATGTTCCCAATGCAGGCCTCCTCTCTTCGAGAGAGAGTTGGCTATAATCTACCACATGGGCCCAGCGCGGGTTGGTAGATGTCATATGTCTTCGAATTTTTGGTTCTGGGATATTTTCCTTCACCGTTATACAATAGTAAAGCGCCTGTCTGGGGTCGAACTCACGAGTCATGACCTACATTTCGTAAGTCGGGGGCGTTACCACTGAGCCACCACTGCTCTCACTGGGCCATCCGTGCTCTCATATTCGATAGGTTGTCTGGTAAATAATTAAGAACATAATTGCTTTCTCACCCCCTATTACATGGGACTTAAACAGAACTGGCGAAATGTAGGTGTACTGTAAGTGTACTGTATGTGTACTGTAGATAGGTACACTGCTGCCTAGCCCTTCGCGGAATACAGGCGTGATATTATCGAGCCTTTTCAGGAAGAACATCGTAAGCGCCAAAAATCCCAAAAAACTGTTTTTATATAAACCGCTAGATCAACTGATTATATATATATATATTAAGCGCCAGATCTTAACATTTGAATTAATAGGGAGGTGCCCTTGAAACTAAGTAAAAATTTCAAATTGATGCTATAAATATTTTGAGAAATATTTAAAAAAAAACCTTCTCCTGTAAAAATGCAAAATGGCGGTTACGATCTTCTTCCTGAAAAGGCTCGTTATGTTATGTGAAGGTATGTTATACACCATGTAGGGAACAGCTGATTTTTTTTTCGCGATTTCATGTTTGTTCCCATAGTAAAAGTTGTTCATAATGATGAGTACAATGACCCCTTAAAAGGAAAACGGTGATTAAAATTGCACGGTGTAGATTACCTTTTTATTAATAAAGTCCTCACTCAAAACAAGGATTTATTTTAGAGAATATTACGCAAATAAATCGAGCACATACTTACAAACTCTTCAACTATCCCACTCTTGAGACTAAATAACCAGTTCTGTCGCCCAATTTAGTTTTTTAGCTCAAAACACTATTCCGCTATTTCGGTATATTTATAGATTTTAAACGTAGAACGCTTTACTTGGTTTGAAGCGCAAAAAAGTCGTGTTGTCCAATACTAATTGAACGTTTTGAATGATGCTCAACTTATTTACCTATTAAGGGCCGTATTTTAAAAGACTGTTTAAAAAGAAACTCGATGAAAAACTAGATTTGAGTAGGGATTATGATGAAATCTGTCAATTTTGAACCGATATTCAAACTTCAGCATGGTTCTAGAATACGGGCCTTGAAATTTTAAACGAAAACGATAATTTTAAAAGAGAACTCCACCAAACAAATGGCTTATTTGAACGGTCAATAGAAATGCTATATATACAAACCCTCGCCTTCTGCCCATGGAGGTAAGCAGAAAGTACAGAATTCCACATATATATAGATGGATTGGATGGCTTAATAAAAAAAAAATAAGTCTTATTTATAGGTTACTCGAGAAGCACAGCACCGGCCGAAGTAGCGGTGCTTGGGGGAGGCCTATGTCCAACAGGGGACGTCTTTCGACTGAAATAATGATTGATGATAATAGGTTACTTAACCAATTAGTAAAGCCACAATTAAATATAGACAGACTGTCATAAAGAGACATGTCTTGTCTGTACATATAAAAATAGTGTTTCTAGAAGTCACGCACGCTTGCACGTGACGTGGTGCAAGTCTGTTTATTACCTAATTCAGAAACCATTTTGTAAACTAAATGTCAATGTCACGTTATATTCCTGCTTATATACCGACTATGTAATATAGTTTGTTTTCATTGTCAGTAATATTCGTGAGACCGATTTCTGAGTCATATGATATTACATGATAAATAGAGTAACTGTGTATATTTTTTGTGATATTTTTTATTCTTTAGGCAGGTATCGTAGAAACATTCACACTTAGTAACAGTCAATTCCCGTTATATTTATAATATTACGTTTTATTTCTGAAATATTCTTGTAAACAGGGAATATAGCTTTTCTTGTAAACAGGGAATATAGCTTTTCGTGTGACTTGTGGAGAGGGAAATTAAAATGACAATATTTTTACAAATTAAACTTCTAAATACATACGGTCTACACTACGCTTCCAAGGGAAAATTTTAACAATAAAACTGAACGCAATCAGTTTAGCTAAACCGCGTTCAAACGCTGGCAGTGTCATTAGTGTAGTGGTACCTATATTGACACTGTCAGCTCTTGAACGCGATTTGATGTGGTAATCTCGTTCAATTTAATTGTTGAAATTCGCCCTTACTTTATAACCTAACGCCTAATCACTTATCTTCCATAAAAAAAAACAAAATCGCATCGCAATCGAATCGTTTCAAAATCGCACGCTCTAAAGGAGATGGTGCAGTAATCCCACGGCGCGTACTATGGGGTTGTCGACACGCCAAGGGAGTCTGCTTTCAAGGTCGGCGTACTACCGCTCTCGTAGTAAAATACCCTTTTATAGAACTGCCTATGGCTATAACAAGATGTTCAGTACCCACTATGGGAGAGTAATTTATTCCCAGTGTATGTTATAGACTTGGGTGTTCCGAGATTTTAGATTAACTATATTGCTAAGGTATGCTAGACAATTACGTGGTTGTAAAATAGTCGTTTATTCTTGAACGTTGTTAAAGTTATTTTTAGATTAGTGACTTAATAAATGTTTTATAGGTACATAGATAGATACTGTATGCATTTATGATTCCTTAATTATTAGACGAACGTGACTCCTTTGGCTATATTGTTTTATTGTCTTTTTGCTTATCATAGTTGGTTGTGACTTGTGCCCCCCGAAGGCTCCCGCAGACTGGCGCGATGCGACTCTAGTACTTATAACAATTTCTATGGAAATTGTCTACCAAAATCGCGTCGCACCATCGCTTCGCACCTGTCTGCGGGAACCTTTATGTTAAAAGTTTATCGTTTTCCAGCATCAAAGAACACTACGACCTTCTATAATTGATGTCAGCCTAAGATCATATACCTATCCTTAAGATATTTGAGCAAACACGAACTTTAAAACTGACGTAAGATTTACAAAGCACCTCCATCAAAACGAATTAAATCAACAAACTTACAAAAGAAAACATGACCTTAAATAAAAGCTAAATACTTAAGTACATATAAGTACACACTTAACATAACAAGTACTGCTTAACCAATCAATTTGTCATTCATCTTCGTGCAAAAACGTCAATAAATTAATATTTCATCCCACCAAGGTTGAAATGTGAATGACAAAAACACTGACTGACATGCGTGAAGTGACATTGTCATGACATCACTGGCAAGGTCTTGTCAAACCCTTTGGTGTCAAGTATCTAGTCTTTAAGGTCAGATTGGTAGTAATTATTTATTTATAATCTTAATAATATGGCTTAGTTATTTGTTGATTGGTTCTGTAATTGTTTTAGCTTGTTAACTTATTTTTAAAAGGCGCTGATTAGTTAGACATATTTGTTGGCTCTTGACATTTGCATAATTTAATTACTACATTAATTTATGGAAATGTCAAGTTAAGTATCAAGATCAACAGTTGACTTAACAAATAGGCATTGAGTAGACGCATATTCATTTTTATGCGAAACACTTTTTCGAATTATCGCTCTCCTGAACTGAAACACAGATCTTGATAATATTATATGTTTGCGAATGAATGGAAGATGTTACTGTCAGAATGTTTGAATTTTTGTGAGAAGAATGCATGACTGTGTTAAATAAATTATTGGTTTAAGTAGTGTGATTGGCTTCGGCCGATCTATTTAAAATAAATAAATAAATCTTTAGACTTTAGTGCAACTCAATTTTCTGAAATAATGTTATTACTTATGTAAGTACGTTTCTATTAAACTTTAAGTAAAGAACTATGGCCACGTAAATAACTACAATTTTTACACAAAAAATAAAAAATTGTTTGGTGATTTGTGATAATTTCCGCATTCTAATGGTAGACATTTTAGACAATACATCCTGGTTCAAGTACTTACGCCTTCTTCAATGAATAACTGAGGCGACCTTTATAATGACAATACTCCTAGAACTGTTCATCATGGTGTAAAAACCAGAATGAATGACATGATAAAATAGTAATTGGGGATAATGACGGAGATGTAGAATTGCAATCTTCATAAATAAGTATTTCCTTAAAGGTGACTTACAGATTCTCTCAATTCTTAACGATCGACACGTGCAATAAAACAAACTCGGGTAAATGCGTAGGCAACAGACGATCGATATTGTATTCTAATCAAATATGTAAGAAGCTGGCAAATCATATCTCAAAACGCAGTATCACCATCATCATCATCAGCCTATAACGTTCCCACTGCTGGGACACAGGCCTCCTCTCTGTGAGAGGGAGTGGGCCGTAATCTACCACGCGGGCCCAGTGCGGGTTGGTAGATGTCACATGTCTTTCAATTTTTGGTTCTAGGACATGCCGGTTTCCTCACGATGTTTTCCTTCACCGTTTTGAGAGCAGTGGTGATGAAATAATTTACACAAAGTAAAGCGCCTGTCTGGGTTCGAACCTACGATCTACAACTCGTAAGTCGCGGCCGATACCACTGGGCCACCACTGCTCTCAAACGCAGTATATCCAGCAATAATTACGATCGCCAAAAATCGAGTGTATTAGACCCCTAAAAATAATTATTATCTCGTAAAACATAGATTAAGTATATCGATTATCGATTGATGGATTGACTATCGATTATTTATCGATTTTCATTGTTAAATACGACTAAAAATTCGTGTTATCAAAAAATTCTATTATTATGACAATTCAGGTCATTTTAATAAAAATAGCAAAGCGTTAAGGATAAATAATTTTCAAACTATTTTCCCAATACCTAAGTAATATTTTTAGATTTGCATAATATTATTATTGTACAAAGCAGTAATCAATGACAAACCGCCAATCAACGACAAAAATTTGTATTCAACTTCATTTAAAAGAAACCTGAATAACCAAATCTTTTGCACAAAACTAGACATATTTTACTCCACAAGCTTGTAGCCTCTAAGTTTGCTCGCAGACAAATCCAATTTTCCATCGAGATTTTTTCTTTTTTTTTTCGCCGCCACGACCTTAAAAGGAATCTCTTCTTCCATGTTTAAATTTTCAGTATTAGGTACCTATTGTTTAAGCCTGCATGGCTTTTCCATGCAACGTCCACGGGTATTTTATAAGTTGCCAGTTGCTGGCATGTACAAAAAGATTTTTAGGATAATAATGAGATTAATATAAATAAAATACGCCTCTCATTGATGATGATTCCGTTGTGTAAGAACGCGAGGCGCTTGCAGTACCTACCTAAGACTGTGCTCCATCCGCAAGTTTCCAATGGAACTAACTCTGCATAATATTTTTGTCAAAAACCTTAATAAAGGCCCTGTCAAATCGTGACAGTTCCGTCCAAGACGTGATGGCCCTTGTTACACCGTATGACGCCTTTTTTAACGTCCATAACGAGATATTCATCTAAACGATGTCGACATAAGAAGACATAATGGTTTCGGCCGTCAGCGGCATGTCGTAGAGAGATTAGAAGGTTGACATTGCTAATTGGTTTTGTCAAGGTTTTAAGAAGTTTGGTAGGTTTAAGTTTTTTATTTAATAAACAAGTAAAGCGGTAGCTTGATTATAATAACAGCATCACTAAAAGCATAGGACGTTTACACTGCTGGGACACATGCCTCCTCTCTGTGAGAGGGATTGGACTATTCTCCACCAAGCCCAGTACGGGCTGGCAGATGTCTTCGATTATTTTGGTTCTAAGACATGCCGGTTTCTTCACGATGTTTCTCCTCACCGTCTTTAGAGCAGTGAAGATGAAATAAATAACACAAAGTAAAGTCCCTGCCTAGATTCGAACCCACGACTTACGACAAGTAACCACTGGGCCTTCACTGTCACAGGTACCGGCGGCGTTACTTTACATAATCAGCCTATAATATTCATACGGCTGGGACATAGTCTCCTGTCGCCATGTCGGTGAGAGGGATTTTAATTTAATTAAATGAATTATTTTTAGGTAAACAACTTCACCACGAGAAGCACAAAACCGGTCGAAGTGGAGGTGCTTGGGGGAGGCTATGTCCAGCAGTGACGTCTTTTGGCTGAAATGATGAAATAACTTCACCGGAAAAACTAAACATACCTAAGTATAGTTTATCTATGTAGCCCTAGTAACTTATTTTTTGTTCAAACTACAGTCGACAACAAACGCTGGTACTCGCAGGTATTATTAGAAAGATGTCTGTCTACGTAGAAAGATGTAACTGAACCATTACATCACCGACAATCATCAACATCTTTTTGCGTCAAAAAGCGTGACTCAGGACTTACACTAATGTTATACCACAGATCTTCTATTCTCTAGATTACACTAGAGTTGACTCGAGTATCGTTTTCCATACATTTTAGACCCTACGTTGACAATGGTCCGACGATATCCCATTATTGTAATGTATGGAAAGCGATACAGCAATACAAGTTCCACTCACTGTCATCAAGTCATCAGGGACTGACATTGCGGTTGATCGTCACGCCCTTACGGCAGGGTACAGGTAGCAAATAGTATGAAAACAAACTGAAGCTATATTTTACATTTAAAACTTTGGCAACTTTTATAGCAAATGCCAAAATAGTCATACTTACAGCAACAAGGATCTGTTAGCACGTTTTGTGAAATGTATTGAAAAATACAAAATTGCGGCGTTAGTTCCGATTTCAGCCATGCGTTCAAAGATCCTTGTGTGTACAATCCTTGAAAAAGGACCAAGCCATTTAGGCAAATCGAAATTTCACGAAAGTCACAATAGTTTTGTTTTGTATTTAGAATCCAAAAAAAGAACTGGCCAAAAATAGATGTCACTAAACAAAACACGACGGCCTAAGATACTAAACTCTTTTGTTTTTTGTTCGAACCACAAATTATGCCTGAGCACAAATCAACTAATGAAAAGTCTTCCATAGAACATTCTAGAATACAAATCCATTATCGTTAAACCTGAGAAAGTTAGCCACTGAAGTATCCGGTATATTGGTTTCCCTATTAAAAGCTAATATTTGTTCCATAAACCATTGGATAGTAAGTATCGGAACAGATTAAAACACCATGTTGCTGTCCCTCCAAGGGTTATTCTAATGAGATGGCAGATTTGAGTGATACCGAGCAAGTGGTGAAAGTGAGAGGACACCACATCAACTGAGCCTAGGGCTTAGGGCATGGCCCAAGTTAAAAATGGGAGATATTTTCTAAGGAAGAAAAACTTGTCAGGTATGCTACGAAAATGTTAATCTTTAAGTTAGGGTTAAGTTTCTTTGAAATGCTAATTATTAAAAGTTATGTAAAACATGTAATTTAATTTGTCCAGAATATTAAATAACTAGGTAATTAGGTAATTTAATCGATGTTTATAAGTTCGTAAATGGAATGGCACTTACTTTCTGCATCTGTCACAATTCATTATTATAACTGTCACACTTTAGTACTTACCACTTATGGTAATGTAATACCATCTGTTTTGATTGAATCTTGAGAACACTTAAGTGAAATATGTACATCAGATACTTAATTACGTAATAAATTATTTCATTCACTGCACTTGTAAGTGTTATATTACATTACATAAATTAAAAATGTATCTCATTCAAACGTATTTATTGCATAAGTTTTTATTTGCACTTGCTCATATACCTACCACTTGTGTAGACAAGATATTGTATTGATAATGATTTATTTATAAGCAATTTATCATAAAAATGATTTAATAAGTGTACCTACGTAATATAATATTAATAATTTCAATGCATTATTAATTGGGAACCGAATGACTATAGATTTAATTATTTATGACGCGACGTACTATTGTGCTCATCACACATTTCTGTTACAAGGGCAAAGCGTAGGTATTGCTCATTTCAATCAGGACTTAAGCACAATGATCTTTAAAACATCGAAATGGGTACGTTTAGTTGTGTCCTAGGATCCTAGCTTGGGCCTCGCTTTGTGAGCAGCGGTAGCTCCAACAAGTGACATATTAAGTACGAGTTCGTAGCCGATTACAGACAGCAGCAGCATATGACGTGACGTTGCGACATGTCGTAGTGACACGTCGCAGCGTCATGTCGCTGCAGTCATGATTTCGAACTCAACTGCTCCAGCGTCGGTGGCTCTACTGATTTGCGGTCGGGCGACACGACGTCTGCGGTCGTGCGACGTGTAGTCGGGCGACGTGTCGCTAGCTGCGGAAGGTATCCTATAGAAATACATAAAAACGAGTATTGTCGTAGCGCACGTCGTCTGCTGCTGCTGTCTGCGGTCGGCTACGAACTCGTACCTCCGCGGGCCACATACTTAGTGTGCATACACACGAGCAACACGCGCCGACGACAGAGGCAACTACACTCGTCGACGCGTGTCGGCGGCAGCCGTCGACAACATGCCGCTCGTGTATTTGAGCATCGTACTCAAATACACGAGTGGCACGTTGTCGATGACTGGCATCGAAGGGTGTCGAGATGCTCGTTTTGTGCGTGTGTATGCGCTTAGTTCCAGTGTTACGTGTTACCATAGCAACAGTAAACAATGTGTTGGTTTGCTTGTAGCATGTCACCTAAGACGCAGAGTAAATAAGCTCTAAACGAAGCATCTAGCTGTGTGGCTTTGAATTTAACGCTGCAAATGACTTTTCTACACCGAATAAAAAACCAAATTCATTCTCACTCCACGCGATTAAGGCGGAAACAGACTTATAACACGCCACGTTACGCGACATCAATGAAGCTTACTCATTGGCCTCATTTTTCATCTCGTTGAGCTATTTTCGTCATTTGGCCAATAAGTAAGCGTAGGATGGCGTCGGGTGTTACAGGTGTGCAGCGGCCTTCATCCTCTTCCTGCTCTTATCCCATGTTACTTGAGGTCGGCGCAACACGTCTTTTTCTTCCATTCTCCCCTAGCGTCAGCCGTGACTCTAACATTCAATCCTTTTTCTTTCATATCATCCCCCACACAATCCATCCATCTCTTCTTTGGTCATCCTCTCCCTCTCAATTCATCGATACCTGACGCGATCATATAGGAGATAATTATCATCTCGCCTATGACTTATACCGTAGCATTAAAAGCATCGTTTCCCTAGCAAAACTGCGCGCCAGAGGAAAGCCACGAGGCCCATTCCAGTTAAGATATTGTGTATGTGACTGGAATTTGTAAACAGCCTTCGTTTTTCACTATCGACTAGAGTAGTTATTAACGTGGGGCTCGTGAGAACTGGTATGCAAAGAGATTGAATACGTTTTGTATGGTGGTTGGGAACATTTGGACAATGGACGGTAAGGGTCTAAATTGGGTGTAGAAGAGCGATTAGCTGAATTGAAAGAGTGTGTTGCTTAGGTATTATTTGTCTGTAGTATTACAAAAAACAAATGACTGTATCTGTAAGAGGTTCAAAGTGCGAGTCGGACTCGCACAGGAAGGGTTCCGTACCACCGTACAATATTTAACACTAAATATATAAAAAAATCACGTTTGTTGTATGGGAGCCCCCTTACCTTAATTTTTTTTTTAGTACCAACCCGCACTGGGCACGTGTGGACCCATGGCCCACTCCCACTCACAGAGGGGAGGCCTGTGACCCAGCAGTGGGAACATTATACAGGGTGAAATTGAACACATGCGACAAATCGAAATGGGAGATTGTATTCATTATTGTGAACAACTTTTACTATGGGACCAACCCTGAAATCGCGAAAAAAAAATCAGCTGTTCCCTACATTTATGTTCGCATAACTCATCAAAAATGTAGGGAACAACTGACTCTTTTTTCGCGATTTCAGGGTTGGTCCCATAGTAAAAGTTGTTCATAATAATGAGTACAATCTCCCACTTTGATTTGTCGCATGTGTTCAATTTCACCCTGTATAGGTAATAATAATATTTTTTTATTTCAGAATAAACAAAAACGGTTCACTGAAACAATTTTCCAATAAAAATGAACATAACAGAAAAAAGTGTATCATTGATGCCTATATTGTATATCTATACATTTTAAACGTTTGTAAATCTGAGGAACAAAACAGTAAATGTTTTTCACAGCTGTTTTTCATTGTCAACCATTGTTTACTAGAACAACAGCTGATATTCGTATTACAAAACCATTATACCATCATATGTAAACATATTATTTGTAAGACAATCCTTGCAATTACTTGACGCCTTTGTATATTTTGTTTTAATATTTAATATTTGCACAGATACACTTCAAGTTGACACTTATTCACTCAGGTAGGCACTTGGTACTAAGAAATTACGTTGGCAATGTGTAATTTTACGGGTATTGGGCAATACCGGTTCGCAAGAGGCAAGACCGGGCAAGCTTGCCTAATATTGTCACTTCGGTGACGGCTTATAAAATTGCTGAGAAGTGTCGAGTGTTAATAAAACTTGATTTGAAGTAGAGGTTATAATTATTCTAAACTGTTTTGTTTTGTTGATGTGCAGTTGTTTTTAATGTTGTTGTTAGTGTATTTAATGAAAGCTGTGTAGTATTAATAGTATTGTGGTACCTACGGGCATTGATCTTGTTTTCCGATAACATAATACAATAGAAGTAAATACCTATTCAAACTCGAAGCATTTGTTTCAAATAAATCATTTACAGGCACTTTGAATTTTCAAGGAGTCAGTGAGTTAGAAATGAAGCTAGTTACCCATTCCAAAGTATAATAGGTACTCGTACCTATGGAGAAAAACGGACAAGAACCGCCATCCAAACTACTTCACTAAGATATAATAAAACGGCTAGCCCAGCCTACTTCGTGCCAATAGAATATTATGTTCGTTAAAATTGCTGTGTTATTTAACACTAGCTGCGCCCCGCTGTTTCACCCGCGTAAATGTGGATCCCGGGGGAATATCGGGATAAAAAGTAGCCTACATGTTAATCTAGAGTGTCAGCTACCTCCATACAAAATTTTATCAAAATTGGTCCAGCCGCTTGAGCGTGAAGAAGTAACAAACATATAAACACACACACACTCACAAACTTTCACCTTTATAATACTCGTATTAGTGTGATTTTTTTCGCAGTGCCTATCAACAGCCTTGAAAACAATTACGTACAGGCTCGGCTTTCATAGAGCACCTTTCGTTCCGGTATTGCCTCTACGCGTGCTACCAAAGTACATACGCCAGCACATCAAGCTATCCGAAACTGTCAAATTTTCCCAATCAACTTTAAACCGTATGTTTTAACGATAAAGTTGAAAATCTATTAAGAGAAATTTGACAGATTGTAGTAGATTGATGTGCCTGGCTAAATACGTCTATGAACGTATGCGTTATATAAATCTTTGCAAATTAAACTAGAAAATTAACTACTCAACGTCTTTAGTACGATTTTATGGCTAAACTAACCTAACAGTTTGGATTTAGTTTGACAGATTAATGGCTTATTACAGGTAGTATTAAAAGTTAAACATTACAGGCCATGGGGTACAGCCAGTTAAGTAATATAACTCTTCAATTAGATACTAATCTGAGCGGCAATCGCGAAACAAATCGTTCTTACAAACGGATAAGAGCGTACAAGGAGCGAAAGCTGGCGCCCGCGCAGGCTACCTCTATAAAGTCTAGCGGTTATGGATGACTGGCTTGGACCGCGACTCCGCCTGTATCGAATCTTGTTGATGATGTCCTTAGGGAACTGTTGAGAATAAGATACTGTCTAGGTTGTCTGTCTGCCTTTGTTTTGTACCCATCTAAAAGCAATCAGCCAGTCAGTATACGTTTTCACAATGAGCCTAATCGTTTAATGAGTTTATTCCGATTGGCTTCATGGCTAGTTAGCCAAAATATCACAAAGATTGTCCATGATGTATGTTACTTATTGTGAAAGTGCATTAGTAAAGTTGCTTGTAACGTCCTACACATGCAACTTACGAAATTTTTTGATAGTAATCGGCACCAGGTAGAGGGTCTTGCTTGCCATGTAAACGTGGGTATATCAGTTATTTATTAATTTGATTTATTTGGTTTTCATAAATAAATAACTAAATAAATTGCATAAATAATACAGAGAAAAAATGCAAACACCAGAAGGCCAATTTCCTTAGTTAAAAACGTTCAAATCTAGTGGCAAACTCATCTCAGCGACAATCAATGTCAAAAACTTGTCAAAAATGTAAGGTTTTTAGAAGTACCTATTTTTGATAGATTGAGACTGAGATCAGACTGTGAATGTTGTAAAAATTACGAGAATTGCCCTTTGGATATGTAGAAGCAGCATTTATATCCACCATGCATGTATAATGAATAGGACTTGTATAACTACAGACGCCAGCACATCAACCTACCCGAAACTGTCAAATTTTCCCAATCAACTTTGAACCTTATGGTTTAGCGATAAAGTTGAAAGTCTATTAAAGAAATTTGACAGATTGTAGTAGCTTGATGTGCTGGCGTCTGTACAATAGACAAGTAATATTCAAGCAACTCAGCAACTACATATCTCTTGTCACCATGGTATGGCGCCTTTCCCAGACCACACTGGCGACAAAATTCCTCATCAACAACAACGTATCAAGTAACGCTATAAATGCAACTGTAACCGTTATTTAGGTCTTGTAACAAGTTCCTGATAACTCCTTATCTAGAGCTGTACTAAGAAAGTGTCGATACACTATCTATCTAGTATTTATATGTGTCAGCTTAGTACTTGGTAGGTAGGTAGTCTTGACCGACTGTGCTGTTTCTATATCTGATTGCACTTAATTTCTTTTGTTTATGATTATAATTACTCGATAGTGAAATAACGTAAACAGTAGGTTTATCGATAAATCTTATCGTTTTCTTATTTTTTGCGTTTTTGATATCACAGTGGCATCACAGCTGAAGTAGAAAATTATCAACTAACTTTTGGAGGGCACTGCACTAAAATATCTATGTACTAGCTTCTGCCCGCGACTTCGTGCGCGTGAAATTTCTTATTCCCTCGACCCATCTCGTCGTATTGCATCACTTGCCCACGTCTCCTGCTCTATCACTTCGTTTCCCCATAGCGTTTTTGCTCGGCTCCTAAGGGTTATAGCGTGACGTTAAATAGCCTATAGCCTTCCTCAAGAATTGGGCTATCAAATGCAAGAAGAATTTTTCAAATCCGACTGGTAGTTCCAGAGATTACCTCCTACATACAAACATACCTCTTTATAATATCAGTATAGATAAGTGTGCCTTAACCAGCGTCCTTAACTTGGTAATCGGGTTGAACAAGGCGTGTAGCCTCTCCTAAGATGCTTCATCGCAATGAAGCATCTTAGGAGAGGCTTAACGTTCAGCAAGCCTACTCAGCTGTTAAGAACTGACCTATGATAATTAATGTAAACAGGTTTATTTGTAGCAATTCGAAGTAAATAACTATTAATCACTTTCTTTAATAGCCTATACAAATGGCGCAGTTACCTATGTATAAGTAGGTATCTGATAAGTACCTCGTAAGCCATTTCCGTGACTATGATGAGCTCTTCAACTTTTATCAAATCACATCGACAATTTTATCACTGACCCTGTAGTTTGGATAAAACCAGAAACCTGCAATAGACAAATAGATTGTATTATCAATCTCTTTGATCTACCGTTGTGTAGCTTAGTACCTACACTATCTGTAGGGTACCTATCGAAATAAATAAAGTAAGGCTGATTTACACGGTGCAAGTTACTTTCCTGTGGTACCAATACAATAAAAATGAAGCAACAAATGACTTGCATCGTCAAAACACTGTTTAGACAGTGAAACTTTTAAGTCAGCAACATTATCTTGTCTGCTAAAAACAACTGACGATCACCAGTACCCAGGTGTCCAGGAGTAATGGGAATGACAACATCATTCATGGTTAGTCATAAGACGTCTATCTATGTACAGACAGGATTTGATGATCACAACATCTAACCACTACTTAGTAGTAAAACATATTGTACTGTACCTATTTTTCAATTACAACAAGCATAAAAATAAACAAACAACACACACCAATCCAAACACGACTTTCTTCCGATTCTCCTTACTTGAACAACAGCCAAAAAAGCGTCAGATAAACCAATTAGAGTGTTCAGTCGAGAAATGTCCGTCAATAGTTTAATTTCCGACACACAGCAAGACGAATGGGTCCGCCATTTTATGCCGAGAACACTTTCATTTTATTTCAATGAGCTGAGCTGTCGTTAAGTGAGGCTTGAGATGAGGTGTCAGGTGTGAGGTTTGTCAGCAATGAGGGTTGGGAACTGGAAATTCGACGAGACCAATGCGACCAGACCTAATGGAATGAAAATAGCGAGAGAAAAGAACCGTGACCTCTTATAAGTCAGCTGGTATAGGCGCCAGGACATCAACCTACTACAATCTGTCAATTTCTTTAATAGATTTTCAACTATATCACTAAAGCATAAGGTTCAAAGTTGATTGGGAAAATGTGACAGTTTCGGGTAGGTTGATGTGCTGGCGTCTGTACATTAATAGGAAGTGGAAGTTGCAGCTGCAAAGTTGATACAATGCTATGAAATATTAAATTTATTTTGACATCTGTCTTTTGTAAGTATTCTCAGGACCTAAGGAGTACTTAAAGATCGTAGCAGGTAGTAGTGTTTTGTAGTTTCTGCCAATCCCCATGCGAAGAAAGCGTGAGTTTATATATGTATGTGCCTTTTGTAATTGTTGACAAGTTTTAAAGATGAACTATGCAAGTTGATGTTAAGTTACAAAGCGTCTTGTGGCACCTAACTTCTCCCAAAATAACTCAAAGCCAATTTTGCTTCAGTGTCGTACCTAAGCTAAGTAGGATCGACTGAAATAAACATTCAATGTCAAGCATCTTACCGTCACAAACCGTTTGGTTGAATCAACCCTTATTAGGGATAAGAGGTCTTTTATGGTCCTTAGAGCTCCAGTCACCACCAATTTGGGTATTTCCAAGTGTGATCTGGGTCAGTGAGTTTGTGAGTTGCTTTGATCATTTGATACCAAACATACTTTGAACGAAAAATATTGAAATGGTTCTATAACCTCTTAGCCCTTAACCCTTAATACTTGACTCCCCACTGGCCGGTTACTCTTTAAAGCTAAAGTGGCAAAATATCTTGAGGAGAGTAACAAGGTGCATTATGTTCACAAAATCAATAATCGATCGCTTCTGCTTGCAAAGTAGCATTAACTTTCTCTAATGCATTTTACACAAATTAATAGAGAAACAACGAATAAATTAGAATAGGTAAACATTCAACACAACATAATAAAACTAATATCCACCTGCTCATAACTGTTCATAAAATATGCAACGACTTTAATATTTCCACCCTCTGTATGCAAATTGGAATTTTCAACCCTCACAGACTTGACTAAAGAGTAATTAAAAAAAAAAGTTCGAACAAAAGAACGCGAAAAATAATTATTCGAACAAAAGCTTTGGTTAAATTGAGCGTAGATTTTGGGACAGTTGAATCTTTTGTGTCATCCAAAAGAGTTTTATATACATTTTATAGCTTATCGCAAGTCTGGTAATCCTTATCAGTAACCTTGCTCAAATAGATTGATATTTATTATGATACATACAATAGTGAGATTATTGATAAATCATAGGTACATTATTTATAATAACAAACCCACAGGTAGCGAAGATCTCAATAATGAATTAGCTATAGAAAGCCAAATAGTATGTAATCATAGTTCAAGGCTGATTAATTTTCAACTACGATGGATTACCATTACTAAAGGTGCGGTCAAAAAGAGAAACCTATTGATAAATAAAATATGCCCATCAAAAATTAATCAAAATTTGATGTCAAGCAAGATAAAGTAACATTTTATGGACGATTAGTATCGTAAAGATCAACCACAAATACTCGAACACATAAACCATTCGCCAACGAGAATCTAAACGGAACACAAGTAGCTACTATCAATGTCTCAATCAACATTTCTCTGCGATTCCTTGATACGAAATCACAACCTTCACATAAACACCGTGATGTAACAATAGATAGAACTAACAAATGCTCATTCACAACTGGTTCTCAGATAAACAGATCTAATGCAAAAACAGTACAACTTGACAATTGAAAGTGTATACTTTTCTATAACGGATTCGCAACATTCAATTACTAATACACACTGCTCTGCCCTCTAATGACAGGTCATGATGACGTACCAGGCAGTCAAGATCTAAGTAGAAACGATTGATCATTTAAAGTACATTACGACGTTGATGAAGATGTAGATACAGGAGATCGTGTAAAAGAAGCAATGGACATTAGAGAAGTGTTAACAATCGGAGAAAGGGAAAAGGCATTGGTAGTGTCGCCCGCAGCAAATCCGAGCGGAACTAATAGTGATATTTCGATACAATGCGTCGTTATTGCTCCGAGAGATTTAATCAGAACATAACTTATTGAGACAGCTATATGTTCTTGATGGTAGAGATATTGTTTTAGGACAGCAGGAACAAAATTTAATGTTTCTACCGTAGTGCGCTGAGGAAATATGCATATCGGTAACAGATATCTACGGCTCAATGGACAATTTATTTCAATAGAAATTAATTAGTTAAGTAATTTGCTTTATTATCTATTCCGTCAAGTTATGTCAGTCTCGCTTTTTCTAGAAAGCACGTAAAGATTTAATTGTTTCTAAATTACAAACTTAATCTCCCATATTCTCATGCACCTATTTATAAACAATGAGATTAATAACCATAAGACGTAATGACACGTTTTCTCTTCTCATATTTTATGAACAGTTATGTACGAGGTTTATTAGTTATATTAACTAAAAAAAATACTTACACCGTAAAATTACAGAAGCAAAACATGTGAGTAATCTTGGTAAAGTCGCTAATGATGAGCAAGCTTAAAGCAAATGAAACGAATAACTGAAAGCATGGAATGCAAATTCGCAAGAGCATGGCAATGAAGATGCGAATACTAAATAAATAAACAATGCCTACGCAACAAGCGCTGCATCTGATACAAGAGCTGATGCTAACCATGCAACGACCTTGATATTGAAAACGCGACAAGCCAAAAATGAAAGTGAAACAGATTTGTTTTCTCTTTTAACGGTTACGTCTCTGATGACTTAACTAATAAATACCATCTAATTCCGACTTTACTTCAAAGTAATCGAGTTTCGTCTAAATAAAACGATTTTCTACTTCATAGATTTTTATATCAGACATTACGAAAGAGATTCGATAGCTCTTAACAATAATATTAACGATTTTATAAAATTATGAACAAAAGGCATCGTTTCAATTGTGTGTCTACGTTTCGATATCATAATCGGTTTAATTTTTTGTGTTGCACTATCGGTTAAAGTAACCGAATCATCGGATTAAAACAGACTTTTTGGTTCACTGTCTTAAGTGCCAGTTGTAAACAACTTTGTTTGAAACTAAGTGTGTTTGGGTAACCTAAAAATAGTAAGTGCAGCTACCAAATGTGTGCATAGAGCTTAGAAAACTTCTTCCAAGTGGCGTGGTATAAATAGTCGGATTGGATGCAGACGTAGATCACGTAGAGGTAATACATCAACACAGTAAACTTCTAATTGAATCTATGTATAAACCATATGTTTAATTAGTAATCGAATATTTTTTCAACACTTCCGCTATGCAGTTTTAACCTTAATGTCAGTAATAGATTTTTTTGTCTTCATCTCCACTCCTGCAGTGAGCCGTGTGCCCGTGAATATATGTAGTTTCTTATCAATCAAAGGAATGCTGAGCAAGTTATGTCTATCATCAGATTTATGATTGAAAAAGTGTCACAGACACTTTCAAAATACAGCCTGTGAGCCTCATAACTTGGTCACAGTCAAAGTCACGAAATAACTACACCAAGATCAAAGATACAGTGAATAATGAATCAGAATCATATTAATTCAATGATGGCCTATGAACATCTGTTAGATGGGTTGCATTGTTTAAAGTACCTGCAAACCAAGTGAAAACAATAACCATTGTACTGAATGCACTAGCTTTCATTCTTGTGACCTTGTTAGCTCATTGACTTAAGGCCTTATTAGGTCAATTTTCAAAGCTACGTAACAATACAATATTGTAATTTGTAATTAAAACACGCTCCTTGTACTATTGTTGAAGGTCGCACGTGATTGGTGCTTATTTCATTTTCGACTCTTAGCTTCGAATGCACAATAAATACTTTATCTGTGATTACACAAGCTGCAGCTTTCTGAATCTATTCCAAATAATTCAATACCTATATTCCCATGTCATAAATAAGTTTGCCTAAGTCCATATTTGTAAAAATACAAAACGAATAAGCTCCATTCTTAGAACTCATCTCCTTTTGTATAAGACATTAAAAGTACATAAAAACTTCCATATTTGGTTTCACACAATTCTTTCGCTCTACTTGCCTAGATTTTACGCATTTGGTCACCCGTCGTCACCATAATTACAGTTGTCCAAATATAATTTCCTCTAAGACTATCATTAGCGTCCACTATTTAAGCGAATGTGTTTCTGTTTCCTTGAACTTGTGTTTTCAAAATGAAATATGGTTTTCTTTTTATTGCTTCAAGCGACTTTCAAACGAAGTGTTGGATTAAAAGCTTGTAATTATATATCATTAGTGATAGATTATCGCCTACGCGTCATAATCATTATCGTTTTCTTTCCCTTCTCACAACTCTCACACTTGTAAGATCAGCAATATCTAACTGAAAGATAATCTTGGGACATCAAAGTGGTCTTGAAAGAACTTCATCGTTATTATTTCAAAAATGCTATTGCAGTATTGGAAACAATAAAAATTCACACTTCACTACTAATCAGAGGCTTGCATCTGTGAGAAAAAGCGCGGTGTACATATCTATTAATTTCGTTCTCACATTTCTTTAGCGAATTCCTTTTAAGTACAAATCAACAAAAACTTGACTAAGTGTGTACTTTTAGAATTAGGGCGGCCCTTACACGACCTTCTTCTCATATCTCGGTCAGGGAGGTGCTAAGGAACGGAAATCTGAATAATTGTACCTCCACACAATTGGAACAATGGCACAGAAGTGCATTCACAATTAGCGGCTGCAGGGGCCTTTAATTAAGGCCTGCAAATCATTATCATTACCGTGATCTTAATTGAATGAAAAGGTGTGAGATTCTATCGATTAACCGGCTATAGGTCAACAAGTAATTGTTTAATACCATTGACATTAATGCAACACTTCATTTGAATACAGGTTAATTAAGCGAAGATACAAACATAGTGTTGAGTTTAGGGTAACATTTTGTATTATCAATAAATGTTGCAATCAGTGAAAGAGATCATTGCGATATATGTATATTGTCGTCATTGGCATCATGTAGGTGTATATACAAAGGTTATTTTTTCTAACATATGGCCTTAAAAAAGTTTCTTAGATCAAGTCCACAAGCACATGTTTACTCAATAACAAATAGAAAATGAATCGCTCTAACACTTTCACCTATTACTTACAGTCGTAGAAAATAACAGAAACGCACAACCCAGCTACCAGCGGGATCATCGATCACCTTGCACAATACAGACCTCGACATAATTCTTCAAAATCGTAATAATACTCAATCCACTTCAATAGTCCGTAAACAGATGTCTGTCGGTCAATATTTACTAGCTATTCAAATAGGACCACAAACGATGCAGCGAAGGCCACACATGCTGAATACAATCTTAATGCTAAACTCTCTGTAATGAATGTACGCGTAATATAAACACCTATTAATCCACACGAACCTTGCGTTCAAAAGTTTTCGTTTAAACCTATACATGATTTTAATAAAGGCAATGATTTATTACTTTCATTCAATTTCGAAATTACCAATCTTTGCATGTTTATCAAATGCGATGAAGTTATTACGCGAGATTATACACGAACCAAATTATTGTGAGAACTCGATGAATTATCAGCTGGAGCACGATTGACAGTTATTAATGATAAAGAATGATTCGTAATTTATGGCAAAGCACACGTTACTTCTGAAGGTTGTCAGTTACCTATGTGTCAAGGTGTTATGGACAATTTGACGATACATGATCTCTGTGACGAAGTAATAAGCTGTAATAAAGTTGACAACGCGTGTTTCACAACATATAGGTAGGTCTACGTCTAACCTCGAGGCCGCATTTTGTTTAATCCCGTCTTAATAAACGTTTATTAAACAAGCGATTTGTCTAGTTACGACATTGATTTTGTAATATTTAAGAGCTAATATGCCGAAAATGGTTGCATCGGTAACAGAAGCATTGTTTGTTGTTCCCATGCCCATGACCTGTGCCTAATTTGTGTCTGTAATTGAAGAATAAGTAACGGTGTTAAAATATAAAAGAAACGTGAATTGTATCGTGATATTTTGAGAGGTATTGATATTGCTCGTGAGATATGGTGAGAGGTACTGCTACAGGTCACGATAATGCATTGACTTAAAATAGGAATGGTCGACAGGTTGCAAACTCATGATGTTGTGACTTGTGACCTCCAACCACGGTATGTTTCATATATGACAGTTTAAGTTTTTGTTCTGCCTTTATTTGACTCTTAGAAAATTCTTCTATTTCATACTTCTATCAGGCTGTCATAAGAACTTCAAACAACATTAAAACCATCGGTGTTATTCAAGGTAATTTAGTTCAACTTCATCGTGGAAATATATACAAAATATATACAAAACAAGCTGTGAAATTTCACGTTCAAGTAGCAAGAGTATGGATTTATCGATACTTACATCTAGACACCTGTTTCGAACGCTATCGTTGCATCACTAGATAATCTTGTCAGAATGACATACAAGACGATAGTTATCTCGAAATCAAATGTAAAGCAACTGCTGATATTAAAAATGTTGATGGAATTAAATGAATAAGAAAGTATTTGAATTTTGCAAATGTAAATTAAAATAGCCTTCAAGTGCAATATGCATTTGAGTTGGTCTTGTGTGTGTGTTCATATGGGAAATTTTAATGTATGTGAGTGGTTTGATTTAATTAAAATGTGAAGCAGCGGAAAAAAATTATTAAACTTTCCACATGTTATTATAATATAAATTTGAGTGGTTGACTCTCTGACGTAGATGGGTTACTTCTGTCAGATTAATGAAAAGACAATTCGAATTTACTTGCTCAAATATTTTTAATGATTTCACTGCGACTATTGGCAGATTATTTTTGAAATTCAGTCTTTCCGAAATATTAAAAGCGATGTACATTTCTCACGCCACGCCGTACCTATATGTCAACCGTCACGGCTTCACCGCTAACGATTGGGTCCAAAATACCGTTGAGTTATGCATAATTTTTCACGTTCCGTAATGTCATTACAATGACGTGACTTTAACACCATAGACCACCTTAAACACAGGTTATGTTCAGTAATTGCTTAGAAGATAACACACCGCGGTTTTTTGTTTCATATTATTATTATATGTTATCGTGAATTAAGGCCACTGACCGCAGATAGTCTTCAAAAGTAAGTACAACAGCCAGTAAAACCAGATTTGAATCATCAAAAAAATTGGCAGTAGTAAAAACTTCTCTTCTGTGTTACTACTGTGTTATGATGGGCATAACTTTGTATGTGTGTAATTTTGCTTGTATCTTTGGATCTTTAAATTTTACTGACTTAACAGCCACCTCACCGGCCCATTTGGTTTAATCTACCTTGATTTTGTCAGTGTTAACTTTTTAGATTTAATATTCTTCTTTGCTCAAGGAATCTTTTTTAGGAACAGTCCAACTAGTTCCATAATATAGGGAGTCTCGGTAGATTCTGCAGTAGATGGTGGTGATCGTGGTGATGGTGTATTCTATTCTATTCTAGATGCTGTTAACCATTAAATTGATACAGTCTCAGTCACTTCCTAGAATACAACCACGCACGAGACGATTAGGTAGCATGATTAAAGGAAGACCACACATCAAATTAAAACTTGATACCCTCAAATCTCTCAAGTTAGACACAGCCTCCATCAAAATTACACTTTTTTGGCTCCTAATAAGCAGCAGATGTTAAAAAAACCCAAACGGACTAATGTTACAAAATATCTGGTTACACAGTCCAATCACGTTGAGTATAATAAGCCGACAATATGGATGGCCTTCAGTGATACTAACTGATGAATAAACATATTAATGTAAACATATCGACACGGCCGTACGAATACACTCGTCACCAGGAAGCTAAAAGTTTGACAAACAAACTTGTTTTTGATGAATTCGGTGATGATCTAAGAATTGAAGGTAAGCGGTAAGATCATAAGATAAGTACCTACCGCTGTATCAGTTTGATGGACTTTAAATAAATCTAATCTCTGCTTATAACTCTTAACCACAATAATGTCAGTAACGCAAAATCTAAATCTTAGATCTCGGTTAAAAATTACGGCCAGGTGGTAGAATATTGAAAATGAATAAGCAACAGAAAAAAATCACAATAGGAACATGTCGTATAATACGCAAGAAATATTCAAAGTCGACTCAAGCGAATTAAATTGTAGCACCATTTTCAATGCACAGAAAAACTTGAGTTCAAAATGAATGAATATACAAAACTTATAGGTTCATAGCCTACAGCCATTTTGGTCTTTTATCGGTTTTTGCCCACATAACGGAAATCGAGACTGATCCAATTCATATCAAGATTATCAATAGAAAGTTTGCAGGAACAGTTCTAGTACTAAGCGAAGATAACTAGTGGCTACATTGTATTGACAAGACCCCAGAATACATTGTCAATGAACTTATGCAAACGATCTCTCTGCCGACATGTTGTGAAAGTGTTTCTAAAATTGAAGTTTAAACATTTGAGGTCAATATTCAATCAATACATCATGTAAAAAGACGAAATGATTGTTTACTTTTTCGTTTTGCGTCGACAATTCATCCGAAATGTCAATATTTGCTGTACGAGCTGTGGGTTCAATGTTTTTGATGCACGCGTGTTTGAGAGTGTCTGGACAATTCTCGGGACTTACACCCCAAATATTTATATAACATAATGTAATTTTACAAATACGTTCAGGTAAGCATGAATCAAAATTCACAGCCCAGCAGCATAACCTCATTGATGTTCATAAAGAATACATGAATGAAATGAAAATAGTGGAACATAAAGATGCCAGATTGCTAGCCTTAACTCCAATATAACTAAAAGCCGGTAAAAAAATCTATCAAGTTCGCTGTACTAAGCCTCCGGTTAGTAGAAAAATCCGCAAAGTGCGATGACTTTTAAATTCTGTTCGATAACCACCTATTACATCAAGCGATTGGTTCTAGAGAATATATAAAAGAAAAAGATTATAGAGATAAAGAACACGAAATAGTATCTATTGTAAGCGAAGATCGTATAGCTAAAGTAAATAAGGCGTTATTTTTTATTCTCTGTAATTCGACCACCTGAGTTAAGGAAACGCACGACTGACTCGGCCTACGGTCAATATTTCTTCAAATCACGTAACACTATGTGCAGATTGTTTGTTAATAGAATTGAACTAGATTAAGCTAAAAAACAAAGTGAGTTGAAGAAATGGTCTCATTCGCGAGTTTGGCTCCAGTAACAATAAATACGATGTAAGTAATGAAGAAGATGGCTTCAATGGCGGAGTTACAGAAGAGATAAATTATATATTTCAGCGTACATATTGACTCTAGAAAAATATCAATAATACATAGGTAACGAAACAAAAGAGAGTACTGCAGTAGTTTCTATTAGTAATGTTCAATTTATACATATAATAGGTTTCATATTAAAATATAAAAGAGCTAACAATAAGAAAGATAGCCCATTTACTAATCAAAGAACCCAAAAGTAATTAGATAGCGTTGCAAAATTTCAATTAACTGTCAACTACCAACTAGCCAGGGTGCCGCAGAATTTCTAAAGTTATCCGCAGCTAGGTTCGGCCTTGGCATTATGACCTGTGAAAATGTAACCTTGTGAAACGCTAAAATGTAGTTGTATTAATATTTCTTAACTAATCTTGATCTGACGAAACGAATTCTGCATTAGAACGTCATTTTACCGAAAGTCAAAGGTCTTCAAAGTTTAAAACATATATAGCATCTGTAGATGTCAAAAATAATTTCACTGAGATTAAAAATAGAATATTCAGAGCACATTACTAACGCTCTGCCGAGAGCGAATTTGACATCGAAGTAAAAAATAATAAAGTTAACGTTGCACTGCTTTTTTTTTACTTCACAAAGCGCTCAATAGTCGTTTTTTGGTTCAGTTTTTGCACATCTGTTCGGTCTGAAATAGACTAACAGACACATGGCACTTTCAATTGATGCAAAATACTCTGAGGTCGAGTGAGTCTTCTCAATATGCAAACATGCAAAAAAAAGCTTTACAAATTGAACGAATTACAGATCCGGTAAAGGTGCACTGACTCGAAACGTTTTTCTCCTGTTCCATTATTTATAATTTAAAATCTTTATTTGTTTCAGAATGCTGTATTGGCTATAACGACTAACAATTTGGAAAGTATTAAAATTAATTGCAGTTTGCATGTGTTAAACGCCTTTCGTAATTTCCTTTCTTGTTAGCTCAAGATTAAAGCTATATCGACAATCAATGAATTCGCTGACTACTTCAAGTAGACAAAAGACTATTGTTTACTTTCTGACCGACTTATTTTTTGCTGTCTCTACAGGCCGAATTAAGTCGTCTGATGGAAATATTAGATCACTTTTTGTTTTGACAAGGGCAAGGACGATTACAAAATTCTGTTTTATAATTCCATTATGCTCCAATTTGCAATTTTTTACCCATTACGCATGTTCTGCATCGAGTTTTGTTTTATAGTCATCAGTTTCGAGGTCTTTGAACTGCAATATAAAACAATACTTACTGAAATTTTAACAGCACTTTTACTTGGAAGCCGACCTTAAAATGTTGGGACAACGTCCGGCCTTCCGTGTTAAGCGTAGAATCCAGTCACTCACACTGAACACACCACTATGAAAATCAAGTTAGCACTTCACGAAAGTCCTGGCACGGCGGGGTCCGAGACTAAACCCGTTCCGGAGGATACCGAATTCCGGTTTGAGAAGGTCACTTTTCGCGTTCGCCGGGTTCAAAACAGACTGTTCCAATTCAACAATGTGCGGGTTGAAAGGAAAGTCTAGGAAAGTTTCGTGTGTCGGGCGAAAACTTTTTTCGCGATGTCGGAGGTTCGGCGTCGTCGCGCCTCACGACACAAGCGTCGCGGGCGGTAGCACGGTGCAGACTGGCGCGCGATGTAAAACTACAGCAGTGTGCAGTCGAAGCCTCCTCGTCACCACATGGACGCTTGTGTGTGCGCAGACTTGCAGATTCCTCTACCACTGTATTGAAGCGATGCGTTCGTTGGCTTTAAAGTTTATCCATTGCTGCTTTAGTAGGCATCTGTAAACGTAACATTTGAGAATTTCTTGGGATGGTAGATGAATTTTCCGTGTGCGTTGACACAGGACATGTGAAAAGTATATCCGGGCGAGGTATCAGGTTCTGGAGGTTTGCTCATTTATTGTTATGGGCCGCAGTCGGGTGCATAGTTTTATGAAATTGGCTTTTTGTTCGTACCGTCTGGCTGGCAGGTCCCTCTGGGCTGCGTCGTAAAGACGCATTAGGCTCGCCGGCCACTGAACTTTGCTCGTATTTTCATTAGCGCGTTTTAATTTAAAGTATCGATAGCTTAATGTAACGAAGAGTGGAAAAGTATTTTTTTTTAATTAATTGATACATTGACGGTAGGCGACTAAACTATGATTTTAACCACGTGTGTCATCATGTTAGCCAATATATCTACTAAAACAAGCAGAGATGATATCGTACACCAAAAAAATTTAAACAACGGTCACGGTGATTTGAAAAGGACACAATGTATGGATGTAAAATTTTAACCCAACCCTACATTGTAACTCGATATTGAATCTAACCCACCCTAAAATGAAACAAAGACCTTCAAGGTCGGCAGTCATGTCAACACCCACAAGAACACATAAATGGCGAAATTGATTATGCTACTAAACAACTAGTAAAATCAAGACTAATAGATTACAACATACCCAGAATCTTTTACTATAAGAATAGAGGAGGCTTATGTCCAGCAGTGGACGTCTTCCGGCTGCATGAAGAATTACAGCAGAATATAATTGATAACTTTACTTAATCAATATTGCTTATAAGCCGGTAGTTAATACGCAAGGTGACAGCTAGTCCTATGCCGTTCATATAGTACTAATTACACTCATTTATGGCGATATATAATTAGTAGAGTATGGACATTCTCACTTCTGGTATATAAATAGAGTTATACTTGTAGTATCTGTTTATGCTGTACCTATTATTTCTAACTTATTAATTAGGGTTGTTGGAATTCTACAATTATTTTTAACTTCATCGTAAGTATTTTGGTTTGCATCGTTATACGTGTGTTAAAGATTTGAATGTAGAGGTGCATGGTTGGTGGCGCCATCTCTTTTTAGGACAACACTAAATGTTTAATGTTACATTGCTTGTTGTCTAACGATTTAATTCTGATTTTATTCATCTACTACATACTCGTACGTTCTCAACGTGGACGAAAGCGCCCCCTCGTGGGCGCTTGAAACTTTCAGGTGGCAGTAGAAGACCCAGAGAAGATTATATATCCTATCTTACAACTAATAATATTACACGTTTAAATATAATCGTGGTAGATTCGCGACAGATGGTAAGTAAAAAAAAAAGAGGAGCTTTAAAAAAAAAAAACTTAAAGTGTGCGTTGGGCTAAATAAGGTGGAGAGACTATGATCTACTACGAATTTTTCATCGAGCAGTTTTACAATAACAAAACTTTTAATTTGAAGATAGTGTCTGTTTAGTCGTCACTGCAAACCAAGATGTCATATCGTCCTTCACCTACTAAATAGTAAACAGTCAAAGAGACACAATGGTGTCTATAAGTCCATTCATAAACACATAGTCAATCGAAGTAGATAACAATCTATTGGTAGACATTTAATACGTCTAACAAATACTGTTACGCGCAGGACTTTAACTAACAAGTAGGTTACTGGACACCGAACACTATATTCTGCAACCAACCTACATTTAGACGTCACAAACCCATTACTTAAACATAAACCCAAAACGCCAAAACACACGTCCACCTACATAACCAACAAACTTTCCTACTTTATTTGCGTAAGAAATTCGCACAAGGAAAACATTCAAAACATAATAGGTTCCTTACCAGGCGACAGTAAAGGCGTGACTACAAAACATCTGTTACATTACATTACCCACAAAATGTTCCAACTATCCCACGCTCCAAATTAAACCTAACCTATGAATAATAAAATAAACAGGAATTTCATATTGATATTGTGGGCTGGGCTTTAGTCTGATTTATTTTAACATTTACTGAATATTGGTTCAAGCGGACACTCTGTTGTTGCAGTTAACCCTTAAGCTAAACTTTACTTAGTTATTGCTAAACTGAGGAGTCTTGTTACTTTGTTGTTTAAGTTTATTTGAAACGTTTATTTACAATCTTCTTCGATTTGTTTATTATTATGGTTTGTCGCTGCACGCATTATTATCATGCCTTCTATAATATGGACACCACAATCCTACTAATATTATAAATGTGAAAGTTTGTGAAGATGTTTGGATGTTTGTTACTGAATCACGCGTAAACTCTTAAACAGATTTGGACGAAAATTGGCACACAGATAGTTATAACCAGGAATAACACATGGGATACTTTTTATCCCGATATTCCCACGGAATCGACACTTATGCGGGTGAAACTGCGGGGCGCAGCTAGTACGACAGTAAATGAAAACACTGGCTATAGATTACTATAGCCATTGTTTACATTTATTGTATTTGATCAAATGAATCCTAGCACCGAAATTCAAAGAGAGAATTTTTCAAACAAACTAAAAAGTAATGATAAAGTGACTATATTTTTTGTCAAACTTTGACTAACTATATCTTTGACTAATTATTGGATACCTGTCTTTGATTGAATTTTTGTACGCAGACTGGGAACGTCATTAGATATACGCAGTTTAATTTATTGTCGGCTCTACCTTGTATTACTATCGATTTCAACATCTTTTTCATCGACTCTGCTAACTACATTCACGATTGGACATAGGTTATGCAAGTTTTGCAAATCAAAAAACCCAAATCACCACCATGTTTTCCTTGTATGGCACGTTCGAGTTTCGATAACATAATATGTATAACATAATTTAAATATTTGGCACGGTCACATCCATGCCAAATAAGTATTTAAATTATTCCAAGAAATTAATAAGATAACTTTAGTGAAATCATCACATCATTAGGGATATTTAATATTTCCTCAAACTCAACTTTGCGACGAAAAATCACGCTGAAAATGACGAAAACATGGTCAAATAAATAACGAACTACTTATGTTTAATACATCCTGTTAAATCAACAAAGTTGTAATAAATTGCAGTCAGTAAAGTATTGGTTAAACTTCAAAGACTACCGCTTCTTTTCATATACACAAGCTTTACTTGATAGACAAGTAAGATCAATATTGCAATTACCGCTGACAAAAGCTTAATAATGCATTAAACAAGATGGCGCGTTTCAGACAGGAAACACACTTTTATTACTATTTTATCATTATTCAAATCAATCAATTCATGATCAATTTTGACTTCAAAATCACTTTAATAACCTCTCTAAAATTCAACTCGTAACTGAATGGGTAACACCATGTTTATGAATCGAGAATTTGAAATTGAAACATTACTTATGGGGATTACAGGACCTAAACGCAAAAAAACGCAAGTTTAATGCCTAAAAGTATATGATTAACTACAGTAAACAAAATCAGAAAAATATATGATATTCTTCAGGATATATGTGCTAGATAGATAGTGTTTTGAAAACATAATACTTACAACTAATTTGATACGATAGAAAAAATCATGAAGATACCTCTAAAAACTTTCTTTTCACAATAAAGACTATACATACAATCATTCTGATTTTTTTTGTCAGATTATACTACAAACAATATACTAAAGCACTTGTATTTTAATTTTTTAGTCCAAACAATAGATTTTTTGTAATTAGATAATTGCTACATATTTTGCAATAAATTACCAGCGTTGTCATCGCGCTTCTCGTTCTTTTCTATGCAGTCCGACAGTGACCGCGCTTTAGGTCATTTTTTTTTATGGATGGATTTAGGTCATGGCCCCATAAGGTGACTCCGTCAATACAGCTCGCGAAATTCAAAATTTATTATATTTTGCAAAGAATTTTCGAATTTAATTGACATTCAACTTAAGTAATGCTAAAGTAGCGTTTGACAAGTTATCAACTTTGAATTCTCAATTCAGAAACTGGGTGAAAGTCTTTCATCAATTTGCTTATCAATGTGTCATTAAATCATGTTCTATTGTGCCTACAATCTACATTATCTCTCCGTTAGTCATGCATAGTGTACCTAATTTAATAAAAGCAAATAAGGTAATAGTTTTTTAAACAAAAAAGTTAAAGCACCGTAAAGTGGGCCCCTTCACTTAGCCACTGTGGGCTCATTCCGAGTCGCCGTGACGAAATGTCCCAGTTCAGTATTCACACGGTCCCTTCTCTGTAAATTCGCATAATTAGGGGGATATACAAAACAATATAAATTAGCAGATTACGCTACAATGGTAAATTATGCGGCGCTCAAGAATTGTTTGACGGTATACTTCATGAGAGGAAACAGTAGCCGCACTTTTGTATTCAATTTTAAAACAAAAGATAGCTGTTAGCTTTTTCGTCGTCAGGTGGTTCTGGCATTAATTACCTACCGTTCATGATGTGCAATGGGCCATACAGAACTGTTACTGGAGAGGTACGAACAATGTTTGATGATTTTAAATATATGACAGTGGCTTTATCCCAGTGGCGGATTTACCAATAGGCTGAGTATTCTAGAGTCTAGGGCGACAAAGGATGATGAGTCAGAACGTCCCCCCAACCTTACATTGACCAACAGGCTTAAAATGTATCTCATTCGAACCGCCTTAGCAAGCGGATCAATTTTTACTATGACGACATCTCTCAAAAGTGCGGGATATTCCGAGAAAATCATGTTTTAGTGTTAATTTCGTCACAACGTCCCCCCAACCCTTACATTGACCAACAGACTTAAAATGTATCTCATTCGAACCGCCTTAGCAAGCTGATCAATTTTTACTATGACGACATCTCTCAAAAGTGCGGGATATTCCGAGAAAATCATGAGTTAGTGTTAATTTCGTCACAACGTCCCCCCAACCCTTACATTGACCAACAGACTTAAAATGTATCTCATTCGAACCGCCTTAGCAAGCTGATCAATTTTTACTATGACGACATCTCTCAAAAGTGCGGGATAATAATATTCCGAGAAAAATCATGTTTATATGTTAATATTTTTGGCACAAAATAAGAGTTTGTAAGTAAACCATATTTTTTGATTTTCAAACCTCTCAAGATCAATTAGGAGATGCCATTGAAAAAACAGAAAACGTCATTCGTTACTCGTCCAATTTTTTCTATTCCTATAGGCAGGCAGTTGTCCCACCGGCGGCGATGAACGATTAGCGAGTAGAACTAGCAACTGAAAACGAGTTGGTGAGCAGCGAGCAGCGTGTGTGTAGTTCCGATAGTTTTGTCGCTGGGCTATCAGCGAGTTTTCGAGTGCGACGGGTGATTACTCGCACCACTCGCTCGGGGCGGTTAGTCTCACAGGGGTTTCTCTCGGCGTGAGCTCTGACCACCAAGCGACCATCGCTGAGCGAGTATCGCTAGGCGAGTATTATCTTTGATAGCTCTTGTCGCTCAGCGACAAACCAGTGAAGCGAGTCCTCGCCGGCAGTGCGAACAGTCAGCGATCAACTGTTAATATATACATCTCTTTTGTTTACACGGAATGTATATCTATTGTACGTTTCTTGAGCGAGAAAACAGCCGACATCGACAGTCAGTCGCTTCCTCGCCGGCGGCGGTGGGACAACTGCCATATGCTCGTCCACGTCGGAGACGCGGGTGTCTTCGTCTTGGGCGAGCTTGAATCCCTCACTGCACTCAGGATTCAAGTCTTAACTCCCTCGCTTCGCTCAGGAGTCAACTCAAACCTAGAATCCTTCGTTGCGTTCAGGATTCAAAATAGCGCCCGCGACAACAAGACACTACTTTATCCCAAAATAAATAAAACGATTTTTTATTTTATTTCTAAACCCCATGGATTTTGGAGTTAAAACTGGTTGCTAGTATTTTTATAGATCTTTATGAACCTGATAACACATACAAAAGATCTGTTGCAGGGCGGGGGACGAGCCTAGCGAATTAGAAAAATGAATAAAACGATTTTTTAATTTTCATTTTATTTCTAAGCCCCATGGATTATAAAGTTAAAAGTGGTGGCTAGTCTTTTTATAGATCTTTATGAACCTGATAGCACATACAAAAGATCTGTTGCAGGGCGGGAGACGGGCCTAGCGAATTAGATAAATTAATAAAACGTTTTTTTTAATTTTCATTTTATTTCTAAGCCCCATGGATTTTGAAGTTAAAACTGGTTGCTAGTCTTTTTATAGATCTTTATGAACCTGATAGCACATACAAAAGATCTGTTGCAGGGCGGGGGACGGGCCTAGCGAATTAGGAAAAATTAATATTAACGATTTTTTAATTTTTCGATTTTTTAATTTTTATTTTATTTTTAAACCCCATGGATTTTGAAATTAAAACTGGTTGCTAGTCTTTTTATAGACCTTTGTGAACCTACTAATACATAAAAAAGTTCTGTTGAAGGGGGGGGACGGGTCTCATACAAATATGGTCATCGTTCTTTGGGGCTAACATTTTTTTTAAATGTCTTACTGAAATTAAAAAGATTAATATTTATATACCTACCATGTTTTTTTTGGAAAGAATAAACAAAGTCAGTCAAATTCAGGCTTCTACCGTAGATTTTATCACAGTTGCCGATCTTTACAAATCTCTTTGCAAGTTTTTCTTAGCTGATGAACGAGAAAATTTTAAGTATTTTTAAGAAGAGGCGAAGCAGTATTCAAAAGACATGGGACATTATTGTAGAGGTCGGTAGGGGCGGCAAAATTTGAATAGCCTACTGGCGGCAAATGTGTAAATCCGCCACTGCTTTATCCCGATAAAGGCATAAACTACATGTTCTCATAAAAGTTCCCGTCAATGCGATGGATGCTGGCTGGATATAAATGAAAACTTAATATCAGTCTACAATATAGACCAGCCTCTTTGAGGTTCTTCTCTATTTGCTCTAGTTTGCATTATGTAAATGTGATTCCCACGATGCATAAATCAATTCAACCCTAATTGAATACCAATTGAAGAAATTAGGTTATTGACGTGCGTAAGCATTGAGATTGAAATCTATTGTGGCCTTTATGTTGCATACTACTTTAAATATTGCTAACTGGCCTGTATCTTTTGGGTCATTGACCCTATTGCCATCTGACTTCTCAGGCACTATTGAATCTGTATTCCTAGTACCCCTTTCACGAATGCCAAGTAAAATGCTATAGTCACTATTATCACAACGCCATCGACTTCTATAGAAGTTGTTAATGCGTCATGTAAGCATTTTGCTACTAAACTAGTATAAGAAATCAGACTCGTACACGAAGGGTTCCATAACACGTTTTTTGTACGGAGACCCCTCTAATTTTTAACTTTATTTTATTTTTATTATGTTTGGTTATAGCTGCAATAGAAATACACAGTATGTGAACATTTTAACTGTCTACCTATTACGGTTCATGAGATGCAGCCCGCTGACAGGCAGACGGACAAACAAACAGAAGTATAGACGGACGGACGGGCAGATGGACGGACAGCGGAAGCTTAGTAATAGGGTTAGCACACGTTGGTACGGAACCCTAAGCAGCATCTAGACAAAATAGGGTTAGATGGCAAAAATACATTATGTTTATCTGTATTAAGGGTTTACTGTAACGAATATCTGCTTCGTCGTATTATATTATCTGTGGCTTCGTAGAGGGGGTTATAAAGAAGAGGCAATACGATGCATGGCATTGCATTTTTGACAACTGAGGATCCTGTGAAACCAGTAAGGTAAGTCAGTTCCGTCGAAATATCTAGCCCCAATTCTATCCTTTCTCGCTTACCTTTCCTCGTCTCCATTCGTGTTCATTACCTACAGGCGACAACTCAAAATATTCCACCTGTTAACAAAACAATACTCCAGTTGCTTGATAGGAAAGCCGGCGAGACAAGTGGGCCGCGACCGCAACAAGGTTATCTTAAGTAGCACCTACTTACTGGCAAGATTATATGGCGTACGGCTAGTGGGTTATTACCTTCGCACTAGTTCTGTTCTGTGTGATGGAGGGCCAATAGGATGTTGCCAGGAAGCGGAGATGAGCGTATCAGTAGTCATTGTTGGCACTTCATCTAGGTAACCGGTTGAATACCGTAATTGCAGAAACAATTCGTACAAAGTGTTTAGTTGATGTGTGGGTTCCAGTGCCTTAGGCATCTTCTGGGCACGCTCGTTCCACCATAGACCTCATCCATCGCTTTCCATCAGGCATGATCGAGGTCAAGAGCGAGCCCATTTAGCAATAAAAAAAACAATTAATAAGCCTCCTTCTGGCGCAGTCGGGTAAAAAGGCATTGTGTCTCGCTTGGATCCTCCAAGTCGAAGGGTTTATAGACCCTAATGTCGGGTGACGTTGCAAAAGTAAATAGTAGCGACATCTGTCGTGGGAAGATCAACGGGCGAACGTCATGGTGGTTTGCGTGACACAAGATACACACTAAGTTGAGAACGGCTAGGTTAGGAAAGTCGCAACGATGCTGTCAAAATCATCATGCTTGGTAAATGGAATGGTATTCGCAGTATATGTATGTCGCTCGTTCCATTGTAGACCTTATCCATCGCTTACCATCATCAGGCGTGATCGAGGTCAAGAGCATATCAGTAATAAAAAAATATTAGTGAAAACTTTGGTAGCTTAATAATTGAGGACTTTGCAGCAAAAGGGAGGCAGATCCAAATTTTTGCTTTTACTGTTTTTTTTCACCTACAATTTCAACAAGAATTAGGACTATCGTTTGATGCATGCACGAGGCACATTTCTTAAACTTGGACTTGCCTCTCTTTTGCTGCAAGGTCCTCAATTACAGTCCGCACCACGTCAGTGTGACAATTCTAATTACTCAATCAATCAATCAACTCAGCCTATCGCAGTCCACTGCTGGACATAGGCCTCTCCCAGACTGCGCCACTACACCCTGTCCTCCGCCTCCCGCATCCAGTCTAACCCAGCCACCTTCTTTAGGTCAAATTACTAATAAAGATCAAATTCGCAAAACACGTATTCGTTTGATGAAACTGACAGTACTTATCACCTTGCCTATTTCTGCGTCCAAGAATCATAGCTCGTAGTTTGTATGTAAAACATGATTGACTTTATAACTTTCTAAGATCGGCAATACATCGTACACTCGTAGTGTTGCATATATATCGTATAATGATGTTATCCAAAGGCAGCGGTTATCCTTTTTTCATCACACCTTCTTTGGTCTAACCAAATCTAAGCTTCTTCTATAAATCCATTAAAAACATTTTCAACCTGATAAATATTCAGTGTATAGGTACTCTTTATTTTCCTGAACGTGCAGAGCATCATCCATCTCTGCCATCTTAAGTTTTCCTGCAGTATGCCGCATTTTTCATCCAGTCTCATAAACCTACAAATCTAGAACTGGGTCACGTCAATAACGTTTTAAAGCTACGTAATACCTACATAAGCTCTACCTAATACTGGCTAGTATATGAGGTCATTACCTAGGTTTCAGGAGAGGCTTAAGACCTTAGGGATTCTTCTCATTAGGAAGACGTGAATAGGTCCAACAATTGCAGTGGCGGATTTACACATTTGCCGCCAGTAGGCTATTCAAATGTTGCCTCTGACCTCTACAATAATGTCCCATGTCTTTTGTATACTGCTTCGCCTTTTCTTTAAAATACTTACTTAAAATGCTCTCGTTCATCAGCTACGAAAAACTTGCAACGAGATTTGTAAAGAAAGGCAACTGTCATAAAATCTACGGTAGTATCCTGAATTTGAGATTAACTTTGTTTATTCTTTCCAAAAAAACATGGTAGGTATATAAATATTACTCTAGTAAGACATTAAAAAAAATGTTAACCCCAAGTTTGCCACTCTAGGCTCCAGCCTACTCAGCCTATTGGTAAATCCGCCACTGAACAATTGCGTGACACAATCTGAATCATTTTGCAGGCTGTTGCTAATCTATTTCTTCATATTTTCGAAAAGAATGTTAGTTCAACAACGTAAATAACGCAATGAATGTTGTTGAACTGTCAAAATTAAAGCTATTGCTACTTTTAGTGTTTAGTACAACCATCCTTTCAACATTATGGACTTTTAAATTTGCAAACCAGAGTCTTTTTCCCACAGTAATTATAAAGAAAGAATTATTATTGAATTACCAAGAAACAAAAAATATTTAGATAACCAGTAAGTCTTATCCTAAAGAATTTATTAAACAACAATAACAACAAGATTTGTGTAAAACATAATCTTCGTTCTGCTAATTACCTTGCGACATACACACGGGAGCGGAGTGCGTCTAGCGTTGTGTCGAAACACACGCACAACAAAAACAACGCATCCGTAAAGTTTGGTTGCCAAACGATTGTTCGTTCGTTCCCAGACAATCGCGGCAGTGTGTTAATTGTTGAAAGCATTCTTTGTGGCATACGATCGTGGTGTGCGGAGAGCAAGTGATTGAGCAAGTTATGATTATGGATCTGTGATTCGAAACAGGCACCGAAACCTTACCAACTGCATTATAACAAGCGAAGCTGCAACTGCTCAAAAGGACTCGAAATACCCTTGACATTGTATTTGATAGTAGTTAACGTTTTCTTTATCCTCAACATTGTATAGTTTAATTTTGACATTGTTTTAATACTTTTTTATTTTAATTCTTTGATATATTTGTACGCTGGAAACAGCAGAATATTATGGACATCATTTATTTATTTATTTGATTTACACGGCTGCAGAAACCAATTACATAAATCATATTACGTGTAACACCTTTGTACAACAATATTCTAACAAATAAATACATTTATTATTATTATTATAATAACGATATTTTTTTTCCAAGAGCACGCTGAAAACTTAACACTTAATATTTAGGCTGACGTAAAAAAACAAATGTCATAGTATCATCTAATCTCATGCTTCATTAAAACGCCTTTCGATTCGATTGATGAAATTTTCATAATTCTCATGACAAATCACATGACGAAAACATTCGTAGCCTGGACCTGGAGAAGGACATAGGTTACTTTTTATCCTGGAGATTTGTACCTATTCAAATATTATGAAATACCTACACGCGGACGAAGTCGTGGGCAGCTGCTATTTGTCAAATAAAGAACCTGATGCTTGCAACTTTATCTACCAGTATGTCACAAGGAGTAAGAACAACCTAATTGCCCTGAGGTTATCCGGCGCAATTAGAAGAGGTTCCTTATTGTGTTAACGACAGCAATAGGAAAATGTGCCGCATGATCTGCGCACGATTCGATCTAATTCTCTGATGTCAGACGTGTCTGTTTTGTTATGTAATTGTTTCTTATCTTTTTGATTTATTTAGTGTTTATGTGGGATCTTCGAATATCTTCCGGATTTGGAGAGAGTGGGTCAGGAATGCGGGCATTATTATCTTCATTGTGATATACTCGTGGACTAAAGTGTTATTAATATCTAGATCTGCTAGACATGAGTTTTCTCATAGACCACCAAATACTTCATAGCGTGTTAAAGGGACCATGAGGCTTCAGTCAGTAGGTCAGCAGGTGCTGTGGGAGCAGTGGTCGCCCAGTGGAAACGGCCGCGACTGACGAGTTGTAGTTGGTAGGTTCGAACCCAGGCAGGCACTTTACTTTGTGTCAATTATTTCTTCACCACTGCCCTCAAAACGGTGAAGGAAACTGGAACAAAAAATACAAAGACATGTGTCATCTACTGACCCGCACTGGACCCGCGTGGTGGATTACAGCCCACTCCCTCTCTCGAGGAGGCCTGTGTCCCAGAAGTGAGAACGTTATAGGCTGATTATGATGTTATGTTTAATAGGTCAATTGTCAAACTCTTTTTCAATATTGCATCAAACCAAATCAAGCGCGAACTTAGGAGCCAAATTTTCTTCGCTTCTAAAAGTATAAATATTAATAAAAAAAACTAGGTCTTCAAGTAGGAACTCGAAATACTTCATCCTCGTCATCATCATCACCATCATTTCCTGCCCTTATTCCAATTTATTTGGAGTCGATGCAAAATATCTTTCTACCATACTTTTCTATTAGTCGTTATCTCGGTAGTCATCCCCTTTCGAACCATAATATCACCATTCACACAGAAAAATACTTCATCTTTATAATTTCAGTCAAAAGATCGTCCACTGATTATCCACCTTTCTGGCGCAGCCGTGAGGCACACTTTCCAGCTAATTTCTTACATCGGACTTTACACTTTTTCTTTGATCTTTGTTTTTATCTGATGTATGAATCTGGTGTAATGTGTGTCTTTTAGTCTGTGCTAAATTTATATTTATTTATTAAAACTTTATGCACAAGTAAAAACTGTACAAAGAAAGGCGGACTTAATGCCTTGGGCATTTTCTACCAGTCTATCTTAGGGTGACAATACACAGTAGGTGCAATAACGGATATATGTATTTTCATTCTTTCTTTCTTTCACTGCTGAACATAGGTCTTCCCCAAGCGCTGCTACATCGATCAGTCTTGTGCATCTCGCATTCAAATCCTTACTCATATTTATATTTTTTTAAATATTCGCAACAAAACAACTCAGGAAATCGGCCATCTCCGCCGGTAGCGGCAACAGCAGATTATGCTAAACAAAACCGTAACGAAAGGCAACTGACTTGCGCACGCACAGATATTTGGGACACAATCATTCACGTTTTGTCTTAAAATTCTTGCAAACCGCGAAGAATTGAAAATCTCATTGTTTTTACTTCCGAGAACAAAAGTTTTGTGTATGAGGCACGTTACTTTAACGTGAATTAGATTTTAAATGGCAACTACGAACTGGTTTTTCCCAATGACCTAAGAAACTTAAACTTATGTTGACATTTTAGTTTAATTAATTTGTACTACAGTGTAAACGTTGATTTAATCAATAGGTTAATTAGCAATGTTAACAACTAAACTGTAGTTCAGTACTTAACTTAGGTGTCATTAGGTATTCCCGGGATACTTAGGGCAGATAGGAAAGAACAAGGAACCTTAAAACCATCACATCAATCATAAGTCTTTTTTTTTTCATAAAAAAAATACATTGTGTTGAAAATATTACACTGATGATAACTAAAATAAAAAAACTTTAAGTATGTACATTTTAAACCGTAACAATATCGCTAATAATTATAATGATATGTCCATAATTCAGTAACAATAAATTAAATAATCACCAACATTGCGAAATTAATAAACTCAAACTCAAAGCATTTATTTCAATTAAACCATTACAGGCACTTTTGAATTGTCAAAATTAAGTAGTCGGTCAGTTAGTCAGAAAGTTGAAGCTAGTTGCCCATGCCAAAGCGTAGATCTCTATGGAGTAGAACGGGCAAGAAACTCCATGGACACTCATTTTAAATCAAGATATTACAAAATCCTTGGTACATTATTCTTGTTGCTTCTATATAATTATCTAGTATTAACACATTCTCTCCGTGTAGGTCACCGGTGACCGCGAACAGTAAATTTTTTATTGTCTGTTGTTTGGCAGAAAATCATATGAACACAAATAATTTGTCACTATGAACTCATCGATACTGTAATAGCCCTTCCTCAATAATTTAACTTCCATCTAGCAGTCAAATAACGTTTCAGTACAAATAACACGAGTGAGCCATAACTATCCATCTCTCTCCTGTAGGTACCTAACTTACCAAACTTTATAACTTACTTAACCAACTGGCTGGTATCTAGCCAGTAACTTATAAACCAACAATAACAAATACAATCCAATCCTCATTCATCCCACAGTTATGCTCTACATATTACGAAAGGCACTTTAGATAACTTCGCCGTCTCACTGCCTCATGCCTTCGCGCCCATACATCTCATAAAGATTGTCTCACTCCAGACCACCATGGCCGCAACACCAGGATATCAGGCACAAATAAACACATCAAACAAACAGACCGCGATACACAAACTTTCGCTAAATTTCACGTAGAACAATATCGTTGGTAGACATCATAATTCAATACTATCTGGTACATTAGTAAGGCAGTTATCTTGAGTGGCCGGCCGGCGCAGGCGCCGCGCCCTGCTCCCTCACGCCTTACCATCGGTGCATTTTCACTGAAAACACTCGATAAGATAATATTATATTAATGTGCAAGGAATGGGTAACAAGGACAACTGGGTTGCAGTTTGAATCAGTCAGTTGTACTGATATATCTGGCGTAATTGTGATTTATTTTGCTCCAATTGTGTTGTGTTTGTTTTGTAAAGCTGTGCTGTCGTGTAAGATGTGGACAGTAATTAGACTAATAAGCATCATATCAACATTTTTAATTACTTAGTTTTGATCAGTATCAAATATCAGCTTTTCAGTTTCAACCTTACTACAAATGTTTTTGGATACAGGAAGATAAAGAAAGTATTAGAAGAGAAAGACCTATTTATTGCCAAACTCCTCATTATAATCGTGGTTTTTATCTGAATGACCAAACTGCAACAAAATATCTATATATATATAATACAAAGTCCTGACTGTTTGGCTGATATATCACCGCACAGCCTCAACCGCTGGTCCTAGAGACGTGAAATTTGGAGGGTGCGTTCTTTGTGAAGATTAGGTGTCCACTAAGAAGGATTATTCCAGGGTTTTTCGAAATTCCACCCCTAAGAGGGTGAATGGGGGGAGGGTGAAATTTCACGCGGACGAAGTCGCGGGCAGAAGCTAATTATACTATAACAAGCAATGATTTAATCCACACATTAACACCTCGGCTTGAGTCAAGTAAAGTCAAGAACCTTTAATGGATTACTTAACTTAAAGTCATTACGAAGCTAGCTTACAAACCCGAAGTATGTATTTGAACGAAGTTAAAGAGCTTCCTCATTTACTGATTTAGAGCATAACCTTTTATTTGGGTGATCCTCCTTTAAATACATCTATGTCTATGTTTAGCAGTAGACAGCATTAGTTCTTATATTGGAGCAAGATATTGAGGCCAAGTGACGATACATGGCGGAGGCCTGTGTCCAGCAATCGTCGTCTTTCGGCTGAAAAAATAATGATAATGATTGAGACTTTGATCAGTACACTACAATAAAAGACACAGTTGCATTAACTTCTCACCTATAAAAGCTAATAATGACCAGACAAATAGTATGGTCTCCAAGGTCCTGTTCCCATACTTTGCCGACTGGGATTCAAGTCGTGACTCTCACCTATAAAAGCTAATAATGACCAGACAAATAGTATGGTCTCCAAGGTCCTGTTCCCATACTTTGCCGACTGGGATTCAAGTCGTGACGATACTGGCTTAGAAACCAACGAGTCGCTGCAAATGGGTGGTTTCCAATTATAATTCAGCTTTGAGAATTTGGGCATCATCACATGATTATTTGGGAGACACAATTGTCCGGTACTCAAGTATTTCAATCCAGTTTCCTTTGACCAGCAGTTGCATTAACATCTAAACTATAAACGCTAAAAATGACCAGACAAATAGTATGGCCTCCAAGGTCCTGTTCCCATACTTTGTCGACTGGGATTCAAGTCGTGACGATACTGGCTTTTAGAAACCAACGAAACTCTGCAAAAGGGTAGTTTCCAATTATCGTTCATCTTTGAGAATTTGGGCATCATCAGATAATTATTTGGGAGACACTATTGTCCGGTACTAAAGTATTTCAATCCAGTTTCCTTCGACCAGATCTTAAGAAAAACAGTTGCATTAGCATCTCAACTATAAAAGCTAAAAATGATCAGACAAATATAATGGTCTCCGAGGTCCTGTTCCCATACTCTGTCGACTGGAGTTCAAGTCGTGACGGTGCTGGCATAGAAACCTAGGAGTCCATGCAAATGGGTAGTTTCCAATTACCGTTCAGCTTTGAGAATTTGGGCATCATAAGATATTTGGGAGACACAATTATCCGGCAGTCAAGTATTTCCTTTATCAAAATCCAGTTTTCTTCGACCAGCGATTACAAAACACAGTTGCATCAACATCTCACCTATAAAAGCTAATAATGACCAGACAAATGGTATGGTCGCCGAGGTCCTGTTCCCATACTCTGTCGACTGGGGTTCAAGTCGTGCCGGTGCTGCGCTGACCTTTGTCAACCGCCACAGAGCAGCATGCAGATAGCCGACTGCTTGTAAAACAAGGGATATGTCCGACGGATTATGACAAACGTACCGCTGGATAAGGTTGCGTGTTTGTGTGGGGTTTGTTCATGAGTATAATTTGAGTGAAGATAGAAATAGTACCGAAGTGTAAGGAGAAACACCATGATATGTATCAATCAATACTTTAAAGTAAAAAACTATACTAAATAATAAATCTCTTAAGCCTCACTAAGATTGCATCCATTACGTATTTAACTCGTGTTTGTAAGATTTTGTTGTAAATATCTAAAAATAATTAATGAACTAGAATGAACCTAAAAATACTTGGATGATGAAGTAGAATCCTTTGATTGGCGCCATAATATCTACGGGAAAATAACTGCATAAATGTGCAATAGAATTATGAATATTATCAAATCCAATGATCCAACTCTTTACTAAGAAAGAAATCGGACACCTTTTTTTCCAGTCATCCATTTCAAATTAAGATTCAACTTAAAACATACGTTCGGTTCCACAAATTCATTTATTTTATTAGTAAGACGTCTAAATTCAAAACGTCTGTATTCCGAGACTGTCTCGTTTCTGAGTCACAACTTCATGAAGAGTGAAGTTTTTGTGATTCATTCGTGAGTTTTGTGACGGGTGAGTCAACGCCCAACTTAATACCTTCTAGGGCGCACAACGCGGGATGACGTGATTTCTCCGGTTTTTCAAACTTTCGTTCTTGTTTGAGGCGTCGGATTTTCTTGATGAAAATAATACCTACTTTCCTTTCTTTACCCATGTTAATTATATAATACTTTCAAATGTAATCCAATAGGTAGTCACAAAGCTTTATGTAGAATAATCTTAAGTTTGGGGTAATTATTAATTACCTACTTGACTCTTGGAAGGGTTCTAAGGCTTAAAGATATTTTATTCTCGAAAAAGACACGAAGACATATGAGAAAAATGCCTAAAAAAAATGATATAAAGTTCGTCACAGATGTCACGGTACTAATTATGATACATCCATCCAATGCATGTAGCTTTTAAGTAGGATGTTATTTGCAATTAAATATGCAGCTAATTAAGTTTTGAATGCATTGAATGAGTGTAATTTTGTTTTTGTTCTTTCTACTGATATTATTTAAGTTTCATCAGTATGTTGCCTCGTTTACGGAGCTTTTGCACCATTCATCAGTTTAATCCCGTTCATCAAAAATATATGAATGAGAGATTCATAAAACTGTTCCATTCAGAGAAATTCTTTCACAGAATTCCTCATAAATATTCATAATCTTTGTTCAAATTATAACAAGCGATATCGCGCGGCCATGCCTTACATTTCGATATAAATCCTCAGTCCATGGCCTATTGCGAAATACTTGTAACACCGTGTTGTTTCTGTAATGTTTACCGCCCGGGAGTGGGTGGCAAATTCATTGTTATTGTTTTTAGCCATATTTGGACCTTCTAAGGGTATTCTATTAATAAAGCTAGGAGATGTAAAGACTTTATTAGTAAATCCTGGGGTATTATTGAATTTAGTAGCTTTATTTGGGATGATAGTAGAACCATTATCATCGTTTATGTTGATGAGTTTGATTATAATGGTGTCTCAAATATGTGTGATCTCTTCAGATATGTCATCTTCAACATCTGCATTTATTTTATCTTAATCTGTATCGAATCTAGTAGTTTTCAAAAATCCACTCTTCAGAGACTACCTTCCCACTGACTAGTCTTCCCATAAAATTTAATTGCCCTCAATATGTCCACATCAATTCTTTCTCCAGTTAACCTAACCTTAGCCACCGCATACTCTAGATTATTCCACATGACTTCTTTTGGACTGACAAGTAGCCAGTACAATTTATTATTCTAAATAAAACGTAATACAAAATTACAGCAATCACGAACGATTTATGTAGATAGCCTAGTGTCTATCGTTTAAGATCTAAATCGTGATACATTGGAACCTTTGACTCTTGCTTACTTTCAAGGCTAAGGAGCTCATATTTTATTTATTTGTTTACCAGCAACTTTTGCATTAAGATTAACATGCAAGAATTTCAAAGCTTAGGGTGACACGACATATTTTCTTTAAACTCGTTTTCTATTCGAAACTAATATTTGTACTTTCTTTCAATATTAATCTTTTCATCACAAAATTAATCCTTTCATCATAGATTTATGAATCATTAGGTATAATGTATAGTAATGTATTGCACTTCTTCATTATTTAGATAAAAGCTCATAAGAAAAGCCATAAGTAGCAGTTTATGCAAATTAACAACAGTTATCATAAATATAGAAATATCCAACATTGATTATGGAGAGAAATCAATATCAATCGGATATAAGTTGCAAATGTAGCGGCGCATGCGCACAGGCCTGACTGTGATTGTATGCGTGAGTTTATACATGTGTGCGTCTGCGCAGTGAAACGTCCGTGCAAGGCGAACCGCCTGCACTTGTTCCATTGTAGGGTGGATATGGATTGCGGCTGATGAGAAAATACCTTCGGTCAACAATATTACTGTTGTTTATGGTTATACTGAACGTTAAGGTTTTGGGATGATTTGCTTGAACTTTTGGCTCCAATGAATGAAACTGGCCGTGTGATCAGCTAAAAGTATGAAAACCAAACGCTTCGTTCGAATCCGTAAGCAACTCGAAAAATCTAGATAAGAATTTTGTAGCGGATTAGAAAACAATTCTGTCGTAAAAAGTGATGATCAAATTCAGGATAGAAAAAAAACAAGGCGCGGTTTTTTTGAGTCATCGGTAATATACATCAAATAGTTTATTGTCTGCGAGGAGGTCCAAGCAGGCGGTCAAATAACTCAGCAAACAGGATTGATGACCAGCAGGATCCAATGATATCATAGTGAGATCACCGATCTACCTGACAGGCGTAGCAATTATGTTATTATCATCCCAAGTTCGTACGAACGTTACAATGGGAAATTCAATAGAGCTTTTTTGAGCCTTCAAATTGTATGAGGTATTCTTGTCCTGGGTATTAGAACATTCAAATATGTTATGCACGTGTTTTTCCTATATTTTACAACTTTATTATCGAACTCTCTAGTAAATATAGATGTAGAGATACGACCAATTGAAGATAAAGCAGCTCGACGGACTAATTCTTGAAAAATTATTCCTTGATGGTTGCATTTGGTTATAAACGCGAGAGATTTATTTCATCACGATCATCATCAGATCACGTGTCAATCCTCTTGCTCCTGAGCCAGCCTCACCCAGGTTCACTTATTTTATCAACTTTATCCAAAACCTTACCCATGGAAAGTTATGTTCAAGAAATAGTACAGCTGAATATTGCGCTACCGTTACACAATACCAGTCATTTTCAACGGTTTCTTCATAAACAAAATCGTAAACAAAGTCATAGTCACCGTACGTCACACGCAGCTCAACAGGTTTAGTGGGTCGGGCCGTTCGCAAACACACTGCCCTTATGTATCTTGTCCACCTCTCATGTCGTCACCAAAGCCACCGCTTATATTAAACCAATACTTTCGATGCCTCATTTAGAAAACCATATAAAAATAAACCATGCAACTGGTCCTCGATAAGGTAAAGATAAAGTATTGATTACGGAGTTTTCTTTGAATGTGAGATTTATTGCCTCGTCCAGGTACTAGTTTAGTGGAACTTGAGGGACCAGTCAATCAGTCTTCAAGTTGCTTCTAGTTTTTTTTGCGACAATTTCAAGGTAGTTGGTTTCTAAGGTGCTCTAGGTGAGATGGGTGAGTGGGTCAATGTTTGTGTTCCCATGAAAGTGGAAGTTGACTATGGGAAATAGGGTACAGTGAGACCATGCCGACATGTGCTCAATGGCTTGTACTTTCTTGAGCCATACATGATGTTGATGATGCTAGCATATCACGAAGTATAGCATATAAAGATGCGAATGTGTTTCACAAGGAACTATATGCTGCACCATCGAAAGTTCATTTGATTAATCTGATTTTTAAATTGATTGCTAGCCCATTCCGGCATTGTGATTGCTATTATTATTTTAATATCAATCATAATTAGAATGGGATAGCTGCTGCCAGAAATGGATAGGTAATGTACTCAATGGAACCTGTAAAGCTTTAGAAGAAAATCGATCAAGAGGAATAAAATGAGGAATCTTATTTTGATAATTATTTTAAGGCGAAAATTTATAAAGGAACAGCACGAAGGTCATTATTTGAAACACAACCTCAATGCTGAAAGTACCTAAAATACGTAGCAAAGCAGTATTCTCGTCTCCACACGAAACAACGAATATGTTAGGAAAAAAAAATATGAAGTCTCCAACGTCCCAGAAATGCCTCAAATCTTGTCAGACATGTTGACTGTCCCATTCATGGATCCCCATTCCTCAATGACCGTTAAGGTTAAAACATAGCAAACAATACCAACCGGTTAAAAGCCTTCTACGAATTTTAATGTTGTACTACGAAACCAGTAAGTATGTATAGTCGTTAAGTGATGTTTGTTTTTATTTATTTTTTATTGCTGAATGGGCCCGCTTTTGACCTCGATCACGCCTGATAATAAGCGATGGATGAGGTATATGATGAAACGAGCATGCACAGAAGATGCCTGTTCACTCTTGCTTTGATAGGGATGTAGGTATAAGATATAGTACGATGCACTTCAGGGTAAAGCCCTCCTTTACGATCATTGAATTCAGTCTTTACCAGAGGTTAATAATCACCAGGATCAGCCCTTGAACTGGTTTCAACGACATTTATTGTGTTCGTCAACAGATACAAACAAGTCGCGGTTGCAAAATTTAGGATGCTGCTCTTCACAAACTATCCTTAAACAATGATACATAGGACATACAACTATATAATTAAACAAGAGCGAACTCATGAACCTCCTCTGACGAATTCTAGTAATTATTCCAACAAATAGTAGGCCATTATTAGTCATTGTAGGCCCCATAAGCCTTTCTCTCAAACACCAAAAATAAACGAACTTCACATGACAAAACGACTTAACGTACTATGTTCCACATAACAATCCACGTAATGGACATTAACGTAGAAAACGATTTATCTTGTACTCAAAAATATTTGCCAAAACGTCTTAGCCAATGACATAACGCCAAATGACTACTATTATGATGATGAATGACGCTGAATGCTTGAGCACGCGCAAAACTAATATGTTTTATTATATCTATCAATGACAAACTTAACTTTACCGTCCAAGAAAACCATTTAAATTTGAATCCCATCGTATTGTGAAGTACAAAGTCTCATTTTAAGGTTAAAGGGTGCTTTATCGATTGTAAATGTAACTTTGTTATAGATTTAAGAGTTGTATAAGAAAGCCGCGGGGGTGTGAATGAAGTCTTTAATCACAATATTAAAGACTTCAGTATCGGTTAGGTGAAATTTGTTCAAAGATAGTGTGATGTTAAGTGGGTAGTATTAATTTATGTTATTGGATAACTTGGGTAAGGAGACGGTGTCATTAGTCACCATTAAGTTAAGGAAGACGGTAATAGAGCAATGGAATTATCTCTAACGATAGTAATTTATTGGGTAATTTACTTTTTAAATTTATAACTGGTTAGAGTAACTATAGAAAATTTATGTACCTAACTCGTTAAGTAAGTATTGGCATGAAATTAAATAAGTATTACTGAGGCTGCTAATTAATACAGTTGAAGATCTGTATAAAAATAAGAATATAATTATTCTACGAGTATATGAAAAGCATGTAGGTTCTTATGTGTTTTGTAACACCAGTCACGAGTCAGTCAGTCATTAGTCACGATTTTTTTAAATTTACTCTTGCTATCTTGAAAAATTTATCAAAAAAACCTACAGTCATTACTTTGATGTTAGGCAAAAACTGAATCTACAAGTAGATAGATCTAAATATAGTGACAAAGGGCAAAGTTGCAACTTACTGCAACTTTGCCCTTTGAAGCACGGGGCAAAGTTGCATGGGCCTCATAATCGTGATTATCCAACTGTCTCCACATCAAAACTTTTCCCTCCCCAGCAAAATTGAAACCAATAAATTCAAAGAAATTACATACAATCATCAGAAAGTTAAATTGCTATACTAAATCGCCGGCAGCGGTAGGGAATTAAGAGTTTTATCGCGGGACATTTTTCACCAGACGGACATACACCGACGTGTCATTATACCACATAACATCGTGCAAATTGATGGGTTAACACGAGTTATCATGTTTGTAACTCTTTACGGCGAATCCGTTGGACATTGCTGTAAAAGGAGCGGCAATTAAAGATGAGGTGTTGAAAGTTGAGAATAGCGCCATCTAGCGGCGAATAGTGGAACCGAAAGGCATTAATTTTCTGAAGAGTTCTAGTTTTTCATGTAGCTTACTACTTACCTGTTCTTTCGGTGAAAGTGAGGAAACATTACAATTGCTTAATTTCATTGACATGAAAACATCTATACTGCGGAATAATATTTTCTTTTTAGTGTCAATCGAAAAACTACATAATGCAAATAGGCTACGTAGCAATCTAAGTTTTACAAATATTGTTGCAGAGCAAATTGAATGATGCTACTGCCCAACCCAAACCATCTTGATAAGTATGACATTTTTGATATATGTTCTAACATAGAGAGTACAAGTTTTCCATAATCTATCCTCTGGGAACCACAAAGTTGAGATGTTTACATTAGTCAAGAAAAAAATCACCATACAACTAATACACTAGACAGGGCAATATATTACCTCACAGGAAATCCCATTAGCTGCTAATTAGTAGCCATGAATAGCTGTAATTAATTATTTCTTACTTATACTATTTGTAAACAGTTCCTCGTTATTCATTTACGGTGTTTCCCTTTTCTATAGATGCGGATATGTATTTAGAACTTTACTTAAATCTTCTCAGATTTTTAATTAAACGTAACATGGGTGTGTGATGTTAAATGGCTATTATATAGGAACAGGTTATAATAATCAGTTCCTATAAAATAGCCATTTTAATTAAGTGCAAGCCATAACCACTTAAGGGGTCGACGGAGCATGCGTAGTTCATACAAACGTAATATCTACTAAAATAATTTGTAAATTAAACATATTCTTAATGTAGTGTGTATTTATACCGATTGGATTACAGAATATCTAGGTTCCCAAATGTATATTTTGAATGGACACTGATTTAAAGACGAATTATGAGAAAAAAAAAGTTTTGCTATAGCAATTTGAAATTCCTTAAATCTCGTCTTTATATCAGAGTCCTTTTAAAATGTATATTTGGGAACCTAGATATTCTGTAATCCAATCGGAATAAATACACACTACCTTAAGAATATGTTTGACTTACAAATTATTTTGGTATTACTTTTGTCGCTGGCCCCTTAAGTCAAATATTTTGCAAGCAAAAAATTTTACTTAACTGCTTATGGTTTCCGAGTCTAGTATTTTGGCCTAGGAACATCAAGGGCCTATTTTCTTTCATACCTACATACATTTTCTACTTGATATTAAACAGCACCTATCTTGAAAATGACAGCAGTTTGTTATTGGTTTTTGACAAATATGTCCCATTGACAGTTAAATTAAATAAAGACTGCTTAACGATTATATCTGGGCTCTGCCAGATGTAATCGTTAAGCTGTCCTGTATAATCACTGCTTAAAAGGAAGAGATCTTTTTATAAGGTACTTGACTCCATCGTCGATAAGCCGCAACTATTGCGCCTTATTCATTTTCTTTCGTCATTTAGCTAATGCTACTTAATTGATCAAGATGATTCTTGATCATGACACAGCAGACAAACTGACCGAATTTTCTTGTAGGTGCTGATACTTGTATATGACCAAACCATACATTTAATGGTGGTCGTGTGCATTAAAATGTAAACATACAATTTTATTGCACTTTCCCAACACGAAGCACAAAATATCGATCCTTACACGATTTCGTAAAAACATAAATTAAATAAAACGTCATATTACAGAACGTGAGCGTGCATTTCATCATAATATTAATATTACTACAAAAAGCTTACAAAATATATGTAAGCACATATACTTGTTGTACTTAAGTATCGTAAATATTTATTTTTATATGCACTTAAAGAGTTTGTGGGAAGATTAACGACATGTCCCAATACTTATGTAAACAAATTAACATCGTAAATCTGTATACCTAGTCTTGTAAATATTTACCTACTTTTCACACAGCGGTACTAGTTTTCTTAAACTAAGCTTCCTCTTTTTCGTCTTTGGATGCTTTAGGAACTTACCTACATCTGCAGTGCTTCAGAGTACTGGTTTAATAAAATAATTATTGTTGATCCAAAACTGGGTTCAGACCCAGTTTTGGATCAACAATATTTTATTATCTGTCTAAACCTTATAATATGGCGTTAGGCTCAAGTCTTACAATTGCAAAGTATTCAAAGTGACCCATAATTAGCAGAACGGTTCCCACGGTCAGTTTCATAATCTTTATCATTTTAAAAACTAACTTTAACTTTTTTTAATCTTTAAAGATTATTAACTACCAAAATGAAAGGCGCTGGTTCGGTAGTAAAACAAAGTATATAATAAGTCAATCAAAAACCAAAAGGTAGAAAAAGCATAAACAAAAAGGTGCAAAAAGGTAAAATATCAAAAAGACTTGCACATTCTCCCCTTTTTTAAGAAATGGGCAGCTTAAGCAGCTTTTCCAAGCTCCACCCATAAATGGTGCCGAGGGGGGTATGAAGCGCCAGTTTATAAACTCGCTGGGAGCGTAGTCTTCAACCGCAACACCGTACAACTCTCGCAGTTCTCGGCTGGCCCCAACAAAAGCAGTGCCGTTGTCGGACCAGATCTCCGATGGGGTTCCTCGCAGCGACACGAAGCGGCGTAGGCACATGATCGCCGAGTCAGTTGATAAGCTGTGCACCACATCCAGATGTACGGCTCGGACGACCAAGCTTGTGAATAGGGCCACGTAGCGCTTCTCCTTTCTTCTTCCAACCGTGACGTGAACGGGCCCAACGCTACCGTCGAAATATCCATGATATGCTATCAAAGGGATATGCTGAACCGTGTTCAGCTCCTCCTGACTTGGGATCTCCGTTGTGGTACCTGCCTCACTTTGGCGTAATTAACGTAAATAAGCCTAACAAGTTGAGATCGGTACACGACGCAGCCGCCAAGTCCCACGGTGTGTCATTAAACTCTATGTTATTAACTGGTCCCGACCTTTTGCAACCCCTGCTAGGTATTCTGATGCGATTCCGTGAAGGTAAAGTCGCTCTGATAGCTGACATTCGTGAAATGTTTCCTCAAATTAAAATAATTGAAAAAGATAGGGATGCCCAAAGATTTCTGTGGCGCGACAGTCCGAATGAGCCTATTCGTACTTTCCGCATGTCATCCATGATTTTTGGCGCTGCGTCCAGCCCCTTTACTGCAATCTATATAAAAAACAAAAATGCATTAGAGTGGCAGGATACATACCCCGATGCAGTTCGAGTAATTATACAGGATCACTACATGGATGACTGCATCACTAGTTTAGACAATGTTCATGAAGCAGCCAAATTGGCTGCGGACATTTATAACATACATTCTCATGCCGGCTTTGAGATGCGAGGATGGACGTCAAACGATCTCATGGCACTCTCGTTGCTACCCAAAGGATCCTTGCTAGAGGCGCCCGTTGTGAAGGATGTAGATTTAGGTCACCTGGCTACGCATGTCCGCACGCTTGGCCTTATCTGGCAACCCGCCTGTGACGTGATTGGTTTTAACACGGGAGACCATAAGGGTGTGTTGCCACAGAAGCTTACCAAGCGAGAGGTGTTAGCTCACGTGATGCGAGTCTATGACCCTCTTGGAATCATTGCGCCAATCGTTGTTCGAGGCCGCATCATGTTTCAAATTTCTTGGCGTAAGGGTTTAGAATGGGATGAGGAGCTCTCTCAAGCTGACAGCGCTGCGTGGAAGTCGTGGTTTCAGGATTTATCCTCGGTTTCTTGTTTACGAATTCCACGTCGCTATAACTTGAATGACCTCATGTTAGCAGGCTGCGAACTACATGTGTTTTCGGACGCCAGTGAGTCTGCCTTTGCCGCTGTTGCTTATTGGCGGTTTCTGTACACTAACGGCGACGTCAGACTCTCCCTTATCTCCAGCAAAGCTCGCGTGTCACCCCTTAAACCTGTCTCAATTCCCCGTTTGGAGCTCCAAGGGGCTCTGATGGCTGCACGTCTTGCTACGTCTATTTGCGAAGCCCACCGACTTAAACCGATGAGACGCGTTTTCTGGTGTGACTCAATGACGACTTTAGGTTGGCTTCGCAGTGACGCTCGCACTCTTAAGCCATTCGTGTCTCATAGAGTAGGTGAGATTCTGGAGCTCACGCACGTCGGTGAGTGGCGTTGGATCCCGAGTGATTTAAACGTGGCAGATGATGCGACTCGGGTCAAACGTTTTGAGTTAACTCCAGAATCTCGCTGGATCTCAGGTCCTACCTTCTTGTTCTCCTCAGACTGGCCCACTGAACCCGCGATCGATGTCAGTGGACTAGGCCGCGAAGAATTCAAACATCATGTTCATCTCATTACTGATACTGACCTGCCCGCACCAATCTACGCGGATCCGCTGCGTTTCAGCTCATGGTTGAGAATGGTGCGAGCAACAGCAAAAGCGCATCAATTCATTTCTTTATTGCGTATGCGTAGTCTGCAAAGACAAGGCACTAACGCCAATTTAATCCGGCTCGAAGGACCAAATATTAACTACCAAAATGAAAGGCGCTGGTTCGGTAGTAAAACAAAGTATATAATAAGTCAATCAAAAACCAAAAGGTAGAAAAAGCATAAACAAAAAGGTGCAAAAAGGTAAAATATCAAAAAGACTTGCACAAAGATACCTAGACTCTATTTTTATTGCGGCGAAACCCAACAGGAGGGTAATGTTATTACTAACTTATGAAGTTGTAAAAAGTGTGTTGTTCCTATACGTTAGGATATAGCTAATTCGGCCATCTCCTAAATTTAATGGCGCTAGTAGACCAACTTAGCGACATAACCACTAGGCCATTGCTTCTTCGTGTTATATAATATAATCCCGACCGATTAACATTTTCATTTGACCCATCCAATTAACAGTGATGCCAATCTCAAAGCTCATCACAATTTGTTAAATAAAAGTCAAGTAATGTTATAACTATAGGTATAGACGCCAGCACATCAAACTACCCGAAACTGTCAAATTTTCCCAATCAACTTTGAACCTTATGGTAAAGCGATAAAGTTGAAAATTTATTAAAGAAATTTGACAGATTGTAGTAGCTTGATGTGCTGGCGTCTGTACAATGTATTTAGCTTAGTGTAGGTCATGTCTGCCAATTAGCTTCGGTAACTAACTATTAATTTCTACTTAGTCTGTTTGCTTAGCTTAATTGCCTAAACTCCTAAAGTCATTAGTCAGTCATAACGTATGTACATTCAACAAAAGAGATAAGTATGCAGGATCGTCGGATATAGTTGAAGTTTAGTAAGAAACCGATGGATTTTCTCGGATAAAATTTAATTTTGTTACTAGAAAACAAACAGCTCATTTATCAAATTAAACAGTCGACAACATCCATCGGTTTCTTACTAAACTTCAACTACATCCGACGATCCTGCATACTTATCTCTTTTGTTGACTGTACATGAGGTATAACGTACGATATTAGAAGCCTTTTCCCAAGACTTGTTACTTCTTATTACCGCTGGTGGAAATTATAATTTAGGGATGAAAGAAACTATGAAAAATTTATGACGTAGACATTTTGATAGAATAGGCATGCGACTTATAGAGCAGAGGGGTTATTACGTAACAGACTAAAAGTTGCAACGGCTTTCATTTTGACAGTTCTACAACATTCATTACGGTATCACGTTGTTGAGCAGACAATTTTTTCTAACACATGAAGCAATGGATTAGCGATATCCTATAGTGATTGAAAGTTGTGCTTAATCAGAAGTGCGATAAAGTTTTAAGATTATTTAGATCATCGAAAATTAAGCTTGCTGCAAACGACAAACGAACAAGCAAACACACAGACAGATCCACAGACAGATAAAGCACGTAGCACATATAAATAAATACAATTAATCTTTACCTTTCATTCGAGCGGCGCTCATCAATCACTTCGAAAGATACTCACTACGATGTAATTGATACTTTTAACATCATGTACTGTTGAGACGGGCTAATATGACACTTCCTGTTTTATATTGCATAGTAAGAGATAGTATATTAGCGATGTATGTATAAGAGGTTGCTCTTATGTTAAGAGCAGTTATAGAAACGGATGGGAACAGTTTGCTATTATGTCATGGCAGGATGCTGTTGACCATAGGTACTCTTGACTTCTTTTCTCATCCGGCTAACAGCCGCACGGGTCGATCGATCTGGTTAAGCTACGCTTGCCGCGGTTGGTCCGTGGATGGGTAACCATCTTTACATACAAAGACCCCTCCGTGCCTCGGAAAGCACGTTAAGCCGTTGATCCCGGCTGTCATTCTTATCTTTGACAGTCGTTACGGGTCGTCAGTAGCCCAAAAGTCTGACAACAAGTCTTACCAAGGGGTATCGTATTATCCATTAACTGGGTTTTGAAGGTCAGACAGGCAGTCGTTCCAAGTAAAATACTGGTATTCAGCTGCATCCGGTTAGACTGGAAGCCGAGCCCAACATAGTTGGGAAAAAGCTAGGCAGATGATGATGCGACATAAGCATCATCATCAGGATATCATTATCTAAAGAGTTGAATGAGTACTGATAAATAAAGATTAAAAAGAAAATTTGTCCGGAGTCTTTTGCAAATATCCGGCTTTTTGTCAGTACTTCTCCAATTTGGAAGTAGTAGGTAACCCTAATTCCATTCTAATAACAAGTAAATCCTGTATACTTTTTGTCAGTGAATGTGATATGATACCTACCTCAATTATATTTTTATTTATGTGAATTGGTTAAAAAAATAAAAACACTTTTACCTAAATATCAGCAAAAAAATATATTTTAAGTATAGCTAGATGAGGATGAATTTAGTGTGATTTGCTGGACTTTTTGTAATTTCTTGAATGGTTCAACTGTCCTTGAGAGGAGACCGTATCTCAAATACAACTGACATTGATTAGTATTTACGCTATGAAGCTTTCATCGTGACCTAATATTTTATTTAGTTTCCAGTTCAACTAAGTGATTGGATTGGCAAACTGCCAACTTACAGTTAAAAAATATCGTGTTATAGGTTAATAATTATGTCACGCATTAAATTCTGGATGATGCTGAAAATGACTGAATTTCTTTATCCAACGGAGTCTTAAACATACTGTTACTTTATTACTGAATACAACGGGGTTTCTTTCTCTTCTAAGCTATTGTGACGAAGAACTGAAGCAGCAAGGGGGTATCGAGCTTCCTTTTGTACGCAACACGTAAGCTCAGATAGATACCTATCGGCCAGGACCTAGGGCTAAGTAGCCATAGAAGCAGAGCCCCCGAGAGCGTTGGGTCGACGATATACGAAGGAACGCAGAAAATATAAAAGCACGGAGACAAATGGACGAGGACTATCCCCAGAAAGGGGACTTTTTTTTGGGTGGGAAATTATCAAATGTTCTTCTCCCGCTCTGGGCGGAGCGAGATGGCGTGTCAGACTTTTACTGACTAAAACCCACTCGTGTTCCTTCAGTTCCACACAGGGTCTACGGTATCTCTTTCGAACAACCCGCGACCCCGGTAGGCAACGGTCCTAGCGGACCCCGTCAGTTAGTGCTGACATCTCTTTGAGGCGCGCGTGCAACACAACGCGCCGTCGACCCGGGCCTCGTCCTTATCGGACGGCGAGTTGCCCATTGCTCGCCGTCCTCAAGCCCGCGCCTACGGTGGCCGGGAAACGGCTATCGATTCCCGACGCCCAGGGCGTCTCCTGCGGCGACTAGGGGCGCAAGGGCGCAAAGATTGCCTCTCCCTCACGCGCTCCGCCTCCTCCTTCGCGAGCATTACTGCTTCGCAGAAAGAGGCAACGGCTTCCCATGTACTCTCGCTCCGTACCATGGCCTGGACCAGGGTCGGACGCGAGAGATCGCCCCAGAAAGGGGCCTTAGCTCGCAATCTATATATTATATTTTTAATATGTAAAGTTACGTAAATAAAGGCTTATTTTAGAGTGTCTTTGGCATATGTCGGGACCCGGTCTTGGCTTTTGAAAGGTGAACGAGGGGCCGAAGTCAACTCGCAGAGCAGAGGCCCGTTAGACGCGTTTAATGAAATGAGTATCATCTATCGCTACTCGTGGAGGTTATGCAATTCAGCAAAAATGTTTAGAAAAAACACCAAACATCTTGTTAACCCAAGTATACTGATTGGATACTACTGATAATCGCATTAAGCAACTTAAATACTCACTTACATTATGTTGACATCCTATTGACACCCTATCGATGACTGGTAATCCCTACCACCACCTTATCACGACCTTCCTTGCTTCCCCTTACACGTCCAACTTACGAAGAAAAAAGGGCATTTGTACGGAGAGTGACAGGTCAACCAAAACTGGTTGTTTTTACAGCAATATGACATTTTGACAAATGGTTGCGTTATGCCTTTCGCTTCACCATTGTTGTTGTGACCGGATTATTAAGAGTTAATAGGATATATCTTACAAACAAGATGGATTTGTGAAGTAATGGCATCCGTTTAGTTCATTTATTGATCAGTCTGAACTTTACAGACGGATACTTGAAAGTTTCTTTAGAAGTTAACTAAGAACTAAAGGTTTCCCTTTTGCTGTGCGAGTTAATTTCTCAATCTCTAGCATTTAAATAAAACATTGGATCTGATTATATTAGCTACTAGCTTTTTCCAGCGGCTTCGCCCGCGAGGAGTTCGGAAATTATCCCACGGGAACGTACTGCCGGGATGAAAAGTATCCTATGTGTTAATCTAAAACTATCTATGTGCCAAATTCATTCCAAATCCATTCAGTAGTTTTTGCGTGAAAGAGTAAGAAACATCCATCCATCCTCACAAACTTTCGCGTTTATAATATTAAGCAGGATACTCGTATTACCAGGATGTATCAACCCCCAAAAACTTCAATTGCTTAACGTGATCCTCCTCCAAAATCTTAGAATAGAGATGGGTATCTCTGTCCCTCTCTCTGACTTTACACACACCAACTCTGTTTCTTATCTAACTACCATAATCACACTATCACACTAGTCGGTGTCAAAAACGAAAATGCGGAACCAACGACACCGGCTTCCGAAATTAAAGTTATTTTTCATTTTGTAGTGTTTTTTTTTTTAAGTCGGTTTTGTTTTTTGTAAAAAAGTTTTTATTTATTTTATCATATTTTGATATCACTACCCATCATGCCTGCAAAGTTTCGCTAGCAAATTTTATTTGACCCTGTATAATGACAACAACATCCAACGCATTTACTTATTCCTCAGTAAAAGCTCACATACACCACCATAACATATTGAAATCCAATATCATATGAAACAGCAATCCATCTTCAAGTTTAACTCGCAAACGTAAATTGAGACGCACGGTTCCGTAATCTGCGCAGGCGACAGTTTACACACGTCTATCTCAATATTATGAGGCTATAGTCAATGTATCATGATCGTACGTTTAAGGCATTAACTGACACGCAACACACATGTATGGCACCTTTTGATTTGTGAACTTCTTAATGATTAATATGACTTTATATACAAGCTTCGGTGTCATGTTTCATCGTTAATTTTATGTCTAAGGGCCAAAGCACACACGCTACTTTTTGCATCTGCGATCGGCGTTTTTGCGGCTGTATCGATGCTGCATTGCGTTTTGGCGACTCTCTGCGTTCGGACGTGGTATCGGAATCGCGCGTTTTAGCGACTGCTCCGATGCTGCATCGCGTTTTGGCGACTCTCTGCGTTCGGACGTGGTATCGGAATCGCGCGTTTTAGCGACTGCTCCGATGCTGGCGCAAATGCCATATCGCTGCGACCGGCATCCGAATGTGTGCGGAGTGTAGCGTTCAGCCGCTGTATCGAGCTTCCGAAAAGCGACTCAATCGCCGCGTTTGGCGTTTTTAAGTGTGCGGTGTGGAATGCTTGGTCGCTGCATTTAGCTTCTAAAAAGCAGCTGAATCGCCGATCGCCGATGCAAAAAGTAGCGTGTGTGCTTTGGCCCTAATAGCATCTTTAGTTAGATTTAACCGTCATTTATAAGTCTTCTATAACGTCCACTATTATGACCTCAAAATAAGCGGAACAATCAACGATAACTTTATTGCTGATTACATCGTTTGGTAGATTACTAATTATAACTTGTGAGATTCCTATTGGATCATACATCTTTTCGTTTTCTTCGTAGTAAAACTACAATTATTTTTTATGTCGAGTCAATTCGCTTGCGCTAGCGGTTACCTATACCTAACTATTTTAAATACCCTCAAAATTAATGTATTCTCTGGAGAACAAGAGCTCTGCCAAAATGATAAAGATATTAATACCATACAGGTGAAAGATTTTCAAGATGAGTTGACAGAAAGATCTTGACAAAATGAGCTCAAAACACAGCAGAATGACGTTAAAAGGTAGAGACCGGTCTTTACCATTTAACGTCATTCTTCTCTGTTTTGAGCAAGTTAACCGCTAGCGCAAGCGCAAGCTGCAGTATGCAGTAGCATTTTTTATAAAATAGGTAGGTAGATACTTTATATGCCAATACATTTTGTAAAGCAAGGTACAACAATTCATATTGATGTCCTTGTCACAAAATAATTAATTGTAGCTTCAGCAAACACACATTCAGCATTACACTAACAGGATATGAGAGGCATACAGCAGGCAGGTATGTTGTTAAACAACGATTGGATTAAGATAATTGATAACCAACCCAGATTACATAAAACAGATTTACCCAACCCCTCCCTTTATTATGCAAACTCTAGCATAATCAATCAAGCATATAATTTAATCTTATCCGTGCTATGACAAAGATGGCGACGCAACCGCCATTCAGAACATATTGAAAGCACTCTCTATTAATGACGAGTGCCCGATAAATGGCCATTACTATTTATCTACATGTTACCGACATAGGTGATTGATATTTGTTTTGTTTAAGGCGCAGGCTCTTCGTAGAGGGTTTAAAGATTTTATTTTGCACCGCGTTGAAGTAACTGTCAATATGACTCAGGTCCCTTAGTAGGAACCAACCGGAACTTACCGAATTTACTGCCTGCTGAAAACTGCAATCTCCAATGCAATCATCTATTATTGATTACCACTGCTTTCAGTCCGCAAGAATAACTAAAAGCCGTTTCTACAGAATGTAGGAAAAATTAACTTAACCTTTCTTGACTTTTCTCGTAATAATAAAACAAAATGAAAAACAGCTTTTTTCTCTTGAACATGGATTTGTAATAAAAAAAATATAGAACACTAGCTTCTGCCCGCGACTTCGTCCGCGTGAAATTTCACCCTCCCCCCATCCACCCTCTTAGGGGTGGAATTTCGAAAAACCCTTTCTTAGTGGATACCTACTCTTCACAAAGAACACACCCTCCAAATTTCATGTCTCTAGGACCAGCGGTTTAGGCAGTGCGTTGATAGGACGTTGAATTTTACAAATTATGCTATGTATATTACACACTCATTCATCCTTTGATTTTAAGACTAAAATTTATAACACCACTACATATTAGTCCCCATTCAATAGTCTAGATTCTAAGCACTGTATTTGGAACGTTCAGGTTTACGGTAAAACCTTCCAAATATGTTCTAGTCCCGTTGTTTTATATTATTTTCTATGGATTATCTAATATTAATACGTGGTGTCACGTGCCATCGAGGTGCCTTTATAAGGCTGCTGGTAAACGGGCCACCCGCATTCAATGGTACAATGAACGGTACGGGAAGGATATTGCCATGATCGATAGGTTATGTTATAAAGCTATATACATACATAAATGGTTCTGCTTACTTTGCTGTCTACAATGGACAAAAATGCTGGTATTTGATTAGGACCTCAGAGTTATCATTATCTGAGATAAGGACCTTGTCATCTTTAGGTATCATTTACATCCTTTTTTGTGCTTCCCTTTTACGTCAGTCTTTTTTGTTTTCTGCTACATCCGATCCGAATCCAAATCAAAAATTCGACTTCAATCCGAATTGGGAAGGTTCTGAATTCGGACGGATAGAGTTCGGAGCTAGTGCGCAACTCCTCATACAAATAGGACTACGGTCACTTCAGACTGGCATTTCTCGGATTCGAATCGGATGTAGTGCAGAACCGCTCTAACAAGTAAGCTTACGAAGTCTGCCCATTTCTCGACATCGATCTTCCTATACGCTCTTGAGTGCCTAGGCACTTGTCTAAGAGCGGTGAATGCTTACGCGAATCCCGCACACCACCGCAGGTCCACCTCTACCTATGGCCCCGGGGTGCGGGATTCGCCACCCCCACCGCGCCACCACCGCGGTGTTCCAACACCGCGGTGGTTTTAGCCGGTAATCCTGCCCCTCTGTCACCCCCACGATAGAGGAAGTCCATGAGGATTTCCACCGCGGGAAAAAAAAGGCACTTGCCTAAGCCCACAGGAACGCATGGCAATTGCGTTCGAAGCATTTCGTATTTCTACAACGACTTTCAACAGGATTGAAAAGCTTTTTGGGAGCATATTTCAATCCAATTTATTTTTTATTTTTCCACTATCGTTATCCCTAATAGAATGTTACTAGCGCAACGTAGCCGCCGTTGACACTTGTGTCGTCGACATTAGTATGTGTGGTATATAACAAAACCGGTAGTAACTTTTAATGCATTATAAAACCTGTAACAAGAAAGCACTTCATCTTAAACAATCGCAGGAGTTCGTATTTGTCATAAGTAGATAAGATTATTACAGTTGTTACAATCGCCCGCCCCGTGGCCCCCTGGCCCCGTGGGTGTCGGAGTTATATCAAAACTTCGCACACGCTATTGTGATTACACTTTCATTTTTTTATCTATTTGTTTTCGCATTTTCTCACACACACGGTGGCCTTTGACATCCTGATATATTATGTTATGATAGTAGTGTGATGATGAGACACTGATATAATATTACAATTTAACATGCAGGAAAGCACTTTCGAAACGTGTAAACAACTGGAATCGCACTATTAGAATCCTTAGGTATTAAATAGGTCAGTATAGGATATCAGTAAACATACATATTTATGTTTAGCAGTAAATCTATGCTTAAATGTTTGCATGAAGTTTTTTAGTTATGTGGTTGGCTTGCTGCACACTTTAGTGTAAACTGTAAGTGCAACAAGATCTTTTCCTGTTGACAGCGATGCGGACTAATTTTTTGATGCCCTGTGATTCCTCTTTTGTTTAAACCTAAAACATATCTATATATATAAAATTCAAAGTCCTGACTGACTGATATCACAGCCTAAACCGCTGGTCCTAGAGACATGAGGAGGATGTGTTCTCTGTGAAGAGTAGGTATCCACTAAGAAAGGGTTTTTCGAAATTCTACCCCTAAGAGGTTGAATGGGGGGAGGGTGAAATTTTAGGCGGACAAAGTCGTGGGCAGAAGCTAGTTATTTAATATTAAGTATATATTGTGTAAATATAACAGTGCATAATTGGCTGTAAGACTAGCATAAATATCTTAAGAGAAAATTTCAAAGAGCTGTGGATTTGGTGATTAATAAATCAATAAACAGTCCATGAATCAGTCAAGGCTTTTTAAAGTTATAATTACTAGCAAAGCATGGGCGGTTTCACACTCTTTTTACTATTTGCAAGATGACTGCTGTAAGAAGAAACTAAAAAAATAACTTTAATTTCGGAAGTCGGTGTCAAAAAACGAAAATGCGGAATCAACGACACCGACTTCCGAAATTAAAGTTATTTATCACTTTGTAGTGTTTTTTTTGAAGTCGGTTGTTTTTTTTGTAAAAAAGTTTTTTTGACACCGACTTCCGAAATTAAAGTTATTTATCACTTTGTAGTGTTTTTTTTGAAGTCGGTTGTTTTTTTTGTAAAAAAGTTTTTATTTTTCACTTTTTAGTTGTACCTACCCCACAAAAAAGTAAACAAAAAGATCGTTAATGTAGACAATGTATATAAATTTTTAGGTTTTTGTTGATTTTTCAAAAACCGCTTGTCCGATTTCGATAAAATTTTCATGGGACCATTTGGGAAGTATACCCTTTCTAACAAAAAAAGAATTTTTCAAATCGGTTGGCAAACGACGGAGTTATGCGCGAACAAACATAAAAAAAAAAAAAAAAAAAAAAAAAAATACAAACATTCGAATTGAGAACCTCCTCCTTTTTTAGAAGTCGGTTAAAAATGCTCCAGATTTGGTCAGGACCCCCAACTGTAATGCAATGCATAAAGCATTGCCTTTCAAAGAAACTGAGAGAGTGAGAGCCATTCCGGACTATTTAACTTTTCACAAATGCCAGTTTGTTTCGGCTTAGTAGGCGTTTCGGCCGCTGAGTTTCGTCCGATCCGGTCGAAACAGGAATTTCATTATTATTAATATTTTTGAGTGGTGTTTCGGACGAATCCTTTTTTAGAGGCAAAGTAACGTCAGAAACATAATTCAATAATACCTATTTTACTTAGTGGCCGTGTGTAAATTACCATGCGGTTCCCACATTAAAGATCTTGGTAATAACAAATCCATAGTCGACAAGACCATTCCTTTAATCATAAAGACCTTTACAAAACAAATCAGATTATAAACTGCAAATCAAACAACTGTAGGTCATCAATGATGTTCCACATAATCAAACAATTTTTAACCCATCTCTTGTCCTTGATGAAATAAATGCCAGAATCCCAAGAATCCATTCAAAACGTCTAACATTTACTTAATATATCAACTGTAATGGGAACGGATCTTATTTGACATTCTCTGAATCAAATGAAGCTAAATCGGATTACTGAGAAGTTTATGATAGGTTACAGCGTTCACCTAGGAAATGTCAAAGGTTTTGAGATATTAACCTGAATGACCTCAGTAAAACGTTTTATTACTCTGTGGAAAGATATCATTTTCAGCAATATTGGATGTGTCGAAACCCTTGCGCCATCTTATCTTCCTAGCACGGTGGGCTGTGCTGGGGCGGCTGCTGCAGGTGCAGAAAACCTCAAACGGCGAAAATATTGAAACCTGATTGGAAGTTATATGTTCGAGCCGTTTGGGGTTGAAACACTAGGGCCATGGGGTCCGAGTGCCCACTTGGTTTTTCGAGATATCGCCAAGCGGTTAGTCAACTCTTCACGTGACCAGAGGGCTGGCCTATTTCTTGGCCAAAGAATTGGCATTGCCATACAACGTGGCAATGCTGCCAGCCTTTTGGGCACTGTTCCTGTAGACAGGGATGCGGACGAAGTGTTATCTATTGGGTTTTTCCCTTGGAAATGTCTTAGTAACAGCCCGGAGTTTGGAAGTTGGCAGTGTGATACCACCGTGTCTCGGAAAGCACGTTAAAAGCCGTTGGTCCTGCGCCTGATCTCTCTCCTGTTGTGTCGGATTGCCGTGCCATCGGGCAATGATAGTGAAGGAAGAGAGAGTGTACCTAGGTCTGCGCAATATCTCCCGCGCCGAAGGTGGTCTCCGCTGAGATTGGTCACCATAGCCAAAATTCGGTCTGGAGGACTTTAATTATCGGTCCTAGGTACTCTGACCATCATCGTCTGGGATAAGTGATCCATTTCTTGAAATTAATTTCTAAAAGTAATTTATTTCGTCCGAATTATTATTCAATGAAACAAAAAATATTTCTTAAATTCTTAGACTACTTTGGTACCTGCTAAGATTGCTATGGCAATCATTTCGTCTGTCAGCTTTTTCATAGGGCCATTTTAAAATTATACCTTCGTAATCCTAAGTAATATTATAAATGCGTAAGCAAGTTTGTTTGTTACCTTTTCACGCCTAAACCACAGAACCGATCATCCTGAAATTTTGCATATACATTGTCAGGTGTACAGAAACGGACATACCCGTACCTTTAGTCCCGAAAAAAAGTGCTGTTCCCGAGGAAAACAACAATAACGTTATTATGATAATACTTAGATGGCGCCACGTGTACGAAGTCGCAGGCATCAGCTAGTCTTAATATAAGCACAGAAAACTTAAAGTACTGCGTACAGAAAGGCCACTCCCTTTCCCGCACTAACATCGGTTACCGCACCTCACCCCGCACTTCGAGGTTACCGTCGCAGTTCTTTAACAAAGAGCGCTCACAAACACAAGTACCTCACGCACACGTATACAAACGTCATTTTTTAATGTAGTAGTAGTAGGTAATTATTTTGCGAGCGTTGTATGGAGTGTCCGGGGTGTGATATAAGTCTAAAATCGTTACCCCTCTTGAACAAGAGTGGTGATCAATACTCTTGTCTTCTCTGTATAACAATACAGGTATAATTAATGTGATATCACAATAATAAAATGATATAATACGAAAAATAGGCCATAGTATCGATTAAATTCAGTTTATACGTCTTTTACGGATTTCCTTTCTTGAATCAACTTCCTTAAAATTCGATCAAATTCTTACGAAACGCAATTTCTCGACTGTAAAACGAGAAACATAAAACGAATTAGGTATGTACAAACGCGAATTGTTACATAAAACGTACTTGAAGTATTTGTCTTTCCTTATGGCATTTCTACTTGTCTTTTTAATCTAGTAATCAATTTTAATTTAATTAAAATGTTTGGGTAATATATTATACACGCCTTCGTACAAATTGCCTACTATTATGTACCTTGGAGTCGCTTTTGAAGTCGCTTACTGCGGTTTGAAGTTAGTACCTTCCAGGCTTTTGTGAGCTAGAGTATAATTAAGACAAAGTATAGAGCGTGCTGGCGAAAGTATGACATTGTTCAATCATCATTTGTTCTTTGTTTCTAATTAATTTTTCAATTCTCACTCATCATCTGCCTAGCCTTTTCTCAACTATGTTGGGGTCGGCTTCCAGTCTAACCGGATGCAACTGAATACATGTAAGTATGCATGTATGTATGTGTGTATGTATTTTACATGGAGCGACTGCCTATCTGACCTCCACAACCCAGTTACTGGGTAATACGATACCCCTTTTGGTAAGACTGGTTGTCAGACTTTCGGGCTTCTGACTACCTGTAACGACTCTCAAAGATCCACGAATGACAGCCGGGACCAATGGCTTAACGTGCTTTCCGAGGCACGGAGGGGTCTCGGTATGTAAAGACGGTCACCCATCCACAGACCAACTGGGGCAAGCGTAGCTTAACCTGATCGATCGACCTGTGCGGCTGTTATTATTAGCCACGGGCCCCTCCTCTTTTTCAATTCTCACTACGAGTAAAAAAATCTTGTTAAAAAGAAAGACGAAGAAGCTATTTTTATCTAAGTGCTTTGTACGCCTGTAAGTGACTAATTCACCATAACTCAATGCATAGATATGTTATTTATTGTGTATTATGTAAATGTTTCTAGTGAATAGGTCGTTGGTGTACCTTTCAAATAAAAATAATAAAATAAAATTATCCTCCTTCTGCCCTGATACCAATTTATTTGGGGTTGGCTCGGTATTATATCCTCTTCCTAACCTCACATGAAAAACAAGTCGCCTGTTGCCTTCCTTTACCTACGCCACAGATAATATAATATACCTACGCCTACAGATTTTCGTCATCCGTGTAGGATGCAAATTGGAGTGTCTATCTTTTCTTATATTTTCAACGCTTCCTTATACTTTCAGGTCGTCTTGTAAGAAGGTACCTAAGGGTCAATTCATACCAGCGCAGAGTCGAAGCGCAGCGAAGCGTTAATCTGAAACTTAACATAGCAAATTCACCCTTATCTCCACAACGTAATGCACATATTTCTTCTGAGATAAAAAGAAGACGCGCGAATTCGCACGCATTCGACGGAATACGCGCGAATTCGCACGCATTCGACGGAATACGCGCATCTGATCGCGACCAACGCTGATTGGTGCGCGTGCATTACGTTGTGGAGATAAGGGCGAATTTGCTATGTTATGTTTCAGATTAACGCTTCGATGCGCTTCGACTCCACACTAATATGAATTGACCCTAACTACTAAACATCAGCGCTCTATATCTCTTATCCATACTCTTAGATAACAATATACCCATTACTCTCTAATTAATTACAAATACTAATCAGAAACCACCGGTAACCTACCAATAAGTACTGTCTCCCGCCTTTTTTGTGTACCTACTTGAAACTAGATGACTTGAATAGGTTATGTAAGGAGTTAAACAGTAGTATATAGGAATTAATGATAAGTCATGTTATTAAACGGATATCAGACGGGCAGCGAATTATGTTTCACTTTTAATAATTCGTAGTTTGATTGTGGGTTATGTCAGTAAGATTATCGGAGACCATTTTGTCTAGATCCGATTGTTATAATGATGCTGTTGATTATTGTTTAAACATTGTTATCTTGGTCTTTCAGAACTACTATACAGGGTGAATTTTCCAAGTGAACGTGGATGGCCAAATCCGAAACTATGAGGCATAGCGAAAAGTGCTCAGAGGAGTCGCGGGCTCGATTTTGATGAAAACTAAAACTGCATCATTGGATTTTTGAAAAATCAATATTTCTAGTCAGGAATCGAACCTGTTGATTTTGAAAAAAAAAACATACTGTATTATTACACCATTCGATAGTGTCGCTAATAAGGATCGAATTCTGGGACGTAATGAGAATGACATGGGGCAAACTTATACTAGTGGCATCATCATCTGCCTAGAGTTTTCCCAACTATGTTGGGGTTGGGTTCCAGTCGAACCAGATGCAGCTGACTGCCACTGACCACTATGTTACATGGTTCAACTTCCTATCTGACCTCCACAATCGAGTTACAGGGTAAAACGATGCCCCTTGATAAGACTGGTTGTGAGACATAAACACACTCTTAGCATAGAACAGTGTATTTGTTGAACCGAAAACCGACAATGAGGTTTGATAAAAAATACTGCCAAGTCTGAGGTCAACCAAGAAAGACATGACACACTGTAACAAATATCATGCGCGTTTTTTACAAGCCATGCAGTCACTGTTAGATAGATACTCCTAAATAACTATAGTGACAAATCAGAAGAATCGTTGCACTGATAACCTATGAAATGCCTTATTAGAAGGCTAGAAGTCACCCAAGTGGCCATGGAGAGGGCTATGCTTGGAGTTTCCCTATGTGATCAAATCAGAGTGAAGAGATCCGCGGAGAAACAAGAATAGAATAGAATACTCTTTATTATGTACACCATATAAATCAAGGTAACCGACATAGCCCGAGGAATTGTCAAACTTATAAGTAAGTGGCACTGGGCAGGGCACATTCCTCGCCCAACAGATGGTTCTGGAGATGCGACCGCATACCGGAAGACGTAGCGTTGGAAACCTCCAACATGGTGGACCGACGATCTTGTGAAGGCCGTAGGAACCCGTTGAATGCGAGAAGCACAGAACCGGCCGCAGTGGAGAATAGAATACTCTTTTTTTTTGAGGAGGTGCTTGGGGGAGGCCTATGTCAGTATGAAATGACGATGATGACAACGAGTTTGGTAGCTTGCATTTATATGCCTTTGTTTAGGTGGCAGTGGACTGAGAAGGCTGATGATGTGTTGTACTAAATCCTATTTTAAACGCATTTTGTTTGTGGAGACTTGATACTCTTGACAAAGATCGCCGCCTTCGGAATTTATTTAATCCTACTTCCTACTAATCACATCACACTAATATTATAAAGGCGAAAGTTTGTGAAGGTGTGTGTGATGTTTGTTACTTCTTCACGCTCAAACGGCTGGACCAATTATGATAAAATTTTGCATGGAAGTAGCTAACACCCTGGATTAACATATAGGCTACTTTTTATCCCGATATTCTCATGGATCGACATTTGCGCGGGTGAAACCGCGGGGCACAGCTAGTATTTGTATTTGTTGTATTATAAACGCGAAAGTTTGTGAGGATGGATGGATGTTTGTTACTCTTTCACTCAAAAACTTCTAAACAGATTTAGATGAAATTTGGCACACAGATAGTTTATTACCAGGATTAACACATAGAATACTTTTTATCTCGATATTTTCACGGGATTGTAACTTATGCGGGTGAAACCGCGGGGCGTTGCTAGTCACTCTATATCTTTGGCATACAATTATTCACTTTAATTTCAGCTTACTCATTACCGGATTACAAGAGAACAAATACAGGCATGTGCTATTTTGATTAGCTCCGGATATCCGTGACCTCTACAATACACACGATTTAATCTAACACAACATATTGAGTGTGCACGCTATGACATAACGGAGATTATCGACCGCTGCAATATAATTAACTCTATGTACTACAATGATGTATTTAATTAGTAGTTTATTTATATAGTATTCATTTGGTTGTTATGTAATGTAGGTTACTGTCGCTATTTAGATTTAAAAGCCTGTGGGCTCATTGCGTAACACACTATCAGTAGCAATGGCTTTCATTTTGACAGTTCAACAACATTCATTGCGTTATTTACGTTGTTGAGCAGACAATTATTTCGAACATATGAAGCAATGGATTAGCTATTTCTTTCAAAATTATTCAGATTAAGATTGATAGTGTGGTACGCAATTAACCCGTGCTGGTTCTTTGTAGGTATAGAAACACCGATCATTCTTGATTCTTAGTTGTGATAAGGCCATATGATAAATATTTTTAAGATCTGAAAGGATTATTTATTTATTTATTCACAAAGCAACTACAACAGGCAATAATCACATTAGGGTATATCACTAGGTTCAAAATTATAGGTTTCGACCCAAAGCGTAGTCATAAAACATGACAAGCAACAACAATAATAATGATAACAACTACAGTAAAAAATAAAAATAAAATCTACAGCTACAAGGTATGAGCGTCTGCCCTCCGACACACTTCTACTTAAGAGCCTATACTACCTCAAATGGCTTAGCGTGATCCTCCGTTATGTCGAAAATACTGCACCATTAATTTTGAAATAAATATATGGTAAAGTTGAGGATTAATGCTAAGTCTTATGTTAGACGAAAACACGATTCCATAAAATTTTCTCGATAGAAAATAAATCCAAAGTTACCTCTAACCCGAACAATAAACCGCTGGTATTCAAAAAATACTTCAAATTAGATCATGAAACTTTGCATACTAACTGAACTTACTTTAAATCAAGTCTTATGTTATTTACTTTTTTATAATTACCATTATTTTCACTGTAAAAAGCAAATACCTAAACTATTGGCGCTGCCTGCCGCCCAGCACCGCACTCTGTCTCGCTCTCACTCAGTCAGCGAGCAGTATCGTATGAGCGAGATAAAGAGTGAATTTTAGCTGAGGTAGTATAGGCTCTTAAACAGGGAAGTAGAAGTGTGGATTAGTACTATGAATCCCGGGTTATATCTATTGGTGGCTCAATAAAAGTAAAGATAGAATATGAGAAGTGGTTTAATCCATACTAATATCCATTTTTTTTTAGCCTAATTTGTGTCCCACTGCCGGGTGAAGGCTTCCCCTTTCTTCTTCCAAACCTCCCTGTCTTGTGCGATCTCTGGCCATGTTGGCCCTGCGAATGATATTAGATCTTCACTCAACCTTCGCCTTGGTCTATCTCGACGGCCTGGATGTCCTGCCTCAGGCGTCCGACTTGACGATCTTTGTCGATGTCTCCGGGTGCATTCGTAAGACATGTTCGGCCCACTCCCACTTCAGCCTGGCTGTTTTTTTTTCCAACATCCGCTACTTGAGTTATGGAGCGCAGCGATATACTAATATCTTAAATTCGAAAGTAATTTTGTCTGTATGTTATCTACATGACAGGCCTGATGGTCTAGTGGTTAGTGACCCTGACTGCTATGCCGGAGGTCGTGGGTTCGATTCCCACCCAGGACAAATGTTTGTGTGATGAGCACGATCATTTGTTCTGTGTCTGGGTGTAATTTATCTATAATATGTATGTATTTAGAAATATATAAGTATGTTTATCAGTTGTCTAGTACCCATAACACAAGCTCTGCTTAGCTTGGGACTAGATGGCGTTGTGTGATAGTTGTGGAATATTATTATATTATTATTATACATTTTCACGTCTAAACCACTGAACGGATTTCGATAAAATTTTACTGATTCAAGTCCCATAGTGTTGCAATTACAGAAGGAACTGTGTATGATGTAATTTGTCTAGGTAGTATTATAATTTTAAAATCAACAGAAATAGCCAATTCTGTGCCGACACCTGACACACTTTGCTAACAGAATAAACCTTCCTCATAATAATATCAATACGATTTCCAAACTAAATCTACGTCAGGGATGGTGAACCTAAGGCAGGACATAAAATTCTGGACACATCTTTTCTTTTCAAGGCTTGCATGCCTATTTTAAGGTAGATTGTACAGGGATCACAAAGCTTTGTGCAAGGATTATGAATAATTCACATGTAGGTACTGTGTATTTTATAATAGACTAGCTGTGCGCCGCGGTTTCACCCGCGGTAAAAGTATAACAGTCCATTTTTATTGATTCCCCATACAAACTTCCACCCCCCTTTTCACCCCCTTAAAAGATGGTTTCTGGGATAAAAACTATCCTATTTCCTTCCCCGGGATGCAATCTATCTCACTGCCAATATTCATCTAAATCCGTTCAATGGTTTAGGCGTGAAAAGGTAACATACAGACAGACAGACAGAAGTTACTTTCGAATTTATAATATTAGTATGGATATATATTTTAAACTAGCTGACGCAACACACGTTTCTTGTCCAAAAATTCATACAAAAAATCCATAGAAAAAGCACTTTCAGTTTTTCTCAATTTTCCGGGCAACATTTCCAATTTTATATACCTATATATTCATTTATTGAAACGAATACAAACATTGGAAAAAAAATCGATCTAGCCGTTCTCAATTGTTGCGCTTACCAACGAACAGAAAAAAAGTACTAAAGTATATCTATTGGAGTCAGGAATCGTCCTTAATAGAGGACGAGAAGGAATAATTTTTTTGTTATATTGCCTAACTTTCCTCTGCTGAAAAATGTTGCCACATAAATATTATGTTTTTGAAATTGCAATACAGATGCAAAAAGGTTCACCATCCCTATAAGCCATCTAAACAGTACACATTGCTTGTAAATACGATATTAAATCGTGAGCTAGCTTCGCCTCGCGGCGGCGCTTACATAAAACAATTGTTTGATCTTATGACGTGTACCTATTGTGGCATCTGGCATGCATGCAAGATGGCAAATTGTTATCGTTATAAATTGGAAATTGATTTGGTTTATTTGTTTCGTTTATTTTGGTGTAAAACATTGCGAGTATTTTTGGTAAAGTTTGAATGCAAAGCTCAAACGGATAACTAGCGTTGCGGGATTTTTGTATTAGATACCTATTGATTTTATAATTCTATAGTACCCGTAAAACTACAACATTCACTCCTTCATTGGCAATAATTAATAGGCATATTGAACACCCAAAGGAGATGGACCTATTGTCCAAACGAAGAGCTTTTTACGATGATTCAAATATATTTTCTTGTCAATTCCTTATGTATTTTAGAATCTTCGGCTTAATCACATATCTCTACAATTATCTTTAACATCAAACTTACTCGTACAATAGGTAAAAATCTATGAACATTGGATGATTTAAATTAAGGTACTATGTATTTTAATAATATGCAACCTAAGTAGGTACTTCATGTTTTTACCAAAACTTCATAATTGTGAGATCCCATTTCCAACGCTGGTTCCACTCAGCACCCCTCAAAAAAAAACCCCCCACCAGAAATTGAAATTGAAAACTGAAAGTGTAGACAACTCGCCGACAAACAAGCCTAGTGCACACTAAACTGTATGCTTTATTAGCCCGAGGACACACCGGCCAGTCTGTGGTACCACCGCGACACTTAATAACACAGAAAGCAAACTACTTAAGAATTACTTCTTGCAGCTGTAATAATATGGTGGACATATTTCCTTGGTAAAGTCTGTTTCCTTGTTAATCTGATAATGTCAGAAGAAGGGATGGTTAGTGTAAGAGATGAAGTAAGTAAGTAATAGATCAGATTTTTAGGGTTCCGTAGTCAACTAGGAACCCTTATAGTTTCGCCATGTCTGTCTGTCCGTCCGTCTGTCCGTCCTCGCTTAATCTCTGTGACCGTTAGCACTAGAAAGCTAAAATTTGGTACCAATATGTATATCAATCACGCCGACAAAGTGGTAAAATAAAAATTGGAAAAAAATGTTTTATTAGAGTAGCCCCCCTATATGTAAAGTGGGAAGTGATCTTTTTTTTTATTTGAACCCTAACGTGTGATATATTGTTGGAAAGGTATTTAAAAATGAATAGGGGTTTACTAAAATCATTTTTTGATAATGTCAATAATTTCGGAAATAATCGCTCCAAAAGTAAAAAACAATGTGTGTCCCCCCTCTAACTTTTGAACCATAAGTTTAGAAAATATGAAAAAAATCTGAAAAGTAGAACTTTAGAAGGACTTTCTAGGAAAATCATTTTGAACTTGATGGAAACAACAGTTTATGTACAAAAAAGACAAAAAGATGTACAAAATAATTTCAGGACTAAGTTTGTAGTATAATCGTATATGCAAGCATTTTTTTTAACTTCGTTTACATATTTTATTATCCTGAACGTATCTTTTTTCAAAAACTACGGAACCCTACACTGAGCGTGGCCCGACACGCTCTTGGCCGGTTTTATTTTTTAAAATTCGACTTTGTAAGGTCGGTAGACATGAGTTGCTGAACGCGAATTACATGAAACTCAGTGCTAAAAAAAATATATACATCCAAATTGAGAACCTCCTCTTTTTTTGAAGTCGGTTAAAAATAGGTTTCTCCCAAACTGTGAATAAAGTTCTCTAAATAAGTACCTTGTTACTTGTTATCCATCTGTCTCTACTTATAATAAAGCTGAAGAATTTGTTAGTTTGTTTGGACGTGCTAATCTCTGGAATTACGGTCGGATTTGAAAAAATCTTTTGCATTTGATAGCCCAATTCTTGAGGAAGGCTATAGGCTAATTAACATCACGCTACAACTCTTAGGAGCCGAACAAATAAACAAAATGTCAGAACGAGTGCTGAGCGAATACGAAGTACCTATGTGGTATCTTACGACTTCCACGCGAACGAAGTCGCGTGCAGAAGCTAGTTCACTCATACGAAGCCAAGAATTATTTTTGAAAGTTCAGGCTCGAGCCGTGTAGCGAAGCAAAAAAGATACGTCTATTTCAAAAGTATACCATCTAAACTCCAAATATGATATAAGAAAAAGAACCATATGCCTCACAATGTAACAGAACAAACTACAAATTAACAGTACCCAATTATCTTCAGGAAATGTTTAAACTTTTGCTCCTCAACTTTTTATTGATCCAATATTAGATTAGTTATGTATACTAAAAAATCAATTCGATACGTCTGACATAGGTACTTAACTTCCTTCCTAAGAACATAAATCTTTCTCAACGACTTCTTAACATACTGTAAGAGCAAGTGATTGGTATAAAAAAAAACACTTTTACTTTGTTTTTCTTGCCCATATGTGGGTAGTTGTGAAGTACTTGGTACTTTCGCTGAGCAATAAATTCGATAAACAATCGTCATCTGTCTTCGTTATAAGAAATCAATTCGCGCTGCGCCGTCAACAACCTTGGGACAAAGATCAAGAAATTCATGCAGAGTTTCACTGCAGTTGAAGAAAACTTAGTGGAATCTCATTCAACACATTATTCTTTTAACAGGAGCAAGATTTTTTCTTTTATAAAAACCGCGTAGTTTGTATATATCAGTGGCAAAGGTACCATACAACTCGATTTCCACCGGCTTCCCTTTGAAAATTTAGAACATAGCCACTCTATAGTCAATTTTATCATTGGAATTTTCTTTTGGAATTTTTTTTTTTGCTCCGGCTTACCTCTGTCATAAATTCACCCTTCGCCACTGATATATATTACTGGATAAACTTAGATCGTTAAATCATTGCTAGTTAATTAGCAGAAAAAATATGTAGCACCAATCTATCTCGTAAGAAAATCAAGAAATAAGGACAAAGAATAGTATGCACCGGTCAACCGGTGCAACTACATAATATTTTTTTTATGAAAAATCTTTAAAACATTCTTTATATAATGTGCATTAAATTAACACGTGTATAGTTTCGTTAGAAATCTTGGAAACAGCATCAAAGGAGAAAACGAATCACGATAAATAAGTCAATAAATGGACAGTCTTCTCTCCGTGTAATTCTTCAAGCTATGTCGATAACTTTTTCTGACCGCTATTACATCGAGGAACATAATTTGATAATGGCTCAGTAATTGCTAGAAACTGGACAGCCACTGCCGGCAGCTTCGTTTTTGGACGTCTCTATGAGTGGAATGTGATGGCATGATGACCTCGAACTCTATAGGACAAGTGGACTGTGGGGAAATATCCTTCAATCGATGTTTGACAATGAGCATTAGTAAACGGTTATGTCCTACTTAAGCCCTTAATTGTACAACAGCCTAATTTGCCTGTCCAGTAGACAAGAAATTTTTTAGTGAAGGTTACAAACATACTGGTCAAAAATATATCTATCGGTTAGTTCGTCGGTCACCACTCATATTACAAACTTTTCTGCCAATTTAACACATTATTCTTTGAGGTTTCCAATTATTATGAATGAGGAATTTCATTTAACCCGATGAATTGCCAAAATTAAGTGGCAGTGGGCAGGGCGCATTGCTCGCTGAATAGATGGGCGAGGGAGCCGAAAGGTTCTGGAGTGGCGACCGCGTACCGGAAGACGTAGTGTTGGAAGGCCTCCAACAAGGTGGACCGACGATGTTGTGAAGGCCGCAGGAAGCACAGAACCGGCCGCAGTGGAAGTGCTTGGGGGAGGTCTATGTCCAGCAGTGGACGTCTTTCGTCTAAAATGATGATGATGATGAAATTCATTTACTTAACTTATTTTAAGCAGTGTTACCATAAGACCTTGGAAAATAGTGACAATAGACATAATTCCAGGACAATACTGCTTCCCATTAATTCCATATCTATCTATAACTTTACTTCTAGGATTAATTGGGCGTAGGTACACTTATCTAGCTTTAAACTTTTATATAAACCTATCCACTATCCACCAATTGCGACACTCCCAGCCAAGGAGTGTCAGCAAGTCAGCAGTAGTTACAGTTTTCACTTACACAGGTACTGTCCAATTATCTATCTACATATATTGAGCACCCGATCAATCTATCATTATTATTTATACTTCATCGAATGGATCAATTTACTGTATCGAATGTATGTGCGTACGCAAGTGATTCACTTTTACTTTCCAACTTTTTAACTACTATTTCTTTACGCAGATTGCGTTGTTATTCTCCGGAATGGGTAAAAATTTATTTTGTTTTAATTGAATTGAGGTTTTTAATGGGTTTTGAAGAAGATTTTTTTGTGTGATTTATTGTGTTTTGATTATACAACGAACTTTCGTAATTTAGAATTTCATAGAGCAATCGGAAGTCTACATTCCAGAGTAATTGAGTTTAACGTACTGTTATGAAAGACTGTTAGATAAGGATGTTACCTTATTCTCGTGAACTACCAATCAACAGTTAATTTTAATTATATCTTGTTCAAATACATACTAGTTGATTTATCAGCTCCCGTATTCAATTTCCGATGTCGCGCTTCAAAATTAAAATAAAATGATAGATTAGTCGTTACGTCGTAACAATGTGTTATGGGCGCCATCTTGAATTATCTGTCACGATAATGTCAGTGATAAATTCGACGAAGGATGTAGAAGATTGGCAATCAAAATAGTGCCCGTGACCTATGCCACACCTGCGTACGTTAAGATGTGATGGTCAGCTTTCAATACTATCTGACACTTAAACATTGATGTGTGAAAGCTTGTCCAGCTAATGGGATAGCACGCCCAAACGATGTACTAACACCTACATTGGCTAAATCATGAATAGCAGAAAAGGATACCCTAGCTTAGTATGCAGTTAGTTTGATTCGGTAATTGTTACATAATACATACATTATATTGGTGGTTGATTTTGGGGAGTGGTAAAAGCGATATAAAGTCAAAGCTTGGTTTGTTAAGATTATAGCTTAGAACTAACATAAACGTAGGAAATTACTTCTTTATCCAAGTCAATTTGGGCAGAAAAAAAAACCGAGTGTGCTTATGACCACACGTCTGAAGTGAAACTTCCAACGTATTTGGCTATGAGAGGAAGAGAGAAAGAAAATGTGCGTGCGCACTGCTTTCTCTTGCTTATATCCCCCACTCAACTCCCGTTCGCCTCGCCCGATCACACTTTTCGTAACGCTTACGTCACGCGTTCGCCAGCTTACTCCCCAAGTCAAGCGTGCGTAAAGACGTTTCACTTCAAAAACTTAGGCATTCATAACTTTCTTCCTTCTGCAATAACTTTCTTTAGGCATGGCACCAAACTTTTGCTAAGAACGGAATCTAGTAGGTAGCACACTAAGTAGGTAGGTACTACAGTTGTTTGTAATTTTGTCACAGTCTCTAACCGTTGAACAGTACACAATGTCATACATTTTCGTCATGCGTGAGCCTTTAGCAAGAGTTTGACTCTTGAGTGCGAATTGCGAACCGAGGTACAGTCAACAAAAGAGTTAAGTATGCAGGATCGTCGGATATAGTTGAAGTTTAGTAAGAAACCGATGGATGTTGTCGACTGAAATTTAATTTGATCAATGAGCTGTTTGTTTTCTATCAATAAAATTAAATTTTATTTGAGAACATTCGTCTGTGTCTTACTAAACTTTAACTATATCCGACGATCCTGCATGCTTATCTCTTTTGTTGACTGTACACACGTCTGTAAGGGCACAGGTAGAGTGGCTCTTAAACACTTCTGGCACAACTCAACGACTGTTGGCGTGGCACGAAATGTTTGCGATAGATACTTTGACTGTTAAAACTTCGAGATTTCTAGAATAGCCAGTATTCTTTACATTGCTACCGAGATAGGTCGACAACAAATCTGCAGAGGTTTTTGAAGACCTACGCTGCATTAACACTTTTATCAAGTGTCACAACGTTGCATATTGGAAAATGAATATTTACGTATGTAGGTCTAATTCCGTGCATCCTGCAGGTGCACCATATTCTTTTTCAATCGAATTAAACATCTATTATACATATACAGGGTGTGGCGTAAATAGTGATCCACCGTTAATGATTCGATATACCAGATAATTTACTGTAACATATCACAATTTTAACCATTTTAGTAGTACATTTTGTTTTACAAAAATCGCTCTTGTATTTTGCATGATTACGTTAAAAATTAGGTTTAAAACAGAGAAGAACTAAGTTTTTCTTCAAAAGCTCTAAATTTACATAAAAAACCATAACTTTACACGATAGCTCTAGTATTCAGCATTAATTAACAGAAATCAAAATGAAAAAATAATGGTTTTTGTTGAAACTACAACCAAATTTGTAAGAAAAGGTAGAAATTTCATAAATAAAAAACAAAAAAAATGTATTTTCGGAACCCTTGGGTAAAAATGGTTAAAATTGTAATAAGTTATAGTAAATTATCTGGTTTATCGAATCCCTAATGGTGGACCACTATTTACGCCACACCCTGTATATCGTATATCCTTATCGTATCAAAAACTAGTTCTTTAGCTAATCAGATGACAACATCACGATGAACCCATTCTTACCAGTGACATGATTGATATACAACAGAGTTATGAACACTCTTAATAGAATATTTAGAACGGAATTCGAGACCATCGACTCTTTGAAACTTACGAACTCTTTACACTCAACCTACATGTCGCATACGCAATGCACATCGTGACATCTCTGGGTAATTTGTAAAATGAAAAAGCAAAAAAATGTATTCACTTTTATCTACCTCTATTTTGGAGGACTATGGGTATCATTTAAATGGTCGAATAACCCCATCAGGCAGTGAGGCTCACAAACCGTCTAACAGTGAGAACCTCCTCCTTTTTTCGTCGGTTAAAAACATCGTTCTTTTAGGGGCTCCGTTCTACCTAACCTGTGACTCTATGCATATATTTTTTCTCGCAAATGCTTGGAGAATTAATTGTTATGTTTGACCAAAGTGCTTGCTATACTTTTAGAGACTGCACAAATATTTAATCTGTGTGTGGTCTACATTATAGAAAATCAAAAGCAAATTCAATACATCCTTCCCACACTTTCTTGAACAAGAGAGTCAAACAAGACAGATGAAATTTAAAGCTTACTTTACTTTTAGCAGCTATACACAAATATTTGTCGAATATTTTAGGCTTGAGAAAACATCAGACGGAAAGTCTCCATACAATAAAAACATATCGCAAACTATTCGGAACTAAAAATAAAAAGTGAAAACAACACGAGACAATGTTTTTTTTTTCTTTTAGAACTAACAATTAACGGTATGGGAACGCCATTGCATCAGAGCGGAGAGGAAATGTGAATGAAACTTAATACGAGGCCAAGATATGATCTGCACGAGATAACGAGGTTATGTCACGATATTTTCTGGTAACACGATTAAGTAATTACGATTATCAATTATTCTCTTTTGTTTTGGATTAAATGAAGCTTGAAATTTTAAGAAAACAAATGAACATCGTCAAATGCAGGGGTACAAATGAACATCGTCAAATGCAGGGGTTGTATTGAATAGGTAATTAGAAATGGTATTCTCCATAAAAAAATATCGCTTTATTAAACTGGGAATAAAGGGTAGCGCAATTAAATAGGTCATGTAGGTCGTGGGGTTGAACCCAGGTAGGTGCTTTACTTTGTATAAAATAATCTCATCACCACTGCTCTCAAAACGGGGAAGGAAAACATCGACAGGAAGCCGGCATGTCCTAGAACAAAAAATTCGAAGGAATGTGACATGTGACGTCTACCAACCCGCACTGGGCCCGCGTGGTAGATTACGGCCCAGTCCCTCTCACAGAGGGGAGGCTTGTCAGCAGAGGGAATACTATAGGCTAATTATGCAATAAAACGACGAAAAAAAGTTTCTTTTTCTATGGTTTAGGAAAGATATAAATATCGCAGAAAAAATGGCCGATTGATCCATTAATGGATATGTAATACCTACTTCGTCTTTTGGAAAACTCAAAATACATTAAGTTCTAGCACAGAATACTTAAAGTACTACGTACAGAAAGGCCACTCCCTTCCCCGCACTAAAATCAGTTACCGCACCTCACCCCGCACTTCGACGTTACCGTCGCAGTTCTTTAACAATGAGCGCTCGCAAACACAAGTACCTCACGCACACATTCATACGTATACAAACGTAATTTTTTAATGTAGTAGTAGTAGGTAATTATTTTGCGAGCGTTGTATGGAGTGTCGGGGGTGTGGTTGCTACTGGTAATAGCAATGATGCTTAATGTCCAGAGTGCGCCGGATGGTGATAGATAGGTAGGTACCTACTTCTTTACTAGTGGCGACGCACTTCATCACGTGACGTCAACACAGGCTGTCGCTGAAAATCAGCGCTGAGGATTTGTCTCGCATATGTGTGTGACGAGATGTGACGCATATTTTCCCCAACTTTTTTTTGTGTTTTTGTTCTTTCTTTGCGTCATGTTTACCGCAAATAAACTTATTTTCTTTCTATCTTTTGACTTCTAAATGACAAGAAACACTATTTTCTTTAACTCGCAGCATTCTCAAGAATCTATTTTCCAAGTGATTTACATCGGAATTTATACGAGTCGTTACATACACTTGTAAACAAGTAAATACAATTTCTATTCAGAATAGGTGTGCCACAAAAGATTTATCGTCGAACCCGATCGTTGCAACTTGGAGGAAGTAATGTTCATTAAACAATGTTCTCATAATACGACTTGTGTATGAGAGGTAGGTATATTTCGTTTGATTTAAACAATGAAATATGATACCTCATGCCAAAACGTCTTGTCAAACGTGACCATAGTTGACCCATTGCGAAAAAAAACTCATTATTTGCAAAAGGCAGGGTTCGCAAACCTGTGGTGGACTGAAAAATGTTTAGGTATAACCATTCTAGCGAGATAATTATCTACCAAATTGATTCGTTATTAGCAGGCCTTTTTTCAATAGTCGAATGTCTATATGACGAATATTTCCTTGTTGTAAGCCATTTTTAAGACCATCTCAATTAGGTAATAGGATCTTTTCAATTAATTATAAATATTACATTTAATGTTTTCCTAACAATATTAAGATTACTAATGAACGTGTGTTGCACATTACTAATGTTACTGTTTATCATTCTAAAGAACTAAAATGCTTAAATGGGGATCACGACACTAATAACAATCGATAGTAAAATACCTAAAGTTAATTTATCGACACCTATTTATGTCTTAATTACCAATACTGTCGGATAAATGAATCACAATCATAAATCTATTCTAAACAACTCAAAGTTTCATATAACATAATTATTATTACAACCGTTAAAATGTTCACGATCCCTGATAATAAGCTTCATAAGTCCAACAATCATTAGCCATTTTCTCAACAGTTATGATTATGAGTGAACGTGTCATAACAGTTCGTTCCCACGAATAAATCATTCGTTCAATTTGAACGTCGCGAACGATATAGTTATTAAAATGTACTTTTAGCTGAACAAATACAGTTTGAAGTGTATTGATGACAGTGGGACCGCGATTGGATGTGTCAGGGATCGTGAGGTTATTTTCACAATGGAGAGAGAGGTTGAGTACACACTGGGCTCGATGTTGATACTTGTAATAATGTTTGAGAGAACAGAATGCCAATTCTTGTACAGACGCCAGCACATCAAGCTACCCGAAACTGTCAAATTTTCCCAATCAACCTCGAGCCTTATGCTTTAGCGATAAAGTTGAAAATTTATTAAATACAGACAGATTGTAGTAGCTTGATGTGCTGGCGTCTGTACTTATAAAACGTTCAAATTCAACTCGCAATCTCATCTCAGCGACAACCAATGTCAAAGACTTGTCAAAAATGAACGTAAATTGATTGTATTTTTGACAGATTGAGACTGAGATTATAATGCGAACGTTTTTAAAAATACGGGAATTGCCCCTCAGGCTTTCAGATACAGAATATTGAAGAGATGTGGTTGTTAAGGCGTCTGTCAATAGGATTAAACAATTAACCGCGTCTGGCAGATTTATCATTGTTGATGATTGATCCAATAATTGTAGGTCTCACTTACGAAATCACAATTTAGATGTTTTTTAGTTTTTTTTTTTCTGGCCATAAAGTGATGAGACGCCCTTGTTTTAGGTATGGAAACTAACAGCCAAGAAATAAATGAATTTGAAATCACACTTAAGTATATTTTATGAAAGCAAGAAAAAATAAGATTTAATTTTTACATGGTCCTACACCAATATAAAAACAGTGTAATGACTACCAAAAAATAATGGCTTATCAAAAATCTAGGCAGGTAATCTAGGTAATCTTTCGTTTTACCGTTGCCCAGACATTCATTGTGTTCCTAGCATTTCTATTAGTACTCAGATCATAAACTTAATAATGAAAGAAACCAGGGCGACCAATTCTATCCAATCATACATATTTCACATGATGGTGAAGCCGCTACGTCGAATCAGCGTTGTCTATTTAAAATCGATGCAATCATCTGCCTACAGCATTATTAATTTATGACCAAAGGATATTGCAAACGAATTTGTGTTCGTTTAAATGTAATAAACGTCGTCGATGTGGTGATAGTTTTGAACTTAATTTCGCTTTATATTCTAGTCGATTATAATTTAGAGTTTTAGAGCCATCATAAACTTATTACGTCGCGTCGGTCAAAGACCTTTACTGAAGAATAGTTATTACTTATAGATTATCCAGCAAAAGCAAGCACTATAATCAATGTTAACAATGGAAATTGCATAGTTGTAAATAGATTGGTTATTTTATTTTATCGGATATTTAATGTTAGCTAGTCGTAAATATATTATAATAATAACTTGTAAATGTAACTAACTATTTACACTAGATACTAAATTAAATGACTAACTAACTAACTATACAAAAACAAAGGACGCATAGGCGTCGAAGTACTCGTCCGCATCGCTGTCATCCGGAAACGTGCCCAGAAGACTGGCAGCATTGCCACGTTGAACGACAATGCTAATTATTTGGCCAAAGAACGACCTAGCCCTCTGGTCACGTGAAGTGTCGACCAGCCGGCGAGAAATTTCCTTAAAAAGGAGACGCGCACTCGGGCCCCATGACCCGAGCGTTATTGGTTATTTAAATAATGAATGATTAAGGAATGACTGCAAGCAAATTACCGTGTCTTTTACAATAACTTTTCTAGTGATAACTAATCTGGATGCTGTCAATATAATGATAAGAGGAGGACACAGTATTCATACACTTTCTGTACCTACACTTACTCCGCAAACTAACCTATCCCAATATTCGCACCTCCATTCCACATCCGTGTTGAGCTTGTAGCAGGGATTTGCATAAAAGCCATGATTTTTCCAGATATTCTCCTGCGAAAAGGTTTTATTTATGTGTATTTTCTTATTGATATTGTTTTTGAGTGATACAAATAGTAGATTGTACAACTAAGGCATAAAAGAAGCTATTTTACCCTGAGACGTTTATATCTACGCGAGCCGCAGGCGAGGGTGGATAGTTAAGTCGAGGGGTAAAATGGCTCGTTTATGCCTGAGTTATACACTCTGCTTTTCACTTCGATTGCGAGAAAATGAAACAGGCATAAAGTATACAGTACATAATTAATCAAAAATGTTGCAAAGCATATCTAATTCCCGCCACCACAGATAATACCGCCACGAAACTTTGTAAAAGTTTTTTTTTTAATTTCAACACTTGTCATTCGATTTGGGTACTTCATACTGCCAAGTCATAAAAACGTTTCTTTGCGTTTTTTAAATAATAAATTACAACTATTTTAACTGATTTTATTAAATTAACGATAGAAAACACGGAAGTGGTATAAATTAAAGAAAATGAAATAAATCACGACTTTAATCTGCGAAGTTTTATTGTGCGTGTGGCTGTTGGGCCTGATTACCTTAGTCTCAGAAAAAAAATTACTTAATGCACTAGAACATAAAAAGCGATTTTATGTCGCCTAAGCACAACATAAAGACGAACTTTTAGAGCATGAGAAGTGAAAATTACATTTTTATGTTTTTTACAAACAACAAATGAACAGTCATTTTTGTGCCATATTACGTTTGGAATATTTTGTTTTAAAAGAAATCTATCTATTTTAGTAGAATCATTTATACAGGAAGATTTTTTTATCACCATCCAAATTTTTACAGGGTATTCTACCCATGAATATGAACAACTTTCACTATTGGACCAACTCTGAAATCACGTAAAAAAAAAGTCAGCTGTTTCATACATTTTGGTCAAGTAGGTATTGAACTTTTGTATGAAACAGCTGATTTTTTTTTTCGTGATTTCAGAGTTGATCCTATAGTGAAAGTTGTTCATATTCATGGGTAGAACAGCCTGTAAAAATTTGGATGGTGATATAAAAATCTTCTTATATTTAGTTTATATTTTGGACATTCAATTAATGAATTATCTTGGTGCTAAATATAAGTATAAGACTTTGAATAAATTTCTACACAGAATGAAAAACAGTAGTAAACAATATTGCAGTGTTAGGTTAAGTGTGTAGGTTAAATTTAGGTACTAACGTTGTTAAGAAATATTGTTACTGTTAGTAACATATTTGAGTCCTTTGTTACTTGTAATTAAATGTAAATTAATTACCCAATATTCTCTCAGTGTACAATGAACTTAATTTCGTGAACGTGTCGTATGTTATATAACACACATTGTGTCATTCACAATCTCGTAATTAATCTGCATGGTCCAGAAATGGACCCGCATGCCGATGTCTGCAATCTTTAACAATATTAAACAGTTCCGTGTCTCACTGACGGAATGCCAATTCACAGGCTAAGCACTGAATAGACCTAAGGTCCGTTCAGAGCCCTGATTCACAACCATACGACAGGCTATCGTATCGAAAACCTGACATTTCGATAACCTGATTTGACTTCCCCTCAACAGCAAACAGCAGGGAAGAATAGCGGGCGTCTATTTGATTTAAACTTACAAAATTTTCGGGTTTTGGACTTGTGAACAGCGTTGAGAAGACTCCTACGATAACAATGATTAATGTTCGATACGATACGGAAGCATATCGAGTGTTTGTGAATAAGGGGGCAGATCAGCGGGATTGTCCGAAAGGGTTACCGCTACCCCGGAACATAAAGGGCTAAGGAAGGAACACGGGTGGATTTTAGTCAGTAAGAGTCTGACACTCCCTTCCGCTCCACCCAGAGCGGGAGGAGTCATTTGATGATATCCCACCCTCAAAAAAAAAGGGTCCGTTCAGAAGCCATCATCCACGTAGCCTTTTCCCAACTATGTTGGGGTCGGTTTTGCAGTCTAACCGGATGCAGCTGAATAGTCCAGTTGACCAGTATTTTACATGGAGCGACTGCCTATCTGACCTCCACAACCCAGTTACTGGGTAATACGATACCCCTTGGTAAGACTGGTTGTCAGACTTTCGGGCTACTGACGACCCGTAACGACTGTCAAAGATCCACGAATGACAGCCAGGACCAACGGCTTAACGTGCTTTCCCAGACACGGAGCGGTCTTGGTATGTAAAGGTGGTAACCCATCCACGGACCAGTCGCGGCAAGTGTAGCTTAACCTGATCGATCGACCCGTGCAGCTGTTATTACTTAGCCGCAAGCCATGTGATGGCACATTATGGTTTAAAATAAAAACAAACAATCAGTTTCTCCTAAGACCTTACTTGAGAATTTTTTTAGGATAATTCATAGTGTAGCGAAATGAAACATAAGAACACTTCACCGACAAAAACGTTTAATTTTGTATATAAAAAAATCGAAAACACAAATATGAAAAAATATGAAAATACAAAAAAGGAAAAACTAAATATGAAAACTTGTCACATTTAAATAATAGGAAACTATTGCGTTATATTTTAAATTTAGGTTTTAAATGCTACGTAACGAATTATGAGTCGGTTGCAACCAGATCCGTAAAACGAAGACGTAACTTTTGTTGAGAATAGGTACGACTAAGTGTATTCAAAGATTGAAATAACGCGGTATTAAAATATTTAAAATTAACAGATTTTAAAAATAAAAAAGGCCAAATCTGCTACGGGAAATAAAAAAACTTAAAAATCTCCCATATCTTATCCAAAACCTCGCGGTGACGTAGAAGCTCTGCCAGTTGTTCCAATACCTCACTTGCTGACCTCTGAGATATGAAGAGGATGTCCGCAGCGCAGCGCGGAGCCGCAGATAAAAGTTAGTATGTAGGTGGGTGGATGGAGCCGAATAAATCGGCTCGCAGAAAATTCGGACTTCTATCAGTCAAAAGAATTCAATCCAGTCAATAGGAATATACGTAGTCTTCCGTCGAAGAAGTGGGGAAACCCCGAATCAAATAATAGACATGCACGATCCAATTAAGATTTGTTGATTTCAATATTAAATTTGGGTGTTGGTTCTCAAAAAATTCCGGACGTCGTATCAGAGAGTATGTAGACAAGTCAAGTATGTCACCAGGAAAAAATCTCATGTCACGTAAAAGAAATTATTTCAAAATTATTATGAAAATAAAGGTTTTTCAGGTCAGGGATTATGCTGTGATTGACAACTTCTGCTAACCCTTCCATTGCTGATTGATTGCTTTACTGTAATGTGCTGTGTTGTGATGCAATATAAAATAATAATAACTTTGTAGAACCTTAAAACATATAAAACGCTTTTATTTCTTCCCTTTAAATACATATTTTTTCCTGGGTTTTATTCCACTCCTTAGTTAGAAGTAGTTAGCATCCTGTAGTGTGTGATTGGTGTGTGAATGTTGTAGACTTCGTGACTAAGGTAAGCTTTTTTTTGCACGGCTGTTTCCTAGTTTCTATTTGTTTTTGCTTTGATTCTAGCCCAGCTGTTCGTTGTCTTTGGGGCAGTTGGTTTCCTAGTTTCTATCTGTTTTTTTTTCTTTGAATTCTTAGCCCAGCCGTTCCTGTGATGTCACGTTGTCGTACCATTCCTATATCAGCCATAGTACACGATACCTAACACTTTCCTATAACGTGGGATGTGACCCGTATATTTGCTGGTTTTTTCTTTACTATGGCAGTTGAAGGTTAGATTTTTTTTGGTTGCCTGACTGCCTAGGTTTGCTTTTGATCATGATTTCAGCCCTGCTATTCGTTTAGTGTTGGTTTGTTAGGGTCTGATGGCTTTTTTATTCTCAACATTTTTTTCCTCTTTGCTGATTTTTTGGCGTTCAGTTCCCTAACAGACTATTCACTAAACTAACTCTTTCTTAAAACATTCATACTAGCATATTTGCCTATTTAATTTTGGTTTTGTCCTTTTTGCATCCTAACATAGCAGATGAAGGTTATTCCTATCTCTATATACATTAAAAACTTTTTAAAACATTAACTTTCTAAAATCGGTCTTTGGGCATGTTTTCATTTTGCAAAATGCTTTCTAACTCTAAAACCCGTGGACCGATTTACTTAATTCAAACGTGAATATTAGTTTTAAACGTTATCCTTTCATATAACACTAAAATCACGTAAATATTTCTATAAACAAAAAAACCTCGTTTTCAAGTTACGTAATTATCCCATCATTTTTATTAATACATTTTCTCAAAATGTCTACCTACTTTGATTATTCCTATCAGATTCTAATACGAAAGACTAATAAAACCATCCTTATTTTGAGTCTGATCCCCTTTTTTTAACCGACTTCGAAGAAGGAGGTTCTGATTTTTTTAATTTTCGATTTCCTTTATCTATTCTCAGTGACAACGATAGGGGAGCCCTTATGCGTTCCTACCCGTGCGTATGGTCAGACTCTAAGCGTCAATTTAGCTGAAAGTCGGGCTCTAACACGCGTAGAATCATTCTTCCCTTGTCGAGTTTTATGCGAAAGTTGCTGATAATCTTTCTATGGCTTTCCTCCGTAATTCACGAGCTTATAATATGCATCGTTCAGCCGTCACGCTGAATGTTGGTGATACTGTATGGAGAAGGAATTTTTCCAGATCTTCAGGTGATGATTATTTTTCGGAAAAGCTAGCTCCTCGTTTTATTAAATGCCGTGTGACTAGGGTTATTTCTAGGACCACTTATGAACTTCATGATATTGATTCTGTCCACTCTGGAAGATATCATATCAAAGATATTCTTAAATAATTTCTTGGCAATTTCTAAACGCGTAATCTCGTTAACTTATTCCCATTCGGAATGTTATGTTTACGTTTAGTTTGACCCCTTTAAATTAAATTCCCTTTATATTTACTTAAATAAATGAGCTCATTCATAATTACTAGTTTCAAAAAACGTTAACAGCGACATCTAGTTGTTCCTGAGCGAAACAATTTGTTAGCTACCTTTTCTTATGTGTCAATGCTTTATAGTTCAGGCTACGCCCGTAGATGTCATTACATGCACATGTCATGTTGTGACGTCTGACATAATAGCTCTAGTGTTGGGAAACGGTCGATTAACACTTATCGATAGTTGTACTTTAGTGTCGGGACACTGTCGACGTATTTTTATCGATAACATCACAATAATATATTGTTTAAAATATTATTTTTATTTCCTTTCTGTTAATCGTTATAATTATCGATGACTCTTTTCTTTTTATAAGAAACATGCGTAAGTTTCTTATTATTTTTAAAGTTCTGTCTTTGACTAAAAGCCTTTGTTTGGCTTAAGTCCTTTGGTTGTTTTATGTCGTTTCTTTCATTATTTTAAGTCTTCTCTTTCGTCGTCTTTGTTCTTTATTTAACTTTTGCTCTTTAATTCTATTTCTTTGAGGTTCCTCCTTTTTTACTTAGGTCTTAAGTCTTTGATAATAAGTTAGTTAGTCTTATTAGTTTCTAGTTTTCTTATTATTTCCTAGATTTTAGTCGACGCGTCTGGAGTTCGCACTGATAACGTTTAGATTGAAGTCCGGATTTCGCATTTATTCAGTATCTGCTGCACTTCGATGTCGTTCATTTAGGTTTAATTTCGATTACTTATCATTTGGACTTATTGTTTAGGCTAAGTTAGGTTAATTTTTATTGGGTTCTTACTCATCGATTATATTTTTATTTTTTCTCTTCTCTTCCTTACCTATATTTTTTTTTTTTTTTTTTCTTGGAAAGGAGGTACTGCAGCATTAGTAGTTACTGCATGATGATTATTTTCGCCATTCGTCCTTCTTCAACATTATAATCAACCTCTTTTTGTACTGACCGGTTAAACTAAATATCTATAGATTTATAGTAGCTAGTAGTGTGATTCCTGGCTTTAATAAGCCTTAGCCAACATAAGCCTTTTTTTGCATAATCAGCGTATAATTTTCCCACTGCTGGGACACATGCCTACTCTCTTCGAGAGGGAGTGGGTACCACGCGAGCCCAGTAACCCGCACTGGGTAAATGTCACATGTCTTCGTATTTTTGGTTCTAGGACATGCCGGTTTCCTCTTGCCGTGTTGAGAGCAGTGGTGATGACATAATTTATACAAAGTAAAGTTCCTGCCTGGGTTCGAACCCACGACCACTGGGCCACTACCGCTCGCTTTCTTTTAACCTCTTTGTACAGCGAAGCGGTGTCTACGGGAGTGGTATCAACAACTCCTCACCGTCGATCACCTGTAACTAAGCCAATGGTGGCGATATCAGCAATTTCATTATTCAATACAAAAAGATACCAGGCATTTTATTTATTTTATCCTTCGTTTACACGCGACTCTACAGTAACGCGCTAGACAGACACGACACCACACTTTATGGTATCAGCACACACTGTACCCGTTGCACGAAAAAATGTATTCACGTAACATTATAATGTAAGGTTTTTCGATAGACAGCCTTCGTGAAACAGAAAGATTTGTATTGCCAATTCCCTTAAGGCTCCCGCAGGCAGCCGCGACGCGACGACACAAAAGTGCGACTTGATTCTGGTAGAACAATTTCCATGAAGTTTTTATAGAAATTGTTCTCGCGTCGCGCCTTTCTGCGGGAGCCTTTTGGCCAAGTATTAAGTAGGTATGTTCATGATGTTGATATTACAAATACTAAGCAACAAAATTTTGTTATCTTCTCATCCTTTTCCCAAACCATTTTTCAACCACCAACTTATCCGATGCCGATGACAGCTAATCGAAAACCGTTTAATTTACACATACAATACATACAATTAATCACTATACAAAACGCTTTTCACAATGCATAAAAGATCGATAGAATAGGTATAGAAACTTCCAATCAATACTATGCGATAATCGATTTGCGTGCGAACCGTAAAATGTGTGTGATTGTCAATGGGAACCCATCTGTAGGTGGTCTAGTGTGAGACCCTCAACTTGACCTCGCAAAGGGCAGCATTCCGTTGTCGAACTACGATGCATGTCAATTCGTGTATGGTGCAAGTCATAAGCTGAAGTAACGGCACAATGTTAGCAAAGATTTGACGTTTAATCTGTCAAGCTCCGCTAATGAGACACGATTGATTTTCTATTGTTTCTTCGCCGATCGGCGAACCGCGCCGCTTGACCGGTTAAGAAAGGAAGAAAAAAAAAGGATTTTTTCAAAATCAAGGTAATTTACTTCGGTTTGTTCTTTATAATGAACGTCCTTTAAGATAACTTAGTTGGAAGAATTTCATTTGGTTTATTTGCAAATTGAAAATAATTATAATCCATACTATACATCCTCAAATCTCTTTCCGAAGTAGGCAGTAAATATACTCGAACACTGCATACGAAGGTCTTTGCAAGCCTCAGTGCTAAATCCACGATTGTCTTTCATTTTAAACCCAGGCAGAAATATTGCCTGCGGTGATGAAAATCTGAAGACAAGTGGCCACACACCAAAGAGAAAAGATCTTTATATATAAAGAGATAGCTTTCAAAATTCAAAGTTCAATAAAATAGCAAATAATATGAAAACAATGAAGTCTTTTGATAAAGATTCGAAAAGAACGGTACAAGAGTTCTTTTACCTTTCACAATGTTGTGATATGCAAATAATAGCGTGACCTTTAGGGGTCAAGTTCTTTTGATTTAGATAGCAAAGCTGATAGTCATCGTTCTAACATCGGACTGTTTGATCGCAACGACGAAGATGGCTCCTATAGACAGGACTGGTTGGCACAAGCAAAAGACAGAATTGTGTGGAAAAGGGAGAGGGAGACCTTTAGCCTGCAGTGGGACAATACAGGCTAGTTAGATTAGATTACGTGGTAACGAGTTACGTATATGAAGTCATGACAAAAACCTACGTTCAGAAAATATGGTAGCTTGTCTATTGAAACGTCTAGTCAGCGCCAAACGTTTTTATGTTGGCCATCTTAGAGGCTCTTTACAACTAACTATTTATTATTATAAGCCTGGGTTGTCCCACTGTAGGGCAAAGGCCTCCCTTCCCTCTTTCCACATTTTCCGGTCTACTGCGATTGTGGGCCAATCCTTTAAGGAGGAGTCCAGCTCATCCCGCCATCTGTTTCTGGGCCTGCCGCGCAGTCGTTTCCTGCCATTACAACTAATTACAAAAATAAATATTGTACCCGTCACAACAGAGGCTACTCTTCAAGATGAACTGCTAAAAATAGCCAACATGGCCGGTAGCTAGCAGCGGTCCACTGTACAATACGGCCGATGAATCAGTACGAGGATTGGTCAAATGTGAACTTTACAAATAATTTAATTTTATATTTGAGGACGTTAGGAATGAACGTATGAAAAATCGTTTTGGAGAACTTGGAACTTGGAAAGATAGGGCATCACCTTATGGGGCCGTGCACGAAATTGGCTGATTTTGATAAATTTTGTTCGTTGTTTGTGAGAAAGGGAGAGAGAATTTAAACAAAATTATTTGTGATTTGAAAAGTTTAATTCTTTGTCTTGCATGTGGCTGAAAGGGATTTTTCAAAAAAATTAAGTTTTCATGGAAAATCACTGAATTTCACAACATGTTTTCCAAAAAAATGACGCGAGACTGACGTTTGATTATCTCTTTACAAGAAACTACTTTTGATTTTGAACATTAAAAAATATCATAAGCATCATTATATGGTCTACTTGCACGTGGCTGGACCACTTTTTCAACTTCAATACAAAATATAGCAGGAAAAAAATATTGAAATAACATAATTTTTGGGAAACTTCTGGACAAATAAGTATTTTTTTCTATACTTTAGAAAAACTTTTAAGAAATTTTAAAAATTACCTATTAATCTTAAGTTAACCATTTAATAGAATCTAAATTTTATTTTATAAAAAAACATTAACTTCATTTCGTAAATAAAAGGCAAAGTGAACTATATTATCGACCGCGCAAAACCGATCCCGTCAGTAGCGACCGGGCCTTCCCAGCGTGAGGACGTATCACTTTGCATCGCAGGCGCGCGTGTGTTTTACGTAAACATATTATAGAAATTGTACTCCGACTACCACATTTTGATCCGGTAAGTATTATTTTTATTTTAAGTAAGTACTATTAAAATTTTGCATGCCTAGTTTTTTTATTTATATAAAATACCGATGTGCGCTTGTTCGTAATTCTTCTCTAAACGGATTGACCGATTTGGATGTTTTTTTTTTTGTTTAATTCTTTTTTTTTGTCACTTGGATGGTAAAACCAAGGTGGCGGCTGCGAAAATTTTCTAAATGTTCGTCATGGGTGTCATTTTCATAGTTTTCGAGGGTGCTAAAGTCAATAGTGAGGTCAAAATATGAATCCAAAATGGCGGCTCCGAAATTTTTTTAATTTTTCGTCATTGGTGTCGTTTGCATGGTTTTTTAAGGGGTTTTAAATCCGATAGTGACGTTAAAAAGTAAATCCAAGATGACGGCTGAGAAAATTTTCAAAATTTTTGTCATGGGTGTCGTTTTCATAGTTTTCGAGGCTGCTAAAGTCAGTAGTAAGGTCAAAATATGAATCCAAAATGGCGGCTGCGAAAATTTTCATATTTTTCGTCATTGATGTCGTTTTTATGATTTTCTAGGGTTTTAAAGCCGATAGTAACGTTAAAATGTAAATCCAAGATGGTGGGTGCGAAAATTTTCAAATGTTTCATCATGGGTATCGTTTTCATAGTTTTTGAGGAGAAATTTTGTTTTCGTTTTAAATCATACGTGAGAAGGAACCTCGTTTCTGACGGAAGGTCCCCCGACCACACGTATTTTTTTTAATGGTTCTAAAGCTTTAGTTTGACTAATCAATCGATGGAGAGCTTTAGTGATTGAGCCCAACACTGCCCATAAGTTACTTGTATTTTAATATATAAATTTGTTTTAGATAATGGGTCGAAAGAAAGGATCGCATTACCAGTGCATTACTAAAAAAAAAACGAAGAAACGTGGGATTGGCACGTATCAGACAAATTCTAACAGAACGTAATTCGAATCAAATCGCTACGGCTTCGTCTCAAGAACATGTAAGCTTTTACTTTCGATCAGCGCTAGAAGTGCATAAAGAAGTATACGAGTACATTATCATTTTCAAATGTTTGTAATTTTAGGAAATCGATGACAATGGTAGTTCTGAAAAGACAGTAATTACTGGTGATAATATGTTCTATGATCTAGTTGACATAGTTGTTAAAACTCATATCATTTTGATCTAGGCATGGTAATTATCACCTTTGTCTTATATTAATAAATTATGAATTTATATAAGTACCTACAGTACATACTTACATAATTTTAACTATTTATGCTTTCAGAATAAGGAAGATAATGATTCGGTGTTAGATAACACCTCGGAAAAATCAGGAGTTCCAAACGTTGAAGAAGCACAATCAGACATGGTATGAAAAATATTATGCTGTTCATTATGTTTTAAGGGTTCCGTGGCCAAATGGTAAAAATAGAACCCTTATAGTTTTGCGCTTTCCGGCTGTCAGAGACAGTTGGCACTGTCGATCCAAGAAAAACCCGCTCAATGCCACTGAGAGACACATTTTAATTTTTTGTTTAAATTAACTGTTATGGAGTAGCCAATTTTTCATTGTAATATTATTATATATTTTAATTACACCACGAATACTTGATACCTGTGAAATTGTCGTTTTTTTTTAACTGCCACTTCGAACTGTAGTTACAGTTTGACTTCGAATTCCCAATTTCTTGGTTCGCGGCCAGTAAAATAAAACAGCAATTTCATAGATAAACTAATATTCAGTTGTTTTGCAGTTTCTAAAACTTTATTTTGTATCCCAATCCAATTCCCATCCTCCTATTTTATTTTTTTATAATACAGGTTTTAAATACGGGCCCAGTCCCAATAAGACTTTTTCAATTTCTTTGAACAGTTTATCTTAGTCATCATTGACATCGATGAAGGCAAACATTGATTTACCTATAGTCCATTTATTTTAGCATTAGACAGAAGTTAAAAAAGGCTCTTTTGGGGGCACACTTTGTAATAAAAGTACAACAAACATTATTACAGTCAAGATTGATGTGGAGTTAAATATAGTCAATTTAAATAACAATAGTCACACTTAATTGTACTTATTTAACCTATCTACCTTCTGAAATTATAAGGCTTTCATTTATATTATTTAGTTTTTACATAAAATAATATCGTGTCAATGTTTAAAATCTAAAAGAAGCTGGGGCGGACAGTGCCGGGAACGTTTTTCATGTCACTATAACTCTACCAAATCTAAAATGTTACCTATTCCCTTCATAATTTGTGGCAACACGTGTTTTTTTAATTTTGTCTGTTTATATAAAGTTGTTTTTAATTTGATTGATTGTTACTAAAAATTGTTTCATTTCATGTACTTATCCAAGTATCGTGACGAGTAGGTGGATAGAATATGCTTTATTGTATGCCATACATTGTTACTTACAAAAAAAGCACATACATTATTTATTAAAATTGTTTGAACTTAACTTGAAAATAAAAGGTTTCGTACTCCTGCTTCTGCGAGCCTCTTTTTTCTAATGTTATAATAAATAGAGTATAAATATGCATACTACTCGTATTTATGTAAAATGCTTACCTCAATGTTATTGAATGTCTAAATGTACCTAAATGCATCTAACACCAAATTTTACCATTTTTATGTTGATTGTGGTAATTAAACTAAACGAATACTATACTAGACAAATATTCCAGACTTTTATTTCTTTACCCTACCTATACGAATAAAAAAAAAATAATCTATAGGATCAAAACTGTATAAGCGATCACTACGCTCGATCTTTACGCGTGTGTGCGTGAACGGTGCACACAAACGTAGTATCGCAATGAATTTACCTAAACTCTAGCGAGGTAATTTTATGCACGGACTCTTATGGTCGGTTCTAACTTTGCCCAGAAGGCTGCGCGTGCGCAATAAAAGTTTTAGGAACCAAAGTGACATGAGGCGAGTGCGAGTGAGAAAACATGCGCGATAGTTCAGAGAGCCTATGTTCAGACCGGTCATGTTTCAAAGCCCGTATTGCAGCATTCACACGGTCCTGCTAACGAAATAAAATAAGTTCAGTAAGAAAACAATCCTGTTCACATTATTGTAGACCTAATTTATTGCCAATTGTTTACTACAGTAAAACTAATACACATTCCTCACCTCCACCTCGGCCTCGCCACTAGCCATGTAATCGCTTACAGACTTCTACACATTTATACTAATAATAAAACTGAATGGTTTGTTTGTTTGTTTGAACGAGCTAATCTCTGGAACTACCAGTCGTTATTGATTTTTTTTTTAATTTCATAGCCCAATTATTGAGGATATACCGGATGATTTTTTTTACCGGTTCCTGTACAGAGTGTAGGGTGTCTACCATAGATATGTGAAAGAAGTTATAGAGGTATGAAGAACAGGGTGTAAAGTTCACTCATACTCTATAGAAAAGGGAGGATCCTCCGACCAGACGGGTGTTGTGTCTGGCGGGCAACTGCCCAATGATTCATGTCGGGCTGTTGTATATATGCTAGTTGCGGTGTAAACTCTGCTTGCGCGATGCAGGATTTGCGTGACGTCAGTATGACGCGTTGTTCGCATGTGGCGTTGTAGATACCGCTACATCACTCCCCCCCGGAGACCGGAGGTCGATAGTGGGCTGAGTCTTGTATCTTGCGATGCTTGCCAGGCCAGCTGAGGTTCCAGTGAGTCGGAACCGGTTGCCGCATAGTTCACGGTGAGTCGGAACTGCAAAAAAAAAAAAAAAAAAATCAGCTGTTGCCTACATTTATGTTCACATAACTCGCCAAAATGTAGGGAACAGCTGATTTTTTTTTCGCGATTTCAGGTTTAGTCCCATAGTAAAAGTTGTTCATAATGACGATTACAATCTCCCATTTCGATTTGTCGCATGTTTTCAATTTCAACCTGTATAGATATATCTTGCGTGATATACGTAACCTATAGAGGTTACGTAACATCACGCTAGGACCCTTAGATGCCGAGCAAAAAAAATTAAAAAAAATCAGAAAAAACGCTAAGCGAAAGCGAAGTAATAGCGTAGGCAGACGATGCGATACGACGAGGTGAGTTGGAAAACAAGAAATTTCACGCAGATAAAGTCGCGGGTAGAAGCTAGTTTATGTATATGCTGTTATATGTTTTATTATGTGCATATGGTGTACATTCCTCACCACTGCAGTGCTTCGCCACTCGGCGTGTAATCACTTACAAGCGACAAAAGCATTAAAGCACGCACGAACTGTTTTTATTCAACGCGCCACTATTCTGGAGAATGTGAAATTGTGTACAGAAATTATAATTATGAATAATTAAAATGAACGAAGGATTTCTTCAGATAGATGATTGGAAGAAAATTCTTCTCCATAGTGAACTGAAACCTAAAGAATGATATGTCAATGAATAGATTTAAGTAGACCAGAGATGAACCAGACCTGTAGTGACACTACAGTGTGGGAAAGAGATGGAGCTATAAGTAAAGAAAGAAAAAGTATTTATTGCGACTCGTACAGGAAGATCACAAACCAAACTAAACACAGTAAAAAAAAAGACGGGTTGCACTCCGGGAGTGCCGGCAGAAGTGAAAACTTGAATGTTAACGTTGAAATAAATCAATTATTAATTGAATTAATATAACTAATTTTTTTTCACTATTTCTGCGTCACTTTTTTCATTAATAGATGCACTTTGTTCAATTTCCATATTTTAAACACTTTATATACACGAATATTACGAATACACAGCAGTGTGTCCACGTCCACTTCCACTTCGACTTCGACTTTGACTTTGACTTCGACTCCGACTTCGACTTCGACTTTGACTTTGACTTCGACTTTGACTTCGACTTCGACTTCCACTTCCACTTCCACTTCCGCTTCCACTTCCACTTCCACTTCCACTCCATCCAATCCATCCATCCATCCATCCATCCATTGTCGTGTGTCACTATACTTGGTTCACTTCGGTTGGCGCCGCCGTAGAAAGAAAGGCGGGGGGGGGGGAAATCTCTCCTGACGGTCACGTGTCCTGACGCGATGCCCTGACGCGAGTTTAACATTTTTTACCCATTACAAAAAGTGTTCAACGCCGCTAAAGAAGTTTTCACTTCAAAAAACCGAGTTATATAAAAAAAAACGTAACAAAAAGAAAAATGAAACAGAAACTCCTATACGAGGCCAAAAGGCTCCTATCTCAGCACGATGCTGCGACATTTTTAAGAAAAAATAAATGTCGCAGCGCTGGTATTCTGATAGGGCCCGATATATAGTACCTACACACACATTGAAGTAAGATTAAAATAATAGGTACTGCCATACTATAATGTAATGTAAAATAATGTATCAAACACAATATAAATTGTTCCTGATAAATAAAATAAATAAAAAATATACTGCTGCTGCTCTGAGAAGTAGTGGTAGCCCCCCAGAGCTACGGTTAGAGGATTACTCTGCTAGCAGACAGAAAACGCTAAAAGGTAAGAAAGAACTTGAAGAAAGCAAAATAAATAGGTAAGCTACGTTGAGTTAGGAGAAAAATATGATACCAGTAGACAGTTTTATTCACCTATTTAAAATAGCATTAAAAATGGTGGAGTGGTAGTACAAAATCGTAATATGCTGAAATAAAATGAAGAAACGACCACTATCAAAAAGCAAGTAGGTACCGATAGGTTTTTGATAGCGTCAGATGACTACATTTCGAGATGGCTCAAACATTAAGTAAGTGTAACATTAGTCTATGGTTTTTTAAATAAGAAATGTTTGTCTATGTCTCTAGGGTTGCGAGTCGATCAGAGAATAAAAAGATGTGAATGGACGCTGGTCCCAATATAAGTAATATGTCTAGTTGTAGTCTTATTTCAATAATAACCTCGCTCAGCACCACCAGAACCCAGACAGCCCCAATATACAACAGTACCTAAACTAAGTACGTAACAGATGATAATAAATGTAGTTAGATAAAACATTACATAGACACACACACATTACATTTATTATAATTATTATTTTCATTTTTTCTTAAAAAAAATAATCAACATTTATATTAGAATTACCGCACTTACACTAATGCGCTTCAGAATAAGCCTTCAGGGTCAACAGCTGGCCCTTTCACCTCACCTTAGCACCGAGCACTTGCAGTTTGATCCTCACGAACCTATTCCAGAACATTTCCTTACTGGTTGAACAAATTAGCTGCGGTAATTGCTGACCTCGTGTTGTTATGGTGTTATAGGGACGGTTTGGTCGATTTGACATTGTTAATTTAGCGTGGGGATTGTGGGGGCACTTGAAAAGAGGGGTCTATGCACAGCAGTGAGTGAATTCGGCTGTGGATGATGAATTTGGTGCAAAAAGAAACACAATACTAAATTGTGTTTATTATAAGTGATTTGAAGGCAACAGAAGTTTGAGGTTTTCGAATTCGAACATTTTTAGGTAAGTACTTACTTACTAACGTTTTTTTAAAAGAACAATAAATTGTGCCTCGGAAAGCACTTTAAGCCGTTGATCCCGGCTGTCATTCATGGATCTTTGACAGTCGTTACGGGTCATCAGAAGCCTGAAAGTCTGACATCCAATCTTACCAAGGGGTATCGTATTACCCCTTTATCCGTGATATTACTCAATAACTGGGTTGTGGAGGTCAGACAGATAGTCGCTCCATGTAAAATACTGGTATTCAGCTGCATCCGGTTAGACTGGAAACCGATCCCAACATACACTCGGCGTCACAAAAATCGCACCTCTTTAAAAATTCCCTTCAAAGTCATTTTAACCCTATTAATCAATTGTAGACATATGACTATAAGATATCATTGGAAAGGCAATTTATTTAAATTTCAGAATAAATCAATGGATTTGGTTTTTTGTTTACCAGGGAATAAAAAAAAGCAAGCTAATGCAAATGATTAAAAAGTTAAATTTTATTTTATCAGCAAAAATTACAACAAAGTCCTTAAAAACAACTTAAAACCTAGTGTTACCCCCCCTAGCCCTGATGACTGCTTCCATGCGTTCTCTCATGGACCTAATTAATGTGACAACAGTCTTTTGCGGAATGTTGTCCCATTCTGCAACGACGGCATCTTGGAGGTCTTGGAGAGTGGTAGGGGCAGGATCACGTGCCCGTACTCGCCGTTTCAGTTTATCCCAAAGGTGCTCAATAGGGTTTAGGTCTGGACTTCGCGCCGGCCAGCGCATAACAGGGATTCCAACTTCTTGCAGGTAGTCTCTTACAATTAAAGCGGTGTGACAGCGGGCGTTATCGTGCATTACGTGAACCCACTGCCAACAAAACCCGCATAAGGGACAACCTGCTCCTCTAAGATCTCTGTTATGTACCGAGAAGCAGTCAGCGACCCTTGCCCGCGAGCACTTCCAGTCCGAGAAACACACACAAGGTTCGTTTTGCCGTCGATTGACATGCCGCCCCAGAACATGCACGAGCCACCCCCGTATTCCACTGTCTCTTGAATACAGGCTTGTGCGAATCGTCCCCCTTGCCTCCATACACTCTTCGACGCCTGTCGTTGCAGAAAAGACACACCCTCGTCTCATCCGAGAAGAGCACAGCCCTCCATTGGTCTATTGTCCAATCCACATGGTCACGGGCAAATTGCAACCGGTCTCTCCTATGCTGTGCAGTCAATTTTGGCCCTGTAGCAGCCCTATGAGCTGCAATTTTCTTCTCCTGCAGTCTTCTTCTAATCGTGGAGACTGCTTACAGAAGTTCTGCGAGCTGATCGCAGTTGTTGTTGCAGCTCAACAGCATTGGAGAACCGATTACGTAAAGACGTCGAAACAATGAAGCGATCGTCTCTTACGGATGTGCACCGTTGTCTTCCAGATCCACGTCTTCGGATATAGCCACCAGTCTCTTGGAAGCGTTGGAACACTCGTCGAACGGCAAAACGACTCAAGTTCAGTTGCCGAGCAACATCACATTGCCGCATCCCTGATTGCAGTAGTGCAATGACTTGAGCGGCTTCATCTGCAGTGGTATCCATCTTCTGGGGTATTTTTCTTGCTGTAGCTGTTCACGTGTGTTCACTTCAAAGGTTGAATAGCGAATTACCCACATTTTTTTTTTTTTTTTTTTTTCTATATGGCATCTCGTAGTTGACCTATAGAGGTCGTGACTACTTAACCGGACTATCCTGTGTTTGCCTTAAGTAAACTCAAAGCCTCCAGCCAGGGGCGTAAAACTAGTATACTAAGCGACTACACGCTAAGGGCACCCCCTTTGGGGTACGAACCTCGGCTTAGGGCGTCGCTGGGGGAGGGCAGCAAGATGGGACAGGCTGGATCTTAATATATTATTTTAAGCTTGATGAGGCCGGCATTTCCTATCTGACTGCTCTGAGAAGAAATGCCGAAACAAACTCAGAGGTCACAGTCGGGAATTTAAAGCTACAGGCTCAGCTGCGGCGCGGGCTGGCCGTTCTTCGAGCAAGGGTCGGGGGGAAGCATTTACTTGGGGACGTCGCGAGGGACCTCGGCGGCGAGGTCGGAATGACGGAGTTCTGTGTTTGTGCACTGTACTGGTCGCTTTGTTTTTCTCCTGGAGGAGAGTTATGGGGTCGTCAGGTTCGGAGAGAGCATGCCTTGGACGGCGAAGTTTACTGATATTGGATGGGGTGTATTTGGTGGCCTCGACAACCAGTGGGTTGCGATGTTTGGCGGCGGTATCAAAGAAACTCTTGGAAAGACGTTTCATGAATTGTTTGATGGTGGGGATTTTGAGGTCAAGATGGAGGATCTCATTTCGAACGAACCAAGGGGATCCCGTAGCCTTACGGAGGAAGCGGTTTTGGAGGGTCTGCATCCTGTGGATGTGGTGGGGTTTCGCGTGAGCGAAGACTACACAGGCGTAGGTCATTATGGGTCTAATGCACGCAGTGTAGATGCGCAATTTGGATCTTAGTGACAATTTGCTGCGTGCATTGAGAACGGAGTGGAGTCTGCCGAGAGCGAAAGCGGCGCGCGAGCGAACCGTCTTTATGTGCTCTGCGAAGGAAAGGTGCCTGTCGAGTATTACTCCTAGATATTTAGCTTGCTTTTCCCAAGGGATCGGCTTGCTGAACAGGGTGATAGGTCGGGGGGGGTTGGGTTTATGTCGCGGTTTCGAAAAGAGAACTGCTTGACTTTTGTCGGGATTGACCTCTATTCTCCACTTCCTGAACCAGTCAGCGAGTTTGTTGACAGCGGTTTGGAGTGTGAGTGAGATCTGGACTAGGCTGCGACCAGTGTAGAAAATGGCTGTGTCGTCAGCGAACAGGGCCAACTGGGCCTTTTTATTTGTGGGGATATCGCTGGTGAACAGCGTGAAGATGAGTGGGGCAAGTACAGAGCCCTGGGGTACACCTGCTCGGATGGGGTGTGGGGAGGATATCGCTCCTTCAATTTTATAGCGGAAGGTGCGGTTCGACAGAAAGTCTCGTATGATGAGTACGAGACGGTCAGGCACTTTGAGTTGGTATAGCTTGTAGATTAAGCCATTGTGCCAGACCTTGTCGAAGGCTTTCGCTATATCGAAGAAGACTGCACCTGTCATATACCCGCGTAGGAAACCTGCGTGTATATGTTCGGTGATGCGGTGGACCTGCTGGACGCAGGAGTGTTGGGTCCGAAAACCGAATTGTTCATTAGGGATAAGGCCCTTTGTTTCGGCGTAGTCTCTGAGACGCTTATAAATAAGCCTCTCGTAGACCTTACCGAGAACATTGAGCAGACTGATGGGGCGGTAACTCGAAGGTTCCGATTTGGGTTTGCCGGGCTTGGGAATGCCGATAACAGTGGCTTCTTTCCACGCTTGTGGGAAGATGTTGTTGCTCATGGCGCCATTGAAGATGGTGACCAGTAGCATTATTATTTGGGCAGGGAAGAGTTGAATCACTCTGTTGGTGATTCCGTCTGAGCCAGGGGCTTTCCTAGGTTTGAGGCGCTTGATGATATCCTGCACTTCGTCTGGAGTGACGGGTGGCAGAGGATTATCAGGGTCCTCGACAGGTGGGAGGGAGGCTTTGCGTTCGACTTCCGCGTCAACCTCAGAGAGATGGGCTTGGTCTACGGGTAGGGAGCTAGGTGTACACTGGGCTTCGAGACTGTCGGCCAGGCATTCGGCCTTGTCATTGTCGTCGAAGGCAATGGTTTTGTCAGGGCGGGTCAGTGGGGGCATGGAGACTATCTCTTGAGATCTGAGTCTCCTTTGAAGATCCCAGAATGCCTGATGTGTGGGTTCAAGATCGCTCAGCGTCTTATCCCATTTGACTTCACGCCACTCCGATATGCGAGTCCTCACAGATCTCTGTAAGTAACGCATATGGGCTTTGTTCGCATCGCAGGGAAAGCTGCTGTAAGCACGGACAGCCGCATTCTTCTCACACAGTAGTTCACGCAAGTCGTCAGGCAGTTTCCATTGATGGTCATCCATCGCTGGAATCTCCCTTGAACAGTCGTTCAGGACTGACTGTACGTGTTCCGTGAGCGAGTCGATCGCGGCCGTCGTGTCCGCGATAGAGTTGAACTGATCAGGAATAGAGTCTAAGTGGGGGGATGTGGTGGATTTCAGGCGTTCGCTTACTTTCCTCCAGTCCGTTACCACTTTTGTCTGGGGGGGATGATTGGGGTCGGGGAGACCAATACGGGGGGTCAGTCTGATGATGACTGGTCGGTGGTCAGAGGATAGCTCTTGTACCACTTCTAAATCGTTCAACCGTAGGTTGACGTTCTTTAGGAGTGCCACGTCGAGGACGTCTGGAGTATGATTGGGAATGTTCGGAAAGTGGGTGGGAGTCATCGGTCCGATGACGTCGAAGTTCAGAATGGGGGAGAGGTCAAATAGGATTTTGCCTCTGGTGGAGACCCTGGTGCTGTTCCAGGCGGGGTGTTTGGCGTTAAGGTCACCCGCTATTATTACGGAGTCGCTTAAGCCAAGAAGGGCTGAGAGGTCGTTTGACAGAGGTTGTGAGTACTCTGCAGAGGTCGTGGGAGGGATGTAGGCTGAAACTATTGTGATTGGTTGGTGTCCTGACATGCCTAGCCGACAGATGGACACTTCAAGTCGTGAAAGAGGGGGCGGATCCATTGGGATGCAGTAGAGCTCTTTTTTATAGTATATAAGAGTGCCGCCTTTGTGGCATCGCGATCTGTCGTTGCGAACTATACGATAGTTCGCGATTGACGGGTTGCGATGACTAGGCTTGAGGAAGGTCTCTTGAACGAGGAAGATGTCAATTTGATGGTCGCGGATGAAGGTGGCGATCTCATCTTTTTGACTTTGGATGCCATTGGCATTGAAATAGGCTATGTTGAGGGATCGGGGTTTGGTTCTAGATACAATTCCTCTATCCATTACTGGGTTTAGTGACGAAAGAGGTGAGCGCCTGAGTTATATCAGGGTAGGCGTTATAGATCGCCTGAATTTGGTAAAGGTCGCCGGAGTATCTGGCAGCGACGATTTCGCTTGCCATTTTCCTGGCGCGGGGGCTGACGAATGTCAGGAATGTGCTCGTGATCACATTGAAGGGATCAAGAGCGGGAGTAGCTGTGGTCGGGGGGGGCGCTGGGAGTGCAACGGGAGCAGCCCTAGCAGCGGGTGCGGGTGTGGTGGTGGGGGGCGCGGGGTTGGGCGCCGCGGAGCGGGTTAAACGGGGGTCCAACCTAGTGTGGGCGGGAGGCGTGGGTGGCTTGGTAGCCGCGAGAGCTGGGAAAGCACTCTGGTGGTTTAGGAGGTTCCAGGGGCTGGGCCTTTGGGGGCTTAGCCGCTCGGGAAGGGTAGGAGGTCCTTGAGAGGGGGTCTCCCTAAGTTGACGGGCGCCTGCGCGCTTCGTCAATTTGGAGGAAGAGGACTTGGGACCCACATTTAACCTGGGTCGCCCGTTTTATACCCTTGTAGGGAGGTGCAATTAGTGGCCGTTGTAATGCGTATTTTGACAACATTTTTTTTAACGTTACGTGTTAATGAGATCTGTTGTGTTTAGGAATTCTAACTGTTGTTAATTTAAAGGTCGTTAAACATACTTTCAATTGATACCAATATTAATTGGGTTTAATGTATTCGTTGCTGGCGGGATATGCTTTAAACTTATTTTCGAAGAGGTGCGATTTATGTGACGCCGAGTGTAGTTGGGAAAAGGCTAGGCAGATGATGAATTGTTATTTTTAAATTCTAATATCTGCATACATTTTATGTTGATATTTAACTAAACTAGAAACTCGAGAAAGAGTTTACAGTTTAGTTCTACGACATGACATTGGTGTACATCATCATTCAATCAGCACCCCAAACGAGTAACACACACAGAAATTCCTAATCCATTGCTTCATACGTTTGAAACATTCGTCTGCTTGACAACATAAATAACGCAATGAATGTTGTCGAATTGTCAAAATGAAAGTTATTGCAATTGGTAGTATGTTACGCAATTATCCCCCGGAAGCATTAAACATGGGAAATTCATAAATACTGAAATAACAGTAATTTCAGTACCAATTAATGCAGCATTTGCTCCGTCTATTACACTGATATTTTTTTAATGTACCTATTCATTTATTTATTTCTCTCATAAAGGTACATTGTTACAGTAGTCGTATATACAATTTTGCCTTAGTTATGCTAGAACCTTTGTGAGAGCTGGAGTCTGAACTAGGTTCGGGACCTGTATGACAGATCTCCAGGCTCACACCCCTTTAAACATTTAACATATTTAACGGCATCTTGAGTCAGATATTGAGCTAGATCTCTAGGTATCTACTCTACTCTGCTGTAGATATTGACTTCAAATGGACCTCAACCTCCCTGAATAAAAAAAGGAAAACCTATAGATAATCACGAGAATGTTTAAATAATGTTGGTAGGCCTAAACCTACACGATTTCAACAATATTCAAAGCAGTCTGATACGATAAGATTAACTTTTGATTATCATTTCAATAGGCTTCAACGGGCCATAAACTGGACAGCCTATAAAGGACCTTTAACAGTCTTTAAACTTTATAACACCTATAACGACAGCCATATCTACACTAATAAGACCTTTTAATAGCTCAATAGAAACCAAAACTAACGCAATGATCATAGGAAGTTGTTAAAACAATAGTAAAAGGAAGATAATAAAATAAATCTTCCCTATTTTGCATCACAAACAAAACATAAAGATATTTATTTATTAAATCGTTAACTTGTTCACACTCTTATTGACAGTCCGACAATAGTATTTAAGAACTTTCATTTCTTAGTAAAGCCTGTCGTCCACGACACTGCTCAAAAGTAACCAGCGAGGTAATTGCGTAGCTCGGATAAAGTGACAGCTGATCGCAATTATTTTCCTTTCATTTTGACAGTTCAGCCATGTTCATTGCACTATTTATGTGGTTGAGCAGACGAATGTTCAAATCTATGAAGCAATGGATTGTGATCGAAAGTGTGTTACGCAATTAGGGGTCCAGTTACAAACTCAATTAACCAATGAGTAGCAAGAATGTCACAGCACTATTATTTAAATGGTGGTCCATACATGACGCAACCTTAAATCCGAGCCAGCGTGTCCCTTGCTGCCCTCTCCCAGCGACGGCCTAAACCGAGGTCCGTACCCCACAGGGGGTGCCCTTAGCGTATAGTCGCTTAGTTTTTAAGTTTTTTTTTAAGTCATGGCTGGGGGCCTTAATTTATTGAGGCATCCACAGGGCAAGTCCAGTTAAGCAGAACCTCCTAGGTTGAACAGCGAGACGCCATTCCTAAAAAAAAAACGACGCAATCAACTACAAACTATTTAATAACGTGGTAGTAAGTGGCCTCGGTATCGGAAGACGTAGCTTTGGAAGGCCTCCCACAAGGTGGACCGATGACTCCGCTTAATCCGCTGGATGTGGGAAGCACAGTACTGGTCGAAGTGGCGGTGCTTGGGGGAGATCTATGTACAGCAACGGACGTCTTTCAGATGATGAAGTCGCTTCGAGTTCGGACCAATATTGAAATACCTACTAGTGCTGTGACAGTCTGGCTACATCGCTCATTTGGAGAAACTTCGAGGTAACTGCTAATTTTTTTTTAAAGTCTTTGCTCTTCTAACGTAAATACGCTTTCTAAGTGCTTTGTCTTATTTAGGTAACTCATTTTTGGAAAAAAAATACATTTACGTCGATGTTTCTCCAAATGAGCGACATTTTGGTGATTTGAGTTTGTAACAGCCTAACTTGAGCTTTAACTTTTGAGCAGCCTCGTAGACGATGGGCCTAAGACAATAAAATGTGCAATGGAATAAACGCATAGATCCTAGTAGGTACTTATAGGTACATGGACTTTCTTTGTCTATTCACAGTAAGATTTACTCTTGTCGTTGCTAACTCCGCCTATGAAAACGCCCCCTCTATGGCAGATACATGAAGGAAAGATCGCTGTTCACGTGCGATTAGTCGTTGTTTTGTGCGACTGTTTTCTTTATTATCTACAGTTCGATATGTTGTCCTTTTGCTCTCAATTATTACCCGAAACAATTATCTTCCATTTTTCTTCTTAATAAAATCCTTCTTCTGTTTTTATATACACGCTCTTAATACCTAAAAAGACGTGTTAATATTCCAAAGCGACATATTTATATACTTTCAATACACAAACAAATACAGAGTGTTTGGAAGCTGAGTGCAAAGCTTTAAGGGAGTGATAGCCGACACCATTTACAGCATTTTGAGCCATAAGTCTTAAACAAAGTATGTTTGTTTTGTTCTTTAACTAGAAACAATTAGTCAAAAATAACATACCAACTTTAACTGGGAAAAAAATAATAAAGCCTTCGGATATCTATGGTTTCAACTATCACCCGCTTAAGGCTTTGTATCCATTTTCCAAACATCCAATATAATAGCCAACTCATGTAAAATACAACTAGCAATTTTCTCTATACACAACAAATTCTTCTTTGCAGGCGCTAGATTTACCTAAATCACTGGCGTCTTGCTATGAATGGTATAGTTTTAATTACACAGTACATATGGCTGTTACGTCATTATGTGTAACAATGCCGGCAGTATCTCACTTGTTCGCTTAGGTAAGAGGGCGGGGCTCTGTCATGAATCAACTTTGTCGTCAAAATATAACAATGGTCATGGACGCCTTGAGAATGTACCGTCAGCATAAGTGACCAACTGACGTCCAAAGACTGGAATACGAAGTGTCGGTTAGCTAGCGGTGAGATGGGCGGATGAAAGTGTTGCCATCGTGGGTAGGATTTGGATGAGGCTGATACAGGAGCGTCGGGATGGGCAACAGAACAGAGAGGCCTATGCCAAGCAGTGAGTGAGGTCGGGGTGTGGATGATAATGATGATGGAATAAAAGAATGGGTTTCCAATATCACAAAACATTTATTGCAATACCTAGAGTAATAGTGTGCAGTACTGCACACCCCTACCCTATTTCAAGTTAAACAAAATATATCAACTTTATTTCAATGACAATGAAGTTGATTTCAGAGTGACTAGTACTATTGAAAAAATTCTAAAAATGTTTGAAGTTGTAGCGTAAACTGAACTTTATTGTGTAGGAATTAAAGTTTTCATATTATTTTGTTTACATTTTTGGCTAATAAATCGCGAATACAGATTATGTACGATGTTTTTCTACCTTTTTAAATGTGATAGCAATTACATCTACCTAAGTGTAAGCTTCTAAACAAATCGACAAATGTCAATTGTCCTTAATGTATCATGTTTAAAAGCAAATAAATAAATATATTCTATTCTATAATGAAAGTATGTTTGTAATATAAACGAATTCAATATGGCGGAAGCTAGGAATTGCAAGTTTGCAAGTGAAAAGAAAGAAGAAGTCAACTTTTCATTCGGACGTAATTCAGAATCTGTAATTAATATATTGTATAGTTCCAAGAGCGTCTCAGATTTTACTGTTGACATCTAATGAAACCATTCGAAACTTACGTCTTTAGTAATGAAAGGTAGGACAACAACCCATCATTTGCAGCAAAAACTAGTTCCGAATCACGTCAAGCAAAAACCAACCTTTAGCATGTGGACATTAAGCATATCAGACAACATTTCTGAGTTAATATTGCAAAAAAGATAAGTATGAATTACTCTAGTAGACGTAGTACTTTTAAGTATTCTGTGCTAGTAGGTACCGTTTTCAACAGTGTTAAACAATGGAAACAATTAGAAAAGGTTGCGGAAGCAATAAAACGAGCAGCTGAGCATACTGATGTGATGAATTTTGAATTGAATATATTGGGTCCTTGACCAAAAACCGCAAAACTAAAAATCTGATGGATCAGAACGGTGAACAACCTTATACAAAAGCGGAGAAGACCAGTAATCTGAAAACAAGATGAACAGTAGACCCCAAAATCTATGTTGAAGCAGATTAATAAAATAGTGTCGAAACCAAACTTAGGGCCTAAGCCAGGAATGGCGAACCTCTATACACCTAGGTGCCATTTTTTTCCAAATAAATATTTAATGCATCCACGACGTGCCAACAAACAGTCCTGGCTTAGAGATCATTAGAAAAATACTTACGCAATATGTATTATTAACATTTTTAATCTCACTTGTCATTTCTTGGGACCCTGGGATCCCGGACCTTTGGACAGCGTACGCGGGGCTGAAACCACGGTTGGTGTAGGACTAGTGTTAATATTAACAGTTTTATATTTATTTCAATGGAATGACAAATTAGTGCGAGTTCTAATGTTGCAAACTAGATGACTTAGGTACCTAAATGCCTAAAATGATGCCGTGCCCAAATTATATTGTTACGTGCCACCAATGGCACGTGCGCCAATGGTTCGCCTGACCTAGACAAAGTGACATTCTATGAGCGATAACAATGATGGATTATAAGTCAAAAATGTATGAGACTGACATACTACCAAAAAGATTATGCCAATCCTGTTGAAAGTCGTTGTAGAAATACGAAACGCTTTCAAAGCATAATTAGATACTTATAGTGAATATATTCAACTGATATGTCTCAAAATTATTACAAAACAAAAATTTATGGAGATTTTCGTTGCTTCAAATTCAGTTATACCTTTTGAGTTTCGGCAAATAGGTACCTTTCCATTTGGTCCACGCTGTTTACAAAATATCTCACATCTTTTAGCACCGACTATACTAAGCTATTTCTGCTAACCGTAGCAGTGTCTTCCGGTGCGTTGCACAACATACCACAAACGATCTGTTTTCACTAGAAAGCTGCATCCAATATGTGTAACACTAGAAGATTGGATTATCTTTAACCCTGGATATTAATGTAACTGTTCATGAAAGTTATGCGTATTGAAACGGAACTGTAAGAAAGTGTTGGTAGTGTTAATTATAATTTACATTCTTAACTTGATCCATGCTTCAATTAATTTCAAGTATATTTTCACTTACTTTGAGCTGTAGAATTGAAACAATTTGGGCATTTCGTCTTACAAATCAGTTTAAGAATCGCGGCCACTTTACTTTTCAATTCAAATTCCTCAGTAGATTGGGTTTGCAATCGAGAACCATTAGCCAGGTTCTTTATTTTCTTATTTTTATTGGAATTACTTCAGAAGTCAAAAAAAAATCAGAAACTTTTTCTTCGTTGCTACTAAGATCCTCTCGAGTTCTCTAGAAATTAAAATCAATGATAAGCTTATTTAAGTGTGACTAGCTGTCTCGGCGAATTTTGACCCGCCTCAGAATCAAAAAAGTCGTTCCACACAAAATGTATGAAAAAACGAATTATCTTCATTATTTTTATTTTCGTGAATTTTTCCCATATTTTAAACTTATTCTGCTATTCTTAGCCGAGACAAATCAAAGAACATAAAAATCGCTCCAGCAGTTCTTGTGTAACTAACCCGACTTTGTTTTATTTATATAGATATAAAATTCAGTCACATCATTAGCGGCACATCATTCAAAAACACTCCTCTCGGATCCGTTTTATAACTCTTCAGCCTTACCAATATCCTCAATTATAATCAGCACTACTTAAAACTGTCAATAGCCATCTGTTATGGCTAACAATTTGAGCGGAAGTATGATAATTGCCTCGCTAATTGCGATCTAGCAGGTGATACGACGTTCTGGGAGTATACCTACTAGGTTGTGACGTAATGTGTGGAAAGCATCGGACATGGGAACCGAGGATACAATGGTAGTTTCTCAGAAATGATTCTGCTTTTATTAGGCTTTGTGGATTTAGAATTAAGATGCTGTAAGTATGTGTTTGACTTTTGTTTGACTCTTCACGTGAACAGAAGGCCAATTCTCGTAATTTAAAACGTTCAAAATCTAGTCGCAGTCTCATCTCAACGACAAACAAATGTCAAAAACTTGTCAAAATGTGGGGAAATTAGATGTATTTTTGACAGATTCTTAATCTGTGGTCAGACTGTGAACATTTTTTAAATTATGAGAATTGCCCCTCAGAGGGCTAGCCTATATTTTTTGCCCAAAGAATCAGCATTGCCATACAACGTGGCAATGCTGCCAGCCTTTTGGGCACTGTTCCTGTTGACAGCGATACGGACGAATGTTTTTATTATTTCCCCTCCTTTTTATATACTTGTACATAATATTATTATTCTTACTACCACAAAACAGTGTTTATCAGTTGTTTAGGTTAAACACCTTTTAAACACGACATAATTCTATGAAATTTGACGTCACACTGACATTAGACACACGTTGAACATGTGATTAAGTTTTTGTGGTAAGACCCTTAACTTTTTAAATTATGTAAACACATTAAATATGTGTTTTGATTTGTTAAAATTTATATTTTTATTTACATGCTTATTAAGAAATTTTGAATAACTGGGTCGTGGAGGTCAGATAGGCAGTCGCTCCATGTAAAATACTATTCAGCTGCATCCGATTAGACTGGATGCCGACCCCAACATAGTTGAGAAAAGGCAAACATGATGATGATGATTCAGTAATCTTAAATACAATATAATTATCTAACACTAAAAATATATATTATTTACAAATATATAAAGGAAAAAAAGGGAAGAGCACATTGAGTATCAAAAAATTCTTCCGCATCGTTGTCAGTGGGAAAAGTGGCCAAAGGCTGGCAGCGTTACCACGTTGGATGGCAATGCTGATTCTTTGACTTAAAAATAAGCCAGCCCTCTGGTCACGTGAAGAATTTAGGTATTTTAATTATTACGCAAGTGGTTTGTGTTTCGTCGTTACTACTTTGAACAACTTTTGAGTAATTTCCGTTTCAATTAATAACAGGCCAACAAAAAAAAATTCTTATTGCCTTCCGTATTAAAAAAAGGAAATTAAAACTGAAGCCAATTTCTAAATAATTATAGGTCCATAATCATGGGTAATAGGTAATACGGGCTGGTGTCCGCAACTCCACGTCAATGCGCATATTTTGCGTACGGTAATCATGAGTATAAAAGCAAACCAAAACCAGTCTCATATCAAAAGCAACAAAATCACTGTTGGCTAGTATTATCCCACAGTTTATCCTACCATAAGCCAATGTGTATGTCAATCAAAGAAATAGGAAACGGTAATTTTTGTGAATGTGCATAAAGTAAGTTGATAAGATAGTTGCGAGTAATTTTCAGTGTCAGATACACTCGCTCTGGGTAAGCATCGTGGTTGGGACGGTAAAATAAAATGTTTTAATTCTAATTCTAATTGTTATTTATATTTAAATTCTGTACCTACTAACATAGTTTATAAGCTCCTGTTGTTACTAACCATAGTCCATAATGAATCATGTTATCTGACAAATAAATAAATAACAATAAGGTACGTTTCATTATTTTATAAGAGTTTAACCAAGATAGCAATAAATAGCACACGCACATCTTCATCAGAAGACATATTAATGCGATCCAGCCTGTTCATTGCTACCGTCTTCCGCCGAGGTCCGTACCCCACAGGGGCTGCCCTTAGCGAGTAGTCGCTTGTTTTTTAAGTTTTTTAAGCCCTGCACCCTAATTGCGTAACACATCACACATTATCAATCGGAATCAGAATCATTTTGAAGCAAATTGCTAATCCATTGCTTCATAAGTTCAAAAAATATTTCTGCTCAACACGTACCTAAATAACGCAATTAATGTTGTTGAACTGTCTAAATGAAACCGATTCCAATTGATAATGTGTTACGCAATTGCCACGCCGGTCCTCCAAAAAAAACTTAAAAACCTTAATTTATTGAGGCACCCACAGTCAATCCCGGTTTTAAGCAGCCAACCACCTTCTAGGTTGATCTGGGAGATGTCAATTAAAAAAAAAACCGAGTGTGCTTATGACCACACGACTGAAGTGAAACTTCAAACGTATTTGGCTATGAGAGGAGGAGAGAAAGAAAATGTGCGCGCGCACTGCTTTCTTTTGCTTATATCCCCCACTCAACTCCCGTTCACCTCGCCCGATCACACTTTTCGTAACGCGTTCGCCAGTTTACTCCCCAAGTCAAGCGCGCGTAAAGAAGTTTCACTTCAAAAATACTTGCATACGAAATTGTTCCGTAGACTCTTACTGATAAGGAGCATGATCGCATTTGCGAAAACTAACGCGGTTGAGTACAGGACCTACGTATTTGAGCGAGTAGCCGTATAAGATACTTTATAGTCTTGCAAGTATTTTGAGTCGGTCTGGTGTGCGTACTTGGAAGCAAATACCTGGTGTGTTCCCTACTCGCCCGATCACACGTTTTCGTAACGCGTTCGCCAGTTTACTCCCCAAGTCAAGCGCGCCTAAAGAAGTTTCACTTCAAAAAGAAGAGAAGTCATACAAAGAAAGTCGCCAATGAGTATCTACTCTCATACTAACTACCTACAATGTTTTACTAATGGTAATCGGGTTAAACGTCACGGGTCGTTGCTCGTAGACGATAGAATATAATCTCGCAATCACATCGTATGCATCCAAAAGCATCCCATTGTTCAGCTGCTATTAATGTGCAGAGAAATGAGGACTTAACGATGATTGTTATTGGTGTTAGGTTAGCAGGAAAAGGACAATTATTATATAATGGAGCCTCTTTTGCGCGTGCACTGACCGAGGTCCGCTCAATTTGTGTGGTTCTTTCCACAAAAGACATCATGACACCATCATCTACATGGTCTTCACAAGAACTGACCAAGATTACGTTTGGACTTTAAAATAGACTATGACCTCTGAGTTTGTTTCAGCCTTTCTTCTCAGAGTAGTCAGATAAGAAACACCGACCTCATCTAGTTTTTTTTAAATATGACTGACGTGTAAAAGTGTTTGTACAAACCTATTCACAGAAATAAAATCTTTTATCATTTACCTTGCTTTCTGCGCTATATGCTCATTTGTGCAAAATATCTTCGCATGATCGATGCCGGGTCTCAGGTCAGCTAACTTAGTGACCAGAATTTAGCTGATGGTTGGAAAAGTAGTTCTTTCATACATTGTATAGCGGGAAAAGAATAATGATGGCTAGGCACTTTTTCGCCTCTTTACCACCACCACCCACGGATGCAAATTCTACATCTTAGCACATCCTTGAGTTAAGATTGATGGTAACTGCTTCATCAGATAATCTTTAAGACGCTATCAAGCAATCTGTAGCAGTAATTTGAACAAAATTGGCACTAGTCTTACTTTTGCTAAAGGCTAAAAAGATAGCGTGGATGATGTAATTAAACTCTCCAAAATACCGAACATACAGACAAATGAGCCAATAAATCAATAATCACAGTATTTACCAATCACAAATCGATATCTTAATCTAATTACCTAAATTACAGTAATTACATTCGTAATAAAAATCGGCCCAGACAATGAATAATTACAGATCTATTTTTTGATAATGCTAAACTATCTGCCAGCAATCGACTTCCTTACTATTTACCAACTTAATTTTACCAGTGGCTAACTTCTGAACTAAAAAATACTTGAGTAAGTTAAGAAGAGGGGGAAGCTACTAGCGCCATTGTCGACGGCAAATGTAACTTTGTTGAAATATAACCTGCAATATGTTTGTTTTAAATGGCTTTTATTACAATACCGTAAAGGTGATTACTGATAATATAAATGGTCGATTTGAGTTTATATAATGGAATCCATATGTTGTGTAATAATAAGACAATTATGCAAGCGTGTGTAGCACTCCAACATTTAGCCCTTGGACATTAAATATTTATTAGAAACTTTGATAACACTGATAAAACACAAATGTTGTTATTGTAAAAGCTAAAGCTATAAATACAATGGTTACAAATATACAAGGTGTTCAAATATTTTAAGAGGTACCTACACCTACAGCCAAAAAACGAAATAAAAATATAATTATGCTAGGGTCTCCATAGTATTTACTGTCATTGAAGCGGAGTAAAGATTTTATGCAAAATGTCTCAAGTAATTTAAAATTATAATATAAGGTACTTACTTAAAAAAAAAACACGAAAAAAAAAATTTCATTGCTATGGCTTCTTTACCAATTAAAATAATATGTTTGTCTTAAAATATTTCGTGTATGAATAGATACACCCAGGGTGAATTTTTCAAGTGGGCGTGGATGGCCAAATCCGAAACTATGAGGAATAGCGAAAAGTACTCAAAGGAGTCACGGGCTCGATTTTGATGAAAACTAAAACTGCATCATTGGATTTTTGAAAAATCAATATTTCTAGCCAGGAATCGAACCTGTTGATTTTGACAAAAAAAAAACACATACATACTGTATTATTACACCATTCGAGAGTGTCCCTAATAAGGATCAAATTCTGGGAAGTAATAACATACGGCAAACTTAAGAATAACTGAAGAATGAACTCGCTCTACAGGTATATGAGCGAGTTCATTCTTAAATGGTATTTCTTAAACCACGGTGCAGTTGATATTATCTCGGTACTTTAAAACGACGGCCATTCTCATGCCTCGGATTTCCGTCCCGCATTCTGCCAGTAGCTCAAACTCTTTTTTTGTATTGGATGGCAAACAGACCGACAACTTCCCTGATGGAACTTTATCAGACTGACCATCAACTATGAACACTTGCAACACCAAAGGACTTCCGAAGAGTTGTCGATCTGAAATGCAATCTGAGCCCTGATTCACAACCATACGACAGGCTATCGTATCGAAAACCTGACATTTCGATAACCTGATTTGACTTCCCCTCAACAGCAAATAGCTGTTGGAAGAATAGCGGGCGTCTATTTGATTTAAACTGACAAAATTTTCGGGTGTTGGACTTGTGAACAGCATTGAATAGACTCCTACGATAACAATGATTAATGTTGGATACGATACGGAAGCATATCGAGTGTTTGTGAATAAGGGGGCTGATGTGAAATATATCGATACCGGAAATTTGAAATAACGTAAGGGACATTTTGTCGAAAATGAGTTATATATATCATTGGATTCGAAATTTCTTGCTCTATCGATTGGTGTATTTAAAATCTCAATATCTCAAAAAAAATGTCCCTTACATTACACATTTTTCACAGGTCTAGACCATTTTTTTAATAAAAACTGGCTGTATAGGACGTTTCAAATTAATATTTTTATAAAAACTAATGTAAGTCTCTTTACTCACAGTATTTGGTATTTACATTAATAAAAAATCGAGAACATTTTACAACAGGTCTTATACATTAGTGTTCCCTGAGTAGGTGCAAATACCATGTCCCTTACGTTAAATTGTGGCTCGAATTATCTTAATCATATTGACCCATACGTTAATTTGTCAGCATCGAAAATAATAACCTGTCCTTTACATCTAAAACTTATCTAAACGAATATTATTATCGTCTTTGTCACACGCAAAACGGTGCAACATGTCTGAGCTAGATAGCAATACGGATTTTGTGTTTGATTTTACCTGCGCGATCGTGACCCTTACTTAGTATTTCGTAACACTGTTTGTGACATTACACATCTTCATTTAAGTAATACATCATCGTTTTCATTGATCTAACTACAAATACCTAGTGAAAGTTTTATCTGGATTCTAAACATGAGTGATGAAAAGTTATCTTCCCTTCTCTAGCCCGCAGGCAAAAATTTATGAAAATTATAGGAATCACATAAACAGGTAATTATTTGTTACTACTTTTGGTAAATTATTGTTTAGTCATAAATGGAGTTCAGTAATTTAAAAATTGGTCTATTTAGATGGAATAAAACCTTAAATCCTTGCTGAAGAACTATAGACCCATCTCACTTCTGAGCCACGTATACAAGCTGTTCTTAAAGGTCGTCACAAACCGTCTCGCCAGGATACTTAACGAGTTCCAGCCGCCAGAACAAGCCGGTTTTCGAAAAGGCTTCAGCACCGTAAACCACATCCTTTGCAAATTGAACAGAAGACCGAGGAGTACAATCAGACGCTGTGTATGGCATTTGTGGACTACGAGAAAGCCTTCGACTCCATCGAAATATGGGCAGTTCTGGCCTCTCTGCAACGATGTCGAATTGACTGGCGCTACATCAAAGTGTTGAACTGTTTGTATGACACTGCCACGATGACTGTCCAGATCCAGGATCAGAAAACCAGCCCCATCCAACTGCTCAGAGTGGTGAGACAGGGGGATATTATATCCCCTAAATTGTTTACAAATGCGTTGGAGGACGTCTTCAAGACGTTGGATTGAACTGGACTATCAACGTGAACGGCGAGTACATTTCAGATCTTCGATTTGCCGATGACATCGTCATAATGGCAGAGACGCTGGAACAGCTAAACCAAGTGCTGCACAGCCTAAATGTAGCTCCTCGGCGGGTTGGCCTCGGTATGAATTTGGACAAGACGAAAGTCATGTACAATTCGCACGTCTTTCCGAGTCCAATCTACATCGAAGGGTCGCTTCTCGAAGTTGTGAAGGATTATGTCTACCTAGGGCAAATAATCCAGCTTGGTAGACACAACTTTGAGAAAGAAGCCGACAGAAGAAGCCGTCAAGTCTTCTCGTCACTTATCCCGCAGTGTTTGAAGACTAAGATCTTCAACCAGTGAGTTCTGCCCGTCATGATATATGGTGCCGAAACGTGGACACTGACGGTCGGGCTGGTCCACAAATTCAAGGTCGCTCAGCGCGCTATGGACCGAGCTATGCTCGTCTCTTTGAAAGATAAAATCAGGATTGAAATTTTCCGGAAAAGAACCGGAGTTACCGACATAGCTTGCAGAGTAAACAGTTGCCACCCCACCAGCCCCACACACACAGTGGGCTGGCCATGTTTATCGAAGGCCGGTGAAGCAGACGAGTCCTGAGTGGAGACCACGTATCGGCAAGCGTAGTGTGGGACGCCCCCCAGCTAGATGGACGGACGACCTAAAAAAGGTGGCTGGAACGGACTGGATGCCGAAGGCGGAGGACAGGGTGTTGTGAGGCAGCCTGGGAGAGGTCTATGTTCAGCAGTGGACTGTAATAGGCTGAGTTGATTGATTGAGATAGAATAATTCGAATCCTAATAAAAACATATCTTCCATTAGGTAAAATATTGGTAAGTATGATATATAATTGTGTGTAGTAAGTAGTTCATGTAAAAATTACAACTTATTAAGCAGTTAACGCAGGATGAATAGACAGCATGCATGTTATCATTCAAAGGGAGATTAAAAAACTGATGGTTTGGGGACCTTTCCAGTGGCCATCATTTATGGAATCAGCCAGAAAAAGTCCTCTTGCTTATCGAGCAATTATGTTGTACTTAGCATAATTTATGTTATTTGTTGTTTGTTGTGTGTGTTTGTTAGTTATTTGCGTTTATAAAAGAGGATTAGTGAGTAAAAATAAAAGTTTTAATCTATTTTATTCGTTTATTTTTTATCCTTTTATGTCAGCAAGTAGGTTTAAACTATATTGATAGGCGCAGTAGGTCATGAATGTATTAAATTCTATTTTTTTAATTTATTAACAGCGTAAGCAATAAAGAGTACACCATTAAGAGACCTTTACTTTGAAAAACACTAAAAGTTTATTTCCTTTAATGTCCCTTACATCAAAAAAAACTATTTGTTTATTTCCTATAATGTCCCTTACATCAATGCTGTTCATTTACATCTCAAATTTTGTTAACGTATGTCACCCCTATTCATTATTATTTAACGTAAGGGACATGCTATCTTTAAAACTATAGGTTTTAATCAATTTTTGCTATTTTAGCTTAAAAGAATGAAGAAATTTAAGAAACTTTGTCCTAGACACTTTTTACATAAAACATATAGTTACAAAGTTATAGTCAGTTTTTGTAAAAAAATATCTTATTTTTGCTCTCCTGTAAACCTTAGTTTTGTCCCTTACGTTATTTCATATTTCCGGTATCGATATTTCCCCAGCTCCCATAAAAGTATGGAACCTCTATCAGCAGGAAAACAGCAGGCAGTGTTGCTTCATGATAATTATGAATTAATTAGATCTTACCGGACGAAATCTTTCATAACAAAACTGCGGTGGCCGCTACATAGCGTCCGCAGTTTACCGTCGAACGACGTCACTAAAAACTGACTCCCAAGATACAGGCAAATGCCTAGTTTGGGGTTCACCGTGTATTCGATTCTTGTACAAATTGTGATCACCATATATTATAAAGGCGAAAGTTTGTGAGTGTGTGTGTTTATATGTTTGTTACTTCTTCACGCTCAAACGGCTGAATTGTTTGGCGGTAGCTGCCACCCTTTTTTTTTTTTTTTTTTTTTTTTTTTTTTTTTTTTTTTTTATAACGTGGAGAAATGCTCATGCATTCTGCACTACCACGGGGAGATAGTGCAGTTATGTGGGACTCCAACCCACTAAAACTCCACGGTGTCCTCCTCTGCCGCTTACGGCGGGAACACGGGCACGCGTTAGCACTCATCCGTGAACCCGCCGCGGCTGTCCGTCACCGGACCCTCCTCTGGGGAGTATTCCCCATCACCGGCGCACCAGAACACATAGCACGCCGTGACCACCCCAGGGACCAAACCAGCACATGGGCGCCAGACGACCCCGTGTCTGGGCACCCTTGGTCCCCCTGCGACGGGTCAGGTCATTGGCCCCGCCGCCTGCCAATTTTCGGCCGCAGAGGATAGGGAGAGCGGCCAACGTCATACCAACACTCCTCTTCCTCTGCGGCCCCACCGCGTCCGCCAACGGACGGTGGCGACCCCGTCAAGGCCGCGGAAGGTAGGGAGAGCGGCGCACCGCAATACCGGCACTCCTCTCCCACCGCGGCCTCCAACCCTCAGCCGCGATGCCTCCGATACGACATCGCGGCCCCCCTCAGCTGCGATGTCGCTCAAGCGGCACCGCAACCTACTTGTTGGCCGCTACGTCGTCGGCTTACCGGCAAAAGCCCTGACGAGCGGCCCCTCCTCGGGTTCCACTTCGCTTCACCGTGGGTGTCCAAGCCACGGCTACTGAGCCCCCCCGCCTCGACAATGCGGGAACCCACCGGGGGGGGTAGCTGCCACCCTGAATTAACATTATACTTAGTTTACTTTTTATCCCGATATTCCTACGGGATCGACACTTATGCGAGTGAAACCGCGGGGCGCAGCTAGTTAATAAATAAATTTAAAATAAATTATTTATAAAAGTAAGTTGTTGGGTTTCCCAGTTTCCCTAGAGAACGTTTTAGACATAGTAAAGTCAAACCCCGGTACTTTCATCTCGACCGTCACTGCGGCTGTAGCTTTATACCTACTAGCTTAAATGACTAATTACTGTCTATCGATATTGGTTGGGTCAACGTCTATGTTCTGTCAGAGACCTGCAACAAGCTGCGTTGATTGATTAAAACTCCAACAACTAGGTTATCCAAAACATAACCCACATTATTGCGTACGTCGGTACACATGTAATATCATTGCGACTATTACAAACGGATACAAGCCATTACACTGCTTATTTGCATACCTCTGATTAGATCTTTAAATCGAACCATTTTGAAACCAATTATGTCATAAATCAGTGAATATAATATTGAATGAGTTCTCACTGCTTTCAGGTTCATGACTGTTTCTTCGAAACGACGATGTTCTTTTGTTAATCTTAGTGTCTGATGAAAATGGCAGATGGCGCACCTGATGTTGGGTCAAATTCACCTTCTAATCTGAGCCCTGATTCACAACCATACGACAGGCTATCGTATCGAAAACCTGACATTTCGATAACCTGATTTGACTTCCCCTCAACAGCAAATAGCTGTTGGAAGAATAGCGGGCAGGCGTCTCTATTTGATTTAAACTGACAAAATTTTCGGGTTTTGGACTTGTGAACAGCGTTGAGAAGACTCCTACGATAACAATTATTAATGTTCGATACGCTACGGAAGCATATCGAGTGTTTGTGAATAAGGGGGCTGAACTCAAATTCCAGAGAAGTCGTGAAGTGATAAGAATTTCACCAGCATTGGCTATTTGGCACCCACATAACTATAATACTTCAAACTGCAGCTCGGCAGCTACTTGATGACGGAAATATGTAGGTATGTACCTACCAGTATGTATGGTGGTTGTTGAGTGAGATGCACTACCATCAAACCCTAATATGATATGAGGAGTCCATCTCAGGACGAATTATTTTATCAAAAGACATTCTTGGCTGCACAGGGAGGATCCGGCCATCTCTTTGCGAGGAAATATTGTGTTTACCCAACATCAGAAGCAAGCAAAGTTCTTATCAATTGATAAAATGACGGCGATTATTGCTCCATAATTTAAGTGGTTATAATGAGCCTAAGATTCATGTAATAGTTTCTAATTGGTAGCGATACATTACCGCCGTGTCGTTAGCTATTTATTACACTCGGGTGGACATAGCGCCTTGTCATCTGTTTCGCGGTTTAGCGCATTAGTTCTATCGTGTGCACTTCCCCGCGTTTATTATTGATTACTATCTGAATGAGCTAGGTATTGTCTCTTGGTTCGTTCGGTGGTGTAGGATATTTTTTTCACAACAGTGGTAACAATGTCGAATTGTCGTAGCAGTAAGGGCGATTTTCGTAGTGCACCTATTCATACAGCAGAGTAGCAATATCTATTGTCTGTACCTACGTGTTTACTACTACCTAATTCGATGATAATGCTGTATACAAAGGAGCAACTAATTCTAACCCGTATGTTATACACCAAGGAATACAATTTTTAACGTCACATGTTTTTTGGAATTTGTTAAATCCAATCAAAATGCTTCCACTGCCTGAACACAAAATCCTAACCCCCTTATTCATAAAACTTATCAAACCTATTTTAGTTAAAATGGGGTTTGTCTCTTTCTTACACACAGAAATGACAACGTGACTGATAAAGACAAACGTTCTATAAACCTATTTTAGCTAAAATAGAGATAAAATACGATTATGAATAAGGGGGTAAGACTTGCACTGCACAATCATGCAACAAAATAAAATAAAAAACTCGAGATGTAATGAACAAGAAAATTAATTGAACGAGAATGTCTCTGTACGCAAAGACAAACAATCAAACACAAATAATTATAAGAGACCCGTTTATCGCTCGTCAAATCAACAACACATAATAATATCGAGAACTCATGATGTAATAGTTAATGAGGCAGGCAGTTTGCTGTCACATTAACAGTTCGCCATGTATCCTTGTTGGAACAAGTACCAGAAATATACCAGCCCGTTCCCACGGCACTATAAACTGTTCAGTTTAAGACATTTGCTTGTGTACCAGTTATAGTTTTGTTTACTTATATAATATTTTTTTATTCAGAACTGGATGGAAGTTCTCTAGATGTTTTGCGCCTAACGCGATGGGATGAAGCTAATTATTTCTTCATGGAGTTTGTCTTCACCACGTTTTATGGAGAACTTTGAAGTTACTAACTATACTTTTGATTTAATTTTCGAGATATGACGCCAAGACTTTTCAGCCAGGATTTACCACAATGATTTTAATCATAATCATTTATTTGTCAAAATATGGTACAGTATTGGTACTTAAGAAATATACGAATCAATATAGGACCAAAAGAATGCGTCCTAATACCTAATCTACAAGGAAGTACATCTGAAAACCTTGTTAGGACAATAAAAAATTAAAATGATGTCCACTATCATGGGAATTTGCCAAAAACGAATTGTTGAGACATCATATAGGTAAGATAAGATACAAAAAATAATATAAGGTAATTTATTTGTCCAAAACATGAGTAGGTATACGCATGTTTTGCCTCAACGGCGTAAGTATGTACAAATATAAATAGGTACCGGTTAAGATTAAAGAAGTAAGGCTTCAAATCTTCTGATATTACAAGAACACCAGTATTTCTGTGATATAACTCTGACTCACAAAAACTAACCATTCCAACCAATATGTAACGTTGCAAAAATAAAATCGAAATAAAGATATCGTGGGAAATATCAGCAGCTCTCCACAAATTAAAAAGTTCGCTGTTCATCGGCCCAGAGCCGCGACGATGTACAATCGTGAAAGTTGGTATCGAATGCGTGGTATCGTGGTATCGAATATCGTCGCGACGCTCTGATTGACACAGGAATAGGCCCCCGACTGTGTGCCCACATTGTGGTGTCTGCGTTAGCACAAACCAACAATACATTGTAGATTTTACGATTCGTATCACTAATGTAGTTATGCAGGGATGACGAAGATTCGCAAAACATTTACAACAGCTGTTTATATACATATAGTATGAGTAAGTACGTCATGCTTTTCCTTCGTGAGATGCTATCTCCAGTCAGAAATTGACGATCGCTCATCATTTCAGTATAAAGAACTTACTGCTAAACATATACCTTCCAATGAACGCCCACAACCATGACGAATCATCGCGCAGACAGCTTGTTGATCGCCATTTGTTATTGGCAGAAAAGAGAATGCAGCTAACATAGGTAGCAGTATCATGTTTTTTGCCAATAACAAATGACGATCGAAAATGCGACTAAAAGAACCTTGGAATAGTCTCTCGAAGTCCCTTTTGTAATATTTTTCTACTTTCTAGGGACACTCGTTGACCAATTCGCAGAAAGAGAAATAAATCAATGCAATTATCATTACCTACGTTGCGACTAAGCGAACACGAGGACTGATGTTACGAGACCACTTTTATGGCAAAGATGGGAAAGTCTTCTTCAATTCATTTGTGCTTTGACAAAGACATTTAAATATATGCTTCGCCAGCCCTGCAGTAAGCAAAGAGGTTTCAATGACAATGTAAGGCTGTACCAGCTCGTACTATCAACAAGTGTTTTCATAATCTACGATGTTCAGGATCCCGCTAATAGTGTGTAGTGTGTAAGGTATATGTATGTGTGTAAAGATAAGTATCACCTACATAAACAATTGTACGGGATAATTGTGAGACTAATAAACGGGATTGCAATGAAGGCGCTTGTTTAATTGATCTCCCCGGACTCACAACCTTACATGGCGACCCTGCCATCTGAGACGGGTGCCGAGTTCGGTCGCGTAACTTAATTTTATTGAGAGACATTATTGGACTATGTATAAGTGAGTTTTTTTAATGCAAAAATGTGCCGATCAAATATACAAAAAGAGGACGTTTTTATATCACAAAGTGCATCGGGAGGTTCAAATTCGGCTTCTACGCAAGAGTACCATTTATCGAACATTAGTATCGTGATGTTTATTATTTGCACCTTACTCGGAATCGCTGGACTTTACGCAGTGTATACACTATACCGAAAGTGTCATTATTCGTGGATAAGGAATGAGGTTTTCACACAAAACCTAACACGTTCCTTTCGTCGATCGCACCCGGAGACTCGTGTCTGTTACGAGTGCCGCCAGCAGCGCCAGGGGGCACGCCAGGAAGCACGCCAGGAAGCTGATACCAGAGGCCAGAAACCGCAGTAAGTGGCTAAAAATATAGTGAGTGATAATGATGAGTGTAGTGAGTGTCGTGTTCTACGTTAAGTGAAACATGAAAAGTTACGGAACGGTTATTGAACGAAATTATAGTTTCTTTAGCTATTAGTATATTTTTTAACTTTTTTTTTATGCAGTTTCATATAGTATAGAGTAACTATGTGGATATTTAATACGCATGATATCTTGTTTGGTAATGGCGAATAAACTTAGCTTGTTATATGACCAATTACGGAATATAGCACAAAATTTGACAAAACTAAGTTATCCTAAAAGAACAGAAACTGTATTAAAACAAAAGTTACAGGAAGCAACGTTGTTGAAATATCAATTTGATGAATGTATTAAAACCTTATCAACACAGATTGAAGAAAGACAATTTAGTACAAGTGTATTACAGGAAATAAAGTCATACTGTGATTTATTTGAGAAGTCATATACCCACATAGAATCTTTTTGCTCCAAAACATACAGTTCTCAACCTAGTGCCGAGTGTACGGTCGAGACTGGAACCAAAGTAGACAATATGGAGGCTTTTAATTATAGAACTGCTGTGGCTTTATTACCGGTTATGAATGGTGATGAAAATGTCACGAAAAGTTTAATAGATACCATAGAGTTATACAGCTCTTCACTCACCGAGGAAGGAAATAAAATGCTAGTTAAATTTATATTAAAAACCAGATTGAACGAGAACGCAAAATTAAGGTTGTCTGCCGCTTATGACAGTTGTGAGTCGCTAATTATTGAAATGCGTCAACACCTTCTTACAAAGAAGTCAAGTACAGCAATACACAAGGAGTTGACACAAATTCACCAAAACGGTTCTATTGTAGAAAAATATGGATCCAAGGTCGAACAGCTTTTTGTGGATTTGACGGTCGCGCAAGCTGGTGAGGATCAAGCTGCATACAAAATATTACGCCCTCAAAACGAGAAGATTGCGATAAAAAGTTTCATTGACGGCTTACGTAACCGTGAAATCCGCACTATTTTGGCAGCGCGTAATTATGATACTTTGAAAGATACTATAAGAGCAGCTAAGGATGAGGAGTTGTCATACAGACCAAATTCTGACGCTACTATGTATGTCGGATACCAAGGCAGTTCATTTAATAATCGCGGGTATGGTTACAATAATAATAGACGCCCAAATCGATCGAGCAACAATCAATTTATACAGAGAGGGAATAGTAGAGGTTATTTTCATAATCATAGGCACAACCAAAACCAAAGAACCCAACAACAGTTTGGCAATAATCGTGGTCACATGCGGGGTTCATCTCGCGGTAGGTCTAGACGGATTTTTACGCGTAGTGGTAATCTGCATGTTATAGAAAATGGCATAAACAGTATCAATTTAACTGACCGGAATCGAACTCCCCAACCTATAGAAAGACAAACCACTGAACCATTGCAGTTTTTTCGATAAGCATTTTATATTTGCTTGTAACAATAACAGCTCGGTGGAATTCTTAATACAGGGTGCCAAATATGGATTGCTTATAGATACCGGGGCATCACTATCGGTATTGAAATACGACACTGTGGCACGTTGGAATATTCCAGTACAAACGGAATACCTTTACATAAATGGCATTGGAGGCAAAGTACTAACTTCAGGATATGTTTATGTTACCATGATCGCAAATGGACAGGAATTCGAACACAAATTCTACATTATGCGCACCATACCTGGTTTACAACACGGTATAATCGGCAGAGATTTTATGAGCAAATATAACGCTATTTTGAATTATGAAAATAATACAATAACTTTAAAGAGAAATAACAATAATATGACTCTGCCAATGCTTAATAGTTCGCTAAATAAAACCTGCTTTTTAAGTATTCCACCAAGATGTGAGAAAATATTTATGATAGACAGTAGTTTTAACGAGGATTGCGTAATTTTACCGTATCAATTATGCGAAGGAGTTTTTATAGCCGGAAGTATTTGTAAACCAAAAAATGGACAAATAAGTATACAAATATTAAATACACGCGAAACGCAAGTGGATGTTAATTATTTCAGACCGGAAATACATTTATTATCAGACTATGACATTTGTAACTTTGAACGAGATACTAAAATAGATGGAGAAAGAGTACGCACGATGTTTTCTCTACTAAAATTAAGTCATCTAAACCAAGAGGAAAGGTCATCAATCGAAAACATATGCGCAAAATATTCGGATGTTTTTCATCTGCCAAATGATAAATTATCAACCACTAACCTTTACGAACAAGGTATCCAGCTAAAACCAAATGCTGATCCAGTTTACACTAGACAGTACAGGTTGCCATTTTCACAGCGTAGGGAAGTTGAAAAACAAGTTGAGAAAATGCTTTCAGAAAATATTATAGAACCCGCTAAAAGTGAGTGGTCCAGCCCTATTTTGTTGGTACCCAAAAAATCGGATGACACTTCTAAGAAATGGAGGCTGGTTATTGACTTTAGAAAATTAAATAACAGAATTTCAGACGATAGATTTCCACTACCGAACATAACCGACATTTTAGATTCTTTATCCGGTTCTATGTATTTTTCACAATTAGATTTATCACAAGCATATTATCAGGCAAAATTAAAGCCAGAAAGCAGAAAGTACACAGCATTCACCACGCCTTCAGGCCAATATCAAATGACACGGTTACCTATGGGGTTAAAAATTAGCCCAAGTGCATTCTCCCGTCTAATGACAATTGCCATGTCGGGACTAACATACGTTAAATTATTTGTCTATTTGGACAATTTAATCTGTTTTGGACGAAATTTACAAATTCATAATAAAAATCTTATAGATATTTTAACTAGACTGCGCAAAGTTAACTTGAAACTTAATCCAATAAAATGCGATTTCCTAAGAAAAGAAATGCAGTTATTAGGGCATGTGGTTTCATCTGAAGGAATTAAACCAGATTTAGAGAAAGTAAACATAGTAAAAAACTATCCCGTGCCCAAAAATGCAGACGAAACAAAAAGATTCATAGCGTTCGTTAACTTCTACAGAAAGTTTATACCAAATTTTGCCGAAAAGTCTTTACCGCTTAACAAACTATGTCGAAAAAATGTTAACTTTGAATGGACGTATGAGTGTCAAAAATCCTTCGAAACTCTAAAAGAGTCACTAATATCTCCACCAATATTACAATATCCCAACTTCGATGAAAACAATACCTTTATTTTACAAACGGATGCGTCCGGCTATGCAATCGGGTCCGTGCTATGCAATAGTGATAACAGACCAATTGCTTATGCAAGTCGTAGCCTTAATAAAGCAGAAATTAGGTACCCCACGATAGAAAAAGAGTTACTCGCTATCGTATGGTCTGTAAAGTACTTCCGACCATATCTATACGGTAGAAAATTCGTTATCAAAACCGACCACAAACCATTAGTTTACTTATTTAACCAAACAAATCCATCTAGTCGTTTGACAAAATTCAGATTAATAATAGAGGAATATGATTACATTATAGAATATGTTCGGGGTGCTGACAATGTAGCTGCAGATGCCTTGTCACGTATCCGAATAACAAGCGATGAATTAAAAGAAATTAATCAGCACGTTGTGTCAGTATTAACCAGAACTCAGAAAAAGCGAAAGTGTGAACGAAGTGAACAAGATGTGTGTGACAACCCTATGGATATTAAGCAATCTTCAAACGACTGGTCTGATCACCCAAGAGTTATGGAATTGCTTAAAAAACCAAAGGATTGCATTGAGTTAAGGTTTGAGAATAAAAAAGAATGGACTAACCATTCAAATACATTATTTAATTATGATGCATCAAATTGCATAATAAGAGTAAACCCATCTTACCGATTACAATGCGCACGAGATGCCTTTGTACGGGAGTTGGCTAATTACTGTTACCAACTGAAACTTGATAGTGTGTACATTATACAAAGTAATGAAAACAATGAGATAATAAGAGATTTAATCAAAATCATAAATGCTACACCTAATTGGTCCGGACCACACTTATATATTATAAAAGGTGTAAAAGTTATAAATGATCGCGATACAAAACGTATAATTTTGAATGACTACCACTTATTACCGAGTAGCGGCCACGCCGGTATACGAAGAATGATAAATAATATAAAACGCCGTTACTTTTGGCCAAAATTAGAAAATGACGTCACGGAGTTTGTAAATCGCTGCGATAAATGCCAGCGACAGAAACATTTTAGGTATATAAGACAGCCAATGGTCCTGACTGATACAGGTCATTCGGCGTTTGATAGAGTATTTTTAGATTTAGTCGGGCCCTTAAGTAAGGATAGTGATAATTATAAATATATACTCACACTACAGTGTGATCTGAGCAAGTATGTAGAAGCTTATCCGCTTAGAAATAAGGATACAATTTCAGTAGCGACGGCTTTCATTAATAGTTTTGTATTACGCTATGGTATTCCGAGAAATATAATATCAGATCGCGGTACAGAGTTCGTTTCGAAAGTAATGAATGAAGTATGCAAACTACTAAAAATAACGCAGCTAACATCAACTGCATATCATCACCAATCAATAGGAGGCTTAGAAAATACACACAAGAATTTACTTTCATTCCTTCGCATACAAACAGAAAACCAACCCGAGAATTGGAGTTTATGGCTTCCATATTGGTGCTTCGCTTTTAATACGACTATACATACAGAAACTAAATACACTCCATATGAGCTCGTATTTGGCAAACTGTGCAATTTACCAAGTAATTTAACTTCAGACATTGAACCGCTATATAACTATGACGATTATCCACAACAACTGAGATACAGACTACAAAAATCACAGTATGACGCAAGACAAAATTTAATTATTAGTAAACAGGTCAGAAAAAGAAAATATGATTTGTATACCAACCCTATTACGTACAGTACTGGTGACATGATACTACTTAAGAATGAACAACCTGTAAACAAATTTGATCCGCTTTATACAGGACCGTATGAAGTGATAGAAGAGTGTAACCCTAATTTAAAAATACTGTATAAAGGTAAAGAAGTAATAGTACATAAGAATAGAACCAGACCATATATTCAATGATTTTATTTTTAAAGTAATACACATGTATTGTTCATGTAATTATTATTTTAAATTGTACTTTAGTAGTAATAACCTAAGAATTAATGTGTAACCAATGCTATAATCCATAATTATTTTAATTTTAAATAGTCATCATTAAATTGACCACATAATTATTACATTTAAGAAACATATTAATAGGTGGCTATATACATTATAACCAAAAAATAAAAATAAATGTAACCAATATTTTTATTTTATTTTGCCGGTGGGCGTGTAGTGTGTAAGGTATATGTATGTGTGTAAAGATAAGTATCACCTACATAAACAATTGTACGGGATAATTGTGAGACTAATAAACGGGATTGCAATGAAGGCGCTTGTTTAATTGATCTCCCCGGACTCACAACCTTACAAGTGTTTATTTTTCGATCTTCTAGGAAATATCCAGAGAGCTTTGTGGTTCTACTAATATTTCAAAGCGATGCCGCTTAGCATTCGCTTGTTTTACTTACTAGTTAGTAATAAAACATTGGTATGTGCTTATGATGTATTTCTACACATATCTATACTTACTATTATTGATATATTATAAAGAGGGAGAGAGTTTGTATGTAGGGGATCTTAATTTTCGGAACTACTGATCCGATTCCGAAAACTCTATCACTTAAAACCCCTATTACACAATACGATATTTAGGGCCCGATATTTAGGCGATGTATTTTTTTAATAAGGTCTCTTCCTCTCTTTTTCTTATTACACCATCCCGATTTAGGGAAAGGGTCCCTGAATATCGCGTAGTGTAATGAGGCTTTAATAGGAAGCTACAGTATTCCGAGTGTCCTAAGATATATTCTATGTTAAAACAAAAAAAAAAAAAAATACGTGAACGGTAATATAGTAATTGGTGTTTCCCTTTGCTGTGTTGAAGACCACTCATTCCAAGCATCTTACACCTTCCATAGGTGGCACCACATCCGCCAATTAAACACAAGAATTCGGTGCAATGCATTTTTCTTTTCTCTCAGAAATAAAGGTGCATTTTCAGCCCAAAGTTGTACCTCGAAGCTAATAGTTAGGGTAGTAAAACTGACTGTAATAATACTATACAAAAGTCGTGGATCAAACGAAGTAGGGGGATAAAGGAGGTCATTTCCAACGCTTTTAAAGTGAGAAATAATTTTTGGTAACGTTACAAAATTTTTGGAAAAAAATAAATTGCTCTTGTTTGATACTCAGAGCCCTAATAGAACTTTGTAGTGCTGATACATTCATCATCATCATCATCATCAGCCTATAATGTTCCCACTGCTGGGACACAGGCCTCCTCTCGGTGAGAGGGATACATTATCTAGTATTAATACAACGCCGTTTGTTTTATTGTTTTATATCACATTTTTATTAAATTCGTCTAATTGTAAAAAAACTCGGTATACACAAATATTCATAACTTTTAGGGCAATTGAATTATGACCATGCTGTAGAAAGATTTTTGACAAGACTTTTGGACCACCCTGTATACTATACTGTGTATACATAATGTTCACAAAACTTTGTGCTGAAGTACTTTTCTAATCAAGTTTACACTAAACCCTATTGTTAAATTAGCTGACATTCCAGCCTGGTTGGGTCACCTCGTACCACTTTTAAACATAACCAAGTAACCAACCCAAGTACTTTCCCACGACATGAATTGAAAGGGCACTTTACAGCTTACTCAAGTTACTTCAACCAACATTTCACTGCTAGTTTCCATAAACAACCACAGTGCAAACAATACTACGACAGCCAGTAACACCTTGTTGGAGAACTGGGATTATTTTGTAGGTGATTTTTGTATTCTGTGTACAGATTAAAAAGTTTGGAATGTTCAAGTAAGGGTCGTTGTCGAGTATGTGCGTCATAACATGTAGAAGTCACAATGAGCAATTGGAGAGCTAGGTGCAATTGTTTGAAACTTAATGCAATATTGGTTTTGGGGTTCCCCGGGAAATTTGGAATTGTTTTCTAGCATAGCTTGACTATTTTCTAGTTCTTTTTTAATTAAATAACTTTTAGTAAGTTCAGATACTTAGTAATAATCATTCAGGTGCTTGTAATACTTGAAATAAGTATTCACATCATTCGCCTGAATTTATTTTTGCTCTGTGACGCTGACTTTAAACTTGTTGCTCGTATATTTTTAGACGCAACATTACTTTCGTTAGCGTAGGTACAAGTTTTAATTTTTATAACAGTGGGAACAGCTTCAGAAACAAAAGGCATAATTTTGTTAGAGGAATACAAAATAAGAAAAAAAATGGTTTCTGTCTTTATTTTCTTACAAATATCTCAATCATCCCAGTAATATTTAGTTTTATTTACATGTAAACCATCCCATACTCTTCTACCGAGGTCTGGATGTATTGTACTAAGCAGTTTGACACTTCGGTCCTTTAAAGATGAGTCTGTTACTGATCCTAAACTGTACAGAATATTCTCGATCAATCTCGCCCTTTCATCTGAAGTCATATCATTATAGAGTTCTCGTGATTGGTCAACATTGTCAGCGGGGGGCTGGAATATTTCAATCAAGTCAACTTTATTTCTTTCTAAATATGGAACTGGACCATTATAAGAATTGGGATAGTAATTTGGTATATTTCTTTGATTGTGTCCAACTGGAGGTGTGCCATCTCGATTATATGTAAAGATATCGTCAATGGGTTTATTCACATCAATTTTCTGAAAGTTTGCTCCTAAGCGATAGTACTGAGCATCTCTGTACGATAAGCGACGTGCCTCGAAGAGTTTATCTGGCGCTCCAAGAATACCAGGCACGAGATTACCGGGGCAGAACGCTAACTGTTCCATATCAGCGAAATAGTTCTCAGGGTTCTTATTCAAAACAAATCGCCCCACGGGTCTTAAGGGGTATCTATCTTCAGGCAAAACCTTGGACACATCAAAAACATCGAACCCAGCGTTATTGACGTCGTTAACACTCAAAACTTGGACACTGACTGTCCAACTGGGAAACTTTCCAGTTCCTATAGCATTAAACAAATCTCTGTTTGCATAATCAGGATCTATAGCTGCTAATTTCTGAGCCTCCATTGACCCCAGATTCTTTACACCTGCATCGGGTGTAAAATGAAATCTGATAAAATAATATTCTCCCTCTTCATTTACGACTTGAAAAGTATGAATTCCAAATCCAGGCATATGTCTATAGCCATCAGGAATACCAAAATCGCTAAATATGCGCATATGAAAATGCATACCTTCCGGCCGTAACACCAAAAAATCCCAAAACATGTTGGAGTCAGATAAAAATGTTTGTGGGTTCTTTTTCCGTGAATGAACAAAAGTTGGGAAAAAAAGAGGATCCTTTATCACAAACATGGGTGTATTTAATCCAACTATATCAAAGTTACCATCTTCAGTGTAAAATTTTAAAGCAAAACCTCTGGCATCTCTAGAAGTGTCTATGCCACCTATTTCTTGAGCTACCGGAGAGAATCTAACTGCTATTGGAGTCTTCTTCCCAACTTCACTGAAAACTTTAGCTTTACAAATATCTTTCATTATATCGTGTGTCACTTCAAAATACCCAAAAGCACCACCACCCTTCGCATGGACTACTCTTGGAGGTAATCTTTCACGGCTTAAGTGTGTCATTGAATCCATGAAAAATTCATGGAATATGAGTCGTTTGTTTAAAGTGCTAGTTGCATCTTCATAGTCGATCGGTGTGCCAAGTGGTGTTGTCATAATGCCAACTGGGCCCTGAAATCGATATTGGGTTCTGTTAAAACATTGTAAAGTAAAATCATACGAATTTAAACGAGAATGCACACATAATTGATAGAAATTCCCCAAAGAAAAAATAAAATTCTCCAAAGGCCCAGATTTTACTTTGATTAATGACCCAATTAATAATAAAACGGTGAACACCAATCCTTTTGCTTGCCAAACGTACGGCAATTAACTGATAATCGTTTGATCTCGCAGTGAGGCACATATTCATGCTTACTCAACAAACCGATATGATCAACAAAAAAGGCCTTACAAATTAGAACAAATTACTCACACACGAAACCAAAGGATTTTTTTTTAATAAAAAAATATCTATTGCAGCAAGCTTAGAAAGATGAAAGGCAGAACGAAATATAAAAGTAAAAACAACAAAAATTTATATATATACCTAAGTAACAAAAACTTACCGAATTTCTATCCCTAAACGACACAATTTGATTCCCCGCTGGATCATCATTTTCTTCCGCAATTACCATTACCCCGAAAAGTAACAAACACCATTCTGTGTTCATCTCCACTTACAACAACGGACAATAACCGACTGTCTACAACTCTACGGTTTTATAGGCACTGGCCAAGCATTACGCCCTTGCGAATGCCCTAGATTATTTATTATTTCCTAAATACTAGAAAATGGTATAGTAATAATTGAATAACACTTTGTGTTAGCTGCGGTGCGTCCAGTATATACTGGCAGACGGAGGAATGGAGCTATTATTAAGTTGAACGTAATTTTTTACTCAGCAGGTAAAAGGAAGGTTTTGCCTTTGCATGCAGCGCCCTCACTAAAGGCTAGGTTACGCTGGGCACATATAATATAATATATATTTTGATCGAACAAACAAATTAATTATCTCAGATCCTGCCAATTACGTACTGTTTTTCCACGATTTATACCGCGGACCTACTAACTGTTTTAACAAGACTTTTTGAAGTGAAACTTCTTTAGGCGCGCTTGACTTGGGGAGTAAACTGGCGAATGCGTTACGAAAACGTGTGATCGGGCGAGTAGGGAAGGTACGTAAAAAATAGCTGGAAATACCTGGTGTAAAAACCCGGTCCCGGTCGCATAAACATGCGACTGGGTTTTTACACCGGGTATTTGCTTCCAAGTACGCACACCAGGTACCGACTCAAAATACATGCAAGACTATTAAGTATCTTATACGGCTACTCGCTCAAATACGTAGGTACTCAACCGCTAGTTTTCGCAAATGCGATCATGCTCCTTATTAGTAAGTCTACGGAACAATTTCGTATGCAAGTACATATTTTTTACTTTAATGGTTTGCAAGTATTTATTTGTAAACGCGATTTTGCTCCTTATTTATAGGAAGTCATTGATAAATTTCCTATGCAAGTAGTTTCACTTCCATCGGGGCTTTTGAATACGCGATTGTACTTCTTATCTGTATGAACTTATGGATCAATTTTCTATGCAGATAGAAAAAACTTGAAAGTGTCTCGCTCCGTCGTGGCTCGACGCTCAAGTACGTAGGTACTCAAACTCAAATAGTTCAACAACCGCGTTTGTTTTCGCAAATGCGATCATGCTCCTTAATCAGTAAGAGCACAGAATACTTAATAGTAATACGTACAGAAAGGACACTCCCTTCCTCGCCCTCATATCAGATGCCGCACCTCACCCCGCACTTCGAGGTATTCGTCGCCGACTCTTTAGCAAGGGCGCTCGCGAACCGCAGCGCTGTATTGCTGACACGAACACACAATTATTATGCGATTTAAAAGTTTTATTTGAGTTTTAATCACGATGGTTGGATATTGTGATGCTTTTTAACCGACTTCTAAAAAGGAGGAGGTTCTCAATTCGGATGTTTGTATTTTTGTTTTTTTTTATGTTTGTTCGCGCATAACTCCGTCGCTTGCCAACCGATTTGATTTTTTTTTTGTTTTTGTTGGAAAGGGTATACTTCCCAAATAGTCCCATGAAAATTTTATCGAAATTAGACAAGCGGTTTTTGAAAAATCAACAAAAATCTAAAAAAAATTGTTTTTGAAGTGAAACTTATTTAGGCGCGCTTGACTTGGGGAGTAAACTGGCGAACGCGTTACGAAAACGTGTGATCGGGCGAGTAGAGAAGGTACGTATTTATGCGACCGGGTTTTTACACCAGGCATTTGCTTCCAAGTACGCACACCAGCTACCGACTCAAAATAGTTGCAAGACTATAAAGTATCTTGTACGGCTACTCGCTCAAATACGTAGGTCCTCAACCGCGTTAGTTTTCGCAAATGCGATCATGCTCCTTATCAGTAAGATTCTACGGAACAATTTCCTATGCAAGTATTTTTTACTTTAATGGTTTGCAAGTATTTATTTGTAAACGCGATTTTGCTCCTTATTTATAGGAAGTCATTGATCAATTTCCTATGCAAGTAGTTTTACTTCCAAAAGGGCTTTTGAATACGCGATTGTACTTCTTATCTGTATGAACTTATGGATCAATTTTCTATGCAGATAGAAAAAACTTGAAAGTATCTCGCTCCGTCGTGGCTCGACGCTCGAGTACGTAGGTACTCGAATAGTTCAACAATCACGTTTGTTTTCGCAAATGCGATCATGCTCCTTATCAGTAAGAGCACAGAATATAATAGTACTACGTACAGAAAGGACACTCCCTTCCTCGCCCTCATATCAGATACCGCACCTCACCCCGCACTTCGAGGTATTCGTCGCCGACTCTTTAGCAAGGGCGCTCGCGAACCGCAGCGCTGTATTGCTGACACGAACACACAATTATGCGATTTAAAAGTTTTATTTGAGTTTTAATCACGATGGTTGGATATTGTGATGCTTTTCCGAATTCGTATTTACATAAACTGTTTGTAAGATTTCGCATTTTTAATAACATGCGATTTAATAACCGATTATTTACAGACAAGTCATTTAAACTAAACTATTTTAGTGTTTTTATTTCATTATGAACCCGACTATATAAATAAACAATTGAATTACGGTCACTTCATAATAATGCACACGTTCGGGCAGCGCCGCCGCCGTCGTCGTTCAGTTCCCCGACACAAATTGCTTTCCGCGCCATTTTTTTTTCACGCTACTATATTTCACGCACACATTTGCACGTATACAAACGTCATTTATTTATGTAGTAGTAATAGGTAATTATTTTGTGAGCGTTGTATGGAGTGTCCGAGGTGTGGTAAGAGTCTACGGAACAATTTCCTATGCAAGTATTTTTACTTTAATGGTTTGTAAAAGTATTTATTTGTAAACGCGATTGTGCTCCTTATTCACGGGTCAATTTCCTATCCAAGTACTTTTTACTTCCAACAGGGCTTTTGTTTGATTACGCGATTGTACTTCTTATTTGTATGAAGTTATGGATCAATTTTCGATGCAGATAGAAAATACTTGAAAGTATCTCGAGCCCTGGTTTTAGGCCCTGGTTTCTTAAGGTGGACGTACTTGGAAGCCCTGGTACTCGATTTTGCAAGTGCGACCCATGTCTACGGGCTACGGGCGAGGCGAACGGGAGATGAGTGGGGGATATAAGCAAGAGGAAGCAGTGCGCGCGCACATTTTCTTTCTCTCTTCCTCTCATAGCCAAATACGTTTGAAGTTTCACTTCAGTCGTGTGGTCATAAGCACACTCGGTTTTTTTTTAAATGATTACTTAAATAATATACATAATAATAAAAATATTAAATAATATAAAATAATAAACAAAAGTGTCAATATTTTACGTCACGTACTCGTATCTATTTGAAACGAAATGATAAAAATATCAGACTATAACAAATACAAAACCTTAAAATTGTGTCAGTTTAAATATGGTGACCACCATTCTTCCGACTTTTTTCACAATCATACTATTATCTTCCTTAGAAAGACCTCTTTGAAATTCTAACATTCTGGCTATAAAAAGATCTTGTTTAAGACATGTTTTATAAGACAAGATCTTTTTCTTCAAAAAAGGTCTTATACAAGAGCACTGCATAAAGTAATGCAGTGTATATGAACAAGGTATACATATAATTAAAACTCACGTAGAATCGTTTTAATTAAGGTAAGGTAATTAGTCAAATACAGAGCATATTTTCAATTATGAACAAGGAAATATACATATATTTAAATATACTGCATCAGAATTTCTATTGTTTAAAACAAGACGTTCTACTCATCAAAATACATAGTTTTATTCGCCTGCAAGCCTTTACATATTCTTTGACTAAGATCTTGATGAACATTCCGAAATAATGTCACAGCTCGTTCTTGTAAAAACTTCGCCGCTTTATTCAAACTTTCCACGATATTCTCCACTAACCTTGTACTTTCCTCCGGCGTCCTTTCATTCACATACAATTCCCGAGCTTGTGCGATATTATTTGGTGGATCTTGATCAATCTAAATTAATTCAACTTTATATTTTTCATTGTAAGGAACTGGTCCATTGAATGAATTAGGATAATAATTAGGTATGTCTCTTTGATTGTCATTGATGGGCGCCTGGCCATCACGATTGTATGGGAAAGCATTTCGTTTAGAAGGACAGTTTACTGGTATATTGAAAAAGTTTTCATCTAGTCCATGATATTGAGCCTCTCTATATAAGCAAATCGTCGAGCTTCAAATACTTTATCCGGTGCTCCAAGAATACCTGGCACTAGATTCCCTGGACTGTAGGCCAACTGCTCGATTTCAGCAAAGTTATTTTCAGGGTTCTTATTCAGAACCAAAAAACCTAATGGTCGTAATGGATATTTATCCAAAGGCAACACTTTAGTTACGTCAAAGACATCAAATCCTGCATTTTTGACATCCCTCTTACTTGAATACTGGCCGTCCAACTCGGGAAATTACCATTGCCTATTGCATTATACAAATCTCTAGTCGCATAATCTGGATCCATACCTGTTATCACCATAGCGTCTTTGGAACGTAGATTTCTAAATCCTGCATTTGGTGAAAAGTGGAATCTGATGAAATGTTTGTTTCCATATCTATTTACCACCTGATAAGTGTGTATACTGAACCCAGGCATCCCCCGATCACCGAACAATAACAAAAACATATGTAGTCCTCCTGGATGTAAAGTTAAGAAGTCCCAAAGCATGTTTTCGTCCAACAAGTTTGTTGCTGGATTTCTTTTGAGTACTCGAACGAATGTAGGGAAAAGAAGAGAGTCTTTGTTGACGAACATGAGGAAGTTGTTACCAACTATGTCGAAGTTTCCATCTTCAGTGTAGAATTTGATGGCAAAACCTCTTGAGGATCTCGTAGTTTTCGTGCCATCTTTTTCAATAACCACCGGAGAGAACCTTGCGGGAAGGGAACATCCAAATACTCCGAAATATTTTATTCCGAATTTCGATGTTCCGATTTTCAAAAGTCCGAATTTCATAATACCTAAGAATCATAATGTCTATTATTAAAAATCACGAAATTTATTTTACCGAAAGTCATAAATGCGACTTGTTTGTTTTCCGATTTTCATATATTCGAAGAATCAAATGCTCGATGGGTTCTTGGTCCGAAAAACGACATTCCGATTTTCAATACTCCGAATTATTTCCATTATTTCCGTTACCGCACCCGAACTCAACGAACAAAATAGACGACGTAGGATGCAAGAGCGAGCGAAGGGCACCCCGAGGTTCGGTTTGGTTAGGTTACTTTAAACCCTTTACACAGAAATAGGGGCCCGCGAAGCGGGGCTCCGTCGACATAGGATGCAAGAACGAGCGAAGGGCACCCCGGGGTTCGGTTTAGTTAGGTTACTTTAAACCCTTTACTCAGAAATAGGGGCCCCGCGAAGCGGGGCTCCGTCGACATAGGATGCAAGAGCGAGCGAAGGGCACCCCGAGGTTCGGTTTGGTTAGGTCACATTAAACCCTTTACACAGAAATAGGGGCTCTATTGTTGGTTTTGTGCCATCTATATTCTTACAATTGGAAATATGTGTTTATTTGTCTTGCTATTCAGTTTTACAAAGCGTTTTTATTTCGGAATTCTAATTGATCGGTATTTTAATAATCGGAATTCGTATTTTTGATGTTTCGAATTATCATTAAGTCGGACTTTTTGTTATTTGATCTATTGAAACTCGGTATTTTTAGAATAGTAATTATAAACGTTAGGGATATTGAAATTTCGGAATTATTAAAATAGGATGAATGATAAATCGGAGTTGTTATAAAAGGAATTTTGAACCATTCGGAATTATGAAAATCGGTATTTTGAAATTCGTATTTGTGACTTTCGGAATAAAGTTTTTCGTATTAATGTAGTGTACCCCTTGCGGGGATGGGAGTCCTTCTCCCAACTCTATCGAAGAGTTTTGCCTTGCATATGTCTGTTATATCGTGCGTGACTTCGAGGTATTCAAATGCTCTTCCTGCCTTAGCGTGAACCACTCTTTCTGGCATCCTTTCTCGAACCAAGTGCGTTGAAGTATTCGTTGAATATCAGCCTTTTGTTCGAAGTTACTGTTGCTTCTTGGTAATCTATTGGTGCACCAGCTGCAGTTGTTATTATACCGATAGGGCCCTGAAATAAAGCACGTCCTACATATTATATTATAAATGTATTTGTTTTCTTCATAAAATATTCCATTAAGTATACCTAAGAATTAAAACCACAAAATGATTCGTAGACAGTCAAGATTAAAACTTATGGAAGTCAAGTACGCTTAATTTAATTATTTAATTCCATTTATTAATGGCACATAGATTAAAAAAAATCTAATTAATTATGAGCAAGGCACTCAATCTTACCACACAATAAAAGAAATAACATCTACAACTTACCGAAATGTTTTCCTTGAATAATTTGATTTCTTGCCGAATCACCTTTCATATTCATAGTGCTTTCTGCTATCAGCACCAACGACAGCTTTCTTAATATTTTTAAAAACATCTTTTATGCTTTAAAAGTACTATCTTCGATTATTTCGTTGTTCACCTAAAACTTTCGGCAAACAAAGTGTAGGATTTTCTCCGTAAAAATAAACTAAAATTACACTATTAACACTCTGACTAAAATTGTTGTGGTCGTGGTTTTAGTATGTAGTTATCATTAATTTTGAGCTCTCAAATAGTCGTGTCACGAAAGGCGTGCCATTTAAATAGATAAGTAGGTACGTAATAAAAACGGTATTGTAGTTTTTGTTATAACAAAAATGTGTTATCTAAGCGAGCTTGCAATTAAATTAGGCAATAGACGTGTGCATCTAGCAATACTAACTGATGTCCGTGTAGATACTAGGCAAGATATAAACTAGTAAGGATGGTAATTTAAACACAATACATATAGTTTTATTTTTCAATTTATATAAATTAAATACACAGCACAAAAACAAAGAAACTGTACAGAATATATTAAAACATAACAAAAACAAAATCACACTTTTTATAATACGAGTCATCAGTGTACTGGCACTATTTTGGATATACTAAGTAAGTAGGTATGTATTTCTGATATGCATACTTTAATCATCCCATTCATAGCCGTAAGGAGTTCTAGTTCTGTTCGCCTGCAGTCCCTGCCATATTCTCTCACTAAGATCTGAATGTATCCGCCCAAACATTTTCACAGCCCGATCTTGCAAAAATTTGGTCGCAGGTCCCAGACTAAACAAAATGTTCTCCACTAATCTCTTTCTTTCATCCGGAGTCATTTCGTTCTCGTACAGTTCACGAGCTTGTTCAAAATTATCTGGTTGATCTTGGTATATCTCAATTAGTTCAACTTTGCCTTTTTCTTTGTAAGGAACAGGCCCATTGAATGAGTTTGGATAGTAATTAGGAATGTCTCTTTGATTATCTTTAACAGGAGGCTGGCCATCACGATTATATGCGAATGCCTTGTTTTGAATAGGACAGTTCACAGGAATGTTAATAAAGTTTGCCCCCAAACGGTAATATTGGGCATCTCTGTAGGCTAATCTTCTAGCTTCAAATACTTTATCCGGTCCTCCAAGAATACCTGGCACTAAATTCGCTGGACTGTAAGCTAACTGCTCAATTTCAGCGAAATAGTTAACAGGATTCTTATTCAAAACGAACCGACCCAACGGTCTTAGTGGATACTTGTCCAAAGGCAACACTTTTGTTACATCAAAGACATCAAATCCTGCATTTTTGACGTCATCCTCACTTAAAACCTGAATACTGGCGGTCCAGCTTGGAAAATCTCCATTCCCTATTGCTCTGTATAAATCCCTAGTTGCATAATCGGGATCAAAGGCTGCAATTTTCATAGCTTCTTTAGAGCGCAGATTCTTTATTCCTGCATCTGGCCTGAAGTGGAATCTAATGAAGTTACTCTCTCCATGCTTGTTGACTACTTGGAAAGTGTGGATACCGAAACCAGGCATGTGTCGGTAGCCGTCAGGGACCCCTCGATCGCCGAACACTAACAAAAACATGTGTAAACTTTCAGGACGTAGCGTTAGAAAGTCCCAAAGCATGTTTGGATCGAGCACATTGGTTGCGGGGTTCCTTTTCTGTGCTCTTACGAAAGTGGGGAAGAGGAGAGGGTCCTTGTAGACGTACATAGGGGTGTTGAAGCCAACTATATCAAAGTTACCGTCTTCAGTGTAGAATTTGAGTGCGAATCCTCGGGCGTCTCTGGATGTGTCGATACCACCTCGCTCAACGACTACTGGCGAGAATCTTGCTGCGATGGGAGTCTTCTTGCCAACTTTGTTGAATAGTTTCGCTTTACAAATATCAGATATGTCGTGGGTGAGTTCAAAATAACCGAATGCCCCACCAGCCTTCGCGTGGACCAGCCGTTCTGGTATCCTCTCTCTAACCAAGTGGGTCATGCTGTCCATGAAGTATTCGTTGAATATCAGCCTCTTGTTTAATGTTACTGTTGATTCTTTCAGTTCAATGGGTGCGCCTGCAGAGGTCGTCATTATAGCGATGGGGCCCTGGAATATACCATAAACGTTCATGAGATCATTGTAAAACTGTAGGCACCGATTTTTATAATAGTGCTTAGGTACGATAAAACTCGAAAGTTATTTATTCTAAAGACTCAATTGGAAATACAAGAGATTGTACGCACTTGACAAGGTTAATAATGATTGTTGTTTACTAATAATAATGTTTTTCAATACATTTTAGTTTTTCAATTATGTATGTACGACTCTACGTCTCTACGTCTAGTCTTTCACTCCTAATTAAAGGAAACCCCTTTAGCTGTCATCAATAAATTAATTGAAAAATAATTTAAAAAAGAAACAATCATGTCAAAGCACTCTGCTTGATGAATTTTTCATTTAATTTATTGAAATAATTTAAATTAAACTCTCAAAATAAATAAAATATATGCTCACGTTAGTTTTCTCTTTGAATAGAAGGATTTGATTAGCCGCTGGATCATCTTGTACCTTCGCAGTAACTGTCGCCATTATTACCAGAATCAACAGCCGTAACATTTTTAAAAACATCTTGATTTTTTATATTGATATGATTTATGGTAGTGTCATTACAATCTATTTTAGTTCCTCCAGGCTGCCAACAACGCGAGTTGGTGTGGTCTGAAAAATACAAAAAAATATCACTGACATTAAATTGCTGAAAAACAAAATAAAATAAAACTTAATTTGGCAGAGTTAGGTTAGGTTAGTTTTTGACACAGGTACGGCGCACACACACTCAAACACACATTCACATATTTCCTTGCAAACGTTATTTAAAATTAAAACGAATAAATTATTTTCAATCTAATTATATTATCTTATTAATATTTGCAATTAAATTGAATTTGTATTCTTTTAACTATACTTAGACGAGTGTAATTTAATTAGTACCAGAACTAATTGTATCATTCATTATTATTACTGTAACAAATCATTTTGTCACGGTTTAACTTGTTACTTAGTTAAAGTTGTCATAGAAGGTAGGAGACGGGCGTCGTTTACTTTATCTTTAAAATACTCAAAACTTTCAAAGTCAAAGCATTTATTTCAAACTAGCTGCGCCCCGCGGTTTTACCCGCATAAGTCTCGATCCAGTGGGAATATCGGGATAAAAAGTACCCTATGTCCTTTCCCGGGACTTAAGCTATCTCTATACCAAATTTCATCAAAATTGGTCGAGGCGTTTGAGCGTGAAGAAGTAACAAACATATAAACACACACACACACACACACACACACACACACTCACAAACTTTCGCCTTTATAATATTAGTGTGAAGTGTGATAGGCACATAAAAGGCACTTTTAAACGTCAAAAATTACATTAAAATAGAATTGATTCTAGTCGCCCCTTTCAAAAGGTAGTTTTCGTATGGAGAAGAATTGGCAAGAATGAAATGAATGAAGAAATGGCTTTGTAGGTACATTGTGTTTTTTTTTTAGGATAAATGAGTTGTACATTTGTAAATAAAAAAATATATTTTTTGTTATTATTTTATATAGAAATCGCTCGCAATCCACGCTGGCTTTACACAAAAAAGTTTCACGCCATTTATGTTTGAAAAACTCGCAAACGAATATACGAGATTTTCAATTTTATTTATTACGTATATTTCTTTAAATAATAATAAATTATGTTTAGAACTTTTTTGATGATTACTTGCCTTAAACAGTGTTACTTATCATTATAAATTGTAGTTAAGTAAAGCAACCAAATAAAACGGATTAAAAAGTATATCGGTTTTTATTCATTGATAAACTTGTAACTGCCACCAGTCTAATATGTTTTTTTTAACCAACTACAAAAAGGAGGTTCGAGGTTCTCAATTCGGTTGTATTTGTTTGTTTCCTCAGAACTCCGTCGCTTATAAACCGATTTGGAAAATTATTTTTTTTTGTTCGAAAGGGTATACTTACAGGGTGGTCCCATACAAATTTTGTCAAGTTCTGATGAGTGGTTTTTCAGTTAGCTACAATAATAGGTACGTATTTTTTCCACTTAGTGTATGTTGATGATGTTATAATAACTTAATGTCACTGTTATTTACTAAGCAGATGAAATATACGAATTTGCGTGGAGTAGGTGCCACAACTAAAAAGTGAAAAATATAAGCTAAGGTTTTTATTTAAGAAAGCCTTGCAATTAGCTTTTAACGCTTTTACGATAATAAAATGTAAATATGTATCTGAAAATATATCCAAATTACGCACTAAAAGACACATACTTGAAGAAGCTGTGGTAATAAAAATTTACAGGGCGCAGATGTACCTAACGTAACGTAACGTTCCCACTGCTAGGACACAGGCTTCCTCTCTGTGAGAGGGAGTGGTCCGTAATCCACTACGCGAGCCCAATGCGGGTTGGTACTTAGATGTCACATGTCTTCGAATTTTTGGTTCTAGGACATGCCGGTTTCCTCACGATGTTTTCCTTCACCCTTTTGAGAGCAGTGGTGATGAAATAATTTACACAAAGTAAAGCACCTGTCTGGGTTCGAACCTACGACCTGCAACTCGTAAGTCGCGGCCGATACCACTGGGCCACCACTGCGTAGTTATTATTGTAACTGTGTATTTAAACATACACAATTACAATAATTAACCATAATTAACATTCTAGCAATAAAACTTTCCTGACCTGGGAATTCAACCCAGAACATCATCATCATCCACCTGCGATTATCCCAATTTAATTGAATCCAGAACCCCTTGCCCAATTAGAGTTGTAGCCCTTTAACAAACAAATCAACGTGATATATTGACTGAATCTACACAACCTTGACCAAGATAAAATTTATCAAGAAGTAGGTTGGTTGGTTGGTCTAGTCGTCTAGTACTATTATATATTCTGTGGTCTATTTTTCGCAACCGCTACGGCTAAGCTCCTAGCTTTCTTCCAAATCGCTTGCCAGGACTATGAGGTCCTGGGTCCGATTCCCGGGTTCGGCAAAGTATTATTGGGTTTTTCTACCAGGAATTTCTGAAGAGCAGCCCGGAGTTTGGATCGGTGCCCGGTTGATGGCAATAGGCTCGCCCCCTTTTACATGGGACTTAAACGTAAATGTAGGTGTACAGACGCCAGCACATCAACCTACTACAATCTGTCAAATTTCTTTAATAGATTTTCAACTTTATCACCAAAACATAAGGTTCAAAGTTGATTGGGAAAATCTGACAGTTTCGGGTAGGTTGATGTGCTGGCGTCTGTACATTAGTACCTGCGCCTCTGCCTAACCATTCGAGAATTTTAGGCGTGATGTTATAGTATGGTTGTGCTGTATGGTAAGTTGATAACAAAGAAATGCAAGAAAGAGCTGATATTTCCATCGCCAAGTAATTTTATTGGAGGAATAATTTTTAATTTTTGACAGTTCTTCCGTACCTACAAAATCTGTCAGACGTCAATTTTATTCTATGAATAATAATTATCTGTCGGTTGAAAAATTTGCCCTAAAACTGTTAAAAGTTAAAAAACTGTGTAGGTCTCAAGTTGTGCATAACGAGCTACAATAAGTACATACCACTGTGTATCCACCTTAGGTACTTACATAAGTACCTGGCTAATAGCTTTACATTAATAGATAGGTATATCGACAAGCAAGAACCAATTAAAATATACCCGAGCAAAAAAAAACTGCGATAAAACACACACAAACCACTAACCACTTTTAGCATCAAACACTTTGACTGAATAAAACAAAATAAAATACAACAAACACAAACCTTCTTTTTTTAAGTAACACCTTTATCAAATAAAATAAAAAAATTAATTAACTTAAATGTTCTAAATTCAAAAAGCGCTTGACGTCTTCCAACTGATACAGTTATCAACCATATTGATGGTGTTGGCGGCAAAGCGCGAACTTTTCTTGCGTCCTCCGTCACGGTCTAGTGAATTGAAATAACAGTGGCGCAATCGACGGTTTTCTTAAAGTATGCAGTTTAATTATTCAATATTCTGGGCTAAATGTAACAGATGTAACATTATTGGTCCAACACACAGTTGTTAAGATAAATACTTAGTGCATTTTTTGTCCAATGCTCTGTAAGAACGAAAGATGTCGATCGAATTGTTTACATAAGCGTCAATGGATGCCAGATTTCTACAGTGGGTATTGTGATATCAACAAGCAGTTACCTACTTGTTACTTAGGTATCTATTTATTTATTCTTTTGATCGATGCATTCTAATTCGAGCGCCTTCCAAAAATGTTTTTATTTGTTATTGATTTAGTAGTAGGTAATATTTAGTCTAATAGGGCTATGCTGATTAGGTCACCGGTGGCCAATCAATAACCCTCTATTTTTAACCGACTTCATTTGCTCTATGCCTTCATATCATCTAAACCATAGGTTCTCAACGTTAACGTTCGCGTTCCTCGTGAGCGTTTGAGACTTTCAGGGGGCAGTAAAAGACCCAGATAAAATTATATTATTATATTCTACGACTATTTAATAGTAATCGTGGCAATAGGTGTTTCAGATTCACGACATTCACCATTTTTTTTTAATTGAGTACCATCGTACTCAAGTAAAAAAAACTGGGGGGCTCTAAAAAAAATATTCTCAAAGTGGGGCGGTGGTCAAAATAAGGTTGACAACTTATGATCTAAACTCGTGGTAAAATGACATAAGATTACAAGGCCACTGAAATAATAAAATGCAGCGTAAACATGCAACATTGGAACATGCAATTTCCATTCTAACTACTTAATTATGAAACTCCTTGGCAATCGATCGCTTTCATTTGGCACTTGAGGACAGATAGAAAAAAAAACGTAATAAAATATACTCGGCCTACTGGTTTTGGTGTCTCTGCCAAAGGTAAGGTTAAGTTCAGCTGTTTTTACGTTGTGTGACTTAGATTGAGTGCTAGGAGGTCATCGGTTGGATTGGGATTGTAAGTTTGGGAGAACAATATATAAATATTTGGATGATTATATTATTCTATTGCTGTTCAGAGGCTGTTCGCAAACCTACAGCTGCAAGATACAAAAGCTCGCGAGGAACAAGCAAGATAGATAATATTATAAACATTTAAATTTATTAAAAAACCGGCCAAGTGTGTGTCGGACTATGCACAGTGGAGGGTTCCGTAGTTGGGATAAATAATTTATCCCAAGAATAAACTGAACTTTGTAGTTGGAACACATGTTCTCCCATACATCAATAAACGTCACGGTATTCTCCAACTGCAAAATATATAAGTTTGTAATCGCAAAAATATATTTTTTTATGTGATAAAACTACAAATTAACGATTCTCGGACATTTTCCTTTACTTGTGCTGAGACCTTGCTTCACGCCAAATTTCATGGTTCTAGGTCAACGGGCAGTGCCCTATAGGTTTTGATTTATTTGCGATTATGAAAATAAGTCGCATAAATGGCCGTGTTTTTATTGCGTAGACTTAGATGCTTGATTTTTTGTAGTGCTCGATGGGACCGTTGACCTACGTATTTTGATATTAATTTCAACTTGATACCTCCACGCATTGCTGAGAAAAAGGGTCTTGACAGACAGACGGACGGATGGATAACGAAATGACGAGTAACAAATGTACGGAACCCTAAAAAAGAAACCTGCATTAAGTACTTCGATTTAATCCACTTCAAAATCAATTTGATATATTACTCTCAAGGTTTGACAAAAGTTATTGAACAAAAAGTGGACCACATCGACGCGGCCGACAAATAAATTATCGGTACCTAATTGACCACAACGGGGTCGGCAGGCCATGGAGACGGGCTGCACCATAAGTAGGTACCTACATAATTTACATAGCCATGGCTGGCTAGGTTTTATCGTGTAGGTATTCAGATAAAACCTATTTCCTTCCCCATCTTCCTTCGACTATCTTTAAGAGCAGGAAACATTGACCTCTTGTGTAATATGGGTCAGTGGCAGGGACAGGTACCAAAAAAAAAACAAATACCTAAAAGTCTGACAGCCAGTCTTACCATGGGATATCGTGTTATCCAGTAATTTGGTTGTGGAGGTCAGATAGGCAGTCACTCCACGTAAAATACTGATATTCAGCTGCATCCGGTTAGACTGGAAGCTGAACCCAACATAGTTGGTAAAAGGCTAGGCAGATGATGACTTTTGATGACACCAAGTTTTTTTTTTTTTTTTTGGGAAAATGTTAGGGGTAGATTGAGCTGCGCGACCACCTGACGAGCATTGTTTTTCTTTTTTTTGTGAATGGCATCTCGCAATTCAACCTATCAGGTTGTCGTCTGCTTAAGCGGGCTTGCCTGTGGATGCCGCAATAAATTAAGGCATTCAGCCAGGGCTTAAAAAACTTAAAAATTATGCAACTACACGCTAAGGGCACCCCCTGTGGGGTACGGACCTCGGCTTAGGGCGTCGCTGGGAGAGGGCAGCAAGGGACAGGCAGGATTGGAATTAAGTGACGAGCATAGGAAAGCATTTGTATAAATAGGTGTGCGCAAACTTTTGCAAAGCGTCGGAGCGATCTACTTTCTAAACACATTATAGGAAAACCTCATGACACTGCCTGACCAGGGGATCGAACATGCCGCTGTACTTAGGTACTAACATATTATAAGCTATGGTAGCATGCGACCACGAGAAGGTACTTTCTTGTTTCATCCTTTTCACTTACTCGGGTTTTACTTTTTAAACTTTTTTTTTATTTAATTATTTTGGGGCTTATTTCAGTAATATTTATATTTTTTAAATGTGCTGATTAAGCCCTTTCGTTTGATACCCCACAAGGCATAATCCCAAAATATTTATTTATTTTTAAATTCATTAGATACCTACGTTCTCTAAGAGGGCGCCATATTGAATTTAGTGTGACGTCACATAAGCCTATAACCACCGGACGGTCAAGTCAAGACGCTACTAACAATTCCTCATTTGTCAAATTATTATAAGTATGTACTTTTGAAGTTATGAGGGATCATAACCCTCCTTTTTGCTTCGCCGTAGTCGGGTAATAATAGGAGCTTTGTGCTCCTATGATTCTGTAAAGACGAAAGTAACTAAATCTATGAACTTGATGATGAGTAGGTATCTGTATTTTGTAGAAGACGAGCCAGAGAAAGGGTGTAGTTTAAAAATAAATGATTGTCATAATATTATGGACTTTTACGCACCTGAACTGCCGATTGCTCGTATTATTATCATAGGAGGACAGTACTCGATCAATTTATAAAGATCTTGGCAAACATACAACTGACTCAACTGGCTCTTCAATCAGAAACAGATACTTTTCATCATTTTTTAGATCATTCTTTGTTTTCCTGTTGTTCTTTAATCAGAAGTAAACGTTGCGTCTGTGTGCCAATAGGGCCTGGCTAGACGCAGCGACTTGCATGCGCTAACAGTTAGTGCAAACAACATGCAAACGGTTTACTACGGTGTGCTGTCCTCACATATGTAAGCTACCTGCATGTAGACCTGTAGACGCAAATAGTTAAGTAACAACGACCTTTACTCGTGCAGTCAACCTCACATCAGTGGTAACACTTGCAGACCTTGGATGTGGCAAAATCTCCCCTTACTGCTACGACGATAATATTTTATTTTATTATTTTCCTTTTAAAATACAAACATCGACACATCTACCCATTTTCTACAAAAGGAACCAGTAGTCAGATGGCGAGAATGTACGCCTATCTCAAATGTCAAATAAAAATTGTATAGTCTGTGCTTAAAAATGCGAAAAGCGTCAAATCGTCAATAAAATTATAATCCACGTTTTAAAAACATATTCTCCGATTTTATCTATAAAATATTAAAATGTTAAATCCTTGAGTTATATACTTACCGCAGTTTTAAGTGCACTGATACAGTATTCATGTTAATTGTGTTCATTGAAAAGTAACCAAAAATGGCAAGGTCGCCAAAGGATGATCCGATATACAACGATATGAAGCACAATACATGGAACTATCATGCGGAAACTGTTGAAAACTGTGCACCTGGTGCTTTGAATGAGAGAAAACCACCACAGATCTCGCCTAACCCGACTGTCATGAACGATAATAGTATTTACGTCAACCCGAGTTTCGGCAACGATGTTTATTTGAACAAACACGCTTACAACGCGCAGACAGGCGATACCGCCGCCAATAATGAGGAGAAGATACCTTTCAACAACATGCCTAACGTTCCTCGCGCCAACCAGAACTACGGCAATGCTATGTTGAAGTTGAGCAACGGCCAGTTAGTGCGTGTGTTCTACGACGAGAACAATCAACAGCTTATCTTCCCGATGTCCGGTCAGTATGAGCTGTTTAATCACAACCAAGGAGTGCGTGACATTCCCCTGCAGATGCCCCAGCCGTCACACCTATTCACACTCAACCAGGACTTTGCTATGAACAATAATAATGTTCACGTACCACCAACAACTGTAAATCAGACAACTTACCCTGAAAATGTGAACAATCAGTCCCCAACATCGAATTTCTTAAAAGATTTGCTAGGGAATTTGGAGCCTAATTCCACTGGCACATACTCTCCATTTGGACAGAACTATCCTTTAAATCATCCAGATGCTTCTAATATGAATCTACTTATCAATAACCCTGTACTTGAGCCTCCAAAGAACCAGCCTATAAAAGTTGAAAATTCACCAAAGAGGAATGAAAACAGTCCTCTTGCTGATACAAGCAACAAGAAGCGAATAGTGGCTGAAGTGAAACCAATGCGTCCCTCGTACTCTGATGTGCTGGCAAAGAATAAACAAAATACTCCCACATCAGAAAATACACGTAAAATAAGACCGCAGAACATTGACACAAAACCAATGAATAACAAAACAAATTCAAAGCCAGAGAAACCAACCAACATTAAACAAGATGATAATAAACACAAGAATGAGAAGAAACAAAACACAAACACAATATCCTCAGGAAGTGAGTCTGGAGACATCAATACAGATGACAATGAGAAGCGTCTGAAACCAAACAAAAAGTCTAAGAACAAACGCAATAACATCTCCCGTAAATGGTCATCTCTGGATGACATTACCAATGAAGAAGAATCAAGCTACACACACGGTAGTGAAAGTCAGTTTGTATTCATTGAGAATCCAGAGAAACCGCCAAAAAAGGAGAAGAAGTCGGACAATAAATCAAAGATTTCTGACAAGAGTGCTGTTACAGAGGATGAGTTTAAATTGGATGAGGAAGATGAACAGTCCCAGTTTGTTATTCAGGAAGGACAGAGTGAGACAAAGGCTAAAAAGAAGAAGGATGGCCGTAGTTATCATAAAGTGGCAAAGCCTGTTCAGGATAAGAAAAAGAATCTTTCAAAGCTGAGGAGGAACAAGCCAGGATACCTGGGGTTGGCTCAGAACTATTTGGAACACTGGGGCGGAGCAACATGGAAGGCACTTGTGTGGTTCATGTATCTACTCTCTGATATATGCCGCATGAGCTTCCATTTGTCGTTTGACTTGTAAGTTTTATTCCATACTTTTAATAAATGAACCTCGCTTTTGGCTATTCAGTTGAGATAAAAAAGGCCAATTCCAGTAATTAAAAATGTTCAAAATCTAGTTGCAATCTTACCTCAGCATCAATCTACGTAAAAAGTTGTCAAAAATGTAGGGAAATTAGAGGTATTTTTGACAGATTGAGACTGAGATCAGACTGTGAACATTTTTAAAATACGAGAATTGCCTCTAAGGTTCATTTGTTTGTATTTGTCATTAATGTTTAAGCTACAAAATTCTTTAAACCAAAAGTGCTTAAAGCAAAGCCGTTCAAATTGCACAATAATTAGTAATTATATGAGAATCATTCATTGGAGCTACTCACAATAGTAAGATCAATGGAGGAAACTACAACAATATACTTAAATGCCTTTACTCACCAGTACAGGCAATATACTTATATATTGTTGTTAGTTTTCAAGAACTAACAAAATCTTAACATTTCATTAGTATGCATGAGAAACACATTTATAGAAAATCTATAAAAGGATACTTTAATTTTTCAAATACTTTTTCCTTAAAATTGATAGCCCCTAATGCGCAAACCAGTCTAGTTATCTACTTTATCCTGTTTAAACATATCGAATTTCTTATACTATGTAAACATTTTTATACCTGGTAAAAAAACTAATCTTGTCTGACGAAGGCGCAAGGTTACCTCATAATAATCAATAATTAGATACTAGATATCTGCACTTATGATACTGTAATATGTGTAGTTGCACAGTTTCACTTGAGTCCTAGGCAAATCATTTGAACTATTTCATGTTACCAGATGAAAGTATTCTGTGTAAATAGATTAATTTCATTATTTGATTGAAACATCTTCGCAAACTTGTCAGATTAGAAAAAACTTTTTTACAAAAAAAAAACAACCAACTTCAAAAAAAACACTACAAAGTGATAAATAACTTTAATTTCGGAAGTCGGTGTCGTTGATTCCGCATTTTCGTTTTTTGACACCGACTTCCGAAATTAAAGTTATTTATCACTTTATAATGTGTTTTTTTTTAAGTCGGTTGTTTTTTTTTTGTAAAAAAGTTTTTATTTTTCACTTTTTAGTTGTACCTACCCCACAAAAAAGTAAACAAAAAGATCGTTAATGTAGACAATGTAGATAAATTTTTAGATTTTTGTTGATTTTTCAAAAACCGCTCATCCGAATTCGATAAAATTTTCATGGGACCATTTGGGAAGTATACCCTTTCTAACAAAAAAAGAATTTTTCAAATCGGTTGGCAAACGACGGAGTTATGCGCCTCCTCCTTTTTTAGAAGTCGGTTAAAAATTAGTCAGACTTGACTTTTTTCCCCCTTTATTGAATGATAGACATTTAGGCCTCGTATTCACTATATGCCCCGCAACACATGTCGCTAGGAATGTCGGTCAACGTCGTCAGACATCATGTACCACAACCTTTTTCCACTGTTTTCAATGTCGCCAGACATATTGTACAATGCTGCCTGACATCTCTAGATATACGTATTGCAGGAGATTTGCCTCCTAGTGAATACAAGCATTACATGTAAAAAAAATTCCCTCACAGATGTACATCAGTGTTCACACAAACATACGTGAGCTCCCAAGCGGTATGGCGCAGTACCAAGGACTGGCTGAGCAAACTCGGCGACAACAAATACTTTCTATACATTGATAGGAAGTTTGGACACACAAAGCTTGGATTCTGGAGGAGGCTAAAGTGGTTTAAGAAAGGTAAATTATGTTCGGGCCTAAATATGAAAAAAGATTGCCAGAGAAGACAGTCTACAGGGTCAAATAAAATTACCTAACGAACTCGGCCGAAGTGATGGGTATCGATATCTAATGATGATAAAACAATGGTGGAGCTGTGGGGGCCAAGTGGCAACAGTCGCGACTTACGAATTGTAGGTCGTAGGTTCGAACACAAATAGGCGTTTTCATCATATCATAATCAGCCTATAACGTTCCCACTGCTGGGACACAGGCCTCCTCTCTGTGAGAGGGAGTGGGCCGTAATCCACCACGCGGGCCCAGTGCGGGTTGGTGGAAGTCACATGTCTTCGAAATTTTGGTTCTAGGACATGCCGGTTTCCTCACGATGTTTTCCTTCACCGTTTTGAGAGCAGTGGTGATGAAATAATTTACACAAAGTAAAGCGCCTGTCGGGGTTCGAACCTACGACCTACAACTCGTAAGTCGCGGCCGTTACCACTGGGCCACCACTGCTCTCCGGCGTTTAATTAGTGTAAATTATTTCATCACCAATGCTCTCAAAACGGTGCAGGCAAACATTGTGAGGAAACCTGCATGTACTAGAACCAAAAGTTTGAAGACATGTGACATCTACCAACCTGCACTAGGCCCGCGTGGTAGATTACAATTTCTTTTTAAATTCCTCTCACCGGGAGGAAGCCTGTGTCCCAGTAATGGGAACAATATAGGCTGACTATGCTTATGATAATAAAAGAAAATTCTAAACTCTTCCTTTCAAATAACAGTAATACAGCTGACTACGAAGTCCAATGGCCACTGGTATAATGACCGGCACGAGTCGTGAGCACAGATGGGCAGTAGTGGGGGCAAGCTCGTGCATGTAAACTTTCGGCCAAATTTATTTAGTACCGCTTTTGCTTTTTTATCTCCTCGGCATATTTTAAGAGTTCGTGTGACTACGATTTTAAAACCAAACAATTAAAAACAACAATTATATAAAACGAGATAACAAAAATAAACTAAGTATATTAAAACAAAAACACATTACAGATACGAAATAACAAAAATAAACTATTTTAAAATCTCAAAAGTTAGTCACTAAAATTGCACGAAAGTGTATAGTAGCCGAATGACAGGCGAGGGACCAATAGACGACGAGCATCGACTGACGAACCAATCGCGTGCAACCTCGGCGCCCCCTGCCTTCTTCATTCCGCCAAAGAGACCGAAAAATTCACTACTGCGCAGGTGTCAGTTTGTGCTCACGACTCATGCCGGTTACTGTACCTAGTGTAATTGGTTGAAATCATGAGTTAAGTTTTTGTTTTCTATCTTACCATCATAATTATGTTATATCAATACCCATCACATCTGTGGACTGTGGAATTTCCCTAGCTAATTTAATTTAACCCTTTTGAAGCCGAACTTTTGCTGAAACTCGATGTGCCTTATTTACTAGTAGGTACAATATTCTATGGTCACCAAATAAATCATTAGGTGTGGCTTGTCTCTCTCATTGGGACGACAACAAACTGCCAATCATTAATTTGCTTACCAAATAATTATAATGACTTCAAATCACTAATTCGAGTGATGCTCAGAATTATGTCCTCACCAACAAATACAATCAGTGTACAGTCAGTGTCCGTTTCGACCGCGCGGCCACGGCGAAATTTAAAAAAAAAAACCATGCCATGGTTTTGTAAAAATTTGTAGAAATTGATTCCCAAAACCATAAATTTGTCAAAGTTAGGGTTAAAAAGTTATAAGGGTTTAACCGTGGCCGCGCCATTGAAACGCGGAGAACCGCGCGGCCACGGAGATCTTTAAAACTAAGCGTTGCAGAGACCTGCAATTTAGGTCAATAACAGATTCAATTTGTAAAAAAATTGTAAAAATATAGAAAAAAATCCTAGGTTTATATTTTAGGAGCTATAAGACTAAAACTCCATGGCCGCGCCATTGAAACGGTGAAAAACACGTTATTGCCGATATCTCGCTGAAAAAGCATCGCAGAGGTATGAAAACTTTTGTAATACCTAGATTTGAATTTGTCGAAATATGTAAAAATACTACGAAAAATCCTAGTTTATGTTTCAGGAGCTGTAAGACTAAAACCTCATGGCCGCGCCATTGAAACGGTGAAAAAACACGTTATCGCCGATATCTCGCTGAAAAAGCATCGCAGAGGTCTGAAGTTTTTTGTAAAACCTAGATTTGAATTTGTCAAATATTGTAATAATCCACAAAAAAATCACAGGTTAATATTTCAGGAACTGTAGTACGGTATCGCATAGAAATAAGTCGTGATTATCTATCGAAGAAAGTAAGTGTAAAGCGAGTTTTTTTTTGTAAACAACACCTATTAATATGTAGAACTACCGATACTAGGCAAAAAACATTTTTTTTTTCGGTTTTTATAACTTTCTATACGTCTTGAATATTTCGATAGGGTGACCATGACTTTTTGTTTACAGAAAACTTTCCACCTATCGTTTTAGAAATTATGTCTCAAGGATTCTAAATTAAATTAAAATGACACGGATAAGATAAAAAATAAGATAAGCTGTAAGATAGCATTACACTATTTGCGCTGTAGCATGGTGCGGGTGACAGTTTCAGTAACATTTCGTTTCACTCTTGAAAGTTGCCGCGATTTACAATTTATGACTTAGTATTTCAGTTGTACCACATTCGTAATATATTAAATAATTAATAACTGTAGTAAATTAAATTAAACCCAACCAGAATGTTCTAATCAAGAAATAAAATCAAATTGAATGAAAAATTAAGCAAAGTGTTATGCGTATAACGTAACGCCATAGACGTATTTAGTGATGGGATGTACTGCTACGATGGATAGTCGATATTTTTTATAATAAAAAACGTATATTGTGCGTAGGTCAATTTTTATTTTTAAAAGGTCTAATTATACAACAGAACATTTATAGGGTAAGGTTGCTTAAAAGGTTGCTACAAAAAAATACATGTTATTCGTCTAAACTCATATCAGAGTCAGGAACATCTGAATTGTCACTCAATTCATCATCTGAATCTGTGACGGATATTATTAACGATGACTCAATTATGTTGTCAATATGTATGTCACGATCCCAATCAGACATAATGTCCCTTTTTGTTTTATTCACGACCTTCGACCAGTCTTCAGGTTGAACATTGTTGATGGCCTCTTGTAATAGGGCCAACATCTTATTTGCCGTAAATGGCGGCGAAGTATTATTTCTTGCGGCGTAACCTAAAAATAAACGAACTTATAAAAAAAAGTATTCAAATAATCATCAATCAGCCTAATCTAGTATCTGGTAATGTTTTTAAACTAGGTACATGCTACGATCGGAAAGCTGATTTTTTTATAAAGCTTCAAAATGGGAATTGAAATTAAAAGCATACCTTTTATTTGGGCCCAAATCAGCTCAATAGCGTTATACTGGCAATGGTAGGGTGGTAGTCGAAGGACCTGGTGGCCTTTTTCTTTTGCCATCTCGTCCAGAGCATAGGTAGGAGTTGGTGGCTTATGGCGTCGGACTAAGGCAATAAGCTCCGTCTTTAACATTTTTATATCTGCTGTAACTCCGTTTTCACTCAGCCACTTCACCAACTCGCTTTTGCGGTTGGATTGGTTTGGGGGTTTATTAACTTGCACCGAATGGTAGGGTGCGTTGTCCATTATTATGGTCATAGGCTCTTTTAAATTGTTTAATAGACCTATGAACCAATCTTTAAATTTTTCGTAATTCATCTCCTCATGATACTCCGTAGTTTTTTTTTACTTAAAAGCCAGCAAACAATCAGGGACGAATCCACTTGCTATACCTGCGTGACAAATAATAAGCAGCAACAGATAAAATAGTGGCAGTGACCTGCACTCTATTTAATACTAATAATAGTAGAATGCCACACAATCCAAACAAGAAGACGAAGCTCACTCCATACAAAAGACGAAAACTAGCGAAAAAATTGCAATATAAACCCGCAACAGTTGTTCACAAAGAAATTGCTTCCGTAGTCATTAAAGATGATGATACTGTAAACTGTCCAGTGCTACCAACGATGGAAGCTTTGAGGAAAGTGAAACACGAGAAAAGGCAAAGTGATCGGTTGCACTCTGATCCAATCATGAGCATTCTCATGATGTCGATAATGGCAACATACCAAAATTTCGTTCGCGAGTTCACCTTGTTACCGAGCTTCCATCTGTGCTATTGGTGTGAGCAACAAATTCAATACTACAAGGCGTATATGGAGAAAATTCCTTATGTCACAATGACTATAGATGCAACTGGATCATTCTTCCGAACGATCAAACTCCCAGATGGATCATTGCTAACAAAACGGATGTTCCTCTATGTTGCTATGTTAACGTCTTCAACTATTAAGTCTACAGCAATTTTCCAATTGATTACGGATAACCACACAACGGATTCTATATTGTCATGGTTGAAAAGATGGCACAACGAAGTACGTACTGCTCCTCACGAGATTGTAACTGACGACTCTTCAGCGTTAATAGCAGCAAACGTTCAGACTTTTACTAATTTTCAAACAGTCCGAGACTGTCTACGACAATCTTTTCTAGTTTTAATGAGTAAAAGTAACAATTTGCCTCAAGTATTCCTAAGATTAGACACAAGTCATTTTGTTAAAAACGTATACAACTTGCGATGCTTTGATAACGTTGATATAAATATTAAAATGTTTTACATTCGCAGTATTTTATTTATAAAAGAGTGCGAAAACTTTGAAATAATAAAAAATGTGCTTTGTAATATTATAAAAATTTGTACTTTCAAATATGAATTCACAAACAATGAGACTTGTAAAATTTCTATGAAATACCTCAAATCTTTGTTGGTCAAGATAGAAGACCCAGTTGAAGAAAACGACAAAAAAGATTTCTCTGATGATTATGTTATAATAACTGACGATGACAAAATTTTAGATTGGTTTGATGAACTTGTAAATAAAGAAAAAATGTTGGATCAAACAAAGAACAAAACAGAAAAACCAAATGACTATTACTTACCCAATCTAGTATCAACTCTTAAAAGGTTAATGATCAAACTGCCTCTATGGAGCAATGTCATGTGTCCTTTTTACAAATCAGAAAATAAGTCACCAACATCTTCAGCTGTTGAAAGTTATTTCAAAACCTTAAAACACTTATTATTTGAAACACGCCTACATAAATACAACGTGGATGAATTTATAAAATTTCACTACAATTTTATATTAGGAGAGACAAAAATAGCTTCGACAAATCTTAACATAACTCTAGCAAATACAAAAAAGCAAACAAACAAGGGCCGAAAAAGGAAGTTAATAAAAAAAAAATAAGCAGTGTAAGAAAATGAAAATGAACAAAAAACAATCATTTTCTTCTGATTCCATATTTACAGAAAAGCCTTCGTATACTGAAAACTGGGGGGGAGAGGGATATTCTGCGAAGAATATCTCAGTATTGTTTTTGCGAAATGGGAATTTAGTAAATTCTATCAATAAAAGTATGAACTTTACTAACACGTGTGCGTTTGATTCAGTTTTCTTTTTGTTAGCATTCGCATATCAACAAAACGTTCACATTAAACAAATATTTAATACATGCACAAACAAATTAATCCGCGGATTTATAAAAATATTAGCAGAATCGTTAAATTTAAATAATGCTTATAAACTACGAGAGGAAATCATTACTCAATATTACAAAAGCGAAAACAATACATATGGATGCGATAGTAATATGGCTTTTATATTTGAACACATACTTTTAGAGTATTTGTACAGTGCCAATGTAACTAAAGAATGTTTAATCGAAACATGCGCCAACCACTCAAAAAGAACCATAGTGTTTTTATCAATCAATATGGAAATCATAAATTTATTCGGAATCGGAGGACTAGAAGATGCCATCATTATTGATGACTTCAATTTAAAAATCTGTTTAAAATGCAATAACGAAACCCAGAGATTTACGTACGAATTTAGTAATATTATTTTATTTGATCTCAATGGCACAGACAAAATTAAGCTCGAAGAAATACCTCATTACATCGAAATAAGGCAAAAAAAATATGGACTGATAGGTGCTGTGGAATATGTCCCCCCGGTTGTAGGTCTAATTGGTCATTACAAGTGTCATTGCTTAGTAAATAATTCCAGAATGATTTGTTACGACGATAATAAAACCGGAACGCACGCAAGTTCTGAACAACCTCTGACAATACATAATTTAACATATGGTCTAATAGATGATGAATAAGATAATAAAAAACAGGGTATTTTAAAACTATACAGCTTCTATAGGCAACCAGTTTTATTCATGACCCAAGGAACCGGTCGAAATCTCAAAAATATTGGCACCTCATAATATTGATACCTCATTTTATAGTTGTGGTTTGAAATGTCATTTTTTTTTGCAAGATTTCGACAAATGTTCCAGAAAGTCCTTGGCAGGTCGTATGAATAAAAAAATATATCTTAGTGTAAGTAACTAATCTGTGATTTGTGACTGAAAGAAATATATATCGTAGTGTAACTAAATAATCTCTGATTTGTGACTTTAAAACAAATATATATCTTAGTGTAAGTAAATAATCTCTGATTTGTGACTTTAAAACAAATATATATCTTAGTGTAAGTAAATAATCTCTGATTTGTGACTTTAAAACAAATATATATCTTAGTGTAAGTAAATAATCTCTGATTTGTGACTTTAAAACAAATATATATCTTAGTGTAAGTAAATAATCTCTGATTTGTGACTTTAAAACAAATACATATCTTAGTGTAAGTAAATAATCTGTGATTTGTGACTTTGAAAGAAATATATGTTTTAGTGTAAGTAAATAATCTGTGATTTGTGACTTTGAAAGAAATATAAATGTCTTAGTATAATTAAATAATCTGTGATTTATATGATTTAAAAGAAATAAACATATGTTTTTTATCTTATCCGTGTCATTTTAATTTAATTTAGAATCCTTGAGACATAATTTCTAAAACGATAGGTGGAAAGTTTTCTGTAAACAAAAAGTCATGGTCACCCTATCGAAATATTCAAGACGTATAGAAAGTTATAAAAACCGAAAAAAAAAAGGTTTTTTGCCTAGTATCGGTAGTTCTACATATTAATAGGTGTTGTTTACAAAAAAAAAACTCGCTTTACACTTACTTTCTTCGATAGATAATCACGACTTATTTCTATGCGATACCGTACTACAGTTCCTGAAATATTAACCTGTGATTTTTTTGTGGATTATTACAATATTTGACAAATTCAAATCTAGGTTTTACAAAAAACTTCAGACCTCTGCGATGCTTTTTCAGCGAGATATCGGCGATAACGTGTTTTTTCACCGTTTCAATGGCGCGGCCATGAGGTTTTAGTCTTACAGCTCCTGAAACATAAACCTAGGATTTTTTGTAGTATTTTTACATATTTCGACAAATTCAAATCTAGGTATTACAAAAGTTTTCATACCTCTGCGATGCTTTTTCAGCGAGATATCGGCGATAACGTGTTTTTCACCGTTTCAATGGCGCGGCCATGGAGTTTTAGTCTTATAGCTCCTAAAATATAAACCTAGGATTTTTTTCCATATTTTTACATTTTTTTTACAAATTGAATCTGTTATTGCCCTAAATTTCAGGTCTCTGCAACGCTTAGTTTTAAAGATCTCCGTGGCCGCGCGGTTCTCCGCGTTTCAATGGCGCGGCCACGTTGAAACCCTTGTAACTTTTTAACCATAACTTTGACAAATTTATGGTTTTGGGAATCAATTTCTACAAATTTTTACAAAACCTTGGAATGGTTTTTTTTTTATAAATTTCGCCGTGGCCGCGCGGTCGAAACGGACATGTACAGTCAACAAAAGAGATAAGTATGCAGGATCGTCGGATATAGTTGAAGTTTAGTAAGGAAACAATAGATGTTCTCGAATAAAATTTAATTTTAATAGAAAACAAACAGCTCATTTATCAAATTAAATTTCAGTTAACAACATCCATCGGTTTCTCACTAAACGTCAACTACAGGGTGAAATTGAACACATGCGACAAATCGGAATGGGAGATTGTACTCATTATTATGAACAACTTTTACTATGGGACCAAACCTGAAATCGCGAAAAAAAATCAGTTGCTCCCTACATTTTGATGAGTTATGCGGACATAAATGTAGGGAACAGCTGATTTTTTTTTCGCGATTTCAGGTTTGGTCCCATAGTATATGCATAGTATATCCGACGATCCTGCATACTTATCTCTTTGTTGACTGTACCTAGATGCACATTTAGATGATTTCCTCTTTGGGACGCATTTTTAACGAAAAATATTATGTGTGATTTGCTTGAAATAATTCATAATTAATTCGGTACAAGCCAGACAGGAGTATATAGAATTCTCTGTCTGAGAAATATTTTTAAAGAAATACGAACTTGATACTGTTATAGTATAATTTAATAGTAGTCATGCACTAGATAAACCGTTTTACTTACCAATTACTTAGCTGGAATTAGCATACATACACAATAATAATTATCATAACTTTCTACGCTGGACATAGAAAGTTTTATTATTTGTAGCTGTATTTTATCTTATTTTACAGTACAATAAGATTATTATAGTAAAATTCATATTTGCACAAGTTGCTAATATTTATTTTGGTAGAGATATACTGTAGATAGTACCTGCGACTTTAGTAGAGTGGTTGGGATCAATGAGGCAGCTATGTTTTGCACTTAGTTTATTTATGCCTTAGGAGTGCTGAACAAATGTTCCGGTCGTACATTCGAGTCATCAGTATTTGTTGAACAATAAGGCGTGTTGCAAATATATATGGGCAATCCACCGGATTTAAACCCGGTGCTTTTGGTAAACACCCTTATACACCCAGAAAATTGGGTGTTTATCGGGTGTTTACCAAAAGCACCGGGCTGAAACCCGCTGGATTGCCTATCTATAGTTGTAGATGGAGCAACTTTAGTTGAGGCAACTATCAACTTAATGAAATTTTCCTTTAAAAGTTGCCAGTTGCTACAACCAAACAGCCCGAGATGTATGTAAACAGCTAATTGCCAGATGCTGCAATAGTTGCTCCATCTGCGAAGCGCCTCAAACGACCTGAAGTTATTAGTACACATATCCGACTTTCATTCGGCTCGTGCCGATCGGCAAACTTCCCTCGGCATCTACCCTCGCTTAATCATGTTTGGGTCGAGTCGGCATAATTCGGGCTAAGCCAAACTGCTGTTTCCCGAACATATATATCTCCATATTAAATATAATATGGAGATATATATGTTCGGATGCGTTTAATAAAACGCCACCCAGCTGTACCGAATCATGCCGACCCGAACAAGTGTGTACCGCCCCTTCTTACCACACAATTTCTAAATCCTAACTAAAGTAATTTGATTGCAGCGGAAGTAGAAACGGACAATGGAAATGATTCGACGAAGCTGAACGCGAACATACCTTTGCCAGCGACTGGAGAGGAAGCAATGAAGAGACTACTAGCATGCAAGGGGAAAGATCCTTACAGGTTAGTCATGTTAACTAAGAAAATCTTGCATTAATGTGTGTTATTGCTTTACGACTTTTGACAAAAACTCCCAGTAAATTGAAACTTCACTATGTTTGAAACTAACTGTCACTTGGGCTAATAGACCTTGACATTTTATGACGTGCACGTGGCATTCAACTTAAGGATGGTAAAGCAATTACGAGGTCGACTATACCATTTATAAGATCTACTTCAAGTAAAAAAAGACAAACGTCCTTGGTTCACTTAGATACAGTCAACAGCCCATAGCTGGTAACACTTTGACCTTGAATTGGTCTAGGGTAGTACGGAGTTTTAAACTCCCCATTGGTCTGATGGTCGCAAGCGCGACTGCGGAGCGTGGAGTCCTGGGTTCGATTCTCTTGTCGGGAAAAGTGTTATTGGGTTTTTCCATTAGGAATTTCTCAGTAACAGCCCGGAGTTTGGAAGTCGGCGGAGTGATACCCCCGTGCCTCGGAAAGCACGTTAAGCCATTGGTCCTGCGTCAGATCTCCCTGGTCGTGTCGGATTGCGTGCCATCGGACTTGTAAGTGAAGGAGGAGACAGTACTCTTGTGTCTACGCGCACACGTGTGCACTATAAAATCTCCCGCGCCAAAGGCTAGTCTCCGTTGAGACTGGCCGCTGGTAATTATGTGCGACACACACACGACGATATAACAAGCTATTCGTTTCCAGTATAAGTTGACCTCACATTGTATAGGCTATCCGTATAATGCCAGGTTAGCTTATACTCAGTGGCGTGCCTAGGGGTCAAACTTAGGGCAAGCCAATACACTTAAAAAAATACCTACCATATCGCTTGTCAACGTTGTGACTCTGACCGAGTCGTTTTAGGTAGTTCTTACTAATATTCGTATTTCATAATTGTAGGTTTTTGCTAATAGCTATTAAAATGAATGTTTTTTAATAGCACCATTTGTTTCTTAAGTATATAAATTAAATACTAAGAGTAAGTATTGGTAATCCTTTACAAAATCGTAACTTTTTTATTTTCGAAGTATCAGTTTCGCGTAAAATATGATAAGACGTGTAAGAGTCATCTATTATTGTAGGTACATTATTGGCACAACAGAGCTCTTTGAGTTAGTTCATATTTCACTCTCCCGCAACAGTCGCTTTGCAAAATATTACAATCTGAAGGCGCACAAATAATTGATTGATTTCTAACTACACATTATTGTTTACGATGTTGATTGTTGATAATATTTATAATTTGATTTACTCACAATGTGAACAGCCATAACTCTTCATTCTTCGCTTCTTTACCACAGACAGATGACGAACATCAAAGCACACGGAAGACATGAAGCAAAGATACAAGCGCTGAGCAGTTGCCTCTATTTAATGAGGTTTTAGACTCGTCGTGACCTCGGAAAGGAAGTTCTTGTTGTGGTAAATGACACACAACATCAACTAACCTTTAAAATCCGCCCCTAAGACGCTCTGGCCGAAAAACAGCGCGATTGTGATCGACACGCGTATTGTATTTAGAAATGTCGTCAAGCACATAATTGACGAGATAAAGAAGTTTCGATTCGTTTTTTACAAAAAGTACAGAATGAAACAACATCATTCATGTGCTTTTGAGAATTCTGATGTCTTTTACTGGCACCAACGAAGTTATTTAAATCATCGTAACCTGATATTCCAAGCGGTATTTTCTTTTGAGAAAAATATGCAACACTAACAGAATAATTTGTTGATATGAGAGCAGCCTATAATCCCAATGAGTATTGTATGCTGATCGACTAAAATGCCTATTACGTGATTTAGATTTCTGAGAAATACTCAAATCAATTTGTCTGTAAAACTCAAAATATTTACCTTTCCAAGTAACGGTTGCACACGTTTTAATCCATCACAAGGAACAATTCACAATGATTGATGAATTCATTTTAATGACAAGAAACTTTTTAATCACTTTAAAACAAAGGTAATTACCGCAAAAACTAAACACAACACTTAACTTCACAGAAAATGAAAAAAAAAAAACAAAACAAAAAAATGCACCAGTAACCGATCAAAACTTTGAACTAATAGTAATAATAATAATATAATAATATATTTATTTGCGAAAAACACGGTATACATAGTTGTTGAAATTAATGTAAGGTCCAGCATGTTTTGCTTAGAATTAAAGCATGCAAACTTTTAAGTACACTACAAACGTTACAATCTATACAAACAAAAGGCAAAATTAAAGTCTATGTTCCAAAAATTCCTTAACACTATAATAATTATTTTGAGTCAACCAATTATACAGTTTACTCTTAAACAGCCTACAGTTTAACGTTTTTAAGGTATTTGGTAATTTGTTATATACACATACACACATAGCTAGACAGCTCTTATTGTATTTTGCTAGCCTACAAATCTCATCTAGTACCAATCTGTGCTGGTACTGATCACGCCGATTACGTGAGCTTACTTCTTCTATTGTTTTAAACAACTGTATATGTTTTTGTACAAACATAGACACCTCATACAGATACAATGAAGGTAATGGTAGCAGACCAAGCTTTTTAAAAATAGGTTGGCATGATTCATCGGATGGTATCCCGTAAATAGCTCGTATACATTTTTTTTGGGCAACAAACGCTCTATTTTGGTCGGTACTATTTCCCCAAAAAATTAGTCCATACCGTAATGAGGACTCAACATATGCCTGGTAAGACATCACAGCCGTTTTTATATTAGTGACCTTCTTAATTTGCCTAAGGGCGTACACGAATTTATTTACTTTATTACACACATGGTCGACCTGAGCTTTCCAATCTAAATGTTCGTCAATAACTACACCTAAGAACTTAGTTTGTGTCATTTGGGTAAGCTTGGGTATGTTTATTTTAAAATTAAATTTGTCATTATGAGATTGATTGAATTGAATGTATACAGATTTATTAAGATTAATCGATAAATTATTATTATTTAACCAGCTAATTAAATTGTCAATTGTATTATTTATGTCCGTTTCATGATCAGTAATGGTTTTACATTTTTTGTCACCAGTAACAATAATAGAAATATCATCAGCAAAAAGGAAACATTTATGATTGGTTATATCTATTATGTCGTTTATGTAGATAATAAATAAGATAGGACCCAATATGCTACCTTGTGGTACGCCACATTTTACATTTTTATATTCAGACGAGTAGAGTGTCATGTCCCCCTTTTCGTTAAGCTTGGTGATAACTACAGTCTGTCGTCTATCAGTTAAGTACGATGATAGCCACTGAAGTGGCAATCCTCTAATTCCGACAGACTCTAGCTTTTTCAATAATATGTCATGTGAAACTAGGTCAAACGCTTTTGACAAATCAAAAAATAAGCCCGTTGTTAGGTGATTGTTATTGATACTCGTCAGTACTGTTTTTAAAAGAGAAAAAATGGCTAAGGTAGTGGATTTTCCTTTTTGAAAACCAAATTGTTCCTTGTTTAAAATATTGAATTTTTCACAATAGCTAATTAACCTTTGGTACATACATTTTTCATATATTTTTGAAAGGATGGGTATTAATGTTATGGGCCGATAATTGTCCATATTACATTTTTCACCCTTTTTAAATATCGGCTTCACAAGGGACATTTTTAGGGCATTAGGAAACACACCTTGTGAAAAGGATAGGTTGATTAGATATGTCAATACCCCGCTTATTTCATTAATACATGTCTTTATTATTTTAGTGCTAAGTTCATCGTAACCCTCAGAAGTAGTGTTATTTAACGATAATATCTGTTCTCTTACCTCACTTTCGGACATTGGCGTGAGGTACATTGAATTAGCAATTAGGTTTTTATTAGAGCACTTGGTATTACAGTTTCGCGTTATGATAGTATTTGTATAGTGATTATTAAAGGCAGAGGCGATTTCTTCCGGTTTAGTAATTGCGGTGTTGTCAATTTTTATGTGTTCAATATTGTCTTTGGGGTTCATATTGCATATTTCATTTTTTATAACTGTCCATGTGGCTTTACATTTGTTGTCATTCTTATTAATATACTTAATATTAGCATTACGCTTGGCATTGTAGATACATTTTTGTAGCAGACTCGAGTATGTGGTATATTTTGTCTTGTTAGCTTGATTTTTATTTTTATAGTATTGGTATCGTAGGCAACGCTTGGTTTTAGAACTATGTTTTAGACCTTTACTTATCCACTTTTGTTTTGTTTTTTTATTTAAGTCTATTTTAACCCTTACCTTTGGAAAGCAGAGATTGTGAAACAGACATAACAATTCATGGAAGCAATCAAATGCCCTATTTGCATCGTTCTCCGTGTATATGTCTGCCCAAGACAAGTTTTTTAAGCATTCTCTAAACTTAAGTGTATTATCCAGATTGTTATCTCTTTTATAGATATGGTATATAGCTGTTTTTGCTGTCTGACACCTTAAAGGAAAGCTTAGCATTTGAGCTGTATCGTGGTCAGAGAGATGAAGTGGTAGTACTCTTCCGATAGCATCAGGTATATTACTTAAAATATGGTCTATGCACGACGATTTACGTGTGGCTACATTAATATGAATTTTAACATTGTGACTACGTGCTATGTCTTGAAATACTTGAGTGATTTTCCCTTTTTTCAAAGTATTTATATTGAAGTCCCCTGTTATAACTATGCGTGTTTTTGTTTTGTATTTTTTGTAAATATCATGTAAGATATCATCTAACTTACTTAAAAATTGGTTAGGATCAGACTGAGGAGTTCTGTATATGCAGATTATGATTAGTTTCTCATTTGTAAGTTCTATGCCACAGGCCTCAAATTTATTTACGGAGGCATGTGTTTTTACAAACGGCAGTTCTTTGTAACACAGACCCTTTTTGATCAGAATGCAAGTGCCACCTCGTTGTTTTTCCCTGCAAAAATTTGAAGCCATGTCATAATCCGACAACTTAAGATATTTTTCATGTCCTTTTTTTATAAATGTCTCAGAGAGGCAGATTACATGCGGGTCGTTCTGCGAATCTCGCATCTCCTGTAATGTCAATTCCAATATTTCTTGTTTAGACAGTGCACTTGCAATGTTTTGGTGAAGTATCCTAAAGTTATGTGAGGTCGATGTCGCGGTTTTAGGAACGAAAAAACAAGTCATTTTTTGTAACTGTGGGAAAATAGTAAGGTATCGTACCTTTTTTAGGTTGCCCAGTACGAGTACGCACGTTGTTATTTAGTTCCGGTTCCATACTATTTTGTAAATTTTCTGTTTGAGTTTGGTTTTTACGATCAAAGTAGAATGGAATTGTTCCTCTTTTGGGTGCATTTTTGGGGTTTAGTTTAAGACTTGATCTGCTACTCGCTATTCTTTTCATAAGTTCTCTAGGGTTTAAATAGTTTTCACTATAGTCATTACAATCTATGAGGTGGTTAATTTTTGTACATAATTCAGTGATTTCAAAGGATTCGCTTTCCAGAAATTTACATTTTTTATAGTATTTACATACATTTTTCAAACGATGATTAAGCCTATTAGGATCTAAATACTCATTCTTGAACACATTTAATACAATAATCATATTGTTATAGAATGTATCAAGTACAATTTGTAGTTGGGACGAAATATATTTTAAATTGTGATCATTTTCCCCTACACAAATTACAATTTTATCGTTATAGTTCAATTTAGCTTGACGACAACTCATTATTATTTGATTACATAGAGCATTTGGTTTTGTATCCGCTATGATCCCATACTTTTCGTACCTTGTATTTTGTCTCGAGTGTATCATGGCTGCTGCTAGGCCGACGCATTGTTGGGAACCGAAGATAAGTATCTTATTTGTCGTTTCGTGCTTTTGCTCTTCAGTATAAGTAGGTGTTTGTGTGTTCATTTCCGATACCGACGAATTCTTGGGCTTTATGTTAGTATGTTTCAATTTGTCAATCATTTTCTTGCACGCTTCAATTTGTTGTTGTGCTTCTTTCAGTTGATTTTGTAGTTGGGTTATTTTTTGTTGTAGGCCCGTTATTTCAATGCTTTTTCCATACTCAACCTTTGAAGAAATCGGCAAAGGGGTAGAAGGTGTGACGAATGAGCTTTGATGCAGCAACGAGTGTCTTTTTCTTTTAGAATTAATGGCTGGACTGTTTTCAGAGACTGATGAAGAATGGCAGAGTGATTTTAATATTTTTATTTCTGCAGTCAATTTATCTAATTGTTGGCGTAGACTATTGTTTTCTAGGATTGTGTTTTCTAACTCATTTTCAGTACTATCCAGTTTATTTGTGAGTGCTTTTATGGTGTCTTTCATCTCCAGAACTGTCAACGTTTCAGATATTGTGCCGTCTACACTCTTAGATAGTTTATTGGGTGTGTTATAAGATTCGTCTGAAGTTTCGAATTCGGACAGGATGTGGGAGTCCAAGATATCAGAGGTATTATGAACAGAGGCCTTCACGGCCGCGAGTTGTTTCCTATTTTTGACATTTTCACTTTGTACCGGAGATGAGTAGTTTGGACGTAGGTTTGTTTTTTTTCTGGTGGTAATATTGGATACATTGCTAGCATCTGGGACTTTCTTACTATTTTTTATGCATGTCTTACATTTCCATCTTTTCCTAGATTCCTGGTCCATTAGACGGTAAGTTCCTTCTGGGTATCCATCGCAGTCCAATTCATATCGATGGTTACAAATTGAGCACAGGGCTGTTTCTTTAATGTCAACTGACTTCTTGCATTTAAAGCATGCAACTTTCTCTGGTCTGCTGCGATGGCTTTTTGTATCGCTTTTAGATGTCATCTTTACAATTATAAGTTATTTATTATAACATGCACTGTCATGTACAGAATGACCAGACTACCCAAGCTGAAGTTAGTGCTTGATTCGTTTGTAATGCGTATAAAGGAACGCAGTCTCAAAAGCCTGATGTCCAGGTCTTATGATTTGGATTTCTGAACGACAGCTTTATTGTCAAGTTCGTGATCAATAGTTGTGATTGGTCAATACTTTTGACAGTTAAAATAGATGAGTCAGTTGTGGTTTGTTTATTATGCAAAATCACGTAATTCAAATTTGCAACTGACTGTAATTGAAATTTTTGTTTGAACAAGACTTTATTGGTGTTTTGCTGTTAAATCACACTCACTTTTTGTCCTTTGTGTGTGTTTCCTCCTTGAGTATTACGTTGTATGCACTTTATATATTGTTTTTAGTCTTCAATCACCGATAGTCACTACTTATGAAGTTATTGTTTTATTTACTTTATCACAATATTGTTCACTGCGAAAACACTTTCACATATATTTTACTGTATTATAAGCGTATCTATGAATAGTTGAAGCTTATTAGGTGAAGAAAATTAATTAAAATCAACTAAAAACCGCAGAATACGTGTGACCAGTAGTGTTGCCAGCCTTTTTTTTTAGACTCGCGCAATGTCTCGCGATCTTACTATTTACACACACACGCGCGTCGTAATACGTTTCATTCATAAAAAATCAAAAGCCAGGCTTAAAAATCAGTACAATTTGGGGAATAAGTACATACTAATGTTATCAACAACGTGAACAATTTCTATACAAATAGTCAGAGGTCTAGAAGCCAGATTTGAAGCCAACTCGTGCGAGCGAGACGGGTCGATTTTTGTCGTTGCGCTTTCGCTAAGCGGCATTGGAGATGTTTGGCAACGATGCGCGTGATGAAAAGTGCACGGAATTTGAAATTATTCATTGAGTATGTAAACCTGGCAACCTTGCATCGTACTTACTATCGCGGGCGGCCCGGCCGGGACGCGCGGAGTTTATTTTTTATTATTCTTATCAATTCTTGCGACATGATTTTATAAGTTTACTTGTGTATTTTTTTTTATTATTAGGCTCGCGTTTGATTGAAAGCCAGGCTTTTCGGCTTTAGTAAAAGGCACGCCCCTGCTTATACTAGAAACGTAAAGGGTGTAAAAAACGCTTAACGGAGCAAAAAGTCACTTATAGTCGCCGTCATTGTGATTGTGATCGTTTTTGTGCATTGGACCATAACTAAGAAGATTCTTGGTACGGAGATATTGAAGGTCATAGTTCCAACTTTTTTTTTTCACGAAATAAAGCTTTAAATACCCCCCATAATGTCTGCGTGCGTATATAACATTGTACGCTGCTGTAAACAGCGATTTTTCACACCAAAAATAAAAGTCGTTTTTTTCAACTACAATTTTTGCTCAATATTACGTAGTTTCATCAGAATGCGTAGGCAAAGGGTGGTGGGTATTTTTACACCCTATTACGTAGTATTATATTATCTGTGACCCTATATAGCTTGGTATGTCGTCGTGCGTATGTTGCAGTCAAAACTCATAACCAGTCAAAAGTACTTTTAACTAACAAAATCAGTCAAAAGTAGTTTTGACTGGAAGCTCTCGACAATAGTACATACTATTGACTGAAATAATAGTCAAAACTAGTTTTGCCCAATAGAGTTGGTTAAAAGTAGTTTTGACTGGTTCTATCAGTCAAAACTCTTAAAAAGATAAGGTGGTCGACATAAATTACGAAGAAACGCACATATAAAGTATTTTAACTCTAAATATAATTAGAGAATTAGTAGATATTTGTTAAAAATGAGTGAGCACGAAAAGAAAGAACGTTTTTTAGGAAGAATTTTAGCGATAGAAGATATGAAAGAAAGTCATTTCAATGTTATGAGTCTTATGACAAAAGAACAATTTGATTTGCAAAAGAAAACGCACAGTACTGTAACAGCGTTTTCTTTTCTGCAACTTCTTTTCCACTTGTACTATCTACTGTACAGTAGATTAAAACACTTTAACTTAATTGAAGTCTGTGGTATTAAAAAGTTAGTTACAAACACAGAACCTATCAAATATTTTTTACCGGCTGAAGAAATCTACGACATAATTGATGCTGCTCATATTTTGTATTACTACCTAAATCTTCGTAATAAACGAATTTACAACATGAAATATTTTATACCATCCTACTAACTGGGTATAGTTATTTTGACTGACGCTCTACCTATTGGTTAAAACTAGTTTTGACTAAGAGCTTTAGCCAAAATCACTTTTAACCAAATATTGTCAGTTAAAATCACTATTGACTACCGATTTTCAGACAAAACTACTTTTGACCAACGTGTTCAGTCAAAATTACTTTTGCCTGATTTTTTCAGTCAAAAGTACTTTTGACTGCTTATGAGTTTTGACTGCAACACGTACATGGGCGTGAACATAATGTCGCTATTGTACATTATCAACTATTTGTGATGAGTAATGAGGTTGTATTCAATAGATAGACAAGTTACTATTGTACTTGATCTGTTTGTATTTCTAATGGTATTGTGAGAATTCACTACCTATGTATCACGAGCTAACGATTTTAGAAAATAGTTAAAATCTGTTAGACCTTTTTCACTGTTTTATTGTTATTATTTTTTATTATCAGCCATTTCTATCCCACTGCAGGGCAAAGGCCTCCTTACCCTCCTTCCACTTATCCCTATCCAGTGCTTTTATACGCCAATCCTTGTGGAAAGAGTCGAGTTCGTTCCGCTATCTCATTCTGGGCCTGCCGCGTTGCCGTTTGCTGCTGTTTGGGACCCATTGTGTGGTTACTTTAGCCAATAGCTGCTCCGGCATCCGACAGATGTGACTAGCCCAGTTCCATTTTAGTTTGGCAGCCGTGTGACCTACATCAGCAAATTTGAGTTTTAGAACGCAGTGTCGAGTTCCTTATACGATCAGTAAGTTTAACTCCAAGGATACTGCGCTCCATTGCTCGCTGACAGACCCCGAGTGCGGACTTTTGACGATTGGTTAGTGACCATGTCTGCGCTCCATAGGTGATGGTAGGAAGAATGCACATGTCCATGAGTTTTCTCTTCAGTGAGAGAGGAAGAGTTCCCTTCATTATTTGCTTCATCGACCAATAGCTCTTCGGCACTTCTTTTTCACTGTGGTTTGAGAAAAATGTAAAACCTGCTCAAGCGTGCTACACACTTGTTCGGGTCGGCATGATACGGCACAGCCGGGCGGTAAAATATATACAGTCGATTTTGCCGCCCGGCTTGTGCCGAATCATACCCAAACATGCGAGTAGCACCCCTCACAGTCAATGTGAGCTAGCGTTACCTACATGGTTCCTAATTGTTCATACTCTTTACGACAAAACTCCGTAACGACTTCACGTTACTCAAATACACACAGTCCTTTACGCCTTAGTCCTTACGCATTGCAAAAATGTTCGCTGCCAAACTAACTTCAGTTGATATGAAGGCCAATCCTGTTCTAATTTTAACCTCACATTATGTCACAATACGTGAATAAACACGCGGTAACCACTTAGCAATATTCCTTTTTCTTTGTAGACATATTTTATTAAGACAAAAGGCGCCTTGTGGGTCATTCTATAGTTTTTAAGACGTATTTGTGGTCAACCGCAAGCTTTATCAGAATTGACACGACTAATGACTGTTTTCAATAGGCGATGGTTTGGTCATGTTGAGAGGATAAATGTAAAGGGACTAGCCAAAGGTATTTAAGAGCTAGGACGCTCATTGGCGACGTAAAACTGGTGAATGCCAAGCTTCGCAGCTTGGCTCATCGCCGCAAGGTTGCCTGCCTGTCGGTCTTCTACAGACTGTACTTCGGTGAGTGTGCCCAAGAACTCCACGACCTCATTCCACCGGCCCCCTTCTACCTTCAGACATCCAGATGCACTGCAAGTTACCATCCCTACCTGGTTGCTATTCCACCAATTCGCACTAAGCGTTTGCAAATGACCTTTATAATGCGCACAGCAAAAGAGTGGAACTCTCTACCTGCGTCTGTTTTTCCGAGCGCATACAACCCGAATCTCTTCAAAGTGAGAGTGAACAGGCTTCTTCTGGGTAAGCTCGCTTCATCGTCGACTTTGTCTCTGTCACCTTTGACCTAGACTAGAGTCAAGAGCAAGCCCATTTAAAAAAAAAAACAAGGCAGATGTGAGTGGAAACGGGAAGGGACGCCCTAGAAGGACATGCATAAAGTCATTACCTCTTCCCAAGTTCCTATTGGGGTAGGTAGAAACAAAAGACCGCCACCTGCTATTATACGATCCTTACATAGCCCTTTTGCTTCTTTTACATTCATATACTGGATGATTTTTTTTTTAGTCTCGAAATTTTTACAGTGTGTTCTACCCATGAATATGAACAACTTTATCTGTGCTTTATTATCTAGGTTAAATAATTAATTTATCATACAAATACACCTTCTGGAATAAATGCTCTAAATGATGATGAAAACCGCCTCAAAATCCATTTGTGGTTTAGAAGATCTAAACGATCACACTGACAGACACGAAAAGCGCCTCTGTTATATAGTATGTAAAGATTATACCATTCTTCCACAGTATACTGGGTGTAAGCGTATCATGTACAGACGAGGAAATAAAGCGATACTACAGACGGCAAGCGTTCCTTGTTCACCCCGACAAGAATCAACAGCCTGGCGCCGAAGAGGCCTTCAAGATACTGCAGCATGCATTCGACCTTATTGGAGAGCCGGTAAGTTCATATTGCTTTGGCTAAAGTTGCTTAGTTTTAAGTAGATAAAGTCTGCAGGATAATGTGAAGTAGGCTTTTATGATACTGCAACATACTTTCGACCGTATTGGAGATTCGGTAAGTTCATATTCCTTCGACAAAATTTTGCTACAGCTTTCTTTAGTGTATGTTGAACAAAAGATAGCAACGCAAAAAAAAACATAATTTCGACCTTATTGCAGTCACGTTGGTTTCATTTAATGAAGTAATGCAGATGAAATATTCAAGGAACCTTGCTTTCGACTCTATAATATTATCGTAAGGTTTATATTGCTTTCGCAAAAGATACAATATGCTTGTTTTTACAGGAACGCCGAGAGGCCTACGAGCGTCGCGCCTTAGAGTCCCGACACGTGGAGGCCGCGTGGAGCGAGCTGAGCCAACTGCTCGCTCAGCTCCACGACAAAATGGAGTTCGCGGCAAACACCATCAGGTAACGTAGTTAACACCAGTTTAGTTTTGCCTTTACATTTTCAGAATAGTTATGGCGTAAAAGGGTTCCATAAAGGTAAAAGTCTGTGACGTTCAACTTTTTCGAACATTCCTTTTCTATATCTTTTGCATAATTTTATATTTGAATCTGTACCTATTAACACTAACTTCTAAGAATAATTATCGCATTATCTCACTGTAGATCTTTTAATTTTTTTTTTATGGTTCCCCATCCTATATGTGTATTAAAAATGAGTTACATATTTTTTTAAATGACAACATTGAATTCGACGCTTTATTACAGCTTGCAAGGTGTGGATGAGACTTATTTTTCAGTTTAAATTCGAGGTTTTCTAGTATCCAATCTATTAATCCTTGCCGACATTCCAACAGGTTACTTAGCCTACCAAAACATTGACATGTGACTTGTATCAGATGCACGAACTGCGGGCGTCGTCACAAGCGTGTGCTGACGGACCGGCCGTGCTACGCCGCGCGCTACTGCGTGCAGTGCAAGATACGACACTCCGCTAAAGAGGTAACGTCTTGCTTTTACACTAAAGAGTTCATAGCTATCGTAGTCCGATGGGGTATCTGCGTAACACGCTATCAGTAGCTATGGCTTTCATTTTGGTCGTTCAACAACATTCATTGCGTTATTTACGTTGTTGAGCAGGCAAATTTTTCGAATGTATGAAGCAATGGTTTGCAGTATCCTTCAAAATGATTCAGATTGTTATTGAAAGTGTTTTACGCAATTAGGGTGCTGTTTTATTTCTGGAGAGTGAACATTAGGGATTGTAAGAGTAGCCACTGACTGACAGTCCGAATTACTCTGAAAACATGTCCTTCTAGATAGCTTGGGTAGTTGGCCAATCTTTACACCTCTTCAGTCTTATCATTGTTTTGTTTCTGGAAGTTCAGAATTTTGCATGAGGTGCAGTGATTCGACAACTCGATCAACTCAGCCTATCGCAGTCCACTGCTGGACATATGCCTCTCTCAGGCTGTGCCACAACACCCAGTCCTCCACCTTCCGCATCCAGTCTACCCCAGCCACCTTCTTTAGGTCGTCCGTCCATCTAGCTGGGGGGGCGTCCCACACTACGCTTGCCGATAGGCGGTCTGCACTCCACGACTCGTCTGCGACAACTACCAATATTTATTTCATTTGCAACACAACAAATTATCAGGGCTAGTTAGTCTATACCGATCTCGAGATTATTTCATACTAGCGAACCGCCCCTGCTTCGCACGGTATTTATTTTACGACTTTACAAAATATCGAGATTTAATTATTATAATTATGTAAGTTTAATATAAATGTTTACACATAAACCTTCTGGAATTAATTTTCTAAAATGATGGTGACATCCGCATCAGAATCCTTTGCATAGTTTAGAAGATCAACAGACAAGAAAACCGTTGTCCTGTTTTGTCTGGATAGAATATATTGGGATTAAAGTAGCTCGGATTCCTCCGGACGGGTTCCAACTGCCGAAGATTCTGGGCTAAGCAGAGCGTTAATATTAATCCAGTGTGCGAAAAATAATCGCCGCGGGAAAATATCGCCTGTGTGAACCTGGGCTAAGAAGCTATTATTTAAAAAAAATTTTCAGAACTTGTGTTACTTATGCTTGCCATGTAGATTCAATATCTAATCAGTTAATCTGATATTTAATCATATTTTCGATTTTGTGATTAATCGCCAAAGTAATATGTAACAAGCAATCACTTTTGTTGAAAAGATACCTTTCATTAACAGATTTTTGTAATCAGTGTCTGAGTCTTGTGAGTTAGGTCTGCCACTTCTGCCAGAATCACAGCTTGAATGGTTGACCGTTTTACCCACATTGGATGTCATAAGAATTTTACATGTGGCAGCTATATTACGAAATGATTTGCCAATTATAAAGCATTAACCAATTCGCGACCCAGTAAATTATTATTTTTAATTACTTATTGTTTTTTTTTTTTTGTTTATGATTGCACCTTCCACTGTTTGTCTCTGCATCACCCAAAGGTTGGCTGGTAGAAAATGCCTATGGCAATAAGTCCGCCTCTGTACATTTATGTGCTTGAAGTATTAAATAAATAAATAATAAATTATCTTATTTTTCACTAAGAGTTTTTAATAATACATTTTTTTGTGTTCAGGGCGACATATGGGCAGAGTCGAGTATGATGGGACTGCTCGTGATGTACTACGCGTGTATGGATGGCGCCGTGTACCAAATCACACAGTGGGCCAGTTGTCAGGTAATATAGAGATATCCCAAGAAAAGTTTGCGCTTCGGGAATCATCGTCGATCTTCGGAAATACCTACGAACGCGCGATGATGAGATCTAATAAAGAGTTGTTACAACCATGGAAGTACTTGCCTTTTTTGCAGTAACATGATTACTTTTCAAAACTTTTGAGAGACAGATGACGATCTGCGACTGGAGTAGGTAGCCTGACAGGGAGAAAACTTTATATAAAAATAGCAGAGATAGGTGCATTACTACAAAACACGGTAGTACAAAACTTAACGCTTTGCCTTTGTGGGTGTGGCCTACTCTGTGGGATGTAGTTCGTGCTAGTTCGGAAATACGAACATTACCGAAGCACATACCTTTTCTTGTTTACTTGTACTTTTACATAATAAATCCCTTCCTCCTTTTTCCTATGGGCGGTAAAATTGCAAAGCTCTGTCAACTAAACTTTGACAGCCAATGTGTCATTTAAATAAAACATAATTTTTTTCGATCAGAAAAAGAACCTGAAGCAACTAAGGCCGGACTGCCACGTGGTACAGTACCGGATCGTGCTCGGCAACAAAGCAGCCGCAGCCTCCGATCTCAACCAGAGACCATCTACTGGGTAAGTCAAGCACTTACTATCTGTTCCAAAAGTAACCGATGAAAGTGTAAACAACATTCTCACACACTACTCACAAAAGGGAATTAGAAGGTTTTAAGTTTTTCCAATAACTGATAACATTGTTGTTCACATTACTAAATTGAAACTGTAAAATCTTCGACAAAAATTGAGGTTATAAACAAACAGCAATTGTCAAGTAAAAAAACACCCTTAATTTAGGTTTAAGTATTCAATAATCGTAAAAAAGTGCTCAATTTGTAAGTGGCATCAACAAGCACGTTTTCTGAAACATTTTCATAGCATACTTTTGGAACAAATCATCAATGTTTGGATTTTTTACTTTTAAAAGTTGAATATTTTAATAAAATATTGTAATGTAACATTTGCAACGTTGCAGTCATGATCCCAACCTCGAGGAGTTCCTCAACAACCTCTACAGCAAGTCCGGTGTGTCAACCAACACGACCAGCGCCAAGCAATCGCCTCCCGACGCCGCGGACACCAAGAAGCGACGCAATAAAAAACCTAAAGCATAAACACAACAAACCTCCCTGAAAAAAAAAAACAAAAATACCGAGCTGTCAAAATAGATGGACGTGAACTTTCGCGCGCAATTCAAATATCGAACGCATTTGACATGAGCTGGTCACGCCTGCCGTACCCAACTGTGAAACACTTGCCTTTTAAAATAGAGAAATATAAATTAAACCGAAATTAAACCTAAATACTGATCTATATAATAATTTCTAAATAAAAAATATTGTGTGGCTAAGATGGCGCTTGAAGGATAGATTGTGTAAGCGTTAAATAACTTTGTGTATGAGATGTCGCTGGCGTACCTACTTAGGTTAGATAAATTAACGATTTTGATGAGAAAATTTAAATTCTTGCTAGTTTACATTAGTTTTTATCATTCTTAATTTGCTTGATTTTGTGATAAATGAGATTTTGAAGTTATGATTAAATAGAATTTCCTAGTTCTAATGCAAGTCGGCAGGTTGGAAATGTGCTTTGATTGATGCTGACTCGTGATTGTTTAAACATTTCACTTGCCGGCTTCCATTAAACCTATGTCAATTGAAACCATTTGAGTCATTAGAAATATATCTGTTTTCGTGTCTTCTTTCATGGCATAAATAACAATTTTTTAAATAAACTGACGTTTGACGATTAGATGACTATCCTTGAGATGTATAAGGCATTCAGATATTGCTTATTCCTTAGCCGACTACAGATTACATATACTAACAAAGCTATAAAATACTCAATAGGTCTCAGCTGTTTAAAAAGCAACAGCCAAGCAATTTGCGACAGTACATTTCAACCGATCAAACCAATACTAATCTTGATATATCAATATCTGAACGCTTTATTTCAACACTAGTTTCTATTAAAACATCTTTCCACATTACTTGTTCTAGTGCTATGCATATAAGGTTCAATTTGACAAAGCAGCAGGAACTGCGAGAAAATACTCTTTAAAAATTTTTATGTACGTTATTTAAGTAATTTTTTTTTCCACATAACACTAATCACACCGAATAGTACAATTTTTTTTGCATTCATACATTATTAATAGTTGTTATTAATAATACTTGTATTATAATTATTCGCGCGTGATATGTGCGCACTATTGCAGAGAATGCAGTAAATTCCTTTTTTTTTTTTGTCGTAACATCTCACTAATTTGTGTACTATTAAAATAATATTGTTTGTGACGTTCTCTGCGACGATTTATTTAGATTATAAGTTATTGTAAGTCGACAAGATAATATAAAAATATTATAAAACTTTTCTTTAAATTGATGCGAGACTCCCAGTCTGTCTTCTGTTGCTTTGTGGTTTAAAATTAAGGTAAACTATAGTGGCACAATAAAATTGTGTATCTGACATGGTAATTTTAATGGAATTAATTCGATTCTATTGTTTATTATAATTATTTTTATATAAGTTTTCTAGCAGGCACTTATAATACCCGAAGCGAGCTTACGTGTTAGGGGGGGGTCGAGAGGAGCTTTACCACAATTCGCACTTTCAAATTGAGTCGCCGAAATTACGTTGGGGCTTTTACAATTTGAGACGCAGGTTAGCATGATGGTTACGCTCATCTGGTCCCGTCCTAAGTGTGCATACACACGAGCGACAAGCGTCGACGACAGAGGCATGCCCCTCGTGTATTTGAGCACCGTACTCAACACGCGACACGTTGTCGACGGCAGCCGCCGACACGCGTCAACGCAACGGTTGCCTCTGTCGTAGACGTGTGTCGCTCATGTATGCACGCTTGGGCAAACATAAAAAATACTGCATAAAAAGAATCCTTGTTTCCACACAAATATTACCTTTATGGAAACGTAAATTAAATTTATTTCAGAATGACTACTACAGTCAGCCTAGTGTATCATCTCCATGAATTAATTTGATTGCCTACAATTTGTGTACCACAATACCTACTGTATCAATGTGTAGCTACAATTAAGTACCCAATGTGTAATGTTTTGTGACTATACATTGATACAATAATAAGGAACAAAGATTGTAGACATTTAAAATTAAATGAATTCTTGTCGATGTACGCACGGCTACACATTAAGCTATACATAACCAGTATAAGCCGACTTCTAATTGTACAAAAATCGTATACAATGCGACGTCATCTAAAACTGGAAATGTATAGCTTGATGTGTATTTTAGACGTGTGTACACTTATTTTTAGGCTGACTGTACTATTGAAAAAGTCGCGTGTGTACACATAATTTTAGGCTGACTGTACTATTGAAAAATTCATATTTTTTTAAAAGTGGTAGCATAAAATCAATTTGTGGGAATTAAAATTGTTTTCCTACTGGATTTTCATTAATTCTACTGTATACGAAGTATAGTATCTTTTTCTATGCCTACCCGTAAAAACTGTTATAACTGGTCGACTTACGATAACTTGTATCGCAGTATTTCACTTATTTCACTGCCTCATAAGAGATTACGGTAAATGTTAGGCTAGTGGCGAAGAGATTGCTACCCCCGATGTTCACTGAGTAGGCCTTCGCGCTTCATGTGTCAATAAAGATGTGGAAACGTAACGTGGATTTTATTGTAACCTGGGGCCGTATTACGAAATATTAATGCCATAATGTTCCAGTGCGAAAAAGAGATAGTGCTATCGGTCATGTATAGCTCCGTCTTTCTATTACACAGTTACACTGGAAGCTTGATGGCATTAAACCCTATTAGTACGGCACCTGTTCCTTTCAAATGTATGAACTCACTGGTGAGGTCCTCCGTCGCCCCTCTAATTAGCAGACACAATAGAAATTTTAGTACACATAGTATTTATTTCTAACACACTTAACATAATGAGATAAGAGTGCCCATTACCACGTTGGATAGCAATGCTTATTCTTTGGGCTAAAAATAGGCCAGCCCTCTGGTCATGCGTAGAGTCGACCAACCACTTGGCGATGTCCCGAAATATTCGACGAGCACTCGGACCCCAAGGCCCTAGTGTTTCAACCCCAAACGGCTGAAACATAGCTCCCAATAAGGTTGCAGTTGTTATATTTACGCCGTTTTAGGTTTTCTGCTCCTGCAGCAGCCGCCCCAGCACAACCCACCGTGCTAGGATGATTGGATGGCGCGAGGGTGTCGACACCCACACCAAAGGCCTAACTTTCAAGGCATTATGGTCTGGTCTCTTCCCATCGTCGCGTGCCAAGCCATTGGGTTCTAAAACAGCTGGCAGTTCGGTACACATGGTGTACACTCAACGTGCGAAGAGTTAAAAATATAAAGTGTGTCATTGTAGTATCAGGATATCGAAGCACAAGGGACTTTTTTAGTTTCTGCCTATACTTATAGAAAAAGGTGAGTTTGCATGTGCTTTTAGAATGACAATCACACCCCACAGAAACAAAACCTTTTTCTTTTATTATTTCTTGTAAGATGGTATTCTAATATTGAAACCTTCAGCTCTGTGAACATGAGCCGTTACAGCGCTCGCTTGTTCAAGCAAAATATAGCGTATGTGAACCTTGTCTTCAAACTCGCACCGCAACCCGCTGTAACCGTTCAGTTCACAGAGCTGAAGGTTTCCATAGACCTCGTAACGAAACAGCCTCCACCGAGTGACTGAGAGCTTGGTCCAGCAAGCAGTAGGTTTCAAAACACCAATCAAAGGAAAACTAAACACAATAATTATTATGATTATATCATTTATTTACTTATACTTAACTACATAAATATCTAATCCATCATATCAGCATCCTTAGTATCTCTATCAGTAACGATACAGTTTTCATAGGTCCACTTGGGGAACATTCGTTTGTACATGTGCAGGAGTATCGTGTCTTGAGATTTTAGCTGGCCGTCAAATACGCACTTCATGTGGCCGTGAGTACCTGCATAGACACATTAATATTTATAGTATTTTAGTTGAATTTTACAGGGCCGGCCTGGGACCCACAGAACTGTGAAAGCCATCATTGTTATGCTAAAAGTTTATTAGGTTTTCTGTAAATATCAGCCTAAAATTCCGAATAATATCCGGTAATCAGTATTGGGCAACACAGTCTTTCGATCGTCAATCTTGGCAGGATAACTGCTAGCAGCTGGATGATGCCGGGACCACACTAAACGAGAAACGCCGATAATTATCGCGATAAGTTGTGACTCATTGGCTGCACCTACGATTAACGAGTCATCGCGATAATTATCGGCGGTTCCTGTTAGTGTGGCCCGGGCATGAGAATAGGGTAGTTTCCTGGGTAAAAAAATAATAATTCTAAAAATGACAAAGACAAAATAAAATGACAAAGATAAAGCGCGTCAAAATTTCACTCCCAAATTTTGACGCGCTTTGTCATTTTTTGTTTGATTGACAAAAGAAAAAATAAGGGTCCATTATTTTTCGATAATCTAACTGACGGACTAATTAGAATTTTTTAGGAAACTAGCCTATTACTGAAGATCGAGTTAAATAGTGTGCAATCGCAGAGGAATTTGCTCCAGCGATGGACTGCTATGCTGCTGATGACCACAGTCAACAAGTGATATTTTGGGGTGACAAAAAATTTGAAGTAACACATACCTAAAGCTTCCTTTATGTGTCCGGTGCGGCCATACTTCGTCCTGAGTTTGCATGGTTTGAAGTATAGAACATCATCTCTATTGAAGAACATGAATCTGATGACTGCGGATTTCTTATTAACCTAGAAACGAAAGAACATTATCAGTATAGATAGTATTTAATGTCTAGAAAGAGGCCGTATACTGAGATAACAGCTTAAAAAGATGTATGGAAGAAGATGTAATATAAATTGGGATATCTGGATAAGGACAAAAAAGTATAATGACAAATATGCAATATTGTTTGTAGATAATATAATACCTTGTATGGATGACCAGACAGCACAATTCTCTTGATTATCAACCGGTCTGGGTTGCATGATAACAATACTCCTGTTGCTATTAATTGTAACTTAGTGTTTTTCTTCTCCTATAACAAAAATGCAACAGATGTCAGTGAGAAAGAAAAAAACAAGTCCACGGTAGCCTGAATAAAGAATAATGTGAAGGAAAATATTAGAAACGGAGATAAATACACATAAAGAAGTGGTTTACCTTAAAGCACAGTACTGAAGACGGACTAAACTGTATCGGCGCAAAGAAAGACGCAACACACGTCGATCCGGGTTGGAAGAATCTCTCATACTGAAATGAAAACAACATGAAACACACATTAGAAAAACTATAAAGCGTAGCTAGGCCAAAGAGAATCAGTTTTAATGTCATTCAACAATAAACATTGTTTTCAGTGTCTTACGAGTACAATATACAAGACAGTGCCAAAGAGCTAGTGTACTCCTCAGGAGCCGTTTAATGTCTGCATCAATTCATATAAATCTGCTTTTCTATAGCTGATAATAAAGTGTATTTTCCAATGCCGTCAAAGTGTATTATTTCTTACTAACCTTATGTTTACTGCCATTAGTATGTTGGCTGAAGATAGGGTTGACGATAAACCGTCTGTACCCAACTTGGAAGATCAGCCTTTCCTTACTCTGTATAGGCTCGTCGCTAGCCCCCGTACGTTTGAGTGCTACGTTCATGACTGACATCTTCTGTTCATGAGGTAGAAGACCGAAGATAGAAAGGGGAGCATTCGGGTTGGCTGAAGTGAAGGCCTTCCATAAGTCTTGGCGAACATCCTTGACGTGGATTGTGATGTAGAAACCGTACTGTAAAGAATGATTTGGAGTTAGTATCAAGTTTTATGCAGTTGACGCAAAGAAGGAACACTGAATGTAAAAACAGTGGGCCAATCATTGAACCCTGGGTTACCCCACAGTTTCAAAGTAATTTAATGATTACTCTTTTTGATATTGACGTACTGAATTATACTGGGCGAGAAAGCAAGGTAAGAACAACCAGTGTTCATACTGTTCTTAGGTGTACATTTATCCAATCTAAGTCATAATTGTAGAACACAATCAAATACTCTTAGCAAATCACAGAAAAAAAATTCATAGGTACAAGTTGTTCCAAATTGTATTCATGTAAGTGTAAAACATTATAAGAATCACTCACCATATTGATTAAGCTATCCTCCAACTCCTTGAACACCCTCCTCCTAGTCCTATCATAATTCTCAAACTGGAATATCCTGGCAAAATCTTCAGGCAGGTTCTCTTTGGGATCCCAGGCAGATGTTCTGAAGGACTCCAATCCCCTGTATCGCATGAACCTTTCCCTGGCTGGCACATCTTGTGGAGTATCAACTTCATCTGGGAATTGGCGATCTTCCTTTGCAGCAGCTAACTTTTGCAGCATTTCATGTTCTTCAGCTGCATCAATGGTAGCATCGTACTTCTCATCTGTAGGTCCTACTTCAGACTCTGTAACTGACTCAAAGTCATTGTCTTCTACATTCTCTTCCTGGTCAGACTGATCTTCCTCACAAGACATAAATTCGTCGTCGTCATCGTCATCACTTTCGCTGCCGTCGTCAGAACCTTCGCCTTCCGCGTCAGATTCGACGATCCAAGCTGCTTGGTAGTCTGACCAGCCTTTTGGCACCTTCTTCACTTTTTTGGCTTTAGTCTACATGACATGGAAATTGAAATTAGTATAGACATCAAAGAAATAAAAAAACTAATTAGCAACAAAGAAATACGTCTGGTATATGATGGCCACTAAGGCAAAGGCTAAACTAAAAGCCTTTCTGCTTTGGTTATTTTAGTTATTACTAATAAGAAACTTATTTATTTCATGAAATGTATGTACATAGTAATTACTATTTACCTCTAAATTAGCTTGTTCTATTTCTTCCTCAGTGGGCCAAGTTTGCTCAGCTTCCATAGGATCAGGAATATTCTCTGACACAAGACTCTCCTGCTTGGCTGGGTCAGCAACTTGCAGTACTGATACCTTTGTTACTTCAGCATCCATAGTATCATCTGGTTTAGCATTCTCTTTTCCAAAATTCAATGGATGTGGGTCTTCTAATCCATCAATCCTTGACATCTGGAAGTCACCCAGGCCAGTAATATGCACTAGACCATTTACATTCAATGGCATACCACGTAAATATCCACTGATTTTAAGAGTACCACTATCTCCTTCACTGTCTGCCACATATTCAACCTCTTCGGCCAACATATACGGCCTCTTTTCTCTATGATGGATGATGTTACGTTTTTTGTTACCAATTCTACGTGAGAGGTTCAGTCCATCTGAACTTTTGTCTAGCTGCACAACTTTTTCTTCAGGGAGCCATTTTGATATAAGTTTTTGTACATTTTGTTTTTCAGTTGTACGCTTCTTAGGATGTACTCCTTCAATATCCATTGTAGCTACTGTTGGTGTTGGCATGCCTTGGGCCATGGATAAGGCAAGAACTTTCTCTCCCCATTCATCCACTGGTTCGTCAAGTGCTGAGGTAATGAAAAGAGCTGTGTCTGCCACTTTAAGTGCATCCAATAGGGCAAAGTCATTGCCCACTTCTGGGCATATGAAGGAGAATCTCTGCTTGAAGTTTGGTAAGCTGTAATATTTTAAATTATATTATAAAATGTTGTTGCTTTTCAAAATTATGATAAATGTTTTAACACAACTGAAACTTACCCAAGATGTAGGATTCCATTAGAAGACTGAGTAACAACAGCTCCTTCAGAACATGTCTTCAAGATAACAAGAGCGGACTGCACGTCAAGCTGTGCGTTCAACGGCACCACACAGACCAAGAACGGAGGGTTGCGAGTACCGCCTAACGCACGCTTCTTTGACAAAACTTCCTCGCGTTTGTTCTTCCGAATTTGAAGCGCTTGGTGACGTCGCTCATCTTTTTTCAGTATATGGCGATTGCGACGAACAAATTCCTTCACATTTACTTTGCCTGGAATATATTATTAATTGTAAATACTTGCTAGATAAAAGGCATGATCCATGAGAGCGTTTTTAACTAACCTTTTACAGCGGCTGAAATACCACGTTTAGAGCGGTGGCGCGACTTGTGAGCTTTATTGCTCTGCTTAAGATTACCGGCACGATGAGCTTGCTGCATTTTTATTGATTAGAAATGCTTAAAAACAAATTATTTACTAATACAAGCACATGGTGGTGCGATTGCGGTTTCAAATGAAAAATTGACGTTTGTTTTTGGCAGTGACACTGACATTAGCCAGACAACACTAATGGAAGGAAAACAGAAATTTTGTCTGGTATTCTCGATACCGTCACATGTAACTTTTGGAACAATAAAGTAGTTTCCTCAGTCTAAAAGAACACAATCTCAAAAGAAAACAACAAAATTGCCAATATGTAAAAATTACAAAATCATGCTTTCCGTTAAAATGCTATAATTAAAATAACAAAAGATGAAACAGTGATTTGCATTCAGACTGAAAAATCTTATGATTTCTTCAAAGTTTCTGAAGTGACCGTTAAACTCACAAAATCCCATACAATTTATCAAAAATCTGTAAACCCCTTGTAGTGAGCTGAAAATAATAATATTTATCTCAAAGTAAATATCATGAATTATTTTGTGGTTAAAATTATCGGAATTTCAAACATTTTATCCATTTGTCTTGGAGATTGTTGAGAGCAACATTATACACGCCAACATCACAGGTCACGTGACGTGACGTTGTGGACGTGTCATTCGCGGACGGCTCGTTGGCGGCGTTGCGCAGGCTCTTTCTCGCGAAAAGTCCTATTGGAGTGTTACTAATGAACAAAAGTTGAATGGTTTTAGCCGGATTGATCAGTTAATAATTTAGTTAGGGTAGTTAATTCGCAATAAATCAAAATGGGAAGTGAGTATCGTTCATATTTATAACTAAAAATAGTGATAAACCTGTGACACGTATTTCCACATTTTCATATGATTTTATTCTTAAATTGTGTGTTGTGTGTTAAAGGTGTGATGTATTAATGTAATTGTTCTGCTTGCAGTCAAATTCCTCGAAGTTATAAAGCCGTTTTGCAGTATATTGCCAGAAATAGCAAAACCAGAAAGAAAGGTAAGCCATGGTTATATTTTGCATGATTGTGTATTCTTTTGATGTTATTTGTGTTTGGAATAGCATCTATTTGTAATTGTAGACGTCTTAGTGTGATTTAGGGCTTACATACGTGTTAAAATGTAAGTGAAAGTTCATACCTAACCCTAATGTTAGTGTATGTGGGATAGCTAACTGTACTTCATGTTGAATATTTTGGAGTGTATAATTTGGTACGATTCTAACTGAATGCTTTGTATTTCAGATCCAATTCCGTGAGAAAGTATTATGGACTGCAATCACTCTATTTATTTTCTTAGTATGTTGTCAGGTGAGTGTTATATTTTTGATATTTTATTGTGATGTGGCCATATGCTACTTGGAATAAAGATGAATTTCAGCCGTAATTCTAAGTGAATTGATCCAAATTTAGTAATAATACAATCAACTTTTAAGTAAATGCATAGTTTATTTCATGTTTTCATTTAAAAAGTTAGCCACTACCCACAATAGTGTAATGGGTGCCATTCAAACACTAAACTAGGTATGCAATATCATCATATTATAATAAAAACATATTTTATTTCTTCAGAAAACTTAATTTTTATTTAAAATCCTACCATATGGTTATAAATACTAATATCTCCCTAACTCTTTCACAGTAAACACATCACTATCTATTCTAACCTTAAAATTACTTTCCAGATCCCCTTATTCGGTATAATGTCGTCAGACAGCGCAGATCCCTTCTATTGGATCCGTGTAATTCTTGCATCAAATAGAGGAACTCTCATGGAACTTGGTATCTCTCCCATCGTCACGTCTGGCCTTATCATGCAGCTTTTAGCTGGTGCGAAAATCATCGAAGTCGGTGACACACCAAAGGACAGGGCTTTATTCAACGGTGCACAGAAATGTAAGTGGATCTTGAAATTGCCTTTCTCTTTTAGGTTATCTTTCAATGAGATAGCAGACGTTAACCTTGCATACATAAGTCTTATTTCAAGACTTCAACATTAAATTTTATGTCATAATTACTCAAAAGTTTAAAAAAATATAATTGAAAACAACAATGATTGAATTGGAACACAATAAACAGCAAAGCCAAAGATCAACATTCAAGAATTTTCTTCAAATAATATTTTCAGTGTTTATATTTACTAAATGCCTTTGAAACCTTGTATATGGGGGCAGAATGCCAATTTTATCATAGACTTAAGTGACAGGCACATTGCCAATTTTTATTTATAACAAAAGGAAGGAACTGCTTTCTAATTTCAAATATTTATTAGTGTACCTTATTAATGTTAATTCATAACATTTTATATTATAACAACTATTGAAACAAAACTGATTAAGATAAAATGTATTATTTTAAAGATAATTTCCATTGATAAATTACAAATATCTCTTATCTTACAATAGGAATAACCTGTATTTTTTTAGGTTTTTTATTATCATGGTAATTCCACTTTTGGCAAATTATAAAATGAAGTAAAATTTATAATGATCAACATTCATTTTAATATTAATGAGAATAAATATTTATACAGATACATTTTAATAATGTTCCAACATTTGTTCTACATTAAAATCAATTGGAAATCATTTATGTTTAAATGGAAATACTCATTGAGAAAACACTCAAACTCAAAGCATTTATTTCAATTAAACCATGTACAGGCACTTTTGAATTGTCAAAATTAAATAGTCGGTCAGTTAGTCAGAATGTTGAAGCTAGTTGCCTCTTCCAAAACGTAGATCTCTATGGAGAAGAATGCACACCTTGCTTGTTGCTCTCACATTGACACTATACAGGCTGGTCGAAAAGTCGTGGATCAAACGAGAAAGGGAGATAAAGTAGGTCTAATTATGAGAAGAGTTTTTCAAAATCCTACTAAGAAATATACAAGTATTATTCACAGAATATTCAATAACGCAAAGTTATATCTGTCAATTTCAATCCACCACTATACACTGAAGTAAAAAAAAAAACCATCAGATCTGACCCACTCTTTTGTCTGCAGTATTCGGCATGGTGATAACAGTGGGTCAAGCCATTGTCTACGTCATGACAGGCATGTACGGCGAACCGAGTGAAATCGGCGCGGGAGTCTGTCTGCTTATCATCATCCAACTGTTTGTCGCTGGTCTGATTGTCTTGCTGCTCGACGAGTTGTTACAAAAAGGTCAGTATGAAGGTTTGATACTGAGTTCGTCATTTTAAATTTTATTGGCTGACTTGTTGGGTATCAAAATGTAATGGCAATAAAAAAAAGGATTTTCCAAACACATATTTCAAGTGACTATTGCTGATTACGAGGTCAACGACCGCGGGTCGAGCGAATTACCTAATGCTTTATAACTTGTTTATTTAGGTAACTTCAATTTTCATCAAAACATCTTCTCTAATGAAACAAGATGCTTTTCAATACTATACAAAATTTTAGATACCCATTAGGATTTTTAAAGTGGTCATATACTAAATAAATTCATGTTATTACAGGATATGGTCTTGGCTCCGGTATCTCACTGTTCATTGCCACAAACATCTGTGAGACCATCGTCTGGAAGGCATTCTCCCCTGCTACCGTCAACACTGGTAAGTTCCCTAGACATAGAACAGCCTTATCTATTAAATATTATAAACACAGCCATGTTCTCTTTCTCACAACAAATTTAAGTTCATAAATATAGAATACAGAAAACCGCCAAATAGTTTGTCATGCATATGAAATTCTTGAATCACTTAACAAGAAACTGCACCAATGTACTTACCTAATGCACACTATGATACAAAAACCCACTAATTTTACGGTACTAAAGTTAGCAAGCTGACTTAATTTATGTCTTCCTTACAATATTATTTTGCACTCTGAAACCAGTTTGCAGACGTAGTAATAATAATTGCACCTACTGTATTTAAAGATTGGAACAGTTTAAATGATAATGATTATAATTAAAATTTGTTCTTATCGGATTACTTTCTATTAATTAGGACACATCTATAATAAAAATAATCTTTGCATAACTTAAATACTTTACTTGCTAAAGACTAAACTAGCTAGGATTTTATGTTTCTTCTAAAAAATATTTGCAAAATGCCTTACGAACGACACACAACTCACATAACGCCATTTTGCACAGAAGTTTAAATAAATAATGTTTTAGTCACTTGAACATTATATTTTAATATTTCTTTCTTAGAACTGTTTGCTTGACAAGAGACAAAGAGGAAAACAAATACTATGAGCACGTTTATTTTGTCGATATTTATCTGTCATTCATATATTTATTTTAAAATCACTTATGCAATTATTAAACTTTAACGTTTTTAGTGTTAGTGGTAGGTACTTATGTATAAATTTCATTTTTATCAATATTTTATGACGAGACTTGTTGATTTAGAAATAAATGAATTTAAATGGTTATTTCTGTAAATAGATCTTCTAAGACACTTACCAAATCAATTTGGTAAATATTTGAAATAATCTGAAAAAACTGAAATGAAGTCCTTCAAAAAATCTATCGTGCATAGCACCAACAGCCCTACATTGTCCCTCACTGGACAGTTATTCAGCATCACAATTTTCCTGTAGGTCGCGGTACCGAGTTCGAAGGTGCCGTCATTGCCCTCTTCCACTTGCTGGCCACGCGACCGGACAAGGTGCGCGCCCTCCGAGAGGCCTTCTACCGCCAGAACCTGCCCAACCTCATGAACCTCCTCGCCACTGTCCTCGTCTTTGCTATCGTCATATACTTCCAGGTAAGAAGATCCTTAAGATTTTGGAACTGTTTAGGAATAAGCATGTTTGTTTTACAGCGTTGGAAGCCACTTTGAGAGTTCGTGACATCGTGAAAAAAATGCAATTGTATGCCATAATGTTTTCTTTTAAATGGGAAACAGCATTTGGTCCATCTTATGGAAAGTGTTTAACGCTGCCAATGGATATTTACAACGCCAAGAGGCTTGCAAATTTAAATGTCTATGTGGTTGTAAATTGAAGTAATCTTGCTCAAAAATGTTCAATGCAGCACGCGCCGCGCCGCATTAATCAAGATCAGATATTTTACTTGTATTTCATTCATGTATGGGTTTTGTTAAAACAACGGACTAGTTTGTGACTTGCAACATGCAATGTCATGATATGAAAACAACTTTCTGATTCAAAACTACGTGAAATGCGTCATCCGTACAAAAAGAAAGCTTTAGCTCCGACGTATTTTACAGGACTGATGAATATTCCATACAAATCTACCATAAAAATTATTGCGCAGTGAGAGTACACAATATTTAACTTGTTTACATTGACCTTTGTAGATTTCCAACATGGTACCTGCCTACATGCAAGTAATTTAATTTATTTACGGGAAATACTTGCATTTCCCTTAAATGGCATTGCAAAAAAAAAAATATTATTCTTAAAGATTACTAGCTACGTGGGTAACAATTACAGTATTCGGGCGTTTATAATTTAGACAATTTACGACTAACAAGGAGCTTTTCTTTCAGCATTTTCATTTCTTTTAGCATTTCTGTTAATGTACCCACCTAAGTCAACAAAAATTGCCAGTACGACCCTCCAAATGTTTCTTTTTGACTTTCCACAATACATTTGTGTTCTTCCGCAGGGCTTCCGTGTGGACCTACCGATCAAGTCCGCGCGCTACCGCGGACAGTACTCGTCGTACCCAATCAAACTCTTCTACACCTCAAACATACCTATCATTCTACAATCTGCACTCGTTTCTAATCTCTACGTCATCTCACAGGTTTGTAATCTTCACTTTTGTGCTATGTTTATCAACATTTTACTTTCGACTTGGTTAATAAAAAAAATAATAAACATTTGAGAGATTTCAAATTTAACGACTGAAGCTAATTAAATAATATTGTATTTCGAAATGTATTATTATTGATTACTGTTGTTTCAAGTTTTTTTTTTTTTATTCTGTAAGAAATAACTTACTTTTGTACAATTATTTACCTTTGAAGCCCAACAAGTCAGCGCTAACAGCCTCTTACATTTTTGTTACTACTTAACTATACAGCCTGTGATCTCTTAAACCTCGTGCTTAAACCCTTCCGTAACGGTGAAAAGGCTGAAAAGGAAGGATGTGTTATAAGAAGGCAGTCGAGACACTGGTCTCCTCGCCCAAACGTCAAGTTCACTCAACTCATCTGCTTATAGTCTTGCGACTGATTGCAGATATTAAAAAAAAAAAAAACTTAACTATACAAACGCTGACCTTATACAGATAGAGAAAAAGATCTTGCAAGGCCTGGCAAGAATAATTATGTTATACTAGCTGCGCCCCGCGGTTTCACCCGCACATGTGTCGATTCCGTGGGAATATCGGGATAAAAACTATCCTATGTCCTTCCCCGGGACTCAAACTATCTCTATACCAAATTTCATCTAAATCGGTTCAGTAGTTTAGGCGTGAAGAAAAGACAGACAGACAGACAGAGTTACTTTCGCATTTATAATATTAGTTTGGATTTTTCTGATACTACAAAATATCTTCACTCCGCAGATGTTAGCTGTAAAATTCAGCGGTAACTTCCTGGTGAACTTACTGGGCGTGTGGGCCGACGTGGGAGGCGGCGGCCCCGCCCGAGCCTACCCAGTGGGCGGCCTGTGCTACTACTTTAGTCCGCCCGAGTCGCTCGCGCACATAGCGCACGACCCCGTACATGCGGTGCTGTACATCATCTTCATGCTCGGATCATGCGCGTTCTTCTCCAAGACCTGGATCGATGTCTCCGGATCTTCGGCTAAGGATGTAAGTTCGCTTTAATCATGAGAAGTATAATGAAAATAGTTTATTGTCCAGGGAATTACAGTAAACAGGTTCATATGTTAATATAAGTTGAGCGAGACGACATGAGTGGCTTTAAGCTACTCTATTCATTTACCTACGAAATGGGTTTAGTTAACGGACCGTAAGTAGGATCGACTGAAAAGAATAAGGGTTATTGTAAATAGATAAAATTCTGTAAAAGAACACACACCAACAACACAGGTTGGTAAAAATGTTAAATCAAAGAATGCATCTTTAATTTCAGCGTATCTGTCACATTTAAGCATAATTGATAAAAATAGGCTTGTTGAATTGTATAGTTGCTGATGCATTTTGATTTAAAAGCAGCACGTCAGATGTTCTAATAAAATGTTCGGTATTTCAAAGTTCTCATTTATTTGCTTACACGACGGTACATCATTACAATACACAAAACTAGTTTCAGCATTTAAAGAAACAATTATGCAAACTGTATTATGTCGTAAAGCTCCATTTATCTTCGTAAACCGGTAGAGGTGAACGAACTTTAGAACTTCTTAATCAATGTTTTTAACATTGTGATACGACTGTAATAACGGCCGAAACGAAACTTTCCAATTAGTGAAAGTGTATTACTAAATTGTGCCGTAGAAATAGCGCAACCGTTTAGGCCATTTTATTTCAGTAATTCAATATTTGATCGAGTAGTTTCGATAGTCCACGCAACTCGATTGCTTTGTGTACCACGCCCTATTTACTGCAGCTGAATAAATTATCACAGGAAAATGACTATTGATTTTTTGCTGTAAGTACTTACACTAACCTACGTTCGCAGGTCGCCAAGCAACTGAAAGAACAACAGATGGTGATGCGCGGTCACCGAGACAACTCGATGATCCACGAGCTCAACCGATACATCCCGACGGCAGCCGCGTTCGGAGGCCTGTGTATCGGAGCGCTGTCGGTCCTCGCCGACTTCCTCGGCGCCATCGGCTCCGGCACTGGTATCCTGCTCGCCGTCACCATCATCTACCAGTACTTCGAGATCTTCGTCAAGGAGCAAGCCGAGATGGGCGGCATGAGTACATTGCTCTTCTAAAATCATAATAGTCGGCGCCGCAGACAGCGCTGTGGTCACAGTTTTTATTTCGCGGTCCGTAGCGCTCTCTACGACGCCGTTGTAGTGTGCGTGGCTACGCGTGTGTGGGTTATGTGCTAATTTATATAAATGAACTTTATAATAAAATAATTTACAAGTACAGACTTTGTTTTTGTAGACCCTAAGCAGGACATGTTTTGTTTTCGTTCATTGCCCGTAAGACACGAAGTAACGACCTACCAATATTGTATTAGTTTACTGTTAACATTGTACACGATAGCTTTAGATTCCTCACGACAAGTACTCAGTTCAAGTCAATGATAACTGCAAGTTAATAACTCTAATCTGCAACATTGTCTAGATATAAAGACTGAACAAAGGATGTGAAATTAGACATTGTCTCAGTTTAACTCTACTTATTATTGTTAATTATCTTATCAGTTTCTTAAAAATATAAGTGAAATGACAGTAATTGTAATTTATAAATGATTAGTATCCAACTTTGTTAAGAATAACTTACAAAACTTATGTTTATTAAGTTTGCGTTGGATTGTTTGTAATACATTATGTATATTTTGTTATACTGTTCGATCGCGAATATTAGATTCACGTATTGATTCTGTCGTCCAATTTATCAGAAATAATATGTGATTAAGTTACTATTACCATAGGTTCCTCATTATAACACCACAGAATCAGTAGTTATTATTCGAATAAATTCATTTATATTGTTTTGGATCAAATTATTTTTTATTTACATCACTCGCAATCAGAAGACAATATTTTTATTTCCCAGACTTTTGGAAAAGAGGTTACTTATAAAACAACGAAATACTTTTGTTATGTAACTTTATTCTCCTCACTAGACATGCAAATACAAGGACAAAAAAAACAATTTACGCTTTTCCCTCAAAACCTTATAACAAAAACTCATCACGACTAAATTATACGGTAACAAAACGTATTTACAAAAACAATAGACCGAATAAGTTTGCCGCCAAAACATTACAAGTTGTCGGAAAAAATTGAGATCTTAGGAACATGATTGGTAAGAGATCGAACAGAACATTCGAACTTGGAATAGTGCCATAAACATTTTAATTATGGAACTTAAATAGTATACATGTATGGCACAACACTAAATAGGTACAATGTACCTTACAGTTAGAGGCACTTTGGAAAGAAAGATTTTGTCACGACTGAAGAGCGAATCTACCCACTAACGTCGGAGGCAGCTAGCCCTAGCAAAGGTAAAATGCCTTTATCTCCATGACATTGCCTATAAGTAGAACACAGCATAATAAAAGTTTCCAGCAACAAGTCTCAACGTCGTCATCACAGTAATACTAGCTTCATAATCTAACATACTATGAGGTACAGTGCAAAGAGTTCAATGGAATAAAGGTGTACCAGAATCCTTAGTTGAATAAATAAAAATATATGTGTAGGAATTTTGGACAATCTAAGAAACACATGACACTTTCTTTGCATTCCTCTCCAACACTTCGGTTGCACAGAAGTCGCTGTTCAGTCATGACCACAACCTGCCCCGGGTAAGATAGTACCGACGGCATGTTAGGAATTCAATTATTGCTTTCGTTCATTTGAAGACACTGTAATAACGGCCTGGTTTCTTGCGTGGGTTGCCATCACTGGGTTGAGGAAAAGTTATAATTTCATTCTGGACTTCTTTTGGAAGACAGGTCAGTATCACTACCCAATATAATTCTTAACTTATAGTATTGATGTCTTTTTGCGAGACGTGAGATATGCTCAGTGAAATTGACAGCTTAGCGTTTTCCTTGGACATCAACTCGTGTCACTTGGTCTCACATCATTATACACATACAAGAAAAAGTTAATTGGGCAATCTTCAAAGTTAACTTAAATAGCATTTTATGTTGATCTTCATTCTATAAATACATACTAGGAATTTCCGTCCTGCTATTGTTAAGTTTAGTGGGTCACTAGTTATACATACTAATTAGTATTCACAGAGATACTTCACAATAAACCCCTAAATTATGTCTAGGCAATTTAACGATAAGTTTTTTTTTATAGATTGATGAATTATACTCAAAAAGCACTTTACTGCTACTAAAAGTTTTTATAATATGTATGTACAAAGCTAGCCCTAGTGTCTATGATCGATATCTCGCGATCGTTCATACTCATAATATTGCATTTTACATGGATTGGAATCCTTTACATAATAAAGTAATAGTTTGTATAAACCAAAAATGACATAAAAAAAATACAACAAAACTAAACGAAACAGGTGTAATCCAGAAAACATTTTTATTACTTTTAACAACATATCCGTGAAAGGAGAAAAGGAAAACAAAGAAAAATAACTATAAGAATAACAGTGCCAATTATTAACTAAAAAAGTGGGATATAAGATCACTTGTCCTAAATTTAGCAAATTTTCTTAGAGGATGAATTAATAAAATGCGTTAGTTACTAATAAACCCCGTAATGTCGAATATCAATCAATAGTGATTTTCAAAAAATTAAACTAGGTACACAAGTGTCTAAAACTTCGAACCAATAAAATATAATCTAAAATATAACAACAAAAATCAATTTGAAGCCGATGCAGGCATGTGTATTGTGGACCTAAACTGGTTACTTTAGCTACGAACTAGTGATTTTGCTAATCAATCTTTATCATTTGTACATGCGTATAATAGCACTTAAAGTTATTGGGTATACTATTATCCAAACTTAGTTAAAATGGTAATTTAGAATAATATTATCCGCACTCGCCTCATGCTTTTGCGTCGGCGTACATACTCAAGCTTTGCTAATTTGTAAAACTTTCTTTTGACCGGAACACAGTAGCGAGTGTAAAGAATGAATATTTCGCAACCCATTCGAGAGTCACTCGTAAGACAATATACTATTAGCATAAATTCACATTCTGTATATTTTGAAAATGTTTGTCCACATTTGAAATGCACACGCGTTACACAAATCTGGAATCACTATTGTCAACACGCACTAACAAAGCTTTAGGTATGCACGGCCAACACTGACTACTCAAAGATACCACAGTATAACAATTTGTTAGTTATCAAGTCGCCAATGTCAGCAGTTGGAATACATACTGTGCATAAATTATATGATACCTTTATTGAGATAACTGAAATAATTTGTAATTTCCATACAAAAGCAAGACAAGATGGCGGAGTACCGTTACAAATCTATAAGCGCGAGTTAATAATTTACGCGGGATGTAACTTGAGTGTTAGGCAAGTGTTTCTATTTCTTCCTGTATGCTGGCCGCCTGCTCGGGCGACGACATCACCTTCGAGGGCGAGTTGGTGTAAGGCAAAGTCTTTAGTTTCCGCGCTTCACGCCTCTGTTTTTTCTGTTGCATCACAAGCCTCAGTTGCTCTAGTTTGCATTTTGTTTTTGAGTTCTCCAGGGCTAAAGTCTTGGCTGTATCACATTTCTTGCACATCTCTCCGGCGGCATTGTTGACGCACGCGGAGCAAGGCTTGGGCTCGAGGCGGCGGCACTGGCAGTCTTTTGGTTCGCAGGTGCAGCGCTTGCTGGGCGCGGCCGACGTGGAGGGCACATGGCCGTCGCACAGTCCGTACGTGCACGGCCGGTTGCAGCCCGGGCACTCGCAATCCGTGCTTGTAGAGCAGGTGTGGCCTGTCTCCTTCTGTAATGTTCAACTGTTATTCAGAATGCGTAGAAAGCGTGACTAGCGATAACACTAGTGTAGACAAGATAAAAACGTGCAAAAGATAAGTAAGAAATAACAATGGGTTTTCTATTAGTTTCAGTTAAAAAATATCTAGTTTTATGCAAATAAATACCTGTGCAATGGCCATTGGCGGTGCAGCACATAACAAATCATTCAATATATGAATGATTGTGGATATATCTCGCTTTGGTCGGCCATATCTGAAACATAAATATAAATAACAGGCTAAGTAATAGAACTTGGTGATAACTTAACAATAGTAAACAGTTTTCACATAAGTACACATTACACACCTATTTTTTTTTATCACAACTTATTTGTAATCTCCATGAGGAGAAATCTTATGTTTACTTTATGAAACATGCATCAAATAATGTTCCTAACATTTCTACTCTCAAATTACCATGAAATACCGCCGCCATCTTTGATTTTAAAAAAAGCGTCGGCGCATGTGCAAATATGTACTAACATACATTCTATAGGCTTTTATTATCTTTCTGAACATCTTCTGTTTGAAAATACAAAAGAAAGTAAGAATAAAAGTGATTAAACTCTTACCTGTCTTGTAGGGCAGGGTTCAGTGTGCCTGAAAATGTCCCAGAATAAATTCCTTTGCCATGATGCTTCATGGACTCTATCACAGCTCCAGGACCAATCTTCCGGCACAACGTCATCTCCTCTGCCCCCCTCAGCTCAATCTTATTAGTCAGAACCTCTTTAGACAACTTCTTTAGTTTCTGTGTTAAATTCTTTGAGGCTTCAATGAGAGCTTTGGTGTCCACAGGAGGAGGTGGTGATGATCTTTGAGGCTTCTTTGGAGCATCAGGAGCTTTAAATACAACCTGTTTAGATGTGGATGGTGTGGCGGTGTCTTCAGCCTGTCCACTGCCATTGCTGGGCTGCAGAATGAGTTTTCTAGAATTTGTTATATAAGGCTCAGTTCTAGAGGTGGAGGGCTGTGATAAGTTAGTGTCTTGTCGACTCTGCATCCTTTTCTTATGTTTGTTTACAACAGATTGCATAAAAGCCTTCTGCTTATTCTGACCTATAGGATGTTTAAATTTGGAGGTCTTGTGCAGTAAATATTGGAATCGCTTATTTTTCAAAGGCTCATTTATACTTTGGAAAGAAGGTAGTGTTCCTGAGTTAGCTTCCTGACTGCCATGACTAGTAGTAGCCAAATTTGATATTTCCCTATCCATCATAGATTCATCTTGGTCTTCAAACAATCCTTTGTCAACTGCACTGTTGAAGAGATTTTCCATGGGGTATTCATCTATAGTACTTTCAGCAAGGAATGAACTTTGGTCTGTAAAGTTGTCACTGTCATCACTGAGTGAGCTGTCTGTGGTGTGTGAGGATGTCGAGGGGCACTGCTTGTCGCAGGTGATAACTCTTTCAGGTATTATGACTTCACCTTCACCTATATTATTTTGTGCTAAAAAATCTTTTAAGTTGTTTTTTACAGTGTTAATGAGATTAGCTTGGTCTCTTGCTCTGATTTCTGCAACAGTATCAGCATCTAGTGGACTAGACACTAGATTGGACAAGGATTTTATAGGAGACTGTTCATTTTCTGTAGATACATCAGAGATATCCGAGACCGTACAATTTGTTGTGTCCATTGTCTCGTCTTTGTCATCACAAGTCTTTTTATTGGCGTATTTCTCTTCAGCTATTGACCGGTACAAGTCAAAACAGTTCTGTAGCATTTCAAAATCTTGCTTCTGTAGAGCTTGTGGTGCTGCGGGTTCTGGTTTAGGAGGTTCACTGCTGATGTAAGAGTGGTCCATGGGCACTGGTGTACAGGTAGGCGGAGTTGCTGTCTGAGGGCTGGGTGATTCCCTGGCGTCACATTTTGTAGTCCGTATTGATGATGAAGAGCTCTTGCTTGGTGTGGATGTTCTTAAGGACCTGCAGCTACTGGAACTTGAGTTAAGGGTGGACAGCTGCAGTTGGATCAGCATCATATGGTCACCTAACCTCATTGTCAAATTCAGTGGAGATTTACCACTTAAAAAGTCATTAACCTGAGTGTCATTTAGGGATTCTAGTGCTTGCATCACAGAATTTTCGGGCCTATGGCTCTGCAAAGGACAGAATGATAATATTAATTAAATAATTAATTAGTCAATAGACAACAATGGTATTAGAGATAAATGTGTATTGATTAGTTTAGTCACAGTTGTGAAACACGTGATTATCAGGAGGTACTTGGGGGGTTTCGACACAGCACGGCGTGACGCACGAGACTCACCAGTAAACCAGTCTCCACGCTCGGCAGGAGGATCACCCGCGATCCGTCCAGCAGACCGTTCTCTTCCAGCGTGCCGTCCCTCAGTTGTCTGCGAACACAAAACTCAACTTCAATACGCGAGTCAAATAACACTGATGCGTCATCGTATCGACATATTTCCGTGATATGTTTGACAATAGAAGCTTGGCGTCTCGACTTAAAACGCTCACCTTTCGCGATGCAGCAAGCATATTCTATCTTTAGACACCTTAAGTTTCTTCGAAACCAACTTCTTGAGGTGCTCCACTGTATTTTTCGGGTTCAAACTGATGGTGAAATTACCACCCGTAGTAGTTTGTATATTCAGCGTTATGTCCGAGGTTTGGGGCGAGCCACACCCGTATACCTCTGTTCCCGTCGCGCGTTCCATAATTTCTTCATAAATTACACTAGAATTTGCTATATAACACTGTTCGAAGCACACACGAACTATCTTAAATTACACAGCTATTTTATTGCAGGATAGAAATAACAGGGTCACGCCAGACCCCCAGTTTTTTGATGTGGCCGTCGGTGTGACCAGTTTTCATTCGCGATATCCCGTTAATTTTTTTTTACAACAGCTGATGCGAGGCGCTTACTATAATGCGTTTTGTTCCATGTCTTTGTTCATGCAAAGTCTAATCATTTTACACTATAAAATGTTACTTTAACTAATACGACAAACGCCCTGAGATAAGTAGATATATAATCATCATATTTCATTGCGTAAAGTGTAATTTCTATGTATTAAACAGAGTTGATGTTATCAGGATGTAATGTGACGCAGTATGCTTGGCGCTAAACAATACGAACGTCTAAAAAGGTAAACGTCACATGACGTCATGCAACGCTTGCTCATGCTGATTATTAATTTAGCGGTAAATTTAAATTGGCGTCGTAACATAAAATAAATTATTCTTACGTAGTCTTTTTATTTTATGATGCCTTTCAAAGTAATAATCAAGACATCATTTAAATCCTGTTGGTCAATGTTAAAATAGTTTTACCAAATGAATGACTCATTTGGTAAAATAACTTTATAGACCTTTTTTTTGGTGCGCGGTGGAAATCCTCATGGACTTCCTCCATCGTGGGAGTGACAGAGGGGCATGCCGGACTCTTACCGGCTAAAACCACCGCGGTGTTCCACCTCTATCTATGGCCGAGTGCGGGATTTGCATAAGCGTTCACCGCTCCCCCGACAGGCCTGGACCCCCTGTTGCTCAGCGGGTCCGACCTCCCCGGGCCGTGAGGCCATTCCTACAATGGCCGCACCCACTCTTGAGTGGCGCGCGTAGAACACTGCGACGCCAACTCGGGCCTGTCTGGTCGGACGACGAACGCCCCTAGTCCGCCGCCCGCAGACCATCTCTCATGGAGCTTACAGATCGTTTTGCGCCCTTCTTGGGCGCCCGGTGCGTCTCCTGCGGGATCCAATAGACGGGAGCGAGATCGCTCCCGTCTATTGCAGCGATGAGGTCACGGCGCAGCCCTGCCCAAGCTGGGCACTCCTTCAACGTGTGCCGCACCGTATCCTCAAGACAAGCCGCACAGTGGTGGCACAGTGGTATCTGCTCCCGACCTATACGACACAGGCACATTTCCGCCTGTGTCATTGCCAAAGCAGCTGTGGCCAGAGTACCTGCGTCAGCCGGAAGCTGAGGGCGCCATGTCGCTTCTCGATTCACGCCTCCATGACGGGTCTTACCGCCGCTATAACGGCGTGACACATTTGAACTTTTGATTTCTTGTAGATTAGTGCAAACTAGCTTTATTTGTGGTTGCAGTCGGATCTGCAACCGCCAACAGGATCATGGAGAGGAAAAACGACCTATAAGGACAACTGAACTCTTGCCAAGAACCCTTGTTCACTGCTGCGATAGGAAAGTAGAATTGAAATAAAATAAAAATAATTAGAAAATATAATTTCGAATTTAGCAAGTCCACCAGTCAGCTTTACCTATCCATTCCAAGGTTGCCTGGAAGAGATCGCAGAAAGCGATAAAGGCCGCCAATTGAATATTTTGTTGTCTTTGGTGTATTTTTTATTGTTAAGTATTTTTGTGGTGTACAATAAAATATATATAAATAAATAAACCTTACATAATTAGGTAGGTTCTGGACATGGAAAAACAATAAATAAAAACCAAAAGAATATATTCCTGAACCCTCTTTATTGACCCAGCACCCACCAACACGATAAGAACAACAAAACTTAACATCTATCACAGCAATGTCACATCAAAGAACATTTTCACAGTAAATTACACAAGTAATGGGCCATGGCCTCAAGTAAAACGAAGGCGCAATGTGATGGCCTTGTTAATTTTATGCAATATTCGTTGATTACGTGTTGATAGAAGACAAATAACTATTGTTAGTATCAAGGCCATTTCATTGTCACTTTTGTTCTAAGTATGTGTGACCAGTTTGGTCTTTATCACACTGGCGTTTTGCGGGCGTGTATAGTGCGTGAGAGCCGCGTTATGGTGCTACAATCATGAATCCAATTGTTGTAGGATTCCGGAGGCATCCGTCTAAAAAGCTGCGTACGCCTACAAAACGCAAGTATGATACGGGCCTTACAATGGGCTTAGACATAAAATATAATCAACATCATAAAATATGCTCAACATTTTACAAATCCCTGATCATTTTACATTTCATTTGTTATAGATTAATTACAGATTATATATAGCATAGATTTATTCCCTAAAATCTTAGAAAACAGTTTGTTCGTGTAAAATTAATTATGAATATAGTGCAAGATAATTCTATTATCTTTATTTGAAACTTTATTGCGTCATCATGTTTTGTAAACTATCACAAAACATATAATAAATAAATAAGTGTGCCTATATAATTATATAGAATTACCTATAATTATATTAATAGAATATTTTTCTTACATTTTATAACATTCCTTAGAATGGTAACTTGTTTTGCTATGTCTAGATATTATACTGTATATTCACATCATAAATGGATTTATAAACTGTGCATGTAGATCAAAAACAAAGAAAAATATTATAACATAATATTTAAGTTGTCATAAAAAGATTGTCATTTATGGCAATAAAATAATGGTCCTAAAATGTTTAACAAAATATTTTTATTCAGATTTGTTATTAAAATTGTGTTAAATTATGCTATTTAATGACACATTTTAGTATAAGATTTATTTAAGTATTATAGCTTATACGCAAATTAAAAAGATTTAAACATCCAATTATTAATCATTTAGCCACAGACAAGTATAATATTTTAATTTAACACGTAAATATCGAGCCACATCTCTAAACATTATAAATAATTTTATTTTTCTATTTTATTTTTAAACAATAAATTAAATTATATGCACAGTGCATACACATTACATACTTGATTCCCATAAAATTGTAAATATTGAGAAATGTCACTACATTACTGATATTGATGAAAACATTTTTTTTTACGATATAAATTATTACAGAATGTTCTAAACTATGAGAATTTATTTTATGCACACTATGCGATCAAAACAAAAATGAATCGCGATATTTTTTGTGCAGTTTGCACGTGCTTGACAATTTGTCACATTAATTTTGCAATATGTTTCGTTCGAGAAACTGGTCCTAAGGGTCATATACCATAATAACTGACATGGATATCCAGCACATCCAATTAATACTAAATTAAAATATTGTAACGACGTTTGTATGTTCGTTATTCAATCACGCAGCCAACTGAACAATTTGGATAAAATTTGGCACACAGATTCTTTATTCTGTTTACATAAAGGATTATTTTTATCCAAGTACATGAAATATTTTTTCTTGGGTGGTAGTAAAACCGCAGGAGACTGCTGGTTTTTTTTTAAAGCATGTGGCGTTAGTTGTCACCTATTAACGTACTATTAAACAAATAGCACATTCCATTACTTAATTTGATCGCATAGTACCCGTATATTTTTTATCTGTCGCATACATGCGCTGGACTTTGAGCCAAACTGTATAAATATGAAGCTATAGCTAAAGACTATAGACTTATTACACAGGATATAGTTTTCACATCAACCACAGCTTTTTACAAGACTCGAGACTTACATTCGTAAATTCTATTATATATGAGGAAAAATGCACACAAAGCGTTGTTTGGCCTTTCTACTTTCGAAAGGGAAACAACTAATATCCGGTTTCGGAGGTCCTTAGATAAACTCTTAGTAGCTGTTGATTCAACAAAGTTATCTGTTCAAGCACAATTCTTCCATAACTGAGTGTTCATAAACTGTCGAATCAATTGCACTATAGATAAACTCCATCCTCACAAATCCATCATAAAAGAAACAGGCGTAAGGTAAGTTGAGAGTTGCCAAAAAAACATCTAAGTAGTGTGTCACAACTGCCTGGCAGGAGCAGCTAAAAATATATCGATATAATATGCTATTCTCATAGCTTCGACAAGACACAAAAATTTAACCTATAATGCATACCCTACAATTTACATAAACAAGGTACCGTTTCCGTTTGATTATTGCCTTTAGAATTTATCATATGAGTTTTTCCATCCAATGGTTGTCTGGAAAAATACTTTTAGCGATTAGACCTAAGGTCTGTCCTGATTCGTCCTTTCAGTGCAAAATAAATAATAATAATAAATAGTCTGTTCAATATTTTTCAATAGTTTACAAATCTTTATTATTTCGGTGCTTACAACTATTCTTGTTTCCTTACCAACGTTCTGTATGCATTAGCTCTTCGAAGGCGTTACACGCTAGCTGTCTTATGATTTAAGTTTACAATTTTATTGATCACGATCCGAACTCCTGTGTTTCATTGTCGATTTCTCCGAAGACGAAGCCACCTCTGCCGTCCATTTGTAGGTAGTGGTCGTGATGCTTCCATAAGGACTTTCGATGAGATACCGTGAATAGAGATATACCGACCTGTTAGAAAAGGGTGGTTAGTTATTGCTTAAATAGCTTTTTGAGTATAATAAGGCTAGACCCTTACTAGCCTTATTATTATACACAAAAAACCTCTTATTTTCATAGAATGGTGGAAGAAAACATTCTAATGCCAATCTAAACTAATATTATAAAGACAAAGGATTTTGATTTTTGTATGCTGTTTGTTACGCTTTCACCTTAAAACGGCTGAACGGATTTGTATGAAATTTGGCACATTGGTAGAACATGACCTGGGTTAGTACATAAGATACTTTTTTATCCCGATATCCCCACGTAATCGAGACTTATGCGAGCCAAACCGCGGGACGCAACTAGTCCCAAATAAATTGAGATAGGGCAAATACAGTACCACACCCCGTTGTTTTCGTACTAGAAAATTCTAAATGTGTCACATGGGCTCGAAAGTGTCTAGAAAATGGCTTCCCTTGTCTATAAAATCGAGGTGACAATGTGCAGTGTGATCAATAAATATGCTAGTCCAAAGTGTAGTTTTGTTACAGATGAAGTTAAGAAACTTAGACTGAACAGTAAACATTAGGTGGCGTTCGCACTTAGATAAACATGTGAAGATCAATATCAAATTATCGAGCTCCTACCAAATATTCCACTCTCGTCTTTATTATCTTTCAAATACTGCTAAAAAAACCATAATGATGGAGGGATTCAGATGCTTACCTCTCTGCAGTACTGGTACATCTGTCCCTCTACGTCGACAGACACGGCGCTCGTACACTCATCCAGGATCGCGAACTGAGGCTCGTGGTAGAACAGGCGCGCCATCTACGTTATGAAATCATTGAGTTATTTTTTGTACAGTCATGAAGTGAGTAGTGTCAAAACATTATTATCATTATTTCAGCAAAAAGATGTCCGCTGCTGGATATAGGTCTGCCACATTGCCGTGGTATAAAAAATGCCGTTATCCCACATCTGGTAGATTTTTAACTTTTGATGCTATTATTGTGTAAATTTGGAAAATTGTGGAAGGAGGGAAGGGAGGCCTTTGCCCTGCAGTGGGACAGAAATGGCTGATAATAATAATAAAATAATTGTGTAAATTTATCTGTGTTTCCAAAGGAGAATGGCGACATTCCATTCATGCCTGGCACCAATATTTTCTTTAACGTATACTGCTACTACTATCGAATTCTTCTAGATTATTATGCTGTGATGCTATTTTAAAATCAAATGTTCACTAAAAACTTACTGTTTTTTTTTTTAATTTAAGTTTTTTTTAATTATAGGTTATAATATCGATTTTGACATATGAAAAAGGAACAAATATCGGTATCCGTAGGAAAGCAGAGGGTCAAGTACCTAATTACTAATCAGGAGGAGCCAAAACCGTGTACAAGCGCGCAATACTTATCACAACGAAGCGAGGGAAAGTATTGACTTGACTTTTAAGTCTTTTGTTCGCAATGTCCATGTCAATTGGTCAGTCAAGCGTTTCATTAGACGTAAAAAAAAAAGGCATCGCATATTAAATATTTTTTGTCTGTTACACAGTCTCTGTATTTAACACTAAATGCAATATTATAAAATATAAAATCTGATATAAACAAAACATTATTATGGCTAGATATACTGTTAAAAATCTTTTAAACGCCTAATTGAGGGACAGATAATGTACAACGGAAAGTATGGAGAGCGCGTTCCGAATCAATATATAGCTTAAAAATGTAAATGTTTATTTTTATTTTACAGACATACTGCTAGTTCTAAAAAATATTGAATAAGGTTATTTAATATAACTTTAATAAAGCATTTTTTTAAAATATATTATGTCGCTATACGCAACTGGTGCCAAGGTCGCCATCATCCTTTCAATATCATGAATTATTCAAGGTACTTATTGAAAATTCGGAAACACAGATCGATAGATATTTTTTTTTTCTCATTAATAATAGCATCAAAAGTTAAAAAAACGGCCAAGTGCGAGTCGGACTCACCCATGAAGGGTTCCGTAGCAGCAAGTAACATAATATAAAAGTTCTTGTAGTTCGTTGTAACTTTGTGAAAGGTAAATTGCGGTTTTCGATTTATGACGTATTAAAAAAAAACTACTTACTAGATCTCGTTCAAACCAATTTTCGGTGGAAGTTTACATGGTAATGTACATTATATATATATTTTTTAATTTTATCATTCTCTTATTTTAGAAGTTAGAGGGGGGGGGGGGGGGGGGACACATTTTACCACTTTGGAAGTGTCTCTCGCGCAAAACTTTTGATGCTGACCGTACGACAGACGCACATCGTTATAACTAAGATAACTTACAGCTATTCTCTGCTTCTCTCCGCCGGACAGGACGTCCATCCAGTCCTCCACTGCGTCCAATCCTCCTTCGCGGTTGGTGAGGTACGACAGTTGCACTATCTCCAGGTAACGGTGCAGTTGCTCGTCTTTGCGACCGCGGCGGTTCATCTCGTCGCGAGTTTGAGGGTAGATTATCTGAGACAAAAAAAATAAACTTAAGAATGATTCTGCTTATCGTGTGTGTCTGATTCTGAATAACTCTCCAGTCAGTTTTAATTCTTCTAACTGTTGAAGCGTGTCGAACAACCACGAATCAACATGTTTCCGAATCCATCTTTTAAGATCAACGTTATTCCGGTTATCCGTCATGTCACGCCTTTATAATTCATAGGAGTTTGATTTATGTATATTTGGAATTTCTCTAACGTGGATTTGTGCACGGTTGATGGGATTAGACTTACATGAGTTTAATCTGTCGACCTCCGCTAATGAGACACAATTGATTTTCTATTGTTTCATCGCCAATAGGCGACGCGCGGTGCTTGACTGGTTAAAACATAACTGGCGAAATGTGGAGCCAGGTGCTATACACTTGGGTCTACTTCTGCTAATGCAGGTGTGGTGATATTTCTTTTGTTAGTAACTAACCTGATCTCTTAATGTTCCCAGTGTCATGTAAGGCCTCTGAGGTACGTAGAAGAGCTTTCCTTTTGGCGGCTTGGTGAGGGTGCCTCCAAAGATCGGCCACAGCTCGCCTAACTGACGGAACATGGACGATTTGCCGCAGCCGTTAGGACCACATACCAGTACGTTTATACCGGAACTAGAAGGAAATATACGAAGATTAGTAACAAAATAAAAAATAATAAAGAGGACTAAAGAAAATAAGCAAAACATTTTTTTGTTTTCATTTCTGTTTGTTTAAAAATTATACTTAGTAAGAATTTCACTAACGAATATTTTTTACATTGTGTATTACTTTTTTTCAAAGCATTGCAGTGAACACTTTTGCAGTATAATTAATTTATTAAAAATTACATATTCGCCCCTGTATCGCTGGTTTTAACAACTTGACAAAACATCGAGATTTCAATATTAATGCAAGTTAAGTAAGTAATATTAATATACACACATCAAAAGTGTCTAGGGATCAAGCATTTTTATGCGGATTTCTTGAGATTGAGATGTTGCTTTGTAATAAATTTACGATTTTATAAATTTATATGGATCCTTTTTGGTGCATTTCATAATTTGAATCAGGAACTGTGAATCAAATTCGAGTAAAAGATGAAAATCAGCTGTCAATATTTTCCCTATAAAAACATACAACGCATTGAAGACATTATTAGTGCTACTGTTTCCCTACTACTGATTAAAACCAACGTTATTATGGAGCGGCGACGTCATTTAAGCAGGGAAGAAATGCTCAGAGCCGTGGGAATGATAGAAGCTGGTTCCCGGCAACGTACTGTGGCTTTAGCTCTGAATACAAGTCAGAGTGTTATCAGTCGACTTTGGACACGTTACCGAAGCACTGGTACCGTGGCTGAGCGCCATGGAGGACGGTATCGCTGCACCACACGGAGACAAGACCGATACATTCAAATCTTAACTCGAAGAGCTCCAACAATAACCGCCATGATGTTAGCCGTGAGGCTTCATCACTCTTCAGGGAACTTAATTAGCGACCAAACAGTCAGAAACCGCTTGCATGAAGTGAACCTTCATTCCCGAAGACCGCTACGGGTACCACCTATAGCAATGCACAATCGTAGGATTCGATATCAATGGGCTCTTGAACACAGAAATTGGGCAGAAGAACAATGGCGTTTCGTGTGCTTTTCTGATGAGTCTCGTTTTGGTATGAGACCGGATACAAGACGTATACGACACTGGAGAACCCCTGGACGCCAACAGCGATTAAAATCCTGCCAGGAAGTCCATCCTTATAGTGGTGGAACCATCATGGTATGGGCGGGTATTTGGATCGGCGGAAGAACTGAGTTGATTTGGATCAGAGGCAACCTCAACGCTCAAATTTATGCTGAGACGATTGTATCAGACGTCATCGTTCCTCTACAAGTGCAAATCGGTCCCTTATTTCAGTTAATGCATGATAATGCACGACCGCACACCGCAAGAGTTGTAAGACAGACTCTCGCCGCAGCTAACATCAATGTCCTGCCCTGGCCTGCTCAGTCGCCAGACTTGAACCCGATTGAGCATGCATGGGATATGCTACAGAGAAGAGCTCTGCCGAATATGGAGGGTATCCAGTCGCAAGAAGACCTTTTTTTGTTGTTGCAACGAACATGGGCGGCCATTCCACAGCGTGATTTGGATGAACTCATTTTGAGTATGCCAAACCGATGTTCTTGTGTTGTTAGTGTTCGCGGTAGAAACACGGATTATTAATTGTTTAAGTTACCCAATAAAATTTTAAAGAAAACTGTTATTTCAGTCTTTTTTTCGAACTTTTGTGTTAGTGGTTCAAATGTCAAAAATCCCTTTATTAGGAAAATGGCAAATTTCTTTATTAATGCAAAGGTGACTTGGTTTATCGTTACTGTGACAAACGAAAACACTTTATTTGATGAATCCTTAAAGAAAATTTTAATTAATATCGATCAGGAGAAAAGTTATTGCAAAAATATATGTTGATCCCTAGACACTTTTGATGTGTGTATTATACACATAAACAAATCAATCAATTCTCTAAATGATGGTGAAAACTGCATCAAAATCCATTGTCCAGTGTGTTCTAACTTTTGCAAAATCACTGAAAATGTGTTGGTCCTTTGGGACAAATTTTGGTAGTAATGGGGCCAAAATTAGTTAGGGATTAGCCCACAAGTTACGTGTAATGTGTAATACTAACCGCACTTCAAAGGTAAGCTCCTTGATGAGTACATCACCGTTGGGAGTCACGAGCGGCACCTTGTCGAAGCGGATGATCTTGTCCTGGTAGATGATTTTGCCCGCGCCTGGCGCTAACAGGGCTGGGATCTCCGCTGAAGAAAAAATGAGAATTTACTAAAAAGCGCTTCAAAATAACACGGTTTGGGTGTCGTATTTTCATGAGGAACGTTCAAATCACACGTTTCCGGTGTCATACTTTCATGAGTTTCGTAATATCAAAAATAAATTGAAATCACTATTTTTAATAAATGCCTATTTTTAATAAATGCTATCATAAATCAATGTTAATAATTATCTATTTTAGTAAATGATAATAATTAAAATTTTACAAATGATAACGAGTAAGCGATAATTATTATACGTTAAGCCGTTGGTCCCGGCTGTCATTCGTGGATCTTTGTAGGTCGTTACAGGTCGTCAGAAGCCCAAAAATCTGACATCCAGTCAAAGGTCAGACAGGCAGTCGCTCCATGTAAAATACTGGTATTCAGCTGAATCCAGTTAGGCTGGAAGCCGACCCCAACATAATTAAGAAAAGACTTGGCAGATGATGGTGTCCAGGTGAAAAACTGGTTATAAATTAAACGCGAGCCTAACTATTGTTTAAAAAAAAAAACTCACCGCCTCCATTCTGAGTGTTCCTCTCGACCATGGTCCGGGTGTAGTTGCCTTTGTTGATGTCATCGAGCACGGTGCGTAGTTGCGTCACGCGTGACGTCAGACCGGCTAGCTTGCTCAGTTCGCGACCTGATAAGACGAGGCGGCCGATACCTTCCGCCATTTTGACTAACATACGGCCGTATGTGTAGTAGTGCTGTAAGAAAAAGAACGTGTCATGAGCCTGTCATTGCAAGGCACATATGTCTCTCAAACGGGTACACATGAACGCTGCTTGGCGGCAAAAACGGGGATGCTTTAAGTACTTCCGTAGACGGGCTCCTTTACAAAGAATCGGGTTGGTCCCATAGTAAAAGTTGCCTAAAATGATGAATATGGTAATCCCTGGTTTCCTATTGTTTCTATACCACAATAGAGAGGAGAATTAAATGTACTATTGAGAGTAATATCTCGGATACTAGGACCAACCAAAAATCAGCAGTCAAATTACATTTTGAAGTAATATGATGTATTGATCAACCACAACCTTTAATAGCGTAGTGTGGGACGCCCCCCAGCTAGATGGACGGACGACCTAAAAAAGGTGGCTGGGGTAGACTGGATGCGGAAGGCGAAGGACAGGGTGCTGTGGCGCAGTTTATATTGTACCTTAAATCTATCATTCTCTGTTCCCGTGGTAAGCAGGTTGTGGTCAATTGCGAAGAAGGGCCTTGATACCGCGTAGAATCCGACTGTGATAGCAACGTCTGTAAGATACAAAATATTTGGTTGATAAAATACAATACACAGATCTTTTTATATTAAAAAGTTCGCTAGGGCAGACTGGATGCGGTAGGCGAAGCGGGGGATGTCCAGCAGAGGTCTGCAATAGGCCGAGTTGATTTATGCAGTTTGCAAGCCGTGTGCTCGATGGGATTTCCCATCAGCATCTTCTATTTTTAAGGACCCTTAGGGGCCGTCTCCATGAGAAGGGAATCGCGGCGATAGTCTCACCGTGCCATCAAATTTTCGCCGCGATGATATCGCCGCGTGGAGTCACGTTCTAAGACTGTATAGATAGGCAGTCGCTCCATGTAAAATACTGGTATTCAGCTGCATCCGGTTGACTGGAAGCCGACCCCAACATGGGAAAAGGCTAGGCAGATGATGACTTTTGATGACACCATCTTTTTTTAAAAAAAAAAGCTTCCCGTCTTTTATTTTTTTTCTGAGCAGTAGTCATACTTACATTTAGTAATAATATTGTCAAGGAAGCCCATGCCGACTCTAAAGTTGAGGAAGTTCCGTAGATGTCTCGTCAGCTTGTAGAAGCTAGCCAGTAGCGTCAGTTGCTCCCGGTGGTTACCCTGGAAACGAATCAAATAACTTTTAGGCCCACTTGCACCACAGATTATCTTAAATACATTTAGAGCTGAACGAATTTAAATCAGTGACACAGACAGAATTATGTTTTACATACGTTTAGCGTAAAATCTATTAATGATTTGTGGTGCAAGTGGACCGAGTCGAAGTAGAGAAATAAACGGATAGCACACCTAATGGTTGTCTGTAAGACATCGTTTGAATCGTTCTGGTGTATGCCGTGTCTTGTTGTTCGTCCTATCAGTGTACAATAAATTAGGAATATTATAATATAAGTACTAGCTGACCCCGCAAACGTTCATTTACAAAAAAAAAAGTAACCTACGACCTCTTTCTCAGACCTACCAAATATACACAACAAATTTCATAAAAATCGGCCAAGCCGTTTCGGAGGAGTTCGGTAACAAGTAACAAACACTGTGACACGAGATGTTTATACAGGGTGTCCCTGGAAGTATGGATCAAATCGAATTGGGGCGTGGGCAAGGTAACTTCCAAACTTTTTAACCCTGAGAATGTCAGTGAATTTTTTTACGGTTCAAAAGTTATGACCGATTTTTTTTTTCAATCACTGCATAGTGTTCAAAGAAAATAATCATAAAAAATACTATCAGGGCTATCCAAAAAAAAAAAAAATTGATATCCCTGACAGTTTTTTTTTAAAGATTTTTTTAAAACGATTCGATTTCTTTTCTCTTTTTTTTTAGTGTTTTTTTTTTTGCTAAAATGTTTGGACATGACCTTGCCCACGCCTCTATTCGATTTGATCCATACTTCCAGGGACACCCTGCATATTAGATATATTAAATTAACCCAGTCAGTCAATCAGATCTCATGTTTCTATTAAGTACTAGTTTCTGCCCGCGACTTCGTCCGCGTGAAATTTCTATTTCCCCCGACCCACCCCGTCGCATCGCATCGCCTGCCTGCGCTATTAATTCGTTTTCGCTCAGCGTTCTTTCTGACTTTTTTTTTTGCTCTGTTCCTATGGGACCTAGCGTGATGTGAAATAGCCTATAGCCTTCCTTGAGAATTGGGCTATCAAATGCAAAAAGATTTTTTTCAAATCGGACCGGTAGTTCTAGAGATTAGCGCCTTCAAACAAACCAACAAATTCTTCAGTTTTATTATTATTATAGGTTACTTTTTGTAGTTTTTGGTCTTTATCATAATATCAATAAAGAAACAGTTTTGACAGAATGTTTACATTGGCTATAGCAGCATCTTATAAGATGGCGAAAGGGTTTAGTTAAACTTTTGTACATATTGATTTGAAGCCTAGAAAGCACTTCGTTCAAGTGATGAACAAAGAAAACAACCGACTTCAAAAAAACACTACAAAGTTAAAAATAACTTTAATTTCGGAAGTCGGTGTCAAAAAACGAAAATGCTGAAGCAACGACACCGACTTCCGAAATTAAAGTTATTTTTAACTTTGTAGTGTTTTTTTGAAGTCGGTTGTTTTTTTTTGTAAAAAAGTTTTTATTTTTCACTTTTTAGTTGTACCTACCCCACACAAATTCAATTAACACTAGTGCATTGAAGACACGACTCGAAGAATCATCAAAATTCACAAAAAATGCCGGAGATTCAGTACATTTATGCATATAACTTCGTACATAAGAATAATTACCTAATGTATTATATACTAAAACCTTCCTGAAAGTATGTAGATCACACTCATGAAAGAATTATCAAAATCGGTTCAGTAGTTTTTGAGATAATCGCGGACATACAAACATACATACATACATACGGGTCGAATACAGAACCTCCTTTTTTAAAGTCGGTTAAAAAAAAACAACCGACTTCAAAAAAAAAAAAGATTCCGACGAATTGAGAACCTCCTCCTTTTTTTGAAGTCGGTTAAAAAAACACTACAAAGTGAAAAATAACTTTAATTTCGGAAGTCGGTGTCGTTGGTTCAGCATTTTCGTTATTTGACACCGACTTCCGAAATTAAAGTTATTTTTCACTTTGTAGTGTTTTTTTTTTGAAGTCGGTTGTTTTTTTTGTAAAAAAGTTTTTATTTTTCACTTTTTAGTTGTACCTACCCCACACAAATTCAATTAACACTAGTGCATTGAAGAATTGAAGACACGACTCGAAGAATTATCAAAATTCGCATAGAAATGCCGGAGATGCAGTACACTTATGCATATAACTTCGTACATAAGCATAATTACCTAATGTATTATATACTAAAACCTTCCTGAAAGTATGTAGATCACACTAATGAAAGAATTATCAAAATCGGTTCAGTAGTTTTTGAGATAATCGCGGACATACAAACATACATACATACATACATACATACATACATACATACGGGTCGAATACAGAACCTCCTTTTTTAAAGTCGGTTAATAAAAAAAAAAGTGCCTATTTCAAAATTGCTCGTTAACTTGTAATTGGGGACTGTGTAAGTCCGAGGCCATTTTTACCTATAAGTACTTAAGATTTATTATACACAGAAGTTGTTGGGGTCCCTTAATAAATATATAAATACTATCTGTCTCTGCCAGACCGCTAAAGTTTCTATAGTATAATCAAGTATTTATTTAAAATTGTAGTAATTAACCTAAGGAGTTCAAAAAGGAGCGTGATTATAGAATGTAATTAATAATAATCACGTGCAAGATAAGGCCAATAAGCCTGATAGGGCTTTATCAGTGAATTAGAAATGATTTTACCATCAACCCGCACTGAGCGTGGTGGATTATGGCCTAGTCCTTAACACATAGAGGACGCCTGTGTGCCCGCAGTGGGAACGAGGTAGACTGGTTATGATTATGCTAACGATTGGCAGAACATACAGCTAGAGTCTATACAAATATTTGTTTCCAATTGTTGCTATTTTCACTTAAACGAATATCAAATTTATTTTAGTGTATTTTAAGTTGTTTTCGGAATGACTAGTCCAATTGAAAATGTCAAAAAATTGCTGAAATTGTAGTGCAAACTGAACTTTATGACTCAGTTTTAAAGTTGTTTTTCCAAAAATACATATTTGTTGACATATTTGGAAACTAAATCGCGAACGTAATATACATAGTTTGCACAAAAACCAGTTTTTGATAGGTGTGTAATGCAATAAAAGGATAAACTGCACACTTTTTCTATTAGTATTATTTTCTACTATTGTTTCTTTTTCTGCACACTTTAAATAAAAGTGTCTAAGTGTTGAATACATTTTGAATCGACATAATATTTTGATAACTCACCTGATAGAAAGCAATTTCTTCCGAGTATGTAATCAGCCTGGAATTCACGTATCTGAATTCCCCTTCCAATTTCTGTTCTTGAACCGTCATCTTAGCTGTAATAGAACAAAAATGATGGTCATTAAAGCATTGTTATTTTTAAATAAGGAAAAATAAGGTTACACATAACTAGTGACACCTTGTTTCGCACGGGTTTTTATGACTTGACGAAACATCGAGATTTTATTTTTTTATGCAAGTTATACACATAAGCCTTCCGGAATAAATTCTCTAAATCTTGGTGAAAACCGCATCAAAATTCGTTGCGTAATTTAGAAGGACAACGCGGTAACACAGGCCGTCACGAAAGGCGACTTCAATTTATATATTCATAAGGTGTACATCTATTCATAAACGAAGTATTTTAAGATGTACGATAGGCTGCAAAAGTGCATGGGTAGTACAGAAACAAAATCGTATGAAGCGAGAAATGACGCCATCTAGCGTAAAACCAGTTAACGACTAACAAAATTTAATTATGCTGTTAATTTAATTATGGCGTTGCTTTGCTTTATTTGATATAATATTTTTGTAGTTTCTTTTTGTCTCTTGAAACATTCAAACAATTTATAATTAATAGTTTCTTTTAAAGAAAATTGTTCCTAATTATTAACCTACTACGTTAAAATTGAATATCAATTTATAAGTAGGTAGGTATCTGATTTTCTAAGTTTTAGTTTTCAAACTTGGGAGGGTAGGTTGAATATGGATTTATAAATAATTGGTAGGTGGCATGAATAATACTTAGATCGAAGATTTATGACAGCTCAATTGATCGTTCGCTAAGTTCATTTCGATTACCTCGTTCGAGTGCCTTTTGTTCAGTTTTTATTCATGATCAGGCGATTTACTTATTTTACCAAAATGAGCACGAGTTATAATATTGATTTCGTTACAAGAGCTCAAATAATTGCTTTGAATAATCAAGCCAAAAACTTGTCAGAAATAGCCAAAGACCGGTGTAAACGTAAGTAGTTTTATTTTTACACTTTTATATTAAAAACTGCATTATTTTTTTGTTACTATACGAGTACTACATAATAATCATTATTGGGTATTATATCTTTCTGTTTTATTGTTGCAGAGAAAAACAGTTGTTCTTTGAGTACGACGATTTGAAGAGGAGGGTTCTTTGAAACACCATCAAAGAACTGGTAGACCACGACCTATAAAACACATTGCAACATCAAACCATGATAAGGGAGTATGAAGAAAATGGATTTCTGCCGACGAACCACTATGCTGGTTTATTTGACACAAGTGTTGACACTGTCCGTTGTGCTCTTCATAGTGGGCCGCGGAGGCATGCTGTGAAACCCTTACTCACGGAAAACCATAAAAGGGCAAGATTACAGTTCACTTTGGATCACATAAACTTTGATTGGAGTAATGTCATCTTTACAGATGAAAAAACTTTTAAGTCCAGTGAACACGGACGCTTATGTTTGTGGCGTCGAAATAATACGCGATACACAAGTGTTTATGTAGCTACGAGCTAAATAATTATACTTAGATAATATTATTCATATTGACTGGAGACCTGGTTATATGTGTATAACCTATAACTTACGTATTTTTAATAATTTAAAAAGTTATGAACACTTCAAGCTCAAACAGCATATTCTTTAGTTTTTTATGTTGCCTACTAACCATTTGATATGTTTTTGTGCAATTTTGTAGTTTTTAGCCTACTTATTTAGCATCCATTTAATCCGTTTGACCTTTTAATAAAATAACCTGGTCTCCTGTTTGTTTTTATTGAGGTTACTTAGGCTTCAATCCTCTTTCCGATTTTGGAAACGAATACTTAAGCTATCGCCTCAATAACTTCATAATATTATAATGTTATACCTATAATAAATAATAAACTGACTATTAAATTTGAATAATAAACTGTAAGAAATAAACCTCTATAAGTTTTTATAGTGCCTTTTTTTGCGAGCCCACAAGGCGAGTCTGTTTACCTGCGATGAATCTGCTCTTTTTTCCTGTTGCTAAGTAACTACTAATTCGAATATTAAATTAATTATTAAAATACCCACTCGTTAGCTTAATAAATATATTCCTATCGGTTTCTTTTATTATTTTTATCATTTAAGCTACGTATGCTGGTAAATGTAATGTAATAATTAGATAAATCTATTAGCCTTGTAACTCTTTGCTCAATCCTACTTAATACGTTTCTTCCTAACTCCTTACTTACGTTTCGTAAATTAGTCGTAGTTGTGAAGAAACCAACGCCATCTAGTTTATTATCGAAAACTTGAATTCAAACGTTCACGGGAAAATAGACACTAAGGTACCCATGCAATTTTGCTGGCGACTGTACACCTATAGGCGGTAAAGAGATCATTAAACGAAAAAAATAAATTAAGTGTGTTCTATTAAAAAAAAAAAATTGAAGTTACTGGACACACATAATAAATACTGGCTCCTTATTTTTTCACGTAGTATTTACTGTCATTCAAGTGGAGAAAAAGTCAGCTGCTCCCTACATTTTAACGAGTTATGCGAACATAAATGTAGGCAACAGCTGATTTTTTTTCTCGATTTCAGGTTTGGTCCTATAGTAAAAGTTGTTCATAATGATGAGTACAATCTCCCATTTAGATATGTCGCATTTTTTCAATTTCACCCTGTATATTTACCACATCTAAACAGCTGACTAGATTTGTATGGTATTTTAGAGAGAGATATTATTGAGAATTAGATAAATTTTTATGTTACTGTTTAGGAAGGACAAGAACATAAAATTTGTATAACTGAATAAAAGTAAAGTGTTACCTGTCGGTTTTCTGAGGTATGTTAGCAGTACTCCAGATAAGAGTAAATATGCCATCATTATACCAGGAGTCTGAAATTGAAAAATACACATTTATATGCTTTGATTCAATACTTAGTACTTCGCATGTAAAACAAGCTAGCTTAGCAAGATATTTAAATGATCTGATTGAATTATTAGCAACATCGTATTATTTTTTTAATAAATAGTAATTACCAATGCCAGTAAACCATTTTTTTTTAGCATGTTCTGTCCCACTCCTGGGCAAAGGCCTAGTAAAGCATTAGGTCTAGAAAATTTAAATTAGTCTTCTATATTTAGAACTGTAGAACGCGTGTTTCGGGTAATACTAATGTCGATAGCAAATGTATATTAAAATCAGAATTTTGTTATATTTTTATTATAAACTTTAACTACCCTCACTACAGCTGGGTAAAAGACTTTTGTGTGTTCCTTCATATTTTCTAATCACTAGGTAATTTTCCAAGTCTCAAAACAAGATTTAAAATCCACTTACCGATGCCCCCAGATTAACAGTAAGTCTGTACAGGTATATGCTAATATCCAGCATGGGTTTGCTGATATTACTGTACAAATCAACGACGGTATCACAGAACTTCTCTATGTCTGTCGTCAACAGCTGATCAGCGTTTGATATCCGATTGTCTAAGTTTGATACTTGGTAGTATGTGAAGCCCCTGTAAAAGAGGAAGCAGTGTTATATTGTAATCAGAATCACACTAATATTATAAAGGCGAAAGTTTGTGAGTGCGTGTGTTTATAACGTTTGTTACTCCTTCACACTCAAATGGCTGGACCAATTTTGATAAAACTTTGTATGGAGGTAGCCGACACCCTGGATTAACATATAGGCTACTTTTTATCCCGCTATTCCCACGGGATCGACATTTACTCGGGTGAAACCGCGGAGTGCAGCTAGTTTGGTCTATAAAGTTATAGGGGGAAAAGAGTTATTATTGCATTCACAATTACAATCAGTCAGCCAAAGTGTCGTTCATTATCTTTCAGGCCCACTTTTTATGGTTTGGTCTTGTAACACCTTGTATACTCGTATAGTAACAAATACCTATGTAATCAATGCTACCTCAACCAAAATTATCTATAGCTATCTCTAGATTATTAGAGTATTCATAATAGCATAATCAAAGTAACATCCTATCACGTGATGACTTATCATGTTTTTGCATAATTATGTGGTTGATTTTATGGTTCAGATGGTGTGTAGTGGAATAATATTTTTATAGAGGCATCAATTTTGGTCCTTCGATTCGTTTATCAATAGTGAACTTGGACTAATATTGTCAAGAAAACTATCTTGTAATTTGATAACGCAATGCCATAATGCGAAAATCAATTTGCCAGCCATGTTATAGCAATCGTAATTCCAGTAGAGCATTCCGGCTGACACAGACACTGTTGCAATCATATCAGACATACTAGATATTATGTTCACCATTTAGAGTCATAACAATATTATTTATAAATAAATGAACTTTGATAGTAAATCCAGCGCTTATCTAAGAATATTATATAGCTACTAGCTTCTTCCCGCGACTTCGTCCGCGTGAAATTTCACCCTCCCCCATTCACCCTCTTAGGGGTGGAATTTCGAAAAACCCTTTCATAGTGGATTGCTACTCTTCACAAAGGACACACCCTCCAAATTCCATGTCTCAAGGACCAGCGGTTTAGGCTATGCGTTGATAATCAGTCAGTCAAGACTTTGAATGTTATATATAAAATATATAATTATTTTTTTTGAGGCTGGATTCATATTCAATTATTTATTGTACCTACATACAACAATGCCCTTGTATTTTTGGTTCGAAAATAAGTTCAGCAATTAGGGATGTCGCAGATAACATTTGCAAGGATAAAACGATAGGGGGTGCTAATTTTATCAAATTACAGGTCTACTGCTTGATGTAGGGGAGGGTTTGGTAACGAGTTACGAGAGCTGTCATTCACGCGCTGACGGACGTTAAAACCCGCGCAGCTACGCACCGTGTCAGTGCTGAAGCCCAGAGGAACTAAATAGGGGTTTAGGTGACCTGCAGCAGTTCTATTCAGCAATTTAATCATTAAAAGATATAGTCACCAACATTTTGTAAAAATTCACGAAATTTTGTTAGAATTGACGTCAGTTTCACGTCAGCAATGTTGTAGGTAAGTAGGTACATATTTCCTTAACATTATTTTAAATAAGTAATTTTCTTTTGTCGCTACTAATAGGTACTAATGAAACACACTTATTTGTATTCTGTTGATGTATATTTTGTGTAACGTTAATTGCTGAGCAAATAATTATATGACGAAGGTCTGTGTAGACAATGGCCCAGCTTTATCTTCCTATCGATCGACCAATAGCTAAATATCAAATATTTGTTTTTATACAATGTGTAACAGAATAAACGTAAGTGCTGAAAGTAGTTTGTTCATAATTGAATACTGAATCGATTTCAGTAACTTTTAATATAGTACAGACGCCAGCACATCAAGCTACCCGAAATTGTCAATTAATGTTCCCAAAATCCCAATCAATCTTGAACCTTGTGTTGTAACGATAAAGTTCAAAATCTATTAAAGAAATTTGACAGATTGTAGTAGCTTAATGTGCTGGCGTCTGTACTTTGTATATTTTTCAAAAATAATTTATTTTACCATACTGACCGCCGATTAAGCCATAGAAAATTAGATCTTATTTTAAGGCAATAAGACTCAATTTTAAATGCATAAAGTAATGCTACACTCAACACGATTTTCTTAATGATAATAGTTAGCTTTAAAAAAAAGTTTTGGTTAACTCAATACTCTAATTAGGGTATGAGGTCTTGCGTTAATTATGTTACTTATTGTATACACTGGACGATGTTGGGTACTATGTAGAATCTAGACGTTCTCGCATAATCAGAAGATGGATAAGGTGATAGGTGCCGCAATAGTTTAGATAAGTACTAGGTAGGTTGTCTAGTAGGTACTCATTTCAATATTTTAACTGTAGGTTTCATTTGGTACCTAATTGGTAATTTAACTCTACCAGTTAGAACCAAAATAGTAATGCCAAGGTACCTTGGCTTCCAAGGACCACAATTATCTGAAACTATCTCTAGATTATTAATAATAACTCCAATAAGACAAAATTCTAACATGTTTTCCATATTTATGTGGTTGATTATAACCAGTGGCGTGCATTGCATATAGGCATATAAGCAGTGCCTATCTCGATATATCAACATAACCCTGTCAATTACATTTTTGTGTACACACACAAAAATCAATCAAAAAAGTTTCTTAATTGTGGGGCACACGCCCCACAATTAAGAAACTCGCTAAATTATCATACCTAACAAAAAACAAAATCTTCAAACACGCGCGGCAGTAGGCAGTCGCCAGATGGCCTACTCGGCTCCCGTACTATTCGCACATTATCATTGGTCTTTACTCGTTCAAGTTAAGACGACAAAATTAAAAAAATACGTACGCGTCACGCGTAATACCATGACGTTCGACCTTCGCAATTTATCACCCTTAAGTAGGCATGCCTACTAAAATAACCACAATTTTGACCTCACTTTTTTTCTGATTAGTGACCGCGTTTGCCTAGACTAGGCCCAGCCTAGTGCCTACCTATTCTGAAAACCAATGCACGTCACTGATTATAACTACAACATAATTATGGTGTGTAGTGTTTTCTTTTTTCAAGCGTTAATTTTGGTCTTTCGATGCTTTTGAAATGCTTTTATTTTGCTTGCAAGGTCTCATTGATTGCTATTTTTATTAAGATACTGATCTCTTCTCATTGTTTCGTTTCTTTTGTCGTCTTTAGTGTAAAACTAACAATTATTATGGATGTACTAGGTAATAGGCAATACGGGCTGGTGTTCGCAACTCCACGTCAATGCGCGTATTTTGCGTACGGGTAGGCAAATCGATTATAATTCGATCCACTCCAGCTCTCCTCAAGAAAGGCCAGCAACGCCTTGATGTTACTGACCGTCTCACGGAGGGTACCTGGGTTAACAAATTACTTTGCCCTTTACGTGTTGTGGCATGGATGTACTAACACTAGTGATTAAGTCGTGTATGTAATTACTAACAAAATGGATTTTATGATCTGAAAATAAATAAAATAATGATGCTGATATTGTTTTTCTAGATACAATTTTTAAAAGTATCACTTATGGATTTTTCGATATATGTACTTGTTGTTACTCGATAAAACATATACAAATTGTTATGTAATTAAGCACCTACATCAAAATTGACAGTCATTGACCACAATGTCGGATATTTCTAAAATATACTGCTTTCCTTACGTGATCGCTGGTGTCAGCAGAGGTCAGTATCAATGCGTATACATACTTACTTATGAATGCAATACGTTTGTAAACTGGTTGTTGATTCGAACACCAACGTGTAAATTATTTTGTAGCTCGATTTGTAATCTATGTAGATGTACAGAGGCCAGCACATCAAGCTACCCCAATCTGTCAAATTTTCCCAATTGAATATGAACCTTATTACTTAGTAGTAAAGTTGTAAATCTATCAAAGAAATTTGACAGATTGGAGTGGCTTGATGTGCTGGCGTATGTACATTGATTCATATTTAATGTTTGATTTGTTTATCTATGCCATTATCTTATAGTTACCAAAAAGTTTGCATGCTACGAACCATGCAGACCATAATTTCTATAGCCCCTACTTATAATAAAATATAATATCGTTTTAAAACTATAAAATTTCGCATTTGCTGCACCGATTTTATCGGAGTTCTTATCAATTGAATACATTTAAGATCAATGTTATGTACTTATGTTTTTTCATCCATGGTAAATATAAAACTAGGACAAATAAGCTGGTATAAAGATGGATAAGTTAGTTTTTTTATGAGATATTAGCTGATCCGGGCGATCTACGTACCGCCTCAGAATCAATAAATGTTGTATGAGAAAATTAATAAACTTATTTTTTTTTCTTTCGTAAATTTTTTCCCAGTTTTAATAGTTATTCTGCTATTAGGGGCGGAGACAGATCCATCAAATCAAAGACCATAAAAATCGGTCCGGCTGTTCTTGAGTTACGAGTATAAATGGACCCTGTTAAGCAGAAAAGATCCAACCAGCAGTTTGTCGAAAATCGAGTTATAGGCATATATAGTTAGAATCTACACATCGAACTTTATATACCTACGCAAAAAAGATCCAAAAAAGTAACAAAATGTTGGTTGGATCTTTTCTGTTTAACAAGGTCCAAATGGTGTATTTCTTTACATTTTGACAAGTTTTTTACATTTTTTTGTCGCTGAGATAAGACTGTGACTAGATTTCGAACGTTTCAAATTACGAGAATTGGCCTTCAGATGTATGAACATACAGTCACGAGCAATAATATGTCAACACTTGGCAACTTTCAATTGCGATTTTTTCGTGAAATAACGAATGCAACGTTGAAATACGACACTTTACATAAATCTGTGGGTTCGTAAATACTATGTTCGTAATAACATAAAATTTCATTAAAAAATAAAGGAGAAAATCGCCTTTGAATAAAGCCAAGTGTATACATATTTATGCTCGTGACTGTACTCGTATATGAGGCAAAAGGAGTATGCAAGGATCGTAGCAGGTGGCGTTCTGTAGTTTCTGCTTACCCCCATGGGAAGAAGGGGTGAGTTTATGGATATAAACTCCGTATACATGATTAAAATTATACTGTCATGCGGACAGTGACTTGCGCGAATTAAGGTTCAATGTCAGCGTGCAAAGTCTATCGGCTGATCGTTTGGTATTACCGGAATGTATGAGGTACCGTATTACTCGAGATAGGTACTTGGGTAATAGAGATAGATACTTATTTTATAGGTAGGCACCAATTCATGATGTGAATGTTACGATAAATTACAAAATACCTAAAAGTAAAACCTATTTAATATACAGGAAGATTTTTTGATCACCATCCAAATTTTGACAGGGTGTTCTACCCATGATTATGAACAACTTTCACTATGGGACCAACTCTGAAATCACGAAAAAAAACAGCTGTTTCATACATTTTGGTCAAGTAGGTATTGAACTTTTGTATGAAACAGCTGATGTTTTTTAGTGATTTCAGAGTTGGTCCCATAGTGAAAGTTGTTCATATTCATGGGTAGAACACCCTGTCAAAATTTGGATGGTGATCAAAAAATCTTCCTGTATTTTAAAGTAATATTGTTGCATTTGATTTTTCATCATGCTTCGTCGTATTTTATCGGACTTTAAAAACATTATGTATGGTTTATAAATTTGTAATACGTTATCAACAATAAAAACCTATTGAAAGTATGTAGATTGTGGGTCTTAAAATAGGTATAGGCTTCTAAAACTTCAAAGATAATGGACATAGATTTAATAACACTATTAAAAATACTCCTTTAAAAAAAGACTTATTTAAGTATATATGATTTAATGTTCATATTTGTATGAAACGCTTGATCAGAGTCGCATAAAGGAATATGCACATTAACTTCATGCAAGTAAGGTTCATATTCCCATGAAACGCTTACTGTACCTAGCTTGAGTAAAGTCTAAGTTCGCTTTATAAATTTTAGCCTCAGTTTAGTACAGTACACTAATTATGTAAGACTAATACAAGTATACTGACTCACCAAAGCGTCGGTAGTGAAACCGCGGTCAAGGGCTTTATTATTTAGATTGCATGTTACTACTTAGACTCTTTTTCAATATTAGTATTCTACACTTGGGAGCAAATAAATCGAGCCACTTCCTTTTTTCACGTATAATGGTTATTATTTTTGGTATTATGGAACGTATCAAATCGAAACATATATCGCCTAAGAGCTTATTTAATAATCTTTACAATGAGGGTAAATTATTGAATGATAACCTTATTTAATGATAAATTATTGGCTCTGAAAGAAAAACGGTAATTTTGATAGAAAATTGTCAGTCCAGAAAAAAACAATTAAAAACAAAATTATGGTATAAACTTATTCTTAATATCTTGTATTACCCCCCCTTGCCCTGATTTCGATAGATTTTCTGGACTGTTTTAATCCTACAATTTTCTATCAAAATTACCGTTTTTCTTTCAGAGCCAATAATTTATCACTAAATAAGGTTATCATTCAAAAATTTACCCTCATTGTAAAGATTATTAAATAAGCTCTTAGGCGATATATGTTTCGATTTGATACGTTCCATAATACCAAAAATATTAACCATTATACGTGCAAAAAAAAGCAAGTGGCTCGATTTATTTGCTCCCAAGTGTAGTTGTTGAAAGCTATAGTTCGATACAGGGTGGCAGGGAAATCGACCCGCGTCCTGTTGCCATGGATTCAATAAGTACCGTCACGTCTAAAAGTATGTATACACTTGACAATTTTCAATTGCGATTTTTTCGTGAAATAACGAATGCAACGTTGAAATACGACACTTAACATCAACCTATGGGTTCGAAAATACTATTTTCGTAATAACATAAAATTTCATTCAAAAATAAAGGAGAAAATCGCCTTTGAATAAAGCCAAGTGTATACATACTTTTAGACGTACTGTACATGATTTTGAATCCCTCGCGTTAAAACTTTTCGTCGGTTATTTGAAACACAATTGCTGTTCCATACATTTGATTTTGATCGCGTAGAGCACTTGTCGCGTACTCGCAGCGCACTCGTAGCGTCGTGCACTTTCCTATGAAACAGCTGATTTTTTTACGATAACCGACGCAAAATTTCTACGCTACGGTCGAGAATCATGAGGTAAATTCATGTTTAGAGTTTTAGCGTCGATGTCTCCGCCACCCTGTATGAATGTCTTGTTGTGGGGCTATGTAACCTAGGAATTTATATTCTATGTAAACGTGGATGGTTACCGAAACTGTCTATACTCCATTTACTATAGCATTAGAGAGAAGTTAAAAAAGGCTCTTTTAGGGACACACTTTGTAATAAAAGTACAAAAAACATTATTACAGTCAAGATTGACGTGGAGTTAATTATAATCAATTTAAATAACAACAGTCACACTTAATTGTACTTATTTAACCTATCTACCTTCTGAAATTACAAGGCTTTTATTTAATATTATTTAGTTTTTACATAAAATATTGTCGTGTCAATGTTTAAAACCTAAAAGAAGCAGGGGCGGACAGTACCGGGAACGTTTTTTATGTCACTATAACTCTACCAAATCTAAAATGTTACCTATTCCCTTTATAAGTTGTAGCAGCACGTGTTTTTTTTATTTTGTCGGTTTATATAAAGTTGTTTTTAATAAACTGATTGTTAGTAAAAATTGTTTCATTTCATGTACCTATCCTAGCATCGTGACGAGTATCTACTCGTCGTTTTATCTATCTAGATAGAATATGCTTTATTGTATGCCATACATTGCATTGTTACTTACAAAAAAAGCACATACATTATTTATTAAAATTGTTTGAACTTAACTTGAAAATAAAAGGTTTCGTACTACTGCTTCTGCGAGCCTCTTTTTTCTAATTTTATAATAAAAGGAGTATAGTTGTTTCATTAACTTGTTTTACAGGTTGAAGTATGAGTTGAGAAACTGTTTTCTTATGTTTAATCGTTTAAATATCCATCACCCGTCACGTCTGTGAAGTTTACACAAAAAAATATTAAAACAACCCTGTATAATAACTTCAGGCTAATTATTACCAATATTACCGTCATAGTGTTATACTTACTTCAGGTACTCTTGATATAAGTGCAGCGTAAGATTGGTCCTTAGTTTAAGCTTCAGCTCTCCTATACTCCATTTCAGTACATTATTTACTAACGATATCTGAAACAGAAAGGTAATGATCATTATTATCGTCGTAACTGAGTCATTGTACAGACGCCTGCACATCAAGCTACCCGAAACTGTCATATTTTTCCGATCAACTTTGAACCTTATCTTTTAGCGATAAAGTTGAAAATCTATTATAGAAATTTGACAGATTGTAGTAGCTTGATGTGCTGGCGTCTGTACTTAGGTAATAACAAGGTATATCTAATAATAGCTAGATAATTAATGAATTATCTAGTTTCATTACGACTAAAAAGAATGAATGGCTGCCCGGCTGGTAAATCATATTTTATCATTTTTTAGAGCATGGAAGACTTACATTCCGTTAAAAATATTGACAAAGGTAACAAAGAATAAGTAAATTCTTTGTTTATATTGATTTATCTTTTCCTGGTAAATAAATATTATTTTTTATAGTTTCATGGACTAGAAGGTTAGCCTCGAGCTAGCATTCTCATCCTTAAAATGACAAAGGCTGAACCTAATTGAAATCTAATTTGCAAAGGTTCTTAATTTAGTTTTGGGGTAAATTGTTGATGATGGCAGACAAATCATAAAATAATGCACATTACAGAGATTGAAAGGTCTTTGGTTTTAAGAGGGCGTTGTCTTTGGTAATTATGCATGTATGATGTGTTTTAATATTTTATAAATAAGTTTTTGAAAATGTTTATATGAATAACGTAACAAATCATAAAATAATACTAACAATAGGCATGGCAATGAAGAGTTGTGTTAATAACCTTCTAAACTCCTTGTGGTTCATTGTGATTATAGATCTGAAACAAAAAACATATAGTTATAATCACATAGTAATAAAATTTTCATGAATCTTGCTGTAAAAGAATTTATAATAGGATTTTATTATCTGACAAAGACAGCGGCAGTATTGTAAATGACATTGGAAGAACAAAGGCAAATAATTTGAAAAAATAAATAGACAAGGTTCCTGAAACAACTTCTATCATAAATTAGGCGTTTATTTCGAGCCACCTGGCCAGCTTTGAGTTGACCTTTTTTTTTTTTTTCGCTGAGAAATGCATTACGCATCCCCGCTCGTGGGGGACGAGACGGGGTATGTGGGACTCCTTTCGGAATGACACCGACAGTATAGGTACCCACTAAAACTCAGCGGTGTTCCCGCATCGCCGTGATGGGGTTGACCTGCCCCAACGGCAACCATTACTCATGGTCATTTTAATTGTATAACTATCCCCTTACTAATAAACGTATTATATCTCATGAATAGTTACACCGATTTCTCTCTTTCAGTCGTCAGTAATTTGACTTTCGAAAGAAGAAAACAAAGCGTTATATAACTATACAGACGCTAGACAACTTTTATTAGTAAAGGGGTTAGCCTATGTTCCTACTGCTGGTCTGCTGGGGCACAGGCCTCCTCGAGTATGCCGTAATCCACCACGCGGGCCCAGTTTGGGTTGGTAGATGTCAGATGTCTTCGAAATTTTGATTGAATCAATCAAGTCATTTATTCAAACTAGACTGAAAATCAGCACTTTTTGAACGTCAAAATTGCATAGGACAGTCCCCCAAAACGCCCGCCCATCACCAATTCCTAGTGGTTTAGCTGGGAAGAAGAAGTGGCGCAACAAACGTCCTAGCAGCCCAGTGATTGCTGGGTAGCCATTTTGCTGAATTTAGATCAAACGTGTTTTAAAGATATCAAGGGATTTTTATTGACATTCCCAATTAATTATATGACACTAGGCACAAGATTACGCATCATATCTCACCGTGAACAGAATTAAGATTAGCTTCATTATGCGAAGATAAGTTGTATCTTTTAAACTGGTACTTCAGCGTACCTAATTACCTATTATGCAGTTATGTATGTCCAGAATTATTTCGATAAGTAATAGGTATTGTTAACAGCAAGAATCGGGTTTTATTTTCTTATGTTTGCCGACGTCACCAAAAAAGCAGCCAAGCTTAAGCGGGCCTAGGCCGGACACGTTTGCCGCATGCTGAACGAGTCATGGGCCAAAACTACCACCATGTGGGTCCCAGAAAAAGTACGGCGACATCGACGCAGACCCTGGAGAAAATGGCGGGAGGAGCTTGTCACCTACAGACAAGACTTGTCTACACTAGCTCAAGACAGAGGTGTGGAAAGGAGAAAGGGAGGCCTTTGCATTGCAGGGGGACAACTTAGACTAGAAATGAATAAATAAGTACATAGCATATAATGTTCCCACTAATGGAACACAGCCTTACTTTCTGTGAGAGGGAGTGGACTGTAATCCACCACGCAGGCCCAGTGCGGGTTGGTAGATTTCACGTCATGTCTTCCAATTTTTGGTTCTAGCATGCTGGTTCCCTCACAATGATTTACTTCACCGTTTTGAGAGCAGCGGTGATGAAACACAAAGTAAAGCGTCTGTCATGGTTCGCGCCTACGACCTACAACTCTGAAGTTGTAGCCATTACCATTGGGCCACGGCAGCGGTAACGGGTAAGAGCAGCGGGCTCTTATGTTTGATTTTGCTTTGAATAGGGAACCACATCTAATCATTAAGTATGGCAAACGAAAATCAGAAGGCCAATTCCCGTAATTAAAAACGTTCAAAATCTAGTCGCAATCTCATCTCAGAGATCAGAGAAATCAGAGGTATTTTTGACAGATTGAGACTGAGATCAGACTGTAAACATTCTTAAAATTACGAGAATGGCCCCTCAGATTTTGAACATTCTTAAAATTACGAGAATTGCCCCTCTGATCTTACTAAAACCAAAAATAACCTGGTCGAACAAGTGTGAATTTGTCATATTTTTGCATTTATCTATTATTAAAAACATTTTTTATCTATTTAAAGACAATATGAATCAAATGGTCTTTGGTTTCTGCTAAGAAAATGATTTGCCCAACACGAGGCAGAGAAACCAGTACGGTCATTCTGAGGTCGTTCTAGTGACTATTTATCTTTGGCAAGTCGATAAGTATTGCGATAGGACGGACTTCGATCTAATTGTGACGTCGTAAATAAGCACGGATCGAGGTTCAGATATCATATTAAATGGTAAATTGTACAAGGAAAATTTATTCACGAGGATCTCAGTATTTTTTAGTTTTATAAATAAACTAGCTGCGCCCCGCGGTTTCACCCGCATAAATCTCGATCCCGTGGGAATATCGGGATAAAAAGTATCCTATGTCCTTTCTTGGGACTCAAACTATCTCTATACCAAATTTCATCTAAATCGGTTCAGCGGTTTAGGCGTGAAAAGGTAACATACAGACAGACAGAGTTACTTTCGAATTTATAATATTACTAGCTGCGCCCCGCGGTTTCACCCGCATAAGTTTCGATCCCGTGGGAATATCGGGATAAAAAGTAGTCTGTCCTTTCCCGGGACTCAAACTATCTCTATACCAAATTTCATCTAAATCGGTTCAGCGGTTTGAGCGTGAAGAAGTAACAAACATATAAACACACACACACACACACACACTCACAAACTTTCGCCTTTATAATATTAGTGTGATAGCTGCGCCCCGCGGTTTCACCCGCGTAAATGTCGATCCCGTGGGAATATCGGGATAAAAACTATCCTATGTCCTTTTCCGGGACTCTATCTATCTCTATACCAAATTTCATCTAAATCGGTTCAGTGGTTTAGGCGTGAATAAGTAACAAACATATAAACACACAAACACACACACACACTCACAAACTTTCGTCTTTATAATATTAGTGTGATACTTAGTATATATAGTATGGATTCATCATCTATCTAACCTTTTCCCAACTAAGTTGGGGTCGGCTTCCAGTCTAACCGGATGCAGCTGAATACCAGTATTTTGCATGGAGCGACTGCCTACCTGACCTGTTGTGGGACAATTATTCTGGTGGCTTTACTATATCAAAAGTGTGTTAAGTTAGGTCGGAATTCCGCGAATATTAAGATGAGGATGTTGACCTTTGCACATTTAAGTTGTAAAAAAATTTACGTTCTGATATTTTGACGCCTTTATGTCGTAGCAGTAAGGGCGATTCTCGTAGCTCAAGTATTACCACTGATTTTTGGTTGACTGCTCTAATACTGTACTTGAAATTCATGAAGAGATTTTTGAAGTGAAAACTTCTTTAGCGGCCGTTGTACACTTTTTTTGTAATGGGTAAAAAATGTTAAACTCGCATCAGGACACGTGACCGTCAGGACACGTGACCTGATCGAAAATTCGTAAGACGGATGGAGAGTAGACAGCCGGCGCGGCGTAGGAGAGGAAGTATCCCCCTCTCTTTCTAACGAAAAAAGTGACGAAGAAATAGTGAAAGAAAATGAGTTAAGTAAGTACTTATATTAATTCAATTAATAGTTGATTTATTTCAACGCTAATATTCAAGTTTTCACTCCCGGAGTGCAACCCGTCTTTTTTTTTTAAATGAGAGACACAGAAGCCTAAAAAGGACTGATACGACTAGCTATATCAATTCAATTTCAAGGATCATTTAGGTTTCATTCCATGGAATTTAATTACTCGTTCAAACGTTCATTCAAATGGGAAAGTTTGAAATGCTTCTCCACACATAGCTTTGAAGATTCCAGCGCTCGCACCTCGTCTCGTAAGGGCAAACAAGCAAAAGTAAGTACATATTCCAATAGAAATTTCTAGACCAACTGGTATTCTATACGGACATACCTATTTAAAAGCTGACTATTCGCGCAAGCATCCATTATCTATACATATAATAAAATCGTAGGAAAGTCAAAACGGTACATTGAATATTTTTTTAAAAGAATACTTGGGGCGTGATCTACAATCGATATCGAAGCCAAAAATATAGTTTTTAGAATTTTTGTCTGTTTGTCTGTATGTATGTCCGGGATAAACTCAAAAAGTACTGCATGGATTTACTTCAAATTTTGCATGAATATTACTAAGAGGTCGGGTCAACATATAGGCTACATATTATCACGCTATCACCTACGGGGGAGGAGCTGTGAATCTTTATTTTTCTTACGCATTCTGTGACAGCGTGTAATCTAACGGCGCATATTTAAATGATGCTTTTCAGTAAGCCATGCTATTATCTAGCTTTACACTATAAAAACTACGCCATTTAAGTAACTTGGGCAGAAAAAACATAGTTTAATGAATTTTAGTAGTATAAAGAAAATTTTGAAGCAGCGCCATCTATGAGATTTCATAAAAATCAAATCAAGTTACATGTTGACACTTTTTGGAAATTAATAATTTAAATTTGATCATGTTGGCGAGGTTAGTAGTTAGTTATTCTTAAAATTCATAGATGGCAATGTTCATTTTCTTCATAAAAGTTGTATCGTATAGTTCGTTTTGACAAATTCAAGTTCCAACAAAACCCTTAAAATCTTGAGCAGAGTTGAGGACGACAATTAAAAAAAAATGCGGTGTTAAGTATTACAAAAAAGTTATGTTTCTACTGGAGACGAAGTCGGAGTAACTGATGAACGCGTGCTGAACACCTGTCTCAGTTCACTTCAAGATGTGGTCATTTCTATCGGCGGCAATCCACTGATCGAATGTGGGTTACCAGCTCCCCAATCATCACCGCATCAAGACCGTGTAAATCGGGAGTATAACGCTGAGACAAATTACGATCCGGGCGAAATGACCATGTCGCTTTGTTCTCTTCAGAGCAAAAACAAATTTATGACACCGTCCTTGAAAGCGTTGGGAAAAAACCAGGGTCAAATGTTTTTCTTGGAATGCGTCTGGTGGAACAGGAAAAACATTTGTTACCACTTGCATACTTGCAGAGGTCAGCAGGCAAGGCAAAATTGCTATTGCTGTAGCGTCGTCGGGAATCGCTGCCACACTGCTTCCGAGTGGCAAGACAGCACATGCCATGTTTAAAATTCCTATCGATTTAGAGAGCGCCGAAACGCCTGTTTGTGGTGAGTCACGTAACAGCGATAAGGGACACGTGCTCAAGGATTGCTCTTTGATCGTATGGGATGAGTGTACGATGGCCAATAGGAAGGCAGTTGAGGCCGTGGACGGAACCCTGCAGGACATCCGCAGGAACGAACATTTGATGCGTCGTATCACAGCTGTTCTGTTCAGTGGCGATTTCCGGCAAACGCTTCCCGTGGTGACACGAGGATCGAGGGCTGACGAGGTGAATGCTTCGTTGAAACTATCTTCGTTGTGGTCACGAGTTCGTACGCTGCGCTTGACCATTAATGTGAGAGCTCGGCTCGGCGGCAATGCACGTGCTCAAGAATTCTCCAATGTCCTTCTAAATCTTGGCGAAAGCACTCTACCAGAAGAGAGAGGTGGACAGGTGGTGCTTCCAGAGTCTCTCGGTAGAGTGGTATCCAGCTTAGAAGAACTCATTTGCTGTGTGTACGGGGACATCAGTCGTATACTGCACCTGCAGAATTCTTGGGTGTGTGAGCGGGCCATTTTGACGTCCAAAAATGATCAGGCTGCAGCAATTAACGAATGCATTCTCTCGGAAATTGAGGGGAATGAAGTGGTCTACACCTCGATAAACACTGTTGTCGAGCAAGATGACGCCACACATTATCCCGTGGAATTTCTGAACTCCCTGTCAGCAAGTGGACTTCCAGCGCATACCATCAAGCTGAAGGTCGGTGTCCCGATTATGCTTCTTCGGAACCTATCTCCTCCAAAGTTGTGTAACGGGACCCGCCTTGAAATCATCTCGCTCCACAGACACACCATTAAGGCGAAAATTCTTACGGGTTATGGCGTCGGCGAGGCAGTATTTATACCACGCATTCCCCTCATACCTCATAACTTCCCGTTCCAGTTCAAGCGCGTACAGTTCCCCGTGAGTGTTTGCTTCGCGATAACCATCAATAGAGGCAGACACTGAGGGCAGCGGGTGTCAACCTCAGGACGAGTTGCTTCTCACACGGACAACTGTACGTCGCTTGCTCCCGCGTCACCAGTCCTGACTCTCTTTACATTTTGGCTCCTGGCAGCATAACTACCAACGTTGTTTATAGGGAAGTGTTTTAAGGTATGATGCCTTTGTACGTATTTTTACTCTTTTGTGTCCTGGAATGTATTCCTGCATTGTTTTCTCTATTTCCTTCAGTCACATCTTATGACTGAACTCAGCAGGACTCCCATATAACTCTCTTCACTTGCTTCGCTTGCAAAAAAAACTTATATTTTAATGCTATTTTAAAAGTTGTTTACTTATAATGCTATAGCGACACTGGCATCTTAGGTATTTTTGGTGCTGTAGAGCCTTCAGGCAGACGACGTCGCGGGCAGCAGCTAGTTATCTTATATTTTGTAACGTACATATTATTATGCCTTCATCTTACATATTGTTCGTTGGTCAACCTCAATTCTAAACATGTTTTTTACATAACGTGTTGTTTAACTACTCACCTACTAACATTAAAAGATGTAGCTTCGGTCAGCTTTGATGAGATTAAACCATGGAAGGTTTATAGATAATAACGAAATCCTAAACCTTTGTTTGCTAGGTTGTTGACTTTGTTGAGTGATTCATCATTCAATGTGACCTGCACTACAGATAATATAATACTACGTACCTGCACCCTAATTGTACAGACGCCAGCACATCAACCTACCCGAAACTGTCACATTTTCCCAATCAACTTTGAACCTTATGCTTTAGTAATAAAGTTGAAAATCGATTAAAGAAATTTGACAGAATGTAGTAGGTTGATGTGCTGGCGTCTGTACGAACACACTATCAATCACAATCTGAATCAGTTTGAAGTATATTGCTAATCCATTGCTTCATATGTTACAAAAATTTGTCAGCTCTATAACGTAAATAACGCAATGAATGTTGTTGATCTGTCAAAATGAAAGCCATTCCTATTGTTAGTGTGTTACGCAATTACCCCGCGGTAGCTTGTTTGCTTTGATTGTAAGTCAAATTTCGTTTTTTATCATTTATCGAAAGCTACGATCGCCATCGCTATGAAAATCGAACTCATATTTCTAGTTCCTGGATTTTTGGATCGAGATTTGTTTCAGCGGATAACGCACTTATTTGTTCTGTTGCCAATCTGCTTAAAAAATAGATGATGGTTTTCGATGATGTGACGTATAAGTCATAGCTAGTCCACAAGGTAACAGGGTAGGGCAGACACTCAGAGGGTCAAGAGGGCAGGGCCGAAGGGCCAAATAGGTTACCTTTGATTGTAAAGTTCCTAGTAACGTCATCCAGATTTTTCAGCAGCATTTGGTGTTGTTTATTTAGGAATGAGGACTTGTGGTGTTTTAAACCATTTACAGCTGGGAATTCTGGACCAGGTATGGTTTCAATTATATTTATTAACAATTTTACAATGATGAGAATTACAGTACGCAACTACTTATCTCAGACTGCTAACTTTTTCAGATCACATGGAAGTCTCATATCAATCAATAATTCAATTAACTAAGTTCCATTTGAAGCTGGCTATTCTCGATTCAAATAGGAACATTAGAATCCGGTTCCATATAAATACGACAAGATACTATGACGTAATGTTAGTAGGTATCGTACGATACAAAGTGCCCAATCAAGTAGAAAAATGTTAGGCGCGTCGCCCACACGAGCTAGAGTCGAGGCGGCGTCGAGGCGCAGGCGCACGTTTTCTAAAGGAATAAATATAGGTAAATGTAAGTATGTATTTATTCCTATAGAAAACGTGCGCCCGCGCCTCGACGCCGCACAGTGGGCTGGGATTACAAGGTTGGGTCTTAAGAACTAAAATGTATTTTTTTAGTATCTAGACATAAATATAAAAAGTTTTTACTCTTTGACTTTTTTTAATTGGACTCGTACTTTCGGAGATATAGCCATATCAAATTTGTATGAAGAGTTATGAAATTTTAGTTTCGCAATTTATTCCAATTAATTTGAAATTGAAAATAATGTACACTAAACGGCCTGAAGTACTTCAATACTTACTTAGTACTTTAAATAAAAAAAAATTGTTCGACATTTTCCACCACCATAGGTAATATAGGTAGGTATGACGTATTTTGTTTTGACACTTATTTCCGGGAATCAAGACATAGGAATGCGCGACCGCAACATCAAGTTATGGCACGTGTCGTTACCTGATTGGTGCAACGATAATAGGGCACAAAATGTACTATTGCATTCAAACGTACTTCAGTGTTCTATTACCCACCATAATAGACGCACTACCCTCACATATTTATTACTTATACAAATAAGTGAAGTGAGTGTGAGTTATTTTGTGTTTGTGAAAATGTTTGAAGATTTGGTGACCAACCTTGACCTTTTTATTATTTTAAAAAACAGTGGCAGTATTAAAAATAATGAAAGTTTGTGTAGTGAGATAAGGTCTAAATTTTTAGTCGAATTAAGTGATCAACATGAAAAGACCTGAAAGTTATTTTGTGCAAAATTTTGTTATAATTTAAATAGAAGATGGGAAAACGCTCATCGTAAAGAAACTATATTCAGAACTAAAAATAGCGAATAGTTACAAGAAACCATAATGTGGCCAGACTTTATTAAGTGTTTAATAACCAGTAATGAAGATCAAACAGCACCGAGTACATCAACTCAGTATGTATCACCAGCAAAAGTTTCTGACGGTGTCTCCACCGAGCAAAGCCCTAGAAAACCGTTTTGTGAATTAGCGCTTAAACAGAAAAAAGACGAGCAGAAAACTTTCATTTATCTTCGGACGAAATAAAATATGCATATTTTGAGCAGTTGAAAGCGGATGGGAATGATGAGATTGCTAAAATACTAGAACATTTACTTAAGAATCCCCAAGATGTAAAAAAAGTTAAGAAGTGCATATCTGTTAAAGAAACAAAATCTGTATTTTCTCCGGATGAGGCTTTAGGATTATTTTTATCACTTAAGCTGACCAAGTGGCAATACAATACTTTAAGAAAAAGTGTTAACGAGAATGACGGTAATATATTTCCATCTTATTTTCAAGTGCAACATGCGAAACAGGAATGCTATCCACCAAAAGATGCTATTACAGTGAGGGACACCTCAGCCAAAATAAAGTTACAAGCTCTATTGGATATAACGACAAGAAGAATAATGACGTCACTCGTCATAGATAGTGGTTGTAAAGAATTTACACTAATCAGTAAGTGGGGATTTGACGGTGCTTCAAATCAAGCCAATTACAAACAAAAAGTGCAAACAAACGATGAACAAGAAAGTGAACTGGACGATTCAAGCATACTTATGGGAAGTTTTTTAGTGCCAATAAAATTAATGTGCGGCGAACAAGTTATCTGGAAAAAGGATTCACCAAATTCATCATACTGGTGTCGTCCAATCTTTTTCGAATTTGTGAAAGAAAATAAAATAACAATTTTGCGTGAAAAAAGTGCTATTGAGGAAGAGATTGTTAATTTAGTAAAAACAGAAGTTGGAGAAATAAAGATTTCACACTCTTTATTAATGACAATGATAGACGGAAAAGCAACATCAATTTTATGTGATACTTCATCTCAGAGATGCGACATTTGTAAAACCACTCCAACTGAGATGAATAATTTGCCCTTAATTGCATCAAAACCGGCTGATCCAGATCTCTGTAAATACGGATTGTCATCATTGCATATCTGGATACGAATGATGGAATGCATTCTGCATATAGCTTACAGATTAACGATAAAGACATGGACAGTAAAGGGAGACAACAACTGCATCATGGAAAGCAGGAAGAAAAATATACAAGATGCTTTTAAAAATAGAATGGGACTTCTGATAGATGTTGTCAAACAAGGGCACGGCTCCACGAATGACGGAAATACTGCTAGAAGATTTTTTGCAAACCCAAACGTGACTGCTGAGATAACTGGTGTTAGTGAAGACTTAAATGGGCGGTTTGCAACCATTTTAGAGGCAATTTCATCAGGTTACCACATTGACAGAGTCAAATTTCACGAATATGCTTAAGTGACCATGCGACTGTATTTGGAATTATATGGCTGGTATTATATGCCTTCAAGTGTTCATAAAGTTCTTATGCATGGTGCAGCTATTATTGAAAGTTTTGGTCTAATACCAATTGGACAGCTATTTGAAGAAGCCGCTGAAGCTAGAAATAAAGACTTTCGTAGGTACCGCCAACACCATTCCAGGAAATGCAGTAGAAAAACTACAAATGAAGACATTCTAAATAATTTGTTGACCAGCTCTGATCCATTCATCTCAGCGAAACGCCACAAACTTCGCAGAAAATATAAAACTTTGTCAGAAGAAGCACAAAGTTTATTAATAATTGAACAAACGGAAACATTTGATGATGACGAATACGAAAATTTTGCATTTGTTAATATGGATACTCTTGATAGTGATTAAATTAAAAAAGTGCAGTGACCAGTACCTGATTGTGATTTTTACTTATTGTATTAGTCCTTAGTGGATTAGGCCTAACGGGGAGACCACAACATAAAAAAAAACGCGCCTGGTTCTTAAACTCTATGGTGGTGTGGAATAGAGAACAAAATTTGAAATTGCGACCAAATCGCAGAAAATCGCAACCCGACAATAGGTGCTAAAATAGGACAAAAATACGTACTATACATACGTAAAGTCAATTCTTTGAGAAAATTTGAGAATTTCTAGATTTTCAAGTTTTTTTGTTTTGCTTCATACAAAAATTACTTTGGTTATTAATAACTCCGAAAATACTCAAGTTATCTAAACGACCCTCATATAAATAATTACTTATAATCAATAGATAAATCCAACGCACTATTTAAAATTTCAGAAAAAGAAACTTTTTTTTTTTAAACGCTAAGTCCTCTACCGGCCCGTTTCAGCCCACTGTGCGCCGCCTCGACTCTAGCACGTGTGGGCGACGCGCCTTAGAAGATACTTTCGAGATGCGCGTCGCGATGTTTACGCTGTATCTCTTATGGGAGCAGCAGAAATAAAGGTTAAGCTAAGTTTGTAACTATATTTTGATTAATATTTTTCAAATAGTTAGTTAAGTATTTTTTTGTTGGTTTAATTGGCAGTGTTTTGTCTTATAATGCAACCGTTAATAGGACCAGCGGGGCAATTGCGTAACACATTATCAATCGGAATCGGTTTCATTTTGACAGTTCAACAACATTCATTGCGTTATTTACGTGTTGAGCAGACAAATTTTTCGAACTTAAGAATCAATGTAGGCACCTATTAGCAATTTGCTTCAAAATGATTCAGATTCCGATTGATAGTCTGTTACACAATTAGGGTGCAGGATAGATACATTATGTAGAACTTTATGCACAGAAAAATACGAGAAAATCTACAGAATTTCATGAATGTAAGAATTTCCGAATTGCTCTCAATAGGTAAACTATACAGCTAGTAAATGTAGCTCATTCATTAATTTCATTATCAACTGAATATTTGCAACATTAGGTACAGACGCCAGCACATCAACCTACCCGAAACTGTCAAATTTTCCCAATCAACTTTGAACCTTATGCTTTAGTGATAAAGTTGAAAATCTATTAAAGAAATTTGACAGATTGTAGTAGGTTGATGTGCTGGCGTCTGTACTTTTGTTAAGTGAGCCTGAGTAGGTATGAATGCTAGCATTGCATACTTTTATAGTCTGTTGAAAAACCTGAAGGCCGGATGTATAATTCACATATTAAATAAATGATGTAGACAAACATTATATTTTTCAAAGATCTTTCAAGTTTCTACATCAAAAGTACCAACTACATACTTATAAAATTTGATATTCAAATTCGTTTAAAAATGCTAGGTGAAATGATTATCGAACTGTCACCGGCAAAGCTGTAATAAAATCGATTGCTTTGCATACAATACCGATCGTGATAATTATACCATAGACGTAATACTGTGTACAATTTGGTTAATCTCAAATGTATTGTCCGGAGACACGTGGGTTGGTGTTATTGAAATAATTAAATCCCGAAACGGGGACATTGAATTCATCATTAACTACTGACATAACAAAAGTAAAGCAGCAGTTTATGCTCATACACAGAATACGTAATAATACAAGACTCTCATGTAACAAAATGCATGTACTTTTTTTCGCTTTTCCGGAATTGATCCCATAGTAAACGTGGAGTTCTATGACCCCTTTTCATTAACACCTTCGTCATCTGCCTAGCCTTTCCCAACTATATTGGGGTCGGCTTCCAGTCTAACCGGATGCAGCTGAATACCAGTATTTTACATGGAGCGACTGCCTATCTGACCTCCAGAACCCAGTTACTTGGTAATACGATACCCCTTGGTAAGACTGGTTGACAGGCTTTCGGGTTTCGGACTACCCGTAACGACTGTCAAAGATCCACGAATGACAGTCGGGAACAAACGCTTAACGTGCTTTCCGAGGCACGGAGTGGTCTCGGAATGCAGAGATGGTCACCCATCCACAGACCAACCGCGGCAAGCGTAGCTTAACCTGATCGACCAATCTGTGCGGCTGTTATTATTTAGCCACGTGTGTTTTCATTAACACCTTGTATAGGAATATATATTTTTTTTTTATAAAAGAAAACATTAGTAAGTACATGTTTTCCAGAGAATCAAACATCTTTAACTAAATATTTACAGGAAAGACATTATTTCACATGTATTCATGTATAGAGTAGATACAGGAAATCCATTTGCAAAGGCCACGATATTTACATAACATTTTGTATGTGACTTCCTTGAGACTTTCAAATTCACTTAATATCATGTACTTTCGTAGTTATGCTATGTCCCATGGCTCTGCCTATTTATAAGATGATAAAAATTCTTCTCAGCTTCTTCAAAATCAAGTCACTAGTTTATCCATCCATACAAATAACAAACAGACAAACTAAATGTTTATATATTTTATTTTTTTTAACCAGCCTACGCTGTCCCACTCCTGGGCAAAGGCCTCCCTCCACTCCTTCCATTTTTCGCGAGCCCGAAATGTTTATATTAGTACATAGATAATTAGTACCTATATGGATCTTTGACAGTCGTTACAGGTCGTCAGAAGCCCGAAAGTCTGACAACCAGTCTTACCAAAGGATATCGTATTACCCAGTAAGTGGGTTGTGGAGGTCAGATAGGCAGTCGCTCCATGTAAAATATACTGGTATTCAGCTGCATCCGGTTAGACTGGAAACCGACCCCAACATAGTTGGGAAAAGGCTAGGCAGATGATGATGATGTAGATAATAATTATACACTTTATACAACCCCCATAGTAATATTATAATGCTAATAATATTATAAATGCGAAAATAAGTCCTGTCTGTCTGCCAGTGTGTCTGTTACCTTTTCACACACGTCATGGTGAACAGCGTCATGGTCGAAGCCGTGGACTAATCATATATTTCTTTATGACTAACCATAGAGTTCCTTGAACCTTTGTTGTTTTCACACAGACACTTGTCATATCATTCTCTTAACACATTCTTCAAGTTTAATGAATACATCAATCATCACAGTTTCTAAAGTATGTAAGGCATAACATATATTAAAAACTATCATTTATCTATGGCTGAGATGACAAGTAAAGTTTGTTGAATGGTTCTTGTAAAACAACTTTGTTACCTATGATTTCTTTTTGAAGAATAAGTACTTTGGTTTTATAGGTTTGTCTGGTACTTAATGTTTTTATAGGCTTGTTATTTTTACATATTGATAGTTTAGTTTTTAGTAAAAAGAGAAAGTACATCATATTTGTATGATGTTGAGTAAGAGTTGGAGGGCAATACAACTTTCACTCTGAAAAAGGCTATAAATAAATAAATTTATTAAGACTTGGAATTATGATTACACGCTTATTAATTTTCTTTTCTGTCAAATAAAAAGTATTAAATAAGTCTGTATATTAGTTGTTACAAGAGGGATAAGTAACATTGTTACTCACATCATTCATATACCAGAAAAGTTCAAGAGAATGTTGACATTGCATCTGTGTAAACATAATATTTATACAATGTGGAGACAACAATAAATAAAAATACTGGCATACCAGTCCCCACAGTGTATGTGACTGTGGAATTTTACAAGTAATCTTTTTTTAATTAGTAACACTATTTTGAATATGTAGATTTTGTAATAATTGTTGAATATTAGGTATTTACTTACTTTGTTACTCACATGAGTATGCAAAGTAAAAGTAAGGTATATTTTAGAGCAAATTGGAAAATGTTTGAAATGAAATGAAATTGTGTATTCTGTAAATAGAAAATCGGAATCACTGTAACAACATGTCATATTATTCAAATCAAACAAAAATTGCTAGATGGAGTTAACATACCTATCTGACACTACCCCTGAGAAGAAATGGCGAAATAAACTCAAGGGTCAGTCTCTTTTAAAGTCCAGACATTATCTTGGTCAGATCATGCAAGGATGATGTAGATTATAGTCCGCGCGGTACTAGTTGGCCGCTGAGGTGGGGACAGGAGTGAGGCGGCAGGTCGCAACGCACATACTGAGTAATGCGCCCCCGCCCCTCCGTCCCACCGCTCACATACCTAAGGCGCGGCCAACTAGTTCCGCGCGGACTATAATACCTGAAATGGTATTTTGAGGAAAGAACCACACAGGTTTGAGTGGACCAGTCCAGTCAGTGCAAACATTTGTCAGTAATTGCATAACTCAATGCAGAACTTGAGGAGCTCAACTACTAAGTAACAGTAACTGTTTGTTCAAGGTGTATTTTTATGCTTTATTATAATGCCTCCGCTATAAAATTCATTTTATGAGTATATTAATAATAATTACCTATTAATTTCTTTTACATATTTTTTTATAGATAATATTACATTCAATCAATCTGCCTACCCTTTCCCAACTGTGTTAGGGTCTGGTTCCAGTCTAACCAGATGCAGCTGAAAACCAATATTATACAAAAAGGGACTGCCAATCTGACCTCCACAATCCAGTTACTTGATACCCCTTGGTACAGTCAACAAAAGAGATAAGTATGCAGGATCTTCGGATATAGTTTAGTAAGAAACCGATGGATGTTGTAGACTGAAATTTAATTTGATAAACAAGCTGTTTGTTTTCTATGAATTAAATTAAATTTTATTCGAGAACAACCATTGCTTTCTTACTAAACTTCAACTATATCCTATGATCCTGAATACTTATCTCTTTTTTTGACTGTACAACTGTTTGTCAGATTTCCGGGTTTCTGACTACCAATAACAACTGTCACAGATACATTATGCAATCAAAACAAAATAAATAAAACAAAGCTTACCCTTCTACTAGCGTAGTGTGCTGAATAAGCCACAGATCGCACATGGACCGTGAGATCAAGGAGAAGGCGATGAGTGCCATGAAGCCGCTTTCCTTCGACCACAACGAAGGCATCATGATCTTCCATAGTGCCTTCAGTTCCGCTAGGAACCGTGCATCAACTTGAGCCTTCGGACCTTTTTTGTTTTTCTCTTTTATCATGTATTGTATCTGTTCCTCAGGTGATAATTTGCCTGATTTGACATTTTTGTGTTTGCTGAAATGAGTTAAAAGATGTTTAAAAATTGGAACTAATTAAACAATGGGAATTATAATTACAAAAAAAATTCATTACTTTTCAAATTGAGGATATTTATTATTACTAATATTTAACATTTTTAATTTTATCAGTTAAAGTTTCAGGAAAATATTTTTTGGGAAGACTTAAAAAACAGTTCTCCAAGAACCAGTTTGCAGCAGTTGGCCTAGCATAAGTTTTTCTTTTCTTAATCATAAAATTGAATAAAACGCAGCAATGAATATTTGAACGTAACATAAAGTACTTGATTTTTATTGGCCTATAGCTTGTTGAGAAACAATAACATTTTGTAATGTTTCCACTCTACTTTCGAGATGGATGAGAATACTCATCTAAGGAAAAGTTTAATCATCTTTCAGATAAGTTTTAATAATGTTTTTATTTATTGAATAAAAGAAATGAGAAACAGCAATTTATATTTATGATTAGTGTTCTTGATACAATCAGATATTGAGCGAACTCGGCTAAACTTTTAAAAGTAGAATTTGTTAGTGAGTAGTTTACAATGGACTGTAATCAGTATTACTGTGTATCTCCTTCATTTATAAATATTGACCAATAAAACATTAAACAGGTATAAAGTATATAACTTACCTTGACTTCAGCGAATTCCTGATTACCCAGGCACTTAGCGCTGCAGAGGCTGCTAATGCAATTTTCACATCAGTCCGTGAAGTAATTTTACTAAAATTCGGCGCCATTTCCGAAGTTTACACTGTTAGATTTAATTATAAATCAGCATTTAATTTTTAATGAGCACACACGTAACAATACCACGACCACGAGGACCAACACTCATTACACTTCCTCCGTTGATAAAATAAAATTAAAGCTGTAAAAAAGAATGTGAATCGAAAAGTCGACTGTGTAATGCCAACTGTCAAGTGTCAATGTCAAAATGCTGTCATAGTTTTTCTAGTGATGTGGTAAGTGAGTGATTCACACTATAGTTAGAAAAAAAAATGAAATAGTCGATTACATTTTAGCACTATTTGCAATTTACATGAATCTTTTCCAAGTAAAAGGCAAGGCAAACTGCTCAAAACGAGAATGTATGCAAATATAAATCGTAACGGGTTTGTATTTTTTATCAATTTATTATTCCTTGCACTTAGATCTCTTGACTAATCTAATATGGCAGGCGGCAGCATTACCTGTTGTTAAAAGTAATCATTAAAATTCATTATAATCAGCCTACAATGTTCCCATTGCACTAGGACACAGACCTCCTCTCTGTGAGAGGGAGCAGTAAACCACAAGGCGGGCCCAGCGCCAGATGGTCAATGTCACATGTTATGTTATGTCATTGAGTTTTTGGTCTAGGAAATGCCGGTTTCCTCAGGATGTTTTCAGTGTAAACTACAAAAAGTAAAGTGTGTGTTCGGTACAATATTTGCAACCAAACAGTTCAGCACTTTTGCCTGCGTGAATTTTCATAAATGCATGTATCGTAATTATTACCAGTTAGTACGTATTCGGCTAACAACCGCATAACTCAAACCAAATCATATTTTCGTGCTAATTTAGATGTACCATTAATTAAATATCGCTATCACTAAATTTAATATTATAAAACAAATTCCGCCGCGTGTGTCATAAGTATTGCACTTTTTATGGAAACAGCTGATTCTTATAAAAATAACCGACATAAACTTACAACGCGGGGGGGGGGGGGTCCAGAATCATGTACTTAATCCATGGTAACAGGTTGTGCGCCAATGTCCCTGCCACGCTGTATAGATGATGCTGTATTAAAATGATACAGCATTCCTTTTTACGAGCTTTTATTTTAGTGTTCAGGAATTCAAACAACCTTTTCATCATCAAACGAATTACACACCGATTCTTTTCAAAGTTTACGGAGACTACGCCTACGCCTCGCCTGTACGCGGGTTTACGTTGCAACACAGGCCTACGCCGGTGTCTACGCTGCTACGCGGGCCTACGCCGCGTCTTCGCTGCTACGCAGGGCTACGCCGCGCCTACGACGCTACGCGGGCTAACGTAGCGTCTACGCTGCTACGACGCGTCTATATGATGCTACATCGCGTTTAGGTACGAAATTCGTATTTACCCGACTGCGCCAGCAGGAGGGTTATGTTTTTCGAGAGTATGGATGTATGTATGTTTGTTTGTATAATTGTTTGGCACGCTCTGTGGCCTGAACGGCTCGATGGATTTTAGCTTGAGAGGTGTCGTTAGATTCGTATTGACTGTGAAAGTGACACTGGGTATATCAAAATAAAATAAATCAAAATGGCGGATTTTTAGCGCCATATTATGCCTTCAAAAAAAAATTTTTTTCAAAAACCTATCGGTTGGGGTATCAAATTAAAGGGTTTTAAAAGGTGATTACAAAAATATATACAACTTATATGGTTAAAAGTAATTCAAAGTGACAAATCGTAAAAAACACGTATCAAGAACTAAATCGTCTGCGAAATCTTTCACATATTTTGTAAACTAAAAAGCTGGAAATAAAAAAAATGAATTAAAAAAATTAAAAAACCCCACTGCAACCTTATACTAAAACTAACTGAAAAGCTAAAAACAAGCCCATTTTAAATTAAATATAAGTTGGAAGCAGGCGGGACCCATTTGAGTTTGAAACTATAATAATGGTATGGGCACCGCCTGCTTCCAACTTTTATTTAATTTAAAATGGGCTTGTTTTTAGCTTTTCAGTTAGTTTTAGTATAAGGTTGCAGTCGGGTTTTTTAATTTTTTTAATTACTTTTTTTTATTTTATTCTTTGCTTAGGTTTTGTTCATCGTAATTTACAATTAATAAAACCTAAGCAATGACACCCAATAATACGGTGATCATTGCCGAATTATAAGGTTCTGTAGGTATCCAAAGGTCGGGTGAAAACGGGACCCTATTCAAAATAAAAAATAAATCAAAATCGAAAGTCATTTATTCAAACTAGGCTGAGAATCAGCACTTTTCGAACGTCAAAATTACAAAAGACAGTCCCCCAAAACGCCCGCCCTTCACCACTTCCTAGTGCTTTCGCTGGGGAGAAGAAGTAGCGGAACAAACTATTAAACGGGACTCTTCAAATCAAATATCGAGCTAAATGAAAACTATAACCGACGGAACAAGAATAGATTAATACTATCCATCACCCATCACAAACTTAAAAGTTATCGTTAAAAGCCCATACAATAAACTATTTAATAAGCTACCGGAAAGTTTAAAATTCCTACCAAATGACTCAATTTTCTCGAAACAGTTGAAATCTTTGCTAATAAAGAAAGGCTACTATACCGTTGAAGAATTTAAAACTGACTTGTGAATCGATCGACCTTGTAATAATATGCTCGACGTAAATGTAAATGAACGAATTGATAGTTACCTAATGATTAATATTAAAATAAAATGTACTTAATATTTCTTTGTAATTATGTTTAAATTGTAATGTTTAGTATAAAGTAAATTGTAATAATTAGAATCAATATTATAATATTATGTAATTTGATATATAAAATTTGCAATGCCCTCCGGTTTCACGGTGTCGTGTGAATGCATGCCTACTAACCAGTGTTTTACATGTTAGCAAATAAATAAAAAATATTAGGTACTTCTGTCGGTCCGTACGTCCGTCTGTACTGGTTATAAATTTTTATCCGCAGTAGCCAGTTGACATTTTTGCAGAGTGATGTTATTATGGTAGTTTTGGTGGTACAGAACCCTGAGTACGCGGGTTATTCGCTACAAGCTTTACAAAACAGGGCAATGAATGAAACTTAATATTTTGTGAATCATCGATGTATGTTGCAGGTACACAGTCTATATCTACGGAATGTTGACGCAGTACCACAGAATAACTAATAGTACTAAAGGCAGTACAATATTAAACTTTGAATAAGAGATTATGTATGCGAGAGTTGTCATATAACGTTTACGAGGCAACTCACTGATACATTCTAAGAAATAGGTAATTGCAAGACCATAATATGCATGAAGTTTATTAGTATTTAGATAGGATTCTTCATAATAGTTGGAGCAATTGTAATAAGGATATGATTTACGATTTGTCTAGTTTTATAAACTTGTTAGTTTTGGCTAACTTGTTGGTTTTGGTTTTGGCTTTGTGTGTCTATTGTATGTTGTGTAACATTGTTGAACTTAGGGAAAATAGGTGCCGCAAGTTATTTTTTAAAGGCTTTCACGACTTGAGATAATTATACCCTCCCCATGAGCGAAAACCTAGACCTGCGCCTGCTATAAACCTACCTAATATAAAATTAAGTGACTGGTAATTAGTTATTGCCGAGATTTATTCGAAAGGTACAATTAAGTATTGAAAAAGGTCTGATATTATAATATCAGACGTTTTTCTATGATTGATTCAACGTGTGGGCGGGGTTGCAGCAGCGTTATTACGTTATTGCAATTTTGCTTACATGACAGGTGATTTTATTTTATTTGTGTAAAGGAATAGACATTGTAACTTATAACATCGCCTTGGATGATTCTGTAAAGGTGTTATAATTGTTTACAGATAGACTCTTCTATGCACCATAACAAAGAAAAACATGGTGTGTGTATTAATTACTTCTTAACTTCTTATGTGTGTAATTTGATGGTTTCTGTTTCTATGTATATGGTGTACAGAACCTACTTATATGCATACCTACAAAGAGAGAGATTCTATCGATCTATGTGTTTGTGTTGATTCCTGATTTTCTTAGGGATGGTTATTAAGATGGTAAAAATTGTGTGATTGTATGTACCTATTAGTAATACGGAGAGTTGTTTTGGTCAAAAGAGATTGGTGTGTTAAAGGCAAATAAAAACAAAAAGATAAGTTTTCATTATAAAAATAATATATTTTTTTATTTTTCAGCACATGATCTTTTTAACATAACTTAAAATTACAATAATTTAACTTACATTCTAGGTCATATTTACAATGCTTTCACTATATTTGGAAATGTATGTCTGGTGGGACTAGAGATCGGTTCTTAATTTCACTGAGTTTCTAGGAACACTAAGAACTTTAGTTTCTGAAGATATTTTCACTAAAGTGGGCACTTAGTCGACTTCTTCAACGGTGGGCCCTTTGTTTCCTTGCTGTCTGTACTGTTGTCCTGCACCCGCATCAGCAGCGCCGGCTCCGTGCATCTTGCTCATGATGGGCGAGCAAGCACGTTGTAGGTCCTTCAATCTATGCTCAAACTCATCCTTCTCAGCGAGCGTGTTGTTATCAAGCCACTTCAGCGCTTCATCGCACTGGCTTCGTGCTTCCTGCTTGTCTTGTTCGCTCAACTTGTCACCAGCTTCATCCAGCGCTTGTTTCACGCTGAAGATGTATGACTCGAACTGGTTTCGAACTGACACCCTTTCTCGTTGGCGTTCGTCCTCTTCTTTGTAACGCTCGGCTTCCGATAACATGCGATCGATCTCGGCCTGTGAGAGGCGGCCCTTGTCATTCTTAATGACAATGTTCTTGCTGCGACCGGTGCTGTTTTCTTTTGCGGATACGTTGAGGATGCCGTTTGCGTCTAAGTCGAAGGTGACGTCAATTTTCGGCACTCCGCGAGGCGCTGGTGGGATATCAGTCAGGTCGAAGCGGCCGAGTAGGTTGTTATCCTTCGTCATAGCTCGCTCGCCCTCGTACACTTGGATGGTGACAGCCGGTTGGTTGTCCGAGTAGGTGGTGAACGTCTGCGACTGCTTGCAAGGGATTCTAGCGTTGCGCTCGATGATCTTGGTCATGACGCCGCCGGCTGTTTCAATGCCGAGTGACAGAGCAGCCACGTCCACCAACAGCACGTCTTGGATCTTGGAGTGCTGCTCTCCGCTCAGTATAGCTGCTTGCACTGCCGCACCGTAGGCAACTGCCTCGTCCGGGTTAATAGACAGGTTCAATTGCTTGCCACAGAAGAAGTTCTGCAGCATGCTCTGAATCTTGGGGATACGAGTGGAGCCGCCGACCAGTACAACATCATGAATGGAGCTCTTGTCTAGTTTCGCATCTTTAAGGGCCTTTTCAACTGGTTCCAAGGTGCCGCGGAACAGGTCTGCGTTCAGCTCTTCGAAACGTGCGCGAGTGATTCGCGTGTAGAAGTCCATGCCTTCGTACAGCGCGTCGATCTCAATGGTTGCTTCTGTGCTTGATGATAAAGTGCGCTTAGCACGCTCAGCTGCCGTGCGTAGTCTGCGTAAGGCACGCGAGTTGTTTCGCATATCCTTCTTGTACTTGCGCTTGAACTCGTCGGCGAGGAAGTTGACGAGTCTGTTGTCGAAGTCCTCACCTCCCAGGTGTGTGTCGCCGGCGGTCGCCCTTACTTCAAATAGAGAGCCTTCGTCGATGGTCAGGATGGACACGTCAAACGTGCCACCACCCAAGTCGAAGATGAGTACATTGCGTTCGCCTTTAAGGTTCTTGTCGAGTCCGTAAGCGAGAGCGGCGGCTGTTGGCTCGTTGATGATCCTCAGCACGTTAAGTCCAGCGATAGCTCCGGCGTCCTTGGTGGCCTGTCGCTGTGAGTCGTTGAAGTAAGCTGGGACTGTGATGACTGCGTCACGCACTGTGGTGCCGAGGTATGCTTCCGCAGTCTCCTTCATTTTCGTCAGCACCATGCTGCTGATCTCTTCCGGTGCAAAAGTTTTCTTTTCTCCCTTGAAATCGACTTGTATCTTAGGCTTGCCGCAGTCATTGACAACTCTGAAGGGCCAATGCTGCATGTCCTGTTGAATCTTCGGGTCGTCGAACTTGCGGCCGATGAGTCGTTTGGCATCAAATACTGTGTTGTTGGGGTTGAGGGCGACCTGGTTCTTCGCGGCATCGCCGATGAGCCGCTCCGTATCTGTAAACGCGACGTATGATGGAGTGGTGCGGTTGCCCTGGTCGTTGGCGATGATCTCCACATTCCCGTGCTGCCACACTCCGACGCACGAGTAGGTAGTACCAAGATCAATTCCGATGGCTGGCATTTTCACTTGTATATTCTTCTTCTTATAAAACTTGAATAGTAAACTCGATGATAATTCACTTGTAGATATTTCTTCACTTCACTACGTAAACTTTGTTCGGTAGTATTACCGCTCTTGGAGTTCTCTTCGCTTGTTTGTGTTTTCAAATACTGAATGCATTGCCGCGCTCGTCGGCCCCTTATATACTGGGCCAATAGCGTTGAAGAACAATCTAGAATGTGCTCGATGCTCCAATCAGAATCGTTCCATGAAAGAATTTTCTAGAAGTTTTATTTCTGTCGACCAATCAGCGTCCGAGAGAGGGATAGAATGATGTCATTAAGAGTGAGTAAGCAATAAATGGTAATACCAGCTGATAAAAACTCCCTGTTAACGTGGTAAACTGTGGTAAATTCGTGTTAGATGTTAGCTTGGGCTTGAATTCGTCGTGTTTTATGTTATTGTATTTTATGGTCAAATAGTGTTTAATTGCTTATTAGCATTAGATACATTTATGTGCAATAATTACTGAAGTTAGTGAAAACACTTAAAAAATTAGGTAAATAGCGAATATTATGACAAACTATACTTACATAACAATGAAACCAAAACGTAACATCACGCATGTAATCCCTGAAGACTTATGCAGAGGTGTACGTCTATAGTACACGCACATTGTACCAGTTTTGTTTAACCGCCATGAAATGGGGGGCGAGCCTATTGCCATCAACCGGGCACAAATCCAGAATCCAGCTGCTACTGATATACATAATAATATGTAGGTATTTTAATAATGCATAGGTATTCCATTATTTTTGTTTTGCTATGAGCTATTACAATATTTTGTAATAGTGAAAAAACTCTACCGTACTCTACTTACTCTAAATCTACGAGTATTAATGTTTATGTTAATATACTTGAAAAAAATAGAAAAGGTATACCTACATATGAATAATATCAGGATTTCATAAAGACTAGTGTTGAGCGTATTGAGGATTTCTCTGCAGCGACAGAATCCTACTGAATGCTGATAGGTACAACCTTGAAATTACGTTGACAAATTATCAAATCGTAGCCCATGTGGTGTTTATTTATTACAATATGCGCTTACCTGAGCTCTTTGTACCTGTTTTAAGCCTACGGTAATATGGCTTCATCTTAAAGGCATGAGAATAAAACTAAATACTTATCTTATAATATTTAACAGTTTACTGGTAAATCGAATCAGCTCTTTAGTTTGGAAGGCCATTAACGCAACAGAGGTCAGCTTTTATCATTTGGTAACCTAGGCTATAATAGGACTATTCTCCGATTTGACCTTTAGTATTATAAGTTGATCGAAATTAATACTTAAACGTAAACTGCGGGGTAATTGCGTAACACATTATGAGTTTCATTTTGATAGTTCAACAACATTCATTGCGTTATTTAAGTTGTTGAAGAAAAAAATTTTTGAACTTAGGAGGCAATGGATTAGCAATATCCTTCAAAATGATTCAGATGGAAAGTGTGTTACGCAATTAGGGTGCTAGTAATGACAAATTGTGAATTAAGTTTACGATAAAACTTAAGCAGGCATTAGGCGTGGTCATCGCAAAATTTTCCACTAGGGGAAATCAAGCACGAACCCTGCCAACACCGGCTGGGTTTATTGATTCTAGAACATTCCTAAGTATATTGCCATCTCGCAATTTCTATCTTTTTTCTCTTTCATCCTCGGTGGCTCTGCGGACATTTGTTCTGGAAAATAAAATCAATACATATCGTCATCTCGTTCTTTCTAGTCATGCCATCTCTTACTATGCGGCAAAGAACATTCTAGAACGGTTACCCGGCTATTCAGAGTGTTTGTATGTTTCCACGAACCAGCGTAGTGTTATCGGGCCTTTCAATCTTGGCGGCATAGTAAAGTGGGCTGAGGGGACTGCATGTGAAGCAATGGCTATATAAACTGAAACGCGGGGGGGTTTCTTTGAGATACCTTTTCCAAGTCTAGTGGTGAGGTTCGGTTTAAACCATGTATTTTAGGATTGAGTAGTGGTAGGACCAGCCAGGCCCTTTAAAATGTAGGCATATACCGAGTAACAAAATAGTTTTAAAAATGTATATTAATGTACGGAGTATAGCTAAAGAGGTGGCAAGTCCCGTTAGCACATAAAATGGCGGAGTCGTCGCCCGGTTGACGAGTACTGCGTAGTTCCTCTTATTTTCGATTGTATAAAGCAGGGGAAGACGTTTTTTTAAGGATAAGATGTAAGGTAAGGTATTATTTTATTATATTTTTGTTTTTATTAGGTAAAGTTTTGCATAATATTGGCAGGAATTGGTTTTCTTTGAAATTGCGTCTCAGAACGCCATGATGTGGTTGTGTTATATTTTTTCTTTTTGATTTCGTTTTAATTCTTTCTAATGTGTCGTTTTAAAGTTATATTTTACGTGTTACATGATTAATATAAGTGTTTTATCGAATATTTCGATGTAGGATCAGTTAAAGCCGGTGTTTTATATTTGCCGACATACCTAGGTGTCCAAAATGGCGTCTTATTTGACCTTCATTTCGTTTGTTTATTGTGAATGTTATTTAATCGCTTATCGACTCTACCCCAGCTGATATTTGTTTTAGCAATTATTATGAGTTGATAATGGAATTTTTCATGTTACTTAGTGAAATAGTTATATCTCAGATAACTATTCGGTTTAAATATTATAATACTTAATTACCTACTAAATGCCTAGGTGGTTTCAGTTTTTGTAGGAAATTACGCATAAAAAATATCCTTGCTTGATTATTGCTGATATTTTTCAGCCGCCCAACCGACCCTTTTGTCGGGGAGGCTAATTTAGGAAAAAAAGATACAGGACAGACCTACACTATGAACGAAATTATTTTTTAATGTAAATAACTAAACTTCAAGAATATAAATTTTAATAAATAAGTACATCGTTTAGTATGTCACGAAAATCGGAATTAAATTGACGGAAGGTGTTGTCTCAATATGAGACTTAAAACGAAACGTAAGTAGGAACAATTAATTTTATTAAGGCATATAAAAACGGAAATAGGTACTTATTCGGTGCAAATAAATTAAGATTAAGCCAATGTTACAATAAACTCTGGTATCACGTTTTCAATTAAGTAGGTAAGTACCTACCTAAATTATTTTACGAGTCATACCGCAAATGAAATTACCACTAGCTAAAAGTGCAATGAAAAATATTCTCTTGAATAACATAATTATTTTGTCGGAGACGACATGAAAATATTATAAATTCACAAGCATCTATGTTATGCTCTGCACTAACCCGACACTTCAGTATTTACCGAAAGTTAATATCGATTATTCGGTTCTGTTATAATAATATTAAATAAATACATTATAATCATGAAAATAAGCCACGGTTATCTAAAAAAAAATTACATGAAAAAAAAAAACGTTAATTTCAGTTTCCCTTGAGGAACAGCCGTGTGTAATTATTACAAATTATTAATACTACTTATTATATTCTGTGTATTAAAATGAACTATAGCAACATAATAATATGTGTAATACCTATTTTGAACCAAAAGGGTGACGTCATCCTGCGCAGGGCGGGGCCCATCCGCGCAGCTGCAGGGGTCTATAGAATTAATGTTGACGTAGGTCGGTAAAACAGCTGGACCCGAACCAGAATGTATTACTATTTTAAGTCTATAGTTACCTACTTACCTACCCGTGACAAAGCTATTGTTAGGATTAGGTGTTCAATACGGAGCTCATTATTTTGCGGAGAAAGGGAATTAGACAATAATTCGAAAAGGGTCTCGGAGATTCTAAAATGGCCTCGGGTCCAAAAAGTTGGAACATTTAAATTAAAAATGTTAGAAGAAAGGCGGAATAATTTCAAAGATGAGATAAGTAGTCTATTTTAGATACTTTAGTATTAGGTACATATTTTAACCGGTCAAGCGTCGCGGTTCGCCGATCGGCGACGAAACAATAGAAAATCAATTGTGTCTCATTAGCGGTGCTTGACAGATTAATTGCGCAACTATGGCAGTTAAGGAAATGCCAATGCTGTAGGTCGGTACTGGAACGTACCTGTGTGCCTCAGATGTGTGATTTAGGTTTGTAGAAAGGAACGTTTTAGAAAGAAGTATCCAAAAATGGGAAAGAAATAGTACAGAGTGCTTTCAGAAGCAAAGAAACCGAAACTTTGCAAGCAGAATAGGTCATTCTAATTGCAAATATGTAGAACTGGCAATAAACTAATAGATCTATTTATGTCATTACAGAGATTGGTTAATAGAAGTAGAATTAATTTGAGAAGCACCTAGTAGTGTTTTGTCTATCAATAGAATATTTTAGTGGAATAGAGAGAACAAAATCTTAATAAATTTCGTTCTAGTCGTGGTAGAACAGCTAGCATCGCTTGAGATTTAATTTTAAGTAGACTACTACTCAGTACCTGCGACGAAGGTATTGTCAGGATTAGAAAAGTGTTTGGGAAAGACCCTTGTGATCCAAAATTGGGAAGAAACAGTACCTAAAGAGTACTTTTAGTAACAAGTATACTGAAATATTTAAAAGTAAGTATAAATCGTTTATTTCAACATTCAAAATTACAATATGGAGGTATCATTGGTCCAAAACTAGACAGCCTGTATCTTGGGCACCATTACATAGGCAAAACATTTTTATCATTTTGAACATAAAGTAAATTTAAAGTTTAAATTGCCTCATCGAGACTACAAAACTAAATATAAAAAAAAAATAGGAAGCCGTACCTATAATTTTAAAGATTAAGATAACTCCAAAAAAATAGACAAAGAAACAGTAGAATTGAGGGGAGAAGAATTTGTGTTCTCTTAGTTATAGAAGATCACTTTTGATGGTAGCTTTACGCGGTAAAGCATCTGGAATCATACCAGATTTTATTTCAAGTTAAGACACTTAGGTAGGTACATGTAACAAAGCATTTGTACGTATTGTCAGGATTAGAAAGGTGTTGCGAGAAATCCCGTTATCTCAAGTACCAAAGGTTAAATAAATAAGTTCATTTAAGTAAGGTTGAAAGGAGGACGAAGGTTTTTATTTCTACATTTATATCTGTCATTTTTATGGGGTGCATAATAAAGAGTATTCGATCTATCTAACTATCTAAGGAAAGGAGCATATGGTACATTGACTCAGGTGTGATTAGGTAAAAGTATAGGAAGTTTCAAATAAAACTGTTGAATAAACTTTATACCTAGCTCAGATTTTATGAAATTAATAAGGTTACACGTCATTTGTTTCCTTAATGTACCTATCATTTTAATTATCCTTTGAAGAAGTTATCGTTAGGATTAGGAAAGTGTTTTAGCAGAATTCAGTGGTGGTTACAAAATGGCGTCATTGCGTAGGAAACTAGAATAGGGTTATTAAGAGTGGTTTCAGAATAGCGTTTCTCCTGCGCATAAAGTTCTGGAACCGTTTAAAACCGCAAACATTTTGTTCATCAAGTTTCGTTTTATATTTTTGGCGCATACGTAAGTTAATTAAAGTATTTACGATGCGATTATAAAAGTATTTGAAAAGGAACCCACTGGTATCGGTTGCGTAGGAAACTGTATGATAGGGGGAAACTAAAAGCGGTTTCAGACTAGCGTTTCTTCTGCGCGTAAAGTCTGGAACCGTGTGTCACTCCTCCAAAGCAATGCTTTAATTTATCATGTGTATTTTTGGCGTATGCGCAAGTTAATTTAAGTATTTACGATGCGATTATAAAAGTATTTGAAAAGGAACCCACTGGTTTCGGTTGCGTAGGAAATTGTATGATAGGGGCGAAACTAAGAGCGGTTTCAGACTAGCGTTTCTTCTGCGCGTAAAGTCTGGAACCAACCGTGTGACTCTTCACCAAACAATGCTTTTATTTATCAAGCGTTTTATATTTTGGCGCATACGCAAGTTAATTTAGGTATTTACGATGCGATTATAAAAGTATTTGAAAAGGAACCCACTGGTTTCGGTTGCGTAGGAAACTGTATGAACTGTAACTAAGAGCGGTTTCAGACTAGCGTTTCTTCTGCGCGTAAAGTCTGGAACCGTGAAACTAACACTCCTAACCTTTTATTCATCAAGCGTTTTATATTTTTTGGCGCATACGCAAGTTAATTTAAGTACGAGTATTTACGATGCGATTATAAAAGTATTTGAAAAGGAACCCACTGGTTTCGGTTGCGTAGGAAATTGTATGATAGGGGGGAAACTAAGAGCGGTTTCAGACTAGCGTTTCTTCTGCGCGTAAAGTCTGGAACCAATCGTGTGATTCAACACCAAACAATGCTTTTATTTATCAAGCGTTTTATATTTTTGGCGGATACGCAAGTTAATTTAGGTATTTACGATGCGATTATAAAAGTATTTGAAAAGGAACCCACTGGTTTCGGTTGCGTAGGAAACTGTATGAACTGTAACTAAGAGCGGTTTCAGACTAGCGTTTCTTCTGCGCGTAAAGTCTGGAACCGTGTAACTAACACTCCTAACCTTTTATACATCAAGCGTTTTATTTTTTTGGCGCATACGCAAGTTATTTTAAGTATTTACGATGCGATTATAAAAATATTTGAAAAGGAACCCACTGGTTTCGGTTGCGTAGGAAACTGTATGAACTGTAACTAAGAGCGGTTTCAGACTAGCGTTTCTTCTGCACGTAAAGTCTGGTACTCCTGAGCTAAGTTAAAAGCTAAACCCACTGTGGTTTCTGTTGCGTAGGAAACGGTAGGATAGGGGGGAAACTAAGGGCGGTTTCAGACTGGCGTTCCTCTTGCGCGTAAAGTCTGGTACCCCTGAGCTAAGTTAAAAGCTATGGTTAAATGTTACGATTACGAGAACGTGGCACACAAAATACAGAGAGTACAGAAGTCAATCTACATATAAAGTGCGCTCGAGCAACGCACACATAGACACCGCTCACGGACACGATATCTCGGAACGGTTGGAAACAGTGCGAGCGCGAGTGCCATCCGCTTGAGACACTCGTCTGTGAAGTGCAAAAATGGAGCAACAAAAAAAAAGTTATTAACTGTTCAGTGGACGGTTGTTTAAATTCAACATTAAACGGTGAGGTGTCGTTTTTTAAGCTACTAGTTGTTTCAGAGAGGTAAATAGGTATTGGCTTGTATTTCGATGGTTCGCTTTAACGTAACACAGAATAGTTAGGTAGGTAGGTAAGCGCCCCGGCCCCCGGGCCCGCGCCGTAAAAGCGAATTTATTGTAGTACCAATAAGCTAAAAAAATACGCTCATCTTCCTCATTATAAACAGTTAAGATAGAAATGCTCGGCAAGCCGGCCGCCCTCGTAGCCGCGGCCGCCGATCATAACTATTAAGAGTCGATATCCGTGGTGTAGATATTGTGTTGTTTTTAGTGCCATTTGATAGGTTTAGGTCTAAAACGGATAGGGCAAAATAAATTGTGTAAATAGGGTAGTCACAACTAGATTACGAGTGCCATTACCACGCGGCCACGATAGGTTTTTGTGGATAAGCCAAAGTTGACTCCTTAGCGCGACCGCCGAGCGTAGGTATGAAAAGTAATATACTTACATACATGTGATCGACTTCTGTACTGTCTGTACTTTGTGTGTCGCGCAATGCAGTGTTTTTTAAGTTTAAATTTTGTGATGTATTTTATTATATACATATATATGATTTTGAAGGTTTTTTTAGTCATTGAAATACCTACGTTATTTTAAATTTATTTAAGAAATTACCTTTTTCATATACAATGATTAGCAATTCTAAGATTCTAGTCAACGATTTGACATTAATTTGTATTTGGTATTTTTATAATTTCCTAATAAAAATAATATTTTAAATATATAGTAAAAAACGTATTAATGTACTAATTACCCATATTTGCAACGTTATAAATAATTTGATTTGAATTCTTTGTTCGTTTCAAGAACATGAGGGTAGGAATTTGTACTTCAGAATATAATTGTTATTATGAGGGATTTGGAACGACAAATTTTTCCACGGTAGATATTAATTATTTTCAAATTACTCACAGGAATTTTCCGAAGACAATTAAATAATAAGTATTTATATGTATAGTATGTTTTGTTGACTATTAATAGCAGGTGTTGATACTATTTATATATATATTTGAAAATAATATAATTAACCAATACAAGGATGTGGTAACCTAATTAATTGCGCAGTTGTATTCGTATACTTATGTTTTCCTCAATTATAATTCTATTGCATTATGTTTTTGTTGATAAACATTTTTAATCAAAGTTATTTATACTTGATGACTTTGTTATACTCTTAAACATTATTTAAGCATATGGGTCCTGTTCATTTTCAACATTATCAGTGCCCTTGTTATTGAAACATTTAAAGCTCACATTGACTTAAATATTTAAATCAGAAGTAGTTTTGCCATGATTGTACATATATGACATTAACATGTTCCTGAAGAATCATTAACAATTGTACAGAATCAAATGTATATCACATATTAATTATTAGGGCTAGTTGTTCGTTAATAATTATTAAGAAGTTTGCTTGATCAAATAACATACTGTACTTTATCATATTTAACACAAAATTGAGCATTTGCTTTCGGACTTTTTCGTTTATCACTTAAAATGCATTTGGGATTTGTGTGATCTGATTACAAATAGAAACTTAGAAGCGTTGCTTGGGACTGTTGCACCATTTGCACTGATGTAGCTATCTTTGGCTCACCATTTTAATTAGTAGGTAGGTCCAATTGCGTTGTACACGTCACTAATACAAAGCAATCCTTGAGAGGATTCCAATCCCCAGTGAATGTTACGTTAAGCTGATCACGAGTTTGTGTTGTGTGTCGTAAAGTTAACTAGTTTCTCGTTGAGCACTCCATTTTATTCTTGTCTTGCATTCATTGTAAGCTTGAGGTTTTTCTTAACCTATTGTTTAACGATATCTATGTTTTTAGCTTTGTTTAAAGCTTTGCGTACCTATTTATTTAATACTTCGTTTGCGTTCTTTTTGATTAAAAATAGATCTCGTATGGTGTTAGCTAGTAATTTGTAATGTTTCGTGTTAACAGAGTCGAATTTAAAGTGTTGAATTTATTATTTTTTCGTGCAATGACAATAAACAGTAAATATCTATGTAGGAATCGTGTTCAAAGGCACTAGTTTGAAGCCGTAAAATACTTGGCTGTTATAAAACAAAGTTGTGTTACAAGAAACCATAAAATTACGAAATACTAAAAACCTGAAGAAAAAAGTTTAAACCTAAAATAGCTAGACAAGTTTTTTTACTTGTTTCGTCACTGAAACTGTTCATGTGACCTCCTCTTAAATGTACACACTGATAAAGTGGATATAATAAGATTTAAATTAAAAATATTAATTATACCGAACTTAATTTAAATAATTTAGGATAAGCTAGCAGGGATAACTTTAACGAACTAAGTGCATATATATTCAGTGTTTATGTTCAATAAGGTAGGTAGTATATAGGCTGATGTGTAAAAAATGTAAACAGGAGTCAGAGCATGACAGCACGTAACAAGCTAGGATAAATTAATATGGTGAGTTGGTGAAGGCAGCAAACATAATATATAAATTAATAAAGATGATACGAAAAAAGCAGGCGTCAAGATTTAAAAGTGTCACGAAAAGTGATCTAACATTTAAACAATACCAAAAACAAAAATCAAATTCAGCAGGAGCAATTTATATTCATATTTTAAAACATTCAGTGTTTGTTAAAGTATCGTGATTGCTTTTAGTTTTTGTGGTTGGTTTTATGTGAAATCTATTTTTATTAACTACAATACCTGTAGGCATACAGTCTATCTTTCAAAGTGTAGTAGTTTCTGCTTAGCTTCCCAAGTGTTTGTGAGATTCCCCATAGTGAAGAGGTGTGGAGTGAAATTTCAGAATATAGGTAGAAATTGTGGCGGATGTTTGCAAAATTCTAAATCTATCCATGTTTTCTTGTTTTTCAATGTGAAGTGCATGTGGGTGATGTGTAGTGATGTCTTGTCATTTTATTATGTATTTACCAACGAGTAAATAAAGATTACCACGGAGCTTGCTTTTCATCGACACCTTCTGAATATTACGACGGTTTAGGCTTCAAATTGATTGCATGGGGCTAGTAACAATTTGCTAGAAGTATTTTCTATTCGTACGTGCCTTAAATTTGGAATTTTGCATGTGTCATGAAATTAACAAGTGATTGGGAATATGTTGAACGAATTTTTATGTGAGCTGTAGGTATGTACCCTTCATAAGTTTATGGGCATTTTCATTTTAAATGGCGCAGGTTTTAAAAAACAACCTTTTATTATTTAAAACAATAATAATTTAAAAGGTTGTTTTTTTTGAACACTTTGAATTTTGAATTATTGTAAAAAATATATTTATGTTATGATTAAATGTAATAATTAAGTGCAGAAATGTGTATTTTATTTTCTAAAATTATTTTTTTAAAGTAAGTCAGGCTAAATATGTCTTTTTAGTAACAAAAATCAAATCGCGATAACAAATAAACTGCTGGAAATTAAATGAGAAAAACGCTCAGTATAAGTTTATGATATCAATTAATGAAATTAAATATTACTACTTAGTCAATAGATATTTATCTTTATTTAAAATTTCAACAATTTGGTCTGTATCGTAACATTTTGACCAAATGCAAGTTTTAATTTTCGTGTAACTTATTTTTTTTTTACCAATAAAACAAATCCATCTATATATAAATATACCTTCAGTGCACATACGCTTTTTCTTAAAAAAAATGTTTCCAAATTTTTTTTTTATAATTTTATTGTCATGGGACAACCGAAAAACCACCTGCGCCATTTAAAATGAAAACGCCCTTATACCTTAGGACACCTTAACCAAGCCTTTTTTTATTTATTATCATACTACATTCAAAAGACTATTGGAAATAATTGTGGCGTTGTTTTGAATAATTGCACGCGTCTCATAATACGTTATAATAAAAATAATTTGTGGAGATCACAAATAACCATTGAAAATTACAAATGCTATTGAAGTTGTTGTACTTAGCACAGCAAATTGTGAAGACAATAAAGCTATAGAAGCATACGTCACCATTAATGAAATCGTAGAGGAAAAGAACAATAGACCTGATATAGATCAACAGATGCCACACGGCTATTATAGTAACAACAAAGAAAAGTTTGATCAACATAGTATTGTTTTTGAAGAACAATGAAGTTAAGCAAGTGATTCGTATCGTATCGTCAATAGTTATCGAAAATAGAAAAGCGAGACAGTAGATTACTGTAGTCTATATTGAAATAGCTAAACTTCATAAAAATCAATTAAGCAGCAACAGCTGTAGAGAAGGATATAAAATATAATACACATGGTAGAATAGTGAAACTATATACTTTAATCATTAATTGATAACACGATGAAAGATAACGATAAACACGAACTAATTAAGGTTGCTTATAACCGACTTATTTCAATTATATTCCGCACGAATTGCAAAGAAATCGAGATGCATTCTAAAATGTAAAATATAAATCACTGGAGTACGAATAATTTATTTTGTAAGCGTTGTAATCTCAGACAGTCTCAATTTTGCAATATCGGCATTGAAAAATAAAGAGAAGGCAATCAAATAAGAATGGAAATTAAAGAATTAAACACAGATTGGTAAATGGAAAGTTACTATAGACATAAATTGAAAACTGAAAGCTACTGGAGAGAGAGAGAGAAAGGATTAAGGCTCGAAAATTTTCAATATGAGCTAGGATATGTATAAATAAATGATAGAACTCATTTATTTAACAGTTAAGTACTTATATGACTTATAAAAGCTTTGAAAGCTATGCAATATGTAATGCCTACTTACGAGTATGAGCAAATTAAACAAAAATTGAAGTCTGATGAAAGTTAGAAATAAGAATCTAATATAGCTAGAAAATAACAACGATAAGCAAAAGAAGCTCTACATAGCATTAGGTTTGAATATTGTACATATAATGGTAACCAACCCAAGAGGTTTTCAAACAGAATGCCTACTTAGAACGGAATTTGGAATTATAGTTTCAATAATATATTCGATATAAACAAGAGATCAATAAAATTGACTTAAAATTAATGAATTCAATGACAATAAACCTTGAATACTAAAATTATGAACTCATGTTTTACGGATTATAAAACGTGGAAAACAGACATTTACGATTCTTTATTGCTACTCGTGTGAAGATCATTATTAAAGATGAGGAATATTGCGTTTTGCACAGATTGCAAATAATCAAGCGGTTACGTTTTCATTAATTCTTGGAACCAATTTTATGGTAAGCCATATCTCATTTGTTGATGAAGATTTTGTTTGCAGAGATGAAAATCCTTTGTGATTTGATGACTGGTCTCTAAGAAGAGTTTTTAAACAACAATGATTATGAATCAAACCGTGATGGATTTTTAAATCCGTGAAATAATGTTTAGTGCTGATTAATCAAGACAACTTGCAAAATTATTTCAGAAAGTTTTCTGAATATGTTTCGCAGTTTAAACCGATACAATAAGACCAAACTACTGAATCGGTTCAAACTGGACCAAATATTCGTAGAATGAAACTACTTATCGTAGAAACAAGCTATAGGTACTGTTCATGTAGAATAAAAGTGTAAGGCAAAGCAATCAAGACATTAACCATTACCTATCGATTATATTTGATCATATGTAAATGTGGTTTTCAGTCTATAAATAATTTTATGATTATAAAAGCTGTACTCGAAAAACTGTAGACCAATTGTTTTATGAATATTAAATTTAAGAGAAATTGAATATTGCAGACTGTGGTGCAAGGAGCGAAATAATATTGTTACAAAATGCTTGCTAATATAATCGTCATTATATCGAAACATAACAAAGAAAACATCGCCAAATACCATATTTGTCAGGTTAAAAAATAAAGACAAATCTATTTTACCAGAGAAGCACTACTTACTGATGCTTACAACGAAAACTATGTTACGGAATGTTAAAATTAAGATTAAGTCTGCAGTTCTGCTCAAGGACATAGTCTCTGCCGTTGAAAAATATGATGCAATTACGATTGTATGTCAGCATTATTACTTTTGTTAGCTGCTGGATAACTTATAACCAAAACAACGTACAAATAACAAGTTTAAATTAATAGTAGATTGGAAGAACGGACTTGACTGTCGAGAAATGTATTCGGTTCGAATAAGCTAAAATTGCTAAGACTAAGGAAGAGAAGAAGACATCTCAATCTAATTATGTTATATAAAATCTAATTATGTTATTTTTTTGTCGTGCTCGTTATTATTTATTGTTATTTTATAAATAATTTTAACTATTTATTTTTAACATGAGCTAGGAAGAAATAAGAGTTTGACAAAATCTATATATTATAGAAAACACGGGAGCACCAATATGAAATATAAATTGATTTCAATATCATCAAATGTAAAGCGGAAATGCGAAACGGATTTTTAAAACAATAAACATATACGATAGCCGGGCCATTCCGCTGAATTAGGCCGACTTTTATTTGCAAATGGTAAGGACATTTGGTGCGTGTTGATTGCAGTAATAAATTAAATAAAGGTGTTATACTTTTTTAGATAGCGGCGCCATACGTAAAAACATGTAAGAAATGTCATATAAAGTAAAAAAAAGAATGCAGCTATGATATTTAATTTATTATTAGCATATATTCGCTGTTAGTGGATTTCCGCGGATTGAGCCAGCCATAAGAATATTAATGAATCATGGTAATCAAAGACCAAGGATTCTTGCTTGATGTTATCATCATGCAAACTTGAAAATGAAGTAGATGAGAGTAAACTATTAGGTTATAAAATGTTTTGCCAAATATCAGTAATAGCAAGCAAGGTAACGTCGCATACTTGATATTCTAGAGCAGATGTTGAAGGTGCAAATTAATACGATTTGAATTTAAGTAAACTTAAAAGATACTGAAGGCACAATTATATGAAATTGGAATCCAAATGTTACGACAAAGTACACCTAAGAGACACGAATTGTTGCAATATGAACTTGTAGAAAAATATGAGTGTAACAGTAAAAAACGAAACTTGACGAAACGAACGTAGAAAGGACTTGAGTATGAATATGAAGTATAAAATTTCAATATCGTCAAAAATAAAGCGGAAATGCGAAACGTATTTTTAAATCGATAAGCATATACGATAAACGGAACAATAATGAAGAATCATGGTAATCAAAGACCAAGGATTCTTTCATAACATCATGCAAACGTAAACGAGAAGTAGGTGAGAGTAAACTATGTTTTAGTAAGATACAAATTTATTGCACAAATATCGCCAATAGCAAGGTAACGTCGCATGCTTGATATTCTAGAGCAGATGTTGAGGGTGCAAATTAATACGATTTGAATTTAAGTAAACTCAAAAGATACTGAAGGCACAATTATATGAAATTGGAATCCAAATGTTACGACAAAGTACACCTAAGAGACACGAATTGTTGCAACATGAACTTTAAAAAAAATATGAGTGTAACAGTAAAAGACGAAACTTGACGAAACGAACGTAGAAAGGACTTGAGTATGAATATGAAGTATAAATTTATTTCAATATCATCAAAAATAAAGCGGAAATGCGAAACGTATTTTTAAAACTATAAGCATATACGATAACCATAACAATAATGAAGAATCATGGTAATCAAAGAGCAAGGATTCTTGCATAACATCATGCAAACGTAAACGTGAAGTAGGTGAGAGTAAACTATGTTTTAGTAGGATACAAATGTATTCCACAAATATCGCCAATAGCAAGGTAATGTCGCATACTTGATATTCTAGAGCAGATGTTGAGGGTGCAAATTAATACGATTTGAATTTAAGTAAACTCAAAAGATACTGAAGCCACAATTATATGAAATTGGAATCCAAATGTTGCGACAAAGTACACCTAAGAGACACGAATTATTACAACATCTTGTAAAAAAAATATGAGTGCAGTAGTAAAAAACGATACGTAGAAATGACTTGAGTACGGATATGCAATAAAATTTGATTTCAATATCATCAAAAATAAAGCGGAAATGCGAAACGAATTTCTAAAACAATAAGCATATAAGATAACCGTAACAATAATGATGAATCATGGTAATCAAAGATAAAGATCAAGGATTCTTGCATAAAATCATGCAAACGTAAACGTGAAGTAGGCGAGTGTAAACTATGCACAAATATCACCAATAGCAAGGTAACGTCGCATACTTGATATTCTAGAGCAGAAATGTTGAGGGTGCAAATTATTACGTTTTGAAATTAAGAAAACTCAAAAATAAACTGAAGGGATAATTATAAATATATGAAATTGAAATCTAAATGTCACGAAAAAGTACACAGCATGAATATGAAATAAATATTCAGTGTTTAACCAAATATGAAGCGCAAATGCGAAACGGATTAAGAGTATACGATAACCATAAGAGTAATGATGAATCATGGTAATCAAAGACCAAGGATTCTTGCACAACATCATGCAAATGCAAACGGGGAATCGGTGGCAGTGCACTATAAAAATAGGATGATACACACATATTACACAAATAGCAATAGCATACAATGATACTTAATATTCTAAAGCAGATGTTGAGGTTGCAAATTATGACGGTTTGAAGTTAACTTAAAAAAAAACAATTATGAGATAAGAATTTAATATAAGACAATGGTTGCACTTGGTGCCGTAATGATGAAAAGGCTGGATTAAATTAAATGTTGCGACATATAAGTTATGCTTATAATTGCGCTGCTCATCAGTGCGTTTTACGTTAATTGTTGACATAGCACTAAATATCAGAATTACTAACAAAATACGGTGGGAGGATTATTGAATGACGTAGAAGCATGACGAAAGAATCCGATAATCGGAAACTTAAATATAAACGAGAGATGAAGATGCAATAGTAATATCATACTTATAGACCACGGTATAATAAAAGTTAAAGGAAAGAACGGAGGAAGGAGGTTTGATATAACGAAGAGGCACAAAGAAGCAATTCAGACATTATAGTTATGAAGCAGAGAATAGGTTTTTTTAATAAACAATAAATATTACGAAGATACATAAAGTGCAATAGTGAGTTCATGCATTGTTATAGATTATGAAACGAGCAATATTGGATATTCAAAAAATGATCGTTAATAGCAGGAAAAAGCATAGACATGCAATAGTGAGATAATAGTAGCATTATATTGTAAAATATGAGAATTTCCGGTCAAATGAGCGTTACGTGATGAGAAGAGGAATTAAGAAGCAATAGTTATGGGTTGTGGAAAGCAGATAGGCAGTCGCTCCATGGAAAATATTGGTATTGATCAGCATCTCGTTAGACTGGAAACCGACCCCAACAAAGTTGGGAAAAGGTTAGGCAGATGATGATGATGAGTTAGATCATAGTAACATATTATGTATGATGCAAGAGATAGGATATTTTTGGAAATTATTGGTAAATGACAAACAAGCATGACGAAACAATAATGATATCATAGTTACAAATTAATGTGTAAGGACTATCTATGTAGGTTCTCAGTTTTAAATGTCGTTGATTGATGAAGAAGTACGAAGATGAAATACTGAAATCATAATAACACCAAACGGTGCAAGAAATATCAAGATCAAGAAATTATCGTAATAATAACGAAGAAAAATGAAGATGTATAAATAAATAAGATGCAATACAGTAAGATCAGTACAGATTATGGTGCAATATAACATTCTATTACTCATGATGACGAAATTTATGGTGACAATTAGGAATAGATTTTTTTGTGGGTTAGGAAATGACGAAGTGACCAGTAGTGTAGAAGAACTTTTTACAAAGTGAATAAGTGATAGTGCTAGGTGCTAAGTGGCTAGGATTTTTAATATGAAGCAATATAAAATTTTGATGACAGCAGACCTTAGCATAAATGACGTAAAAATATTTAATCTAACGAGGAAAACGGTAACGAAGTGAAAAATGTGATGTTTACAAAACAGCTAATTAAGAAACATAAGTAGGAAGGTATATTAGCAGACTTATAAGAAACTGATTTCAAAGAGAGAGAGAGAGACCCATGAAGATTGATGACATTCGGACGTAACGTGTTAGGAAGAGGAATTAAAAAGCAATAGTTAGATCTTAGTAAGGAGTGTCGTATTACCCAGTAAATGGGTTGTGGAAGTCAGAAAGAAGTATCGTATTACCCAGTAAATGAGTTGTGAAGAGAAATAAAGATGATAAATAAATAAATGATACAATACAGTAAGAACAATTCGCAGTTGCACATTATGGTGCAATTATACATTTCATTACTCACGATGACGAAATTAATGTTAACAGACAGGAAGTGATTTTTTGTGGGTTAGGAAATGATGAAGTTAAAACCAATAATGTAGAAGAACTCTACGTACAAAGTGAATAAGTGATAGTGCTAGGTGCTAAGTGGCTAGGATTTTTAATATGAAGCAATATAAAATTTTGATGACAGCAGACCTTAGCATAAATGACGTAAAAATATTTAATCTAACGAGGAAGACAGTAACGAAGTGAAAAATGTGATGTTTACAAAACAGCTAATTAAAAAACATAAGTAGGAAGCTATATTAGCAGACGTGTAAGTAACTGATTTCAAAGAAAGAGGAGACCCATGAAGATTGATGACATTCGGACGTAACGTGTTAGGAAGAGGAATTAAAAAGCAATAGTTAGATCTTAGTAAGGAGTGTCGTATTACCCAGTAAATGGGTTGTGAAGAGAAATAAAGATGATAAATAAATAAATGATACAACACAGTAAGAACAATTCGCAGTTGCACATTATGGTGCAATTATACATTTCATTACTCACGATGGCGAAATTAATGTTAACAGACAGGAGGTGATTTTTTGTGAGTTAGGAATTGACGAAGTTAAAACCAATAGTTTAGAAGAACTCTACGTACAAAGTGAATAATTGATAGTGCTAGGTGCTAAGTGGCTAGGATTTTTAATATGAAGCAATATAAAATTTTGATGACAGCAGACCTTAGCATAAATGACGTAAAAATATTAATTAATCTAACGAGGAAGACAGTAACGAAGTGAAAAATATGATGTTTACAAAACAGCTAATTAAGAAACATAAGTAGGAAGGTAATTAGCAGACGTATAAGAATCTAATTTCAAAGAGAGAGGAGTCCCATGAAGATTGATGACATTCGGACGTAACGTGTTAGGAAGAGGAATTAAAAAGCAATAGTTAGATCTTAATAAGGAGTGTCGTATTACCCAGTAAATGGGTTGTGGAAGTCAGAAAGAAGTATCGTATTACCCAGTAAATGGGTTGTGAAGAGGAATAAAGATGATAAATAAATAAATGATACAATACAGTAAGAACAATTCGCAATTGCACATTATGGTGCAATTATACATTTAATTACTCACGATGACGAAATTAATGTTAACAGACAGGAAGTGATTTTTTGTGGGTTAGGAAATGACGAAGTTAAAACCAATAATGTAGAAGAACTCTTTACGTACCTACAAAGTGAATAAGTGATAGTGCTAGGTGCTAAGTGGCTAGGATTTTTAATATGAAGCAATATAAAATTTTGATGACAGCAGACCTTAGCATAAATGACGTAAAAATATTTGATCTAACGAGGAAGACAGTAACGAAGTGAAAAATGTGATGTTTACAAAACAGCTAATTAAAAAACATACGTAGGAAGGTATATTAGCGGACGTGTAAGTAACTGATTTCAAAGAAAGAGGAGACCCATGAAGATTGATGACATTCGGACGTAACGTGTTAGGAAGAGGAATTAAAAAGCAATAGTTAGATCTTAGTAAGGAGTGTCGTATTACCCAGTAAATGGGTTGTGAAGAGAAATAAAGATGATAAATAAATAAATGATACAACACAGTAAGAACAATTCGCAGTTGCACATTATGGTGCAATTATACATTTCATTACTCACGATGGCGAAATTAATGTTAACAGACAGGAGGTGATTTTTTGTGAGTTAGGAATTGACGAAGTTAAAACCAATAGTGTAGAAGAACTCTACGTACAAAGTGAATAATTGATAGTGCTAGGTGCTAAGTGGCTAGGATTTTTAATATGAAGCAATATAACATTTTGATGACAGCAGACCTTAGCATAAATGACGTAAAAATATTAATTAATCTAACGAGGAAGACAGTAACGAAGTGAAAAATATGATGTTTACAAAACAGCTAATTAAGAAACATAAGTAGGAAGGTAATTAGCAGACGTATAAGAATCTGATTTCAAAGAGAGAGGAGTCCCATGAAGATTGATGACATTCGGACGTAACGTGTTAGGAAGAGGAATTAAAAAGCAATAGTTAGATCTTAATAAGGAGTGTCGTATTACCCAGTAAATGGGTTGTGAAGAGGAATAAAGATGATAAATAAATGAATGATACAATACAGTAAGAACAATTCGCAATTGCACATTATGGTGCAATTATACATTTCATTACTCACGATGACGAAATTAATGTTAACAGACAGGAACTGATTTTTTGTGGGTTAGGAAATGATGAAGTTAAAACCAATAATGTAGAAGAACTCTTTACGTACCTACAAAGTGAATAAGTGATAGTGCTAGGTGCTAAGTGGCTAGGATTTTTAATATGAAGCAATATAAAATTTTGATGACAGCAGACCTTAGCATAAATGACGTAAAAATATTTGATCTAACGAGGAAGACAGTAACGAAGTGAAAAATGTGATGTTTACAAAACAGCTAATTAAAAAACATACGTAGGAAGGTATATTAGCAGACGTGTAAGTAACTGATTTCAAAGAAAGAGGAGACCCATGAAGATTGATGACATTCGGACGTAACGTGTTAGGAAGAGGAATTAAAAAGCAATAGTTAGATCTTAGTAAGGAGTGTCGTATTACCCAGTAAATGGGTTGTGAAGAGAAATAAAGATGATAAATAAATAAATGATACAACACAGTAAGAACAATTCGCAGTTGCACATTATGGTGCAATTATACATTTCATTACTCAGGATGACGAAATTAATGTTAACAGGCAGGAAGTGATTTTTTGTGGGTTAGGAAATGACGAAGTTAAAACCAATCATGTAGAAGAACTCTTTACGTGCAAAGTGAATAAGTGATAGTGCTAGGTGCTAAGTGGCTAGGATTTTTAATATGAAGCAATATAAAATTTTGATGACAGCAGACCTTAGCATAAATGACGTAAAAATATTTTAATCTTACGAGGAAGACGGTAACGAAGTGAAAAATGTGATGTTTACAAAACAGCTAATTAAGAAACATAAGTAGGAAGGTATATTAGCAGACCTATAAGTAACTGATTTCAAAGAGAGAGAGACCCATGAAGATTGATGGCATTCGGACGTAACGTGTTAGGAAGAGGAATTAAAAAGCAATAGTTAGATCTTAGTAAGGAGTGTCGTATTACCCAGTAAATGGGTTGTGGAAGTCAGTAAGAAGTATCGTATTACCCAGTAAATGGGTTGTGAAGAGGAATAAAGATGATAAATAAATAAATGATACAATACAGTAAGAACAATTCGCAGTTGCACATTATGGTGCAATTATACATTTCATTACTCACGATGACGAAATTAATGTTAACAGGCAGGAAGTGATTTTTTGTGGGTTAGGAAATGACGAAGTTAAAACCAATAATGTAGAAGAACTCTTTACGTAACAAAGTTAATAAGTGATAGTGTTAGTTTATGTGTCTAGGATTTTTAAGCAATACAATAAATGATAAAGAAGCATGACGTAGTGAGATCATAGTTAGAAATTAATGTACAAGGAATATCGATGGAGTTTCTCTGTTTTAAGATTTGAAGAAGAATTATGAAGATGAATTAATGATAATAATAACACCAAACGATGCAATAACAAGGAAATTATCGTAATAAATAACGAAGAACGTAATATGAAGATTCAATGAGGGTCTCGTGACACGTGTTAGAGACTATTGTAGAAAATCTGATTTATTGAGTTAAGGTACCTACGAGATGTATTAAAAGTAAATCAAATTATTCTTACTAGAAGGTTGTTGGTGTTGTGTGTGTTGTGGTTGAAGTGTGACGGGGTTGAGCCTGGTGACAGTGTTTCTATAAACTGGCATGGTTTCAGCGATAATATGTTGATAGGGCCCAAGGGTGAGAAAAAAACTACGTCACTTTGAATCCTAACTTTTTAACGGTTTGATAGAATTATCAGCTTTATAAGGAGTTTAGTGTTAGTTGAGTGCAGTGAGCCACTGAAAGTGTTTTTATAGATTTTCATGTCACAGTGAGTGAAAGAGTTCGTGCTTCAGTTTAAACAAACCATTCAAGTTAGGATCAGAAACTACGTATAGTAGGCAGAATGAAACTTAGAACTATGATTCAGCAACTGAATTTAAAGTGACGTGATTATATAATTATAAATTTAATAAAATTAGAATGAGTAATAAACTAAGAAAGGCGTGTGATTGTTAAGTAGCGTTACGGAATTTTCGGAATATAAAATACATTAATAGTAAGATTTTGAGACTGAATTTTAAGATTGTCATTTATTATTTTAGGAAAGCTTCAAATATAAGGCCACGATTTTTAAGTAGCATTACGGAATTATCGGAATATTTTAATAGGGTTGATACTGAATTTTTCGATTGGCATAATTATAAAAGAAAACTACAAATGTATTATTTGTAGTTTTCTTTTATAATTATGCAAATTTGTGACCTTTTTTATGAGTAAGTAGCGTTACGGAATTTTTAGAGTATAATATATTTCAAAAGTAAGGCCTGAGACTGAATTTATCGATTGGCGTGATTATAATTTTAGAAAACATCAAATAATAATATACGACCTCTTGTTTGAGTAGCGTTATGGAATTTTGGAATTTTTGGACTATAATATTATGTTTTAAAAGTAAGGCTTGAGACTGAATTTATTGATTGGCGTGATTATAATCTTAGAAAACATCAAATAATAATATAAGTACGACCTCTTGTTTGAGTAGCGTTACGGAATATTTGGAATATAAAATATTTTAAAAGTAAGGTTGACACTGAATTTATCCATTGGCATGGTTATAATTTGAGAAAACTTCGAATAATAATATACTACCTCTTTTTTGAGTAGCGATACCGAATTTTAATAGGAAGGTTTGAGACTGAATTTATCGGCGTGATTACAATTTGAGAAAACTTCGAATAATAATACCTACTACCTCTTTTTTAAGTAGCGTTACCGAATTTCAATAGTAAGGTTTGAGACTGAATTTATCGATTGGCGTGATTATAATTGGAGAAAACTTCGAATAATATTATAGGTACTACCTCTTTTTTGAGTAGCGTTACCGAATTTTAATAGTTAGGTTTGAGACTGAATTTATCGACGTGATTACAATTTGAGAAAACTTCGAATAATAATACCTACTACCTCTTTTTTGAGTAGCGTTACCGAACTTCAATAGTAAGTTTTGAGACTGAATTTATCGATTGACGTGATTATAATTTCAGAAAACTTCGAATAATATTATAGGTATTACCTCTTTTTTGAGTAGCGTTACCGAATTTTAATAGTAAGGTTTGAGACTGAAGTGAAAATTATCGATTGGTGCGGTTATAATTTGATTTGATTATATTTATTTATGAAGGCAACAGCTTCTGTATATTATACGAGTACGTAAAGTAACAACAGCCTCGGACTTACACAGTCGCCAATTATAGACTGCAGCGGCAGTGCACTGAACGAAATAAATTCAACTGCGTTTAGATCTGTACCTTGTAAATAAATTATGTCTATGACATCAATTTTTAAGTACCTAGAGTTACGTCCGTATATAGAGTGTTTTGATGTTTAGGTATGCAAAAAATGAAAAATACTTCCAAGTGTCTTGGATCATGTTATATTTACTACGTTTGTAAACGACCCGAATGAGAAAGGGTGAGAAGACTAAGAAACTTAGTATTAAACGCTTTTACAGTAGTGTGTTAATAAGTAGGCAGGGTTTTTCTCAGAGTTTTCAAAGCGGTACCTTTTTTTTTTTTTTTTTTTTTTTTGTGATAATTATACAAAACATAAAAATTATTAGCAGATATGGAAAAAGATAGTTTAGCTTTGGGTTGGAATTGGTATGTGATGGACTTGGTTTGGGGTGGACTTGATATGGGTTGGACGTTGGACTTGGTTTAGGCCCAGGGCGGAGGATTTTCCACCCCGGAAACAAAAAGAAAAGGTGGACGTGATACTTTGCGTTGGATTAATGCTGGTGATTATTCGTAGATGTAATCACAGTATGTTCAAGTGGGTGCGGACGAGAGAACGAGTTATGACGGCAAATAACGAGTTGAGATGATCAGAGTAATGAGGTTAAATAAACATTAAAGAGGATAATAATTCGTAGATAGGTACTCAAATGGGATATTCAAGCCAGACTGGTACTAGCTGATGATAGACAGAATTATGATAGCAAAGACTGAGTCGAGTCGATCAGAGTAATGAGGTTTAGTAAACGATATTGAGGATACTAGGTTATTAGGAGATATCAAATGAGATGCTTGTAAAGGAGTGGTAGTAACTGATGATAGACAGAATAATGAACGAGCTGAGATGGTCAGAGTAATGAGGTGTAATAAAAGTCATTTAGGATAATAATTCGTGGAAATACAATTAAAATGTTTAAATGGGTACTGACTAAAAACGGAATAACGATAACAAAGAACGAGTGGATATGGTTAGAGTAATGAGGTTTGGTTTGAATGTTGTTTTAAGCATTGAACTAACTTAACTTAAATAAAAATACGTGTATTAGGTCCGATTATGAACAACAATGAAGCGACTTATCCTTAGCTTAAAATATTGCGTTAAACGGTATATTAGGTAATAACTTGTTACAAAATGGTGCAAGCGATATTATGTTTGAAAAAATACGCACCTACCTATTTAAATAGGTATTTTACATAAATCTTGAAGATGAATTATGAGTTTATAAAAAATAGGTAGGTAAAACATTAGTACCTACGGAATAATTTACGAAAATAAAACGTTTTCCAAAAAAAAACGAATAAATTTAAGTTTAAGAAAATGATTTTTTTTAGAAGTTTAATCTCATAAGGTAGGTTGTAGGTGCATTATAATTTCCCAGAAACTGAAACCTTATTTTAAGATGTTGCGTACTTACTACCTCTTAAGAAAATATGTTTTTCCAATTAAAATAAATCTATTAGAAAATAAACTGAAGGTTAAATTCTTCTTAGCTGGTCGATGGAAATCAAACTTAATTATTATGGCTAAGAACTGAGAGAATTCGTGCTGAAGAAAAATTTTAGCCTTATTAAAACTAATCGGGTTTTCGGTAAAAATGATTTTAGTTTTATAAGTATTTGTTTATAACTAAACTAAATAATAATTAAATAGCAAGGTTTTTACCTTACTACATGGATTTTGTCAGCAAAGTTGTTTCGATTTAATGATAATGTTTTATTTATTTTATGACAAATTATATTACCGACGCAACACAAGTTTTCTAAATGGATAATAAACTTAAATAATTGTAAGTGGTCCAATATCTAAAATAAGTACCTATCGTGTATACCATTTAGGACGGCGTTGATTTTTTCGAATACCATTTTTTTATTGTTTTGATTGGCATATTTCTGTTTTTTAACAGTTTCAAATTATGCGACAAAATTCTTAGTTAAGTACATATTATGCGTTTTATTCTTTTTAATATATTATATTTATCTTATGTTCAGTAGCACTTGTGCTCGTGGTTGTATCTTTTACTATTTTACTTTACAGACGTTATAATAAGTAATTTTTTTCTTAATTTTAATATGTTTATTCGGATTGACTTAAAATAATGGACACAGTGACATTATTATACTTAAAATAATACTAATATTAGATCGAGCAAAAAATATATTTTATTTTTGGTGATAATAATTATGTTTCAATATTTACACACGTAAATATTGAATTATTATTTTAAAAGTTTTATTTTAATTAATGCAGAAATTGGTGGCAGGAATATTTATAAAAAAAAACTGTTCATTTTTATATTTTGTAACAGTGATTGGTAACGGTTAGGTGCCTATATATTTTACAAACTATTTTTTTTCAGTTTATTATATTGTAACCAACCAACGGTTTTAATGTCGACAGACTACTTACCTGCTAAATAACGTAAATATAAAAAAGTTTAATCACTTTTTGGCTAAGGCTTACTAACGCATACATTTTATAGTTACTTTATTTATAATTAATTCACATGACTACCAAGTAATTCGATCTCCTAAGTAATTTTTATCTCGATATAATATTAATATAATACTTTACTCTTCAATTAATTAAATATACCTCAGGACTTGTTTTTAGGCTTGATAATGTTAACTGTCTATTTTTAAACTTTATTTTAATATTTTTTTAAATTTTAAAATATCATCTATTTATCCATATATACCTACCGTTCAATAACTGCAACAATCGTGAGAATCATTATTAATTTATTTATGACTAATTCAAGTACAAAATATCAAGCAGTGTTTTTTTTAAGTCTATGTTATAAAATAAGTGCCTATTTTTTTATCAGAAGTGATTAAAGTATCATTTAAAATAAAGAAATTTATTTATATGTGAGCAGAAATATATGCCACTTTAGGTATATTTATTAATTACTCAAAATATAAATCCAATTTTTGTTTTAGTTTATTAGTAGCAAACGTATTAAATTGCTTACTTAATAACACAGTGATATAATAAATAGGTTAATTATAAAGTTATCAACGTTAATACTTTCTCTTGTGTACATTTACCTACCAATACAGTTAGTTTGTTTACTTATAATAATAATTATTATTCCATTGACGTCTATGATTTAAGAATAAAACAATAAAAAATAAATACTTATTTAGATTAGATTCCGCTATTATTTTGTATCGCTATAATTATTATAATGACACGTCAAACAGTGTGCCTACGAAATAATGCAACAGCATTTAACGATTTCTATATTATTGTTTTAATTTATTACACTATTTAGACTTCATGCAAAATCATTTTAACCGTTTAACTCTAAATATTAAATTATTTTTTATGTTTACTGTTATTCGTACTAATCGTATAGATGCCATTAACAACTTTAACATTCATTTGTATGCGTATAAATGCTTTATCAAGTTTCAATAACCATACAACTGATAATAGTTTTCAATTATTTTATAAACGTGTTTTATATACTCTCATGAGTCGTTTCATAAATACATAATTACGATGTTATACAAAAACTTCTATAACTTCGCTTGTTGCATCGTAATATATCTTTTATTATTTCAATGTACATATTAATATTGTTGTCTAAAAACATATCAATAATGCAAGTTTGTTAGTAACCAAAGCAATGCATTATAATAAAATAAAATAGAATTATGAATTATTATTTTAATAAAATTTGTTAGCAGGTTTACTTACTCAAATTATTATTAACAGTTTTAAAATAATTTTAACGTTTTTTAATTATATTTATTGTGAAGACTTCAATGAAAGTCAGATATGTATTTATTCGCATGAATTATTTTGCACGGAGTTAAAATATACTTACACCAACATTATAAAACAGTAATTCACATCATTATACTATAAAAACGCGTCGTTGCGCGAATCACGAAAGAGGAACATATTCCTACAAAATATAATAATTAAGATATAAAATATACATTATATTTTTTGTGGATACGTATTCGTGCGTGAAATAACGATGATTACTATGAAATCTTAACTAGTTTAATCTATTATTAAATAATGAAATTTTAGAATGACGTTACAATTTAATTTCAATGACATTTTACAATTTATTTTTTTCATTTCACAATTTGGCAAACCACTTAAACGTGATATTGGGGTCAATATAACATTAACAACTTAGTTAATTAAAATTATGGCTGCGTCGTTAATTATGATCAGTATAAAATACTGACACACAGTTACTACGTCAATTTATTTATTTTGTTAGGTTTGTAATGCGACTATTTTAATAAGTAAAAGGTTGGATAGCAGGTGATCAAAATTCTGAACAGAGGTTTAGGGTTCGTATTTTGAAAGTCTGTTGGTGTCATGAAAAGGTTCAATAATGAACGCGTTATATTAAAGTAAAGGTGCTGCCACAATAAGAAGTATGTTGTATGCATCCCTACCTATTTCGATTTCTGAGATTACAATATCACGGTTAAAATTATAGCCGAACGCGAAAAGTATGACTGAATTGGCATTTATTAGGTTTTCTTTATCTTTCGGAATCTAAAATATCTTATGATGTTTTTTTCACTTTTGAGTATTGCTGCGTTTGAATTGGGTGTCTCTTCGTCTTTGTCTAGGTACCCAAAGACTTTTAGGATATACGTTTAGATATACTCGTTTTTATTTCAGCTTACGGATTATAAAACAACATGAGTGTACTTTTATATATGTATAAGGAACTTAGCAATTATGATTAATTCGTATAATACGAAATAGTGATTTGATTATATAAAAGATCGGCTATAAATGACACTACGATTGGCAATAATGTATCGATGTAACGCAAAGAAGGTCAAATAAGAAATGTAATATATAAAACACCGTTATTTTTTTTATTTTTTCTTTGTATGTATACCAACCACATCTAGGTAGGTAGGGAATTGGTCCTAGGGTTAATCAAACGGGCACGCTAGCATATATATTATGATAGATGAAAATACTACTAATAGATACGTACATATAATATGTATAATTCATATTCATATAACGGCATTAGATGTAGGTTTGCGTTGAATTTATTTTAAGAATATTTAGGTTTGCGTTGAATTTATTTTAAGAATATTTCGAATACTCTGGTAACTAGGCCTATGAATAGCTTTCTTTTTAAGAAGTAAACAAGTGACAATAACTAAATTCAATTAGAGTAATAAGCAGGAGTTTTCGTTTTTATAGTTTTAGTGACTTAATTTCTAGGAAAATAAGGATAGCTATTCTGCGTAATTTATTTATTACGTTCTCGTTTTTACAGGTGATATGATATGATTAGTAAAACTTAAATAAAAATCGAAAAGGTATTCTCCACCATAGAACATAGATTAAGTCTAAATATGTAATTCATAGTTAATAGCATCTCATAAGGTTATATATATTAACAATATTATACTTATTAGAAATTTAGGAAAATTATATTATGACGGAATAACACGTTAGAAATGATATCATGCAAGATATTATAAAATTAGTTATAGAATTCGTAAAATGGATTACGGAATACAAATACTTTATGAAATATGCAAATATGAATATATATACAAATTAAATAACTTAATACACATAGGTTAAACATAAGATAATCTTTATGAAATTAAGTTAACCGAATATATTCTAAATAGGTATCATTAGTTAGAGCTTTTCATGCCCAAATGGTTGTTAGGTTAGTTTGTCAGGGATTTTTTCTAAATTTCACGCTTGTAGGCTAGGTATAAGGACACTTATATAATACATACACACAATCTAACCACTTAGACGAACTCACACATTTAATTTGTTTAAAAATCGTGGTAGAGCCGGCACCATCCTAATCATTGTCCTAACAGCACTGTGTTTAATTGCAATGTTCAGGTGGAAAAGTGTTTTTTCTTCTGCCCGATTTCTTTTTACGCAACCAATCCGAACTGCATGAACAGTATTTCGTTACTTACATTAATTATTTCTTTTTCATTAAATGAGTGGAAATTAGTTTCTGTATGTGCTTCAGATTGTTCAAATGTAGCATGCTGGTAAAGTCTATAACAACGTTGGTTTATTTTTATTGCAGTTCTGAAATGTGGGTTTGGTTAATTTCGTCTTTGTCCACTGCTAGCGTGAAATCTGTTTTTACCTTCTTTTGCTTCATGGGATTGATGTAAAGCTGTACATATTCCTCTGAAACGTACGCTTATTGTTACTAATTTACATTTTAAAATATCTAATGAATTTAATGTATTGTTTATATTATGCATTGGGATGTTCGTGTCTCCACGCTTTTAAACGCAAATATGAAATTATACATACATCCATTTAGTAGACACGACACAATTCTAGCGGGATCGGTTTAGATACACAAGTTTTATATATATTTACACTGCTCGACGAGATTAACTTTTAAATACTTATGTAATATATTTTTTCTTTAATATTATTTCAGGAGCTAAAATTAACTGTTCACGTATTTAATGCCACCGCTTTTCCTGCAGACCCCGTAAGGTTCCGTCGTTTACAACATGGCCGCCTGTCCCATCTACAAAACTATAGACACATAGTTTCATCAATTTGACTCGTTATCGTGGACGACGCAGGATGGACCCTAGATATTCACCAGTATTAATAACACCTCCGTAATTTAGAACAAAATAATTAAAATTCAAGGTATTAACATAGTTTTTTTTTTAATTTTTCTTCATTTTTTTTGCGAAATTCACTAACGTCATTGGGCACTTGTCAAGTCCCCTATATTTTTCTGATATTTGGTGCCCAATTCTGCTAATTTTTACAATGTCGAAAGCATTATAAGAATTTTCTCTTATTGTTAGTATCTTAATATTATAATTATTTATTATGCGTCAGAGTCTACGTACCTAGTATGTATAGCAGAAACAAAATGTTTCTAGAACAACTGAACAAGTACATGACCGACTACATTCGACAGTTAAATTATTAGCAGAATTAAGGATATAATCATTCGAATGAAACAGTTTATAATATTAAATCCACACACTAATAGATTTATGATTAGCACTCATTTTTACGAAACACAAAGCATGTTAGAACATTTAAATGCCTCCCATTAATTGAAATGGTCCAATCACCGTCATCTATTGGTTAGCCCAAGTAGAGGACAGACGCACTTGTCTTAATATTCGAGATGCTTAGTGTAAATGTTAGTGTTAATTTATTGTACTAACTCACCTTAAAGTATCGCCTTCAGTCTAGAACAATCTCATCTAACACCAAAGTTAAGAAACACGGACTTAGATTTAACTATTGCAAACTTATTTAATTTTTCAGATGTTTTATTATTATGTTGGCGGCGTCAGGCAGGCTTATTATCAGCGGAACGTAGGCAGCGATGTTAGTTTCAAAAGTCTAAGAACAAAACTTGGCAGCAGTAAACACATGAGGCGAATATGAGATTTATCTAACTAGGTAAATTAGGTATAACTTTATATATATTCATTAGCTATATATCTTTGTAATTCAAATGTTTCCGAAACTGATTATTATGTACTAGGACAAATAAGTCGTTCAATGTTTAAAATTTACCATAACAATCGAAATGATTGCGTTTTTTATTATTTTAGTGAGGGGTCAGAAAATATTTATAAACATGGTTTATTCTCATAGTTTATTTGTATTTCATTCGCATCATTAAGTTGTATTACATAAATTAGAGATTTAAGTTTGAAATCAACGGAGTTCCAAGAATGTAATGTAGACCTAATGGAGTTACGATAGGTATGAAAATGAGCACATTAAACCGGGCGATGACTTAGATTATTTTATGATTAGAATACTTATAATATAATATAATATTTATCACATTCAGTGTTTGACATCTTACAATATACTAGATTTAAATCGGAGTAAGGTTAGTATGTTAGATTACGGCTTAGATATATAGTAATGTACTCATTGCAGCTGTTTCAACAGCCTCGTAAATTTAAGGTTTCTTCGTAATATGATAGTGTTAAGGTGTAGGCGAGCGATATATCTAATAAGCTTGTGCTAGTTGTAGCCTAGGTTAGGTAGGATGGTAGCCCCTGGTATTTAGGGTTTAAACAGGCCGTAGATTCAGGATGTCCGTATTAGACTCCACAAAACGAATCTGGAAGAAGCCTAATTTGTTGGCAGGCTTAGATTAAAACTCCTAAACTCTCAGGCGTGGCTTTTCCTAGCTATACTTAGGAATGTAGACTAAAAGTTAGATAAGGTCTAATTAGAATTGTTCTTGATAACATTTAGAAGTAATTTTCAATAATACTTAGAGGTAGTATTTGGCTGCTATTAAAATGTGTTTCTTTGCAAGTGTTAGGTTAAGTAATTTTAAATTACAGCAGTGTAGCGATTAGGTATAATAGTTTTAGTCAAGTCATTCGCTTCGGATTTTATGCCTTTGATTGCAATTTTCTGCCAAATAACAGCTGAGAGGAACTCGATAATACAATCTGGAATTCATACACTTAATCAATAATTTGTATACATTTTAATAAAATATTATATTTTTGTACTAAAAATTGGTCTGTCATATTCAAACATTATTTTATGTCTCGATTGTATCTGTCCCCGAACAAACATCAATTAAAGATTTTTTATAGATGTTAATTTTTTAAACAATAATTTTACTATTTTGAAAAAGTAAATTCATTGACGTCTGTAAATCGTTGTTAATTTGATTAATAAATCATTAGTAATCAAAGTATTAATTTTGTTTCTCTTTGTGTAAATACTTAATATTTCCCAAACCATTTATAGCTTCTCAACAGAATACATATTTACTATTTTTGATCAAACTTAAATAAATATTTTAAAGGCAATATTTAAAGATTTAGAAACTTACAATTATTACATACAATATAATTTCTAAAAACTCTCTTATTAAATTGTTATTGTTTTTATAATATATTTATTATTTATTTAAAATAAATATATTAAGAGGTAAATATATAAATTCGAAAATAAATATACCTACTTATAGGTAGTTAGTTTCGACTTGACTCGACTTTCAACAAATTATCTCACATTGAAAATAATGATAATTCATACGACATAGTGATTACGACATGAATGACATTAGAAATAGATATGCAATTTTTATTTAATTAAGAAATTTAGACATTAATGCTAACTATGATATATTATCAACCGATTTTATTTATCACAGTAGAGAGAATGACATTTTATGGATAAGGCTGCATAGCTTGTAGCAACATCTGAACACATACGTAACTTAAGCACTATACTTGCTTAAACTAGAAAATAGTTAAGAACAAATATTATATTCTTGTATTATACTTTTAATTAAGAACCCAATCGTCAGCTAAACAAACAAAAATTTAGTTTAAGTGGCGAGTAACTAAACAATTAGGTATCATATCTAGTCAATCTTTGCTAGGCAGGTAGGGACATGACAAATTAAATACCTACCTACATTTTTAGTCAAAAATGAGAAATTAAGGTTTTCATAGGCAGGTTTTTTTTCTTTTGAAATGCGAATACCTTATCTTACTGACTTTGAAATAAATTCTTCCCTATCCCGACATATTTTCGATCACCTTCTGTAGGGACTTTATTAAAGGGATAAATATGGTTTATTAGAAGTTACTATATTTAGAGTAATTTAATTCGTTAGGATTTCACCTTATTAACTGACAAGACTACTTTTTAGTTAGTGGGAGGAGGGGGGATAGTCAGAATTCTCTAGTATAATATACATTAGTACACTTTACGCGGCGTAGATTTGGGGGTAAAGGGTAATAATTATTTTTCCACATTTTTTGGACTGACTAACACGATTTTTAGAGGACATTTTTGTCTTCCCTTCTCTAAACACGACCAACTTTATTGTAAAGTAGTATTTAATAAAAAATAAAAATATATGTAAATACTATTTTTGGGGTGCATAGGTAAAATATGACAAGTTTGATAGACTGACAAAAATCCTAGAAGAATCCTCTCTTATTTGTAATAATTCTAATTAAAATGTCTCTTGACATTTTATTTCTTATTGTTCACACGTCTTCAACATGCAAATTATAGGTCCCTCATAGGTCCCCGACACAGGTAACTTTTGCCACGACAGCGTGGGTTAATTTTTGATTGTAAAATTAAATTTAAAAAAAAATCTGCTGAGTTTCTTGCCGGTTCTTCTCAGTCGATTGTAGGTTCCGAACCGGTGGTAATTTTTTTTAAAACACCTCATCAAGGTGTAAATATAAAGAAGAGAATGTAAATGAAATAATAAAAATAATAAATAAACGAATTTTCTTACCCTATCTGCTGTTTTAATTATGTATTCCTTAACCATGCAGAGCCAATGTAAAACTTAAAGAACTATTGTTTTTTATAAATTATTAATTTATATACCTATTTCATTTTTGGTATACATTTTTATTGAGTTTTCATTGGCTCTCTGCATAGATATGATCCTTTCCAGAAATATAGGTGACATTACCAACACAATGACACAAACAAACACACAGTACACATACCTAACACACAAAATACAGGACAATCTGGCTTACCTGCAAACAATCGTAATGTGGTTCTGATGGAGTATCTCTGAATTGATGCCAAAGCTGAGCTTGAAAATACAGGGTGAAATTAAATTCATGGGCATCCTTTTAAGGGGCCATTGTACTTATCATTATGAACAACTTTCACTATGGGACTAAACCGAAATTGTGAAAAAAAATCAGCTGTTCCTTGCATTTATGTTCACAAAACTCGTCAAAATGTAGGGAAGAGCTGATTTTTTTTCGCGATTTCAGGTTTGGTCCCATAGTAAAAGTTGTTCATAATGATGATTACAATGACCCCTTAAAAGGATGCCCATGAATTCAATATCACCCTGTATAATTGGCATGGTAACTAAAAAAAAAATCTGGGCTGAATATGGTGTTCCTAGTCGAGATGGTGGCAGAATACTTAAAGGTCGGTGATATGCGTAAGTATGAGTGTTATGACAAATATCGTAAGTATCTGATTCAGGACCGATGTTCGTTAGAGCAGACGAGTTCAGAGAGGCCTTTTAGTAATAGACTGATAGGCTGAGTTGATTACTGATGTTGGTAATTCTATTAGAAGACTGAAACAAACACCTGGCTGAGTGTACACAATCGTCCCTACCAGTAGAGATATATGTATTAGTAGGGGTATAAGGAACAGGGGGGCCACATTTAACATACAAATGTTGGATAATTTACCAGATCTGCTTAAAATTCATACAAGTAATTAGTTCAAAATGGGTTCGATCCCCACATTAACATTTTCTGTCAATAACGGCCAAAACACATACTTACACACGATACGACATCTTATCATTATGCGATATCGTGTCGTGAAAATCTACGACGTGCATCGTAAAAAATCACGACGTGACGTCGTGTCACGATCCAATGTCGTATTGTGTGTATTGTTTTGACCAATAGGGAGCAGTCATAACGGGGCGAATAGGGATGCAGGGGTGAATCGGGACGAAACTAAAAGCGATTTTAACATTGAAATAATATAGTTTGTTGCCAAAAAGTACTCTAATGTGTTTACTGCATTATAATTAACGATTAAGTGCCCTTGTCGGCAAAAAACTACGCTAAAATCCATTTTAAAGTTTCGTCCCAATTCACCCCTGCATCCCTATTCACCCCCTTTGTAGGTAAACGAATAGAGAAATATACAAAATCTGACCTATCTGGTATAGATACTATTCGATCATCACAATCAGTCTAAATAATGTTCCCACTGTTGGGACTCAGGCAGTCTTTCAGTAAGAATAAGTGGGTCGTGACTCGTGGCTGGCTTTAGTAATTACCTGTGCCGAAACTAAATAAGAGATATGTATTTCATATGAGATGATTTTACGGTTAGCTCAGAATAACACCATGTACTATTGGGTTCAATGCCCTTTTGTTGCCGCATAGACGAAGAAAACTTGAGTAGGTATCTTCGTGACCTGTTTAAAGAATCTCTTAGATTTGAAATGCCGCAGCGCCATCTGTAAAAACGTGATGTCGAAAAAAGGCCACCACTATCAAACTTGAGCAGTCTCTTGCTAGATGGCGTTGATTGTCAACAGAACAAACTCCCCGAAACGAACTACAATGCACAAACAAATATTATACAACGCCATCTAGTTACATTGTACAACTTTGATAGCGCACTATGGACTTGATTGCTATGGCTAGCAAGCCACGATTTTTTTTGTAAAGTTAGCATTGTTACTTTGTTTTCAAGTAACTACTGCTAGGCACATCCTTTACTTGTAACGCCATCTAGCGCCGCATATAGTTATTTGGTTGGTACTCTCAATAGATGGCGTTGACATCCTCAAATAACATTCGCCGGAATTGGCTGATCACTAACTTGATCAGTAAAAAACTAGATTTTTAAATCGTTACATTTTAAGTCAGTACTAAGCGGAACTATTGTATCATAATTTTGGAGTAATCCTGATAGTTCACACAAGAAGGAAAAAAATCCATACCATTCAAATAGGTATCTATGTTTCGAATCGTCGCAATATTTTTATGTTTAGGCTTTTATATTTCAAACATGAGGCATATTTAGTTGGGCTGTTTTATTGAGGTATGAGACTTCTACAATATCTGAGGTTAATCTAATGCTTTCGTCGTTCATGTAATTAGTCCGGAGTAGGATAGAAAAGCCCATCCAATGTCAACATTACTACAACTTGTGAGGAATAGGGAAGTAGGTTAGGTGTAGGATGAAGGAAGCTCCCTACAATAATCCTTGATCTGATAGTTATGATAAGGCTAGATACTTCAATAAAACATACGCAGATGAATGTGTAAAATTATTTATATTGCATTATAATAATTAAAAACTGTCACAACAAGGAATTGCCACGAGCCTACCTTACACAATCGCAACTTACGAAATACTTAGCCTAAGTTCACTTACACTTAACTTAGTCGACTTAACGTTACATCACATGTAGAACGAGATATCTTTTTTTTATAATAAGTAACAATAGCCGAGGATACTTGTAACACTTCGCTCCGTTCCCACCAAAACTTAGAAGTAACTTAGCGCCTATCAGAAATCTCTCGTAAGCTTATAATATTTGACTCTATTATAACAACTAGAAGGATTCATAAGCAAATACAACAATATATTATTATGCGTACAGATATAAATGTTATGTAAAGATGATCAAAAAGGTTCCAAATACGCGGTAATACAGTGATCAAAAAGTGTACAATAAATACTTATTGATAATGACGCGTGTGCAGTCAGTCGGTACGGAGCTAGGCGCGCGCCCGGCGCTCGGCTCGTGTCTTATCTCTTGTTTTTGTTCTTCATGGTGAGACGTCGCCAGAAGCTGGTCTTCTCTGCGGGAGCCTGCTCCTCCCGCGCCTCCTCGCCCCGCGTCTCTCCTCGCAGGATGTCTAGGAACGTCGGGTCGTTCTTACGAACATTCTTCTCGATTTTCATGGATTCCGCGCTCAATTCAGCCTTCAGTTTCTCAGGGCTCGTGTTCTCGACCTTAAACTCGTTAGGGTCTTCAACGAACGCCTGCTGAAGGTCGCGCATGATCTTTTTCCTGATAGTCTTCTTCATACTGAGGTGTCTCTCTAGTGTTTTGACATCGCCGTTGGGGTACGTGCGGTAGTCTTCCTTCTTTTTCTTGGACTTCTTTGTTTTGTCGTCAGTGTCGTCGAAGGTGTTCTTGGCATCGTACTGCTGGTTGAGGCCGAAGATGTCCCTCAGGTGGGGGATGGCCCGCTCTGACGTCATGGTGATCGAAGGCGTTGCTCCCGCCCGATATGTGAGATCACAGACACCTCATCATGAGATCTGGAAATAGGAGAAAAACTAATATTATTATATGATAATTATGTCAAACAAACTTGCTTATTCTAAACATATTACCTACAGTCAATAATAATTATTCTGGTAGTCGTTCAGTCCAATGTGTCAATTTGTCACGGAAAGCGAGTAGTGTACAATGATAGGACAATAGACGATATCGCCCACGTTTTTGTCACACAAGCTGAGCAGATTTCTAGACACAGCACCTAAGTAACAAGCACATCGCCTAGTAAAATAAATGAGTTGTCCCACTTCCCTTCGCTAATTGACATTTACTTGTGAATAGACATATAGAGCATGGCAGATACCAACTGCTACAGTCTACATAATATACGAACCAATACGTTAGTCAATTGTATCCTAAACAATCACACGTCTTCAGCAAACAGGAGGAAACCAATTTGGTTGGAGATACAATTTGAATACAAAATAGATTGTATATGCTCGCCGTATCACTAAATGAAATTGATGATTCTTGTGTGTATTCTATGTATAATAAATGGAGGAATACATTTAGAAAATCTAAACGATACAAGTAAAGAAACATTTGAATTGAACCTAGAAATAGTTCAATTTAATAATAATAATGACAAGAGACTCGTAAATGCCACATTAATATGACTTAACGCTTGCATTTTAGAAACTATCTAGCCGAACATTTTCGTGAAAGTGAATTTCTCAAGTCTGTAGAAGCCGACTGCCGAGTACGTCAGATATTAATTCTGTGTAGTGTTTGTTCGTAACAATGGCGATGATAAAGAACGGAGGCTGCGGTCCGTAACCGATGTACAGTGACTAGGGTAACAACTTCCCTTCTTGGTACGGACTTGCGAGCAAAAAAGTTCAAGCAAAGGTATAAATTATAACTGTGAAATTATCGTTGCTCGATGTTAATGGCTTTAATGGAAAACTTATGTATGAAGCTATTAATAGCTTTGTAGTTGAAGAAGGTAACTTGAGTAAAGTTCTTCGAACAACAGGTGGTAGTTAAAGAGCTTTCACAAAGTTCTTCAGCTGGAATTCTTGTGTGTTGAAGTTGTACTGGCTACTACCTAAGTTTTGGTGTAACTTCAAATTCACGCCAATTTTCGCACCTCGTCGACATACTAAATTTGCAAAGAATCTTGTAGCGGAAAAAAACTTTTTTTAATTTCATTCAATAGTAATTATGAAGCAGCAAAGACTTCAAGAAAAACTTAATCATCTAAATTGCACCTCTGAAGAGAATAATATTTATCTCTTGAGAGATGGAATTCGCTACTTAGTTTATAAGCAACAGCTTTTTGTTTCCCTCTTAACAATCATCAATATTCTCGCAAGAACTCCATACAAGCTAGTTAGCTAAAACGTTGGCACGGAAGCGTTTTGCGTTCGCGTGTACAGACATCCGCAGACTGCATTGTGTTCAGAATCAGAATATAATATAGTGCGCTTGACTGCACCCTCCTCGCCAACGCCGCTCACTGACAGGGCTGTCGTATTGTCCTCGAAACGTCTCCACTTTATGACATTGTGAGGATCTGGTATTCTCACGAAGTGGTACTGATGGGCTTTGTTTATTGTAAGTCCTCTAGTAAGTGCCGATGTTCTGTCTTGTTCATTTCAGTTTGTCAGTGGATATGATAGATCTCAAAACGGTGAAGGAAAACATCGTAAGGAAACCGGTATTTCCTTGAACCAAAATTCGAAGACATCTACCAACCCACACTGGGCCCGATTGGTGGATTATTGCCCATTAGCTCTCACAGAGTGGAGGCCTGTATCCCAGCAGTGGGAACATTATAGGCTGATTATGCTATGGTAGATCTTGAATTCGCTTTTTCTTGAAGTTACTTTTTTTGACATTTTTTGTACAACTTGCAGTTTAATCCTTAGAATTTATAGCATCTCTAGAAAGATACAAAGTAATGAAATCTTCCCTAGGGAAAACAAAAGAGTTATGGGAAGGCTAGATCTTCCTAATAACAAATACCGTTCAGAGCATCCCTTGCCTCCCGAAATCATGATAAATGTGAGGCAACAAGAGAAAAATCGCCAGCCCTGTCCGCCGTCGAACAATGCGAAGCGTTTAGCGCCATTTCGTACATTTTCTAACATATAATACAGAGCACAGGGGATCTAAAAAGGCCACTTTGGCAGAATCATAAAAGGATAACATTATGAATCATAATAAAAGTCGTAAAATGGTCACAAACTGACAATTCATAATATTATTTGCGTACAATTTCATGTCACGCAATTCATCTGTTTGACAGTTTTGTACGGAGATTCGTAAAATGGTCCACAAAATATGAATTGCTTCAATGACAAATAATATTATGAATTGTCAGTTTGTGACCATTTTACGAGTTTTATTATGATTCATCATGTTATCCTTTTATGATTCTGCTAAAGTGGCCTTTTTAGGCCCCCAGCTCGTCCACAAATTGTTCGTGAATCACTTTCTTTACTTTCCTAACTAATTGTGCCAAAGCTGCCACCTGCGTACCAGTACATACCTAACAAATTCGTTGTTTGAAATCTTCGTTTCTTACACTAACATTAGGGCATTAGCCTAAATGTTTGGATCTATAGGTATTTCGTTGAACTACTTCAAAAGGAAGTTCTGTTTACCATCATCGTCAGTATATATTATTAAGTTTCACTATTTTAAGAGTCATCAGTGCGGGCTGGAATGTATGTACTCGATCTGTTAATAAAAATCTGTGAATCAGCGCATCAATGCAGCAATCAGCGCTGCTAACTTGGATTTAAGAATTGTTCATATTCTCTTTAATTACTGGATATATTTTGAGAAGCTATCAACAGAAGAAAATACAGTTAACTTAAGAGTCTCGTTCTCTGTTTTCCAACAATATACAAAATAAATAGCAGCACTAGTATGAGTGTGTCAAGTTTACTGCCGGCACCCTACAATAAATCCATGGTTCGTCAATACATCTCGCTCGAGAGTCGTAACAGCTGACATTAACATTGGTCGGGGTCACTGCACTTTACCTAACTCTAGCCACACATGATCGTGGCCCGCCATCTTGTGCGTGTGACGTCATCCACGCCGGTTACGATATTTTGTGTTGAGATTTTTTTGTGTATAATTTTCGTTTTGTAATTCAAATTGGTCAACGACTTTATCGATGTTGGTAATAGTGTTGTCTTTTTGTTCGTTACAACTGTTTTCGACAGATTGTCTTGTCCTGATAATTTTTTTCAGGAGTGATGGCTATGATATGATGGTATCATGAAACTTCTAGGAGGTCCATTTTCTTCATACATTATTCATGTTTTTCTTTTTTGAAGTACGCTTTGATCAATATTTTCTTAATCTTCATCATCATATAATAAAAGTTAAAGTACCTACTTATACCTACCTACTTAGATTCTTTAGAAGTTTGCTTTTCCGTTACAATATTTCAAATTATTTGTGTGGCAAATAAGACCCAGCATCGTTTCTCAGACCACTTCCACGTTTTACCTTGCGAGGTTACCTTTTATGCAAATTGTGTCTGACGCGGGAAATCCACGCTCACAGGGAAAATATGCATTTGAAAATGGAACTTTTATATCCTTTTCAACGTACCTACAGACAGCCTTTTAGTATTTGCCAGCACTTTGTAGAATATTAAAAAAGTTTCTTGGGTACAATGTACCTACTTTGCTTGTGGCTTCATTTTGTTGATATTTTGTATTCAAAGATACAACAAAGCTAGATAACGACTTTTTTATCTTTGGTTATTTTACTATGTTTATTTAGGGCATTCAATGAAAGGTCTATGTCAATCTACTGAAGTTATGCGTAAACATGTACCTATTCAAATTAAAAGTTAAACTTTGGTTATATCGGTCCAACCAGAAAACAATAGACGTTTAGTATGCGTAAACCATCGTTCAAGGTGGACAGAGCGTCAAGCTGTTGACTTTATTCGCGGGTTAATCTCTCGTTAATCAGTGGTTAAAATGTTCAGCAATCTACAACCGCCGCGACGAGTAAACACGCCGCCGAATCGCTGACACGATTGTTACGCTATATTATGTAGGCCCGTAGGCAACTGGGCCACAGATTGTTTGCCGACAACCATCAGGGAACGCCATTTTGTCCGAATCAGAACACTTTTTATAAATACGCTTTTGTTTTCGTTCTGCGTTCCGAATTTAAACGATGTTTTATTCCTTTTAATTAGAATTGGAATTCGGCATCGGATTCGCTGGGTTTCTAATTATAATTATTTTTGATTGGTTCTCGTAAAGTTGGTGGTATGGTAAAATTGGCAGTATCGATTTTTTGTTTTTGTTGTAGGATCAACCTGAACACATACTGAGCAGCTGAAAAACTCACGTTGCGACTTTTTTGCAGGTGTTTTCATGCATTTTCATTATTCGTGATTTTTGTGAACTTTTTTTTAGAGGCTAAGTAATATATCAATTGAGTATTTTGAACATAAAAGTCAACCTAAAGCAGACTTAAGATGGCCTTTTATCTTCAGAAAGGTCTGTAATCAAATAATTTATCTTCATTCCATTTCACTTAAACCGTACCACACCGGTAGGTAACACGAAAGTTCAACAAAGCAAGCATGTAGGTAACTTTGGATTTGTTAATAAAACTAATTGCATAATTGCATTCTCGGGGATGTGTACGACTGCCTTATGACGTAAACTGCTTCGTCTGCAATAATTACTGGGTTGCCATACATGTGCAGTTTACTTAAATTACACTAATGTACGCTGTATTATGACATGAGGCGCTGTGAGGCGTATTTGCACATTCAGAATTCAGTTTAGAGTAGGCAGTTATTGGATTAGCTAGTAGCACACCGACCTCATGTAGTTTTATGATTATTATTATTTATTTTTGACGTGTAAAAGTGTTTTTAAAAAACAATTTACAGAGAAAAATATTATTCATATTTTATGTACAGTCACCAAAAGAGATAAGTTTGCAGGATCGTCGGATATAGTTAAAGTTTGAAAAGAAACCGACGTATGTTTTCGAATGAAATTTAATTTGATAAATGAACTGTTTGTATTCGAAAACGTCCATGGTTTCTTACTAAACATCAACTTTATCCGACGACGTTGGTTAGGTACTTATCTCCTTTGGTGACCGTAGGTACTTAACATTTTTATGTAACATTTTATGGTAATGGTTTGAAGGACACACAGAGTGGATCAAAAATACACCCTGTATAGGTACCTATAGTATAGGTAGATGATGAATTTTCGAGATGGATTGCAGATTGAATACTCATGGAGTGGAGTAGAGCAAAGTGATCAAAGGAGCCTTTAGATCGATTTTGGTAGAAAACATATCTGCATTTTTAGTAGCTTATAGAACCTGATAGCTTTGGCAACATCCCTTTAGGTAGAATAGTGTACAGACGCCAGCACATCAAGCCACCCGAAACTGTCAAATTTTCCCAATCAACTGTGAACCCTAAACTTCAGCGATAAAGTTGAAAATCTATTAAAGAAATTTGACAGATTGTAGTAGCTTGATGTGCTGGCGTCTGTACATTATTATTATTATTACAGAGATGTACCTATTTTTTTTTGCCAAAGCACCGGATAATAGTGCTTCTGGTATTCCGATAATCCTTTAAGGGTCGGTTCACATCTGACGGAAGGTGCGTCGCGTATTATCGGTCGCGTAACGTCAGACCAGACAATTATATGATAAAACATTCAACCTTACACACTCAACCGATGATGCGTTAGTGCGTCGAGCGAATAGGAAGTTACACCCGACGCATTTTCCGTCAGATGTGAACCGACCCTAAAACCAATTTGCTGTCATGCATGATTTCACTTAGTTGAAATCCCATGCCAAAAATACTTCCACGATATAGGTATAAGATCTAAGTATTTATTAGGTACTCGTGAATAATACAAGACTAACTACCAGATACCGTTATGCCATTTAATTAAAACAACTCTGCGGTTTTATCGAGTAATCAGACCTAGATAATGATGTGATTACTAGTCCTTGTCTAAGACAATCATCATATTTCCTGACATTGTGGATTCTTGTAAATGGCGTGTCTATTTAAAAATAGTACCTATGATTTCGAATAAAACAAGCGAAAATCGTTCCAGCCATGCTTTAATCCAAATAGTTTAACTCTTACCACTAAACAGTTTTAAAACCACATAATCTTCAGACAGAAAAATATTCTAGCTCTTATAAAAGTAGGACATAAAATATGTCTTAGAACGAATAAATCCGATTGCATTTCGCGTCTAGACCGAAACTGGAAGCGAATGCCTGCCGCACCGAGATAATAAAACGTCTCAAGCGAGAAAATCGTAAAACCTGCATTTGTACAGGAAATATTTTTAAGCTATGTAGAAGGAAAAGACGTCCGGTATATTTTGGAGCATAATGTTCTTGTCGTTGTAAAGGCAAATGTACAACTCCGGTTCTACAATAAATCGCTGCTTAAATTCAAAAGGGCCACAAGTCGAAAAAATTACAAATCGAATTAAATTTTTTCGACTTGTGGCCCTTTTGAATTTAAGCAGCGAAATGTAGAATACCTAATTGTATGTTGTAAAGACGCCAGCACATCAAGCTACCCGAAACTGTAAAATTTTCCCAATTAACATTGAACCTTATGTTTCAGCGATAAAGTTGAAAATGTATTAAATAAATTTGACAGATTGTAGTAGCTTGATGGTGCACAAATACATAACATCACGCCTGTAATCCCCGAAGGGTTAGGCAGAGGTGTACCTTCACGGTGAGATTTTTACAGAATAGACATGCTGTAGAAGGTATAGCCACAATTCGCCAGTTATGTTTCTGTGCAACAAATGGCAGAGTACGCGCAAAATAAGACTGCGGGCGGCCGAAATCGGAAATAATCGTTTGCCGCCATCTGGTCGTTTATATCAGACGGGCCATTCTCGTAATTTTAAGAACGTTCACAGTCTGATCTCAGTCTCAATCTGTCAAAAATACCTTTAATGTCCCTACATTTTGACAAGTTTTTGACATTTGTTTGTCGCTGAAATGAGACTGCGACGACTAGATTTTGAACGTTTTAAATTACGAGAATTGGCCTTCTGGACTTAGAGACTGAGATCAGACTGTGAACGATCTTACTCTGTCAAGCTCCGCTAATGAGACACAATTGATTTTCTATTATTTCGTCGCCGATCGGCGAACCGCGCCGCTTGACCGGTTAAAATTATGAGAATTACCCCTCAGGTTTCCGTACGATGATTTCCTATGAATGAAGAGGTAACTTAGATTTCGTTTCGATGTATTATAGTAATGATAAAATAGTAATTTCTTGCTTTGGGTATCTGCTAGGAAAATAACAATACTTTAGGATGCCTAATGTTTTTTTTTAATATATACATACTTATGTATATTTCAACTATAAGAACAATAAACCTTCACGATACTGAACTATCGTAGGTACTCCGCCACGGCCAAATAATATCCTGTTATATTCAATAGGTATTGAAATAATAGTACATTATGATACATGTGTGCTATGTTGATCATTAAACTCGAGGCGGTATTATTCGCGCGAGCCGTAGGCGAGCGCGATAAGGTAGCCGAGAGTTTAATTATCAATGCACACGCGTATCATACGACGTTTTTCAACACACTTGTGAGGAAAAAAACAGACTTGTATTGTTAAATATTAACTTGTATGGATAATGGCGGGCTTGGTTTGTCATTCCGCGCACCGCGCCGACGTGCGCGCGCAGGTTTACCCATAGAGTAAGTAATGGTCACTCCTACACCTGCGCGCGCATTGCTAGCGCGGCGCGCGTTTATTTACTTAAAGGCAAAGACAGAACCGATATACAGCCTATAGAAAAAATATAATAATCACAAAATAATGTTGACTGATCGTAGTGTTGTCGTATGTCAAATTGTAGTTTAGTTAGTATGGAATTAGAAAGTACTATTTGCATAGAGAAATATACATTAATCAGTGAGAATCCGCAATAATAGAACGCCAGTGGTCTTTTCCGTTTGGTTACGGGAGGGACGACGGAAAATTATAAGGTGCATCCAGACAGAGCGAGCCATGCGCCGCAAGTGCTTTTTTTGTATGTTAGATGCCTCAGCCTGAGGCACCCATACATATAAAAAAATCATTTGCGGCACATGCCTCGCTATGTGTGGATGCACCCTTAGGTGAATGCGCAGTGGTAGACCGCGAAATTTAATTTTTTTAAGTTTTTTACAATTCGCAGGTCAGTATCAGGTTGTATCTGCTGTTGTAACTGCGCATTCATCTTAAGGTAAATAAATTTTAGTTCATCTTGGGACCAAGGACAATTCAGACTATTTAAAAAAAAAAGTAACATATGGCTCGCGGATACTTTTTGGGATGAAGTCTCTTTGAAGAGATTAAAAAAAAAAACGCACTTCTCCGACTAGTAAATTAAATAGTTATCTGTGGAAATAAAACACAAGTACCGTAACGTAAAGAAAAAGCACGCGTTTGTAATACACTGCATTATGGATCTAAAAGCTGTGCATTAAGAGCCATTTTACGAGCAAGTGTGTTGAAAAATATTATACCTACGTAACTGAATCGAAAATATACGTTGCACTTGCATGAACAACTTTTACGTCCTTGTGGGTTTTCACAGAACTGTAGTATAAAGCTGTTTGTATTTGTACAAGTGTAAGAACGAGAATAAGAACAATGTGGTTTATCGCCCCAGACGACGAACTATTTAATTCTTTACAAATATTATAACTTATAAGAGAATATATGTATATGGCTGAAGGTGGATGGAATAATAGGTTTTATTTAACGAACTGTTGTAAAGAAGTTGTATTCATGCAAATTAATAACTGATGCCATAACGAAAAGTAAAGTGGGCAAGAAATTCAGCTTCCTCAAATTCAAACAGCGTTTAATTTAATTTGTTCATGATTTGGTCAAGAATTTAAAAACATAGAGAATAGACAATTATTATTAATAAAGTTGATTAGAAAGCATGACTGCCTTCAAGCTGCAGTAGCAGTTCAAGCACTGTTTAATTCTCACTCATCCATAATCATAAATTATTATTGAAATCCCCTTAGAGTCTGGTCTGATAGAAAAATCTTTCCAAACAGACCAATCGCTCTTCTCGATTGTTGCTTTATACATACCTACGTACCTATATAGAGTAGGTATGTGAATGTATCTATTGAGCAAGACATCAGTCAGTCTCACAATCACATCGAGTATCAATATCACCGCACAGAAAGTTGCCAGTGTTGCCACTTTCTCACGCATTCAAGCAAAAAGTTGTGAAACTATGCGAATGTATTATCACTTATCAAACAAAGTGTATCTGTCGTATTCCAACAGTTATTTATCTTGTTTAATAATTAATGTATTCAGAGAGGAATGGTGAAGCGTCGCGCCCTAATTGTCACACGCACGCGCTGGCAACACCACACCACGCGGCGGGAAAATTGTGGAAATGTTTACTTTTATTTTCGAATGGCGTCGGGATTATGAGTTTGTGTTGTAAATTAGAAAACGTTAAGGTAAAAATTTCGTTTTGAGGTCGAAATTGAATTAAGTTTTCCGGAAAATATAAGTAAGCAGAGTACTAAATAAAGCGCCTTTATTGCGATGGGTTAACTACCTACCTTTTGAACTATCTGACTTTCGTAAAGTATTTGTATAGAATGACTGACTTACAAAAGAAACAAATGTGCAATCAGTCGAAGACATTCCATTTTGTATTCCTAGGTACTGAATTTTCACCAAAATATGGTATCCCAACTGTGACCTAAAATCTGTCCATTTAAAGTAAGTACCTATAGGTAGATCAATACTTTAAATGGGACACATATTTTAGGTCACAGTAAGTGGAGGGTTCAGTTATATCAGTCTACCAACACTATCTGTTGATTGTCACCCTATTTTAATGACGTCAGCGCAAGCGGCTGCCCGCAGGAAGTTGCGTACACGCATCCAAATCACTTTTATTTCCTTTTTTTGTAAATCGCAATAAAACATATACGGCGCTAAGCTAATTATCATAAGTAAAATTGTTTCGTTTTGGATTTTATTCGTGTCAAATATTAAGGCGCTGATGTTACAAAAAATGCATATTTAAATTATTAATGATGTTTGTTGGTTAGTTTTTCCTTATAGTCGGGGTTATGATGCTGTCTTACAAGTTTATAGAGAACTAATGACTCCATATCATAATTATAACTAAGTGATCGAGTGATGTTTATGACTATGACTGACCAGAAATTATGCAATATCTACTGGTACAATTAGAAAGGATAGTAGTTTTTTAATAGCAGATGAGACTAGTTGTAACAATACGTAGATTCTTTCTACACAAGACAAATATACCTAACGGCAGGTGTATCAATAACTCCCGGAGGTAAAGTTTATTAAAGATGTTAGCGAAAAAACATTTTTTTATTGTGATCTTGCTCTAAATGGCCTTGTTTATAAACGACGAAACATACCCATCCATCTGTCAATTCCCACACAAGTACTTACTAATATAATCAAGTCATCTACACATGTAACGTTGCGACATGCCCGACAGCAGCAATTGTTTACCTCATAGAGGCATCATAACCCATTTACACCGCAATAAACAATAAAAATTTATGGGAACATGGACATTCTCAATCTCAAGTACCATAGTATTGTAAAGGCGGAGTTTTTTATATGGGAATGCACTAGTTCGGTGAAATGTTCCCAAAAAAGGCCCTGTTTGAAGGTCCTGTCGGACAGGGAACGGACAAAATGCTTTTCTCAAATAACTGAAAAGTCTTTTTTTATTTTTCCAAGTAGGTATTCCTTTGACCATCTTTCCTATTTGACTATTCGTAGCTTCTAAACTAAAGACTCATCTCAAAAACATGCCACACTATCAAGGTTGAGATTAAGGCGATTAGACTAACGAAAGGTCAATGAAGAATAGGAGATGGCGCAGAACAGGAGGACTTGACGACGGCTTAAAAAGGCCCTGTACACCAACTTTTGGATAACAACACAACAGCATCTAAAAAAGTCACACTGCACAAAGGTTTAATAACAAAACAAAACTCAAAAGAGCAGTGTGTCGGTTACAGAAGCTGTGACGATTCCCACGAGTCGAGTTGGATAATCACGTTACTTAACCAATGTTCATTGAATTGCGCAAGTCAAGGCGAGACGTGTGATCATGAGTACAATGCTTTTGTCAACCAGAGATAGTAGAGTTGGGCTGCTGTGACCTTCTGTGAGCGACGACGTCTTCGTAGAAACGAATATCGTCTGATAAAGTAAGTGAAATTTTTACTGCTCCACCGTTATACCTCTGAGGAGTATTTAATGAATTTCCAACGGTTTTTATACTCATGTTGACATTGACATTAATGGAGAAGCCGCTCCAGTAATTGGTTTTGGGAAAAGATTACCTAGTCAAAATGAAAGCACGTAGCTACCTAAGTAATTCGTTTTGCCCTTTCACCGAACTCTTGAGATTTACGTTCTAAAATACATTGAGATATGTAGTTATATATTATATCTTGGTGTTGTTATTTCTTCGATTTACATAGTCGAAAATCAGGTTCATGATTGTATATAAGGGATCTAGAATTACAAGGTAGAAAGTCACTTGGAGTTCTTCTTCTACTCATAAAAAAACAGAAGGTTAGTCTGTGGCTCACGTCCAAAAAAATGTATCAATTCGTGATACGCAGCCATTAACACTTCCGGAATTGAGTTGGATTTCAAATCTTTTTAACTCTATCTTTTGCCAAAAGTCCTCGCCCCAAATCTACAATGACCTTTCACAAAAGCTTTTGTCTGTAAAACTAACAGTGATTAATAACAAGTCTGAAGCACTGTCAAAGCTTGTCAGCCACGTTAAATGATTTTACAAATGGCGGCCGAATCTGTCAGAAAAGTTATCCGTTGAAAAGTTTACTTTGCATTTCGTTAAATAGCATTGTCAAAGCGAGTAAGTTCAATGGGATTAGTTAATTCAAATTAATGACTGTTTGTTTGGACATTAATTACTGTGTGGGTGGATGAAGTAATGGTTCAGGCAGATGGTGCCGGAATGGATGGCTGCCCATTTGCGTACGATTAGGTACTGTTGGTTCGAGTTTGCCTCCGGAAATTCATTGTGATTAATTTCTAGAGATATTTTGGATAAGGACTGGAATTTCGTCTGATAATGCATAGATTATAATAAAACCAACCAAACTTTAACTGCTTAACCATTTAAATTAAGTTAATCTTCCCACAAAATTATCACCAATAACCAATTAAGTTTTATCACTAACCAAACTTAATTTACCTATTATTTCCCCGCGAGTAGAAGGACAATTATTATGAATCACAATAAAACAAATTATAATTTTAGCGGGCCAAAACAATGGCGCCCGGAAAACCAGTAATTTGCATCAAAATCTAATTCGGCTAAATAATTCCTACGAAGATCGACGTAACCTTGCAGTGTTGCCACACAAAAAATAATGAATATGAAAAGAGATCTGATAACGAAATTACTGTTATACGTCAGTTGTTTTAATTGACGGTGTTGCTATTATGTGCCAATGATACCAGCTAATGTTGGGTTTATTACTATGTGTCAAGGCGTACGGAAGGGTTTATAGCAGTTTTATGAACAATTTGGCTGATTTGTTCCCTTGGACTGTTTTGTTCGATAATAGTGCTTGCTGAAAATACCGATAGCTGCGGTAACATCTGTTATTTAGATTCCTAAACAACTCGAATTCATTGGAGAAAATCCCATTGAAATATCCACAGTTTTAATGTACCTTACCCATAAAAAGTTGCCAGGTTGCTATATTACAAAATTAATTGTGTAACATTAATAAAAGTTGTATAAAAACCATAAATCAGATGACACGACTCTTTGTAATGTTTTTAAAAACAAACTACAATGCTGAAATTGCCGTAGTCAAACAAAACAAATTGCCAAAGAAAATAATAACAAACAATTAGTAACGTTAGGGCTGTCAAACAATTAACGAGAATAATATTATTATCTATAGTTAATACTTTATTTACCTACGGATTACCTTGTCTGAGGTGATTTATTTATAATCTAAGATATGTTTTATTTAGACTATTAATATAACGGCACTAGAAAGAAAGAAAGAAAAATAGGTTTATTTGCCACAGAAACACGTGCATACAAAAAGATAATTAGGTAATTCTAATAATAAGGAAAAATAAAAACTAAATATAATCTATAATCACGAGCACAAAGCAGAAATAGTCGACGTCTGCACGTCATGACTGTGACAAGAAGGCTTCCACTCACCATGATGCTGTGCTATAGGGAACCCACAGCACAGCGCTGATTTTCAATGGTTACCCGAAAAGGACGTACACAAACCAAGTCAGATCAAATGATTCGTACTATATGTACCTATAGGTAACAAAATAAAATAAAACAAACAATACTTATAATATAAAGCAACTACATAAACAACCAATGATAGGAATAAATCACATCACACTAATATTATAAAGCCGAAAATTTGTGATTGTGAGTGTCTGTGTTTATATGTTAGTTACTTCTTCACGCTCAAACGGCTGGACCAATTTTAATAAAATTTTGTATGGAGGTAGCTGACACCCTGGAATAACATATAGGCTACTTTTTATCCCGATATTTCCACGGGATCGAAACTTACGCGGCTGAAACCCGCTGGGCGCTGCTAGTATCACTATAAATGTCACTAAACTATACTACACACACTTTGGTACTACACACTTTTCGAGATCGATTCAATTTGAATCATAGCACTTGAATTAGAAGAGCATAACATTATAACATCACGCCTTGATTCTCCGAAGGTTTGGGAAGAGCATTTAAGTATCCCAATTCTTTATAAAAACACTTATTGCGGGATGGGTCTTTTCTTGACCTCGATCTCGCCTGGTGGGAAGCGATGGACGAGGTCTACGATGGAATAACCATGCCCAGAAGTTACCTGTTTACTCTTTCTTTGAAGGCTGACGGGTATTTGATATGTTAAGCTCTGAGATATACGTCTTTTTCCAGTTTATATTAACGTCACACAATGCAGCTCATAATATTCATGTATGTAGTTGCGAAAGTATGTTGTAGTCCAGTGGTGTTACCTGCCGGTGAACGCGGTGGTTCACGTATTAATGAACGCGGCAAGACGCGGCTCCTGCATGTCATGATATGTTGTACTAACATAATCAGTCTTTAATGTTCTCACTGCTGCGACACAAGCCTCCTCTCTTCGAAAGGGAGTGGGCTGTAAACTACCACGCAAGCCAGTGCGGGTTGGTAGATATCAGATGTCTTCGATATTTGGGTTCTAGGACATGCCGGTTTCCTCACGATGTTTTCCTTTACCGTTTTGAGAGCAGTGCTGATGAAATTATTTACACAAATTAAAGCGCCTGTCTGGGTTCGAAGTGTCCGAACCACTGGGCCACTCTGCTCTACGTTTGCACTAAACTCCAATATCCATCCAAATCCCAATATTTGGAGCAAAACTGATAGATCAAAGAGAACAATTGTTGTGAGAAGTCGTTTATGTAGTAAGTGTTTGTTCCAGATATTTGTTTGTTTTTGTTTGCCGACCCTAGAAGCTAGCAGACATCCTGCGGAGTGTCCTAGTTCTTCTGATCTGATTCGCAGATTTCTAAACATCCGCTTTGTGCAAAAAGTGTGGACATAGGCGATTTTCATGTTATTGTTAGATATGGTATATGAATACCTACTTAGCTAGGTATTTTATTTTCGCGGTGTCAGCGGCGTGTGTTGGGTAAACATAAAATTGCTTTGTCATGTTATTTAACACACTATTACGGCTTTCTTTATAATATTAGCATTACCTGGAAATTATTTGCGTGTTTTGCTACAAATTTGTATTCGTGAAAATTGCTTCTATGCAGATAGAATAATATGCTCTATTTGTATACCGAACTTGTATGTTTAGCGATGGAAAATAGGCGTCAACGCAACAGTAATGACTATCGTCAAGTCATTGTATTTAGTACCTCCCTAAGGTTTTTGATTCATCCAAGTCCAACCCATTTAAACACTCTCCCCTTTACTTATTTATAAACGTTGCTTAAGTATTAATTTAAGACTGTTTACCCATATATTTTTGACGCTTAAACGTCACTCAACTTTAATCATCGTTTATGAATAAGCCCCTCTGTATAACTTAACCATCCAAGACGAATCTTAAGCAGTTCATTCAACTAGCCACTCTAATGTTTATTCCTGTAAACACAAAAAGTGTCAGACGTTTCCAAAAAGTCTTAACTCCTCATTTTATGCGCCCACTTACGTTTGCGCATAGCTTTTGACTAAAATAGGCACTAAGTACAATGGCCTGAGATCTGAGATGTTGCCGACAATAGCAGATGCCTGCTATCTCGACTTTGAATAAATTCAATTATTTATGGTACAGTAGCAAACAATAAAACAAAGTAAACAATTTCAGCATGGACATGGTTTTTCCATTTTCCTTAGAATGTAGGCAGGTAACTATAGCCATAAAAGAAAATTTCACAGTAAAAAATAATGTTGGAAGTTAGGAAATATTAGCAAATGATTTTGTTCGTAGTAGAAGTATAGAAAAAATGTAGATTGGTCTTAACTGGGATACATCGTCGTTTCGTGATTTAAATCTAATTCAAAAAAATCTCGTTGGTCAGGTCTAGACTATAGTACGCGGGAACTAGTTGGCCGCTGTGGTGGGGACAGGGGTGAGGCGGCGGTTCGCAACGCACGTACTGAGTAATGCTCCCCCGCCCCTCGTCCCACCGCTCACATACCTAAGGCGCGGCCAACTAGTTCCACGCGGACTATAGGCTAGTCATTTAGACATCTCATCATCATCGTCATCATCCACAGCCCGAGTTCACTGACTGCTGAACGTAAGCCTCTTTTTTCTTATGCCAATTTCCACTCTGCTGAGCCATCCTCATCCAGGTTCTACCCGCAATATCGTCCACCCATCTCGCCGCTGGACGACCAACACTTCGTTTTCCAGGTCTTGGACGCCACTCGGTCACTGCCTTACTCCACCTCCAATCATTTTGCCTTGCCATATGTCCTGCCTAACTCCATTTGAATTCTATAACTCATTTTCCGATATCGAAAACCTTCGTACGTCTTCGGATCTTGACGTTTGGAACTTGGTCTATATGCCTTATGCCATGCATGGAACGCTCCATGGCTTTCTGTGCAACTCTCACCTTGTAAATAGTCTCCTGCGTGAGCGTCCACGTCTCAGCACCGCACGTCATGGTGGGCAGAACACACTGGTTATAGAGGCGGGACTTCAGACTTTGTGGAATTTTGACTGATTTCAGAATGTCATCCAATTCTGGCTGTCATCTTGCTTCTTGTCAAATTGCTAAATGCGGCCCCTCCATCTTTATTCTTCTCGATATCTCTGTTTGTTGATGCTCTTTGCCAAATGAAAGAATATGGCATGTTTTGAATATGATGATTTAGACATGTAACCTTGTAATTGAATCACCAGTAAAAATAGCTTTAAAAATACACGATCAGTATACTCAGACAAGTCAAAGGCACTTTGGAGAGCTCACTGGTCGTTTTTTTATAATCGCCTCACCGTGGGTGTTATGTCAATATACACGTATTGTACCGGTAATTACCAGCATTGTATGCAAATCACTAAGTATTTGTTGTGCCACAGATAAAATAAATGGTCCATTATAGGAATAAGAAAAAAGTTTTCTGATAAATTGAATAAAGATTAAAATTCAAGACAAAATCACAAACACACGACAGTGTGAGCGAATGGTTGAAAAATTATTCTTGTCATATCACTCATGTTTAGTGCTGTTATTGGCTGTCTGATATCATCCTCCTCTCACCTTCCTGTCCTTGTATCATGTTATTTGGGGTTGGCGCAACACGTTTTCTTCTTCCATTCTCCCCAAAATAATTCTGAAGGTCTATTCTGCAAGAATCTCCCATTGAAAACTATCTACCTACCTATAGTACACACACATTTCGCCTTTATACGAATATAAATACCTACTAATTATAATTAGGTTCTGCATACAGATTTACACAATTGTATAATATACGGGAGTACCGTATAGGTACTAAAAGCTCAAAGTTTTGCGATTTTTCAATTATTTCTATAGTCCCATGACTTTTTTCTTTATCAATTCTTCTCTCTTTATCAGTTTAAATATTCCTCAAGACACTTTCACACACCTTATCCTACAATACCTACACTCCTAATTACGACATCGGAGCTCATCCAATCAAGATCGTTAGCTTTCAATCTGAACGCGGCGCCGTCCAATAGCAATTACTTGTAATAAGCGGTTGTAGCCAGACGCCTTAATAACTAGACTGCTATATTATAATTTGTATGTTTAAGTCATTTTCGCGCTCAACTTGTTTGTAAAGCTAGTTCCAGTTGTTATGTGCGATGAAGCAATTAATTTTGTTATCAGGATAGAGAGATAGAGGGATCGTACATAATCAAATCGATAGGAACTGTAACTATGTCGACGAGGATGGAATAATTTAACCAATTTTCTTTTGTAAATGATCGAAGAAGTCGTGTTATATAAATACTAAAGTCAATATTTAAGGCATCATCGTAAAAAATCTGAAGGAATCTCTCATAAGGCCAACCCCGGAATTAAAAACGTACAGTCACGAGGACCAATATGTCAACACTGCAATTTTTAATTGCGATTTTTTCGTGAAATAACGAATGCAACGTTGAAATACGACACTTAACATAAACCTATGGGTTCGAAAATACTATTTTCGTAATAACATAAAATTTCATTCAAAAATAAAGGAGAAAATCGCCTTTGAATAAAGCCAAGTGTATACATACTTATAGACGTGACTGTACATCATCAAAATATATTAGTTGGTTCAGAATAGTAACAGAGGAGTACTCAAGTAGGAAACGCTGTATCTTGGAGACATCGTCACTCGTTAAACCCAAATTCCAGTAGAGATCTATTGAGATAAATGCCGTGGGAACTAACTTGTTTGTGAATATTACGGTCAGTCGTGCCTTAGTTCAGTTTTACTGAATTATTTAAGGGTTCACTGGCGTGAAATAAGGTGAAATAGTTTAGTATTGAAAAATAGAATAACCTTAGAAAAAACAATTTACCGAGGGATTTGTGGAAAGCACTTTCCCTACGAATTTCCTTTTCAAGAAAACTTAGGTACTTAAGTAGGTACACATTGCTTTATGAATAGTCTTAATGCTATTATATTTATGTTTTTCTTTCTGACTACCAACATTTTTTTTGTTCTATTTGCAACCAAACCGTTTTACACCTTATTTAATTTTATAAATTTTAATCGATTGTTTCCGTCAGCTAATTGTCTAAAATTATCTAAAGTAAACAGCGGCTTGACATTAGCAAAATCGACATCTTTTCACGATCTACAATACAAAATTAGACTATTATTTACTAAAAGCACCAATTAATATGATTACTACATAGTTTCGCTCCACATAACTACTATTCAACAGGGATTAGGAGAATTTCTATGCAAATATTCAAATCACTCCTCTAGCTGTCTTTATCTATGCATGTAATAGTTTCCGCATGAATTTAGTCTATGATTAAGCATTCAAGTCACGGTCTTTAGTCTATGGTATCTTATCAAGCATCTGTGTTGCCAGTAGAGTTTATAAAGCCATAAACAATGCTTCACCCACTGTTGCTAACTGACTTTGACAGAGATATGGTTTTCGGGGATTTATCTCAAGCTGTCCGCTGTTTCGTAAATGGGTCTTACGTGCTTTGGGAAGCAAATAAATAGTGCTATTAAATTGAAATATTGTCATTTCAGATATACGCTTTGGAAATGGCGTCAGATCCTAACTAATAAATGTGTCAGGGAAAATGCCGAACTATGTTATCCATGGTGGGTCACAAGATTGGGCCCGATTAGTAATCTAGCTTTATCCTTGATTTAGAATAGTCAAGAGGCCAAATTACAGCAAGTAAATTATAGTAATTTGAGTTTTAAATTTTGATGAGTAAATTATTGAATTTGATCGATCAGACAAGTTCAAATAATGAAATATTACTCGCCACCTCACCTGATGATGACGAAAAAGAAGTACCTACCATCTAAACTGTATTGCAAAATGCAGGATATAAAAATGCAGGCCTGGCAGGATATAAAAATCATATTATTTGGCAATGTGTGTAGGAAACCGTTAATCATCATTATCAATGAAGCATCGCGTTTAATTTAGGTATATCAATATCATACAAAGGAAATCAATACGTTGTTGGCACATCGCCTTCTAATGCCTATGTATACTTATCATTCATATTTCTCTCTTCCGTCAACTTTTATAAACAAAGCCAGAATAAACAATACCTTTATAGATAGAAGTACAGACGCCATTACATCAAGCTACCTGAAACTGTAAAATTTTCCCAATCAACCTTGAACCTTATATTGTAGGGATAAAGTTGAAAACCTATTAAAGAAATTTGACAGATTGTAGTAGCTTCATGTGCTGGCGACTGTACCTACTCAGAAACTATACTAACTAGTATACCATTTGTGTTACTTTCCCTGGCTTTTCATGTTTGCCGGCTATCCGACGACCGATCCAACGACAGTGAGTTATCTACGTCCACCATTCATTTCACCTGGCTATGACAGTTTCATTATCATCATCATAGACTATATTCTCCTAATCACCGCTATAACTAACGTTAATTCATACCAAAAGTTGGCTTAGACAATCATTGACATGTAGAGTAGCAAATGATTCGGTGATTGTGATTATGAAGGTGCTGAGAGCAGAAAGCCAATTCTAGTAATTTAAAACGTTCAAAATCTAGTCGCAGTCTCATCTCGGCGACAACCAAATGTCAAAAACTTGTCAAAATGTAGGGAAATTAGAGGTATTTTTGACAGATTGAGACTGAGATCAGACTGAACGTTCATAAAATTACGAGAATTGCCCCTCTGGAATCGGCCCTGACTCGTGAGTTTGAAGTTCGAACCCAGGTAGGCACTTCAGTTTGTGTATTTCATTTCATCACTGCTCTCAAAATAGTAAACGAAAACATCGTGAGGAAACCGACATGTCCTACAACCAAAAAACATCGAAGACATGTGACATCTACCAACCCGCACTGGGTCCACTCCCTCTCACAGAGAGGAGGCCTGTGTCCCAGCAGTGGGAACATTATAGGCTGATTATGCATGATGATGAACGACAGTCACTGATCCTGAGCATAAATGAATGGCATGCAGGTTCCTAAACTTTGATAATTGTACGATGGTCGCGATGTCATCGATACGCCACAATGCTACATGTCTACATTTCGTAGAGCTGTGAGATAAATCGAAACCTGTTTATTCTATTAGGCATTGATTCTTTTAATCTAGTAGGTCATGTTCGGCTTTGTAATTAATCAATACTTAGTATCAAAATGGACAAAGAATAGATCATAGATAAACTATAGCCAGTTCTATCACTCTCTCTTCTTTATCTATACTTATAATAAATCTGTAGAGAGGTCAATTCTGTACATGAAATATATTTTCAAAATAACTATCAGGGGGTGATTAGTGATCGATACTGATGCCAAAAATGCAATCAGTAAAATTTTTGTCTGTCTGTCTATTTGTCTGTCTGTCTGTCTGTCTGTCTGTCTGTATGTTCCTTATAGAAACAAAAACTACTCGACGGATTTTAACGAAACTTGGTACAATTATTCTTCATACTCCTGGGCAGGTTATAGTATACATTTCATCACGCTACAATCAATAGGAGCAGAGTAGTGAAGGGAAATGTTGGGAAAACGGGAGAAGTTACTCCATTTTTTAAGCTTCCGTCGCGTGTGCAGCCTTAATGGTTAAAGTTACATAAAAATCATGTATGACGGAAATATTCTACATAAAATTGTCTAAAAAATATCCCGCAACAGCATATGTCTATCTTTTATGGTTGACTCACAATAACACGTGTAACTCCTGATAGCTTAGCAGTTCGGAGCATTCTGATTATATTTGTTTACTCTTACGTTTATAATACTCTCACTCATCCCTAATTTAAAATAGTTAACATTTTTACCTATTCAATAAAAAAAGAATCATAGAAATCGGTATAGAAACACCAAACTTATACATGAAATAAGCCATCGCGCCGTCGCACGTCTGAATCATGCTATAAGGATTATTTTTGTGTAACAGTTGCCGCGCTCGACACGGGTCGCGGCGGCGGTAGGGTATAAAAAGGCGGGAGGTCCGAGAGCGAGCTTCAAGCCCTGGCTGGAGGCCTTAATTTTGAGGCATCCACAGGCAAGCCCGGTTAAAGCAGACGACAACCTCACAGGTTGAACTGCGAGATGCCATTGTTAAAAAAAAAAGAGCGAGCTTCATTCAATATTTGGCTGTTGATGCGTTCAGAGCGTTCGACCTTATTGACAGACAATAATATTGATATTAAGAAACCGTGCTTATCAGCGCGACTTTTAGTCTTTAAATACTTTATTTGAATTTCTTTTGTTGTTATTTTGTAAAATAGGTATGAGTTGTTTTGGTAGTGTTTAAATATTCGTTCAAATTAAAAATTATTAAGCGTAGGTACTTTTATTAATTAAAGTAGTTATAAGTATTTATTTTTAAGTGAAGTAGGTATAGGTAGATAGTATTGCACAGGCGTTTCAGCTTTATTTTCATTTCTTTTTTGTTGTGTAGACAAGGAATAAGGAAGGATTTTTTGAAATTCAACCCCTATGGGAGTTAAATAGGGGATGAAAGTTTGTATGAAAGTCCGTCAGTTTTAAAGTTAGGATCATCAAATTTTGTGTTTAGGCTGACGACTAAAAATTAATTTATACGTGTCTCAGCGTTTTTGATAATTCTACCCCCAAAGGGGGATGAACGACCTGACTGAAATATCAACGCACAGTCTAAATCGCTGGTCCTTCCTAGGGACATGAATTTTGGAGGGTGTGTTCTTTGTGAAGAGTAGATGTCGAATAAGAAGGGGTTTTTGGAAATTAAACCTTTAAGGGGGTAAAAAGGGGGGATTTTGTTGGTATGAAAAATCTTATTTCTTGAGTTAATAACCTTGAAACTTGGCACGAATACTTATCTAAGTAAATTATGAAGTTTGAAATTTTTCGTTTTTCTAAAATACCTCCTAAAGAGGTATTGGGGGGTGTCAAAATTTGTATGGAAGAATTTTAACGCCCTGTCCGATTAACTTTAAACTCAGTATTTATACTAAGGACTAAAAATAATGAATAACATGTATCAGGGTTTTTCGAAAATCTACCCCTAACTGTGTGAAAAGAGGTAGTTAATTTTAAAGGGGAGGATTTTACCGCGTGGCTTGATTAGCTCGAAAATTGGTATAAATAAACTGAGTCAAGTTATAAAATTCCACCCCTGTGGGGGTGAAAAGCGGGGATACAGTTTATTTGAAAAATCTGATTCCTTTGTTCTATAAACTTAAAAATTGGCCCGAATACTTATTTATCTAAATTAATTATAAAGATCATACCAACATACATTTTCGAAACTTTTAGAGGAAAGTACGAATTTCACGCGGACGAAGTCGCGGGCAGAAGCTAGTCTATACTAATAATAAAATTGAAGGGCTTGTTTGTATAAATGCATTAATCTTTCGGTACCAGTCGGATTTGAAAGAATCTTTTTATATTTGATAGCCCAATTCTTGAGGAAGGCTATAGGCTATTTAACATCACGCTAGGACTCTAAGGAGCTAAACAAAAAGAAAAAAAATAAGAAATTACGCTTAGCGAAAACGAAGTAATAGCGGAGACAGGCGATGCGATGCGACGGGGTGGGAAGGAGAAATTTCACGCGGACGAAGTCGCGGGCAGAAGCTAGTTTACAATAAGAAGGACAAATCCTCATTGATAGCCACGTATAATTATATCCAGCTTCCACCTACTAAGATTAAGATATGCTTTTATTAGCAGTATCACTTCCTAGTGTCAGCTGATTAATGTGTTGCTGTTTCCGATCGATCGATCACGGCGCGTGACGTAATCGGCGCGAGCGCAAGTCACCCGCGGATGCGCTCAATGGATAACTGATGATTGATGTTTTTGTAATAGTTTTGATGAAAATACGCTTTTTGTATGCGTTTTGACTTGTAAATGGAATTAATTGGGAATTGATTGGCACGATGATTTTTAAAAATAGAAGCCTTGGCAGGTAGAACCTATTACGTTAATTCCCGTGTCAGAAACTTCCAGTTAAAAAAAAAAACATTAATTAATTCTCTGCCGGGTCTAAAAGCATGAAAAGCACATTTGTTATCTACGTGAAGAAATTGAGTACTAAGGAAGGATTTATGAGTGATGAGACACAATTGATTTTCTATTGTAATGGGCCCATATCGTACCACGCCGGGCTCGAGTGGTTAAGGAAAAATTTAGCTTAAAAGTCGAGTGAATTACTATCGAGGGTTTATCTGAGAACCTCAAAAAACGAGCATAAGGAAAGAATCGAATCAACATCTATTGAAAGTTTATGAAGGTGTTAAATAGGGGATGAAAGTTTATGTGGAAGTTCGTAATTATTGCCGATAGGAAATCCAATTGAGCACTAGGCTTGTCTTAGCAGAAGGATTGGTTTGTTTTTGGCAAGATTGTTCAGATTGGCAAGCAATACAGGTCCTGAACCTGGTTGAGGCTGGCATAGGAGCGTGGAGATTGGCACATGAAGAGAGGGACCTATGCCCAGCAGTGGGTTAAGTCGTAGATGATGATGATGATTAAGGTTGGTTACGGGGCTAAGGTAAGGCTCCTTTAACGGAGCTTCAATCAGATACCTTGTAATCTATAAGTATCTATTATACAAACAAAGTCGCTTTTCGTGTCTGTCCGTGTGATCGCTTAGATCTTCTAAACCACACAATGGCACCGATTCCCTTGTTCACAAACTATCAGTGCATCTTATTATTTCTATTTCTATTTCATTAAGAAAAGGACAGAACATAAATATTAGTCTAGTCCTGTCAAATTAGTCAGCGCTTGACGTAAATTGACGTTTTTTAAGTAGCCAATTTTTTAATCACGTCTAAACTTGCCTATATGGAGTATCTTGAATTGACAGGACTAAATTAATATTGAGAAAGAAACAGATGCACTGAACTTAAATTTAGTTTAGTTTATGAAAAAGGGAATCTGCGCCAATGGCTTTTGAGGTGGTTTTCACCATCATTTAGAGCATTTATTCCGAAAGGTTTATGTGTATAAAACATGAATATTTAAGTTAGATATAGGACTGAAATCTCGATGATTTGATATGTCGCCACATTAGTATATTGCACCCGTGCGAAGCAAGAGCGGATCACTAGCTTAAGTATAGGTAAGTATTTGTTCTGATGCTCTACAAATAAATAAAAGGTAATTAACAATCCATGACATAACATTAAACAACGCTAACTATGCGATAATGACCACCATAGCATATGTAGCGCATACTTCTGTGGCAATACGCGTGCCATCTAGTTGCAAAACATATATGACTGTGCGCATACGCAGGTTATATAATTATTGTAAGTACGGCTAATTGGCGTGTTGTTATGTTTGTAAACCTGTCTTGCGTTGGCTTGACTTCTCAAGCAGATTGAATGTATATAGGCCTAGCCTACCTAGTTATTTGATAAATCGATCTTTAATAGAGTTTCTTGCCCGTTCTTCTTCATAGTCGAGCAGATAATGCAGACGAGTCCTGGAGCGGAAACCGCGGATCGAAAAGTGTAGTGTGGGACGCCCCCAGCTAGATGGACCGACGACCATAAAAACGTCGCTAGGACAGACTAGATGCGGAAGACGACGAACAGGGTGTTGTGGCGCAGGCTGAGGAAGCCCTATGTCCAGCAGTGGACTGCGATAGGCTGAGTTGATTTTGGGCTCGTTCCGACACGAGAAAAGTAAAACTCACGGACGTTTAAGGTAAGGTGTTGTGTTTTATTATGAACTAGCTGCGCCCTGCGGTTTCACCCGCGTGAATGTCGATGCCGTAGGAATATCGGGATTAAAAGTAGCCTATATGTTAATACAGGGTTTCAGCTCCCTCCATATAAAATTGGTCCAGCCGTTTGAGCGTGAAGAAGTTACAAACATATAAACGCACACACTCACTCACAAACTTTCGTTTTTATAATATTAGTGTGATAATGAGTTCATTATTATACTGTTCCATTCCGTTAAGTATAATTAAAGCCTCAGGTGTTGTTGCTTTAAAGGTTTAATTACAAACAATTATGCTATGTTTTATCTCAGGATGTCCTGTTTATTCATAATTAATTACAATTAAATTATTTATTTAGATTACTTAAGCGTGTTTCTTTAGTAGGTGAGTAGGTAGGTACCTATAATGTTAATATTTCACAACAAAAGGGTATCGAAATTCATATTTAATTAAAAAAATGGATTAGACTACGACTTTTAAAATGATGTAAAACCAAACCTTGTCTAAACTCGGGTCTACGACTGCGATACTTATCGTGCGAATCCGCTACGCTTTTCGTAGCAATGGTATCCTAAAACGCTACGAATTCGCTACGAAATTCCTTATAATCGTAACGCTATAAAACATCGTAATGTTGTTTTTCCATCTATGCTAGTTTATTTTCCAATCTAAATTACATTTTCGCTGAATTCCACTAGGTATTTTTAAATTTCTCTAACCCGGTGGCGGTGGCATGATTAACTCAAAATTCAGCTATTGACCTTAACTTTATCCGATTATTTTATTAATTGACAATTAACCCCAAAACAACGAGTTGGGAAAACAACCCTCCAATTCATTATTTAAGAGCTAAAAGGGTCGGGGTTAATTCAATTATAATTATGACAAGAGTACTTCATAATTTGAAATACAAAGTTATGTGCCTGAAAATTGTTTCTACCTACCAGTTTTCATTTTGGGCAATACTTTGAGGATCCGAAATTAATAGATTGAATTTTAAAGTCATTGAAGCCACAATTGGTTCTTTCTACTTACACTAAATTAAAAAATTAAAATTAATAAAAAAATTTAAAAAACCCGACTGCAAGCTTATACTAAAACTAGCTGAAAAGCTAAAAACAAGCCCATTTTAAATTAAATAAAAGTTGGAAGCAGGCGGGCCCATACCATTATTAAAGTTTCAAACTCAAATGGGTCCCGCCTGCTTCCAACTTTTATTTAAAAAGTATAGCCTATATGGTAATCCAGGGTATTCCCTGGATTAACGTATAGGCTATACTTTTTATCCCGAAATTCCCACGGGATCGAAACTTATGTAGGTGAAACCGCGGTGCGCAGCTAGTCTTTGATAACACCATTCGAGCTATGTAGGAAGAACTTTTATTTCGATAGCATTAAGTACCTATAGTATATTGTAAGTAACCCTGTAATGCATAGCACCGTATCCGTTTGCCTTCTCTTATCGTATTGTGAAAGAGAAAAACCACATAATACAGTTACAGTAACGAGAGATTTATTACAATTTCCTGTGATTATTGTTATAACTTTTTGCTTGGGATTTTCCTTAAGAACTGCACCATTTGTACCTATTTGTATGAGGATGATAATAATGTAATGAAACTTTTGTACGCTTTCACAAAAGAAAGAAGAAGAAATTCTTTTTCTATGAAGAAAGATATTTTTTGCGTCTTTTGTGAAAGCGTACAAAAGTTTCATTACATTATTATCATCCTCATACAAATAGGTACAAATGGTGCAGTTCTTAAGGAAAATCCCAAGCAAAAAGTTATAACAATAATCACAGGAAATTGTAATAAATCTCTCGTTACTGTAACTGTATATGTGGTTTTTCTTTTTTTTTCATTTGATCATTCGTTTAATTAAAGAAATTAGATTATCAAGAATACGAAAGCTCCCTACATTCGGTAAATTAATAACAAGTATAGATATTTTCTTCGACTCGAAAATGTAATAGGTTTTTTTTTCATTTCAATGGTGTTACTAAGTAATTATTACAATTTCGTGTATATATTCGTGACCTCTTTAGCCAAATCGTGCAGAAACAACCTTTAATATTTTTTGCAACGACACGTCAAAATACAAAGTGTAAAATCATCAAGTAGCGGAAGATGGCTATTAAATTAAAATTAATAATGTAATAATGTGCAGCATTGGCAATACAATTCAGATTACTTACTTTTTTAATAGAAAAGAACTTATCATGCTGAAAGAAGCAACTTTTTATATCGCAGATTCACTTACATTCAATCAATCATTACCTGCAACATCCTATCTTATCTTCATTTGCATAACATGTATAATCAGCCTATAATGTTCCCACTGCGGGGACACAAGCCTCCTCTCTGATAGAGGGAGTGGGCCATAATCCATCACGCGGGCCCAGTGCGGGTTGGTAGATATCACATGTCTTCGAATTTTTGTTTCTAGGACATACCGGTTTCTTCACGATGTTTTCCTTCACCGTTTTTGCGGTTTAGTCCCATCTCGGCACCTTCCCATCTCGGCACCCATGAATTAATTTATCATCTTTACGAAAAATTCCCATCTCGGCACTCCGTCATTAGTCGTCGCTAAGTACAGTCATCAAAAAATGGATACACTGTATCAGTATAGTGAGTAAATCAAATTTACTCAAAACTAAAAAATGTAAAAAAAAGTACCTATAAAATAAGTTTAATTTTAAATTTTTAGTGTTTAGTGGACAAAGTAAAATATATTTTCATGGGACTTAAGAAAAAATACGCAAGTAATAAGTAAGCAAGTAAGTGTCATATTTTCTGGCTATCTCTTTCGCCTCGTACATACAATTCCGATTTATGTGATAACTAAGACTGAAAATGAATGTACAGCGAGTTATTGCAATTAGCTGACCCTCTTTGCAATAATTTTATATTTTATTTATTTGAGCGAAGTAAATGAAATATAAAAGAATTGCAAAGGGGGATCAGCTAATTGCTATGACTGTACAGTGAACGCGTAATCAAGCCTACTCGTATCATTTAGTACCAGTATGAAAGTCCTCAAAGTATGGACGCCCTTTTGCCTACGTCCCGGTTATACTGATTAAACGTTAATTGTACATAATAACTGTTGATTTTTGTAATATGTTTTTACATAATTGCTGGAAAGATTTTAAAACAATTATTCCTACGAACCGTGAATTTTTCATATATTTTAAAGAACAATGTCAGATTTCGGCTCACACAACCTTTAAAATTAAATTCACGCGGACACGAAGTTTTTACCTACAACAATTTAAATATAAAATTCTAACTTCTAAAAAAATATTTAGTTCTTTTCGAGAACTGTTCCAAAAGAAAATCATTTTAATAAGTAGGTAATCATTTTACAAATCATGTTCTTCAATTCCAGGTTTTTCTTTTTTTAAATAAAACAGTGTCAGGTCAGTGTCAGTTACCTGTTCTGCCACTGTAATCGATTATTCTAAATAATTAAAGCGATTTACTCTTTAGTTTTTATTTACCACCTCACAATTGTCTTTTATTATTATTATTAATTATCTAAATAATACGTTCGTCGTGTTTATTAAAATACATTTATTATTTTTTAAAGAATATAAGAACGAAATTCAAGAAATCGATTTTCCTGATCTGTATTCGATAACTTAATCGCCTTGTACTGGCAACCAGCAGTTCGCCATTAAAATAATAAAAAAAAAAAGTTTTTGCAGTTCTGTCAAAATCGCGCGCGCCAGTTAAAACATATTGTTGTTGTCGGTGTTTTTCTAAGTGTACGTTTGTTTCCTTCTCGAATTCATCTGCGTTTGCGTTATAGACTTATTGTGTTATATTCATACCACACATTTTGTGACAATGTACCATCAACTACGTTGTATTAATTGTGGTATAAATGTGTTCCGGATGGAACGGCATTTAGTTGAATCTGACGATGTCCATTCATTGTTACGGCAATGGACTTCACTTTTTGAGGTAAAGTACGATTTTTATTAAATAGAATGTCAACTGTTTTAACTAAGCTAAATGTTAATTTGCAACACAACCGTATTTTGTTGGTTTTAGATTCCAAATGACAGTGTTGTTTGTCATTACTGTTGGTTATTAATTAAACAAACAAGTAATCCAACAAGTAGCAATGCGCCAACTGAATCAATTGTGCATCGCAATCTTTGTATTGGTTGCGGTCATTCATTGCATCGTGTAAAGTCTCACGCCTTCAGAATTCAGTTCAGAATGAGAAGATGCTATCAGACGCGTGATAGAGCAACAATAACCTCCAATTTAAAATGTCTGAATAACTTCTTCTGTAGAAGTTCAGTGTAAAAGTGGATATTACAGAAAAGCTTTTGACATTAAACTACACAAAAAAACGTAAGAATTTTCACTGTCCATGACAAATTAATATTGAGCCAAAGTTACTATGGACATCTGACATTGTTCTTTGTTATGTTACTGCCAAGGCAGAGATAATGGAGCCTCTAAAAAGCGATTCAAGGGCTTGTCTGTGAAAATGGTAATTTAAAAAGAAACAAAAATGATTTAATAAATAATAAAGTTGATTTACTTACTATACTGATACTGTGTTTCCGTTTCTTTTTGTGTACCTTAAAATGATTCATGAGAGGGTGCCGAAATGGGAATTTTTCGTAGACAAGATAAATAAATTCATGGGTGCCGAGATGGGAAGGTGCCGAGATGGGAATAAACCGTTTTTGCGAGGAATGGTGATAAAATTAAATACAATACTTACAATTATCTTCATTTATTATTTGCAACAATTGTTCAACAACTGAACAATGTGTACTGTTATTAATCAATATAAATGTACTAATCTTCTTACATTGTTTTCATCCATATTGTCTGCATTTATTATGCAATTATTAATTGCAACAATTATTCAAAAATTGAACAATTTGTGCTGTTAATAATTACTGATAGATTCTAATCTTCTTACATTGTTCTACCTAAATATCGATCCATAAAATACCGTTCAATTGTTAAATAGGGCCATTAATTCAGATTTTCTATTTCTAAACGTATACTTAGGAAATCAATAATGATTGAAGTATCTCAATTCACGCAGTAGTGTATAATTAACATGATCATACGATCACGAATGTCTGCCAAAAGTGGTGTTTTACATACCAGACCATATTAGAAGATAAGTATGGAAACAGTCTATAACAAAACAATCTAAACTAAGTATGGCATAATAATTGGAAAATACAACCGTGGCATAACGACCATACCTTGGTTGATGTTTGTAGCCGTATTCTGCAGATCTATTCTGCGAAAAACTCACCGTGAAAACTGTGAGGTGAGTTGATCGAGAGATTCAACAAAGTCAATCTTTAGCATAAGGTGGAATGACAGCTCTCTACACTTCGTCTTAGGGTTAATTTTTCACTGGACAGGTAATTTTTATTCGTGGCATAAAATTGACGTCTGACAGATTTTGTATGGAAGAACTGTCAAAAATTCAAAATTATTTCTCCGATAAAATTATCTGTCGATTGAAAAATCAACTCATAATTTAGTAGGCTTTAAAACAAACTTCACTAGCATAGTTTTTACGTCGTTATTACTAATACTAAATGGGTTGTGTGTACTCTATTTTGGACTACACAACGTAAAGAATCTATTATTTTAAGTCCCATGTAATAGGGGGCAAGCCTATTGCCATCAACCGAGCACAAATTCAAACTCCGGGCTTCTACTGAGAAATTCCAGATAGATAAACCCAAAAAAAAGTAAAGTATGTAGGTAATGGAAAGTATTATAAAATTGCAAGCAATGTCCATAAAACTACTCAACATTTTACTCTCTCATTTTGAACAAGAAGTCCTCACACGTTCTGCAGTCGCACGACGGTTGCCAGTTGTCATTTTTACATAATAAAAGCTGCGGATGCGGACTTTGGCGTGTCATCTCGACCTCTCACTTCCTCTACAAAATATTATAATAAATATTCCTCTATCTACAAGGCACAGAATATCCACTACTGGCAACACTCTGGAATTCACAAAAATTGCCAGGAAATAGGTTAGGTACATGACATAGCATTTGGAAGCGTTGCAGTCATTTTCGAACGCTCCAGCGATTCTTTTTTGTTTTCTTTTTTCTCATATGCCTATTGAGAACTTATCAATTTGATTTTCGAATCTCGGGTCACGTTAATGATTTGCTATTTTTTCTTATTTTGGTCAGCCAATCACAACAGTTTACAGCTGTCAAAGCTGTAGATTTGACAGCTTGTCTACCAATCACGGACTTGGTTAGGCTTTCCGTATACGTTGTATATAGTGGTGTAGTGCTTCTGTTTACCTATTTATATTGTATTTCCTCTGACGCATCACAAATCACAGTGACAGCAAGGGCTCAGCAAAGCCTCAGTCGAGTGCACACTCTCTATATAAGGAGCTAAGTAGCACTGTTAGAGAATTTCCGTGTTCCGTATAAAAAATTAGGTGACGTTTCCGCGGAGTGAGGGATATTCGGATATCTATGGGGCTATTAATATTATTAATGGACGTGCTGCAGCTTCGTTATTTTCTCTTCCTTGGTTGAAAGTTTTTCAAGCTAGGCATTTTAAATTAAAACACTTGAACATTTTTTGCGTTTCACTTTCAGGCTTCAAAATGAGAGCAATAAAAATGAATTTATTCGTAATCTATATTTTAACATAATAATTTTAAAGCGTTTATGAGAACAGTGCGAAAATTAGTAAAGTACTAAGTAAGCTTCCTCATCTTCTAATGAAATAACAAAATGATAGTTTAATTTACCCAAAAGGTCAATAGGTACGTACGTACAGCAAATTCAAATGTGATAACACTCAAATTAAAAGCCCTCCCATATATTTCACGCTGATTGCAAACACAAAGGATTAACAATGACTAAATTACAATTTAAAATCAAACCGTTGCAGCACTTTCTATCGAACAAAGGATGGTGGGCGAGACAAAAGCTATCTATATCTACCTAGAAAAACGTTTAGCCATCGAGATTTGTCTCGATAACTATACGACGATCGCGATGATCGAGATGACGTCACAGAGACAGACGTTTAAACGGGGGAAGAAAAAAGGCTAATCTTAGAGTGAAAGTGCACGAGTAGCCGAGACATTTTCACTGCCATTATTATAGGCAAAGGCATTAGGTTGGAAACACACTGCGCTCAATTGATAGTCTGAATGCCTTGGTGCCATGAAAAGGTGTCAGAATAGAGCTCTATCTACGTTCTCTTCGATAGATCTACAGTCTTTTATTGTGTTTGATTTTACCAACTATGCAACGAACTTAGGTACGTTCGTTATAATTAAATTAATTTTAGTATTGTTATTTTATTAATAGTTTAGTTTTTGCACTACCAAGTTTATGGAATATATTATTAAGTAATTGAATGCACAATAAAAAGTGGGTTTTTCAATAGGTAATTTATTAGATATTCAATACCAATCCTATCTATGGCAATTAATTTGAATATTAAAAAACTTTTATTACCTTTCTGTGTGCTTGCTCAAATAAAGATAAAATCAGTGTCCAACTAAACTAAGTACTTACGAGTAATAAAATAAATTTAACAGCAAATTGAAGAAAATATTACAACTTATCGTTCAGTTTGTCAGTGAAAAATTGATCGTAATTCCGTACAGTAATGAATGGTAAAATTTTTATATAATAACTTATTATGTTATTTTTATAACTGCGTATTTTATTTGCGAATATTATCGCTCTTTTCCTGATATAAAATTACAGTTGTGACATCAATTACGGAATCACAAACTGCCTTTTTAGCTGTACTTAACCACTACGCAATTATTTCCAACGTTGCAGTCGATTGTATCTTTTCCTGATAGCGACGGAAAGAGAATTTATCCACTAAGGCAGTAAACGTTAACGTACATATCAATGTATATGATATGATACTATATTGACGTGGGAATGACTATGTAATTCAGTAACAGACAGACAGACACACTTTCGCATTTATAATATTAGTATGGATAAGTACATAATATAATAATAATAAAGAACTTTGTCTGTTTGGATGTATGTTCCGGATTAGCGAAAAAAAAAAACTGAACGGACTTGGATGAAATTTGGCCCACAGATAGTTTATAACCTGGATTTACACATGGGTACTTTTAAACCCGATAGTACGTTCACGTGGAGTAGTTTCCGTCATCCACGCGGGCGAAGCTGCGGGCAAAAACTAGTTTACAGAATATGCATTTCTTTTGTGTGTACTTCATCCGTTTACATGAATTATACCTTATATAATACTGATTAATTTCCTAAAAAATAGAATGATTTTAACTTTCTATGCTCTCTGTGTGCCACAACCATTATCGTCTGCGTTATAGTTTTTATACAATAATAATCAGTTTCAGATTTGTTCACGGCAACCAACACTTACAGGCGTCGAGCAAATTATATCGTGACGGCGTGAGATTATTTATTATGATAGAAACACGCTTTTTGTCTGACATTTGATAATAAAAGGCTGCCTTTTTCACGTAATTAAGAGATAACGTAATAATAGACGTCTTAATAAAAACAAATGAAGTGTTTATGAAATCAAAGATTAACCAACGTTAGCTGTCAATTTTGGAAAATGTCATTTTTTAACTCCGTCCCTGTGTTTCAGATAATAAAAGTTATAAAAAAAAAGAAAAAGTCGCTATTGCCTTTAAAAATTAAACACTTTAGCTACCTTAAAATCCCATGCGCCTAAAGCCTTCTTACTTTACTGCACAAATACCAGCCGAGCGGTAATAATAAAACAGGGTTATTCCCGCTCGGTAACACCCTGGTCGTCAACACTGTCGAAGCAAGAACGAAGTGGTTTTAAATATTCAATCCGGCAAAATTTACTTTTATGTCGTCTGAGAGAACTGTTAAATAATCTGTGCAATGCAACCCAATTGACTTTTTCATCGTATTGAAAAAAATCATCCAATATTGGGTTTAAAGAGTCCAAAGTACAAAAGTCAATCTTGTCGAAGATTTGGTCACCTAATTATTTAGTTTTTAACCGACTTCTAAAAAGGAGGAGGTTCTCAATTCGAATGTTTGTATTTTTTTTTTGTGTTTGTTCGCGCATAACTCCGTCGTTTACCAACCGGTTTGAAACATTCTTTTTTTGTTAGAAAGGGTATACTTCCCAAATGGTCCCATGAAAATTTTATCGAAATCGGATGAGCGGTTTTTGAAAAATCAACAAAAATCTAAAAATTTGTCTACATTGTCTACATTAACGATCTTTTTGTTTACTTTTTTGTGGGGTAGGTACAACTAAAAAGTGAAAAATAAAAACTTTTTTACAAAAAAAAAACAACCGACTTCAAAAAAAGCAATACAAAGTGATAAATAACTTTAATTTCGGAAGTCGGTGTCAAAAAACGAAAATGCGGAATCAACGACACCGACTTCCGAAATTAAAGTTATTTATCACTTTGTAGTGCTTTTTTTGAAGTCGGTTGTTTTTTTTTTGTAAAAAAGTTTTTTTGTTTTTCAGGTTTTTAAAGAACACCTATTAAGATTGTGTTAGTAACCTCTTAGTCTGCCTAGTGCTTAATTTTTATTCTACTGTGACATGATCTAATTCTCGTTTTAATCTTTTCGCCGTATGCAAAATATGCGCACTGACGCGTGACGTCGAGTTGCAGACACCAGCCCGTTATACAGGCTGCCAGGCACGTGGTCTCGCAGCCTGTAACCATGGAGTCAGGACGCCTTTCGCTGGTTATCAGAAAAAAAAATTGTGGCTCTCCGGGAGTGCCGACAGAAGTGAAAACTTGAACAATTACGTGTGTATTTTTTGAATCGTCAGGAAATATTTCGACACATTTATTTACTGTCGGTTACGGTAGTGGTAGCAGTGTCGCGAGTTCAATGGTTTTTTCCCATCTGAAAAAATGCCAACATGCATGTGTATCTAATTACATGCACAACATATGTACATTGTATACAGAGGTGTCGGTTACGGTAACAGTGTCGTGAGTTCAATAGTTTTTTCCCATTTAAAAAAATGCCCAACGCGCCTTAACCAGTTTCTGCTGTTTCCTACAAAAGTGCAATACCTACGCGTATAATAACCGACGAAAAATGTCAACGCAGGCAGCATGGTCCAGAATCGTATAGGTACTGAATCTATGGTTACAGGTTATGCGGCGACGATGTCCCTGCCAACCTGTATACAATAAGTATAAAAGCTTTTACCGTCACGAGAGAATTGAACCTAAAAGACATCATCATTATCTCCAAGTCCGTTTCATTAAAACTTAGCAACAAACACGAACAGTTCTACTTGCAACACAACACAACGAAACAAGCAATCGCCATCCTCAGAGATTTCCTAACGAGACCAAGATGTTACAACTACAGTCTTTTTATTCGAATTTTCAATAGACACGAGCACGACACTTTCGACCACATGCAACTTGACCTCTGAGCTTAAATTACACGCCTTTATTCCTTACCAATAAGGTTCAAATTTTTCTTTTTAATCACGGAAGCGCATGGTGCAGTGGTCTTTAGTTTCGGGATTACATTACATTTTCTTAGTTGCGCCTGCAACTTGTATGAACGTTCTCCGATGCAATGTATAAAGTGACAAGGTCACGTCTTAAAAAATGTTTGAGGATATACAGATACGTGTCATGTCATTGTTCAAAGATTGTCTTTACATTGTACCAAAGTGTTTTATGCAGACAACTTGGACTTTGGAGAGACTTAAAAACATCATTAAGTATAAATTACAATTTAATTTGATTAATAGTTCTCCGTTCGTCATCTGTGTGTATCTGTCTGTTGTCTGTACTTATACTATTCTACCTATACTAATAATAAAGCTAAGTTTGTTTTGTACGCGCTAATCTCTGAAACTACCAGTCGGATTTGGAATATTATTTTTGCTTTTGATCGCCGAATTCTTGAGGACGGCAAGGTACTTAACATCACGCTACGACTCTTAGGAGCCGAGCAAAAACAAAACTCACAAAAAACGTCACGTGAAAACGAAGTAATAGCGCGGGTAAGCGATGCGAATACTTACAGTAAAACGGGGCTACTTTGACAGGCGGGGCTACTTTGACCAGGCCGATCACAACCCTATGACGCGTTCCCCACACCCCGCGCCTCGCGCAATATTACTCGAGGTCACGCACACTTGCTGAGCACACGTGAAAACCGATTTTGGCGCTCTGTCAATGTAGCTACAACATCTGTCAAAGTAACCCTGGAAGTCAAAGTAGCCCCGTTTTGCGGTACATATTATCTACAGGCAAACATTTTGGGCATCCAACCAACGTAGGTAGATTGGATGATTTCAGAAAAGTTTTGTGTCTTTATGTAGGTAGGTATTTCCCGGAACGAATTCGTATATACTATGTATTATTTTATTTAAGTACTTTCCCGTTGCGTTTACGAAAGAAGGAAAACAAAACATCTTATTCCTAAAAGTCCGATTGAAGAAACCGCAAATGCAAACAGTTTTAGCCTTTCAATACCTACGCACGTACGGGTGTTTTCCATAAAATGTCAAGGTAGCATTGACCTTTTCTAAAAGCGACCGCTTCCGAAACCTAATTCAATTTTGATGGTTGTGTCACCAACCCGCGCTGGGCCCGCGTGGTGGATTACGGCCCACTCCCTCTCACCGAGAGGACGCCTGTGTCCCAGCAATGAAAACATTAAATGCTGATTATGTTATTAAGTGTCTTATAGCCCTATTACTATCGGGCTCGGTTACTTTAATAATGTTGGTGCATACCTAATCAAAGAGAGGTGTCGTCGTGGTACGCTGGAACGAAGTACCATAGGTACCTACATTATTGTAAGTAACATTTTAACTCAAAATTTTACACTTTTTTCGGTCAAGTTCTCACTTCTGATTCGCCACATGTGCAGAGTATAATTACGTGCGATAAAGAACTTCGTTCCAAAAGTTATTTAGTTATATAGAGACGAGTTGCGAAAAAAGCCTAGCCACAGATGCCTTGTCTAGGAAAAGTGTAAAGGATGGTTTCTTGAGTCTTTGGTCAACTGGACCCACTTCACGAGTTTTCATACAAAGAAAAATCCGAATGTCAGGTAAAGTTGTCCTTACTTTCTTTTAAAACTTAGTAAGTAAGTATACGTTCTGACTTATTCAGTATTTTCAGCAAAAATAAATTAGAAGTATATTGTAACTTTTCACATTCTCCATAGATACATATTCTCCCATCTCTTTCTTGTAACTTCGAACCTTCATTTTATTATTTTAAAACTTCCAATTTTGAAAAGGAATGTTTTTGCCGTGGCAAAGTTTCAATGAAACACGTCTCTATTGTTTGTTAGGACATTATGCATTGTCTGAATTATACCTACATATTAAAAAAGGCAAATTGGCAGTGAAACTTGTCCATGCTTCGTTCGATATCATTATTTCCTATGTCATGGCGTTCAGATCATATAGCTAAAAGTTCACTTACAACCTGCAAACATTTGAGCTTTCGCTGTCATTCTCGTACAATTTTCCACTTGTTGCGGTTATATGGTTATGGTAGCAATGATTTGATATGGTCAACTGAACTTTCTAAACCAACCGCGTCTGTTTTTATGAACTAAGAGCATAAGTATTCCGAAGTTACACGGTTCAGATTGTCACATACCTACATACCTATTTTAACAGTGTTGGAGCATGTAAGGTCTAGTCTAGAAAGTCAGTCATGCTAATAAGGTCTGGGTTAGAAAACTTCAGTATTGTGATGGTCATGTAATTTATGTAAATCATTGTAGCATTAGAAGGCGAATGTTCTAGATAAATTAGTCTTCTGATGCTGCAATGATTTATCAATTAAAAATCTTTATAGTTATCTTTGTTTCACCGGTATGAAAGAGCATGGGATGTATCCATAATAAACTTGCTTTGAAGACAGAAGGATGCTGACCCTGTAACCTAATGACCTCTTCTTTGTTTGTCAACACAAATCTATTATTTTCGATGAGTAAGTATAAATCAATTGAGTTTTTCAACCCATTGTTTTTCATTTAGTATTGCACTCACTAGTACAGAGTGAAGCATTAACTTTATAGTTTCACCCACGTATATAATCTGTAATCTGCATTATGTAATGTCTTCATGGTGGTATGGTAATGGCGCGCAATCAATTTCATTGTTATCAAATTCATTTGACATTCAGCGCAGAGTAAAACCAATACAATTGATTTCATTGTTTTCAAAATCAGATTACTTTTACTCAATAATTAATTAATTTGTGAAGTTAACAGACTTGCAGTATACAAACGTGACAACATCAATAAAAAAAAAAACACAAACTTTATGCCATAGAAACTGTTGCTTCTTTTTTTTATTATCAGCCAGTACCTTTTATGACGATCACTAGGTCTAACCTTGTAGTGTGGGTCGTGTGGAATAATCACGGAAAAACCTTGCTAAGTATACCAATACCGCCACTTATCAGATGACAGATGATAGCCATAATGACTGGGTCACCCATAGACCACGTAGTTATGTCATAAATTGATATTACTCTGCGACATGACCTTACTACGGGGTCACTGAATTAGTTTTGGTACCTACCTAATTGCTTATAATATGTATTTTCTATTTTTCTATATGAATCATTTTGGTTAGTTTCCCACGTTATGTTAATAATTTTACACATTTTTCAGTCGTTTGCTGTAAAAGCATCGGTGAAATATGATTAAAGCTCAGAAAAAGATCTCGATTGATTTAAAAACGTGCAAAAAGCTGTCTATAGGTACTTACCCAAGCTCAAAATCAAAATGCTTATTTTAAATTAGGCAGCAAAAGCATAGAGTCATGAATATCAATCGTTAAAACCGGATTATACTGGAATTAAATTACCGATATTATGACGTCTGATATAAAAGCCAATTCTTCACCAGCTGGATAAACAACGGAGCATGTAAAAATAATGGCACCTGTGAATTGTGCACGTGCTAGAAACAAAACAACGCCCACGAAAGGATGGGGTTTTAACAAGGTTTTAATAATGTGTTTGGTCGACATCTTGAGATCGGACGCGTGTAATGACGTCTTTTTTCGGTCATCTGACCACGCACTGATGGGTTAACTTTCCTATTTTTTTTTTTTGTTTTTGTTTACCAGGTTTATCAAGACTTTTCAGATTATGATTTTTTCTTCTGACTTGCAGACTACTTAACGAGATGTCTTTTTATGTCAAAATGTTTACAAGGACCATCATTATAATATGCATAGATATATGACGTTGTCTTTGTAAACGAGTTTAAGAGTAGGTACATTAAAACCTTTAGGTATAAAAGTTAGTAAGGAAATCTATCCGCAGATATTTATAGACCAACCTAGTGTCGTGTGGTTAGATCAGTCGGATCATGACCTTATAGCGACCGGTTGGGCCAACAGCACCGGACCATTAATATTAATAGCAGATAGGATTTAACGCGAATCTTTTGTATTGATCGCGAACGATTTATTTTATTGTCTACTTCTTAAATTATCGTGTAGGATGTGAAATTGCGTGTCAAAAACTTCGCGCCAATTGTTTTTTTTTTTTATCGGTAAGTAGGTTTAGAATATCAGTGTGGGCGTTCTAGACCGGTTTAGGAATTAAAAAGTTTGATTTTAAAATTAAAATAACGAACTTTTCCTAAGACGTTGTTCGGTTGATGGATGTTTCAAACATGTTCTCCTAAAAGTCAGTTATCTTTTATCCGTGGAATAGAATTGACGTCTGACATTTTTTTTATGGAAAAACCGTCAAAAATTCCAAATTTATTCTGAGCTTAAGACTATTATTATAGGATTTCGCCCTCAGTCTCCTCAAGTTATTGAAGGATTTGATGAATTTTGACTTTATTGATAATTAAAATGGCCGACCATATAATATAAGTACTTAACTGAATTAAAACGTACTTGTTTGTAACCTCAATAATCACGTAAATTATTAGCTCAATAACAAAAAGTTTCCACAAAGTCAGATCCGTAAAGTTGTTGCACAATAAAAATCGAGAAACGACTCAATTAAAACTTCTTACGATGCACTTTTGCAAACTTTATCGACAATAATAAAAATCGAGTTGAAAACATCGATATTTTTACATCGACTTGTAAATTATCGACCTCGAAAGTTGTGCTAGTCAGCAGATGATGTTATAAGTGATCTGGTTTTATTATTAACTTAAATGCAGCTTCCTATCTTTCTTTATGCTAATTAATTCTCTTGATTTCAATGCAGTCTGTTAGATAAGACGACTTTTTCTTAAATTTCATCTAATATAAATCGATAATAAATGTCTTATGCATTTATGATAATTATGATGTAACAGAATTTTAATTAATATCCTAATTAGCTGTTTCTTTTGTTATGTCATAGTTCCTGTATATAACGACGTTGGCTTGTCAAATATCAAATAAGCAGAGACTTCTAACTACAGGGTGAAATTGAAAACATGCGACAAATCGAAGTGGGAGATTGTACTCATCATTATGAACAACTTTTACTATGGCACCAAACCAGAAATCGCGAAAAAAAATTAGCTATTCCCTACATTTTGACGAACGTTATGCGAACATAAATGTAGGGAACAGCTGTTTTTTTTTTCGCAATTTCATGTTTGGTCCCATAGTAAAAGTTGTTCATAATGATGAGTACAATCTCCCAATTCGAGTTGTCGCATGTTTTCAATTTCACCCTGTATACAGCAGTTTCTATACAAGTGAACTTCGACGAAATGCTTACAAAAGAGGTTTGTACCTATTGCTTATAAAGATCTAAAGAAGTGAATGCCTATCACTGTACCGTCAAGGGAACAGCCAAGGGCACACAGGAAAAAAATGGTCTGAATCTGACCCTGGAAGCGTCAAGAATCACTACATTGAAAGACATTAATCGGTTCACTGACACTGAACGGGACACAGAAGTTTTATTGTTATGCTGGGGCCAGACTATCGCGATAACGCGAAGATTTGCGCGATAAGTTGATGCTCATTGGCTGGACCTACGATGTCAGCCAATAAGAAACAACTTATCGCGATTTTCCCGTATAGTGTGGCCCCGGCATTATAACGTTAATGTCCCTCAAAGTGTAAACTAGTGTAGCATACGCAAAATCAGCCTATAATGGTCCCGCTGCTAGGAAACCGGCTTTCTCTATGATCTATGATAGAGGGAGTGGGTCGAAACCGCAAACCGCCACGAGGGCCCAATGCGGGCGTTCGGGTTGGTAGATGTCACATGTCTTCGAATTTTTGGTTCCAGGACACCGGTTTCCTCACGATGTTTTCCTTTACTATTTTGAGAGCAGTGGTGACCTAGTGTAGCGAGTCCGAAATCAAAACTCATAATAATTCTACTACAGAGTAGGTAAAATAAAATATCGATTCATTGAAAGTAATTTCGGACCTTGTAAGATGAAAAAGAGGTGTCTGCGTAAATCGAGACCTGAGTGAACCTACTTGAACTCATCTTAATTATAGTCTTAAAACGTAGGTATTAGTCTAATCTATGTGTTCATAGTCCTATAAAAAAGTCACGCGTCAACTAATTTAGGGGCTTTTTTATTTTAAGGAAACTGGTTTTGTGGCTTAATTTAGTTTTTATTTATAATTTAGCTTTTGCAAGATGTATAATTATAATTCGTTCATTTGGTATGAGATTTTGAATCTAATCAATGTATATTAATTGCACTCAAATAATTAGCAATCTCTTAGCATTTATAACTTCTAGATCCCTTTACATTTTCGGCAGGTTCCCCAGAAATTCAAATATGGAACTCGTTACAGAATTCGCGGGAAAGTCGTCCAAATTATCTCTGCCCTGTGTTCTAAAAATAAATCATTAGCTGGCCAGTCGGTCAAGTTCGGTGAGATGAGTTAGCATTGAGCAAGGGTCGTAATTGTGGACATTCACCTTGCTGCCACCAGACCGAAGGTTACCTAACTTAGCGCCACATTGACGTGAATTATCTCTCTTGTACACGTTTTACTTGTTATAAAATAAGGAATCGACCTTGTATGTCAGCATAAAGGTTTGTTATGAATACGATGGCGTCATAATAATCGTTTATAAAATAATTAATTGTATTTTTGTGTAGGTATCGGAATGACTTTTGGATTTATCGAGAATTTCCGCGCTTTGTACATAAATATGAGACGTTGTATTTTTAATGTTTGAAACGAGGCCCAAAATTAAACTTTGTGAAGAAGAAATTAAATTCGTCACAGAACCTTAATTAAAACAAAAATAAAAGTCACGTGTGGAAAATGTCATGTTATGAAAATATCCGTAGCTATCGATGGACACGTGTTTAAAATGAATGAAATTAAATTAACGTCCGTCCGAACGTGATGTTTTCATAATTAAAGTGGAAGAAGTTAATAACAGCCAACGGAGAACTCATGAATGAATGATAAAGGGCATAAATTTAAATGATCTTTTCACAATTTTTGGGCCAGATTGTTCCCTGATCCACGATTTGATTATGTCAATCAAACTAATCTGTTCTAATTTCAAAGCGGTTCGCCATATTTTTTTAATGGCAGTCGACGCTACGAAAACTAGTGTTGAGTCTAGTTCTATAAATCAAATGTTATCTAACTAATCCTACGCAAGAAATAAAATTTGTGTTTATCACTTAATATGTGGACCTGTGCTGTTAGTATATCCATGAGAATATTATTAGTCTACTTGTATCTAAATAAACTGTTCACTTCACTTCACTTCAAAACAGCAATCTAAGGACAGTTGATCACTACACTAGACCATAAGATATCACCATCAGACTTCTAAAAAAATTGAGCTCTTCTATAATGCCTCTGCCTTTATCTACTGCTTTCTGCTTTAGCTACTACTTTGTAAAAAAAATTGTCTGATTTATTCATTCTGTCTCAGATTGAGACTGATCATCTCTTAACTGCCAGAGCTTATTTTTTAAATTATATTTTGAATTGTTTCTTCATTTTATTTTTTTACATTATTCTCACATACAGAGACAACAAGATTTTTTTTTTTTTACTTACACAGGATTTTGCAACATCTTGATTTAAAAGAGTGTCCTTGGAGTTTCTTGCCCGTTCTTCTTCATAGAGATCTACGTTTTAGAATGGGCAACTAGCTTCAACGTTCTGACTAACTGACCGACTCTTTTACAGTTGAAAAGTGCCTGTAAATAGTTTAACTGTACTAAATGCTTTGAGTTTGGGTATCATAGGTATTGTTTGGGAAACGAGCGACCATATTGGCACGCGAAGTTCCAGCTGAGTCACTTTTCCGTAGTCTAATTTTTAACTGGTAGCCTTCATAATATCCTTGTACTTGTGTGTTTATCTTTATCTTTCCTTATTTTACTTCGGAGAAACGTCAAACTTAAACAAGCTTTTCGAGTCACTCAAAACAGCTTGAGATTTATACTGGAAAGTCATCGCAAATATTGTTTATTTTATCTTTGCTTTGACTTAACTTTGTTTATGAAGATTATTTGTGTTGTTCTTCTCTTGTTGCTCTTGAATTTGATAAACAATGTTGTTTCTTTGTTAGTAATCCCACGCGTTTGCAAGGGTCAGACGAAGGAGGCGGAATACGGTTTACGTAGACGACATTGTGTGTTTTGTAAACCTCAAGAAATACAGCCGTCAATTTGGCTTCCAAATTGACGACCAAAAAACCAAATTGCAAACCAGTAGGTACTGGTTTTGGTTTAAGAAAGGATGTAAGTAAATAAATGAAGAAAAAAAACATAATAATGTATTTTCAACAAAATAAATCTGTATAATTGTATCTAACTAACTGCAGTAACTCAATTCACAATACGAAAAAGTTTTACTCGATTTAATTCTGAATTTCTGGTACAAGTCCGATCTCTCCAAATATCAAAATATAACGAGAGCAAAACAGTATCAGAAGGATTCATATATCATATTTCTTTACGAGGCAGCTGCCTGACTGGTTCGAGCAGTGGAAAGGCGCCATGACGCGCCGTCTGACATAATACGGCCTTCGACCAATTGTAACTCCGTAACTAAACTTGTGGGCACACTTTTATCCTTAACTAGATGCTACAATCGGATTTTTGGGGAAAAAAGGAGGTTGAATAATGTTTGCGAACCTTGTTTTTGAATTTGATGATGTTGTTCAGTAATCGAGCAAAAAGGTTTTAAGTGAGAGTATGTAAAAACAAAGCAGGCTTTTAACTTGACATCGTCAGGATCCTTTTTTGAACGATGGAACCATTAATCAAATGAAAATCGACATGAAATCGGAATTGGAGAGGAAAATCTTTAAAACTTAACGAAAGAACTGGCAAGATAAGAATCATACCTTGTAATAGTAGTGGTTCCAAGCCTGCATGCTACACACCGTTTTTAACGGACTTTATACCTACAATAAGGTGCAGACGTTACAGAACAAACTCCATTTAAGAAGACCATACCAAGACCACCACTTCCTAGGTTCTGTTTTCTTCAAGAAAACTTATTCCTCCCAAAAAAAGAAAGAAAAGAAAAATATTGTATCTGGGACACGCGCAGGAAATACAAACTTTTCAAACTAACAAAATAACAACAAAAAAAAAGACCTGTGCGAAGCCAAAAAGGCTCCCGATACAAATTGATTCGCTTTAATCATTGTAGATACATGATCCGTTATTGACGTTCCTGTACACAATGGTTCATGTTTAGCGTTCTTCATAATTTTTCATCACCCAGTAATAGACTACTAATTACTTTGATGGACGGCTTGTATACGCAAGAAGAAGGATTAAAGTGTAAGAAATAAAGGACGGACGAAGTGCGTTTAATATTGGAAATTAACGAATGTTTTTGAACGGGTGTTGCAAGAATTGGTATCCTACCTACTTAGTGATCAAAATAAGAATAAGATAGCCTTGAATTGGCTTACGAGTCGACTATCTTCACATTGATGTATCAAGAAAATCCTAACCATAACCAAAAATTAAACTCTGAGGAATACCTATGGGTCAAATTAGTTTAACAGGTTAATTTTCAAAAAAGTACTATAATTATATCGCTCCACAAGTCTACAGATTGCAACATGGCAATAATAATTCCTATTTTATTTAATTTCTTTAAAACAGCGGATGTAAAACGAATAACAATTTCATAACCACAGACACACGACAGCGTTATCAAAAATCTTATTTTCGAAATTAATAAAACTACTCAAATAACATAAATATAAAACACAAGAAATCACGTTCACCTACTTATATAACCGCCATGTTTGTCGCAACTTTTTATATTGCAGTTTACTGTTTACGATCATATTCTAAGATTTTCCGGTCTGGTCGATTGAAAAACAGTTACATAAGGGTTTTTCATCCTGTGATACAATGAAACTGGTTAGTAAATTATCCAAAGGCGATGTTCTAGTAACCTGTCTGGTATAGTAGATTGTTATGCAAGGGTCGAAAAGAATCAATTCCTATACGAGGCATTTAGCTATAGCCCGAGTAGGAATTGATGACTTTCACCCGTGTAAACACTCTACTTTTCATTTCGAATATAAGGAAAGTAAAAAGTAGTAGTTTTTCTAAAATATTTATTGATTACAATAACATGCAAAGTTTTTGAATTTCGGTACAGCTTACAGGGTTAGTATCCCGCCAAATAATACTATTGTCTTTTTTTATTTTAAATATGGAACACACCGCGTCATCGCCGCGGGCTGTCCCGCTTAATAGGTTTTTTTTTTTAATTCACACTGGCTGTTTATACACTCACAAGACTGCAGCATTTTTCTTAATTCATTTAAAAAATTTCGTAGCTGACTACAGTTCTATTTTTAAAATTCATTCCCACCCTAAAGAGGGAAGTAATTACTATGAGTCTTTCCCGCCCTGTGGTGGGAAGCAGCGTCTTCCACCCGCTATTTGGATCAAACAAACACTACTTTCCGAGTATGAGAAATGAAAAAGCATTTTTCCTGTAGGTATTTATTATACAGGATGTAAAGGACATCGACGCACAAACTGTTACCAATTTACCATGAATTTAGTCATAAAACCAAAATCCGGTCATATATTTTGGCGGTGTAGGTATTTGTATGAAACAGCTGATTTGTGTTTAAGAGCGTTTACGATGTACGGCATTTCATACAAACTTTCAAGCCCTTGTTTTTCGAAATGAATGAACCGATTTCAATGAAACTTCGTACGCAAAAGCAGGATACAAAGGTCTAAAAAGTTAGGTAGTTAAGAACATTTTCGACTAGAATCAATTCTATTTTAAGATATTTTTTGACGTTCAAAAGTGCCTTTTATGTGCCTATTTGAAATAAATGCTTTGACTTTGACTTTGAAAAATAATGTTAAAGCCAATTTAGACCGATTTTAAATTCTCCATAGAAACAGAGATTTCCAGTTATCTTTTTTTAAATAAGACATTTCGAATCATGTGCAGAATTCGTGGTAACAGTCATAGGACTGTGGTCATAGTGAGCTATAATTTTGTAATAGACAAAAGCTCCAGGGCCGTGGCCGTGTAATATTGTAAATCGGGACATTTCGCCAATAATTACCTAATCCTGCAAATATATATCGTCTAGATACTACTTGAAGATGCGAGACATCCATTGTTTATAAATAATTACTTTATTATATAAAATATTGTTTTTATTGCTATAATAGCGTTTTAATTGACATTTATTTATGATGCCATGATACTAAAATGGCGTCTGACGGCCATAGACAACGATCTGATATGCGTATCGTCACACATTTATTAAACTGTAGGTAACTACCTCATGTGTAATCGGTTGATCTTTATAACACAACATGTTATTAAGTACCTACCTACTATGTTATGATGATCTTGATTCTATATTTAGCATCCTATAGCATCTTACCCTCTATCAAAAATATACAGGGTGTTACAGAAAGGGTATATCAATACAAACGGGTTGAAGAGTGTATCTGGTCTAGAATCTCTGTACAAAATTTCAGCTCAAAAGCAGTAACTTTGAAAATGCTTAATTTCTTTTTATTTCAATAGTTTATTAAATTGAAATCATAACAAACGTGTCACCGCACTACGAGGGTCATTATCCATTATCTGTAGTGTGTCTGTGCGCCTAGTACACGCACATCACGCCGCCGCGCGCCAGTGCAGCGCCGTGATGTCGAAATAAAAAAATATTAAGCATTTTCAAAGTTAATGCTTTTGAGCTGAAATTTTGTACAGAGATTCTAGACCAGATACACTCTTCAACCCGTTTGTATTGATATACCCTTTCCGTAACACCCTGTATAGGAATAATTGAAATAGCCATAATTGGAACAGAAATAATGAAATACAATTTTATTATGACTAGGAAGGACACGGTCACTGATATGACGGTTGATAAAGGTGAATAGAAGAAAAAGACTAACCTAATAAGGACGTATCATGAATAGGAAAATAATGATAGAGCATCTGCATATACACCATTATATCGATTAGAAGCTGCTACATACACTAGTCAGACTGCCTCTAAAAGAAGCAAAGAACATTGATGATGCCAACAATGCTGTCACTCTCAAACATCTCGTTGACTTTCCTATAGTTACATTGCCTACAGAGGCAGTTGTTCTTGATGTTAGCTTGCCAGTCACGTATAAGAGAACACGTGCTGAGTTTCTATAATTAATAATGATTATTGTTGATGATGCCATAAATCTTTAGCAGTTATTAATACAACCATCTTAGTGTTAATGAATTATGGACAAACCAGCGCCCTGTATGTACTAGATAACCTTATTGATGTCCTTGAAAAGGATGATTAGAAGAGCAAGATTATTTTTAAATGATAACGTTACTAATTTCACATTTTTGATGTTGCTGCAATAACGAACTAATTAATAAAAAATAAAAACCGGCCAAGTGCGAGTCGGACTCGCCCATGAATGGTTCCGTAGCAGCAAGTAACATAATATAAAAGTTCTTGTAGTTCGTTGTAACTTTGTGAAAGGTAAATTGCGGTTTTCGATTTATGACGTATTAAAAAAAACTACTTACTAGATCTCGTTCAAACCAATTTTTGGTGGAAGGCATGGTAATGTACATTATATATATTTTTTTAATTTTATCATTCTCTTATTTTAGAAGTTAGAGGGGGGGGGACACACATTTTACCACTTTGGAAGTGTCTCTCGCGCAAACTAAAAATGATATTAGAAACCTCAATATCATTTTTGAAGACCTATCCATAGATACCCCACACGTACAGGTTTGATGAAAAAAAATTTTTGGAGTTTCAGTTGTAAGTATGGGGAACCCCAAAATTTATTGTTTTTTTTCTATTTTTGTATGAAAATCTTACTGCGGTTCACAGAATACATCTACTTACCCAGTTTCAACAGTATAGTTCTTATAGTTTCGGAAAAAAGTGGCTGTGACATACGGACGGACGGACAGACAGACAGACAGACATGACGAATCCATAAGGGTTCCGTTTTTTGCCATTTGGCTACGGAACCCTAAAAACAGATGAAACCATGGATTATGTTTAATTGACCATAGAAAATCTACCTAACTAGCCCAACTAAAGTCAAATACTCCTATACAATCACTGCTAGTGTACACCAATCAGTGACCACCATGTAGGTACTTACATTGTGCTATAGCACAGACTGTGACTAAGTTTTCCTGAAATATTGCAGACTAGCTGCGCCCCGCGGTTTCACCCGCGTAAATGTCGATCCCGTGGGAATATCGGGATAAAAACTATCCCATGTCCTTCCCCGGGACTCAAACTATCTCTATACCAAATTCCATCTAAATCGGTTCAGTGGTTTAGGCGTGAAAGGGTAACATACAGACAGACAGACAGACAGAGTTACTTTCGAATTTATAATATTAGTATGGATTAGAAGCCACTTCTAATATTACTCGATTTTTATTGCATACTTAATGTAAGATGGTATTCAGTTGCATTCGGATAGACTGAAAGCCGACCCCAACACAGTTGGGAAAAGGCTAGATGAGATGATGAGTAGGAATATGCCAGTCAATGCCAACTTTCCCAAAATCGACTACTCATTACAAAGCACCTAAATCCAGTCTAGCTAGAAATCAGAAATCTATACTTACAATAAAGCTGAAGAATTTTGTTCGTTTGTTTGAACGCACTAATCTCTGGAACTACCGTTGGATTTGAAAAAAATATTCTTGCATTTTATAGCTCATTTCTTAAGGAAGGCTATAGGCTATAACACCACGCGATGACCCTTAGAGACCCGAGCAAAAAGTATGAAAGAACCCCAAGCGAAAACGAAGTGATAGTGTAGGTAAGTTATGCGATACGATGGGGTGGGTCTGAAATAAATGAATTTGAAATTTCTTATTACCCACAAGAAATTTCAAATTCAAATTCATTTATTTTTCACGCGAACGAAGTCGCGGGCAGAAGATAGTCGATTATAATGAACAAAGAGAGCAACAAAAACAAGAATAGGTACTAAGATTTATCAAACGCAAGATGTCCAGTTTTTTTTTTAATAGCCTAATTATCGTAGAAAATCTATGACCGTTTAATCGGAAAATCAATTTTCAATTTTCACTTCGACGAAGCAGGGTCTATTGGAATAAAAACTGCAGGCTAAAGATTCGAAAAAAGGTCATTAATATTGATTACACCTTCTTTTAAATGTTGGTCGTGGTTTCAAATAGCTGAGCGTGTTTCTTTATCACGATCACTTCGATACGCTTCCGCGGTGTTACACGGTTACATCTATCTGAGAGTTTGTAACTATAGCTTTGAAATTTATACTCGTACTATTGCATTAGGTTTGTAAAAAGTTAGAAGATTAAGAATAAGCGTATTTTCTGAGTATTTTTTACTTTCTGTATACAAAGTTGGAAGAGAAAGAATAAGTGTATTTTCTGAGTGTAGTATTACTTTTAAAAGTAGTTTTGTTATGTCAGCTTATCACTAGAGGATTAGCGTAAGCTTGAATAATTTATCTACTGCAGTTATGTATAAGATGTTAACGATAAAATATGGCCCTATCTCTCGCTACTTCGATTACTTAACGATTCGGAACATTAGACAAATGGGTTCATTAGATTAGATAAGGAAGGCGGAGGACAGTGTTATGGCGCAGTCTGGGAGAGGCCTATGTCCAGCTGTGGACTGCGATAGGCTGAGTTGATTGACTGAGAGATTTGATATGAGACGTACGGGAATTAAGATTTAGAACAAGGAATAAGAATTTTAAAATGAATACGACGTATGATATAATATATCTCAGATTAATCGAATGAAACCAGAGTTTACCAAGCAAAGGCTTTTAGTAAATAAATACGTATCTATAAAGCATGACAGATTATTTACAAACCACAAACTGGCAACATAAACCACCGTTGCTCAATATGACAAGTTTAAAGAGGTGCACACTGAGAAGGTAAACATTCGCCATAAATAAATATGATGTCATTATCTGCTGTTTAATAACAATTTCGTGTGTTATCGCTAAAAGTTAAATCACAAATAAATCTAACCTTAGAAAACTAAGAAAAACTCCAATAGCCGTACTAGATCGCACTCAAATATACATAGATTAGACAGACTATTCATGAGAAAGACAAACCAAAAGGAAATAAGACCACTCTTTGTTAATGTAGACGTTAACAGTGCTTTCGATAACCAAAACACGTCTAATGATGAATTAGAAAACAGTAACGCTGCAATACATAAAGATGATCATTACATTAAAGATTATATGACGACCCACCTAGTAGGAAGAAGAAAGCTCCACACAATTCTTTTCTCTGCTATTCTTGTTGAAACATGGACCTGGAACAACACAAATATTTGCTTTATTATGAGTAGGTTTATGATCATTTATTAGATCATGGTATGAATCAGATTTTAAATGTCGTCCAAGCAAATTATCATATGTCTTTAGCCATATTATAGCAACTATTCCATAAAAGGTCTGCTTCTTAATTATTGTTCATTCCTATGTGTTTTTTTTTTTCAATTTTTTTTTTATTTATAGGTACAATATCAACCATTATTTCTAATTGAAGAGAACTAAAAATTTATTACTAGTAACCTAGTAACAACTTTCGTTATTGATGACTTGCAATAAAATAAGTGACTTATACGTACGATGCCATTTCTCTCACGTAGGTAAAATGTAATTTCTCTTTAACCTTTGCTTGCGCACATGACTTTTAGGCATACGTTTAGCTACAACCTGAGTCTAGGTCTAATGCAAACAATGATTGTAATTAATCTGTTTCACATAGAATCAGATTAATTCCAATCGAAATAATATTACAATATTGTTTTCGTATTATTTGTTTACCCTTCCACCAACTATAGGCACAGTATCATTACTTTCTTCAAAAAAAGAAACGGCATTTGACAGTTGTGCAAAAGCTTGATCCAAAAGGGCGAGTAACAAACTGAATATTGTACCGACCGAGTACTGACGTCATCAAATCGTAATCGTATGCTATGGTGCAACATGATCTATTTTGTGCAACAGTTTTTTATTTGCACAAATATAAGTAGTTTGAGTAGTCAGCAGCCGATCTGTTCAAATTTTAGGCGTAATTTCTCAACCGGAGCGGTGAAAGGCGATGCAAGGCCAAGCACACAATAGACTGAATTATAGTCGATACAAATAAGTACACTGTATACAGACAGACAGACCGGAAAGAGGCTTCCATTCATATAAACGAATACTTTGTTCTCCGCACTTCCAATAGAAATTCAAGTTAATCTAGACTTTGTTCGTGTATTGGATAAAAACGCATTTTAAATCAATTTATATAAATTCTTTGTTACAAAAAATTTGGTGGAGAATGGCAATGCAGTTACCGATACTAAAAAATAAATCTCAATGTGCAGATCCAAGGTTGATATCAAATTGAGTAGCTAAGTGGCTATTATGTACACATTAAGATGATTTCACAGTTTTCTGATTCACTTATCTACTAACAGAATCTGTACCTGTCAGTCAGACTTTTGAAGACGAAAACAATGCTAAAACTCATGTTAGTAACAATAACAAAGAAGAAGCTCAAGAAATTAATATAAATCCATTTGATGACGAGAACATCACAATCTTTTGCTGGCATCTTCACATCGACCCATTATGCTCAAATTGTAATAGTAACAAATATAATGACTTGTATCATCTTGACAGTTATGCCCTTGACCCGCAGGTAGACTGCGGTTGCAAGAATTTGTCTAGCGCAATGGTAGCGAAACTATAGAAAAACATAACTCAAAATAAATGTAGCCATTTGAGTAGCATCATCACGGTCAATGATAATTTTAAAGCTATCTTTATGATGCAATAAGATAATAACCGTAATGATAAAAGTAAATATGTTTATAAACTCCTATGGAGTAACAGATTCATTAGAAAGAAGAAAGAAATAAAAATTGCCACAGAGACACTAGAGTGCGTAATACATTATTATTTGAAAATAAACTAACTATATACTTATACATAGTTAAAAGGTAGTGTTGCCCACTGTGACCATTAACATCGCGAATCTACGAGGGAGCTTGATATTTTTTTCAAACTGTTAATCATTGTTCTTTAAAATTATATCGTTAAAATGAAACCCAAGCTCTTCCTCTTCCGTAACTTTATTAAGATTTATCTCATGTGCAAATCAGGTTTCGAAACACTGAGTCGTAACAAAACATCGTCGTAATGAACCTTTGTGTTGCATATATTGTGCATATCTTAGCAGATAATTTGCAAAAAAGAAGCATTATTTATATTTCTTGCTACCTGGGCAATCAAAATGTGTGTACCCAACATTATCAGAACGTAAGTCATGAAATAAAAAGACCCGTTATAGATATTTTATGGAAGTTTTAATCGTTCTATACAGCTGTTGTTTTAGTATTGAATTTGAATCGATTTTTATGTTTTCGTCATTTATATATTATTGACCCTCATTTCCCCCTCAGCATGTGATACGGGTGATGTGGGTTATTAGATTGATTTTAAATTAATGATTTCGTAGTGTAACTGTTGATTACTGTGTAAATAAAAAATTATATGCATTATCATCAGGCTATTTAGTTAGGCTCGCCCCCTAATAACTGCCGAAATGTGGTTGTACAGACACCAGCACAACAAGCTACTACAATTTGTCAAATTTCAACTTTATCGCTAAAGCATAAGGTTCAAAGTTGATTGGGAAAAATTGACGGTTTTGGATAGCTTAATGTGCTAGCGTCTGTACATGCTAAGAAACGTACACCTCTGCCTAAACCTTCGGGGGAATTGCAGGCGTGATGTTATGCTATTTGGTAATGTTTTGCTAAGTTTACTGTTTATGTCAATTTTATCCGATCTTTTGCTAGTCAAAGAATACCATTAAGTGATATTATAGTTTAAATTTTGTAGAAAAATATGCTAAATCGCCTCGCAACCATTTCATACTGTTATAGGTATTACATTTTTACTGCTCACAATCATGCTCATAACAGGTGACACACCTTCAGAAGCTAGCCGACTTACAATGTTATTACTTCAGGTAATTCCTATTCCTATGGGGATTCGTACGTCATGACATTATTTCAATAGTTTACCTACCCATATTGACCTTTTCTAGTAAACGCCTAGACAACACAAGCCCCGCGCGTTACCGATCGGTGACAAAACAATAGAAAATCAATTGTGTCTCATTAGCGGAGCTTGATAGATTAGTCATATTACAAGTATCTTCAAGAACAGTTCAGTTTAGGTCCTAAAAAGGATCGCGTTAAGAGCTCGTGGTAGGCATCCAGGGGACAGAACATTCCTAAAGTAATATGAGCAACGATCTCATATTAAAAGGTAATAAAATGTATGATTTGTTGGTTTTACATCCCAAAAAACAATTGTAGGTGGTCACGAAGCGAGGAGGATTCCCACGATTAAAAAAAAACAAGGATAACCACTTTCTGCATCGTTTGAACCAGCCAGCCAGTGAGAGTTTTTACGGCGACTGACTTAGGTATACAGATTGTCGTGAGCTAGTATTATTTGACTTGAAACCAGTAATTTTATCTAATAGTTACAATTACTGTACCTTCGTCCTACCATCCGTCACGACTCGGAATAAAACATTCTAACTTAAGCTCGTGACCACGACGCCCTACTTTTTCGGTTGCTCTAGCTTAATTCTGCAATCATACCAATGATTTTTCACCCCTTTTGCCAACGAAACATGGTCTAAAATCGTAAAACCTTTGAACAGAACAGAAGTTTTGAATGCAACAATTGTTTTACAATGGAGTGCCCAAGGGTTCGATACTTGGGCCACCGCATCAATAGTTTTTCAATAGCAATCTTAAGTTTGTCTTTTGTCGCTGGAGGCTTTGTGCACCTGATCCTGGCGTGATGTGACTTACATAAGTAATTCATGTTGTTTCCCGTACTTTAACAAGTTCCTGAGTTTAGAAAGTGAAGAAGAGAAGGGATCTATTAGAGAAGTTTTCGAGTCGTATTATTTATTCGAGTTAAATTAGTTTCTTTATAAGACTGAACTAGTTTTTGTTCTCCTTTGAATATATACGTTTTGGTATACATACTATAATGAATCATATAATATGCATTAAGAAGATGACATAATAATATATACACTGCAATAGCGCACAGAATATTCAATCAGACTTTGTCAAAAATTGTCTCATTTTATATCCAGAAGCTCTTAGATAAGATAATATAATATCTAAAAGCACACAAGATTTACAACCCAATTTGTTATATTATGGCACACGTGTGGCACAGTCACATATCATAAACATTCACGGTATAATAGCCCGTAATGTTGGAACACATAAAGATAAGAATAGCATAGCAATATTATGACATTTTGGGTTGATTTGTGAACTAAAAAACGTATGTGACTTTGTTCAAACATTATAGCAAAGAGAGCAACAATGATAAAGCGATTGAGGAATATCATGACAATGATTTTATCAAGTACATCCGTAGTAAATCTATAATTTGAGTTGATTACTTGTTCAATTCTTTACTCTAAATTCAAGGTGCTAAGGATGAAAGTTGCAGCAACTGTGCTCCAAATAACAACGCATAGAATGGTGAGTTTCTAAACTGAAATGTCTTGAACAACGTGCTCCACCGAAGTGTGACTATTTCGCAAGCAGTTTGTTAATATTATCAAGTAGGTACTTACTTGACCTTATTATGGTTAAAACAAATGTGTAAAAGTTGATGAATATTCATAAGTCACCTTGCTATATAATATATACACCTGTGTTTCTTTGCGCATCTGGCATAGACAGACCAGTATATTATATTATATGTCGACATATATTGAGAACAAATTGTGGGAAAACTCCTTGTTGGCAGCAATGATGGCACATTATTGTGTCAATTTCACGCTGCCTTTCAATCAGATGAAATTTGATTATTGTACGTGGTTCCGCACTCTGTTTGTCCGTATGCTTTATATTCCTCTAATCCATTGCAGAAATTGTCTTACGGCAGATATCATTTCAGGTGTTTTATTATTCGTTGTGAAGCTATATCTATATGTACATTGTGTACTTCAAACTTTATAGATCAATGTACTACAAGCTTTTAAAATAAATAATTACATAAGTTTCTCTACAGCTGGATGTTGTAAATAACAGATAAAATAATATTAAGATTGAGATTATTTTAATGGCACCTTTTCAATTATTCATGAGAACATGAATTTATCTATAACAAGCGTAGTCGCTTGTTAAATTTTATTTCAATCCTTTAGAATTTGCATTGAAGCGAAATGTAAAATGAAAGTGAATATAAAATGGACTGAATAATTTCTACTGAGTTACGAGATATTATGAGCTTCGTTGATGTAAAAGGAACGTAATATAAGTCTACACATAAGAGTAACCGTTACAAAAACTCTTCTACCATATTGCGGTTCCATCAGCGCATATCAACTTTCCCGCTAAACGCAATTTTCATAACATTTTCCTATTTATACATATGTAGCAGCGACCGGCGACGTACTCATAAAGGGTATTCTTATGTTTGGCTATGATTGCCTACGGGCTGTTTTGTAACGCAACATACCGTCTAATCTATATAGGTACAACGAGGCTCCCAATATATGTCTCCAATTTTATCGTACTCCCTTCAAGCAGTAGACAACGTGGTCCTTTATAAACACAAATCTTCAAAGATACATCCAACGAATGTCCAAGTTAATCTTTCAAACCAATTCAAAGCAACGCTTTCGTTTTGTGAGCTTACAATACCGTCACACATGTTGCCTCTATCGTGTCAAACGGCTTGTCCATAGCACACAACACAATAGACAAGATAGAGCGAGGCGTGATCGTCTGAACTTTGGCACGGAGTCACGGAGCATCAAGGAAAACCGGTCAAGATAAAATTATTATCTTAATTAAAACCTTCGGGCGTGCAACTGCGATGTTGATCAAACTGATTTTGTTTTTCTTGTTATATTTATTATTAGAAGTAAAGCTGCAAAATTATTGGCTGTTGGACAACACCTGGCGGTCCGCGATTCGCTTTTGGTTCAGTGACTTTTGTTCGTGTCTTTAGATAAATTAGTTATGCCAATATCTTTTTTTTTTCTGGGAAATACGGCAAAATGTTGTCAGTAGGTATATCGTTTATATATAATATTATTATATCACTACAAGCTTATTATGTATCCATATTTTTAACGAGCGGAAAGGAAATACATATATTGATATACCAATTGATCCAAGATTAAGCAACAATGATCAATCTGCCATAGGGGAACAGTCTATTTTAGATTAATCATCACATTAAAATGTTATAGAGGTAGGTAGGTCAAGGCCCTCTACTATACAATCACTACTCACTGTGTATACATTTCATTTGATTCCATTGTGGGTAAATAAAATATATGGTTTTGGAAGTCCGTTTTTTTATTGTCTACACAAGCTTATGTTTTTCTCATCTTTCTATGTCTTCCTAGCATACAAACCAAATTGTTTACCGCAAAGCAGACAGCTTTGCGGTTTGGGTCAACTTGCATCCCCTTCTTTCATCTTTGTCAGATTTTTTGTTATTATCTTATGGTGTTGGTATATGTATTTCTTTCCCAAGTTTCCTGCATTGCGTCGTCTCCAGTTTGCACATACAAAGTTCTTATTAGCTATATTTTGTTGTTGAGTTCATCTCGTCTTGAGTTCGCATGTATTCTTACTCGTGACATAAAGACTAACCTTGCAACTCCTATTGTTTCAGAACCGGTTCTAACGTAGTCGAGAACTGATGTAGCTAATTTAATTTGTGGCCAAACAGCCTTTTGGCAATTTAGCTTTTATTCTTGTTTTTTTGGTTATTGCCAATCTATTATTTTTGACTTGTCAAGGCTATAGTGTCATCAAGATCAAATGGTTTATTGAACTGACCCATTACTATTTAAGGATTAGTTTTATCCGAATTCGTGTAAATTATTAGTGTTGGATCGTTGCTCAATCTGGTTTTGATATCCAAGATTATTAGTTACTTCTTATTAACTTTAACTGTGTCGAGATAAAGTTAAAAATTCATAAATGACTCGATGGTTTAATCCTAGTTCTAAAGATACCTTGTTTCGTCATGAGGCCTTTTGAACCCGAACAAAAGATGTTATACTTCATAATCTGACAAGAATACAAAAAATCTGACTGCTACCAGACGTTTCAGTTCAACGAGCACCACCGTTTCAATAAGCGCCCCGTTCTTTCAGTCTAGTCCGCAGACGGTTTTTTCATGTTTTTCAAAGTTCTTAAGTCATCAATCAAACGTAAATTGGCTTGAAAATTATATTTTCGAGTTAATTTAGAGGAAAATAAAAGCGAAAACATTTCTTTATAAACATAATTATAGCAGTGGAATTAGTTTTAATTTCTCAAGTTTTCTGCTGTACTACTTGCTTTGAGGTATACAAAGTAATCAATCCTATATCCCTCATTATCATGTTATGGATAAAAAAAGCTGCGATATAAAGGTGTTGAATAATCGAGGATGTTTCTTTTAAATTTCACACCTTTCTGCCAAACGTGTAGTTTCAAGGGGAACACAGAATGCTAATATCTACCTGAGACTGCACCTGCTTAAACAAGAAAAACACTTGTAAAGGTGTCATTGCTACAACTCCTCTGTTGAAGATGATCAGTCTCAAGTTACAATTACACACAAGTAAGTAAAAACGCAATAAAAAGTGATTAGAAAACGAAACGAGAATGTCGTCGTTCGGTGTAATCAGACTCCTTTATATCGAGCCCAAGTTACAGAAATCAGAGCGCTCGGGTGGCGCGTTCCAATGGGTCGAGTTACACGTGCATCATTTTACTTGTATGTCTTCACGTTCGACGTTCTTATTTCTCAGTAAGACCTCAAGGCAGTCTTGGCGACCTATAATAATAAACAGCTTCCGTCAGCCAAAGATATGGCATAATGTGACTTACTTCATCATCATCATCGGCAGCCTTGTACCACACATTGCTGAGTATATAATAGGCCTCCTCCCTTTTGTGCCATGCTTCCCTGGTCTGTGCGAGTCTCATCCATGGAAACTTACGCGAAATTTATTCTAATTATAAATGAAATCAACTCCGGTATATGTTTGTGTCGCTTGTCTTTTCGGTTCGGCAAGATTGATTTGGTAAGGAAGATTGTTTTTTACATCTTCAAAAAGTATTTCTACTAGACCAAGTTGCGCAGTTTTATTACTTTAATATTTTTCTTGAAACATATTTTCACTGTGCTTCAAAGCCTTAATGCAGTCATATTATTCCTTAGTTTTCTTTTTTGGTCATCTATCAAAATCTCCGCTAATTGTGGATATTAATCTAAACCAGCGTTACGTTTAACGTTACGTCGTTTTTGTTCTCTTCATCGGAACTTTTGAACTTCTCACCTTATTTATATTTCACGATCGATTTATCATATATTTCTAAATCTCTCGTAGACTTTTATCACATTTTTTGTGCCCCTATCGTTAGCCCCCTTCAAAGTGCTCATCAAAATTGCATCGCTTCAAGCGCTGACCTACCAAATGTCAATTTGCAGAACAAGAGTTATTGGCAGAAGTAGGTTACTTCACTGGAGCTGATATTCTGCTGAACATGTTTCTCCTATATCTGCACAGAATATATGACACGACCACGTTTCGAATACTATACAGTATTCGAAACGTGGTCGTGTCATATATATTTTTTAAATATTATGTAAGTACAGGAAAACTTTCCAGACATACTTCTATATGGGTATTTCCTTCGTTTCTTGCGCTTGATATCCTGGAAACACTAACGAGATTTTATATAAATTATGCATTATCTCCATGTTGAATTGTCAATGTAACAGAACGGACGATAAAATGTTTTTAAACACCGTGTGCAAACAGCTTGGGAAAATAACTCACTAATTATATAATTAAGTTTTATTAATTATCAGATTTATGAAGCGATATAATTCATTAAAATATTTCAGTCTGTCAGCTATTCCATGGGCTTTGTATCAACGTGGGTCAATTTTAGCTGACTGCGGGTAATCATAATGAGAAATGGGTCAAATGCAAATAGGGTCAACCGTATGGGGCTGTATAGGGTGAGTTTTCGTGACCGATACACCATGACAGGCCCCGTAGCGCATTAAAATTAATTTATTTAACCTATGCTCGAAAAATGGGCGGGAATTTTTACTTGTCATCATTATTTTTTGTCATGCTGTAATAGATCGCGACGATAAGCTAATTAATTGAAATACTTTTATAAATTAAAATTCATTATGACGAGCAATATCAGGAAATTAGAACTTTTCGGGTCACCGTCCGGCGTCCATCGCAATTAGAAATTCTATTGCTTTATGAACATAATTTTTAATAATGTTCATTAGGTATATTTTTTGTTTCTTGGCCTATTCGTGATATTTTTCATTAATCTAAGAACTTTTATAGTTCGTTGAATGTTTCAAGAAGAAGTTACTAGTCGAAACATTTACCTACATACGATGTGTGCATCTACATAACAATGTATTTGACAATAAAATACATAAAGTGCATGACGTTATAGATGAAAGTACTATATCATAAGTAGCAGACGACGTGGACGAGAAAATTAAATGCATTGATCAATTTAATAATAACGATGGCGATAAATCGAGAATCGATTAATCGCTTCACCGAGCGTACGGTATTGGACTTGCGTTTTTTATTTACCTACATTGTTCAGTTTGCCTAAGTACCGTAACTGCACATCGAAGAATAGCGCGGCTCGAACGACAGGTCGGACGTCGGATAGACAAGAGATAATGAGCAAATAGTACAAATCGTTGTCATTCACAGGATTCGATCCTGATTCACTGCAAGCAGCTGACTCACCGGTCCCGCCATCGTGCATCGCCACCTATCTACACCTATAGCCGGTGACTCACCGTCGAGCGAGTGCCCAGCTTACCACACCACGTTACCGTCCTGCCCTTGTGTTGCAAACAATACAAACTGGACGCAAACCAGCGCGTTAGCCTCAGCGGTAACCTGGTGACTTGGAGACCGGTTTGGTCTGACTGTCTGAGATACAAGTTTGCAGTATAAATATCGATAATACGTTGCGCCAGTGCTAACGTTTCGAGTTTTGTGCAACTTTGTGTCCTTAATGGCTCGATTTTGAAGCTCAAACGTACATTGCAATGGCGCTTAAGCGGTGGTTGTCATAACTGCAAAATATGCACTTATGAAGTTTCAAATACTGGTGAATAAACTGGGTTATGTAATGTGATCTTAAAATAGTCCTCTTGGAAAGCTTTTACTCGTTTGAAGACGCGTGTCACATGACACAAAAGAGCTTGATACTTTTCAAAGGAAACATCTGCAAAAGCTTTTCAAAGCTAACATCTAACTTAATCGTCCATATGATATTACTAGCTGTGCTCCGCGGTTTCACCTAAGGGTCGTAGCGTGATGTTAAATAGCCTATAACCTTTCTCAAGAATTGGGCTATAAAATCCAAAAAAAAGTTTTTTTGAAATCCGCCAAGTAGTTACAGAGATTAGCACGTCCAAACATACAAACACTTAAGCTTCATTATATCACAAGTGTATACTTAGATAGCCGGAAAAGTACCTTTACAGATTGATATAGTTAATCAATCCAAACATTTTGCAAACAGCACTATAGACGTAAAATAAAAATGCAAAAACCTCGTGAGTCTTGGAATAGCAACAAAAACTTGATATCAAGCTATCAAGAACCATCTCCTTCGCGGTCTGCATAAGGAAAGTGCATGGCGATGGCGTGGGTCGCGCGTGGGACGATTGTAAAGTTCAACACATATTAGATACCACCATCTTTGCAGTCCAGTCTATTTAACAATACAAGAGTAAATTAATCTTTACTCTATTTTACTAAGTTATCTGTGATTGGCTTTGCCCTTCCTGAAAATGGAAGCTCACCTATTGTAAATCAGAGGGGCAATTCGTAATTTTAAAAACGTTCACAGTCTGATCTCAGTCTAAATCTGTCAAAAATACCTCGAATTTCCCTACATTTTGACCAGATTTTGTCTGTCGCCGAGATGAGACTGCGACTAGATTTTGAACGTTTTAAATTACGAGAATTGGCCTTCTGATATTTTATGAGATAAGTAGTCAAATGTTCTTTTTTAAGTATGGAGGCTTTTCGGGTTCAGGCTCTAGAAAAACTTTCCAATTACATATTTTATTTCCTATGAACTTGGACATGGACGTTACGCAGCCAAAAAGTAGTATTTTGTTCGCCAAATTCTATAAATTGAATTGTATTATACTGAATATTGACATTTGGAAGGTTGTTTCGCACTTAACCGTGTATGAAATGTCAGGGTTTATTGTAAATTGGCTTGAAGCAACTTCAGATTAGACTCCTTATTCTATAGAATCACCTAATTGTTACACAATCTATTTTAATTTGGCATTTTTCGTGTAAGGTGCTCATGCATCATAAGTAGGTATTCATGAGGCTGTACACCTATTTTATAATTTTCCAAGAAAAACAAAAATGTAAATTAAGGATGATGTCGCTCATTTGGAGAAACATCGACATAAATGTATTTTTTCCCAAAAATGAGTTAAATATGACTAAGCACTTAGAAAGCGTATTTACGTTAGGAAAGCAAAGACTTAAAAAAAAACAGTGGCACTCCGGGAGAGCCGACAGAAGTAAAAACAAAAAATAAGCAGAATACTTTGCCATCACTCACTGACTACATTAAAACCGAGTACCTACATCCCGAGGACAGCCGAACACATCCGAAGCGATGTCGCTTACGGTAACAGTGGCGCGAATTCAATGGTTTTTTCCCATCTCAAAAATGCCCAACGCGCCTAAGGAACTTTTCACTTCAAAAAGTAACAGTAACGTCGATGTTTCTCCAAATGAGTGATGTGTCAGGAACAGAAACATTCACCCTCGCTGCATCCTTAAATAAATGTCATAGAGCCCTTCTGTTTTCACAGACATTTCAAATTAAAAACCCGTATCCCCGAAATGAACAACACTCTAAAATAAAATAAAAATCTGTCACGTAGTTTACAAAAGAAAAACAATCATCCTTGATGAACCACAGACTATAAAAACTCAGCTCACAAAGTAATGACGTCGTCAGTCACCGTGTATTCATGTGTGCATTTGAACAAACAAGTTTCATGTTTTTGATGAAACGTCGGTTTTTTAAACACGTTTTAATTCTGTTTTTTGCCTATTTTCTATTAATCATAGGTGTTATCATTTTACATGATATATAGACTTAGATAAAAGGTTTTATTTCATTAATTCGTAACAAGTTATCATCTTGTTCTTGATCATGGTTCGAATGGATATTGGTTTTATCTAAGTTTTACTTAAGTAATAAACTATACACCGATATGTTCAATCATGTTAAGGTTTAGTTTCTTAACTTGTTGTGGGGATAATTTTTTGACAAATTCACGGGAATTTATTACAAGTTTCATAAAATTCGAATTCAAACAGGTCAAAGTGTCAAACATGTAAATAAAATCCTGGCAAATTTGGAGTAAAAAAAGTGTTTAATTATACCATTAAATAAAAAGGAAAAAAATAAAAATCAAACTTAATGGCATCTCAATATTTTTTGAGCGCAAGTGGCGAGTATTTCTCAATGAAAATCAAAAGAGGTTTCATTAAAATATAAATAGCTTAAAACCAATTAATACAAAATAAACCAGACATTTATTATTAAATACATAGACTAGAGAAAGATTTGCCTTTTTTTATTCAGGTGAACTAAAAAATGCGCTTATTCTCTTCACTTCACAGAGTGCAAAAATATTCGCTTGCAAGCAGGAGGTTCGTAATGAAATACCGACAGGTTGGTATTCTGTTGTTTTAAGCTCAACTGTATTGGTTTTTCTTTCAATTTTCACAATTTCCCGGGAAAAGTTAACCAGCAAACGTGAAATCAGAAAAAGTCTGAGAAGACATTTATTTAAGTCTACTAAAACTCACTGTGTGGGTTCCTCCAAATAAAAATACTTCATGAAAATGCGCGCACTGATGCCTAATATTGCTATCAAAACCTTCTGAATAAGGGGCGGACACAAGCCACAAATCTCCCAGTAAATATGACCGTAAGAACACTTAGTAAACAAATGGCCGACCCCTCGCCCTCCCTCCATAAGGAGGCACAATTTACGACGTAGTACGGCTACGGAAAACAGCGGTAAACTGCTAAATATGAGTGCTTCGGGAGTTAATAAACTATTCCGTTATTTTTCAGACTCATGAAGGAAATGTTAGAGGAAAATATTGCTTCTTTTCTCGTATCGGCTGAAGTATAAAAAATAATCTTTTCACACAGAGAAAGCCCGTAATATTCGTGAGTAAATTATGGGCATTCTCTGTGTATTCCTGAGTAAATTGGTACAGTAAAACGGGGCTACTTTGACTTCCAGGGTTACTTTGACAAGGCCGATCACAACGCTATGACGCGTTCCCCACACCCCGCGCCTCGCGCAATATTACTCGAGGTCACGACTCACGCACACTTGCTGAGCACACGTGAAAACCGATTTTGGCGCTCTGTTAAAGTAGTTCCAACGCCTGTCAAAGTAACCCTGGAAGTCAAAGTAGCCCCGTTATTTCTGTAGTTTTTACATAACAAGAATTTGTAACATGATTTTTAGTTTGAACTAGCTGCGCCCCGCGGTTTCACCCGCATAAGTTTCGATCCCGTGGGAATATCGGGATACAAACTATCCTATGTCCTTTTCCGGGACTCAAACTATTTCTATACCGAATTTCATCTAAATCGGTTCAGTGGTTTAGGCGTGAAGAGGTAACAAACATAATAAACACACACACACACACACACACACACACTCACAAACTTTCGCCTTTATAATATTAAGTGTGATGATAAAGTGGGTCCGGACCCGTGCTTCACCTAATTTCTCCACCTGGGTGAAGCACTACGGTCCCGTGATCGGTTCCCGTGCTCCAACTTATCTATCTTATCTTCATCGAAAGGATTCAGATTATTTAAAAAAAAAACGAGGTTTCCGGATCGATAAGACGGGACTATCAACCACGAGATAGCTTTAACATGAAATCCCCTAGCTGCCGGAATATCTTTGATTTGTTTGGTCCTTAACTTTCAATTCTCGAATACCTTTACCTAATTAATGTTCACTATTTCTGTTAAATATCTTTACATTATGTTTATTTTATTAAAAACTAGCTGCGCCCCGCAGTTTCACCCGCATAAGTGTCGATCCCGTGAGAATAAAAAATATGATTGGAAAGACACGTGGCGCCATCTATTATCATAATAACGTTATTGTTGTTTTCCTCGGGAAAAGCTCTTCTTTTCGGGATGAAAGGTACCCTCTGTCCGTTTCTGTACACCTGACAACGTATATATGCAAATTTTCAGGATGATCGGTTCAGTGATTTAGGGTATTTGAATTGATCAATAGCAAAAAAAGTACATATTCTAAAACCAAAAATTCGAAGACATGTGACATCTACCAGCTCGCACTACGACGTAGCGGATTACGGCCCACTTCCTCTCACTGAATGGACGCCTGTGTCCCAGAAGTGGAAACATTATGGGCGGATTATGCTTATTATGATCAATAGCTTCTTATTGAGTATTTATCCTTAGACCTCAGAAGTCAGGCATCAGTCAAGTTAATTAATTACTTACTCATCATTATTCTTATACATTTGTAGGTATACTTGAAAATAAGAATAACTGTAGATATATTGTATATAAATGTTTATATGCTTTCCGGAATGACATCAGGACTATTTTGCATTAATAAATAGGTATGTTTTATTACCTACTCCTTTGAGGACCTCTTTAGTGCTGCAAGACATTGTGTCTACAAACACTTATTTATAGATTCGTATGTAAATATGTGTATTTCTATTCTTATAGTGTTATGTACAGTCGGTAATGACCGCATAATCATTATTTGTTAAGTAAATGTTTAAGTGGTAATGGCTTATCAAACCAAATAATATAATCACACGAAATACTACCAATTTACATAGTTTAAGAAAAGTTATTACAATTTGTCTCCTTTTGTTTACTTACTCGTCTTTATTACGTTTATTTAGGTACCTAGGGCTGATTTTTGCAACGTCAGATAACATTTTCCGTGGAATAAAAATGACATCTGATAATTTTTAATTCTGGCCAGTTTTATCTTGCTGGCTTTGTTAAAATCAGTCCATATTTGATCTTTCAACCTTTGAAAATTTGTGTACATACTAAATAATCATAAAAACACACCAAATAATCGTAAATTGGTGACCCGTCACATCAAAGAGAGAATCCAGTTTGTATTATAATTAGACCGTTTTTCGCATAACTTAAAACCTTATATAATGTGCCAATTTAAGATCTGATAGACCCATTAATATTTCAAGACTTTTATCAAGAACTTGTTACCTACTTATATCGAAACAAAATAAAACTAGGTAATTATGACTTGGCACCATTGATATATTATTACATCAATGCTTGGCACACTATTTTTCTTTGAAACATACATAGGTAGACTGATAACTTTGAAAAACAAAAAAAAAAAACCATAAAACAAAGTGACAACATCAACCAGCAGCGTCAAATTGGTTAACTTCAAAAAAACTTAAACAAAAACGTTTTGCTTTGATGCGGCATGTATGTATAGCGTCCGTATACGTTTTCCGTCGAGTTTCCGACTGATTGCTATTCAGAGTCCATCGTTTGATTACCATTAACTAGTGTCAGTCGGTCTGTGTGTGTCAACGAACTAATTGGCAAACAAAGGACGCGATGGTAATGACACAACACACCGTGCATCGCTTGCATTTCTTTTTAATTGCGCGGCAAAAATTGGCATCGGATTTCTGCGCAAATATTTGAATGTAACGGCCGTTTTCTTCTGTTGAATGATCTTTTTTATAAATTGAAATAATAAGGAATAATCATTTTAGCCATTATGAATACAATTTCGTATTGTTTTGTATTTCCAAATTTCCTATGCTCTACCTACTTTTCTTGTTTTTCCATGAACTTATAAGAGATTTTTGTTAAAACTCCCGTACCAACGTTAAAAATTATGTGCTTTTAAACAGTTCAAGATATATTGGAAACCTTTGAAACTATATTTATTTTTCACTAATATCAGCGCTAAGTTATGATGCGTGAATGAAAAACTGCAGGAAATACCGACAATGTGGGACGTTTAATTTTGACACGAATAAACAATAAGTCCAAATTATCCTATAAGAGACGGCTTATTGATGTTTTTAGGTTAATATTGTAGATATCTTTATTGTAAAGACTCCAATGGCTTTACATAAGTTTTAAGTGGAATATTTTCCAGGTTATTGATTCTTTAACTTAACTGCGTAATCTAACGATTCTCTATAAAAAACAAAACATGTTATGTATACTTGGCACACAGAAAATAAATATATCTCCATCTAGGTGAATGGTTTATTATCACCATTACAGCATCTGGTCATCATATAGTCATCATTTTAATTACTAAACTCGCCAAAACGCGTTGCACATTCACCATTACAAAACTAAATGAAAAACTGGAACGCGAAATAATTAGTAAAACGAAATATGCAAATTCAAATGAAAACACTTAATTGCGCTTGTTTGTTTGAAATAAAGCAGAAAAACTAGTTTAATGGCTCTAAAGAAATAAGTAGGTAATTAATTGGTTTTTCAGTCATGATGTCATTTCCAAGTTTGTAGATAATAAGTTTTTTTTATAGAAAAAACTTATTATAAATTTCTAAACTCTATAGTTTAGAAATTTACCGATTTTGTTATATGAATACTAGCTTCTGCCCGCGATTTCGTCTGCGTGAAATTTCACCCTCCCCCCATTTTCACCCTCTTAGGGGCGGAATTTCGAAAAACCCTTTCTTAGTGGATACCTACTCTTCACAAAAAACACACCCTCCAAACATGTCTCTAGGACCAGCGATTTAGGCTCATATTCCTCATTCCCATAGATACTCGTATATGGTTTTTTACATTTCTATGCTCATTCTTGTGACCCATAGAGTAACAAACGAGTGAGAACTTAAGAATATATAGGCTCCATAGGAAATTAAGCTTAATTTTTTGTTAAAACTAATTCCGGGTATCTTAAATCATGTACCTACCACATTTTATGCAAATAAACGATTTTCATTTGATTTGATTTGAAAACTCCATACCTAACGTCTTTAAAATGCATTCCGAATTCAGACTTTCCCTAATCTCTATGAAAAAACAGCTGATATGATAAAAGAAACAAAAAGTACCTAATAAGAGCATAGATTTAGACTACACAGACAACATAAATTAAAAAAAAAAAACGTTGGATAGTTTACAAAGAAGTTCTCACTGAAACACATGTCCCAAATATTGACAACAATATAGAACGTAACTAAGCAAGTCGCCCTGATTCATTCACCTTTCGAATGGCCTAAGGTAAGCTAAGCCTTCAAAGCTCAGAGCTTTCACTTCAGCCATTTAAAATAATTCCAAACGATACTTACAGAAATAAAAATCCAATGTTCTCTTAGAAATTTTTGAAACACAGCACGGTTTTTTCTAAATAAAAAAAATTCAACTGTTTTTTTCCGGCACTCAGATGCGACGCGAGGGGGCGTGCGCTCCGCACGAGGTTTGTGAGAGGACTGAGGGACGCCCTCACTGAGTGAGGGAAGCGGGGCTGAGCGCCTCTGTATCACGAACGATCCTCTAGCGACGCTTACTTAGTTTCTGCGTACATTGCTTGTCTGAGCAACCTTAATTAAACAACCATCTGCGACATTTCCAATGGTTTCGCAGCAAGATATCATTAAAATTCAGAACATGCTTATCTCGAATAATACCCTAAATAAATACCCTCATTATCTCCATACAAACACCATTAAATCAGCAATCTATTCGACCCACTACGTGCTTATCATTACCGCGGCTGGTCCCTCATACTGGGACTGTAGAAGTAAGGTCGCCGACTCGTGGTTCGGACCGACTCACCGGCCGAGTTCCGCAACGGTTGCATCTAGGCGATTGCAGCCATGCAGCCATCCTACTCCGATACACGGCTCATACTTTGAGATCAAACCTGACTTTGATACGGCATTACAGACGTATTTTTTTTCTTAAATTTTTTTACGCTTTTTGTTGTAGGCAACGGAAATTCATCAAGTCTTTTACTTCTTACAAGTGGTAGAAGAAAATATAGAAAAGTCGGGAAAATTTATACAGAAAAAAAGAAAATAAGTCTATCGTTGTTAAAAAATATGAGATAAGTGTATGTATTGTATTTGTTAGTTAATATTATTACCATAAATATCCGTGATTATTACATAGGTAGAGTACCTACAGGCCACTGCAAAGTGCAATGTAATCAACCCATAACGATTAAAATGCCAAAGGTGATATCAAAGTTTGCTTCCGCGGTCATACAGACTCCGCTTTGCCTCTTACTGTAATTTACATAATGATTATCGATACTGATTTTGACATAGGACTTAGGATGAGAGTGGCAAAAATTAAAAAGTTATTTAAGTAATCATAATTATCAACTACCAAATTAAAAGGCGCTGGTTCTGGCAGTAAAACAAAGTTTATAATAAGCCAATCAAAAGTAACAACCAAAAGGTAGAAAAAGTATAAACAAAAGGTGCAAAAAGGTAAAATATCAAAAGAAGAGAAAAGACTTACACAATAATAGTGGCGCTGCTAATGTCGATAATTTTGCCGGTAACGATTAATCGATGATTTCTGTAAAGGGTAATATGGCTAATTGGCTAGCAAGTATACTACACTCTGAGATGACTGATATAAAGACGTATGAACGAAGAAACCAGCTGGGCCAAACCGAAATAGATTGGGATGAGAATGATAAAAGATTCATCCAGGGAAATTGTCGACACGGCACCAATCAGATAGATGCATCAGTATCAGATACATTTTTGGGAATCTATTAACTCGAAAACAAATTTTGGTCGTTGTACCTACTTACTTTTTTTTTACTTTTATATGGCCCAATTATTATTTTTAATCTGGCTGGAGATATGAAATATGCAGGTTACTTTTTTGGCAGCGTCGTCGCAGTTTCTGCGACAAAATAAGCATCGACTTGAAGACACGGGAGAAGGTACTAACTTTTTGACTAAAGTAACCGCTTCCTAGGCCAATTGAGATAGCCCATGCACGGACGTAGGTAATAAAACCCGGTTTGTCCCACTAGTCCCATTGATCCAGTCCCATGATGGGACAAGTGTCCCACTAGTCCCATGGGACAAGTGATACTATTATGTTTTTTATATTATGTCCCATTAGTTCCATAGGACAGCGAGTACTTATTTTGCGGTGCCAAACTTCAATAGAATTTCCGCTATTCCCATTACCATCCGTGCATCATGTTTTTGTGTTTCTAGCATACGAAAATTTTATAAACGTTCAAACTACGTGTGGAAACATAACACAGGCCGGTTATGTACTGAAAATGATAGGCGTAGAGATCACCAGATAATGACAGGATTAGCCCGTCGTATCCAATCATCGTTAACTGTTACAATGTAGACTGTAATTATTGCACAATGCGTATAACCATCGGGCGCCATCGCGGCTAATCTATTGAGAATTACCAAGTGGCTATGACCCTTACATTATCGTCCGAAATTAACTCGGCGCCATCTTCATTATCTTCGGATTACTACACTGTTACACATCCTCTTCATTATACGACACTTCTTTTTCTATGCCAAGGATTATGTTCGAAAATGATTCCACAATGTCTTGCAATGTCTTTGTTCCCACTTGCCTTTTAGAAGCAATTGAAAGAATAAGAACGTAGTTTCAGGAATTACTTATAATCCAAACTTTATTATTACTAGTTTCAGGAATTATAATCCGAACTTTATTAAGTATTACACTAGCTTCTGCCCGCGACTTTGTCCGCGTGAAATTTCTTGCTCACCCGACCCACCCATCGCCTGCCCGCGCTAGCGCTATTACTAAGTTCTTTCTGCCTTTTTTTGCTCTGTTCCTAAGTGTCTTAGCGTGATGTTAAGTGAGTTGGGCTATCAAACGCAAAAATATTTTTTCAAATCCGACTGGTAGTTGCAGAGATTAGCGCATTCAAACACACTCTTCAAAGATATTATTAGTATAGACGAGAGCACCTTTCCGCAATTTTCCTTAATTTCCGATTGCCTCTGTCTTAAAATAAGAGTAATATAATAAATAGATTTTCATTGTGATACAAGTGAGTAAAGTTTGTCTGGCACTCGAGGCGGAATTGTAGCTAAGTGTGGCCTATGGAGCGAGCCGAGAGTGTAATGACAAATGCTCAGGTGAAACACACGACGTAATACACGACGTTTTTCAACACATTTGGGAGACAATAATAAAATACTTTTTATCATTCCCTTCATAAAATAAATGAGAAAATTTACCACAACTCCGCAGGGAAATAAAAAGTTAAATAAAACTCGGCATAATCCGTAAAGGCCGGTATTACCCGCAGTATACAACTGTCAACGTAAGTATTTAGGTTAATATCCGATTAAAGGGAAGAAAAATTGAGAAATAAAAACTCTTTGTTCGTTTTGGGGGACGAAAACCAACAACATTATATTAACTTAAGATTAAGTAACTATAACCACACTGTTATTAACAGGAATCCAATCCCCATAGCATTAGGTTTAGCGGAACCCACCCACGCTATTGTTCATGTGGTATTATGTAACATGTGTGTCCAATCATTCCAGGATTATCATATTTTATAGTAAGCTCGCCGTAGTATCGCCACTAACCGGCTGCTATGAATGTTGTGAATGCTTTAGTTAACAACTAACAGAATTTTCGATTAGAAAATCCGGCGCAGTAAATTGACCACTAAGTATTGTTATATAGAAGAAGAAAGAAAATACGTTTATTTGCGGTGAAAATGACGCAAAAAGAACAAAAACACAAAAAATAAAATAAAAAGGTAGGGGGAAACATTCGTCACATCCACGCAAAACGGCTATCGCTCAGCATTATGCTGCGACCCTATGCAGGACAGAGCCCCAGCGCTGGTTTTCAGCGACAGCCGGCGCTGACGTATTATATGCGACTATTAAGAAGGAAACTTATAACAGACGCCTTTTCATTCGGTGATGATGATGATGTAGGCGTTCATCAAACGTCCACGCAGCGTCTACGCATCGTTAAGCCTGGCACACATTACATCCGCATCGGGCCGCAGCGCGAAAAAGTGCGGTGCGCCCCGCCTGCAATGCGGTGCGGCCCTAATGTGCTCTGCGCCTAATTCAGCGTTTAGCATCGTTTACGCAACGTCTGCTCAGAATCTACACAGTGTCAACGCTACGTCCAGTGCGAGGACTTTCAAAACCGTAACTACAAAAATATTCACCTGACAGAATAATTCGACGGTTCGAACCCAGACAGGCGCTTTACTTTGTGTAAATTTGCCCATCACGTCTAAAAAATTCCACATTTTTTACGTTTAATTTTAATTCAGATTATTCCCTTGAGAGTATTTTGTTTTGAAATAAAAAAACATGAAGCTATACGCCAGTCGTTTTCAGGAGTTATTTAGGTCTGATCCCCTACACCCCACCTCGATCCCAGACCAATTTTAAAATAAACAAAAGTGTAAACAAGAGTAAACATTACCGTCCCAAGGGTGGCAATCAATTACTTACCCTCCGATATTATTTGGAATTTTTATACAAAATATTTTCATTTTTACATCAGATATGGTTTGCCTGTATAATCAGCCTACGAGTACAATGTTCCCATCACTGATGGGACACAAGACTCCTCTTTGTGAGAGGGAGTGGGCCATAATATTTTGTTTTTTATGCTTGCAACTTGGTCTCATTATTATTTGGTATTTTTTTAAGTAGGTAGCAGTTATTTCATTGTTTTGTTAACTTCATAGGTTTAAGACCTTTTTAATTAACAATTATTATGGATGTACTAACAGTACTGTTTAAGTTGTGTATGTAAGTACTAACAAATTGGATTTAATGATCTGAAAAATAAATGAATGTAAAAAAATGAAATGAATAAATAATGAATAATCCACCACGCGGGCCCAAGGCGGGTTGGTGGATGTCACATTTCACTCTAATTGCGTAACACACTATCAATCTTATTTTGAAGGATATTACTAATCCATTGCATCATATGTAAAAAAAAATTGTCTGCTCAACAAAGTAAATAACGCAATTAATGTTGTTGAACTGTCAAAATAAAACCCATTGCCGTATAATAATATGTTACGCAATTACCCCGCTGGTTTAAATAGAACAACATTGTAAAACTAGTATCGTAAGTTTAAACTGTCCCAAATTCGCTAAAGTCGTTTGAATCCCGGAAACTTAAACAGTCCATTTTAAAAACTATAAATTTTATGGCGAAGTTTTAGTGTAAGAGTTGAAATAAAACTGTAAATAGAAATACGTACGTTTTTATTTACGAATTGACCCTCTTGCTTGGCGGTTTTGTTTCCGTTTCTATCGTAAGATCGATTAATGCAAAAGATATTAATGGTTATGTAAATAAGCTGGACTCCTTTAATACAGCTTGGTCCTTGGCAGTTCTGGACAGAGAGAGGTGGAAAGAGAGTAGGGAGGCCTTTTACCCAGCTGTGGGAAATAACTGGCTAATAAAAAAAAAATAGCTTTGTTAAATATTTGTGTATGTACAGACGCCAGCACATCAACCTACCCGAAACTGTCAAATTTTCCCAATCAACTTTGAACCTTATGTTTTAGTGATAAAGTTGAAAATCTATTAAAGAAATTTGACAGATTGTAGTAGGTTGATGTGCTGGCGTCTGTACAATAAAGCTAATCTATTTATCATGATTCCTGTTTCGTATGACTCATGCTAGACAAGAACAAAAATATCATGCATGTATAATTATAAAAAAAGTTGTGCAGCATGCACTATATTACTCATTCAGCGATCACTAAACCGCCTGCTAATTAAGCGCCTATAGCAAAACTTTTATACCTAATGTAGATAATTTCCAAAAAAAACAATTAGCAATCTTATCAGTAGCCTTTCATGAATTAGCCAGATTTATTTTTTTGAACAACATACCTACATATTTTCAAACTTGTAGGTACTGCTGTAGATGACATTTAATAAACCATCAACTTTAATGGTTACACCTATATTTTGTGCAAATAAGGTTCTTGATTTATGACCAACTAGCTGCGCCCCGCGGTTTCACCCGCGTAAATGTCGATCTCGTGGGAATATCGGGATAAAAAGTAGCCTATATGTTAATCCAGGGTGTCACCTACCTCCATACAAAATTTTATCAAAATTGGTCCAGCCGTTTGAGCGTGAAGAAGTAACAAACATATAAGCACACACACACTCACAAACTTTCGCCTTTATAATATAGGTAGGCCTTTATAATAGGTAGGTACCTAAAGGAAAGTAGAGGAGAAGAAACTGGGTGATCCGACAGAGACAAAAAATCATCGACATAATATGTATGTACTGGAAATGACAATGGGCGAGTGGTGTCTTCTAGTCGAAGGCTGTTGTGGTAGTCATGTTCTTGAGTAGAGAGCGTGAATCGACAAACGTAAGGTAGGACCCCTAGAGTAGGATGAGGACAGGGCAGGTTAGCTGGTAATGGATGGATGAGTGGTCAAATGGTCGAGCTCAGTGGCATTTTCAGTGGTTTGCAGCCAGAGAGACCTACGTCCAACAGGATAAGTATTGTATAAGTCGATGATAAACAGCGGGATAATTGCGTAACACACTAAAAGGGTCAATGGCTTTCATTTTGACAGTTCAACAACATTCATTGCGTTATTTACATTGTTATGCAGACAAATTTTTCGAACAGTTGAAGTAATGGATATGCAATATCCTTTAAAATGATTCAGATTGTGTTTGACAGTGTGTTACGCAATTAGGGTGCTGGATGATCCTTTTCATTCAGACTACAAAAGCAAAATACGATGGTGAAAACGATGGACGGATCGTGAATGAGTTTTATCTCTTATCTTCATGCACTTTTTGGCTTCAGCCAGAGCAGAACGGTGACACCGCTTGAATCATAGTAGAGAACGCATCGCGGAGCAGTACATCGCAATTATTGAGATTTGCTGCAAGTGAAAATATTGTCTTCTTATAGTAGGTAGGTACCGTTTATACTTTCATATGCACTTATAGTAAAAAGGTGTTCTTTTGAAATTATAAACAGACACTTCAATTTATGTATTTGTATGTATTTATAGATATTGGCTTTAATACTTTAAAGTTTTAAGTGCATAGTGTTGTTATTACTGTTATGTATTGCACCAAGATGTTATAAAATAATACACATGTCATAACTTCACAAGCATCCTCCGTAATGTAGAGACAAAATCATCAATGGTATGTTGCACTTATATGACTCATTTAAATTATTAGATAGCAGCAAAAACTATCTTTTTAGCAAAACAAAAAGTAATTTCACCACATTTTACATAGGCTTATTTTTATAATAGGTACCTGTTACTGGAAGACTCATTCATTAAGCGGAAGAGAGGTAGTAAACCCCGATGCTAATGAGTCTATTGTTTTGTTATCTGAACAATTTTGGTTATTAAGGCCAAAAAGCTCATCTAACTTTGAAAACTACTGGCATGTCGTATATGTAATTAATTTAATTTCCAAAACCCTCGGGCCGTGGGGTCTGAGTGCTCATTGTTTGTTCAACAAAATCTCCAAATGGCTGGTTGACAGTTGACACTTCCCGTGACCCAAGGGCTGGGCTTTTACCTTGGCCAGAAGCTAAGCATTGCCATACAACGTGGCAATGCCGCCAGTCTCTTGGTTACATTACCAGTCGACAGCGTTGCGGAGGAATTTTTAGACTCCATATTTTAGTTGTTAGGTTAGGATATTATATTTTTATATTAATACTTAGTTTGTTAGTTCTTCTTCTTAATTTAGTATAAGAAGTTTATCCAGTGTAGGTATATATTTTTATCCTCTTTAATTTCCAGTGGTGTATTCCCGTTCGTCCCACCGACTTCGTCCCCGTCGTGGGACGAACGGGAATTTGTTATTTTTTTTCCCGATCGTCCCACTAATTTTATTGATGGGACGAACGGGAATAATTTATTAATTTTTCTCATGTATTCCCGTTCGTCCCACCGATTTTTGAAGTGAAACTTCTTTAGGCGCGCTTGACTTGGGGAGTAAACTGGCGAATGCGTTACGAAAACGTGTGATCGCGAGTAGGGAAGGTACGTAAAAAATAGCTGGAAATACCTGTCGTAAAAACCCGGTCCCGGTCGCATAAATATGCGACCGGGTTTTTACACCAGGTATTTGCTTCCAAGTACGCACACCGGGTACCGACTCAAAATACTTGCAAGACTATTAAGTATCTTATACGGCTACTCGCTCAAATACGTAGGTACTCAACCGCGTTAGTTTTCGCAAATGCGATCATGCTCCTTTTGGAACAATTTCGTATGCAAGTATTTTTTACCGACTTCACAAAAAGGAGGAGGTACTATGTTCGACTGTTTGTATGTTTTTTTTTTGTATGTTTGTTCATCGAATACCTACTCCGCTAATTGTCGACGGATTTTCAAAATTCTTTTTTTGTTCCAAAGTAGATAGTTTTGAGGAGGTCCCACTGTCACCAAGTTAGGATCTGATGATGGGATCTTAGAGTAATCGAGGGCAACCTTTAAATTTTATAGGCTCACTTATTGTTTGTCGCATATTTTACGAAGTATCTTGTGTATTTGCGTGTCACCATCTCAGGTAGCTGGGCTGATGATGGAAGTTACAACTCCTTAACAGTAAGAAGTTACTCGAACAGGCAAGGACTGTTTTAGTCAATTGTTTTGATGTTTGATAGGGCATTTGCCACATTTGGTCTCATGATCATCAAGTCATGACCTGATGCTGCAGTCAGGATAGTCTGCAGAGTACCTAACTCCTCGACAACTAACAGCAGATATATCGTGTTAAGGCTCATTGAAAAGGGCTCGATGTGTCAATAAACGTACTGTTAATGAGGAACACCGAAGTACATAAAGACCTGATGCTGAAGCCAGGAGCATTAGAAAAAGTACCAACCTTGAAATTACAGCACCGTAGTCGTGTTTGGGCTCATTTTAAACAGGACTAAATTTTAAGTTCAATGCAATGTTGACAAGTCTGGCCTGATGCTGCAGCCAGGATTATCAGCATCTAGTCTAAAAACATCAGGGCAGGATTTGATGATGGGATCCTGGAGAAATCGAAGGAACTCTTCAAATATTATAGGCACACCTATAGCGATTTGGGTATTTTTTATAGTAACTCGTGCATTTGCTCTCGGAAAGCACCATTTGGTGAAGTGGAACTGATGATGAAGACCACAGATGGCCACCGGAACTACTCAATAATATCTAAGTATTTCACGGGTTGCGATTCGATTACTTTAATATGGTTGCTGAGCAATTTATGCTCGTCACAATGTGAATGGTGATATAGAGCTGATGGTGGACCTGGAGAACTCCTCAACAATTAACTTCCCTGCATCGGGAAAAGCAATATTTTGTTTGTAAAAGGCGATGATCACTAGGCTATTGTAACTTAGATAAATTATAAGCAGACCCACTAAAAAGCGTGAAATAAAAACTTTTTAAGAAAAAAAAAACCGACTGTCAAAAAACACTACAAAGTGAAAAATATCTTTAATTTCGGAAGTCGGTGGCAAAAAACTAAAATAAAGATCCAAAGACACTGACTTCCGAAATTAAAGTTATTTTTCACTTTGTAAAGTTTTTTTTGGAAGTCGGTTTTTTTTTCTTAAAAAGTTTTTTTTACTTTAATGGTTTGCAAGTATTTATTTGTAAACGCGATTTTGCTCCTTATTTATTTGAAGTCATTGATCAATTTCCTATGCAAGTAGTTTTACTTCCAACGGGGCTTTTGAATACGCGATTGTATTTCTTATCTGTATGAAGTTATGGATCAGTTTTCTATGCAGATAGAAAATACTTGAAAGTATCTCGCTCCGTCGTGCCTCGACGCTCGAGTACGTAGGTACTGAAATAGTTCAACAACCGCGTTTGTTTTCGCAAATGCGATCATACTCCTTATCAGTAAGAGCACAGAATACTTAAAGTACTACGTACAGAAAGGACACTCCCTTCCTCGCCCTCATATCAGATACCGCACCTCACCCCGCACTTCGAGGTATTCGTCGCCGACTCTTTAGCAAGGGCGCTCGCGAACCGCAGCGCTGTATTGCTGACACACAATTATGCGATTTAAAAGTTTTATTTGAGTTTTAATCACGATGGTTGGATATTGTGATGCTTTTCCGAATTCGTATTTACATATACTGTTTGTATGATTTCGCATTTTTAATAACATGCGATTTAATAACCCATTATTTACAGATAAGTCATTTAAACTAAACTATTTTAGTGTTTTTATTTCATTACGAACCCGACTATATAAATAAACAATTGAACTACATGGTCACTTCATAATAATGCACACGTTCGGGCAGCGCCGCCGCCGACGTCGTTCGGTTCCCCGACACAAATTGCTTTCCGCGCCATTTTTTTTTACGCTACTAGATTTCACGCACACATTTGCACGTATACAAACGTCATTTGTTTATGTAGTAGTAATAGGTAATTATTTTGCGAGCGTTGTATGGAGTGTCCGAGGTGTGGTAAGAGTCTACGGAACAATTTCGTATGCAAGTATTTTTACTTTAATGGTTTGTAAAAGTATTTATTTGTAAACGCGATTGTGCTCCTTATTTATAGGAATTCACGGATCAATTTCCTATGCAAGTACTTTTTACTTCCAACAGAGCTTTTGTTTGATTACGCGATTGTACTTCTTATTTGTATGAAGTTATGGATCATTTTTCGATGCAGATAGAAAATACTTGAAAGTATCTCGAGCCCTGGTTTCTTAAGGTGGACGTACTTGGAAGCCCTGGTACTCGATTTTGCAAGTACGACCCATGTCTAAGGGCTACGGGCGAGGCGAACGGGAGTTGAGTGGGGGATATAAGCAAGAGAAAGCAGTGCGCGCGCACATTTTCTTTCTCTCTTCCTCTCATAGCCAAATACGTTTGAAGTTTCACTTCAGTCGTGTGGTCATAAGCACACTCGGTTTTTTTTTTTTGTTTAATGATACTGTAATACAGAGGTGTTACTTAATTCTAAACTTGTCAAACATTTACGTTTCATGGCGAGAGGTCCCCGTCGTGAGACGAACGCGAATTTACAAAAATAATATTAAAGGAGAATGGGCATTTTGGTACAAGCTCCAATAGCACTCATTGTAGTGTCATTGGATAGGTCTTTTCATCAGGAAAAATATTTACTATGGCGACTTGTCCCAAATCCTTGTCCGAAAACCACGGGAAGCCCCCAAAGTTCCAGTTTTAGTTGATATCATAATTGCAAATACGATAATATTACATACCTATCATGATTGAAGATACGATAAATAAAAATGTTAAACAACATTATTTAAAACGAGAAATGTATTGTGTATAGAGAAAGCGCACTCCAGGATTTAAATGAATATGACATAAAAGAAGATGCTTGGCTTTTACGCGGACGCATATAGTTGCGTCACGTAAGGTCAAGAACTTATTATTGTTATTTATTGATAAAAAAAACAATGTTAATGAAAACGAAACCAATATCCATAACATTTTATGAAATTATTACTGCACGTGTTTGACCGTACGACGAACAGTCGGCACTTGTGCTCATATAGTTTTAATCGTGTGGTATCTAGGATATGCCAGACATGAAGGCTTCACTGTTCCTGCAGCGTTCCTCAGCAATGTCATTATTGATAATTATGTAAAAAAAAAAGTTTCTGACTTTTTTTTTTTTTTTTCCTGAGTTTTTATTAATTTTAGCACATAATAAGCAAAACACACATGATTCAATACAAGACAACTATATAATATCACCATTATCTTAATATAATCAAACAAAAACAAAAAAAAATTAAATACTTAACACAAAATAACGTTCCGACAGCAAATGGAGATAAGCGTCTCGGTTATCATTAATCCTTGTAAAAAGACCTTTCCAATTATACATAGTATAAGTATTATAGCTATTGGGCCGAGTACCAGGCTTCATACATATTTATACATATTTGCCCATTCTCCTGTGAAAGTAAACTACGAAACAACGATTAAACATTTTACGCACAAAATTATTTTGTGGGACGAATGGCACTAATCTAAGAACATATTCCCATTCGTCCCTCTAAAATCCTGAATGGGACGATCGGGAACAACTTTAATAATATTTTTGTAAATACCCGTTCGTCCCACGACGGGGACGAAGTCGGTGGGACGAACGGGAATACACCTTTCCAGTATTTTTTCTACAAATGTCTCTACAGCAAAATACGTGAAATTTGATCACCATATGCCGCCGTGACCTTGAGACTATTATACCTATACCTAACTAAAGCATGCTAAAGTGAAACAAATGCTTTCGCTACGGATTTTGCGCCGGTAACGCTGTTTTCAGTCATAATTAGTACCCATAGATCACGAGAGATGGCGTTAGTTGTGTCTACTACAAAATTGCAATTGATTTATTTTACTCCTATCATAATTATTATCAGTTTTAGACAAAATTAGACAAACAGAGAACTCCAGACATAATGTAGGTACATGATCGTCTTATCGTCTCAATACATTATACATCACATTAGCGTCCAGGAGGCACGACGAACAATCTATGTACAGACGCCAGCACATCAACCTACTACAATCTGTCAAATTTCTTTAATAGATTTTCGACTTTATCGCTAAAGCATAAGGTTCAAAGTTGATTGGGAAAATCTGACAGTTTCGGGTAGGTTGATGTGCTGGCGTCTGTACATAATGTCAAGCTATACATTCCAGTTTTAGTTTTAGCTGAAACCGACTTCCAAAAAAACACTACAAAGTGAAAAATAACTTTAATTTCGGAAGTCGGTGGCAAAAAACTAAAATACAGGTCCAAAGACACCGACTTCCGAATTTAAAGTTATTTTTCACTTTGTACCTAGTGTTTTTTGGAAGTCGGTTTTTTTTTTTCTTAAAAAGTTTTTTATAGGCTCTTCGTACAATGAGAAGTCAGCATATACTGGACATGTATAGCTTGATATGTCGTCGTACGTACCTATAGTTCGGCCGACAAGAGAATGCGTTCTTGACACCCTGTCAGTTTCATACAAACGAATACGTGTTTTGCCAATTTGATCTTTATTAGCTACTAGAATTGTCGCAATAACAGAATGTCAATTCTCGTAATTTAAAACGTTCAAAATCTAGTCGCAGTCTCATCTTGGCGACAAACAAATGTCAAAAACATGTCAAAATGTAGGGAAATTAGAAGTATTTTTGACAGATTGAGACTGAGATCAGACTGTGAACGTTTTTAAAATTACGAGAATTGCCCCTCAGGTGTCAGGAACGCATTCTTTTGACGGCCGAACTGTATCTATGCAATATTAATATGAAACTAGTTCTTGGAAGCTATTATGAGATGAGTCAGTTTAGTCACATGTCTAAGCTAGTAATTTAATTACTGAAGATTTTCCTTGACTTTCGTTGAGGATAACCTCTATTATTCTCAAGAACGACTACGTAAGCGATGATGAGGTGGGTTAGACGGATGCATTGATACTGTCTGGCCATAATTCGATTAAAGCCGTTGGAAATCAAGCGTTGTTCTGATCAAGGAGTTCGCTAATGTAGGTACTGCCAACATAAATTGTTAACTTTATCGTGCATGCTGTTGTCTCCTAGAGTAAAGGAGTACACATAAGTAATAACATGAGCATAACATAATCAGTCTATAATGTTCCCACTGCTGGGACACAGACCTCCTATCGGTGAGAGGGACTGGACTGTAATATACCACGCGGGCCCAGTGCGGGTTGGTAGATGTGACATGTCTTCGAATTTTTTATTCTAAGAAATGCTGGTTTCCTCACGATGTCCATCGTTTCGTTCTGCTTAATACTACAAAACAATACAATTTACAAGTCCATGTAAGTACCACAAAACTCTAAGCCACACGACTGTAACGGAAAAACCTTACACATATGTTTGTAGTAACAGACAAGTCTACAATTTGTACGTAGACCTCATGCTCTGTGTTGCGATTAAAAAAAAAACTACAATTTAACAATTTTGTACAATTGTAGACTTGTAGAAGTTTTGTGGCATAGGGCCCTGATTTAACTGTCATGTATATGTTACCGGCCAAACCCGATTTCAGGACAAACTAGTTTAGCCTAGGCTAAACTAGTTCTTCCTATGAACCTCGGGGTGCCCTTCGCTCGCCCTTGGATCTTATGTCGACGGAGCCCCGCTTCGCGGGGCTCCGTCGACATAAGATTAGATTAAGAGATATTTCTGTGTAAAGGGTTTAAAGTAACCTAACCAAACCGAACCTCGGGGTGCCCTTCGCTCGCCCTTGCATCCTATGTCGACGGAACTAGTTTAGCCTAGGCTAAACTAGTTTGTCCTGAAATCGGGTTTGGCCGGTAACATATATAATGAATATGTGTTGTTGGAGATTCTAAATAAATAAGAAACAATATGCTAGGGTCAGAATGTGAACCTCTTAAAGCTAAGAGGTTCACATTCTGACCCTAGCATATTGTTTCTTATTTATTTTGGTATA